>CM066034.1:1024174917-1025382001 GCA_033557465.1 Ichthyophis bannanicus | reverse complement strand
GGTTTACCATATGGTGCTCACAGAAGGGTCTTAACTCTCTTGCGATACCTCTGGATTCGATACTGGAGTATCTCCTTCATTTGTCAAATGCGGGTCTTAAGACAAATTCAGTAAGAGTCCATCTTAGTGCTATTGCAGATTCTTACAAGCCTCTCAGTGGACAACCTATTTCCTCTCATCCTCTCATAGCGAGATTTATGAGAGGTCTTCTTTTAACTAAGCCTCCCATTAAGCCACCACCGGTGGCATGGGACTTGAATCTGGTGCTTGGGCAGCTCATGAAACCGCCCTTTGAACCATTAGCCACTACATCTCTGAAATTCCTTTCCTGGAAAGTCATCTTCCTCATTGCAATCGCATCAGCACGTTGCATCAATGAATTGCAAGCATTAGTTGCTGATCCTCCTTACACAAGGTTCCACCATGATAAGGTAGTTCTTAGGACTCATCCACACTTTATGCCAAAGGTGGTTTTGCCTTTCCATTTAAACCAAGCGATTTTCCTTCCTGTATTCTTTCTGAGGCCTCATGCCTCCAGTGTAGAAAGGAACCTTCATACTTTGGACTGTAAAAGAGCTTTAGCCTTATCTCCAGGAACAAGCAGGAATGTAGTCTTCACATATGGGTATCATCGGTACCGACGGAGCCTGCTCGGGAACGCTCCCCAGCGTCCAATTAGAAAGCCTTTGGGAGCATCCCACAGCGCCTGCGTGCTGCCTTCCCGCCTTTCCCAACTGCCTCTCTCCAGTTCTTCATTTTCCGCGGAGCCAGCAGGTCGTTTTCCTGTCACCGCAGAAATTATCCCATATTTTTCATTCTTTTTTTGTGGTAGCGTCTGCCTTCCTCGACGCTATACCGGTACCTCCGGTTCTTTCTTTCTTTAAAAAAGCCTTTTTTCTCTCGGGTGGCACGCGCCATTCTCCAGGACCAAGCAGGAAGTTAGTCCTCACATATGGGTGACGTCGGCGCCGACGGAGCCCTCGCAGAGCAATTTTCCCCAGCTTTCAAAGAAAGCCTTTGGGAATTGCAGCGCGCATGCGCGGTCGCCTTCCCGCCCAAGGGTGCCATCTTAGCCAGTCTTCTTTTTTCCGCGGAGCCCTACAGACGTACCCGTCGTGTCCCCGCTAAAAAAGTTGATTTTCGTGAGTTTTTCTCGTTTTTCACTTCGGTTCGACGCCGGTCGTTTTCCTGCCCGGACTCGCGACGCCGTTGCGAGTCCTTCCCTTATTTTTCGGTTTTTCTGATTTTTAGTCAGTTTCGTTTTCGGTTTTTTTGCTGGCAGCCCGGTCCTTTGACCTTGCAGGGGCCCTTTTTCCCCCGATGGCTGCCAGTGGTTTCAAGTGGTGTGGTCAGTGTGACAGAAATATGTCACTTACTGACACACACGATAATTGCCTCCGCTGCCTGGGCCCGGATCATGAAGAAATGATCTGTGGAGCCTGTGGCAAAATGTCCTCCAAAGCGTTGAGGAGTCGGCGGCATCAGCGGGATAGAATCTTCGCTGACCCCAGCCGTACCCGGACCTCGTCGGAGGCCTCGGCATCCAGAGGCTCCAGCTCTGACCATCGCCGAAGCTCCTCCGACAGGGGTTCTCCCTCCGGAGACCATCGACGGAAGACAAAACCCGCGAGGGCGGCGTCGGTGGACGCTCCTGGCTCCGCGAGGGCCAGGTCGCATAGCCCCGACAGGCGTCCCGGGTCTTTGGAGAAGGAGCACCTCCCGAAGCGACCTCGCCTGGAGTCGGAGTTGCCTGCTCGGGTAAGTGTTGTGGTCCTTCTGGACTCGCCTCCGAGAGGTCCGACGTCGGGCCTGACGCCGTCGGGGCCCGAGTCGGGGGCTGCTGGGTCACCTGAGGTCGGACTCAGGTTGACGGCCTTGGAGAGCAGACTATCTGCCTTCATGGACCAGCAGCGGGCACTGATCGCTAGCCTCGCTGGCGCCGCTGCCCCGACCGCCGGGACGTCGACGTCCAAGTCGACCCCGGAGACCGAGCCGATCCTCGAGTCCATGCGAACTCGAGTCGATCCTCGGTCGAGGTCACCCTCGGCCTCCCGTTCGGGACCGAGGTCGTCGCCGCCGACTCCCATGGCATCGGGGCGGCCGACGCCTCCGCCCGCCCGAGCCGGCCCCACTGATTCCTCCTCGGAGTCGGTCTGGGAGTCTGAAGAGGAAGAGTCACCTGATTCCTTTCGGACTCGGTGTGTCCCCTCGGACTCACCTGAGTCCGAACCTCGGAAACAGTCCCCTCCGGAGGATGCCCGGTTCTCGGACTTCGTCAGGGATATGGCCAAGGCTTTGGCCTTCCCTGCGGATCCCGAGGAGGAGCCTCGAGCCGAAGAGCTCGACGCCCTTCAGTACGACTCTCCCGCCAGGGAGCACTTTACTGTACCGGTGCCTCCCATGCTGGAACGGCTACTCTTCCACATGTGGGAGAGTCCGGCCTCGTCGCCGGTATTGAGCAAGCGGGTCGATTCCATCTATCGAGTCCGCAAGAGTCCTGGCTTCCAAAAAGCACAGCTGCCACACCATTCCATGGTAGTGGAATCGGCCATGCATAGGCTTAAGAGCCAGAAAATGCACTCCTCGGTGCCTCCTGGCAGGGAGGCCCGTAACCTGGATGGCCTTGGTAAGAAGTGTTTCCAGGGCTCTATGCTGGCTTGTCGTGTCCAGACCTACCAGCTATACATGGGCATGTATCTCCGAGACCTGGCTAAAGAGCTAGCCGGATTCTCCGCTGGACTGTCCGAGGAACCTTTGCGGAGGTTCCTAGCCTTAACAACTGGTATACGGGAATGCTCCAAATTCATGTCCCGAGCAGCCTATGATGGCTTTGAAGCATCGGCTCGTGTGGCCGCAGCTGGCATCGGTGCCCGCCGACAGGCTTGGCTTCAGTCGTCTGACCTTGAACCTTGGGTGCAGGACAAGTTGGTCGATGTCCCCTGCAGAGGTGAGAACCTCTTTGGCAAGCCCATGGCTGAAAAGGCTGCACAAATCGAGACGGAGACTCTCACAAGGACCAGGCTTTCTAGGAAGACCTCCGCCCCTTCCCAGAAAAAGAAGGGCTCGGGAAAGAAGTCCTTTTACCCGAGAAAGGCGGCTGCCTATAAACACTACCCCCAATATCAGGCCCCTCCAGCTCCCCAACAGGGTCAGCAGGCCAAGGGACGGGGTAACGGGTCCCGTAGGCAGCAAGCCCCCAAGCCTGCACCACCGGCCCCTGCTCAGCAGGGTGGGGGTTTTTGACTTCCTCAGCATAGCCTCTCCCCCTCAGCTGGTTCCTTCCAGCACCGGAGGCCGGCTGGTTCACTTCGCCCACAGGTGGTCCAACATCACTTCAGATGCCTGGGTGCTTCAAGTCGTGCGAGGAGGATATCTTCTCCACTTCCATCAGGTCCCTCCCTCTTATTTCCCGGGAGAACCTCCTCGACTCCCTCTGCACAGGGACTTACTCCTTCAGGAGTTAGCAAGTCTTCTTCAGGACCAGGCTGTGGAACCGGTGCCCCACCACCTGAGAGGTCAAGGCTTTTATTCCAGGTATTTCCTAATACCAAAAAGTACGGGAGGCCTCAGACCCATCCTGGACTTGCGCAACCTCAACAAGTTCCTTGTGCGGGAAAAGTTCAAGATGCTTACCCTTGGAATCCTTCTGCCCTACCTCCAGCAGGGAGATTGGCTATGCTCCTTGGATCTAAAGGATGCCTACACGCACATTCTCATCCACCCAAGCCACCGCCAATACCTAAGGTTTGTGGTAGCAGGGAATCACTACCAGTACCGAGTACTGCCCTTTGGCCTATCCTCCGCACCGCGAGTCTTCACAAAATGTCTCGCGGTGGTGGCGGCCTATCTCAGGCTTCACGGCCTCTATGTCTTTCCGTACCTCGACGACTGGCTCATCAGAGCGTCGTCCTCTCCGGCAGTCGCCGATGCCACACACCGCACGGTGACTCTTCTGCAGTACTTGGGCTTTGTCATAAACTTCGCAAAGTCCACTTTGCTCCCCTCACAGGATCTCGAGTTCATCGGCGCAAGACTGCACACTCCTCAGGCTCGAGCTTTCCTGCCTCTCGACAGGGCTCAACGGCTCATGGACCTAGCCGGCCGTTTTCGCAGCCAGTCCCTGGTCTCCGCCAGGCGCTTCCTGAGACTACTCGGCCACATGGCTTCCACCGTCCACGTGACCCCCAATGCTCGCCTGAATATGCGGCCGGCTCAATGGTGCCTTCGCCAGCAGTGGCAACAAGGCACCGGCGGACTAGCCGACTTAGTGCGCCTCTCCAGACCGCTGGCCTCTTCCCTACAGTGGTGGCTTCATCGGCCGAACCTGGCGCTCGGAATGCCGTTTCAGTCGCTTCAGCCGGCTCAAGTGCTGACGACTGATGCTTCCCTCCTGGATTGGGGAGCTCATTGCCAGGGGGCATGTACTCAAGGTCTCTGGACCGCGTGGGAGTCTGCTCAACAGATCAACTTCCTGGAGCTCAGAGCTATTCGTCTGGCGCTCAAGGCTTTCTCCCACCTGACTTCTCACCAGTCCGTCCTTGTCCAGACGGACAATCAAGTGGCCATGTTCTACGTGAACAAGCAGGGGGGCACGGGCTCCTTCCTTCTCTGCCGAGAAGCTCAGAAGCTCTGCTCTTGGGCCGTCAGTCACGGCATTCTTCTCAAGGCAGTTTATCTCCCAGGCCAAGAAAATTGCCTGGCGGACAAACTCAGCAGGATACTCCAGCCGCACGAGTGGCGTCTGGATCCCTTGGTAGTTCAGAAACTCTTTCTGAAGTGGGGCCTCCCCACGATGGATCTCTTTGCCAGTCCTCTCAACCGGCAACTTCCTCGCTTCTGCTCTCGTCAGCCACATCCCCTTCGAGTAGCGGCAGATGCTTTTCTGCTCTCATGGTCGGAAAGCCTTCTCTATGCTTTTCCTCCCATCCCGCTAGTCTCTCGAACTCTGTTCAAAGTTCTCCAGGACAAAGCGTCCATGATCCTGGTGGCTCCTCGCTGGCCCAGACAGCCGTGGTTCCCACTCCTGTTACAATTAGCGGCGGAGGATCCGTTCCCTCTGGGGTTTCAACCGGATCTCCTAACACAGGATCAGGGGTCTCTGCTACACCCGAACCTCAGATCTCTCAACCTAATGGCCTGGCGGCTGAAAGGGTAGTCCTCGCTCCCCTTCTCCTGCCGGCAGAGGTGGAAGAGGTCGTCCTAGCTTCTCAGCGACCTTCTACCCGCAAATGCTACGCCCTTAAATGGCGTCGCTTTTCCGTTTGGTGTGTACAGCAGTCTCAGGATCCCTTCTCCTGCTCGGTGTCGGTGATCTTGCAGTACCTGCTCTACCTCTCTAACCTGGGACTTAAGTCCAACTCCGTCAAAGTCCACCTCAGTGCTCTTTCAGCACACCATGTGCCGGTGGACGGCAGACCTCTTTCCAGCGACCCTCTCGTAGCACGGTTTCTCCGAGGTCTCCTTCTACTTAAACCACCTCTGCGCCCGCCAGCACCTGACTGGGATCTGAATGTGGTTTTACAGCGGATCACCTGTCCGCCTTTTGAACCGATGGCTACCTGTTCTCTGCGTTTTCTTTCGTGGAAAACCTTATTCCTGATAGCCCTCACTTCCGCTAGACGCGTAAGTGAATTGCAGGCCCTCGTGTCTGATCCCCCCTTCACTCGGTTCTACAAAAATAGTGTAGTCCTACGGACTCACCCAAAATTTCTTCCAAAAGTTGTCTCCCCTTTTCACATCAATCAGGAGGTGGTACTTCCAACCTTCTTTCCCAGGCCTCACTCCAGCCGAGCTGAACGAGTCCTGCATACCCTGGACTGTAGAAGGGCATTGAACTTCTACCTTGACCGTACGTGGGAGCACCGTAAAGCTGCTCAGCTTTTTGTGTCTTTTGACCCCAATAAATTGGGGCTCCCGGTCTCCAAGCGTACTCTGTCCATCTGGGTTGCTGACTGTATCGCTTGGGCTTATGGGGCAGCCGGACTCTCCTTAGAAAGTCGAGTCACGGCTCATTGTGTTCGGGCGAAGGCTACGTCAGTGGCTTACCTCCGCTCTGTTCCGCTGGCAGACATCTGCCGGGCCGCTACTTGGTCTTCGAGCCAGACTTTTGCGGTCCATTACTGTCTCAAGAGGGAGTCCCGCAGGGACAGTGCTTTCGGACAGGCAGTCCTCCGAAATCTCTTCGAGGTTTGAGCAACTCCTACCCTCCATCCCGGATGGGGGCTACCGGTGGGTGATAATTCAGTGAAGATTCCTTCCTTCTGTGCCGCTGAGCTAGAGGGAGCTCATTTTTGTGCTTAGGGTCTCCGGTAGCCTTAAGCTTGGGAGTCCCATATGTGAGGACTGACTTCCTGCTTGGTCCTGGAGAAAGCGTAGTTACTCACCTGTAACAGGTGTTCTCCAGGAGCAGCAGGAATCAGTCCTCACAACCCTCCCTCCTCCCCGTGGAGTTGCAATCATCTGCTTAAGTTTTTTTGCAAATTTTTATGCTGTCTTTTAGCTATGTCATCAGACTGGCTAAGATGGCACCCTTGGGCGGGAAGGCGACCGCGCATGCGCGCTGCAATTCCCAAAGGCTTTCTTTGAAAGCTGGGGAAAATTGCTCCGCGAGGGCTCCGTCGGCGCCGACGTCACCCATATGTGAGGACTGATTCCTGCTGCTCCTGGAGAACACCTGTTACAGGTGAGTAACTACGCTTTTTGGGCACTAGGCCCAATTTTTCCTCAACATGGAAAAACCCGCTCCGGGTTTTAAAAGGTGTTCCAAGTGTGGCGGTACCATCTCCGTCACCGACACTCACAAGTGGTGCCTCAAATGTTTAGGTCCTGACCACTCCATCTCGGAGTGTGTTGTCTGTGGGATGATGTCGAAGAGGGGTCGGCAGAACCGAGCTGCTAAGCTTAGCACCCTTTTTCCCTCCGATGCAGCATCCGTGGCATAGACGTCTTCCAGGGCTTCGTCTTCCTCCCATGGATCTCAGGTAACCAAACATAAATCTGGCCGGTCCTCAAAGGGTAGATCTCCTTCCAAGCATCGAAATGCCTCTGGCATTGCCCTTGAGGGACTTGTACCGGCAAAATTGCCCCGGCGGGAGGCTTCGGCTTCCAAAGCACTATCGGGGCTCCAGGATGTTCTCGAGGCCTCAACCTCAGCAGAACTACTGGTGCCATGCTCTGGGGTACCGGCCGCTTCGTCTGGTACCGACACCCAGGCATCGGCAGCATCAATTGACCAGAGATTCCTGGCTATTGAGCACAGTCTGGCAGCTCTCCTTGCGGCATTGGTGCCTTCGGGACCGCTTCAGACAGTTCAACCGGTATTGACACCGGTTCCGGCACCAATACCGGTACCGACAGCATTCACATCGGCGAGTGTGCTTCCAACACCGAGTCATGCTATTTCCTCCGGTATCGACAGGCTGGTACTGGACCCCTCCAGTACCAACTTCGATCGGTACCGGTATCGTGCTTTACAAGAGCACCTGGACAGAAGATATTTTGAATCCTCCGATGATTCTGAGGACTCTGACAGCTCTGTCGATGCCGGAGTATTTCTCTCTGAGGAGCCGCCTTCTCCTAAACGTAGGATGTCTCCTCCAGAGAATATATCCTTTCAGGATTTCATCAGGGAGGTGGCTAGAGGTCTTTCCATCACAGTGGCTCCTGAAACAGAGCCCAGAGCAAAGGAGTTGGAGATTTTACAATATCCTAAAGCTCCCAAGGAAGTGGCTTCTTTGCCTATTCATGAGATCTTGCATGATCTCATATTAAGAATGTGGAAAACACCTCTTACCACCTCTACTCATTCCTGTAGGCTGGATACCATGTATCGAGTGCCTCCTTGTCCTGGTTTTCAAAAAACTCAGTTGCCACACCACTCCATAGTAGTGGAGTCAACTATGAGAAGGATCAAGAGTGCAAAAAGACATGCATCTAATCCTCCAGGACGTGAATGTAGGACTCTTGATGCCTTTGGGCGTCGAACATTCCAGGCCTCTATGCTTTTTGCCAGGATTAGTTCCTACATCTTATATATGGGAATGTTCCTTAAAGAGGTTACAGGAGATCTAGAGCTTATGAGCCCTCTCCTTCCTGATGATAAGAGGCAGGATTATCTTACACTTGTCAAACATGCCCAGGATGTTTCCAGGTTTATTAATCGTGCAGCTATTGACTGCTTTGAGTGCATAAGCAGAACCTCTGCCATTGCCATAGGTGCTTGTAGGATTGCCTGGCTCCAGGCATCTGACTTAGAACTCTGGGTACAGGACAAACTGGAGAATATCCCTTGTACAGGCGAAAATCTCTTTGGCAAAAATTGGCAAGAGAAAGCTAATGAGTTGGATGCTGATGATACCACTTTGGATAGACTATCCAAAGCTACAGCTGATCCTGCAAGGAGAAAATCCTGCAAGAAACCATTTTTCTCTAAAAAGAAGAGGTTTTACCCCTCCTATACCCAGCAGGTGCATTCTGCAGGTCAGTCCGCCCGAAAGGGACAGCAGCCCCCAAAGCAAAGGAAACCAAAGACTGCTAAGCCTCAACCGGCCCAGCAGACTCAGCCTCCACAGGGGCTTTGACTCCTATCTAGAGAACTTGGCCTTCCTGGCCCTGAACGGGCCAGGGCCTTCCACCATCCCAGGAAGGTTGTGTCATTTTGCCCCCAGATGGGGGCAGATAACAGCAGAAGAATGGACTATTTCCATTGTAAGAGAGGGGTACAAGCTTAATTTCTTCATCATGCCCCCTCCTACAGTGGTAAGACAGTTCAATTCTCAGGCTTCTCTCAACACTCAGTTGAGTCAAGAGGTCAATTTACTTATTGCCCATGGAGCAATAGAAGACGTACCCATTTCTCAACAAGGTGCAGGGTTTTACTCCCCTTATTTCCTTATTCCAGAGAAATTCAAAATGATTTCTCTGGGATCTCTGCTGCCATACCTTCAGAGTCAGGATTGGCTTTGTTCTCTAGATCTCAAGGATGCGTACACTCATGTTCTCATCCATCTCACCGAAGGTTCCTTCGTTTTCTTTTTCTTGGAAAGCACTACCAATACAGGGTGCTTCCTTTTGGCCTGGCCTCAGCACCAAGGATGTTTACGAAATGCATGGCTGTAGTGGCAGCATTTCTTCGCACTCTAGGTGTATTCGTCTTCCCCTACTTAGACGACTGGCTCATTCGAGCCCCATCAGAGTCAGAGGCCAGAATTTCCCTATCTTGCACAATGCGTATCCTTCAGTATTTAGGCCTGGTCATAAACGTCCCAAAATCCAGCCTAACTCCCACTCAGTCTCTAGAGTTTATAGGAACTCTGCTGGATACCAGAAAAGCAAGGGCCTATCTTCCACAGGCCTGCTGCCTTCGCATTGTGCAGTTAGCCTCCCAGGCAGTGTTAAAGACTCATCTCACTGCTCGGGAAATGTTACTATTAGGCCACATGGCATCTACCATGCACGTAGTTCCCTATGCTCACCTCCATATGAGAGCAGCCCAATGGACTCTCTCCACTCAGTGGACTCAGGCATCAGGCTGCCTATCAGACAAAATAGCAAACACAAGTCACCTTATTTTGTCTCTACAATGGTGGCAGTCAACCCAAAACCTGTTGGTGGATCCCCTTTCCAGTAACCCCTACCCCAGGTCACTCTAACAACAGATGCCTCACAGGTGGGTTGGGGAGCTCATCTGCAAGATCTCTCTACCCAAGGCACCTGGACTCCACAGGAGACCCACTTACATATCTATCTCCTAGAACTCAGAGCAATCTTCCTTGCTCTTTGAGTGTTCCATACCCAGCTCAGCTACAAGACAGTCCTAATTCAGACGGACAATCAAATAGCTATGTTCTATCTGAACAAGCAGGGAGGAACAGGCTCTCTGTCGCTTTGCAACAAAGCTTTGCGACTATGGGCCCTCGCCAGAGAGCATCAGATTCATCTCCTTGCAGTGTATCTGCCAGACATTCAAAACTCTTGGGCAGACAGACTCAGTCGAGTTCTGCTTCCACACAAATGGTCTCTCCATGCAGACGAGGTAGCAAAAATTTTTCAAATTTGGGGAACTCCGGACATAGACCTCTTTGCAAGTCCGTTGAATGGCAAACTTCCCCGGTTCTGTTCCAGAATTACGGCTCAGGGTTCTCAGGCCAGGGATGCTTTCCTCCTCCATTGGGGTCAGGACTTCCTATATGCCTTTCCACCCATTCTCCTAATTCCCAAGACCAAGCTTCAGAGAGACAAAGGCCACATGATTCTCATAGCTCCACATTGGCCACGGCAGGTGTGGTACCCTCTGCTCCTGCATCTCTCTCAAGCTCCATCTCTGGAGTTAGGATCTGCTCCAGATCTCCTTTCTCAGGAGGACGGGATGTTGTGGCATCCCAATCCCCACTCTGCATCTCACGGCCTGGTTACTGAGAGCCTAGACCTTCATGACCTCTTCAACCTGGTCAAATATCTTGCCAAAGAACCGACCCCGGAACACACAGGATCTATACACCCACAGGATTACGCCGTATTTATGCAATCAAAACTATGCAAGACTGACAAGATGATGATACCACACCCTCCTGATGACAAAGCACGCACAGCGTTTCTAACCACTTTTACCACTCCGTCTAAGAGAACTATCGAAGACACCATTGCTACCCTAAATACCTCCACGTCATACTCAGATCCATGTCCAGCATTCTGGATAAAAGATCTGCGATCCGACCTTGCCCCAATCTTAGCTAAAATGATAGGATTATCATTCAGCACCGGGTCATTCCCATCCACGCTCAAACAGACCTCCGTCAGACCGCTGCTTAAAGACACCAAATTAGACCCTCAAAAGGTCGAGTCTTACAGACCCATATCCAGTATCCCGATGCTCGCCAAAATCGTTGAAAAAATAGTCTACAGGCAGCTACAAGATCATGTGGACACTAACGCACCTCTAGATCCATCACAACACGGGTTCAGAGAGTCATATGGTGTGGAAACACTACTCACTACTCTTTTCAACACCATAATCTCAGGCATTGACAACTCACGTACAGGTTTCGCACTTATCTTTCTAGATATTGCGGCAGCCTTTGATTCAGTCCGCCACGAGATTCTCCTGATTCGACTAAGAGAGAAAGGCATTACCGAAACAGCGCTTGAGTGGTGTAGGTCTTACCTGTCTGGAAGATGGCAACATGTACGAACAAACGGAACCACATCCGAGCCATTCCTACAAAGTCAAGGAGTCCCTCAAGGATCCTCCCTATCGTCACTTATGTTTAACATTTATATCCAACCCATCTGTAACATCATCAGATCCTTCAATGTGAGTTGCATGATTTACGCAGACGATGTCCTACTGTACCTGCCAATATCACTGGATTGCCCGGACCTCACCCCACTAACCAACTGCTTCAATGCAATATCAGAATGGCTCCTCTCCCAAAATCTGCGTATCCAACATAAGAAAACTGAGGTCCTGTTCATCTCTAGAAACCCAGAATTCACTCCACCTAACCAACTGGAAGTAAACAACGCCAAACTACAAGTAAAATCAGCCATACGGTATCTCGGAGTCACATTGGATCAGAACCTCAACATGAAGCAGCACATAGCAAAAATAGTAAGAGCAATCTACTTCAAGATCAGATCCCTCAGACACATACGCCCTCTACTCGAGCTGAGCGACTTCCGTACCATCTACCAAGCCCTCATCATCCCTCATTTTGACTATGCAAACGCCATCCTACAAGGACTCCCCCAGACAACCTTACATCCCTTACAACTTGCTATGAACTGCGCTGCGCGAATCCTCTTTGGAGCACCAAGGAGAGAGCACATCACACTCCTCCTGATGCAGCTTCTCTGGCTCCCCATCCAAGCCAGGATTGGCTTCAAGACCTTAGTGATGACATTCAAAGCCATCAACGGGTTATCCGCCTCTTCAATATGTGACCTCATACAACCACCCACACCCAACAGGATAAGAAGAACCTCTGCAGCCAACATGCTAGCAATACCAAAAGTGATGACAAGATGCGCCATATCAACTTCAAACAGAGCCTTCAGTCTGAGTGCCCCAAGCCTCTGGAACTCCCTACCACCACACATCAGAGCTATCCCCAACTTGAGCCAGTTTAGGAAGGCCTTAAAACACTTCCTCTTCATTAAATACCTCTCAGCCTCCCCCGAACCCCAGCCACCATGCATGAGCAACACACAATAACTCCATCTCTCATATATACAGTTACCTGTTTAATATTCCACACATGTAGATAGTTTCCCCTGTTATCCAAGTTTACTGCTCCTGTTCATTGTAATGACCTGACTCTTGTTTATTGTCGGATATTGTTTGTTCTATGTAAACCGCGCTGATCGCAAATAGTGCGGTATATAAGAGATGTAAATAAATAAATAAAATAAATAAATAAATGGTCTTAACCTTTCTCAACAAGTAAGGGATGTCCTTTGTGCTTCCAGGAAACCTTCCACAAGATGTTCTTATGTGTTCAAGTGGAAAAGGTTTTCCATATGGTGGTCGCAAAAGGGTCTTCACCCCTCTGCGATACCTCTGGAATCATTACTGGAGTATCTCCTTCATTTATCTAATGCAGGACTTAGCACTTAAATGGACTCTTACTGAGTTAGTCTTATTTCAGCTTCTTTAAAGCCTTTAAATGGACAACCTATTTCCTCTCATCCTCTCATAGCGAGACTTATGAGGGGCCTTCTTCTAACTAAGCCTCCCATTAGGCCACCTCCAGTGGCATGGGACCTGAATCTGGTTCTTGGGCAGCTCATGAAGCCGCCTTTTGAACCTTTAGCTACTACCTCCTTGAAATTCCTTTCCTGGAAAGTTATCTTTCTCATTGCAATCACATCAGCACGTCGCATAAATGAATTGCAAGCATTAGTTGCTGATCCTCCTTACACGAGGTTCCATCATGATAAGGTAGCCCTTAGGACTCATCCACACTTTATGCCAAAGGTGGTCTCACCTTTTCATTTAAACCAGATGGTTTACCTTCCTGTATTTTTTCCAAGGCCTCATGCTTCAAATGCAGAAAGGAATCTTCATACTTTGGACTGTAAAAGAGCACTTGCCTTTTACTCACAGAGGACACAGCAACATAGAAAGTCCTCCCAACTCTTTGTTGCTTTTGATCCTTCTCATTTGGGGCTTCCAGTCTCCAAGAGAACATTGTCCAACTGTATTGCACAGTGTGTTTCTTTTGCCTATCAGAATAAGAACCTTTCTCTGGAAGGCCATGTCACAGCTCACAATGTGAGAGCCATGGCAGCCTCAATGGCTCATCTACCCTCTGTGTCTATTGACAACATCTGTCGAGCAGCTACTTGGGCCTCGGTTCATACCTTCACAGCCCATTACTGCTTAGACAAGGACTCCCGCCAGGATGCCTTGTTTGGTCAGGCTGTTCTACAGCACCTGTTCCATACTTAATCAACTCCTATCCACCTTTCTCGGTAGGATGCCAGAGATCCATGGGGGGAAGTGGAGCCCTTACACAGGGGCACACAACTTCTGGGGTTTCTCCCTGGCATTGGTAGCTAGGGAGTCTCCATATGTGAAGTCTACATTCCTGCTTGTTCCTGGAGATAGCATAGTTACTCACCTGTAACAGGTGATCTCCGGGAACAACAGGAATTTAGTCTTCACAACCCACTCTCCTCCCCTAGGAGTTGCATCTCTCTTTTCCTTTCTTTCCCTCTCTCTCTCTTTGTCTCAGCTTTAAAACTCATCTGGAGAGAGGCAGTTGGGAAAGGCGGGAAGGCAGCACGCAGGCGTTGTGGGATGCTCCCAAAGGCTTTCTAATTGGACGCTGGGGAGCGTTCCCACGCAGGCACCGTCGGTACCGACGATACCCATATGTGAAGACTAAATTCCTGCTGTTCCCGGAGATCACCTGTTACAGGTGAGTAACTATGCTTTACTTGTAGAAGGCACAGGATCATCGAAAATCTTCTCATCTCTTTGTTGCCTTTGATCCTAGTCATTTGGGACTTCCGGTGTCCAAAAGAACTCTATCTAACTGGATTGAACAATGCATATCCTTTGCCTATGAGAGTAAGAACTTTCCTCTTGAAGGTCATGTCACAGCTCATAATGTGAGAGCCATGGCAGCCTCTATTTATTTATTTATTTATTTATTTAACAGGTTTTTTATACCGCCTTTCTTACAATCAAAGCGGTTACAAGAGTACATTAGGTTAATATAAAATACAGACATAAAAACATCAGACTATAAAGACAAAACAATGCATCCAGTTTTATACCACCTTATCAAAATATCAAAGTGATAAGCAATGGATCTATAGGTAACAAAGAGACTACATCAGGTTAACATGTAATACAGACATACCTCTAAACGGAAGAGCAGCCAAAGGGAAAGATAGACTGAGGGAATTGTAAAGAGTATAACTACACAAATTAATAGCTCTTATATATATTTGCTGTTCTTCAATTTACGCCACGGGCCCGCGCCTAAGGGCCACGCCAAAGGGCCCTCTGGCGAGGCCCTCAGGCGCGGGCCCGCCTATCGGTGGCGTTGCTTTAATGGAGCTGCTGCTCCCCTCCCACAGCCCCGATTGGGCCGGAGGCAGCCGTTGGTCTCGCGCCTCTGCGGGGTCCGGCGGTGGAGTTCTGCCCGCCGTCGGCGGCGTTGCTTTAATGGAGCTGCTGCTCCCCTCCCACAGCCCCGATTGGTCCGGAGGCAGCCGTTGGTCTCGCGCCTCTGCGGGGTCCGGCGGTGGAGTTCTGCCCGCCGTCGGCGGCGTTGCTTTAATGGAGCTGCTGCTCCCCTCCCACAGCCCCGATGGCTCATCTTCACTCTGTGTCTATCGACGACATCTATCGAGCAGCTACTTGGGCTTCGGTACATATCTTCACAGTCCACTACTGCTTAGACAAAGACTCCCGCCGGGATGCCTTGTTTGGTCAGGCTGTTCTTCAACACCTTTTTCAGACTTAGTCAACTCCTACCCACCATCCCTAGTAGGATGCCAGAGATCCATGGGGGGGGAGCATAGCCCTTTTACAAGGGCTGTCAGCTTCCTGGGGCCTTCTCCCTGGCATCTGCAGCTAGGGAGTCCCCATATGTGAAGACTACATTCCTGCTTGTTCCTGGAGATAGTGTGGTTACTCACCTGTAACAGGTGATCTCCGGGAACAGTAGTAATTTAGTCTTCACAACCCGCCCACCTCCCCTCGGAGTTGTATCTCTCTCTCTCTCTCTCTCTCTTTGGTCTGAGCTATAAACTCAATTGGAGAGGGACAGTTGGAAAGGCGGGAAGGCAGCACGCAGGCACTGTGGGATGCTCTCAAAAGCTTTCCTATTGGATGCTGGGGAGCTTTCCTACACAGGCTCCGTCGCTACCGACGATACCCGTATGTGAAGACGAAATTCCTGCTGTTCCCGGAGATCACTTGTTACAGGTGAGTAACTTCGCTTTCTCAGGAGACAAGCAGGGGGTTCTCATACCGGGTTGTTTTATTTATTTATTTATTTAACTAGGCTTATATACTGCTTTTCTACCATTCAAAGCGGTGGACATCCAGGTACTGTATATATATTTTTCCCTTGTCCTCAAAGGGCTCACAATTTGTTTCTCCAGGATCAAACAGGAAGTCAGTCCTCACTTATGGGTGTCATCGACACCGATGAAGCCCCAGCGGAACATTTCCCCAGCTTTCCATGAAAGCCTTTGGGAATGCTGGCATGCATGCGCGGTTCCCTTCCTGCCTAAAGGTGCCATCTTACCTCAGTCTCTTTTTTTCCGTGAAGCCCATCGGATGGGTGTCCTTTTTTTCCCAGAAAAGCGAAGTTTTTTCTTGGCGTTATTTTGCTTTTTTCCTCTAATTCGACGTCGGTTCCCCTCCCGCCGGGTTCGGTACACCGGTATCGAATCCCTTTTTTCCTTTTTTGTTTTTTGCCCTTAGTGGCTAGGCGCTCGCGCCAAATCCTTTTCTTTTTCCCTGGAAGGCCGGTCCTTTGACCTCGCGGGGACCCTTTTCTCCCCGATGGCTTCCAGCGGTTTCAAAAAGTGTGATCGGTGTAAAAAGATAATGTCTCTCACCGACACACACGACTGCTGCCTTCGGTGTCTTGGCCCGGACCACGATTCTAAAACGTGCGGGCCATATGGGAAAATGTCTTCCAAGGCCCTCCGAAGTCGTCAGCAACAAAGTGAAAGGCTTTTCTCGGACTCGGCCTCTGCCTCTGCCTCTGCCCAGGCCTGGACATCTCGGGATTCCGATTTCGAGAGGCGTCGGAGCTCCTCGGACAGGGGGTCCCCTGACCGGGAATGTAAGAGGAAGAAGCGGCTCGCGAGTGCAGCGTCGGAGGAGGTCCCTGAACCCTCTAGGGCCAGTTCTCAGACCCCCGACCGTCGTCCCGGGCCCGTGGACCAGGAGAAGCCAACTAAAGTTCCTCGCATGGAGCCGGAGTCTGCTGGACACGTAAGTCCTGTTGTCCTCGTGGACTCGCCTCCCCAAGTACCGACGTCGGGCCCTGCACCTGCCGGGGCCAGAGTCGGGGGCTGCTGCGTCACCCGAGCTGAGTCTCAGGTTGACAGCCTTGGAGAGCAGTATGTCTGCCTTCATGGTTCAGCAGCAGGCGCTGATGGCCAGCCTGTCTGGCGCATCTGCCCCGACCACCGGGACATCGACTTTGAAGTCGACCCCGGAGACCGAGCCGATACTAGAGTCCCTTGCGGCTCGAAGTCGTCCTCGGTCGAGGTCTCCCTCGACCTCCCGTTCGGGACCGAGGGTCTCGACGCCGGTGCCTCCGGCGTCGGGGCGGGTGCCTAGAGGCCCCGCGGGGTCGGACCTCGACTCGACATCGGACGAGTCTGCTTGGGAGACCGAAGACGAGGAGTCTCCTGACACCTTCAAGACTCGGTGTGTCCCTTTGGACTCACCAGAGTCTGAGCCCCGGAGTAGATCCCCTCCGGAGGATACTAGGTTCTCGGAGTTTATCCGGGATATGGCCACTGCCCTGGCTATCCCGGCTGACCCCGAGGAAGAGCCTCGAGCCGAGGAGCTCGATGCTCTGCAGTATGACGCTCCTCCTAAGGAGACCTTTACTGTCCCGGTTCCTCCGATGTTGGAACGGCTCCTCATCCGGATGTGGGAGGCACCGGCCTCGGCGCCGGTTTTGAGCAAGCGAGTCGATTCCATCTATCGGCTCCGGAAGAGTCCTGGCTTCCAGAAAGCACAGCTACCTCACCATTCCATGGTTGTGGAATCGGCCATGCATCGTCTGAAGAGTCAGAAGATGCACTCCGCGGTGCCTCCTGGTAGGGAATCCCGAAGCCTTGATGGCGTCGGTAGAAAGTGCTTTCAGGGCTCTATGCTTGCTTGCCGTGTCCAGGCTTACCAGCTGTACATGGGCATGTATTTGCGAGACCTGGCCAAGGAGTTGGCCGGTTTCTCTGCTGGTCTCTCCGGGGAGCCCTTGCAGAGTTTTAAGTCCTTGTCTTTGAGGATCCGGGAATGCTCTAAGTTCATGTCCCGTGCCGCCTACGATGGCTTCGAGGCTTCGGCCCGAGTAGCGGCAGCCGATATCGCGGCTCGACTCCAGGCATGGCTGCAGTCATCGGACCTTGAGCCATGGGTTCAGGACAAGTTGGTCGATGTCCCTTGCCGAGGTGAAAACCTTTTTGGCAAGCCTGTGGCCGAGAAGGCCGCTCAGCTCGAGACAGAGCACCTCACGAGGACAAGGCTGTCGAGGAAGACCTCTGCCCCTTCTCATAAGAAGAAGAGCTCGGGTAAAAAGTCCTTTTACCCGAGGAAGGGCACTGCCTACAAATAGTACCCACAATATCCGGCTGCCCAAGCTGCCCCCCAGGGTCAGCAAGCCAAGGGCCAGGGTAATGGGCCCCGTAGGCAGAGGACCCCCAAGCCTGCAGCCCCTGCTTCCACTCAGCAGGGTGGGGTTTTTTGACTTCTTGAGTATAGCCATACCTCCCTTGCAGACCCAGCCCTGCACAGGAGGCCGCCTAGCCTTGTTCGCCCACAAGTGGCCCTTGATAACCCAGGACAGTTGGGTGATGGACATAGTCCATCGAGGCTATGCCCTGCACTTTCACCAACTGCCTCCGCCACACTTCCCAGGGGAACCTTTCCGGCCTCCCCTGCATACAGCCCTTCTCCTCCAGGAGCTAAAAGGTCTGTTGCTGGACAAGGCGGTGGAGCCTGTGCCTCCCCACTTCCAAGGTCATGGGTTTTACTCCAGGTATTTCCTGGTGCCAAAAAGAACCGGTGGTCTTCGACCCATTTTGGATCTCAGAAACCTAAACAAGTTTCTAGTGAAAGAGAAGTTCAAGATGCTTACTCTTGGAACACTTCTGCCCTACCTCCAGCAGCAAGATTGGCTATGCTCTTTAGATCTAAAAGATGCTTACACTCGCATCCTTATTCATCCAGACCACAGAAAGTACCTCAGGTTCATTGTAGGAGAAAACCATTATCAGTACAGAGTACTGCCTTTTGGACTGACCTCCGCACCCAGTGGTGGCAGCCTACCTGAGAAATCAGGGCATCTTTGTGTTTCCTTACCTGGACGACTGGCTCATCAGAGGTCAGACTTCCCTAGAAGTTCAGCAGGCCACCAACAGGACCATAGAACTGCTCCAGCAGGTGGGCTTTGTCATCAACTTCGCAAAGTCCACTTTGCTCCCCTCCCAGAACTTGGAGTTCATAGGAGCAAGGTTGGATTCTCAGCTGGCAAGAGCATTCTTTCCAGTGGACCGAGCACAAAGGCTCATGGACCTCGCCAGCAAGTTTCTGCACAGGTCCCTGGTCTCCGCCAGACTCTGTCTCAGGCTTCTGGGCCACATGGCGTCGACAGTGCAGATGACCCCCAATGCCAGGCTCAATATGAGACCTGCCCAGTGGTGCCTTCGGACTCAGTGGTCACAAGCCTCAGGCAGTCTCAGAGACAGGATCAGAGTGTCCCACCGTTTCCTGGCCTCCCTCAACTGGTGGTTACACCCCCCCCCCCCAATCTGCTGGTGGGGGTGCCCTTTCAGATCCCACCTCATTCAGTGGTACTGACCACCGATGCCTCTTTGCAGGGTTGGGGAGCACACTGCCTAGACAAGTGCACCCAGGGCCTGTGGTCTCATTGGGAGGCGTCCCAGCAGATCAATCTACTGGAACTCAGAGCTATCCGCTTGGCCCTCAAGGCCTTTTCTGCTTCCCTGGCACAACAGTCTGTCTTGATCCAGACAGACAACCAGGTAGCCATGTTCTATGTAAACAAACAGGGCAGAACTGGTTCCCAGCCCCTTTGCCAGGAGGCCCAGGACCTCTGTTCCTTTGCCCTGAAACACAACATGCAGTCTATCTTCCAGGCCAGGAGAATTCCCTGGCCGACAGATTGAGCAGGATTCTGGAACCGCATGAGTGGCAGCTACATCCTTTAGTGGTTCAAAAGATTTTCTTGAGATGGGGGCTTCCCTCCATAGACCTGTTTGCCAGTCCACTGAACAACCAGCTGCCAAGGTTCTGCTCCAGGCAACCGCATCCTCTGAGAGTAGCAGCAGATGCTTTTCTGATTCCCTGGACTCAGGGCCTGCTCTATGCGTTTCCTCCCACCCCTCTGGTGGCCCTAACACTGTTCAAGATTCTCCGAGACAGGGCCTCTGTCCTCCTGGTAGCTCCCAGGTGGCCAAGGCAGCCTTGGTTCCCCCCTCCTGCTTCAACTGGCAGTGGATCTGCCTCTGCCTCTGGGATTGCAACCCAACCTTCTCTCTCAGGATCAGGGCTCCTTGCTGCATCCCAATCTCAAAGCTCTCAATCTGATGGCATGGAGGCTGCAAGAGTAGTGTTGGCTCCCTGGGGCCTGCCTCCCGAGGTTGAGGAAGTTGTCCTAGCCTCCAGAAAACAATCCACTAGGAAGACCTATGCTCTCAAGTGGAAAAGGTTCTCTGTGTGGTGTCAGCTACGTGCTGAGGATCCTTTCTCCTGTACTGTGTCAGGAGTGCTTCAGTACCTGCTGCACTTGTCCAATCAGGGTCTCAAGTCCAACTCTGTTTGGGTCCACCTCTCTGCTTTGGCAGCTCACCACTCCCTAGTTGAGGGCCATTCCTTGTCTGTGCACCCTTTGGTGTCTAGGTTTCTCAGAGGCTTGCTCCTGCTCAAACCTCCCATACGTCCTCCTGCTCCTGAGTGGGAGCTGAATGTGATCTTGCAGCAGCTGACTCGCCCACCTTTTGAGCCTATGGCTACTTGCCCTCTACGCTTCCTTTCCTGGAAGACTCTCTTTCTGATAGCCCTTACTTCGGCTAGGAGAGTAAGTGAGCTTCAGGCCTTGGTCTGTGATAGACCTTACAACAGATTCTATAAAAACAGGGTGGTCCTCAGGACTCACCCTAAGTTCCTTCCTAAGGTTGTCTCCTCTTTCCACCTCAACCAGGAGGTGGTTCTTCCTACTTTCTTCCCTAGGCCTCATGCAAGTCAGGCTGAATTAGTTCTCCATACCTTGGACTGTAGGAGGGCCTTATCCTTCTACCTTGAACGTACGCAAGGTCATAGTAAGACTTCTCAGCTCTTCCTTTCTTTTGACCCCAATAACTTGGGGAGGCCTGTGTCCAAGCGTACCTTGTCCATCTGGGTGGCTGACTGTATCACCTGGGCTTACAAGGCGGCTGACCTTCCTTTTCAGTGTGAGGGCAATGGCTGCATCAGTGGCTCACCTCCGCTCTGTCCCATTGCAAGACATCTGCAGGGCTGCTACTTGGTCTTCAAGCCAGACATTTTCAGCCCAATACTGTCTGGAGAGAGAGTCCCGTAGGGACAGTGCTTTTGGCCAAGCAGTACTCCGGAATCTCTTTGAGGTCTCGGCAACTCCTGCCCTCCTGCCTCTGGTTGGGCTACCTGTGGAGGGTGTGTCCTTGCAAAGCCTTTACTGTGTTGCTGAGACTAGAGGGAGTTCTCTTGTTCAGACTGGGTTCCTGGTAGCCCTGAGCTGGGGAGTCACCCATAAGTGAGGACTGACTTCCTGCTTGGTCCTGGAGAAAGAGTAGTTACTCACCTGTAACAGGTGTTCTCCAGGAGCAGCAGGAATCAGTCCACACTACCCTCCCTCCTCCCCTTGGAGTTGCAGTTGTACATAGTTTAATTTTTACATTTTTGTGTGCTGTTCTTAGCTATGACATTTGACTGAGGTAAGATGGCACCTTTAGGCGGGAAGGGAACCGCGCATGCGTGCCAGCATTCCCAAAGGCTTTCATGGAAAGTTGGGGAAATGCTCCGCTGGGGCTTCATCGGCGTCGATGACACCCATAAGTGAGGACTAATTCCTGCTGCTCCTGGAGAACACCTGTTACAGGTGAGTAACTGCTCTTTTTGTACCTGAGGCAACAGAGGGCTAAGTGGCTTGCCCAAGGCCACAAGAAGCATCTGTGGGACTAGAAAACCCTAGTCCTTCCGGCCCAAGGTTGCTGTCCTCTAGTGGGATTCAAACACCTGGCCCTCCGGCCCGAAGTAACTTGCCCCAGTCACTAGGCCACACCTCCCTTTTTTTTTTTTTTTTTTACCAGCCATGTGATTTTCAAGCCATCAGGCAGTAAAAAAAGATAAATGTTTCTGCCTGCACCCCTCTTTGGCAGTCAGGAGAAAGCATGTCTGCCTTCACTTCACAAACCGGCTGACAACTAACATGGGTCTGCCTGCACTTTACCATAGGATAGCGGCAAAGTGCTTTTTAAGTTGCTGCCTTTGTCGGCTGACTAAAAGAAAGAAAAAATAAATAAAAGCTTGTTTCAGTCAGTAAAGTCACAGGGAGCACTTTTTCCTTTGTTCTAGAGCCAGGCCTTGCTCAGTGTCAAAACCTCTGCGGGGCCAGCTCTGATTTTACCAGAACTAGACCCTGCTCGGCAATGTTCCCTCTAATTTTCTGTAGGCTGTGTGCACATAAAATATCAGCTGTGTGCAGCTTTTGAAGGAAGGTTAAATTTTTGTGCGCTCATAACACTCAGAGTTATATACTTTAAAATTTGACTACACGTCAGAATACAGTATGTACACCACATTGATTTTAATCAAATTAAATGAAAATAGACAATTACTGAATGAAGCGGGAAATTTATAGTAATTACAATCATAACTTTTAAATTTTAAGACGTCTGTGTTTTCTATCAGAATCAGAGCCGTAATTTTTGTGCGCTTTGTTGTAAAGTATGTGCGCTCGCTCGGTGAGGTGTGTGCGCGCTACACACACACAGCTTAGAGGGAACAGTGCTGCTCGGTTACCACCTCTACAGGATCGGCTCTTTTATTTTACCAGGGTTAGACCTTGCTCGGCTTACTGCCCCATAGACTCCTCATACTCCCTTCCCCCCCCCACTGGGGCAAGCACAGGCTCAGGGGGGGAGGGGAGGGGCGGTCTGTGAAAGCAGCCATAGCACTGGTATTGTCTCCTCCAGTCTCGGCTGTGGGGTCTGGGGCTCCCTCTCGGTTATCCATGCTGAATTCTCCCAGTACACTGGCTTCCTCTGCGGCAACTCTGTGGGGCATGCCTCCATCTGCTCAGAAAGCTAAAGCTAATCATGAACATCAGCTGCCTCCACCAGCGCAGTCTGGTAAGCACCATTGAAAGTGCAAACCCCTACCTTCCACGCATGACAGCCCTCCCCCTTCCAGGGGGGTTGCACAGGTTTCTCAGTCAACCATTCTTCTCCAGAAATTTCTCCAGGAAGGCTCTGCTCTTCTGCAGGCCTCTCCTCAGAAGCATGAGATTGTAGCCCATTCTACCCTCAGATCACTGGCTACCCCCCTCATAGGAAGTTATGGGATCCCTGCCACTTATTGACGGGCACAAGCCTTCACCTCTTGATGTGGATGTTCATTTTCTTCCACATTATGCCCGGGAACCATGTGAATCCTATATAGATAACCTTTTCTCGTTCCTCTCATAGCAGGACCTCCAGGATGATCTGCCAGAGGATTTTTCATATCCAAAGTTATTCCAGAAACTCTCCTGCGCTTTGACCCTAAGTGCCTCGCAGTCTCCAACTAATAAGTGGTATTTTTACTGTATTTCAAAAGCTTGCAGTACTCCTAAGGTGGTCCCTGTGCCTCAGATCCTTCAGTATTTACAATCCTCTATCTGGCAGACCCCAATTTCTGGCAGTACTACATCCCGCCATATAGACCTTAAGTTCAAAGTCCTACCAGCTCCGGGATTCCATCATCCTCAGCTACCCCATCAATCTCTCATCTCTGAGGCAGTCCAAGAGCACTAAGCCACCTTCTCAGACGCCTCCAGGGAAGAATCAGTGGACCTTAGATGCTATGGGGTGTAAAACCTACTAGAGCAGTACTTTTGCAATGCGCATAGCAGCTCATCAGCTGCATATGCTGCATTACCTTCAAAACCTTCTCCTGCAGCTGGATGACCTTTCTCTAGCGCATCCAACTCCTCTCGCTGCAGACTTGCATGAAGCCCTTTATCATATAATTAGTGCTATGTATGACATCTATGACTCTTAACCCAGTCTGTGGCTACAGCCATTTCAGCTCAGCGCACTGCTTGGCTTCATGTGTCCAGTCTACGTGAGGACCTACAAGACCACTTGGCTGACGCTCCCTGTCAGGGTGACAGTCTCTTTTGGTCCAAGGCCCAAGGGATAATCTCTCAGGTAAAGGACCATTCCTTCACGGTCCATGAACGCTCGGCACAGCCGACAGAGGTGGCTTCCTCCTCTCGCTGTCCTCTGCCATCATCGCTGCCATTTCCATTACAGTTACTTTCAAAAGTTTTACCCATGGCGGCAATACCAGCCTTACCTACAGCATCTCCTCCTTCGAGTTCAAGGCCAGTCTTATCAGCCATGCCCCCAGAGGGGTCACCCTTGGGAGAGGAAAACACAGGTGATTCCACAGACCACCCCTCCCAAACCCTCTCCTGGCTTTTGACTATCTGTCGGTGGGGAGTTGCATCCGGCACTGGCCTGGCTATCTATCTTCATGGACCACAGGATTCTCTCCATTGTTCAGTTTGGGTACTGTCACCACGCCGTTCGCCCCAGGTGGTTGCCTAGGTGTTGGGAATGGTGATAGTCTTTATTTGAAAAATGCCTATAATTGTAGTTGTGCAGTTGAAATAACTTCAGCCGAGAAGGGATATAGGCACGCAGGATTTTTATTATTCTTCAGGCCAAAGGAACTTCTTATAAACAGTTCCAGATATCAAACATAAGGTATGGATATTTTCCAGAGTAAAGCCACAAGGTAAGAGGCTTCTACATTCAACTTGTCAGCAAACTCAAACAAAGTATTTCTTCATACAAAAACAGTAAAGCAAATTTGGTGCTCTAAAAAAACCACCACCTCAAAAGGTGACTTTAAAACAGGTACAGCTTTAAGTAATCCAGCAATGCAAAACTTCAACTGCACAATGTTTTTTCTCTTCTCAAAAACAACGTTTTCTCTACCTGCTGTCTGGCAGGCTCTATACTTTTTACAAACAGCCTTTCAAAGAAAGGGTTAAGCTTTCAGAATCTCAGCAATCCTAATTTGCATATTCTTTTCAGCTCGGCGTCTTTGAAAACAGCTGCTAGTTTCTAGGCTTCAGGAAAACGTTCTAGCTTTCAGCTACTGTATGGAAACTAGAGAACATTCTATTTCCATGTCAGAGCTAGATTCCTGTCTCATAGAGGTTTCAAACTCCATGCTCTTGACGTCTGATTCTACCAGAGAAGCATTGGATTTGAACTCAGAATTATCTTGCTTTAAGCTTTCTAAGATTTGTAAGACTCTGTTTAATGCAGACTCCTCTCTTCTCTGAGGAACGTTTTTACCTTTAGGTAACTCCTCAGCTTTCAAAGGCTTATTAGAGAATTTAACCTTGCTCACCCTATTCTGAGGAAATGAGCTTCTAGCTGGCTTTACAGCTGACTGCTCAGTTTCCTTGTAAATTTCTGGAGAATGCTGTTGGTTACTCACATGGCTTGCAACCTTCCCTGGGTAAGCTTTAAAACCTCTGGCTGGTTCTGCCTTTCTCCACGGAGCTTCTGGTGAAGTTTCCTTCACTCTCTGGGTGCCTTCCTTGTGTAGTCTTGCCGCGCTCCTAGGACCTCTTCCCCTTCTAGGATTCTCTGACCCATTCACGTCAGCATTGGGCTCGGAACTAGAGCTCCTCCTTCTCCCCTCTCTCTCGGTAAAAGATTCACCGTCACTGGAAGTCAGTCTCCCAAAGCACCTTTCCCTAAGGCTGCTTTCTCCTGCAGTGTACCTCTTTCCTGCACTCTGAGCACCTCCCTCTCGGGCACTCCTTTGCTGGGCAGTTTGAGGATCTCTCTGCTGGGCTTTCCTTGCACTTCCTTTCTCCTCGGTGATTCTAGGATTTCTGGCACTTCTTTCACTCCCTCTACTTCCTCTCCTCTCCAGATTCCTCGCGTTTATATCTGTAGTTTCCCTTTCTGCTTGCTAGCTCCTCCCCCAGCTGTCCCTCGTGAGCAGGGCTGGTAACTAGGGAGCTAGGGCGTGTCTCTTGACTACAAACTTTCTGTGAGGAGTTTTTTTCTAAACCAGGAGTTTTAACCCCTGAACTTCTGGTTTTGATTCCCTTCTCTGGGGAAAACGCTTGATTTTTCCCTTCTTTCTTATGCTCTCCCTCTTCTGCGCCACCACAGTACTAGCTCCATTTCCACATGATACCCCTTCTCCTGCCCTGGTCCCGTCCCCAACACATGTGCCCCAACTAGCACATGAGATATCCCAGCTCCTTCTCAATGATGCTATTGAGCTTGTCCCACTTCTCGAGAGAGGTCAGGGATTTTACTCTGTTCTTCTTGATACCCAAAAAGACCAGCATCATCTCAACCTTTTTATCAAGTGGGAAAAGTTCAAGATGCACTTTTTAGACACGATCCTTCCCTTGCTCAGCCATGGGGATTGACTTGCCTCCCTAGACTTCAAGGATACCTACACTCATATCCCCATCCACCCCCTTCACTGGAATTTCCTTTAGTTCACTTTCCTGGACCATCATTACAAAGTTCTCCCTTTCGGGCTCTCCTCCACCCCCTTGCGTTTTCACCAAGTACCTTGTGGTAATTGCAGCCCACCTTTGGCATCAGGGCCTCCGTGCTTACCCCTGCCTAGACAATTGGTTAATCTCAGGCGCTACCAAGGACATGACATAACTCGAGCTGTACGGGACATTGCCGTCACTTTGCAGAACCTCTATTCTAAATGTTGAAAAATCAGAGCTCATTCCTCAACAAACTCTAGATTTCATTGGAGCACTTCTGGACACTCAGCAAGCTAAAGCCTTCCTCCCTATCCAGAGGGATAAAGCCTTATAGTCCCTCAGTACCACTCTGGCCACACGACGATCAGCGCCCACCTTCTTGCTCCTATGTCTCCTGGGGAACGTGGTTGCGTCTGTACATGTAGTGCCACTCGCCAGGCTGCACATGTACCCCCTGCAGTGGTACCTCAGATTGAACTGGTGTCAACACTCCCATTCCCTTCGGGTTAGGATGTCCCTTGAAGGCCCGCAGTGAGCTGTTCTTATTGACAACCTCCGATGGTGGGCAACTCCAGCCAATCTTCTGCTGCCCATTCCAGATACCACTGCATCACATTGTCCTTACCATTGATGCCTCCACGTACGGCTGGGGAGCCCATCTACTGTCTTACGACTCAGGGTGCATGGTTCCCCCAGGAACAAATCTTGTGTTTCAGTGTGCTCTAATTTTGAGTGGTCTACTATGCCCTCAAGGATTTTGCAGACTGGGTGCATCACAACATTATCCTAGTACACACCGACAACCAGGTTTCCATGTTCTACATCAACAAGCAGAGTGGTACAGACTCTCTTCATCTGTAGTGAAACCATGTGGTTGTGGACTCTTGCCCTTTCCTTGAACATCATGCTACAAGTGACCTACCTTCCAGGGACTCTCAACCAGCTGGCTGACAAGTTGAGCCACCAGCTGGACCTGCATGAGTGGTCCCTTGATCCTGCTGTCTTCAGGAAGTGTTTGCCCTTTGGGGACAGCCTCCGCAGACAATGCTAAGTGTCCTCTCTTCTGCTCAATCCAGCCTTATCTCCTGTATGTGTTTCCTCTGTTCCTGTTCATCACGTAAGTCCTGCTCAAGATCAAGCATTGGTCATTCTGATAGCGCCTCAATAGCCCTGCCAGATCTGGTATTCTCATCTACTGGCACTACTGCAGGATTCTCCTGCACTTCTGGAGAATCAGCCAGACCGTCTTACTCAACAATATAAAATCTCACTCCACTATATTAACACACTTTATAGTATATTTCTTAAAGGGTATAAAAGGAGAAAAACAGGTCTCAAAACCAACAAAGTTACATATGGACTGTGGTAAAGACCATTCTTGCCACCTCCCCCAGCACATCAACGACCTGAGAAAAATCTCCTCTTTAAGTAAATCTTCAACGTTTCATAGACTTCCGCAAGGCCCTTAAAATCCTGCTCTTTACAGAAGCCTGTGAGCAGACAAGTCTCCACCCGAACGGTAATGCAACTACCTCCGCCAACTCGATACCCACTCATCCCAACTAGACATACGAGTTCAACTCGGTACCCACTCATCCCAATTAGACATACGAGTTTATTATATAATGTTGCTAAGTACCCTCATGTTAAATGTAACCACAGTTGTGCTGTCTAAATGTTGTTAAGTACCCTTATGTTAAATGTAACCCTCCAATTGTGATGTAATCCTTTGATTGAAGGATAAGGTGGTATACAAATCCGTCTAAATAAATAAATTCACTTTTCCATAAATAAACTTCAAAATTTCAAAAACTCCAAGCCTAATTGATTCCACTCTTTAGGCACACAGCAATCAATACAATATTTTTAGGCTCATGGCTAGCAGTGCAAATTTTCACTTAACGTTTGTGGCATTGGTCAGTTTTCTTCTACACAGCCTGCCATTCCATCTTCCAAAGCTTTTTACCCCAACGCCCTTCAGGATGCCCAGTCAGTGTTTTGCTATAGTGCTGCTTCAGGGGGATATACGTTCTATCGATAGCACTGCGCTTTTCTGTCTGCACTATTACAATATGTCTATAACTTCACCAATGCCATAGTTCTGAGACCTGTTTTTCTCCTTTTATATCATTTAAGAAATATACTATTTATTTATTTTTTTGGCTTTATATACTGCACTATTTTAAATCAGTTCGATTTACAATATAACAACTCGGTACATAGAACAGGTTTACATTGAACAAGTAACAGAGCTTAACAATTAGAACAAAACAGTAGAGTACATGACAGTGTGATCATAGGATTAAGACTACCATAGCAGTAACTATTTACAGTTAGCAAGGGGATAATATTTTTGGGCAATGGAAGTAGGTGAGGTAATAGTGGGCTATGTTATGTGGTAAGTTATAGACATACAGAGGTATATTTATATCCTGCTTTTCACCGGGTCAAAGCGGTTTAACATAAAAGGGGAGGGGGACAATAATCAAGTTGACAGAAAGAGAGAGGGGAGGGCCCATCATTGGGGGGCTAGCATTGTTGATCGTAACAGTACTAGACAGTAGACGTTTTTCGGTAGTCTCTTAGATGGTTGCTGGGGGGAAGGTCAGGGGGTTCTGGTGAGCAGTTATTGAGAGGTGTCTGTTTTAAGTCCAAGATATTTATGAAACAGGATGGTTTTTAACTGTTTCCGAAATGCGGAGAGGTCTTCGGTGCTTTGGATCTGGTTCGGGAGGGAGTTCCAGAGGGAGGGTGCATACAGTTCTAATGCTCTGTTGCAGGTTTGCTGATTGAACTTAGTTCTTTCATGGGGGATAGTGAGTGTGTTGCTGGTGGTCTGACATCCTTGGTTTTATTCTCCATTCATCCATCCCCTATTAATCTAGTTTAAAGTCCTCTTCAGTAGGTTAGCCAGTCTGCTGCGGAAAACACTTTGACCCTTCCTGGATAGGTGGACACTATATCTCTGCTCAGCAGCCTTTGGAAAATGATCCTATGGTCCTGGAAACTAAAACTTTCTTTTCGTCCCTCCAGTTCAGTCCCGCACTTCTGGGTAGTGTACGTCTTCCTGCAGCATGGAGACTGGTCATGTCAGAAGCTTGATACATCTACCGGTGGCACCTCCCACCAGCTTCCAGTTTGTCCAGTCTCCATGCAGCACGAGGTTGTGAGCCTACGGGGTAGGCTCAGCATGAGGAACACATAAGGAAAATTAGTTGATTGAATTTTAAAATTTGGATTTTGGGGTAATTTAATTTTGGGTACGCTGTACCTTTAATTTCTTTTCATTGAGTTTTGGAAAAAAAACAAACAGAGCTGGTCAGGGCAAGGAAGGGGGCAGTGGAGGGGATTCCTGCTCTACCTTCCCTTCAGTGTTCTTTTAATTTCAAGTCCTGTAGCACTCTCTGCCTGGTCAGGACGGTGGGGAGCTGTTTAGGCTGCTCTGAGCTGTCTTCCGATCCAGTCTACAGTGTCGGAGGGAGCTGTCAGACTACGGCTGCAGTTTTCAGTACATCGGAGCTGGCCGACAAGGTGAATTAACAGCTACTGGCAGGAATCCAGGTATTTACTTTCAGTTTTTGCTCCGGATTGTGGGGGAAGGCGGCAGGGCGTTCGTGAGAGGCTGCTGGGCCTTTTTCTGCCGGCTGGGGCCTTCTCCCTCGTGTAGAGCCGGGGGCTAGATTTTGAAGCGCCATTTTGTCAGCGCTAGTGTGTTTTTCCCGCGGTTTTTTGCAGGCAGGGTGTTTTGGTGTGCAGACAGTCTCTGTGAGTACAGATTTTGATGAAACATTGAATTTGGTGCTTGCTCCAAGCCTCTGTAGTGCCTGTGGGTAGGCATTCGAGGATTTAAAAAAAAAAAAGGGGGGGGGGGTTAAGGAGATAGTTTAGTTGCTTGAGGGTTAGGGGCAAGCTGTGGCTGCGGGCCCATACCCGGTCCTTGGGAAGCCTCAATATTTGGTAATGTGGATTTTGGAGGCTAATGCCTGCGCGTCCACAGTGCCTGGTGTGTGGAACCCGCAGAGGGACAGTTTCCGTCGACAGCTTGTGTCGTGGCTGTGCGACTGAGGCAGTGCAAATGGAGCAGGAGTTGCAAGACCAGAGTAAGGAAGGACCTCTCTCCAAGCCCCAGGGAACTGGAGGGGAAGAGGTGGGGCGAGAGGCCCCTCTCTCGCCGCAGGCATCTGCTTCGTTTTGGCCAGGTACGAGTGCTCCTCAAGGGACACCGACTGCAGCGTTGGAAGACTTTTCCCCAGATTTTGTGCTACTGCTACATCAGGCATTTTGCCTTTGTAAGCAGGGGGGCGGTGCCGGACGGCTCGGGGTTAAGTCCCGGAGTAGTTAGCACAGTAGCGCAGACAGCCGCAAGTTCGCAGGTGAGGCCAGTTAAATGGCCATGGATGGTGGAAGATGAGACCCTTCCTTCGGAGTATTTGGATGACTAGCATTGAGGGGTTAGAAGGGGAGTTGGAGGATCCAGGAGAGTATCTAGAGGAAGGTGAGATTCAGGAACCTGAGGATCACACCCGGATTATTCAAGTGTTTAGGAGGCTGACGGCGCTGATTTTGGAGTCGCATGCAGACCCTTAACCTGTCCATGACCACGTTGGTAGAAGAAAGTGTAGAAGATCCACTCATTCAGGCGGTGAGGAAATCACAGGCGGTGTTCCTGGTCCATAAGGTGGTTACGCAGATGATTCAGGATGAGTGGGACATGCCGGAGTCAGCGCTCAGGGGTGGAAGGTCCATGGCTCGGCTCTATCCATTATCTGACCAGGAGTGAGAGCTGTTTCGCTCTCCTAGGGTAGATGCGGTGGTTTCGGCAGCTATGAAGACGACTACCATTCCGGTGGAAGGTAGTGCAGCATTGAAGGATGGACAAGACAGATAGGTAGACTCGATGGTGAGGCAGGCCTTTGAGGCCAATGCCCTGGCGCTACAGGCCTCCATTTGTGGGGCATGGGTAGCGAGGGCTTGTCTTCGTTTGCCTCAGAATTCTCAGGTAGCAAATATGTCGCAGGACCAGTTGCAGGACTTGTCCAGATTGGAATCCAGGGCAGCTTATTTAGTGGACCTGCATTATGACCTGGTCAGGACTTTAGCGAATAGTATGTCTTCGTTGGTGGTGGCACGAAGATATATTTGGCTGCGAAATTGGGCGGCCGATAGTTCCTCCAAGTCAAGACGTAGTAAGCTTTCTTTTAAGGGGAAGCTGCTTTTCAGTGAAGATCTGGACAAGCTGGTTAAGGACTTGGGGGATTCCAAAGGCGGTCAGCTGCCGGAGGAAAAGCTGAAGACGGGGAGGCCCGGAGTGACATTGAGGGGCCAGGCTCACGATTTTCGCCATTTTCGGGCTTCGTGTTTAGGATCAATGTTCCCTCTAATTTTCTGTAGGCTGTGTGTGCATAAAATATCAGCTGTGCAGCTTTTGAAGGAAGGTTAAATTTTTGTGCGCCACATAACGACACTCGGAGTTATATACTTTAAAATTTGACTACACGTCAGAATACAGTATGTACACCACATTGATTGCACTAGAAAATATTGTAGAACTTGTGAAAACCATAAATACACAACAACTTTTCAATTTTAAGAACGTCTGTTGTTTTCTATCAGAATCAGAACCGTAATTTTTGTGCGCTCTGTTGTAAAGTATGTGCGCTCACTCGGCGAGGTGTGTGCGCGCGCACACGCGCACAGCTTAGAGGGAACAGTGTTTAGGATCCTTTCATAGAGGGCAGTACCCTTTCGTGGCCAAGGTTTTTGCGGGTTCCAAGGAGCAGGCAGAGGGTTCACGAAACCTCCACCTACCGGTTTCAAGAAGTCCCAATTAAACGAGGGGAATTCAGGCGGGATTGCAACCCATAGGACATTGGTTGCGGGAGTTTTTGCCTGCCTGGGTTCAGATAACATCCAATCGATGGGTATTGGAGGTCATTCGCGAGGGCTATGCTCTTGAATTTGCTCGACCGGTTCGGGACTCTCTTGTTCTTTCTCCTTGTAGGGGGCGGAACAAGGAGTCGGAGGTTCGCGCAACTTTTTCGCGTCTCGAGCAGCTTGGCGCCGTGGTTCCGGTCCCTCAGGATCAATACGGTTCCGGTCGATACTTAATTTATTTTGTGGTCCCAAAGAAGTATGGGACTTTTCGTCTGATTCTGGATCTCAAGGGCATCAACCGATGTCTGCGGGTAGCTCATTTTCGTATGGAAGCCCTAAGATCCGTAATGGTGGCAGTTCATCAAGGGGAGTTCTTGACTTCGCTCGATCTCACCGAGGCTTACTTGCACATCCCAATTCGTCCGGATCATCAAAGATTCTTGCGGTTTGTGGTTCCGTGGGGTCATTTTCAGTTCCAAGCGCTACTGTTCGGGTTGGTGACGGCTCCGCGAACATTTACCAAAGTAATGGTGGTTGTAGCTGCCTTTCTCCGCAGGGAGGGGGTGCTCATTCATCCTTACCTAGATGACTGGTTGATTCGGACAAAGTCCTGAGCAGAGAGCGAAAAAGCAACGGCCAGAGTAATGCAGTTCTTACAGAGCCTTAGTTGGATAGTCAGTCTCCAAGAGTCGGTTGGTGCCGTCGCAGACGTTGGAGTATCTGGGGGTTCGGTTCGACACGAAGGTCAGAGCGGTATTCCTTCCGGAGGCTCGAGTTCTGGCGTTGCAATCCTTGGTGCTCGGTTTTTTTGAAGCAGCAGACGCCGACTGCATGGCATTATCTTCGGGTGCTCGGGACGCTGCCCTCGAGGTAGTCCCTTGGGCTTGGGCGCACATGCGGCCTTTGCAGAGCTCTCTGCTTCGTCGATGGTTGCACCAGGAGGATTTGTTGAACCAAGTGCTTGCCCTGCCCGGGGCAGGTTCGAGCGTCTCTCAGATGGTGCCTGCGACGAGAAAAACGTTAGAGCAGCCCCCATGTATCCCGGTGATGGTGGATGCCAGCCTGGCGGGCTGGGGGGCCCATTGTGAGGGACTCTACGTACAAGGCGTGTGTAGCGTGGAGGAAGCTCAGTGGTCCATCAATTGTCTGGAGTTACGGGTGGTGTCTCTGGCGCTAAAAGCCTTCGAGTGTTTTGTTAGGGCGAGCAGTTCAAGTCCTGTCAGACAACGCCTCCGCGGTGGCGTATCTCAATTGGCAAGGCGGAACAGGCAGCATTATGCTGGAAAAGGAAGCAGGGGTTCTGTTCGGTTGGGTAGAGCCTCGGCTTCTGGCGCTGTCGGCCGGGCACATTGCAGGAAAGGACAATGTGATGGTGGATTATCTCAGTCGGGTTTGCGTGGATTCCTGAGAATGGGAGCTGAATCCAGAGGTATTCAGGCAGTTGGTGCTCAAGTGGGGAATGCCAATGATGGATCTCATGGCAACTTGTCAGATGGCCAAAGCTAGCCGTTTTTTCAGCAGGAGAAGAGAGAGAAGATGTCCGAAGGGATTGATGCCTTAATTCAGAAGTGGCCAATTCAGGGCCTTCTGTATGTATTTCCTCCCTGGGCGCTCATAGGCCGAGTGATTCAGCGCATAGAGAAACATCTCAGAACTGTGATTTTGATAGCGCCAGATTGGCCGCGACAGCTGTGGTACACAGACTGGTGAGGCTTCTCAACGGTCAGCTGTGGCAATTGCCGATTCGGGAGGATCTGCTCCTGCAGGGTCCTCTTCGGATGCCGCAGGTGGCTCGGTTCTCGCTTATGGCTTGGCCATTGAAAGAGCTAGGTTAAGAAAGAAAGGTTATTCGCCAGCGGTGGTTGCTACCTTGCTGTTGGCTAGAAAGCGTTCCACTTCCTTGGCTTATGTTCGCATTTGGCGTATCTTTGAAGGCTGGTGTGAAGCTAGACAGTTGCGTCCATCTTTAGTTTCAGTTCCGAAGGTGTTGAATTTTCTTCAGGATGGCTTTGATAAGGTTTTGGCGGCCAGTTCTTTAAGAGTTCAGCTGGCTGCTATAGCTTGTTATCGTGGTAAGGTGCAAGGTCGTGCAGATGTCTTGCATTTTTTGAGAGCGATATCGCGTTTGCAGCCTCCTCGCTGCGTGTTGATTCCTCCGTGGGATCTCAATTTGGTGTTGGGGGCGTTGACAAAGAAGGCCTTTTGAGCCTCTAGCTGAAGTCTTGGTGAAGGATTTGACTTTGAAGACAGTGTTTCTGGTGGCTATATGTTCGGCACGGCGGGTGTCAGAGTTGCAGTTTTTATCATGTAGGGAACCGTTCCTGGTGTTCTAAAATGAAAAGGTTGTTTTATGGCCAGTGCTGTCGTTTTTGCCAAAAGTAGTTTTGCCGTTTCATCTCAATCAGTCGATCGCCTTACCGGTGTTGAAGTCGGCAGGTGAAGAGGGGGCCGACTGTAAGTTGTGGTTGCTGGATGTGAAGAGAGTGCTTCGTCATTACTTGCGGAGGTCAGAGTCTTTTCGTAAGTTGGAGTGCTTGTTTGTTCTTTTTGGGGGTCCACGTAAAGGAGAAGCGGCCTCCAAAGCATCCATGGCTTAGATGGATTAAGGAAGCGATAGCGTCAGCTTATCTTTTGCAGGGTCGTCAGGCGCCTTTGGAATTGAGAGCTCATTCAACAAAGGCTCAAGCAACGTCTTGGGTGGAATGCAGTTGTGTTCCTGCAGTTGAAATCTGTAAGGGGGCCAAGTGGCCCTCCTTGCATACTTTTAGTAAGCATTACCATCTTGATGTGCAAGTGACAAGGGATGCCTGTTTCGGGTCAGCAGTTTTACAGTCCGGTTTATCGGGTCCTTCCCATTAGTGTACTGCTCTGCTACATCCCATCGGTGCGGGACTGAATTGGAGGGACGAAAAGGAAAGAATTTGGACTTACCTGCTAATTGTTGTTCCTTGAGGAACTCCAGTTCAGTCCCGATTCCCACCCAAGTTGGTGATTCAGTCAACGGTCTGGTGACATTGGAGTAGACAGCCATGCAAAGAAAAGTCTAACGGTAAGTGTTTATTACCTGTCCTGTGGGGTAATGGACTGGTTGGCCATTCTGCTGTATGCTACCTTCTTTTACCTTCTTTCATATCTTTACTGTTAGTTTCCTTGGAGGGGGGGGGGTGGAGCAGTTATCCTCTCAGGGGTTATTGCAGAGGCAGCGAAGCCTCTAGTTCACAGTTTATATTGGTTATAACTTCTTATGTGTTGCTCCTTAGAGTATGCTTTGTCAATAGGTCACTGGAAGCTGGTGGGAGGTGCCACTGGTAGATGTATCAAGCTTCTGACATGCCCAGTCTCCATGCTGCAGGAAGAGGTACACTACCCAGCGGTGCGGGACTGAACTGGAGTTCCTCAAGGAACAACAATTAGCAGTAAGTCTAATTTCTTTATACTCTGACACCATCCGCGCAGCCATGCATTCATCTTTAGGTTTCAAGCTTGTCTGCCTCAACAGGGAGGATTGAGTAGGTGCACAGGTGGTGGTCTATGTGCTTTACCCTCTCTCCCAGAGCCATGAAGTCACTCTTAATATGCTTGGAGGGATGTTAGCAGTGTCATTTGTGCATGAGCAGAAATGGTTAACAGTCAGTAGCTTTGCGTCTTGGCAAACTCAACATAATGTCTTAGATTTTGGCATGTGGCAGACAGCACACCTCCCAGGACATCATCTGATTGACAGGCGGACACCTCAATATTCCTCAGAAGGGAATCGCCAACCATCACTATCCTTTATTTCCTTGTGGTTACTGATTTGGCATCTTTTGGGTTTGTGAGCTCCAGTCCCTTGTGTTCCTGGGGATGTTTTCATCATCTCCACCTCCAGGGCTGCTTACTAACCCTACCTTTTAAAGAATGGAGAGGGAGTGTCTATCCTGCAGGTGCTGCTGAATCGTGCTAGCTCTCTTTTTTTCTATTGGACATTTGGGACTCCTCTAGAGATATTTCTTCAATCTAGTTCTCGCTGCAACGGATGCTTCTTGGCATTGCTATCGGTTTTGACAGCTCCTCTGCTTGTTTGTTGATGGGTTCAACTTGCAGACAGAATGAGTCCCTCGCCTGTGATCAGGCTGGCTGTCTGGAGAAAGGCAGAAACTGTAACTGGGGGCAACAGCTTTGGAGACGCAATTTTTTCCAGCCATAGTTCAGTTGTAGGAGTTTTGCAGACAGCTGTGAAAAATGAACCAGTAACAGTAGCAAGAAATGTTATTTAATAAAAATAAAACTAGGTGCCTTTCTTAAGAACCCTCAGGCAGAGAATTTATATTAAGAGCCACAGAATTACCTTGCTTCTCAGTTTTTCATCTCTCTGCTTGCCTTAATGATTGTTCCTTTTCCCATCTGATTACAAGCTGCTTTTTCATTTTTCAAGTTTTATTTTTGTCATCCTTGCATCAAGTCTCTATTTTCTTGTCTCCTTGTGGATTCCTGTATCAAAGCCCCCTATATTCCACACTCAGCAATCTTTTCTTTAAGGAAGTCATGTTCCATCTGGCCTTCATGTTGTAGTTTTACAACCATGCAGGATGTGCACATTTGTATATGCAGAGCATGTATATGCATTAAATGAGCTTGCCACATATCTGCACAAGCCAGCAGTGACCCACACAAAACAGTAGCCTCTTTTGGATCATCTCCCTTGATGCACTTTAAGACAAATGGTTAGAAAGCAGCCAGTTTGCAGTAGTTTGTGAACATTAGCCATGGGGTGCAGTGATTGAATTGAAGCTGAGAGTTTCTTGTTCTCTGAGCTATATGAAGTAGTGGTTTGGCTCCAAGAGCCTGGATATGTGACCACCTTTGGTTAGAGGTGGCTCAGTATAGTATGGACAGATGGGCTGTGATCTGCTTTATAAATGTTCGCTAAATAGTTTGGTATTGAACTGCTGGTGTTCTCTGTTTATCATTGAAAGCATCCTTTTTAGTCACCTGCTGATCATGGAACTGCAACATGTTTTTCATCTTTCCCACCCCCCCTAATTTGCACTTTTGCAGTTCCATCCTTAATTGGAACCAAAGCTGGGATCTAGTATCATAGCTTCCTGGGGATTTTTCACATATTTTATATTTCCTCTTCCCCCCCCCCCCCAAACCTAATCTGATCATAGTGATAATCCTGAACTGGGGGCCATGTACAAAGGCTTGTGGAACCTTAAGACAAGCCACTAGTGGGCCTCTTAAGCCAGCACCATAAATTTTTCTCCCAGGCTATAGTTGCATTCACAGCAGCCCTGGCCACAGTCAACTCGAGGCATGGAAGACACAACTTGTGGATCGAACTCGGGCTTGCCCGGTGAAAGCGTTTGAGCCTCTAGTTGTCTGTGGGCTGAGGTACCTGACCTTGAAGGTTGTATCTTTGGCAGCGGTCATGTCAGGATGCAGAATTGGACTACAGACACTTGTAACTTATACATGCACCCAGACCCTTCTCTCTAAAGTTGTCTAGTTGTCCTAACAATATTTTCCTTAAACCTTTGCCAACAAAGGTAACAAACTCTTCACACTTTGAGAGCAGTCACGTTCTTCCTGGAGCAGGCCAAAGACCTTAGAGTTCAAACAGCTAACTGAATCATGGATAGCATCTTCTTTACTTATTCCCAAGCAGCTTTGGGAATAAGCAAAGGATATATCAAGGTTCGTAGGTTAACCTCTATTGCAATATACAAGACATATTTACTTCAGAGGGGGGAAGGCACATAAAGCCCCAGGACCCGATGGCTACGGAGTAGAATTTTACAAAATGCTTGAGGTATCAGTGGTTCCCACGTTGGCGGCCCTGTATGGGGAAGTGTTGGAAACCGGATCCTTTCCAAGGGATATGCGCACGGCCTCGATTTCGGTTCTCTATAAAGCAGGGAAGGACCCAGAGGATCCGGCGTCCTATTGTCCAATATCGCTCATTAATTACAATATGAAGATTTTAGCTTTGATTATGGCTAAGAGGTTGCAGACAATTCTCCCTAGGTTGATCGGTCCGCACCAGTCGGGTTTTGTTAGGGGCAGAGAGGAACTGCTGAATATTAACAAAGTCCTTCTGGGAATGGAGAGGTGTGAGTGGCAAGGCACTCCTCTTCTGGTGAGTCTGGATGCGGAAAAAGCATTTGATAGGGTCTCTTGGAGGTACATGTTTGAGGTTATGCGAAGGTTTGGATTTGATGGCGCGTTTTTGGGGTGGGTTTGAGCACTATATATAGATCCTCTGGCCTATATAGTAGCCGGAGGCGAAAACTGTTCGTTTAAGTTAAGAAGGGGGACGAGGCAAGGATGTCCACTGTCGCCCTTCTGTTTGTACTCCAGTTAGAACTTTTGTTGAGGAAATTGTTAGAACGTACAGAGATCACAGGTATTGATTGGGGCACTGGGGAAATGAAAATAAGCGCTTTTGCAGACGATATATTGTTATATGTAACGAACTCCCAACATTCCTTGCCGAGGATTTTGCGGGAGCTAGAGCAATTTGGTTCATTCTCCGGATTGAGGATAAATAGGGCTAAGTCGTTGGGATTACGTTGGTAGCAGGCTTCGGAAAACATGGACCGGAACTTTTCCCCTAGTGTGGGCGGAAGGCCAGTTTAGATATTTGGGTATACAGATACCAGACATGATCAAGAAGCCCTATAAAGTGAATTTTGAGCCAATGCTGGATAAGACCATAGCGAGGCTCCACAAATGGAGGGATCTCCCTATATCATTGAAGGGGCGAATAGCACTATTTAAGATGGTAGAACTTCCCCGATGGATTTATCTGCTGAGACATGTCCCAATTTGGATTTTGAGGAAAGATATAGGGTGTCTATAGAGCCACATATCAAAGTTTTTGTGGAAAGGACGGAGAGCGAGAATATCATTGAATTCGTTGATGAAACCAAGGGAGGAAGGGAGGGCGGGGCTGTTAACCCTGAGGGATTATAACTTAATCTGTTTACTGAGATCCTTACGGGAGGTAATTACAGGTGATGTAGAAACGATACCCTTAGACTTAGTGGACGAAATGTCTGTGGAACAGCACAGGTCTTATCTTCTTCATAGAGTTAGTACAGACCTGCCGCCAGGAGGTTGGGGAGCTCATCTTCAAGATCTCTCCACTCAAGGCATCTAGTCTCTAGAGGAGACATCTCTACATATCAACCTCTTAGAGCTCAGAGCAATTTTTCTAGCTCTGAGTCTTCCACACCCTGCTCCAGCTACAAAACAGTCCTCATCCACACGGACAACCAAGTGGCCATGTTCTACGTGAACAAGCAGGGCGGCACTGGCTCTCTGTCGCTTTGCAACGAAGCTCTGAGATTGTGGGCCTTCGCCAGAGAGCATCAAATTCATCTCATGGCAGTGTATCTTCCAGGGGTTCAAAACTCTTGGGCAGACAGACTTAGTCGAGTTCTGCTTCCACACGAATGGTCCCTCCATGGGGACCAGATAGCCAGGATCTTCCGAATTTGGGGAACCCCGGACATAGACCTCTTTGCAAGTCCGTGGAATGTCAAACTTCCCCGGTTCTGTTCCAGGATTCCGTGTCAGGGAGTTCAGGCCAGGGATGCCTTCCTCCTTCATTGGGGGCAAGACTTCCTCTATGCCTTTCCACCCATTCCCCTAATTCCCAAGACACTCTTCAAACTTCAGAGAGACAAAGGGTCTATGATCCTCATAGCACCACATTGGCCACACCAAGTGTGGTACCCTCTACTTCTGCATCTCTCCCAAGCTCCCTCCCTGGACTTGGGATCTGCTCCTGACCTCCTGTCCCAGGAGGAGGGAACGTTGTGGCACCCAAATCCCCAGTCTCTTCACCTCAGAGCCTGGTTACTGAAGGCCTAGACCTTCAAGATTTGCATCTTTCTCAGCAAGTGAAGGATAACCTTCATGGTTCCAGAAAGCCTTCCACTAGACGTTCCTATGCTTTTAAATGGAAAAGGTTTACCATTTGGTGTGCAGAGAAGGATCTTAACCCTTTTGCAATACCTCTGAATTCTTTACTAGAGTATTTACTGCATTTATCCCATGCAGGCCTTAAAACGAATTCAGTAAGAGTCCATTTGAGTGCTATTGCAGCATCCCTTAAACCTCTCAATGGACAACCTATTTCCTCTCATCCCCTTATAGCAAGATTCATGAGAGGCCTTCTTTTGACTAAACCTCCCATCAGATCACCTCCAGTGGCATGGGACTTGAATCTGGTTCTTGGCCAGCTTATACAGCCACCTTTTGAACCCTTAGCCACTACCTCCTTGAAATTTCTTTCCTGGAAGGTTATTTTTCTCATTGCAGTCACTTCAGCTCGCCGCATCAGTGAGCTGCAAGCCTTGGTGGCTAATCCTCCTTATAGAAGGTTCCATCATGACAAGGTAGTCCTCAGGACTAATCCACACTTTATGCCTAAAGTGGTCTCACCTTTTCATCTGAACCAGGAGGTTTATTTACCTGTCTTTTTTCTAGGACCTCATGTTTCAAGTGCAGAGAGGAATCTTCATACCCTGGATTGTTAAAGAGCTCTTGCTTTTTACTTACAAAGGACACAGCAACATAGAAAGTCCTCTCAACTATTTGTTGCTTTTGATCCCTCTCATTTAGGACTTCCAGTCTCTAAGAGAACTCTGTCCAGTTGGATTGCTCAGTGTATTTCTTTCGCCTACCAGAGTAAGAACCTTTCTCTGGAGGGCCATGTCACAGCTCACAATGTGAGGGCCATGGCAACCTCTGTGGCTCATCTAAATTCTGTGTCCATCGACCAGATCTGTCGAGCGGCCACCTGGGCCTCAGTTCATACCTTCACAGCCCATTACTGCTTGGACAAGGACTCCCGCCGGGATGCCTTGTTTGGTCAGGCTGTTCTCCAACACCTGTTCCATACCTAACCAACTCCTACCCACCATCCCTGGCTGGATGCCTGAGATTCATGAGTGGAGGTAGAGCCCTTCCCAGGGACTCACAACCTGGGTGATCTCCCAGGCATCTCTAGCTGGGGAGTCCCCATATGTGAAGACTCATTCCTGCTTGTTCCTGGAGTTAGCACAGTTACTTACCTGTAACAAGTGATCTCTGGGAACAGCAGGAATAAGTCTTCACAACCCACCCACCTCCCCTAGGAGTTGTATCTCTCTATCTATCTTTCCTTTCCTCTCTCTCTCTCTTTGTCTCAGCTTAAAACTCGAACTGGAGAGAGGCGGTTGGGAAAGGCGGGAAGGCAGCGCGCAGGCGCTGTGGGATGCTCCCAAAAGCTTTACTTTTGGACGCTGTGGAGCGTTCCCGCGCAGGCTCCGTCGGTACCGACGATACCCATATGTGAAGACTTATTCCTGCTGTTCCCAGAGATCACCTGTTACAGGTAAGTAACTGTGCTTTACTGATAGTTGATCCAAGTAGGTTAAAGTTGTTCACAATTTCAGTTTCTTCTCCTTCAACGATGAACCTGTTGATTATGCCAGTTGTCATGATCTTTGTCTTCTTTACATTAAGGTGCAGGCCCATTTTGAGACTATGTTCTTTGATTGTGAGAAGCAAATGTTTCAGATCATCTTCATTTTCAGCGAGTAATGTAGTATTATCAGCATAGCGAAGGTTGTTGATGAGTCTTCCACCAATCTTCACACCTCTGTTGTCTTCATACAATCCTGCTTCTCTGATGATTTGTTCTGCATATAAATTAAACAGGTAGGGGGAAAGTATGCAGCCTTGTCTTACACCTTTGCTTATTTTAAACCATTCTGTTTCTCCTTGTTCCGTTCGAACTGTTGCTTCTTGATCAATGTACAGATTGCGCAAGAGAACGATCATGTGTTCTGGAATACCCATGCTTCTTAATGTGGCCCAGAGTTTCTCATGGTTTACACAGTCAAAAGCCTTGCTATAGTCGATAAAGCACAAATAGATATCCTTTTGGTATTCTTTAGTCTTTTCAAGGATCCATCTCACATCCTCAATGATGTCTCTCGTTCCTCGCCCTTTCCTGAACCCTGCTTGCACTTCAGGTAGTTCTTGTTCCAGATATGATTGTAGTCTCTTTTGAATAATCTTCAGTAGAATCTTGCTGGCATGTGTGATCAGAGCGATTGTTCGATAATTTCCACAGTCAGTTGGATCACCTTTCTTTAGTATTGGTATAAACATAGATCTTTTCCAGTCAGTTGGCCATGATGTTGTCTTCCATATTTCTTGGCAGAGCCTTGTAAGTATGGTAACAGCTGCATCAGATTGCTGCAATACTTCTATAGGAATGCTTTCAATGCCTGGTGCTTTGTTCTTTGATAAGGCTTTCAATGCTGCCTCAACTTCTTCTTTCATCACCAATGGTTCCCGATCATAAGGTACAGGTTGAAACGACTGTTGGTCCACTTGATCTTTATCATATAAAAACTCTGTATATTCCTTCCACCTTTTCTTGATCTTCTCAGCATCATTCAACATAGAACCTTGAGCATCTTGTAACATTCCAATTCTAGGCTGGAAATTTTTCTTTAACTCTAGTAGCTTTAGGAAAGCCGATCTTGTTCTTCCTCTAATAGTTTGTGCTTCTATTTCCTTGCAAGTGTCATTGTAGTGCTTTTCCTTGTCCTGTCTTGCTGCACGTTGGAAATCTCTGTTGAGTTCTGCGATTGTCTTTCTTTCTCCTCTGGCTTTAGCTTCTCTGCGTTTCTGGGCAGTTTTCAGAGTTTCTTCCGTCATCCATTTTGGCCGCTTTTTCTTTTTCACCTTTTGTAGACTCTTCTCACTTTCTTCCAACACAACCTTCTTGATGTCATTCCATAACTCTTCCGGAGCTTTGTCATTTGTATCTAAAGCAGCAAATCTATTTTTCAGGCAGTCTTTAAATTCCAGTGGTATATTCTTAAGGTCATATTTTGCTGCATTCATGAGTGGTTTGCTCTTTTTCAACTTTAGCTGAAAAGCTGAGCCTTGTTTAATGTACGTTTATCAAGTTTAAGTTACAATGTAAACCGCTTTGATTGAAATGATAAAGCGGTGTAAAAAACTGTTAAATAAATAAAATAAAATACTCCTTTATGTTGTGTGTATGGGGATGATGTGTATCGTCCTATCCGTACCTGTTAGATATGATTGGAACCAGGCAAGCGGGGTTCTGCCAGTTCCAGTGGCCTGTAGTCTTGCGAGCAGGAGGTTGTGTGGTATGGAGTCAAATGCTGCGGTTATGTTGACAAAGATAAGTATGTATCCCTGGTTTTAGGTTTGCTATACCTTTAATTATTGAATCCAGTAGTGAAGTGAGGAGTGTCTCCACACTGGTATGGCCAGAAGCCATGCTGGTGTTTGGTCCAGTGGTGCGTATCTGTCAGTGTGTTCCTTCAGTTGTTGCAGTTCTATCTTCTCAATTATTTTTGTAATGAAGGGCAGGCTGCATATAGGTCTATAAGAGGCGGGGCTTCTGTGCCTGCAGTGGAGTTTTTTAAGATGGGGTGAACTGATGCCGTTTTTAGTTCTTTAGGTAGGGTAACCCTGTTTGAGAGAGAGTTCAGATCTGGCTGCCTTGATCCAGCTGACGGGGCAGGTAGTGGTGTTAAGGCTGCTGATTATGTCCTTATGAGCCTCTGTGTATTCCACCCCTTCACCCCTTTGTATTCCACCCCTTCACCCCTTTGTATTTCCTCTTCTCACTTAACATATCTAAGAGAAGCATCTCTTATCCTCTCATTGACTGTTTGTTCTTCTAGTAGCGTCTTTGCTTTCCTGACTGCTTTACCATGTTCCCTTAACTTCTCCAGATACTGTCTTCCTTGTTTATGGAGGTTAACCTCTTTTTCCTTACCTTTTCAACTGCTACTTTTCAAGTCCTAACAAAAATATTAAAATCTCCCCTTTCAGTTTTGCCCACTGCTTTTTCTTTCCTTTCCCCTAGATTTTCCCATCCAGTTAACGACTCCATCAGATATTATTTATTTAACGGATTTAACTCAGGCCTTTTCAGTAGTAGCTGAAGATCAGTTACATTCAAACAAATGTCTGGAACGTGCGAGAAGTCAGTATAAGGTTTGTGTTGCTGTGATAACACAGGTCCTTACTGTAAACCCTTAGAGTGCATACCTTGTAAGTACCAATAGAAGGGTTTTTTTCTGGCCATGAAGAGCTGCTTGCAAACTGACAATGTACGTTCTGCCCGGGTAAGCTTGATGGATATGCAGTACCCTGTGTACTGCAATTGTCATGCTGACCATCTCTTTGGTGAAAGACCGTGCTACATGGCTGAGCTCTGGAAGAAGGCATGAGGAGACCTCCCACTAACCACCCCTTTGAGAGTACTGATTCCAGGGATGACCATTTCAATGCTGTCTGCTTCACTTTTCCCTTCCTCTGAAGGTTAGGTTAGTTCCCGTCTCCACAGATGACTCAGAGTTCACAGAGACCTTCAGCAGCTCAGCAGCCCTCTTTGCCAAATATCAGATGTTTGTTCACCAGGATGCTCCGTCTGAGTGTGGAGAAGTAGAGGTAAAGTCCCCGCATGCATGTTGTCACCTCTTCACGCATTGTTCTCTATATGACATTGTGTTTACACCAGGAAACGTTTATTTAACATGGAATTATAGAGATGTACAGTCCTATCTCCAGACTCTTGGTTTCTTCTAAGTCGCACCGTGTGTACTGCAGAATGTACAGCATGGCGTTGTAGGGGTATAGCTCCTGTATACATACTCTCTGCTTCAGTTCCTTGTTCCCTGTGTCACTCTGCATGAAATGTACATCAGGATGCGCTGTGTGAGCATGGAGATGCAGGGGTACAGGGATTTTGAATATAGCTTACACCTTTTATCAGAAGTCAGATACAGCAGGTATTTTCCTGTCTCCAGCGGGCTTACATTCTAAGTTTTTTTTTTTTTTTTTGTACCCAAGGCATTGGAGGGTTAAGTGACTTATAGCTCTTGTGTACACACATGCCCTGCTCGAGCTTCTTGTTCTGTGTAACTCTGCATGTAGTATACACCAGGACATTCCACGTAAGCATGGATTCATAGGTACAGCCCCTGTGTATGTGAGAAATGAGCAAGGACTGTATCTTCAGATAGAGAGTGTCTTAGTGTACATGCAGAGTGTGACACAGAGAACACAGGCTGAGAAGATGAGCATGTGTGTGAGGACATTTCACTCATGCCAATAATGCATTTCACTCATGCCTTCCATATGAACTAAGGAACTGCTCAGATCACAGAGAGTTCCGCAAGAAACTAAAAACACACCTCTTCCAAGAACATTTTTTCCTACCACCATAGCCCGCACCTGACAATCCACCATCCAATTCCCCTCCCTATCCGACACACCTCACTTTCTAACGACCCCTCTGTAACCTGTACAAAGCGATGTAAATAGTTGATATTATAATAATGCAAATCCATGTAAATAGTTGATCATTGTAAAAAGTTCTGTTATACTTATACATATCCATTTTCAATGTAAGCAGTTGAAACACACTGCATTGTTATGTTATCTGTAAACCGTCTTGATTCGCAGAAAGACGGTATATAAAAACTGTTAAATAAATAAATAAATAAATAAATGCCTCTACACGCAGGGGCCAGTGCAGTAAAGTGCACTAGACTTTGCACATCGGTTGACTCTGTTTTTGCATGCTAGCATTGCAAAAGTTGTTTTGATTACAAGCTAACTGTGCACAAAGCCTTGAGCAGACAGAACATTTAAATACATGGTAATAAAGTAATTAGCTATTCAGCACAAATGCAGAGAAGAGTGCAGAAGACCAGAAGGCTGAGCTCAACGCTGGGATTTTAACGCAAGGTCTGAGGAGGTGTAAAGAGTTACCTCATAGGTCTAGGTCTGCGGTCCGTGCTGGTGACAAATTTTTGCCTGTTTTTCCTCTGTCTTGCTGGAATCAATTTCCTAATCATCCCTGCAGTCCAGTCCAGTCGCATGGGTTTTTGCCCACCTACAAGCAGATGGAGACTGAGAACAGCTGGTCTGATTTTATTGGTATGTTATCTATTCTGTATGTTTTTGTTACCTGTCTGTGTTTGTGCGGGCTACAAATCTTTTAAAATAAATCAATCAATCACTCTATAAAGGTCTTGCACTGATGCTCCCAAGCCAGTATTTCTCAGTCTCCAGCAGATGGAAGGTGCTTAGGCTCCTAGGCAGCCTGGACTTCCCTGGACAACTTAGTGAACAATAAAAAAACAAAAATAGCATAGAACATGAGAGAGAGTAGAGCTAAGGTTAGATAGAGTTTAGTTTTTTCTCTGCAGTGGAGGAGATCCAGTTTTGAGCAGGCTACAACGGAGTCTCCCTGTTCCTGGCCTGACTCTGCTGAGGGCCTTAAGCGGTAGGCTTGGGGTTTCCCCCAAAGTGTTGAGTTCTTCCCCTCCCTCCTCCACCTCTTTGGGGTAAGCCTGCAGTGATTGCAGGGCTCCGCTGGCACTGATCTCTTGCAGGCAGTGGGAATTCTCAGCCGTGAGACCTGGCAAGTGCAAAGCAAAAAAAGAAAAAGCACTTGTACTCGTCAAGTGATCACAGCTTCAGGGCAGCAACAGCTGGTGAATCCGCAGTGCTCTGAGAGTGTCGGCAGCAGTGTCATGCCCCATGCTAAGCAAGTGTGTGTGGCCTGCGGCAGCTGCAGTAGCTCAAAAGCGGGGTGTGTTGAAGAGTTGCCCCAGCTGTGCGATAGAGTGGCGGGCCAGGGATAGGGGACTGCGGCGGCACTGGACGATTCTGCCTCTCACTGCAAAGGCCTGATTTTGGCAAAAAATGCCGCCATTTTAGTGGGGCCTTCAACATCTGGTGGGGAGACAGTAGTACTAGTGGCTTTCTTTCAGAGTTTGGCTATCTTTGTGGAAGGAACAAGCCTAGCAGTGGGGAGCATTTACTCCCGAGTTTGTGCTCCTGCTGCATGCAATCGATAGGTCTTGAGTTCATAACTACATACAATTATAACTATGTACAGTAATGGTAGTAATCATCTGGTTATGTTGCTTCTGTGGTGGGGTTATGTTATAGGATTGACGTGCTCTGTGAATAGGTATGTTTTCTGAAGGATTTGAGGTCTATGATGTTCCTTATCTGGTCCCTAGAGTGTTCCATATAGAGGGTGCATACAATTGGAAGGCTCATTTACATGCTTGCTGGTTAGATTGGTCTGGATGTGGGGGATAGTGAGGGTGTTCATTGTGGAGGTCCATCTAGATCTGTGTGTAGGGGGTGGGGTCATAGTGGATCCCTTTGTGAGTTAGAATGATAGTTTTGGAAGCCAGTGGAGCTGCTTGAGTTTGGGTGTGATGTGGTCATGTTTTTCTGCTGCTTGTAGGGTCCTTGCTGTTGAGTAGAAAGCTGTTTGCAGGGGCAGGAGTGTGGATTTTGGTAGACCTTGGTAGATAGTGTTGCAGTAATCCAGGTGTGGCATGATAGAGGCTTGTAGCACAGTACAAAAGTCCGTTAGTTGCAGGAGTGATCAGAGACGGTGAAGTGTCTTTGCTTTGTAGTATATTGTTCGGGTGGTTTTGTTGATGTGGGCTTTCAATGTGAGGTTTTGATCAAGGGTGATTCCAAGGTACCTGACTTCGGTCTGGGTTTTAATTGTCGTCGTGTTATTGAGGGTGGGGGGGGCGAAGGTAGTGTCTTTAATTATATAGAGTGCCTTCATTTTGTTGTAGTTGATTTGAAGGTGGTTGTCTTTTAGTCAGTTGACTACCTCAATGAAGCATTCTTGGTGGGCAGATAGTGAGGGTTGGTTAATGTTAATTGGTCTGTAGATCATGTTATCTTCGGTGTAGATGTGCACATTGAGGTTGTGTGATCTTATTATTGTGCAGAACAGTTGAAGGTAAAGGTTGAAAAGGAGTTCAGAGAGGGTGGATCCCTTGAGGTTTCCTTGAGTCTGTTTGTATGGAGTGGAGGTGTTTTGTCTGATCTTTATTTGTTGGTGTCTATCTCTGAGATAGGATGTAAACCATTTAAGTGCTGTGCCTTGAATTCTGTTGGTTTAGAGACGTTGGAGGAGGATGTGGTGGCTTATGCTGGCAATGGGTCTGTATGATGAAGGGTCCAGGGTAGGTTTTTTCAATGTTGGGGATATATGGATGAGGTTTTTAGACATGTGGTGTGATAGGGCTGAAGCCACTGAAAGCAAGAACTTAGAAAAAAACACTGTTCCTTACAAAGCAGCTAACGTGCAGAAGATGCAGTTCCCTTGTAGAGCAGCTAGAGGGAGCAGGCATGGACCTACAGAGGCTGAGCTAACACACCCGGGTACTGATTGTGCAGGAGCTAATCAGCTCCACCTGAGGGGTAGCCCGGGAAACTCAAAAGTAAAAGGCCTTTATAAGCAGAGGGCCAACTCAGAAGAAAAGAGAGAGGAAGGAACCTCGGAAGGGAGCTCAGAGGAGAGCTCAGAAAGAGAGAGAGAAAGGAGCAGACCCAAAAGAGCCGGAGTGAGAGAGAGACCTGGGAGAGACAGACCGGAAAGAGATCCGCTTGGAAGAAATCCCAAAGGCAGAGAGCTCAGAAGGAGAGAGCCCAGCCAGGAGAGAGGCCTCTGCTCACCAGGAGGGCCTGAAACAGGATTAAAAGGTACTGGGAGAAAAAGTCCTGACAGGAGATTGACTTATGCTAAGAAGCCAAGAAGCCTGGATTCTTTACAGGGTCTTCCCAAGCTGCATAGAGGACAGACAGTATCCAGGAGGCTTCCAGAGGGAGTCTGCAAAGGAGACCGTGGCCAGAGAGTGGTGCCTGAGCGGGCAAGTAAGAGACGCCCTGACTTCACGAAGCCAAGGTACGGTGACTATTTTTTCCCAAAGAAAGGCCCAGCTCCTAGAACGTCTTTAAAACCAGATAACCAGTCTGAGAGAAAAGGAAGCGGGCAGGAGTTCTTTAAGCCGTCACGTAGGGACATAGGGACAAACCCTGCTATTTACCTGAAAGCCCTAGAACAGCCTAACTGGAAGCTAGGGAGAAGTATGGACTTTCAAACCACAGCAGCCAGGGAAAGATCAAGTACAGAGGGTTGCACGAATGAACCAGAGCCCATGCAGGTAAAGCCTGTGGACTCAGCTACATTGTCCCAGGAAGAAGTAATGGACTGCTCGGTTTGTGTCGCAGGGAGTTTTGAGTCACTCCCCGAGCTGTAACTTATTTAGACAAGCTCTGGTATTGTTTTTGTTCATGTTGAGCGAAAGAGAAAAAGCTCACTGATTTTACTTTGCTCCAAAGTTTGGAAAATCCTGTGTTTTTGCAAGAAGCTGTGAAGTATGTAACAGTTCACTTGTTTAACTTTGCTTTGGTAAAATCCCTGACAAAGAACACCTTATTTTCTGTTACCTAGCGAACCTCAGTGCTTGAAAGGGGAAATAAAAGCCTTATTTACCCTCCATTCTGGTCTACACAACTTATTCCTATAAGGAGGAGGACTACAAATACCAGGGTGCACCTGGCCTGAAAGAGTCTTGTACCTCCACAAATAATAAATATGCTCAACCTGCCCTTGCAGCCACTGGCCACCCGGGGGGGTTGATGACAAAAATGGCATAGTTTTAAGGATTCCAGCTAAGGAATACAGAAGAAAAGGAAGAAACTCTACTGCCAAAGTTTGAAAGAAAACCCGGAGTGGAAGATCGTGGTGTTGCCGGCAGCAGTTGCTGAGTGCTACAGGACGGAGCAACCACGTCTTTACTTAGAAGCCTGACTCAACACCCGCACAAGGTAAAATGTAGATAAACCTAACCTATGCTGGATGTGGGTGTGAGGTTCAAAAAAAAAAAAAAAAAGGAGAAAAAAAAGGGAAAAGGGGGAACTGATTTGTTATCAGACCACACTTGGGTTTCTCTTTCTCTAATTTTTTTTCTAGGAACCCCATTGCCATGGATCCAAAAGAGCTGCTTCCATGGATGGCCATGCAGTTTGATAAGCAGAGGGAGCTGGCTTGTCAAACGCAGCAACAAACGGTCCAGGCAATGCAGGAGCAACAGAAACCCGTACTTCAGATGATGGAGGCTTGGTTAGCCCAACAGAAAACGACGTCGGAAGCTTCTAATCATCAAGGACAGAATCATGGACTGGGTGGCAGTGTGGTAGGACACTGGTCCTATGAGACCTTAACTTTAGGGAAATTAACCGCCACTGATGATATAGACGACTTCTTAGACTCGTTTGATAGAATAGCACATTCGGTAGGCTGGCCGAAAGAACAATGGGCCTTACGCTTGGCAGCTACGCTTACAGGGGAAGCACTGTCAGTTTATAGAGCGATGCCCACGGCCCTAGCAAACAATTACACCGAGGTGACAAAGGCCATCTGGGACCACCTTGGCCAGACTCCCCTAGTGTATAATCATATGCTACGCGCCGCTCACCTTAAAAAAGGCGAGACGCCAAAAGCTTTAGGTCATAGACTGAGAAGCTTAGCATTAAAATGGCTAAGACCTGAAGAGAAAAACATTGACACTATAGTGGATGTAATAGTGTTAGAACAATTCATGTCTGCGGTACCTAAAAACGTGCAGAGCTTCCTTATACTGCAGAACTGCCGTAATACTGAAGAAGCTATTATGTTAACAGAAAGGTATTTGGAGGCAGAATTGGCCACCCAACAAAATAGTGAAGACCCAAAGACGGCAGCAGCCGCAATAAGGCAGTCATCAGGAAGTCTCTCACGCTATAAAGCACGAGGTTTGACGAATGTTAGCCCTGTATCAGGAAATCACTCTAGGAGGAGATGTTTTCTGTGTGGAAAAATGGGTCACATACAGAGTGAATGTCAATCACGTACTGCTTTAATAGGTAAGAATACAAAGGTATTACGTGAAGGGTTTGTGCTGGAGGTAACAGTACAAGGTGTTGCCGCCCAAGCTCTTCTTGACTCTGGCGCAGATCAGTCCATGATCTCTCGTAAGCTCTGGTCTATGATTGAGGAGCGGGCTGAATCTGCACCAGATCGAGCAGAAGGGACGGTAAAAATAAAATGTATTCACGATGCCTCAGCATACTATCCTGTGTTCAGCCTAGTTGTAAGAGGTTTAGGGATTTAGAGATGTTGATTGCAGTGGTACCCAAATTACCCCAAGATTTGGTGCTAGGCAGAGAATGGCCCCAATTTAGGAGGGGGTCTGAGCAAGGGCCTATCACCCAGGGAAGTTTTCGTTTCTACACGTACTCCCTCCAGAATACCGGTAGTTCCCAGCCCCCTCTTGGGAAAAGCTCAAAAGCCAAAACAGACGGATCAGGAGGAGCCTATGGAAAAATTCGTATTGAAGTTTTGTAAAATTGCTAAACAAGCTCAAAGTCCCCATCGAGCATCGGCTCAGGCCGCCGGGTATGACCTGTATAGTGCTGTAAACCGAGTTGTTCCCAAGCACGGAAAAGCCTTAATTGGTACGGGTATCCAAATAGAATTACCCCAAGGATGCTACGATCACATCGCATCTGTCTGGCCTAGCCGTAAACCATTTCATAGACGTAGGCGCCGGAGTAGTAGATCCTGATTACCGGGGTGCCCTTAAAGTCCTGCAATTTAATTTTGCAGGAGAAAACTTTAACGTCAAAACAGGGGATAGCATTGCACAGCTGATACGTGAACGAGTTGGTTTCCCGACCCTGGAGGAAGTCTCTATGGTGTGACCCCTATGAGCCGAGGGACCGGAGGGTTCGGCTCCACGGGTCAAGGCGAGATGAAAGGTTTTATAGTGGTGGGTAAGGAACAACCGGATGAAGATCTGGGACCACTTGTGGACGTCTGTAAAACCAGCCCTAAACCACGGGTTAGTGACGAACTTTCTATAACACAGAGGCAAGAGTTAGCCAGAGTGTTGGAAAACTTCAAGGATGTACTGACACCAGTCTCCGGAGAAACAAGCTTGGTCGCCCATGAGATAATTACACCGCCGGGGAAAATTATCAGACAGAGGCCCTATCGTTTGCCAGAGGCAAAAAGGCAGGAAGTGATAACCCAAGTACAGGAAATGCTAAAAATGGGCATTATAGAAGAATTGCGAAGTCCCTGGTGCAGCCCTATCGTCTTGGTACCCAAACCTGACGGTACCATGAGATTCTGTATTGACTTTCGTCAGATCAATGAAGTATCCACCTTTGATGCATATCCAATGCCCCGCATCGAAGAGCTGCTAGACAGATTAGGACAAGCAAGGTTTCTCACCACCCTAGACATGACCAAAGGATATTGGCAGGTGCCCCTGACGAGAGAAGCGTGCCCTAAAACAGCCTTCAGTACTCCGCTCGGGCTGTTTCAATTTAGAAGAATGCCTTTTGGGCTACACGGAGCGGCTGCAACCTGCCAACGATTAATGGATGTAGTTTTACGTCCTCATCAAGACTATGCCACAGCTTATATGGACGACATAGTCATCCACAGCGCTACCTGGGACCAACACCTGCTCCACGTAAGAGCAGTGTTACGAGCGATGAGACTGTAATCTTCTGAATATGTAATCTTCTGAATATGTATTCTTCTGGTCTAGTAATCTTCTGGTCTACTCTCCGTTTGGTCCTGGGTTCATTTCACAGAGACAGTAGGGTAAGCAGCACAAATAAGACAACCAACCAGGTGTGGCTTGGAAACAGGTCTTTATGTAGAAATAGGCTTATTACATAGGTACAGAACAGAGTTATATAGTGGTTGTTAAAAAGCTGCTTCAGTGTACATCAATGAATCTGTGTGGGTGTGTGCATGTGTGAAAGAATAGAGTATATGAAAGACTCTGTGTGTGCATGTGTGTGAGAGAGAGATCAGAGAGAGAGAGGGGGGGGGGGAAGGGTGAAGAGAATTGATTATCAGAGCAGCCTGTCCTTCATGTCCGATGAATAGAGGAAGAGAGCGAGAAAGAGGAAGTATTTCTGTCCTTTATAGTGAATTTTCTCTAGCACCTCCCTTTGAGGTCTGCTATTGTTTCTAGCAAGGAGGGGCTGCAGACCAATCTCAACAGGCCCGGAGACTGATCTCATCTTGTAAACTACTCTCATTAACTTTGGAGACTGATATCACCAGAGTAACAAAGCTGCATGAAATCCAAGGTCTGGGGAAAAAGCCATGACACCTATGCCATGCTTATGTATGCTGACAGAGACAAGCGGTTTAACACTAAATCCCGAAAAATGTATGTTTGCGGCTCATGAGGTCAAATATTTAGGTCACCTTGTAGGCCTGGGTACGGTCCATCCCTTATTAAACAAGGTAGAGAGTGTTAGGGATTTTCCCGTCCCCCAAAACCAGCAGCAGCTACGAAGTTTCCTAGGACTTATCGGTTATTATAGACGCTTTATCCCACACTTTGCAGAGGAAAGTGTGATATTTACCAATATGTTAAGAAAAAATGCCCCGAATAGGATACAGTGGTCCTCAGAAGCCGACAAAGCGTTCAAGAAGCTGAAAGGGAAGTTGTGCAAAGCACCGATATTACGAGGCGTGGATTTCCACCAACCATTTCTGGTCCAGACAGATGCTTCAGAAACTGGCTTAGGCACCTTCCTCTCACAAATGCATGAGGGTGCGGAACATCCAATCATGTTCCTGAGTCGAAAGTTATCTCAGGCCGAACAGAAGTACTCTACAATCGAACAAGAATGCTTGGCGATTAAATGGGCAGTTGAAGCCCTGAAATTTTATCTAACGGAGAAAATTCATTCTCATCACGGATCACGCCCCACTTAAATGGTTAAGCCACATGAGGAATAATAACAGTCGCCTAACTAGATGGTATATGGCATTGCAGCCCTATGAATATAAGGTCGAGCATAGGGCAGGAAAGATGCATTACAATGCCAATGCAATGTCACGAATTACGTGCTGTGGAAAAGATGAAAAGCCAGCCCGTAATATTTTAAGAAGTGGGATGTGTGATAGGGCTGAAGCCACTGAAAGCAAGAACTTAGAAAAAAAGCTCTTCCTTACAAAGCAGCTAACGTGCAGAAGATGCAGTTCCCTTGTAGAGCAGCTAGAGGGAGCAGGCATGGACCTACAGAGGCTGAGCTAACACACCCGGGTACTGATTGTGCAGGAGCTAATCAGCTCCACCTGAGGGGTAGCCCGGGAAACTCAAAAGTAAAAGGCCTTTATAAGCAGAGGGCCAACTCAGAAGAAAAGAGAGGAAGGAACCTCGGAAGGGAGCTCAGAGGAGAGCACAGAAAGAGAGAGAGAAAGGAGCAGACCCAAAAGAGCCGGAGTGAGAGAGAGACCTGGGAGAGACAGACCGGAAAGAGATCCGCTTGGAAGAAATCCCAAAGGCAGAGAGCTCAGAAGGAGAGAGCCCAGCCGGGAGAGAGGCCTCTGCTCACCAGGAGGGTCTGAAACAGGATTAAAAGGTACTGGGAGAGAGGCCTCTGCTCATCAGGAGGGTCTGAAACAGGATTAAAAGGTACTGGGAGAAAAAGTCCTGACAGGAGATTGACTTATACTAAGAAGCCAAAAAGCCCGGATTCTTTACAGGGTCTTCCCAAGCTGCAGAGAGGACAGACAGTATCCAGGAGGCTTCCAGAGGGAGTCTGCAAAGGAGACCGTGGCCAGAGAGCGGTGCCTGAGCGGGCAAGTAAAAGACGCCCTGACTTCACGAAGCCAAGGTACGGTGACTTTTTTTTCCCAAAGAAAGGCCCAGCTCCTAGAACGTCTTTAAAACCAGATAACCAGTCTGAGAGAAAAGGAAGGAGGCAGGAGTTCTTTAAGCCATCACTTAGGGGCATAGGGACAAACCCTGCTATTTACCTGAAAGCCCTAGAACAGCCTAGCTGGAAGCTAGGGAGAAGTACAGACTTTCAAACCACAGCAGCCAGGGAAAGATCAAGTACAGAGGGCGGCACGAATGAACCAGAGCCCATGCTGGTAGAGCCTGTGGACTCGGCTACATTGTCCCAGGAAGAAGTAATGGACTGCTCGGTTTGTGTCGCAGGGAGTTTTGAGTCACTCCCCGAGCTGTAACTTATTTAGACAAGCTCTGGTATTGTGTTTGTTCATGTTGAGCGAAAGAGAAAAAGCTCACTGATTTTACTTTGCTCCAAAGTTTGGAAAATCCTGTGTTTTTGCAAGAAGCTGTGAAGTATGTAACAGTTCACTTGTTTAACTTTGCTTTGGTAAAATCCTTGACAAAGAAGAACACCTTATTTTCTGTTACCTAGCGAACCTCAGTGCTTGAAAGGGGAAATAAAAGCCTTATTTACCCTCCATTCTGGTCTACAAGGAGGAGGACTACAAATACCAGGGTGCACCTGGCCTCAAAGAGTCTTGTACCTCCACAAATAATAAATATGCTCAACCTGCCCTTGCAGCCACTGGTCACCGGGGGGGGGGGTTGATGACAGTGGGCATGCTGCCTTGTTGTAGTATTGAACAAGTGATATTGATGAGTATGCTGCTGAGCTCCTTTTTGGATGCCTTAATCCATGAGATGGGATAGGGATCAGGGGGGAGTTTGTAGTATTGGGTAGTTTAGTATGATGTTCATGTCTTGCCTTGTCTGCTGAGGTGTGGTGGTCATTCAATAGTCTTAGGTATTGGAGTCTGTGTTTATTGTTTGTAGTTCTATGCCATTTTTGTTCATGTTTGCAGAGTTGTCGTTTTAGATTGCAGAGGGCTGGAGTGTACCATTCTGTTTTGGGTTGCTTTGTGCATGAGGGCATTGTATTTGTGGTGATGGCTGCTTTTCTGGTGACATACCAGGAAAGCTGGCTGGCGACACAGCAGGTGATCATGCTGTTACAGCATTTGGGCTGGGTGGTCAACTTTGCAAAGAGCAGAGTGGAGCCGACCCAGTTGCTAGACTACTTGGGAGCCCACTTCGATACCGTGTCAGGAAGGATGGCCTTAAAGGCCAAGCGAATTCAGAAGCTACAGGATCAGATTAGGCGTCTTCTGCAGTGGCCGCTGCGGGGTGCTTGGGATTATCTGCAGGTACTGGACTCAATCGCAATGACTCCAGAGCAGGTGCCCTGGGCCAGGGCGCAAATGCAACCTCTACAGAGGGCTCTCCTGACTTGGTGGTTGGCACACAGGCATTCCTTACAGAAGGCCTTGTCGTTGCTGCAAGAGGCGCGGAGGAGTCTTTAGCGGTGGTTGCAGGTGAGCAACCTGTCCAGGGGAGTGCCCCTTGATATGGGTAGTGGTAATGACGGATGCCAGTCTCACAGGTTGTGGGGGCCCCACTATTTGAGCCGTGACTTTTAGGGGCAGTGGTCAACACAGAAGCAGTCCTGGTCCATCAGCAGGCTGGAGACGAGGACAATGTTTCTGGCATTCAAGGCTTTTCTTCCCCTGGTTTATCTCAGGGCTGTGCGCATGCTGCCTGACAATGTGACCGCAGTGGCTTACATCAATCATCAGGGGGATACCAGAAATGGGCCATTGTCAGGGAAGGTGGCGCCATTGCTTGAGTGGGCAGAGGCACATTTGGTTGCCCTATTGGTGGTGCACATGGTAGATAAGGAGAATGTGAGAGCCGACTTTCTCAGCAGAAACCAATTGAATCCAGTGGAGTGGTTGCTGGCAGAGTCAATATTTCAGAAGGTAGGCATGCCCCACCTCTGCACTATCATGGATCTGATGGCAACAAAACACAGTGCCAAGGTGGGCAGGTTTGTCAGCCGGAGGCAAGAAAGGATGTCCAAGGGCTTTGATGTGTTGGTTCAAAGGTGGCCGGGGGGGGGATCCATCCATCCATCCATCCATCCATCCATGAAAAGGTGGTACAAATGCAGCAGCACAGTGATATGTCAGCCCCTCTTGACCCCTGCCAACATGGGTTCCGTGAGTCCCACGGCATAGAGACCCTACTAACATGACTTATCAACACCTTAACAAGAGGGATTGACAAAATCGAAAACGGATTCATACTCATCTTCCTGGATATCTCGGCAGCTTTCGACTCGGTTAACCATGTTCAACTCCTACACCGTCTTCAAGAAAAAGGAGTTCAAGGATCAGCTTGGGAATGGTGCAGATCATACCTAACTAACCGATGGCAACAGGTCCGGATAGGATCCTCAACATCCGATCCCTTCCATCAACAACAGGGTGTTCCCCAAGGATCCTCCTTATCAGCTTTACTATTCAACATATATATGCAACCAATTTGTGAAATCATCAGAGCATTCAACGCCTCCAGTTTGATCTACGCAGACGACGTTCTCATATTCACTCCGATAAAAATCAATGCCCCTGACTTCTCCCCAATAGTTTCATGCTTCAACGCGATTACAGACTGGCTCTTATCCCAGAACCTACGAATAAACTTCAAGAAAACCGAAGTCCTATTCGTAACCAGGAATAAGAATTTCTAACCCCCGACTACATTAAAGGTGAGGGATGCGGAACTTCCGTGTAAATCATCGATCCGCTACCTGGGGGGAGTCATAGATCAAGAACTGACCTTCAAAGATCATATAAAGCAGACCGTCAAATCCATTTACAACAAAATAAGAACTCTGAAACCACTAAGACCTCTACTCTCCCCGAATGACTTCAGTACAATCTTCCAATCCCTTGTAACACCACATTTTGACTATGCCAACGTCATCCTGCATGGTCTGCCCAAGAGCACCCTCAACCCACTACAATTGGCAATAAACTCAGCAGCCCGCATCCTCTGCGGTACCTCCAGAAGAGATCACATCACCCCCATACTAACAGATCTTCATTGGCTACCCCTACAAGCCAGGATAATTTACAAAGCGCTATTACTGTCCTTTAAAGCAATCAATCAAATAGCCCCACCCTCCCTCTCCTCACTTCTTATCAACACCCCTACAAACAGGCTGAGAAGATCTGCAGCCGCTAATACCCTCGTTGTACCAAAAGAGTACACTAAATGTAACCAAGCAACCAGAGACAGGGCCTTCACCTTCTTCGCACCAACCTGCTGGAACAATCTCCCTCCACATATCCGTGCAATTAAAGACCTCTCTCAATTTAGAAAGACCCTTAAACACTACCTTTTCTGTCTTCACCTTTTAGGCCCTAACACTACACCCCTTCCCCCCATCTCTCAAATCACCCACACAGCCTCAGACATTCCAACAACATAGCCCTGAAAGAACACGAACCAAACTTTCTGCATTCCCAAAGTCATGATCCCAATATGTAACCTGAACTGTAAATTCAGACACTGATAATACTCTGTTTGTATATAATTTGTATATAGTTTCCCCTGTTATCTCCAAGTTACCAACCCTGTTATAATGTAAGCAAAGGATTGTCCCAATGCAAAATTTGTTAACTGTAAACCGCGCTGGTACCAAAGAGCGCGGTATATAAGAACTGTAAATAAATAAAATAAATATTGTATGTCTCTTCTCCCTGGCCACTCATAGGATGGGTGGTCCAGAAGGTAGAGGCTCATCGGGCACTGGTGATCGTTGTGGCACTTGATTGGCCTCTGGGGCAACTGGTGGTGGAGGAATCTTGGTGGCTTCCAGGGGTGGACGATCTCATCACAGGGTCTCATGTGGCTGGTGGATATGGCTTGGTTTAGAACCCAGCAGAGAGCTTGTAGTTTAAATTTCGTAATAAGTTAGAGCCTAGCAGCAGCAGAGAGCTATAATTTAAATCAAATAAGAATATAGATTAGCACAAAAAGCAAAACAGGGTCAGTACTCTTTGAGCAGCAAATAAAGTCTTCTAGAGACCTTTACAAAGAAGCCTTCTACCTAGGGGGCAAGAGACCTGTGAAACGTTTTCAATAGGTATAAACACCAGGTGGCAGATCAAAAGGCCATTTTGAAAGACCCCTTCTATCCAAGCAAGGACTGTTAATCATCCAGGAAGCTGGTCACAGCTTACCTCAGCAGCACAGGCATAAATAGCTCAACCAGAGCTCTGTGATCCTCAGTCTTGAAAGACTAGAAAAGGGGACTGTTACTTCTGGAGAGAGATCTGCAATTGTGAGTATATACTTCTGGGAATTTTCTGAAAGGAATTCTTTTTATTAAACCTAATTAATCTGTGAACCCACTATTTTTTGTTAAATCAGTCAGGGCCTAGTAGCAGCAGTTTAAGTTTACATTTAAAACACAGAGCTTTCTGGTTAAATTTCATACCCAGCAGAGAGCTTGTAGTTTAAATTTCATAATAAGTTAGAGCCTAGCAGCAGCAAAGAGCTATAATTTAAATCAAATAAGAATATAGCTTACCTCAGCAGCACAGGACAGGGTACTGTGTAGCATCCCTCTTTTAATAAGTGTTATTCCTTATCGTTTCTCTGGGCCAGTCCAGGGAACGGTAGGGTTGTCAATCCCGTTCAGCAGCTGAGGACTGAAAACTGTAAGTTTTTCTATGATGACAGGCTTAGCCACTCCCCCTGCTGTTCCTGCTCCAGTCTTTCAGTCCTCAGCAGCTGAATAGGACATCGATGATCACATCTCCCTGTGCTAGTCTGATAGGCTTTCTTTTATTTCATTTATTTTCGTTTTGTGCAGTTGGTCCTAGCGGGGCTGTTCTCTGCATTCTTCCTGGCACCAGTACTAGCTCTCAAAGGTAAACCTTAGGATCCTGGGCTGCGAGTGCCTGCGGTGCTGAAAGGCAGAGCCTGCCTTTCAGGGATCCTAAGTGTCCGGGTAAGGGAATCGGTTCTGGGAGCCCCACGAACCTCTCTCCCTTCTGCACGGCCGCGGTTCCATTCTCCGCTAGCAGCGGGGTTGCCGGAACGTGGGGCGACGGGGCTTACCTCGGCATCTGGAAGTGAGTCAGAGGCCTTATTGATCCCCGGCAGACCGTGCGGTGTCGCATCCTGCTCTGGAGCCCAGAGCAGTGCGATCGGGCTGTCTGCGGTGTGCGGCTGCTCGTTTGACTTTTCAGCGGGAGCCGTTTTAGCAGTGCAGTGTAGTTATTTTTTTTTGTTTTTTCATCGGTGGAACGTCGGGCAAAAGAATGGACAGCAAGGCTCCGGGTGAGTTAGACAAGCCTCTGAGCTCCTCAGAAAAGGCGGGAACAGCGGCCATTTTGATAGAGCCTGCCGTTTCTCCCGCGGATCCTCAAAAACAGGGGAAAAGCAAAATCTCACAGGGCTGCAGCTTCTGTGAGTAAACCCTCTAAAACATTGCCAGAGTCTCAGCAGGGGTTTTCCTCTTTGTTTTCTCCAGATTTCATTTTGGCGCTGCATAAGGCCTATTTGTTAAAAGCGTCTCAGGGGATCAGTTCCTTCCGTTCTCCCTCCCTTCTAGATGACAAAGCTCCTAAATTTACTGGAGTAGATCCTGAAGAGGGTTCTTCCCAGAAGGGCATTAATGTGGGGTCTGGCTTGAGAGACCTTGAACCTCGGATGTCCGATCCTCAGGGGATAGAGGAGGGAGAGCTCCTCTCCGAGGCGGGCTTTGACTTTGGCCCGGGGGAATTGGAGGAAGGGGAGATTGCGCCGGGCGAGGACCCTAATGTCTTTAGGGGTTTTCGCAAAGAGGAACTAGGGGCGCTTATCTCCCACTCCTTAGCAGCTCTGAATATTCCTCTTCCCTCAATAGCTCAGGAGCCGCTGGAAGATCCGTTGTTGCAAGGTTTCAGAACGAAGAGCCGCTGTTTTCCAGTGCACCGCGTGATCAAGCAGATGATTGAGGCGGATTGGGAATACCCAGAGGCTACCCTGCGTGGTAGTCGCGCCTTAAGCCGTCTCTACCCTGTTCTGCAGGAAGAGAAAGATTTTTTGAAAATGCCGAAGGTGGATGCCTTGGTCTCAGCAGTGACTAAGAAGACCACTATCCCTGTGGAAGGGGGTGCGGCGCTTAAAGATTTGCAGGATCGCAAGCTGGAAGTACTATTGAAGCAGGCCTTTGATTCAAGTGCTCTTTCTCTGCAGGCGTCCATTTGTGGAGCGTATGTGTCTCGAGCCTCCATCCGGTGGCTCCAAGGGGAGGTTTCTGCGGATGGGGGGGAAGGCTCGTCCACGGAGGGCGCTAAGTTGGAATCGGCGGCGGCATATTTGGCGGATGCTTGTTATGATTTGGTTAGGATTTCGGCAAAGTCTATGGCCTCGCTCATTGCAGCCAGGCGTTTCCTTTGGCTTCGGAATTGGGCGGCGGACGCATCTTCCAAGTCCAGGCTTAGTAAACTTCCTTATAAGGGCAAGTTGCTCTTTGGAGAAGCCTTGGGAAAAAATTGTGAAAGATCTGGGAGACTCCAAAGGGGGTCACTTGCCAGAGGATCGGCCGAAAGCTCCCAGAGGGGGGGTACACTTCAGCGGGGGCAAATTTGAGATTCCCGGAGGTTCCGGGGGGCACGCTTTGCTCCCTATTCCAGAGGTCGGTTCGGACTCCGGGGACAGTCCTTTCGCGGAGCGCAAGGTTTTGGCAGGCAGTATTTCAATTCCCAGCAGAGTTCCGCTAAGAAGCTGCAATGAAGGTCCGCTGGTCCAGGCGGAAGTGCCTGTGGGAGGGCGCTTACAGAGCTTTCTCTCCGCCTGAACCGCGATAACCACGGACAAGTGGGTGCTAGAGATTATTCGAGACGGTTCTGCCCTGGAGTTTGCGCAGCCATTAAGGGAGGCCTTTATGGTTTCTCCCTGTGGTCAGGGACCCAAGAGGCAAGCGATTACTGACACGCTTCTGCGGTTGCTGCGCCTTCGGGCGGTCGTGCCAGTGCCTCCCGACCAATACGGATTAGGTCGATACTCGATCTATTTTATAGTTCCCAAGAAGGAAGGGTCTTTTCGCCCAATTCTCGATCTCAAGGGCGTAAATCGTTCGTTACGGGTGCCCCTTTTTCGTATGGAGACCCTGCGATCCGTTATTCGAGCGGTTCGTCCCGGAGAACTTCTCTCGTCCATCAATCTCACGGAGGCTTATCTGCACATTCCCATCAGAGCAGATCATCAGCAGTTCTTGAGGTTTGCAGTTCCGATGGGTCATTTTCAGTTTCGAGCCTTGCCCTTCGGTCTAGCCACAGCGCCTCGAACTTTCACGAAGGTTATGGTGGTTATAGCGGTGGCGCTACGGAAGGAAGGCATCCGGGTGCATCCTTATCTGGACGACTGGCTGGTCAGGGCCGGGTCTTTTCCGGAAGCAGTCGCAGCAACCTCGCGAGTCGTACAGGTCCTGGAAGAGCTCGGTTGGGTTCTCAACAGGGCAAAGAGTCACTTACAGCCGGTGCAACAACTTACCTATCTCGGGGCCTTCTTCAACACGCCATCCGGTCTTCCCTGCCCAATCCGGGCGGCCCAGCTGCTTCAAATAAGGAGCGCCATCGGGCGCAGGCTCCTTTTGCTGCCCGCTTCATCTTCTGCCCGGCCGCAGCTCTCCCAGGAGGGATCGAGCACGCGGCGAAGAAAAGGACGCCATCCGGTCTTCCCTGCCCAATCCGGGCGGCCCAGCTGCTTCAAATAAGGAGCGCCATCGGGCGCAGGCTCCTTTTGCTGCCCGCTTCATCTTCTGCCCGGCCGCAGCTCTCCCAGGAGGGATCGAGCACGCGGCGAAGAAAAGGACGCCATCCGGTCTTCCCTGCCCAATCCGGGCGGCCCAGCTGCTTCAAATAAGGAGCGCCATCGGGCGCAGGCTCCTTTTGCTGCCCGCTTCATCTTCTGCCCGGCCGCAGCTCTCCCAGGAGGGATCGAGCACGCGGCGAAGAAAAGGACGCCATCCGGTCTTCCCTGCCCAATCCGGGCGGCCCAGCTGCTTCAAATAAGGAGCGCCATCGGGCGCAGGCTCCTTTTGCTGCCCGCTTCATCTTCTGCCCGGCCGCAGCTCTCCCAGGAGGGATCGAGCACGCGGCGAAGAAAAGGACGCCATCCGGTCTTCCCTGCCCAATCCGGGCGGCCCAGCTGCTTCAAATAAGGAGCGCCATCGGGCGCACCCGCGCCTTGCGGGCCCGCGCCTGAGGGCCTCGCAAGAGGGCCCTTTGGCGTGGCCCTTAGGCGGGGACCTCCAAGGAAAGCAGCAGCCTATTGATTGGTCTTCTGTATGCTGAACCCCTGCACCCCGGCTTTATTCACCTCTGCCCTCCCGCACCCCGGCTCACCAACAGCTCTCCCGGCCGGGATCGAGCCGCCAGGGTTACAGGGCCTGCCTCCAGCTGAAGTTGCCCAATCGGGGCAATCAACAATCTGCAATCTAAAGAAAGCGCCTGCAGTTGGCCCAGATACCGCAACGGACACGTCATTCAGAACCAACGCAAGACTTCCCGGCAATTTGAACTCTCTTAATGTCTGCTCACGCTGCCTTCCGCAAGTATAACCTCATTAATAGAGCCACTGCATATCAGGTCCATGTTATTTAGCTACTATACTGTTGTCAGCAAACGTTAATAGTTAGTCACCACTGTGCCATTGGTAGTATCCAAAGCACTGTTGTAAGTAATGTTCCTTTGCAAATCAATCGCTTTACTGTTGTCAGTAGCCAGTCTCTATACTGTTGTCAGTAGCCAGTAATATTCCATTGTCAGCAACATTCCATTGCAAATCTGTCACTATACTGTTGTCAGTAGCCAGTCTCTATACTGTTGTCAGTAGCCAGTACTATTCCATTGTCAGTAACATTCTATTGCAAGTCAACCACTATACTGTTGTCAGTAGCCATTCTCCATACTGCTGTCAGTAGCCAGTAATATCCCATGCAAATCAAACTCTATACTGTTGTCAGTAGCCTATTAACCCCAGTCACCATCGTAGTGCTAGCAATAACCTACTATTGTCAGCAATCTACTTTACTGTTGTCAGTAGTTTCACCAGTTCCAGTCATCAAGTTATTGTACTAGTTAGCTAACTTTAACCATTGCCTGCGATCATAGTGTCTGCTGTCACACAGTATACCACACTAAATATCAAGAGTTTGGTCAATAACTTCCTGTTAGCCTAACCAGATTGACCCACTCCCATTCACATAGTGCTCTGACAAGATGGGTTCCCTCATTACCACCATAATAGGATGCTATTTCGTCCTTTCAGGCTGGTTCTCCAACTCTCTAGCCTCAACCACAGCATCCAACCAGATTCCAATATTACTGAGCCATGGGAGAAGGTGGACTAGTGCTTCCCATAACAACATAACTTGGGACTCCCGCTCACACCACCCCCATCTGTTACACATTGCTCTTCAACACAATATGAAACCGAAACAAATTCAAAACTCCTACCCTCATAACCTAAAATGTGCCCTCATCAATGCCCGTTCTATCCGGAAGAAGTGGCCAGCCATCACTGACCTAATTGCCAGCCACGGCCTTGATATACTCATGGTCACGGAGACGTGGTTATCTGCTGAAGACAACGTAATACTCAACCAGCTCCTCCCTCAGAATTTCACCATACATTCAAGTCATAGGCAAGAAAAAAGAGGAGGTGGCGTGCTCATCCTCACCAGGACAGACCTCCATTTTCGAACAGTGCACACTACCAATACAAACTACCTTGAGACCGTCACCATCTCCAACAAACGCTGCATAATCAACCTGCTTTACAGAGCTCCTTCAGCTTCCCCAGATGATCTCGCGGCTATCATCGATTTGGCATCCAACACTCATAACCCAGGCCTCCCAAATTGGATCCTAGGCGACTTCAATCTGCCTACATTGCAAGATCATCAAGCAACAGCCTTCTTGGATGCCCTGGAAAATCTTGGCTTCAAGCAACTAGTTAATGATTCTACTCATATTAAGGGAAATATCTTGGACCTTGTATTCGCCCCGCAAACCTCTCTTAACCCAGCTCAGGATCCCATAACCTCCATAACTTCTGTTCCTTGGTCAGATCACAAACTGATCATCATTCAGATTCCCTCTTACAAAGCCTACACAAAAACCAACAAAATCCAAAGCAACACCGCAAGACCGCCCTCTCGATCTTTCAAGCCTTACAACAGAGATCTTATCCTTGCTGAAACGCAGCAACTCATCTCTGAATCCACCCAGAACCTTGACAACCTAATTTCTCAATGGAACAACTGCCTCAGCTCAATTGCCCTACGTACAACATCCAACAGGCCTCCAGGTAAAAGAGTAAGTGCCCCATGGTACTCAGCTGATCTTAAAGCATCACTTAACCACTTACGGAAACTGGAGAAATGCTGGCGCCGATCTCACTCTTTAAATGACCTGTCAGCATACAACTGTCATCTGGCTGCACACCGCAACGCAATCACCAACACAATGAAACAGTACTACTCTGACACCTTAATGAGATCACTTAATAAACCACATGACCTCTTCGACCTTGTCAAGACTTTATCCAAGGAACCATCCTCTGGACCTCCATTTGAGCTACACCCACAAGATTTTGCAACCTATTTACAATCCAAGATATGTCAGACCAACAAAACCTCTACTATAGCCTCTACCACAGAGCAAAACTGCCAAACAACCCTAACCATGTTTTCTACCCCCTCCAAGAGAGGAATTGAAGACACAATTGCAGCCCTTAACACCAGTACTGCTCAGACTGATCCATGCCCAGCCTTCTGGATCAAGGAGCTTCGCAGTCACTTCAGCTCAGTACTGGCCAAAATAACGAATCTCTCCTTCTCAACTGGCTCCTTCCCTTCAGCCCTTAAACACACCTCTATCAGACCTCTGTTAAAAAACTGCAAGCTTGACCCCCAACAGGTGGAATCCTACAGACCCATATCTAGCATTCCACTACTCGCGAAGATCATTGAAAAGGAGGCCCAAAAGCAACTGCAGGATCACATTGACTCCGCTGCACCATTAGACCCCTGCCAACATGGTTTTAGGGAATTCCATGGAGTGGAAACCCTCCTTACCACCCTCTTCTGCAAAATAATCACTGGCATTGACGACATCCGTCAAGGATTTGCACTCATCTTTCTGGACATCGCTGCAGCTTTCGACTCAGTAAATCATGAGCTTCTACTAGGACGTCTGATTGACAAAGGCATTAATGGAAAAGCGCTTGAATGGTGCAGATCCTACCTGGCCGAGAGATGGCAGCATGTCCGTTCTGGAGGGATAAAGTCTGAACCTTTCCACCAAAGCCAAGGAGTACCTCAAGGATCCTCCCTTTCTGCGCTCCTTTTCAATATTTACATGCAGCCAATTTGTAATATCATCCGGTCTTTCAATGTTGACTGCATGTTATATGCAGACGATGTCCTGCTTTACATTCCCTTCTCTACCGAGCATCTCGACCTCTCCCCACTAACGAGTTGCTTCAACGCAATATCTGACTGGCTCCTGTCTCAAAACCTCAGAATACAACATAAGAAAACTGAAGTACTCTTCATAACAAGGAATCCCAATTTTACCCCCCCAAAATATCTTAAAGTAAAAGAAGCGGAGTTGCAATCTAAATCCTCAATTCGATATTTGGGAGTCACACTGGATCAACGCCTAGACATGAAAGCCCACATAGGAAACATAGTCAGATCAGTTTACTTCAAGATACGCTCACTTAGACACCTACGTTCCATGCTTGATCCAACTGATTTCCGGACAATCTTCCAGGCGTTGGTTATACCCCATTTCGACTATGCCAACGTCATATTACAAAGTCTTCCCCAATCTACATTAAACCCGCTTCAGCTAGCCATGAACGCGGCAGCAAGAGTCATCCATGGAGCCTCCAGGTACGACCACATTACGCCCCTGCTGATACAGTTGCATTGGCTTCCTATTCAAGCTAGAATAGTGTTCAAGACCTTGGTAATTACTTTTAAAGCTGTCAATAATCTCACATCGGCATCCTTATCCTCACTTATCCATAGCACATCTCCAAATAGAGCAAGGAGATCCATGGCTATAAACTCCCTCAAAATCCCGAGGGAACTTACTACTTGCACTAAATCGACAGCCAACAGAGCATTCAGTCTCAGTGCCCCAATATGCTGGAATGCACTACCCCCTGATATTCGGGCTATTAGGAGCCTGACACAGTTTAGGAAAGCCCTCAAATGCCACCTCTTCAACAAATACCTTATAGAACCCAATGGCGTCACCTAGAGCCCAATAACACCCACTGATACCAGTCCCAGATAAATCTAGGGTATATCAACAACTCACCAAGTGTGATATTCATTCCCATAGTGGGCTGGTTTCCCTATGTATCTTCTGTGTATATGATTCCATGTAGTATGTTTTGTAAATAGTTACCCCGGTTATCCAAGTTATTTATACCCTGTTACCTGTAAACTCATACGTGTTAAATGTACTGAGCATTTTGTTCCATGTGAACCGCACTGATGCTGAATAGTGCGGTATATAAGAGACTGTAAATAAATAAATAAATAAATAAATAAATAAAACACAGCAGTGGGGTCCGTCTTCCTGCCCGAGAGCAGGGTGTTGAAGATCACCAGTCAGGTTCAGGCGTTCTTGCATCTGTCGGCTCCTTCGGCGTGGAAGTACTTGCAGCTCTTGGGATCAGTGGCAGCGGCGTTGGATTTAGTGCCGTGGGTCAGGGTTCATATGCGTCCCCTTCAGAAAGCGTTGCTATCCCGATGGTCTCTGCAGCTTCACCTGCTCATGCAGAGATTAGTTTGCCCGTCGGAGGTACGCGTCAGTCTGAATTGGTGGCTGAATGCGACTCATCTTCGGGCAGGGGTTCCCTTGCAGGACCCGGAATGGGTGCTCGTCACCACAGATGCGAGTCTATCCGGCTGGGGGGCTCATTGTCTGTATCGCGTGACGCAGGGACTATGGTCCGCGGAGGAGAGGACATGGTCGATAAATCACTTGGAGCTCAGGGCAGTTCGTCTTGCCTTACCTCGGTTCGAAGACTTGATTCAAGGGAAGGCGGTACGCGTTTTCTCGGACAATCTTGTAGCAGTCTCGTATATCAATCATCAGGGGGGTACAGGCAGTGTGCCTCTGCTGGAGGAGAGCCAGGAGTTGCTGCTTTGGGCGGAAGCTCATCTCGTAGCCCTGTCAGTGGCCCATGTTGCAGGAAAGGACAATGTGCAAGCCGATTTTCTCAGTCGACATACTCTCGATCCCGGAGAATGGGAATTGAACGCTGCGGTGTTTCACGATATTACCAGCCACTGGGGGATGCTGGTGATGGATCTCATGGCTACTTTCCTCAATGCCAAGGCATCACGGTTTTACAGCAGGCGCAGAGAGCGCATGTCGGAAGGCCTGGATGGGCTGGTGCAGCCATGGCCGTTGGACAGTCTGCTCTGTTTTCCCGCCTTGGCCGATGATCGGCAGAGTCCTTCACCGGATAGCGCAGCACAGAGGGAAAGTAATTCTCATTGCTCCGGATTGGCCCCGGCGGCCTTGGTACGCAGATCTCGTACGGCTCCTGATAGAGCCTCTCTGGCGTCTGCCGGTTCTTCTCAACCTATTGACTCAAGGGCCGGTGCTAATGCCACAGGTGGATCGCTTCTTGCTTACGTCTTGGCTCTTGAAGGGGATAGGCTGAGGCACAGAGGTTTCTCGGCGTCAGTGGTCTCCACGATGCTTCAGTCCAAAAGATTGTCCACTTCTCTCGCGTATGTTCGGGTCTGGAGAGTTTTTGAATCTTGGTGTGCGCAGCGTGGCATTCGCCCCCTGTCGGCATCTCTTCCGACTCTCTTATCTTTTCTGCAGAATGGGCTGGAGAAAGGTTTAGCTCTCAATACTCTCAAAGTTCACTTGGCAGCGTTGTCCTGCTATAGAGGTTCGGTGCAGGGACGTCGTTTGACGACTCATGCGGATGTGCAACGGTTTTTTTGGGCGGCCAAGCTTATCAGGCCACCGGTAAAGCGAGTAGTCCCTCCGTGGGATTTGAACATCGTGCTCGAGGTGTTATCACGGGCTTCATTCAATTAGTCTAACAGGTTGAAAGAACTGTCTTGGAAAACAGCTTTCTAGGTAGCATTGTGTTCGGCTTGAAGAATTTCAGATCTCCAAGCTCTCTCCTGTCAAGAGCCGTACCTTCAGTTTTTGCCGGAAAAAGTGGTGTTGCGTCCGGTTCCTTCTTTTCTGCCTAAGGTGGTTTCGTCGTTTCATGTGAATCAATCGGTGTCGTTGCCCGTTTTCTCCGATTTGACAGGGTCGCCTATGGATCGTTCCCTTAAGAAGTTGGATCTCGGGAGAGTGTTGCGGAGATATCTTAGAAACATAGAAACATAGAAATATGACGACAGAAAAAGACCACATGGCCTATCTAGTCTGTCCTGCCATAACTGCAACAGTCCCCTTTTTACCTTTAGAGATCCTCTGATTATCCCATGCTTTTTTGAATTCAGTTACTGTCCTCATCTCTACCACCTCCACTGGGAGACTATTCCACGGATCCACTACTCTTTCCGTAAAGAAATATTTCCGCATATCACTCCTGAATCTCTCTCCCTTCACCCTCATCCCATGTCCCCTCGTAGCAGAACTTGCTTTCAATTGAAAGAGGCTCTATCCCTGAACATTTATGCCACGTAGGTATTTAAACATCTCAATCATATCACCTCTATCCCGCCTTTCCTCTAAGGTGTACATATTAAGATCCTTGAGACTGTCCTCATATGCTTTATAATGAAGACCACTAATCATTTTAGTAGCCACCCTCTGCACCGACTCCATCCTGTTCACATCCTTTTGAAGGTGCGGTCTCCAGAATTGCACACTATACTCCAAATGAGGTCGCACCAAAGACTTATACAGAGGCATTATCACCTCCTTTTTTCTGCTAGCCATTCCTCTCCGTATGCACCCAAGCATCCTTCTAGCTTTTGCCGTCGCCTTTTCTACCTGTTTAGCTACTTTAAGATCATCAGACACAACCACGCCTAGGTCCCGCTCTTCTTTAGTGGACAAAAGTACTTCACCCCCTATACTATATTGCTCCCTTGGATTGCTGCAGCCCAAATACATGACCTTACATTTTTTAACATTAAATCCCAGCTGCCAAATTCTAGACCATTCTTAAAGCTTAGCTAGATCCCTCCTCACGTTATCTACCCCTTCCTTATGGCCACTCAGTCTTTCCGCAAGTCAGATAGGTTGTTCGTGCTTTTTGGGGGAGCACGCAAAGGTAAAGCGGCGTCGAAGGCTTCGATTGCCAGGTGGGTAAAAAGGGCAATTGTGGCGGCTTACGAAACCACGGGGAAGTCACCTCCGGAGGGACTTAAGGCTCATTCCACCCGTAGTCAAGCGACATCCTGGGCAGAGTATGCGTTGGTTCTTCCGGTGGATATATGTCTGGCTGCTACGTGGTCCTCCCTGCTTACTTTTACTAAGCACTATAGATTGGATGTGCTGGCCAGAGGCGATGCAAATGTGGGGGCGTCGGCCATTGTAGTGGGGCTCGCGGGTCCCTCCCGTTTTTAGGTACTTCTTTGGTACTGCCCTACCGTTCCCTGGACTGGCCCAGAGAAACGATAAGGAAGGTGAAATTAGGTCTTACCTGCTAATTGTCTTTCCTTGAGTTCTCTCCGGGCCAGTCCAGGGCCCACCCAGTTCGCGTTTTTGCTTTGGATTCTGGTCTCCATATAGGCAAGTGTGCATCTACCAGAGCATCAGAACAGTTGAAGTAAGCTTTCAGAGTGGTTGGGTAGAGGGATTCTTGGGGCTCCCTCAGTTTTAGGGGAGGGGCTATATTCGATTATCAGTTTCGATGTCTAATTTCCGGTGTTTAAAATACAAAAACAAACAAAAAAAACCACCCCTAGGCTTCGGTTAAAGTAAGCGCTATACGGAAGCCACATTGCTGTTTAGCGAGTGAGCTTTCTGCTAGAGAAGTATGCAATGTTCTTTTTCATTCGTTCATTTAGTTATAGGTGTTAAGCTGCTTGGCCAAGAGGAGACTGGAGCAGGAACAGCAGGGGAAGTGGCTAAGCCTGTCATCATAGAAAAACTTAGTTTGCAGTCCTCAGCTGCTGAACGGGATTGACAACCCTACCGTTCCCTGGACTGGCCCGGAGAGAACTCAAGGAAAGACAATTAGCAGGTAAGACCTAATTTCTCCTTTCCCTCCCTCCCTCCCCACACCCACCCACCCCTGGGATAATCGTAGCTTTATAGGTACTTACACATTTTAACAGACAGGAGGTGCTCTCAGGTGAAGCTCGTTACCCAAATCAGTCATACACTAAGGACCTGAGATTAATTAAGCTTCAGGTGAACAAGGTATATTAAACGTATTAGGTACAGTTGTATTGGCAACCCTTAGTAAGTAAAGAACTTAAAGATCTAAACAAAAACTTAAAACTAAGATGTAGACAGCAGTCCAGCAGCGAGATGGGGGCTTTCCAGTCTTTTGCATTGAGTGTCACATGTATCATTTTCTCCCAGTTGGTGAGAGGTCTTACGTGTGCACTAGATGCAAGGAGCTCTTTGCTCTCAGGGAACGAGTCCGTTCTCTAGAGGCTAGAGTAGCAGACTTGGAAAACATAAGACAGACAGAGAGGTACATAGACGAGACCTAAAGGGATATAGTCCTGAAGTCTCACCTCCAGTCTGGCAGCATCCCTGTTGCCATGGAGGAGAGAGGTCACGTGACAGGAGAGCATCACCCTGGTGTGGCAGGAAGTGATCCTGTAACTAGGACCTGTCCTCCAAGTGATGTAAAACCCTCTTGCACCAAGGAAGTTTCTCCAGGGCCATGTGCCCCTGAGGGAAGGGTTAGGACAGCCGTTATAGTTGATTCGATCATTAGGCATGTAAATAGCTGGGTGGCTGGTGGACGTGAGGATCGTCTGGTAATATGCCTGGGTGCGAAGGTAGCGGACCTCACGCGCCACCTAGATAAGGTCTTAGATAGTGCTGGGGAGGAGTCTGCTGTCTTGGTACATGTCGGTACCAATGACATAGGAAAATGTGGTAGGGAGGTTCTGGAGGCTAAATTTAGGCTTTTAGGTAGGAAGTTGAAATCCAGAACTTCCAGGGTAGCGTTCTCCGAAATGCTTCCCGTTGCACACGCAGGACCCAAAAGGCAGACAGAGCTCCGGAGTCTCAATGTGTGGATGAGACAGTGGTACAGAGATGACGGGTTTGTATTTGTTAGGAACTGGGGAACATTCTGGGGAAAGGAGGGGCTCTTCCGAAGGGATGGGCTTCACCTTAACCGGGATGGAACCAGGCTGCTGGCATTAACCTTTAAAAAGGAGATAGAGCAGCTTTTAAACTAGATAATAGGGGAAAGCCGACAGTCGCCCAAGAGCGAATGGTTCGGAAGAATGTATCCTTGAAGGATACTACCAAAAGCAGAGAGGTTCCAAAAAAGAGTAAAGTAGCCAAAAATGCCCTCGAGTATGGAGCAGACAGAGCTTAAAGATCCCAAATTACCCATGTCTACCAATAGCCAAATTAATATGAATAAAATACAGTCTCTAAAATGCTTGTATGCAAATGCTAGAAGTCTAAAAAATAAGATGGGAGAGTTGGAATATATAGCACTAAATGAGAGGTTAGATATGATTGGAATATCAGAGACATGGTGGAAGGAGGACAACCAGTGGGACACTGTGATACCTGGGTACAAACTATATCGTAATGATAGAGCTGATCAAATTGGAGGGGTTGCGCTCTATGTTAGAGAGGGTATTGAGTCAGAAAGGATTAAAGTTTTGCAGGAAACAAAATTTGCTGTAGAATCTCTATGGATTGAAATTCCATGTAAAAAGGGGAAGGCGATGGCAGTGGGGGTGTACTATCGACCACCGGGCCAGAATGAACAAATGGATGATGAAATGCTCAAAGAAATCAAGGAAGCTAACAAAAGTTACAGCGCAGTAATAATAATGGGTGATTTCAATTACCCCGGTATCGACTGGGTCAGTGTCACGGCAGGACATGCTAGGGGGATAAAGTTCCTAGATGACATAAATGACTGCTTCTTGGAGCAGCTGGTTCATGAACCGACCAGAGGGGAAGTCATCTTAGACCTAGTCCTTAGTGGAACACCAGATCTAGTGCAAGAGATAAGGGTGTTGGGGCCACTTAGCAATAGTGATTATAGTATGATCGCCTTTGATTTAATTAGTGGAGGAGGGATAGTACGAAAATCCACAGTACTACTTTTTAACTTTCGAAAGGGAGACTATGATAAAATGAGGAAAATAGTTAAGAAAAAACTAAAAGGAGCAGTTGTAAAGGTTAAAGACGTAAATCAAGCTTGGGTGTTGTTGAAAAATACTATCTTGGCAGCCCAGATCAGCTGTATTCCACGCTTTAAGAAAAGTGGAAGAAAGTCCAAAAAACTGCCAGCATGGTTTAAAGGTGAGGTCAGAGAGGCGGCTGTTGCCAAAAAAGCATCTTTCAGGAAATGGAAAAAAGAGCCAAATGACGAAACCTGGAAACAGCACAAGCACTGGCAAGTCAAATACAAGGCATTGATAAAGCATGCAAAGGGAGAATTTGAGAAGAAGCTTGCTGTGGAAGCAAAAACGCAAAATAAAGATTTTTTCAAGTACATTCATAGCAAAAAACCTGTGAGAGAGTCGGTCCATTAGATGATAGAGGAGTTAAAGGGGCACTAAGAGGCGACAAGGCGATAGTGGAGAGACTGAATGAATTCTTTGCTTCGATCTTTACTGAGGAAGATGTAGGGATGTTACCCATGACTGAAGTGGTATTTAAAGGTGCGGAAGAATTGAAGAAAATATCGATACATCGGGAAGATGTATTACAACTATTAGATAAACTGAAGAGTAGCAAATCACCTGGGCCGGATGGTATACATCCAAGGGTGTTGAAAGAACTGAAATATGAGATTGCAGACCTGCTATTAGTAATCTGTGAACTATCATTAAAATCATCTCTAATACCTGAAGATTGGAGGATCGCCAATGTAACACCAATTTTTAAAAAGTGTTCCAGGGGTGATCCGGGAAACTACAGACGGGTGAGCCTGACGTCAGTACCGGGAAAAATGGTAGAAACCATCATAAAGAATAAAATTACTCAGCATGTAGATAGTCATGGCCTAATGGGAGACAGCCAACATGGCTTTAGACAAGGAAGATCTTGTCTTACTAATCTGATATGTTTTTTTGAAAGTGTGAATAAACAGGTGGACAAAGGTGAGTCGGTTGATATTGTGTATCTGGACTTTCAGAAAGCCTTTGACAAGGTCCCTCATCAGAGACTTTTGGCAAAACTAAAGAGTCATGGGATAGGAGGCAGTGTACTATTGTGGATCAGGAACTGGTTAAAAGATAGAAAGCAGAGGGTAGGGCTAAATGGCCTATTTTCCCAATGGAGAAAGGTGAATAGTGGTGTACCCTAGGGATCTGTGCTGGGTCTGCTGCTTTTTGACATATTCATAAATGACCTGGAAAGTGGAATAACGAGTGAGGTTATCAAATTTGCAGATGACACAATACTATTTAAAGTTGTTAAAACCCAAGAGGATTGTGGAAAATTGCAAGAGGATCTTGATAAATTAGAAGACTGGGCATCAAAATGGCAGATGAAATATAATGTGGACAAGTGCAAAGTTATGCACCTAGGGAAGAACAACCCAAACTATGGTTACACGTTGCAAGGTTCCACATTAGGAACCACCACCCAGGAAAAAGATTTAGGCGTCATTCTCCAGGACCAAGCAGGAAGTCAGTCCTCACATATGGGTGTCATCGGCCTCGAAGCCCCAGCGGAGCATTTCCCCAGCTTTCTATGAAAGCCTTTGTGAATGCAGGCACGCATGCGAGGTTCCGTTCCCGCCTAAAGGTGCCATCTAACCTTAGTCTCTTTTTTTCCGTGAAGGCCACCGGACGTGTGTCCAGTTTTCCCGGTTAAAATTAGATTTTTCAGCTATTTATTTTGCTCTTTTTCTACCGGTTCGACGCCGGTTCCCCTCCCGCCGGGTTTGCTACACCGGTATCGAGCCCGATTCCTTTTTTTTCGTTTTTTGCCCTCCGTGGCTGGCATTCGCGCCCTTTTTTCTCTTTTCCCCTGGAAGACCGGTCTTTTGACCTCGCGGGGACTCTTTTTTTCCCCGATGGCTTCCAGTGGTTTTAAGAAGTGTGATCGGTGTAAGAAACTAATGTCTCTCACCCACACACACGACTGCTGCCTTCGGTGCCTAGGCCCCGACCACAATCCTAAGTCGTGCGGGGCCTGTAGAAAAATGTCTTCCAAGGCACTACGAAGTCGCCAGCAGCAAAGGGAAAGGCTTTTCTCGGACTCAGCCTCCGGCCGGGCCCAGACCTTGTCTGAGGCCTCGACATCTCGGGATTCCGATCCCGAGTGCCGTCGAAGCTCCTCGGACAGGGGGTCCCCCGACCAGGAACGCAAGAGGAAGAAACGACTCGCGAGGGCGTCGTCGGAAGAGGTCCCTGGCTCCTCGAGGGCCAGGTCTAAGACCCCCAACCGTCACCCCGGGCCTGTGGAACCGGAGAAGCCTGCCAAAGTTCCTCGTGTGGAGCCGGAGTCTGCTGGACATGTAAGCCCTGTGGTCCTCGTGGACTCTTCTCCCAGGGAGCCGACATCGGGCCCAGCACCACCGGGGCCCGAGTTGGTGGCTGTTGCGTCTCCCGAGCTGAGTCTCAGGATGACAGCCTTGGAGAGCAGAATGTCTGCCTTCATGGAGCAGCAGCGGGCACTGATGGCCAGCCTGTTTGGCGCGTCTGCCCCGACCACCGGGACGTCAATGTCGACCCCGGAGACCGAGCCGATACTCGAGTCCATCGTGGCTCGGAGTCGACCTTGGTCGCAGTCCCCCTCGACCTCCCGTTCGGGACCGAGGGCGTCGACACTGTTGCTTCCGGCGTTGGGGCGGGTGCTCCAGGGCCCCGTGGGGTCGGACCCGGACTCTTCTTCGGACGCGTCGTCTTGGGAGACGGAGGACGAGGAGTCTCCTGACACCTTTAAGACTTGGTGTGTCCCTTCGGACTCACCGCAGTCTGAGCCCCGGAGTAGGTCCCCCCCGGAGGACACCCGGTTCTCGGAGTTTCGTCCGGGATATGGCCACTGCCTTGGCTATTCCGGCTGATCCCGAGGAAGAGCCTCGAGCTGAAGAGCTCGAGGCACTGCAGTATGACTCTCCTCCAAAGGAGGCCTTTACTGTCCCGGTTCCTCCGATGCCGGAACAGCTCCTCTTCCATATGTTGGAGGCACCGGCCTCGGTGCTGGTTCTAAGCAAGCGAGTTGATTCGACCTATCAACTCCGAAAGAGCCCTGGTTTTCAGAAGGCACAGCTGCCATACCATTCCATGGTTGTGGAATCGACCATGCATCGTCTGAAGAGTCAGAAGATGCACTTTGCGGTGCCTCCTGGCAGGGGGGCCCGAAACCTAGATGGCGTCGGTAGAAAGTGTTTTCAGGGCTCGATGCTTGCTTGCCGTGTCCAGTCTTACCAGCTGTACATGGGCATATACTTGCGGGATCTGGCCAAGGAGTTGGCCGGATTCTCTGCTGGTCTCTCCGGGGAACCCTTGCAGAGATTTAAGTCCTTGTCCTCGGGGATTCGGGACTGCTCGAAGTTCATGTCCCGCGCCGCCTACGATGGCTTCGAGGCTTCGGCCCGAGTTGCGGCAGCCGGCATCGCGGTTCGACGCCAGGCATGGCTGCAGTCATCGGACCTTGAGCCATGGGTTCAGGACAAGTTGGTCGATGTCCCTTGCCGAGGTGAAAACCTTTTTGGCAAGCCCATGACTGAGAAGGCCGCTCAGCTCGAGACCGAGCACCTCACATGGACAAGGCTGTCGAGGAAGACCTCTGCCCCTTCTCATAAAAATAAGGGCTCAAGTAAAAAGCCCTTTTACCCGAGGAAGGGCACTGCCTACAAACAGTATCCGCAATATCAGGCTGCCCAAGCTGCCCCCCAGGGTCAGCAAGCCAAGGGCCAGGGTAATGGGCCCCGTAGGCAGAGGACCCCCAAGCCTCAGGCCCCTGCTGCCACTCAGCAGGGTGGGGGTTTTTGACTCCTTGAGCATAGCCTCTCCTCCACTGCTCTCCCAACCCTGCACAGGTCGTCGCCTAGCCCTCTTTGCCCACCAGTGGCCCCTTATCACCGGGGACAGTTGGGTGCTGGAGATAATCCACAAAGGATATGCCCTCCATTTCCACCAACTGCCACCCCCATACTTTCCAGGGGAGCCTCCAAGTCGGCCTCTGCACACAGACCTTCTCCGTGAGGAGCTTCAGGGTCTGTTGGTGGACAGGGTGGTGGAACCTGTGCCTCCCCACTTGCAAGGTCACGGATTCTACTCCAGGTATTTCCTGGTGCCCAAAAGGACCGGTGGCCTTCGTCCCATTCTGGACCTCAGGAACCTCAACAAGTTCCTAGTGAAAGAAAAGTTCAAGATGGTTAGTATATTCTTGGAACCCTTCTGCCCTACCTCCAGCAGGGTGATTGGCTTTGCTCCTTAGATCTAAAGGATGCGTACACTCACATCCTCATTCATCCAGACCACAGAAAGTACCTGAGGTTCATCGTGGGAGGAAACCATTATCAGTACAGAGTGCTGCCTTTTGGCCTCACCTCTGCCCCCAGAGTCTTCACAAAGTGCCTAGCAGTGGTGGCAGCCTACCTGAGAAATCAGGGTATCTTTGTCTTCCCCTATCTGGACGACTGGCTCATTAGGGGTCAGACAGGTCAGGAGGCCAATCAAGCCACCCTCAGGACCATTGCTCTTCTACAATGCCTGGGGTTTGTCATAAACTACGCAAAGTCCACTTGCTCCCTTCCCAGAACTTGGAGTTCATAGGGGCAAGGTTGGACTCTCTCCTGGCAAAGGCATTCTTGCCAGAAAACAGAGCCCACAGGTTGATGGCCTTAGCAAGTCAGTTTCTCAGCAGCTCCCTGGTCTCCGCCAGACTCTGCCTGAGGCTGCTTGGCCACATGGCTTCGACAATACATGTCACCCCCAATGCCAGGCTCCATATGAGGCCTGCACAGTGGTGCCTTCGGACTCAGTGGTCTCAGGCCACAGGCAGCCTCAGCGACAGCATAAGAGTGTCCAGACCATTTCTGCACTCCCTCAACTGGTTGCTGCACCCACCCAACCTACTGAAAGGGGTGCCTTTTCAGATTCCGGGGTACACAGTAGTGGTGACAACAGATGCCTCCCTGCAAGGCTGGGAAGCTCATTGTCTGGGCAAGTGCACCCTGGACCTCTGGTCTCCCTGGGAAGCTGCACAGCAGATCAATCTCCTCAAACTCGGAGCTATTCGATTAGCACTCAAAGCTTTCACTCCTACCCTGGCTCAACAGTCTGTCCTGATTCAGACAGACAACCAAGTTGCCATGTTTTATGTGAACAAACAGGGCGGAACTGGGTCCAGGATCCTTTGTCGGGAAGCTCAGGACCTTTGTTATTTTGCCCTCAAGCACAACATGCTCCTCAGTGCTGTGTACCTTCCAGGCCAGGACAACTACCTGGCAGACAGGTTAAGCAGAATACTGCAGCCCCAGGAGTGGCAGCTGCATCCTTCAGTAGTTCAGAAGATCTTCCTGAAATGGGGTCTCCCTTTGATAGATCTCTTTGCCAGCCCCATGAACAAGCAGCTGCCAAAGTTCTCCTCCAGGCAACCACATCCTCTGCGGATAGCAGCGGATGCTTTTCTGATATCTTGGTCTCAGAGCCTCCTCTATGCGTTTCCTCCCACGCCCTTGGTGGCCCGAACCCTATTCAAGATTCTCCAGGACAAGGCCTCGGTCCTGCTGGTAGCTCCCAGGTGGCCGAGACAGCCTTGGTTTCTTCTTCTGCTTCAACTGGCGGTGGATACTCCACTGCCTCTGGGGTTGCAACCCAACCTTCTCACACAGGACCAGGGTTCCCTTCTGCACCCCAATCTCCGGTCTCTCAATTTGATGGCCTGGAGGCTGCAAGGGTAGTTTTGGCTCCCTGGGACCTACCTCAAGAAGTTGAGGAGGTTGTCCTAGCCTCTAGGAAACAGTCCACTAGGAAAACCTATGCTCTCAAGTGAAAGAGGTTTTTTTTGTGGTGTCACCTACAAACAGAGGATCCTTTCTCCTGTACTGTGCCAGTAGTGCTTCAGTACTTACTGCACTTATCCAATCAGGGCCTTAAGTCCAATTCTGTTCGGGTCCACCTCTCAGCTCTAGCAGCTCACCACTCATTGGTAGAGGGGCAATCTCTATCTGGTCACCCCTTGGTGTCCCGCTTTCTCAGGGGCTTGCTTTTGCTCAAGCCTCCCATCCGTCGTCCTGCCCCTGAGTGGGAGGTGAATGTGGTCTTGCAGCAACTGACTCGCCCACTTTTAGAGCCGATGGCTACTTGTCCACTACGCTTCCTCTCCTGGAAGACACTCTTCCTAATAGCCCTTACCTCGGCTAGGCGAGTAAGTGAGCTTCAAGCCCTGGTTTGTGAGAGGCCTTACACCAGGATTTACAGGAACAGGGTAGTCCTCAGGACTCATCCAAAGTTCCTCCCTAAAGTTGTCTCCTCTTTCCACCTCAACCAGGAGGTGGTTCTTCCAACATTTTTCCCTAGGCCTCATGCTAGCCAGGCTGAAGCAGTCCTGCATACCCTGGACTGTAGGAGGGCCTTATCCTTCTACCTTGACCGTACGCAGGGGCATAGAAGGGCTACTCAGCTCTTCGTGTCCTTTGACCCCAATTTGTTGGGGTTGGCTGTGTCCAAGCGTACCTTGTCCATCTGGGTGGCTGACTGTATCACCTGGGCTTACAAGGCGGCTGACCTTCCTTTGCAGGGTAGGGTCACGGCCCATCGTGTCAGGGCAATGGCTGCCTCATTGGCTCATCTCCGCTCTGTGCCATTGGTAGACATCTGCAGGGCTGCAACTTGGTCTTCAAGCCAGACTTTTGCGGCCCATTACTGCCTGGAGAGGGAGTCCCGTAGGGGCAGTGCTTTTGGCCAGGCAGTACTCCGGAATCTCTTTGAGGTTTAGGCAACTCCTGCCCTCTGTTGGGCTACCGGTGGAGGTTGTGTCCTTGAAAAGCCTTTCTTTGCTGCTGAGACTAGAGGGAGTTCTCTTGTTCAGCCTGGGTTCCTCGGTAGCCCAGAGCTAGGGAGTCACCCATATGTGAGGACTGACTTCCTGCTTGGTCCTGGAGAAAGAGTAGTTAGTCAACTGTAACAGGTGTTCTCCAGGAGCAGCAGGAATCAGTCCTCACAACCCTCCCTCCTCCCCTTGGAGTTGCAGTTGTACATAGTTTGTTTTTTCATTTTTATTCTTAGCTATGTCATTTGACTGAGGTAAGATGGCACCTTTAGGCGGGAAGGGAACCGCGCATGCGTGCCTGCATTCCCAAAGGCTTTCATAGAAAGCTGGGGCTTCATCGGCGCCGATGACACCCATATGTGAGGACTGATTCCTGCTGCTCCTGGAGAACACCTGTTACAGGTGAGTAACTACTTTCTTTGGATAACGTGTTAAAACCCTCGGCCCAGTGTGCAGCGGCAGCCAAGAGAGCAAATAGAATGCTAGGTATCATAAGGAAAGGAATGGAAGATAAAACAAAAGATGATATAATGCCTATATATCGTTCCATGGTGAGACCGCACCTTGAATATTGTGTGCAATTCTGGTCGCCGTATCTTAAAAAGGATATAGAGTTATTAGAAAAGGTTCAGAGAAGAGCCACCAAAATGGTAAAGGGGATGGAAGGATACTCTATGAAAAAGGCCAAAAAGGTTAGGGCTCTTTAACCTGGAAAAGAGACAGCTGAGGGGAGATATGATAGAAGTCTATAAATTAATGAACGGAGTGGAACGGGTAAAGGTAGATCGATTGTTTATGTTATCAGAATATAGAAAGACTAGGGGACATGCAATGAAGCTACAGGGTAAACTATTTAAGACTAATAAAATAAAATATTTTTTCACTCAACGTGTAATCAAACTCTGGAATTTGTTACCGGAGGATGTAGTAAAGGCTGTTAGTGTAGCTGGTTTTAAAAAAGGTTTGGACAAATTCCTGGAGGAAAGGTCCATAAACCATTATGAAGAAGGGACCCAGGATATCAATGCTTGACCCAGTACAAGCATTGCGGAACCTGTGTCTTTTGGGAAAACTGCTAGGTACGTATGACCTATATTGGCCACTGTTGGAAACAGGATACTGGGCTTGATGGACCTTGGTCAGACCCAGTATGGCATATCTTATGTTCTTATGTTCTTGCTTACGGTTTGACTCTTGAAAAGGCTTTGTTGAAGAAAAGAGGTTATTCAGCCCAGATTATTGCTATCTTGTGAGTGCACTGTCTACCTCCCTCGCTTATGTCCGGGTGTGGAGGTTGTTTAAAGCTTGGATGTCTGATAGAAGTCTGCGCTCCCTTGCTGCGTCCCTTCCAGACATTTTATGTTTTTGCAGGCGGGTCTAGAGAAAGGATTGGCGCTCAGCTCCCTGCGAGTACAGGTTGCAGCATTGACTTGCTTCTGGGGCCGAATCCAGAGGGTGTTCTTGGCCTCCCATCCAGATGTGATGCGTTTTTTTGAGAGGGGTTAAGCATGTCCGCCCTCCGTCGTTGGTGGTGATTCCCCTTTGGGATCTTAATTTGGTCCTGTCCACGCTGGTAGCAGCACCCTTTGAGCCTCTGTCGCATACTATACTTAAGGATCTTACGCTGAAGGCAGTGTTTTTGATGGCCATCTGTTCGGCTTGGTGGATTTTGTTGCTGCTCAAGAACGTTTCTTGTCAATGTCCAAGGACAAGGTGGTCCTGTGTCCTGTCCCATCTTTCTTACCGAAGGTTGTTTTGGCCTTTCATATGAATTTGCCAGTGTTGCTCACATTGTTCACTAAGGGGGCAGACTCGCCAGATGATTGAGTGTTGCACAAGCTCGATGTATGCCAGACATTGTGACAGTATCTATGGTCTAACGAAATGTTTTGAAAATCGGTTCATGTGTTCGTCCTATATGGGGGTCCGTGTAAGGGAGAAGTGACATCTAAAGCTTTCATTGCGTGGTGGCTGAAGTGGCCCAGCTTATCTCCTGGGGGGTCGCCCAGTTCATCAGGGGCTTAACTCTCATTTGACTAGTGGTCATTCCTCATGGGTGTAGTTTCGCTTGGTGCCACTGCTAGACATCTGTAGAGTGGTGGCGTGGTCACCTTTGCATTCCTTCACTCCACACTACCGATTAGATGTTCAGGCGAGAGATAATGCCATTTTTGGGGCACTATGTGTTGCAGGTAGGCCTCTCCTGTCTCTCTCCCCCCCCCCCCCCCACACACACATTAGGGTACTGCTCTGCTATATCCCACATGTCTGGACTGGACTGGAGGGATGATTAGGAAGGTGAAATTAGGTCTTACCTGTTAATTTTCTTAAATCCCTCCAGTTTGGTCCAGAAACGGCCCTTCATTTTCATCTATCTGCATTTATGGTATGAGTCGAGCCCTGCAAGCTGTTGTGGGTCTTTCATGGACCACAGTGGGCTCAATTGACAGACACTGGAGTGTGCTCTGCTGCCCTGGCTGTGTTGATCCAGGGGGATGCGGTATCTCCCGAATTTGCCATGACTTCAGGCTCCGACTAAGGGCTGTTTTCTGAGTTATGGTTAAGATTAATTAAGCTTTAGATTATTTAAGTTATGGTGATGAGCCATGTTCAGTGGAGTCTGCTTTGTTATGGAAATACTGGCTTGGGAGCATCAGTGCAGGACCCTTATAGGGTGATGTCATTAAACCACTTGTTCTCAGTCTCCATTTGTTGATAGGTGGGCATAAACCCTTGTGACTGGACTGTACTGGAGGGATTCAAAAAAAGAAAATTAGCAGGTAAGTTCTAATTTCACCATTATTCTGCGCAGAATTTCTGTACAGAATCTGTGTTTTATCAACACTGATGTAATTCTGAACAGAACTGCTCAGAATAATTTTGCTATTTATCTGCCAGATAGCAATACTGCACAAGTGCCAAACAGGTTTGTATGTGTGCAAGATATAGGTTCTGCTAACGCAGACTGTGAGCGCATGCATTTGGCTTGTTTTCCTCGCTTGCATGTTGGCTTGCAGCATTGAAGAGCAAAACGTCTGTGTTAGACTTGCATTAGAAAATCCTAGCACAGAGTTTCGGCATCGGCCTGCCAGTGTGATAGAGAGAACACAGAATGACAGCAGCTGAAGACGGAAAGAACCTTGTAGTCTGCACATTTTACTGTCTTGTTACTAGAATGTCAAACTGCTTTGATCTCCAGCTGTATTGTTTCCTCCTAGCAAGAAGGATCCTCCTCTGGGGAGCTCTTCTGTGCATCCATCAGCTTTCAGTGAAGAAATATTTCTTTATGGTGTTTAATGGAGGAGGGGGGGGGGGGAACAAGTGAAATATTTATTTAAAGACCTTCAAACTGCTTCTCTGGTGGTTAGTAAAAGACCACCCTAAGAAGCATACAATACAATAAAAATAGTATCTCACACTCGTCTTCTCAGCCTGTGCTCTGTGTCATGCCCTGTATGTACATGAAGACACTCCATCTGAGGATACGGTCCTCACATGCATGCTCAACTCTGTTTTCTGCATACTGATGAAAAGCTGAACGCACATATGCAATACATTTAGCAACACTCAATAAAAACAGGCAGACAGAAAATATTCCTCTATGGATAGCAGGCCTCGCAACACTCAGTCCCACATGCGCTATGCTCTCTCATGCATCACAGGAGACTACCAGAGACATTCAAAACCAAACTTGCCACAGCCCAGGGAAAAGCCACATCTCTAACTTTTTTTTCCTAAATGTGCTTTCCATATCATCTTGCTAGACCAGGCCAGACAAGTGGGTTGTGTTCCCCTACCAACAGATTGGTGGAGACCAAAAAGAACCAATGAAAAGCCCAGGTTTCACTGACATCACTTTCATGCCTCAGCCATCAGAGGTCCCTCAGTATTTCTTTGTCTCCAGTAGAAAGTAGATGGATTTTCTCTATAGACAATCTGAGGATTGAAAGGAAAAGAGATACATTAAACACTTGTGAACAACCACTCTGAGACCTAAAAGGGTGACTCTCTCACTTGAGCGTGATGTGGGAGGCTCCACTAGGCTGCGTTCATCTCAGTAGCCATAGGAGGAAAAATCAGTTCAGTTCAGCTCAATGCCCTTATAAGAGCCTGTTGAGTAGCCACAAATTGGAAGGATATGGAAGTCTGCAGCAGCCTCACACCTCCCCCTCCCTCCTCTTCTATCCCCCTTGCTCTCTCCCAAAGATTGCAAAAGCCTGTCAGAGGGATCTGCCTGCCAGCCACTTTGCACACAGTGCTGTAAAAACAAAACCAGCCAGTAAAACAGTTTCAGGGGAGTAGAGCTGAGCCCGGCACAGATCCTACATACACCTGGGACTCTCAGGGTGAATACCAAGGCTTGACCTTGTCATTGTCCTTGTTGGGGGCTCCCAGTTCCGTCTTGGAGGGACACAATTCGGGGTGGACTGCTTGCAACAATTTGTGATGTATGTGGAGTTTCCCACCATTTTCTGCATGAGTTATCAATATTTTTGCCCATTGTCTCCTGGTAGTTATATGGTCCTAACGCGCATTCCAGTCAAGTGGCTCCAATGCACGCTCCTTCCCTAGTGCCTGTAATAAGCATAACAGTTGAGCTGTTCCGGCCCTGATTGACCTCTGTGGTGGGGAACACCTCCAGGAACAAGCAGGAAGTCAGTCTTCACATATGGGTGACGTCAGCATCGACGGAGTCCTGTGCGAGAACACTCCCCAGCATACATAAGAACATAAGATATGCCATACTGGGTCAGACCAAGGTCCATCAAGCCCAGTATCCTGTTTCCAGCAGTGGCCAATCTAGGTCATAAGTACCTAGTAGTTTCCGCAAAAGACACAGGTTCCACAATGCTTGTATTGGGTCAAGTAGTGATATCCTGTGTCCCTTTTGATAATGGTTTATGTACCTTTCCTCCAGGAACTTGTCCAAACCTTTTTTAAACCTGGCTACACTAACCGCTTTTACTACATCCTCAGGTAACAAATTCTAGAGATTGATTACATGTTGAGTGAAAAAAATATTTTCTCTTATTTTATTTATTTATTTATTTATTTTAAGTCTCTTCTATACCGCACTATTCAGCATCAGCGCGGTTTACATTGAACAAAGAATTTACATATTTCCGATGGTACTTTGTGTTTACATATGAACAGGAATAAATAACTTGGATAACAGGGGTAACTATTTACAAATTAAGACAGTCTTAAATAGTTTACCCGGTAGCTTCATTGCATGTCCCCTAGTCTTTCAATATTCTGATAACGTAAACAATCGATCTACGCTTACCCGTTCCACTCCGTTCATTAATTTATAGAGTTCTATCATATCTCCCCTCAGCCGTCTCTTTTCCAGGTTAAAGAACCCTAACCTTTTTAGCCTTTCTTCATAGGAGTATCCTTCCATCCCCTTTACCATTTTGGTGGTTCTTCTCTGAACCTTTTGTAATAACGCTATATCCTTTTTAAGATACGGCGACCAGAATTGTGCACTCTATTCAAGGTGCGGTCTCACCATGGAACAATATAGAGGCATTATAATATCTTTTGTTTTATTTTCCATTCATTTCCTTATGATACCTAGCATTCTATTTGCTCTCTTGGCCGCCGCTGCACACTGGGCTGAGCGTTTTAACATGTTATCCACAATGACGCCTAAATCTTTTTCCTGGGTGGTGGTTCCTAATGTGGAACCTTGCATCGTGTAACCATAGTTTGGGTTGTTCTTCCCTAGGTGCATAACTTTGCACTTTTCCACATTAAATTTCATCTGCCATTTTGACGCCCAGTCTTCCAATTTATCAAGATCCTCTTGTAATTTTCCACAATCCTCTTGGGTTTTAACAACTTTAAATAGTTTTGTGTCATCAGCAAATTTGATAACCTCACTCGTTATTCCACTTTCCAGGTCATTTATGAATATGTCAAAAAGCAGAGGACCCAGCACAGATCCCTGGGGTACACCATATGGCAAAGTCAGCTATCCTGAGAGTGGGGAGGTGAGAAGCATAACAAATTCACCCTAGTTAAGGGTCCCCTTCTAGAAGTGCAGGGAGAGAAAGCCACAGCCAGGTTTCAAAGACAGAAAAACCCCAGCTGGAACAGGTTTCAGCCAATGACTGATAAAGTAAGAAAGAGGGATTGCAAGCACGAGGACCAAAGCCCTTACTTTAACAAGTGCACTGATTATTCTAATATCAGAAGGCAGGGGGATTACCAACACCTGGGAAAGAAAGAGGTGGGGTTAAGACCAGGCCACCCCCACCAGGACGTGCTGCCCAATCGTTGCAGCAGGAGCACCATTTGAAAAAGGAGTGCCTTCCGGCGCGCGGCCTCTTCAGCCTAGCACTCCGGCCCTCCAGCTGCTCTCCCAGCGGGATCGAGCGCGCCGGAGCACCAGGCCACCCCCACCAGAACATGCTGCCCAATCGGGGCAGCAGGAGCTCCATTTGAAAAAGGAGCGCCTTCCGGCGCACGGCCTCTTCAGCCTAGTACTCCGACCCTCCAGCTGCTCTCCCGGCGGGTATCGAGCGGGCCGGAGCACCAGGCCACCCCCACCAGGACGTGCTGCCCAATCGTGGCAGCAGGAGCACCATTCGAAAAAGGAGCGCCTTCTGGCGCGCCCGCGCCTGAGGGCCTCACCAGAGGGCCCTTTGGCTTGGCCCTTAGGCGCGGGCCCGCGGGGCGTGGACCGATCAGGTTATGTACCACAAGAGCAGAAAGTCTCAACTGGCTACCCTTCCCTCAACACAGATCTGCAAGGAAACACACTGTCTCCTCTAAATCGAACCTCCAGTACAACAGAACTGTAAGCTCTTCTATATTAGCGATCTCGTTCACTTTACTCTCTATACCTTGTATATATCCACTTAAACGCTTAATCTATACTACAGTTTTATTTAACATCACGAGACAGTTCTGTTACTATAGTTATAATTAGTCATAATAGTACATAATTCTAGTATAATTCTACTATCCATCAATTGTGCCTAGCCTTCTTGCTTGTTCCATACAACTACATAAGAAGAAACAACTTGATACTGCATTGCTTAAACGTATTGAAAATACATTCACTGTAGAGGTTCACCGTCACACAACAACTTGAATCTAAACCCCTTCCAATATCACATAACGTCACCGCAATCGCAAAGTTCTATAGACGCCTCTTATTAAATGCCACAGAAATATATCATTAAACCCCTCACTCTAACATACCGCACCATGGCTACTAACACACTTGCCCTCATACTCCTCGTCACCCTCTCTAATGCTTTCTACAACTCTAATGCTCTAACAGGTGACTCCAACCCTATCCCTATATATCAGAGCAGGAATAGGAAACCCTACCAAGACCAACACCAATCTCCATATAACACATACCACAAGATACAGACCTACTTACTCTACATATCACTCAATACAACTAATGCCAAAAGAACTAACACTACAGTCACTCGACAAGACCTCAAGTGCACACTCATCAATGCACGTTCAGCCCGCAATAAATGCCCAGTCATCACTGACCTAATAACCAATCTTAAACTGGACATCCTATTGGTCACAGAAACCTGGTTTCTCCAGGACCAAGCAGGAAGTCAGTCCTCACATATGGGTGACATCGACGTCGATGAAGCCCCTGCGGAGCATTTCCCCAGCTTTCCAAGAAAGCCTTTGGGAATGCAGGCACGCATGCGCGGTTCCCTTCCCGCCTAAACGTGCCATCTTGCTCAGTCTCTCTTTTTCTGTGAAGCCCACCGGACGTGTGTCCTAGTCCTCCCAGAAAACAGTTAGATTTTTTCGCGATTCCTTCGCTATTTTTTCTCCGGTTCGACGCCGGTTCCCCTCCCGCCGGGATCGGTACACCGGTATCGAGCCCGATCTTCTTTTTTCGGTTTTTGCCCTTCGTGGCTAGCGTTCGTGCCCTTTTTTTCTTTTTCCCTGGAAGGCCGGTCCTTTGACCTCGCGGGGACTCTTTTTTTTTTTTTTTTTTCCCTGATGGCTTCCAGTGGGTTCAAAAAGTGTGATCGGTGCAAGAGGTTAATGTCTCTCACCGACACACACGACTGCTGCCTTCGGTGCCTCGGTCCTGACCACTATCCTAAGACGTGTGGACCATGTGGAAACATGTCTTCCAAGGCACTTCGAAGTTGTCAGCAAGAAAAGGAAAGGCTTTTCTCTGACTTGGCCTCCGGCCGGGCCCGGACCTCGTCTGAGGCCTCGACATATCGGGAATCGGATCCCGAGCACCGTCGGGGCTCCTCGGACAGGGGGTCCCCCGACTGGGAACGAAAGAGGAAGAAGCGGCTCGCGAGGGCGTCGTCAGAAGAGGTCCCTGGCTCCTCGAGAGCTAGGTCTCAGACCCCCCACCGTCGCCCCGGGTCCGTGGAACAGGAGAAGCCTCCCAAAGTACCTCGAGTGGAGCCGGAGTCTGCTGGACACGTAAGTCCTGTAGTCCTCGTGGACTCTCAGGGAGCCGACGTCGGGCCTGGCGCCGCTGCCGCCGCCGGGGCAAGAGTCGGGGGCTGCTGAGTCTCCTGAGCTGGGTCTCAGGCTGACAGCCTTGGAGAGCAGACTATCTGCCTTCATGGAACAGTAGCGGGCACTGATGGCCAGCCGTCTGGCGCATATGCCCCGACCACCCGGACATCGACATCAAAGTCGACCCCGGAGACCGAGCCGATACTCGAGACCATAAAGGCTCGAGGTCGACCTCTGTCGTGGTCTCCCTCGACCTCCCGTTCGGGACCGAGGGTGTCGACGCCAGTGCCTTCAGCATCGGGGCGGGTGCTCACAGGCCCCGCGCGGTCGGACCCCTATTCCTCATCGGACGAGTCCGCCTACGAGACGGAGGACGAGGAATCCCCCGACACCTTCCGGACTCGGTGCGTCCCGTCGGATTCACCGCAGTCTGAGCCCCGGAGTAGATCCCCCCCCCAGAGGATACCCGGTTCTCGGAGTTCGTCCGGGATATGGCCACTGCGTTGGCTATCCCTGCGGACCCCGAGGAGGAGCCTTGAGCCGAAGAGCTCGAGGCCCTACAGTACGACACTTCTACGAAAGAGGCCTTTACTGTTCCGGTTCCTCCTATGCTGGAACGGCTCCTCTTCCGGATGTGGGAGGCACCGGCCTCGGCGCCGGTTTTAAGCAAGCGCATCGATTCGATCTATCGACTCCGGAAGAGTCCTGGCTTTCAGAAGGCACAGCTACCACACCATTCTATGGTGGTGGAATCGACCATGCATCACCTGAAAAGTCAGAAGATGCACTCCGCGGTGCCCCCTGGCAGGGAGGCCCGGAACCTCGATGGTTTTGGTAGAAAGTGCTTCCAGGGCTTGATGCTTGCTTGCCGTGTCCAGTCTTACCCAGCTGTACATGGGCATATACTTGCTAGACCTGGCCAAGGAGCTGGCCGGGTTCTCCGCTAGTCTTTCCGGGGAACACTTGCAGAGGTTCAAGTCCTTGTCCTCGGGGATCCGGGAATGCTCCAAGTTTATGTCCCGCGCTGCCTACGATGTCTTCGAGGCTTCGGCCCGTGTTGCGGCAGCCGGCATCGCGGCTCGACGCCAGGCATGGCTGCAGTCATCGGACCTCGAGCCATGGGTTCAGGACAAGTTGGTCGATGTCCCTTGCCAATGGTGAGAACCTTTTTGGCAAGCCCATGACCGAGAAGGCCGCACAACTCGAAACCGAGCACCTCACGAAGACAAGGCTGTCTAGGAAGACTTCTGCCCCTTCTCACAAAAAGAAGGGCTTGGGTAAAAAGCCCTTTTACCCGAGGAAGGGCACTGCCTACAAACAGTACCCACACTACCAGGCTGCCCAAGCTGCCCCTCAGGGTCAGCAAGCCAAGGGGCAGGTTAATGGGCCCCGTAGGCAGAGGACTCCCAAGCCTCCGGCCCCTGCTCCCACTCAGCAGGGTGGGGGTTTTTGACTCCTTAGGCATAGCCTCTCCATCCCTGCTCTCCCAACCCTGCACAGGAGGTCACCTCGCCCTGTTTGCCCACAAGTGGCCACTCATCACTGGAGACAGTTGGGTGTTAAGCATAGTCCACAAGGGCTATCTGCTACACTTCCAACAACTGCCTAGAACATAAGAACATAAGATATGCCATACTGGGTCAGACCAAGGTCCATCAAGCCCAGCATTCTGTTTCCAACAGTGGCCAATCTAGGTCATACGTACCTAGCAGTTTCCCCAAGGGACACAGGTTCCACAATGCTTGTACTGGTTCAAGCATTGATATCCTGGGTCCCTTCTTAATAATGGTTTATGGACCTTTCCTCCAGGAACTTGTCCAAACCTTTTTTAAACCCAGCTACACTAACAGCCTTTACTACATCCTCCGGCAACAAATTTCAGAGTTTGATTACACGTTGAGTGAAAAAATATTTTCTTTTATTAGTCTTAAATAGTTTACCCTGTAGCTTCATTGCATGTCCCCTAGTCTTTCCATATTCTGATAAGGTAAACAATCGATCTACGTTTACCCATTCCACTCCGTTCATTAATTTATAGACTTCTATCATATCTCCCCTCAGCCGTCTCTTCTCCAGGCTAAAGAGCCCCAACCTTTTTAGCCTTTCTTCATAGGAGTAGCCTTCCAACCCCTTTACCATTTTGGTGGCTCTTCTCTGAACCTTTTCTAAAATCGCTATATCCTTTTTAAGATACGGCGACCAGAATTGCACACAATATTCAAGGTGCGGTCTCACCATGGAACGATATAGAGGCATTATAATATCTTTTGTTTTATTTTCCATTCCTTTCCTTATCATACCTAGCATTCTATTTGCTCTCTTGGCCGCCGCTGCACACTGGGCCGAGGGTTTTAACAAGGTATCCACAATGACGCCTAAATCTTTTTCCTGGGTGGTGGTTCCTAATGTGGAACCTTGCATCGTGTAACCATAGTTTGGGTTGTTCTTCCCTAGGTGCATAACCTTGCACTTCTCCACATTAAATTTCATCTGCCATTTTGATGCCCAGTCTTCCAATTTATCAAGATCCTCTTGCAATTTTCCACAATCCTCCTGGGTTTTAACAACTTTAAATAGTTTTGTGTCATCTGCAAATTTGATAACCTCACTCGTTATTCCACTTTCCAGGTCATTTATGAATATGTCAAAAAGCAGCGGACCCAGCACAGATCCCTGGGGTACACCACTATTCACCTTTCTCCATTGGGAATATTGGCCATTTAGCCCTACCCTCTGCTTTCTATCTTTTAACCAGTTCCTGATCCACAGTAGTACACTGCCTCCTATCCCATGACTCTTTAGTTTTGCCAAAAGTCTCTCATGAGGGACCTTGTCAAAGGCTTTCTGAAAGTCCAGATACACAATATCAAACGACTCACCTTTGTCCACCTGTTTATTCACTCCTTCAAAAAAACATAACAGATTAGTAAGACAAGATCTTCCTTGTCTAAAGCCATGTTGGCTGTCTCCCATTAGGTCGTGACTATCTACATGCTGAGTAATTTTATTCTTTATGATGGTTTCTACCATTTTTCCCGGTACTGATGTCAGGCTCACTGGTCTGTAGTTTCCCGGATCACCCCTCGAACCCTTTTTAAAAATTGGTGTTACATTGGCGATCCTCCAATCCTCAGGTATTAGAGATGATTTTAATGATAGTTCATAGATTACTGATAGCAGGTCTGCAATCTCAAATTTCAGTTCTTTCAACACCCTTGGATGTATACCATCCGGCCCAGGTGATTTGCTACTCTTCAGTTTATCTAATAGTTGTAAGACATCTTCCCGATGTATCGATATTTCCTTCAATTCTTTCACACCTTTAAATACCACTTCAGTCATGGGTTAACATCCCTACATCTTCCTCAGTAAAGACCGAAGCAAAGAATTCATTCAGTCTCTCCGCTATCGCCTTGTCGCCTCTTAGTGCTCCTTTAACCCCTTTATCATCTAATGGACCAACTGACTCTCTCACAGGTTTTTTGCTACGAATGTACTTGAAAAGGTCTTTATTTCGCGTTTTTGCTTCCGCAGCAAGCTTCTTCTCAAATTCTCTCTTTGCCTGCCTTATCAATGCCTTGCATTTGACTTGCCAGTGTTTGTGCTGTTTCCAGGTTTCATCGTTTGGCTCTTTTTTCCATTTCCTGAAAGATGCTTTTTTGGCAACAACAGCCTCTCTGACCTCACCTTTAAACCATGCTGGCAGTTTTTTGGACTTCCTTCCACTTTTCTTAAAGCGTGGAATACAGCTGGTCTGGGCTTCCAAGATAGTATTTTTCAACAACACCCAAGCTTGATGTATGTCTTTAACCTTTGCAACTGCTCTTTTTAGTTTTTTCTTAACTGTTTTCCTCATTTTATCATAGTCTCCCTTTCGAAAGTTAAAGGGTAGTACTGTGGATTTCCTTACTATCCCTCCTCCACTAATTAAATCAAAGGTGATCATGCTATGATCACTATTGCCAAGTGGCCCCAACACCCTTATCTCTTGCACTACATCTGGTGTTCCACTAAGGACTAGGTCTAATATTGCTTCCCCTCTGGTTGGTTCATGAACCATCTGCTCCAAGAAGCAGTCATTTATTTCATCTAGGAACTTTATCTCCCTAGCATGTCCTGTTGTGACACTGACCCAGTCGATGCCGGGGTAATTGAAATCACCCATTATTATTACTGCACTGTAACTTTTGCTAGCTTCCTTGATTTCTTTGAGCATTTCATCATCCATTCGTTCATTCTGGCCAGGCGGACGATAGTACACCCCCACTGCCATCGCCTTCCCCTTTTTACATGGAATTTCAATCCATAGAGGTTCTACAGCAAATTTTGTTTCTTGCAAAACTTTAATCCTTTCTGACTCAATGCCCTCTCTAACATAGCGCGCAACCCCTCCACCAATTTGGTCAGCTCTATCATTACGATATAGTTTGTACCCAGGTATCACAGTGTCCCACTGGTTGTCCTCCTTCCACCATGTCTCTGATATTCCAATCATATCTAACCTTTCGTTTAGTGCTATATATTCTAACTCTCCCATCTTGTTTTGTAGACTTCTAGCATTTGCATACAAGCATTTTAGAGAATGTATTTTATTCATATTAATTTGGCTATTGGTAGACATGGGTGATTTGGGATCTTTAAGTTCTGTCTGCTCCATACTCGAGGGCATTTGGGCTACTTTACTCTTTTTTGGAACCTCTCTGCTTTTTGTAGTATCCTTAAAGGATACATTCTTCCGAACCATGCGCTCTTGGGCGACTGTCGGCTTTCCCCTATTATCTAGTTTAAAAGCTGCTCTATCTCCTTTTTAAAGGTTAATGCCAGCAGCCTGGTTCCATCCCGGTTAAGGTGAAGCCCATCCCTTCGGAAGAGCCCCTCCTTTCCCCAGAATGTTCCCCAGTTCCTAACAAATCCGAACCCCTCATCTCTGCACCATTGTCTCATCCACGCATTGAGACTCCGGAGCTCTGCCTGCCTTTTGGGTCCTGCGCGTGGAACGGGAAGCATTTCGGAGAACGCTACCCTGGAAGTTCTGGATTTCAACTTCCTACCTAAAAGCCTAAATTTAGCTTCCAGAACCTCCCTACCACATTTTCCTATGTCATTGTTACCGACATGTACCAAGACAGCAGACTCCTCCCCAGCACTATCTAAGACCTTATCTAGGTGGCGTGTGAGGTCCGCTACCTTCGCACCAGGCAGGCATGTTACCAGGCGATCCTCACGTCCACCAGCCACCCAGCTATCTACATGCCTAATGATCGAATCACCAACTATAACTGCTGTCCTAACCCTTCCCTCATGGGCACTTGGCCCTGGAGAAACCTCCTCGGTGCGAGAGGGTTTTACATCACCTGGAGGACAGGTCCTAGTTACAGGATCACTTCCTGCCACACCAGGGTGATGCTCTCCTGTCACGTGACCTCTCTCCTCCATGGCAACAGGGATGCTGCCAGACTGGAGGTGGGACTTCAGGACTATATCCCTGTAGGTCTCGTCTATGTACCTCTCTGTCTGTCTTATGTTTTCCAAGTCTGCTACTCTAGCCTCTAGAGAACGGACTCCTTCCCTGAGAGCAGAGAGCTCCTTGCACCTAGTGCACACGTAAGACCTCTCACCAGCTGGGAGAAAATCATACATGTGACACTCAATGCAAAAGACTGGAAAGCCCACATCCCGCTGCTGGACTGCTGTCTGCATCTTAGTTTTAAGTTTGTGTTTAGATCTTTAAGTTCTTTATGTACTAAAGGGTGCTATGGATATTTATACCACTAAAACTGTACCTAAGAAGTTTAATATACTTTGTTCACCTGAAGCTTAATTAATCTCAGGTCCTTAGTGTATGACTGATTTGGATAATGAGCTTCACCTGAGAGCACCTCCTGTCTTTTAAGTTGTGCAAGTACCTATAAAGCTGTGATTATCCCAGGGGAGGGTGGGTGTGGGGAGGGAGGGAAAGATATAACACTTATTAAAAAAGGGCTGCTACACAGTACCTTGTCCTGTGCCGCTGAAGTAAGCTATATTCTGATTTGATTTAAATTATAGCTCTTTGCTGCTACTAGGCTCTAACCTATTAAGAAATTTAAACTACAAGCTCTCTGCTGGATTCTAAATTTAACCAGAAAGCTTTCTTCTGTGTTTTAATTTGAAACTAAAAGTACTTTGCTGATGCTAGGCCCTGAGTGACTATGAAATTTAAACTACAGCTGTCTACTGGGTATGAAAGGTAACCCGAAAGTTCTCTTCTGTGTTTTAAATTGAATATTAAACTGTTGCTACTAGGCCTTGACTGATTTAACAAAAAAATAGTGGGTTCACAGATTAATTAGCTTTAAAAGAAAAAAAAAATTCCTTTCAGAAAAATTCCCAGAAGTATATACTCACAATTTCAGATTTCTCTCCAGAAGTAACAGCCCCCCTTTCTAGTCCTTCAAGTATGCCTCCTCCATACTTTCCAGGGGAGCCTCCAAGGCCTCCCCTGCACACAGATCTTCTCCTTCAGGAGCTCCAAGGTCTGTTGGTGGACAGGGCGGTGGAGCCTGTGCCTCCACACTTGCAAGGTCAAGGGTTCTACTCCAGGTATTTCCTGGTATCCAAAAGAACCGGTGGCCTTCGGCCTATTCTAGACCTCAGAAACCTCAACAAATTCCTAGAGAAGGAAAAGTTCAAGATGCTTACTCTTGGAACACTTCTGCCCTATGTCCAGCAGGGAGATTGGCTATGCTCCTTAGATCTAAAGGATGCGTACACTCACATTCTCATTCATCCAGACCACAGAAAGTACCTCAGGTTCATTGTGGGAGGAAACCATTATCAGTACAGAGTACTGCCTTTTGGCCTCACCTCCTCTCCCAGGGTGGCAGTGGTGGCGGCCTACCTGAGAAATCAGGGTATCTTTGTCTTCCCCTATCTGGACGACTGGCTCATAAGAGGTCAGACGTGCCAGGAGGCCCGACAGGCCACCCACAGAACTATTGCTCTTCTTCAAAGCTTGGGGTTTGTAATAAACTTCGCAAAGTCCACTTTGCTCCCCTCCCAGATTTTGGAGTTCATAGGGGCGAGGTTGGACTCTCTGCTGGCAAAGGCATTCTTGCCAGAAGACAGATCGCAAAGGCTGATAAACTTAGCAAACCAGTTTCTCAGCATGTCACTGGTCTCCGCCAGACTGCCTGAGGCTTCTTGGCCACATGGCTTCGACAGTGCATGTGACCCCCAATGGGTTAAACTAGAAAGAGGGAAAGAGAAATCTATTTGCATTGGAGTGATATACAGACCTCCCTCACAAGAGGAAGAGGTGGACAGAGAGTTAATTGAAGACATACGCAGCATTGCTAAGAAAGGGGAAGTGCTACTGATAGGAGATTTCAATATGCCAGATGTTGATTGGCACATTCCTGCTGCAGTATCATCTAGAAGTAAGGAGATCCTGGATTCTCTACAGGGAGAACTATTCAGGCAATTGGTAACAGACCCACACGTGAAGGGGCCATACTGGACTTGGTGCTTACCAATGGTGAAAGTGTTTCTGATGTTGTAGTGGGAGATCATTTTGCTTCCAGTGATCACCAGATGGTGTGGTTCAGTATTAGGACTAGGGCTGTTAGAATCCATTCCAAGGTGAGGATCTTAGACTTTAGGAAGACTAACTTTGCGAAGATGGGCCAATACCTCAGGGAGTCGTTAGTGGGATGGGAACAGCTGGGGGATGTAGAAAAACAGTGGGCAAAACTGAAAGGGGGTATTTTAAGGGCCACCAACCTTTTTGTTAAAATGGTAAATAAAGGCAAAAGGAACAGGAGACCGCTATGGTTTTCGAAGGAAGTAGCTTAAAAAGTGAAGAAAAAGAGGGAGGCCTTCATGAAATACAAGAGATCACAGAGAGCAGAAGACAAGCATCTGTATTTGGAAAAACTTAGAGAAGCTAGCAAAGTAGTCAAGAAGGCAAAGATTCAAAAGGAGGAGGAAATAGCCAATGCAATAAAATGGGGGGATAAGACATTTTTCAGATATATTAGTGAGAAGAGGAAGAGCAAAAGTGGTATTGTCAGACTCAAGGGTGCAGGGGGGGAATATGTAGAAGCTGATAAGGATAAAGCGGAATTGCTTAACAAATATTTTTGTTCTGTGTTCACAGATGAAGAACCAGGAGCAGGACCTCAGAAAACACCCACAAATAAGAACAGAAGCGAGGGACATCTTGAACTATTTTCAGAAGACTGTGTTCGTGAGAAACTAGCTCAACTTAAAGTAGACAAAGCGATGGGACCGGATGGGATACACCCTAGAATACTGAGGGAACTTGGGGACGTTCTAGCAGCTCCACTGACTGACCTTTTCAATGCCTCGTTGGAGTCAGGAGTGGTGCCAAAGGACTGGAGAGAGGCTCATGTGGTGCCTTTACACAAAAGCGGAAGTAAGGATGTGGTTGAAAACTACAGGCCGGTTAGTTTAACTTCGGTGGTGAGTAAATTATTGGAAACACTGCTGAAAGAGAAAATAGTGAGGTTTCTGGAGTCCAGCGGATTACAGGATCTGAGGCAGCATGGATTCACCAGAGGCAGGTCTTGTCCGACAAATCTGATTGATTTTTTTGACTGGGTGACCAGGGAGGTGGACCGAGGGAGAGCTCTAGATGTGGTGTATTTAGATTTCCGTAAAGCCTTTGACACTGTTCCTCACAGGCGACTTATAAACAAACTGAGCACCCTAGGGATGGACCCTAAAGTTACTGCTTGGGTTAGAAATTGGTTGGGTGGGAGGCGACAAAGAGTACAAGTAAATGGAGCTCACTCTGAGGAGAAGGATGTTACCAGTGGTGTGCCCCAGGGATCTGTCCTTGGTCCGATTCTTTTTAACATCTTTGTTAGTGATATAGCGGAAGGGCTGTCGGGTAAGGTTTGCCTCTTTGCGGATGATACCAAAATCTGCAATAGAGTAGACACCCAGGAAGGGGTAGATAACATGAGGAGGGATCTAGCTAAGCTTGAAGAATGGTCTAGAATTTGGCAGCTGGGATTTAATGTTAAAAAATGTAAGGTCATGCATTTGGGCTGCAGCAATCCAAGGGAGCAATACAGTATAGGAGGTGAAGTACTTTTGTCCACTAAAGAAGAGCGGGACCTAGGCGTGGTTGTGTCTGATGATCTTAAAGTAGCTAAACAGGTGGAAAAGGCGACAGCAAAAGCTAGAAGGATGCTTGGGTGCATACGGAGAGGAATGGCTAGCAGAAAAAAGGAGGTGATAATGCCTCTGTATAAGTCTTTGGTGCGACCTCATTTGGAGTATGGTGTGCAATTCTGGAGACCGCACCTTCAAAAGGATGTGAACAGGATGGAGTCGGTGCAGAGAGTTGCTACCAAAATGATTAATGGGCTTCATTTCATTATAAAGCATATGAGGACAGACTTAAGGATCTTAATATGTACACCTTAGAGGAAAGGCGGGATAGAGGTGATATGATTGAGATGTTTAAATACATCCGTGGCATAAATGTTCAGGGAGAGAGCCTCTTTCAATTGAAAGCAAGTTCTGCTATGAGGGGACATGGGATGAGGGTGAAGGGAGATAGATTCAGGAGTGATATGCGGAAATATTTCTTTACGGAAAGAGTAGTGGATCCGTGGAATAGTCTCCCAGTGGAGGTGGTAGAGATGAGGACAGTAACTGAATTCAAGAAAGCATGGGACCAACACAGAGGATCTCTAAAGGCAAAAAGTGGACTGTTGTAGTTGTTATGGAAGGACAGACTAGATAGGCCATGTGGTCTTTTTCTGTCGTCATATTTCTATGTTTCTATGTTTCTATATGAGGCCTGCACAGTGGTGCCTTCGGACTCAGTGGTCACAGGCCACAGGCAGCCTCAGAGACAGGATAAGGGTGTCCAGACAATTTCTGAACTCCCTCAGCTGGTGGCTGCACAAACCCAATCTGCTGCAAGGGGTACCTTTTCAGATTCCTGGATTCACAGTGGTGTTGACCATGGATGCCTCCCTGCAGGGCTGGGGAGCTCATTGTCTAGGCAAGTGCACCCAGGGCCTGTGGTCTCCCTGGGAAGCCGCACAGCAAATCAATCTACTGGGAACTCAGGGCTATTCGGTTAGCCCTCAAGACTTTCTCTCAAACCCTGGCTCATCAGTCTGTCCTAGTTCAAACAGACAACCAGGTAGCCATGTTTTATGTGAACAAGCAGGGCGGAACTGGGTCCAGGCTCCTTTGTCAGGAAGCACAGGACGTTTGCTTGTTTGCCCTCAAGCACAACATACTCCTCAAGGCTGTGTACCTCCCTGGCCAGGAAAACTACCTGGCCGACAGGTTGAGCAGGATTCTGCAGCCCCACGAGTGACAGCTCCATCCTTTGGTGGTTCAGAGGATTTTCCTGAATTGGGGACTTCCATCCATAGATCTGTTTGCCAGTCCACTAAACAAAGAGCTGCCAAAGTTCTGCTCCAGGCAACCGCATCCTCTGCGGATAGCGGCAGATGCTTTTCTGATCCCATGGTCTCAGGGCCTCCTGTATGCGTTTCCTCCCACGCCCTTGGTGGCCCGAACCCTGTTCAAGATTCTTCAGGACAAGGCCTCGGTCCTGCTGGTAGCTCCCAGGTGGCTGAGACAGCCTTGGTTTCCACTTCTGCTTCAGCTGGCAGTGGCTCCCCCACTGCCTCTGGGGTGGCAACCCGACCTCCTCTCTCAGGATCAGGGTTCCCTTCTGCACCCCAATCTCAAAGTTCTCAATTTGATGGCCTGGAGGCTGCAAGGGTAGTTTTAGCTCCCTGGGGCCTACCTCAGGAAGTTGAGGAGGTTGTCCTAGCCTCTAGGAAACAGTCCACTAGGAAAACCTATACTCTCAAATGGAAGAGGTTTTCTGTGTGGTGTCAGCTACGTACAGAGGATCCCTTCTCCTGTACTGTGCCAGTAGTGCTTCAGTACTTACTGCACTTATCAAATCAGGGACTTAAGTCCAATTCTTTTTGGGTCCACCTCTCAGCTCTAGCAGCTCACCACTCACTAGTGGAAGGACATTCTGTCAGTTCACCCGTTGGTGTCCTGATTTCTGAGGCTGGCTTTTGCTCAAGCCTCCAATCCATCCTCCTGCTCCTGAGTGGGAGTTGAATGTGGTCTTGCAGCAACTGACTCGCCCACCTTTTGAGCCGATGGCTACTTGCCCTCTATGCTTCCTATCCTGGAAGACACTCTTCTTGATAGCCCTAACCTCGGCCAGGCGAGTGATTGAGCTTCAGGCCCTGGTCTGTGACAGGCCTTACACCCGCTTCTATAGGAACAGGGTAGTCCTTAGGACTCATCCAAAGTAACTCCCTAAAGTTGTCTCCTCCTTCCACCTTAACCAAGAGGTGGTTCTTCCAACATTCTTCCCTAGGCCTCATGCAAGCCATGCTGAAGCAGTTCTGCATACCTTGGACTGTAGGAGGGCCTTATCCTTTCTACCTGGACCGTACGCAGTGGCATAGAAGGGCTACTCAGGTCTTCATATCTTTTGACCCTAATAATTTGGGGTTACCTGTGTCCAAACGTACCTTGTCCACCTGGGTAGCTGACTGTATCACCTGGGCTTACAGGACGGCTGACCTTCCTTTGCAGGGTTGCATCACGCACGGCCCGTCGTGTCAGGGCAATGGCTGCCTCAGTGGCTCACCTCCGCTCTGTACCGTTGGTGGACATCTGCAGGGCTGCAACTTGGTCCTCAAGCCAGACCTTTGCGGCCCATTACTGTCTGGAAAGGGAGTCCCGTAGGGACAGTGCTTTTGGCCAGGCAGTACTCCGGAATCTCTTTGAGGTTTAGGCAACTTCTGCCCTCCAGCCCTCCGTTGGGCTACCGGTGGAGGTTCTGTCAGTGAAAAACCTTTCTTTGATGCTGGGACTAGAGGGAGTTCTCTTGTTCAGACTGGGTTCCTTGGTAGCCCAGAGCTAGGGAGTCACCCATATGTGAGGACTGACTTCCTGCTTGGTCCTGGAGAAAGAGTAGTTACTCACCTGTAACAGATGTTCTCCAGGAGCAGCAGGAATCAGTCCTCACAACCCTCCCTCCTCCCCTGGGAGTTGCCGTTGTGCATAGTTTATTTTTACATTTTTGTGTGCTGTTTTTAGCTATGTCATTTGACTGAGCAAGATGGCACCTTTAGGCGGGAAGGGAACCGCGCATGCGTGCCTGCATTCCCAAAGGCTTTCTTGGAAAGCTGGGTAAATGCTCCGCAGGGGCTTCATAGACGTCGATGTCACCCATATGTGAGGACTGATTCCTGCTGCTCCTGGAGAACACCTGTTACAGGTGAGTAGCTACCGTATTTTTCGGACCATAAGACGCACTTTTCTTCACCAAAAAGTGGGAGGAAAAGTGCCTGCGTCTTATGGTGCGAATAGAAGAAGTTTTCGCTTTAAAGAGCAAGTTTGTCCCTCACGCTGAAACCTATAGTACACTAGGTTCGTAAACCAGACATTGCCAAATACATCCCCCACACTGGGCCAAGAACAGCTCTTGCTACAAAGCGCAAACAAACGTAGCACAGAAGATACAAGTAAACCTACTGCCTAACTTCCGAAGGGGGGAAAATGCCTACATGGCCATTCAGTTTCATTTTACTTCTAAATTTCGATCTCTTCTTAGCCTTTCAGATTAGGTCCAACCTCCCTCTAGCCCACGCAGTTTATAAGGAAGTAGAAAACTAGCAAGGCGCAGTCCTCCTGCACGGAAATACAGGAAATGTACGTGCCAGAGAAATCGGGGGGACTCACGAGCAGCAGAGAGCGCGAGGACAGAGTTCAATGCCCGCAGCGATTCTTTCCCCACTGCACGCCAGAGAAAGGATGTGCAACGCGAGAGCCACTTCCTACCCCATGACCCCCGACACTGTCCAAAACCATAGAGTTGTCCCAGCTCGAGAGCCACATTACCATCCAGTGGCAGCTGCAAATAGTGCAAGAGGCTTACGGAGCTCCCGTCTTCTCAGATATTACTGGCTGCTGGAAGGGAACACTATAGTCAGCAGGACGGTAGATCAGGAGGGGAGAGTTTGGTTTATGTAAACTTCTTAAAATAGTGGGATTAGTCAAATTGGTGATATAATCTCACATGATTTATGGCAATTTCAGATGGGAACAACTTTTAAAAAGAAACTGTTTGGGTGCTGAGTGTAGAACGAATTTTGGTTCAAAATAATTTTTTTCCTATTTTTCTACCCCAAAAAACCAGGTGCGTCTTATGGTCCGGTGCGTCTTATGGTCCGAAAAATACGGTACTCTTTTCTGATACGGATAACATTCTATTAAACCAAATCACCCCACCTAACTTCTCGATTTACACCTGTAACAGAGAAAATAGAATAGGTGGAGGCGTCTGCATAATAGCAAGAACTGATCTACAATATTTATTTATTTATTTTATTTATTTAGAAGGATTTAGTATACCGCCTTATTAAATCAAGGCGGTGTGGCACATCAATCAAAATCAATAATAGTGTGGTTTGTAGCATGCAGTGTGAGAACTGAGAAGTGTGTGTGGGGCAGTGCGTTAGATTATATCGGTGAACTATTTACATAATGAGCTATATACATATATACAAAATGGGGCTGTTTGAGAGGCGTGCTAGGATTGAGATTCTGTAATGTCTTGGGGGTAGGATCGTGATCCTGTAATGTCTTGAGGTAGAAAATTTATGTGAGGTCCTTGAAATGTACTGTAAATAGATCAGTCTTAAGAAGTTTTCTGAAGTCCTTGAGGTTCTTGGTTGATCTTATGTGGTCTGGGAGAGAGTTCCATATAGCGGGTGCTGCCAGGGAGAGTGTCCTCCTTGAAGTGGCCAGCCTTGTTTTAGCAAATTCTTTTGGTGTTCTGATGGTGTCTAAGGTTCCTTTTCTTCTTGGTCTCCTGTTGTCATCGGTCTTTGAGAGGGCGTAGGCTGTCTGCTGATAGGTTGTGTATTATTTTAAATATGTGTAGAAATACTTTGAATTGGATTCTGGAGCTGATTGGGAGCCAGTGTAGGTGGTACTGTATGGGGGTGATGTGATCGTGAATTGTGTGATCTGTCGTGAGTCGTGCGGCTGTGTTTTGTGCTAGCTGTAGTGGTTTTATTGTCTTTTTAGGTAGTCCTTGGTAGATGTGATTACAATAGTCTAGGGTTGGAGTGATGGTGGCTTGACAGACTGTTCGGAAGTGTTATTGGGCGAGGATGGGTTTGAGCCTTCTGACTGTCCTCATTTTGATGTAAGCGCTCTTTGTTATTTTTGCAGTGTGGGACTGGAGGTTGAGGTCCTTGTCGAGCGTTACTCCCAGGTATTTTATTTCTTGTCTTACCGGTATGATGGTGGTGTTTAGGTTGATGGTGGCCGATGGTGAGAATGTCCGGTTTCTTGTGATGAATAGAGCTTCGGGTTTTGTTGTAATTTATTGATAGGTTGTTTTCTTGCAGCCAGGTTGCCATTTGTTGGAAGCAGTTGGCTATGTTGGAGTAGTCTGGGTTGTCCAGTTTGATTGGTGTGTATATCATTATGTCATCTGCGTACATGGTGTATTTAATCTTGTGGTCCTTGATGGTGCATATGGGTTGTATGTAGATGTTAAATAGCAGGGTGGAGAGAGCTGAGCCTTGTGGGACTCCTTGAGTGGCTCTGAACGGTTGAGAGGTCTTTGTTCCACACTTGACTTGTAGTTGTCTGTTGGTGAGGTAAGATGTAAACCAGCTCAGAGTAGTACTGTGTAGGCCTGCCTCCTGTAGTCTGTTTAGTAGGGTTGTGTGGCAGACAGTGTCGAAAGCTGAGGAGATATCTAGGAATATCATGATGACGCCCATTCTGGTGTTGTCGATTGTCCTCATAAGGCTGTTGAATAGCTGGATCAGTATGGTTTCAACCCCATGTCTGGGTCGAAAACCGTGTTGATTGGGGTCCAGTGGATTGTAGATGTCGATGTGTTTTTGGTGCTGGTGTTGGACTGTTTTCTCGATCTTGGACAGGAATGGTAAGCTTGATATGGATCTGTAGGCGGCTGGGTCAGTTTTAGCCAGGGTGGTTTTCTTGGGGATTGGACGTATTGTGGCTAGCTTCAGGGAGTTTGGCATTGTTCCCTTGGAGAGGGAGTTATCTACTATTTTCCGTACGACTGGTGTTCCTTTTTTGTTGCTTTGATCCAGGCTACTGGGCAGGGATCTGTAGGGGCGGTGCTGGTGTTGAGGTCCGTGATGATCTTGGAGAGTTGTTCATTCGATGGGATGTCGAATGTGCCCCAGCTCCGGTCAGGTTCGGATGTCTTGTATTTCACTGACGCGCTGTTGTTCTTGGGTGTTGCAGTGAATTTGTTCTTGAGGTGGTCAGCGAAGATCTGTGGGTCTATTTGTTGTTCGTTTCTGTTGGAGGGTTCCTTGGTGAGGTTGTTTACGATTTTGTAGAGTTCACGGGGTTTGTTAGTGGACTTCATGATAAGGTTAGTATGGTATTCTTTCTTCTGCTGGTTGATGAGGTTGTTATATTCCTTTTGTTTTGTCTGGTATTGTTCCTGTAGGGATGTTGATTTGTTGCGTCTTCATCGGCGTTCAAGTCGTCTTAGTGCTCTCTTTGCTATTCGTATATCCTTGGAGTACCTTGGAGTGGAGCAGGGTTTTGTGCTGTGTGATTGTTGTGTTCTGCGGGTGGGTGGTCTGGCGGCAGATGAAATGATGTCGTTCCATTTGGAGATTTGCTCATCTATGTCCATTGTTTCGGCATTGAGGAGTAGTTGCGTGTCTTGTGTGAACTGTTCCTTGTTGAAGCTTTTGAATCTCCTGGTTGGGGGTGGGTCGTTGTTTTGCCTTTTTGAGTCTGTTACTTGTAGCTTAATCTTTATTAGGTGGTGATCTGACCAGGGTACCGGTGTGATGTATGGCCCTGAGATGAGGCTTCCTTCCTTTAAGTTGTTTGGAGCAAAGATTAGGTCGGGGGTGTGTCCAAGGTTGTGGGTGAGGGTGTTGATGAGTTGGGTGAATTGGAGGGAGTCCAGAGCTGATAGGAAGGCTTCTGTCTCTTTTCTGCTAGTAGATCTGAGATTGAAGTCTCCAAGTATTATGAATTGTTTGTGTAGGTTGTTGACTGCGCATATTGCCTCTAGGATTGCTGAAAGTTCATCTGATGGTGTATCTGGCGCTCTGTAGGTAAGGCATATGGCTAGGTTCGAGTTTTCAATGATGATTGTGTTGCAGTGGTTTGTATTAGTTGAGATTTTACTTTTTAGCTTTAAGCTGGTCCTTGCTATGATGAGGACCCCTCCTCTTCTTTGAGTGCGAGGGCAATTGAATGCTGTGTGGGTGTCAGGGACTAGTTGGTTGAGTAGCACATTGTCGGTGGGTGACAGCCATGTCTCGGTGATGCACAGGATGTCTGTTTGCTGGTCTTTTATGTGGTCAGAGATGGTATTTGTTTTGTTTCGTACTGACCTGGCGTTGATAAGCTCTATGGAGATGTTTGTGGGTCTGTTGGTGTTTATGTGGGTATGAGTGGGGGTGCTGTGCTTCTTCTTTTCTTGTTTACCGGGTTTTGTTGTTTGTCCTGTATTGAGGTCCTGCTTTTGCTCTTGGTAGTGTTTGTATGTTATTGTTTGTGGGAGGAACCAAAAGGTGTTGGGGGTGTTGATTGGCGTGCTTGTGAGTTGTGGGATAAGATGGGTGGTCAAGAGTAGTAGAGGTAGGTAATGTGTAGCGACCAAGTTGGATTACCTGTGTTGCTGCTGTCGTTGCTTTTCTGACTTCAAGTGGTTCTGCTTTGCTGACCGTTGTCTGTTTTCGTCGTTCAGTGTTCTTTCTGTTGATCCTGATAGACTTCTAGGATGGTCTGTTTTGCTTTGTAATTGTTTTGGCCCTGCCTTAGTCAGGGTAATGGCCTGCATTTTACATCCTGGTTTGAGTCCTGGCTTTCAACTTGTTCTCGGCTGTTTAACGGATCCTGGAGAGTACGTGGCCACCGCCGAAGGGCCCTCTGGCGAGGCCCTCAGGCGCGGGCCCGCTTGCTGGTGTCCTGCTTTTAAATTAGGTGGCGAGGCTGGAGGCGTCCGGGTGGCGAGCCCCGATTGGGCTGGAGGCGTCTGGGTGGCGAGCCCCGATTGGGCTGGAGGCGTCTGGGTGGCGAGCCCCGATTGGGCTGGAGGCGTCCGGGTGGAGAGCCCCGATTGGGCTGGAGGCGTCCGGGTGGAGAGCCCCGATTGGGCTGGAGGCGTCAGGACAAGGCTGGCTCAATCCCTCCTGGGAGAGCACACGTCCGGGAAATACGAGATGACTCTAACCAGGGCCACACGCTACCTGAATTCATTAATCATCTCCAACAAAGTCAACACCATCAATCTTATCTACAGAGCGCCAAATGCTCCAGCTGACGATCTCTCTAACATAATTGACCTCGCTTGTAATCCTAAGGCCCCCAACAAGCCCAACTGGCTCCTCGGAGACTTCAACCTTGCATCCTCACAACCTTCATTAGCGAACACCTTCCTTGAAGCAATGGCCAACCTACATTATAAACAAATCGTAAATGATCCCACCCACCAACAAGGGAACCTCCTTGATCTCATTTTCATTCCAGCCATAGATGCGAATTCTATAAGTCAACTAGATCTTACAATCACTCCTGTCCCCTGGTCTGACCACAACCTTATAACGTTTTCAATACCAGCTAAGGAAGACACAAGCAACTGTACAAATATCTCTCCACCCCTAAAACCCACACGTTTTAAACCATTCAACAAAGAAACGATCATTTCTCAAGTTATCCCAAAACTGGCTCAACCAACTGACAACATCAATGAGATGGTAATAAACTGGAACAACACTCTCATCCGCCCAGCAACCCATTACAGACCAGTGAACATCAACCAACAAGCAGGCATCCAAAAAGCAGAATGCTCCATGGTTTACTCCCGAGTTACGAGCCTCCTTGCTTAGACTGAGGAAACTTGAGAGGAAATGGAAGCTTTCTCTAAACCCCTCCGACCAGGACACCTACCTAGTTCAGCTGAAATCTCACCGTGATCTAACCTGGGCCAAGGGAAAGGAATTCCACGCGGGACTACTTAATCGATCGCTCAACAAACCATGAGAACTCTTCCAGTTAGTGAAATCCCTGTCCAGAGAGCCTTCTGCACCACAACAAGAACAAATACAACCTCAACTATATGCCAATTATATTCAATCAAAGGCGGTCAAAATTACAACGTCTATCTCAAAAGAAACCTCTCAACCTCCCCACATTCAGTTCCCACTTAAAACCTTCTCGTCCCCATCACCAAGTACCATCAAAGACATTATAGCCACCATCAATACCACCACAGCCCCAAATGACCCATGTCTAGCTCACTGGATCAAAGCATTGAGAGCTGAGCTCAGCCCATATATAGCTGCCATAGCGGACCAGTCATTCAACACTGGTGTATTCCCATCAGTTCTCAAACAGACATCTATCCGACCATTATTGAAAAATAACAAACTAGACCCAAAGAAGGAAGACTCCTACCGGCCAATTTCTAGTATTCCACTATTAGCCAAAATATTAGAAAAGGTAACCCTGAGACAGATCCAACAACACATAGATACTGAAGCCCCACTTGACCCATGCCAACATGGATTTAGGGATGCGCATGGAGTTGAAACGCTTCTTGCCTCGTTAATGAATACTCTCATTAGTGCCATAGACAGTATCAAGAATGGAGTTGCACTTGTCTTCCTAGACATTTATTTATTTATTTATTTTTATTTATTTAACACTTCTTTTATACCGCGCTATTACAATCAGTGCGGTGTACATTGAACAAGAACATACTACAATGTATACAAGTAACATTGAGTTTTACATTGAACAGGGAACTTCAACAATAGGACAACCGGGGAAACTATGTACAGAATAACTTAATGATATATACAGTAATATAAAATTCGTTTGGATGTTGCAAAGTGGTTCACTAATAGGATTAGAGAGAAGGTTGACCAACTAGCCCTTTTCGGGTTGTATTGAGGTGTTAGTTTTGTTAATGTCTAGGTTGACTTCCGGGTAGCATTTTGTGAACAAGTGGTATTTCAATGCTTTTCTGAATAGGATTAGGTTTTTGATAGCACGGATTTCGTGAGGTAGCGCATTCCAGTTTAGAGGTGCAAATAAGGAGAAGGCCCTGTTGGAGGTGGCCTTAGTGCTCTTCGTTATTATTTTTGGGACAATAAGGTGTTCATTGATGTGGTTCTCCTTTTTCTGTTTTCCAGGGTGCTATGGATAAGCTTGCTGATTGGCGTAGGGGGGCAGTTATTTAGTGCCTTGAAAGTAAGGACTAAAGACTTGTACTGGATTCTGGCATGTAATGGTAACCAATGCAGTTCTTTCATGATGGGTGTTATATGGTCATATCTTGATGAGCCGGAGAGGACTCTGGCGGCTGTATTCATGGCTAGGCGGAGCGGTTTTAAAGTTGATTGAGGGAGGCCATGAAGGATGATGTTGGCAAAATCCAGGTGTGGGAGGACTAATGCCTGGAAGGTTGTTCGGAAGTCTGTGGGATCTAGTAGGGAGCGGAGGTGACGTAGCGATTTGATCTTATAATATATAGTTTTTGTGATGTTCTTGACATGCGTTGTCATGTCCAAGTGCTGATCTAATGTGATGCCGAGGTAACGGATGGTAGCTTTTGATTTCAACTCTATGTTGTTGACGAGTAGTGATGGAGGAGGTATGAACTTACGGTTCCTTGTGACAAAAAGAACGTCAGTTTTGTTGTGGTTAATCCGAAGGTTTTGTGATAGCAACCATTCGGCTACAGCTTCAAAACAGTTGATTATTGGGGAGAATACTGGATGCTCAATTGTGAACGGCATATATAGGAGGATGTCATCTGCGTAAGCGAGACATTGTACATTAAAGGATCTGATCAAGTCACATATCGGCTGCATGTAGATGTTAAACATTAGTGCCGATAAGGACGATCCTTGGGGTACTCCCTGTGATTGCAGGAATGGTTCTGAGGAAGCGTGACCTGTTTTTACTTGTTGCCACCTGTTAGATAGGTATGATTTACACCACTCGAGTGCTGTGCTTTGAGTCCCCTTATCTTTCAAGCGTTGTAGGAGTGTCATGACTCACATTGCAGCAGCATTCGATTCAGTTGATCATGAACAACTACTAGCCCGACTCTATGAGAAGGGAATACAAGGAACCGTATGGGATTGGTGTAAATCCTATCTAGAAGACCGCTGGCAACAGGTTCGGATCGGTAACAATACTTCTCATCCATTCCAACAGAAGCAAGGAGTACCACAAGGTTCCTCCCTATCAGCTCTGCTTTTTAATATCTACATGCAGCCAATCTGCAACATCACCCGGGCTTTTGGAATATCTTGCCTAATCTATGCTGATGATGTGCTGTTATTCACTCCTGTTAATGTGATAAGTCCTGATTACACGGCCTTAATCAACTGCTTCAGCGCAATTGCTGATTGGTTGCTCATGCAGAACCTCCGAATAAATTTCAAAAAACAGAAGTCCTTATTGTCACAAGGAACAAAGACTTCTCTCCTCCACCGACACTAAGAGTAAGTGACGCTGATTTACCAGTCAAATCCACGATACGTTACCTGGGTGTCATACTGGACCAATGACTAGAATTCAAAGACCACATAAAATGCACAGTGAAATCCATCTATCACAAGATCAAGACTCTACGACACCTCAAACCCATGCTGGAACCAAATGACTTCCGCACAACATTTCAAGCTCTAGTCACCCCACATTTTGACTATGCGAATATTATACTACATGGCTTACCCAAGAGTACACTAAACCCATTACAGCTGGCTATGAATACAGCAGCCAGAGTACTATGTGGATCTACAAGGAGACAACACATAACCCTCATCCTGATGGAGCTTCACTGGCTTCCGATATACTGCAGGATATCCTACAAAGCCTTCCTCATGATCTTCAAAGCGTTCCATAAAATCTCACCATCTTCAATCTCAGACCTCCTTATCCACACCCAAAACAATAGGTCTAGGAGACCTGTAGCCGAAAATATACTATCGTTTCCAAAAGAGCTAGTAAAATGCACCCAGACAACTTCTAACAGAGCATTTGCATCCTTCGCCCCCAGATGCTGGAACAAGCTGCCTACCAACATCAGATTGATGAAAGATATATCACAATACAGAAAAGCTCTAAAAACCCACCTCTTCTTACAACACTTCTCCCACAGCAATATGCCCCCCTCTCCTTCCCCTCGACCCAAACCAATAACTATGGTTATCAAGTGGTTCTCTGTAGCATATAGCTCAGACTATATCAAATGAGAGTTCCTTTTTGATGGAAATTTATTTATTTATTTATTTACATTCTCTTATATACCGCGCTATTCTGCATCAGTGCAGTTTACATTGAACAAACTGAAATTACATTGAACAGGGCATTATAACTTGGAGATAACCCTCCATAGCCCATGTTCCCTGTAAATAGTTAAGTGGCTTGCCCAAGACCACAAGGAGCACCTTTGGGACTAGAAACCCCAGTCCTTCCGGCCCAAGGTTGCTGTCCTCTAGTGGGATTTGAACCCCCGACCTTCCGGCCTGAAGTACCTTGCCCCAACCACTAGGCCACTCCTCCACTCCAAGATCTTTTCAACCTATGCTAAAGCGCTGTAAATAGTTGCCTCTGTTAAATGTTTAACTGCTGTATATTATTCCCCAGTTAACTATTGTTTTTATTACCTGTTACCTGTAAACTTGGACTAGATCTAAGTCTGAGTGTAATGTTGTTCAATGTAAACCGCACCTATGACAAATAGTGCGGTATATAAAAGCTGTTAAATAAATAAATAAGACCCTGGAGGTATAAGCCTGGGTTAGATTATGCAGAGGAAGAGACGAGAAAGAAGGAGACGAGAAGGAGAGCAGCCGGGAGAGCAGCTGAGATAGAAGCAGAGAGAAGGAGTGGATTCTTGGAGAAGAGCTGAGCTACCCAGAGCTGAGAGAGCTGAATTCCCTGCAACAGGTTGGCAACAGAGGTGGGGATCAGGAAGTGGAGAAGCTTTCAGACCACCAGAGAGGTTGTCAGCTGAGCAGTCTGACCAGGTCGGTGAGTCAGAACCGATGCAGTTGGGAGACCCAGTGTCAGAGTTAGGGGAAGAAGATTGCTTTATGGATTGCTCTCTATGCCAAGCTCTAGACAGGAGGTCTTGAGGAAAAGCTAGCCCTGAAAGACGTAATTCTCCTTGGAAGTTAACCATTTGGCAGAAGCAGTGTGGAGGTAAATTCCTGTCTGTTTCAAAAGGGAAATTTACTGCAACGTAAGCCTGATCAGGAAGCTCTGATTCATGCTGTTTTGTCACCTGTGTTTGAACTGTGCAACGGCAAGAAAAGCCAAGTTAGCTGCTATAAGAGTTTTTGCTTGCTCCTCTCCTATATGAAAAGCCTGCTAAGAGTTTTGATAACAGCTTGAAATGTTTGTTTTGTTCTAAGTTTGGTTTCACGTAGAAATGCAGCCTAGAGAGGTTTTTAGGCTGGCAGAAACCAAACTGTTGTAGAAGAATTAAGCCTGAATTTTTCTTTATGCTCTGATTAACAAGGACTAAAAAGGAAAGTGGCAGCCTAGTTTCTAAAGGCAATTGCTTCTGCAAGTAAGAGGACTTTAAAAAGCTATTTCTGAGTTCTTTTGGTTTGTTTGCCATTATTTGCTGTACCTTAAGCAAATCCTACAGTTATAATCCTGTAAATGATACCTTCAACCTGCTGTGTTTTGTGTTATGGAAATAAACTTTCTCTTACAAGCCTTACCCTCAGTTACCTCAACTACAAACCTTCTACTTAAGGCACCAACATATTTTAGCAGTACTACACTTCTCAGAAGCCAACACGAAGAAATAGGCTGCTAGGAGCTGATAGAAGAAGGAATCCTCAACCACCACGCCCTTCGACCACTAGAGGCAAGTGGCTTCGGGCGTTGTGCTTGTGACAACCACTATTCAACTTTCTCTATTGGGAAAATTGGCCATTTAGCCCTACCCTCTGCTTTCTATCTTTTAACCAGTTCCTGAGCCAAAGTAGTACACTGCCTCCTATCCCATGACTCTTTAGTTTTGCCAAAAGTCTCTGATGAGGGACCTTGTCGAAGGCTTTCTGAAAGTCCAGATACACTATATCAACCGACTCACCTTTGTCCACCTGTTTTTTCACACCTTCAAAAAAACATAACAGATTAGTAAGACAAGATCTTCCTTGTCTAAAGCCAATTTGGCTGTCTCCCATTAGGCCATGACTATCTACATGCTGAGTAATTTTATTCTTTATGATGGTTTCTACCATTTTTCCCGGTACTGACGTGAGGCTCCCCGGTCTGTAGTTTCCCGGATCACCCCTGGAACCCTTTTTAAAAATTGGTGTTACATTGGCGATCCTCCAATCTTCAGGTATTAGAGATGATTTTAATGATAGCTCACAGATACTAATAGCAGGTCTGCAATCTCATATTTCAGTTCTTTCAACACCCTTGGATGTATACAATCCGGCCCAGGTGATTTGCTGCTCTTCAGTTTATCTAATAGTTGTAATACATCTTCCCGATGTATCGATATTTCCTTCAATTCTTCTGCACCTTTAAATACCACTTCAGTCATGGGTAACATCCCTACATCTTTCTCAGTAAAGACTGAAGCAAAGAATTCATTGTCTCTCCGCTATCGCCTTTTCGCCTCTTAGTGCCCCTTTAACCCCTCTATCATCTAATGGACCAACTGACTGTCTCTCAGGTTTTTTGCTACAAATGTACTTAGTCTTTATTTCACAATTTTGCTTCCGCAGTAAGCTTCTTCTCAAATTCTCCCTTTGCCTGCCTTATCAATGCCTTGCATATGACTTGCCAGTGCTTGTGCTGTTTCCAGGTTTCGTCGTTTGGCTCTTTTTTCCATTTCCTGAAAGATGCTTTTTTGGCAACAGCCTCTCTGACCTCGCCTTTAAACCATGCTGGCAGTTTTTTGGACTTCCTTCCACTTAAAGCGTGGAATACAGCTGCTCTGGGCTTTCAAGGTAGTATTTTTCAACAACACCCAAGCTTGATGTAAGTCTGTAACCTTTGCAACTGCTCCTTTTAGTTTTTTCTTAACTGTTTTCCTCATTTTATCATAGTCTTGCTTTCGAAAGCAAAAGGTAGTACTGTGGATTTCCTTACTATCCCTCTACCACTAATTAAATCAAACATGATCATGCTATGATTACTGTTGCCCCAACACCCTTATCTCTTGCACTAGATCTGGTGTTCCACTAAGGACTAGGTCTAATATGGCTTCCCCTCTGGTCGGTTCATGAACCAGCTGCTCCAAGAAGCAGTCATTTATTTCATCTAGGAACTTTATCTCCCTATCATGTCCTGCCGTGACACTGACCCAGTCGATACCGGGGTAATTGAAATCACCCATTATTATTACTGCGCTGTAACATTTGTTAGCTTCCTTGATTTCTTTGAGCATTTCATCATCCATTTGTTCATTCTGGCCAGGCAGTCAATAGTACACCCCACAGGATATCATTGCTTGACCCAGTGCAAGCAATGTGGAACCTGTGTCTTTTGGTGAAACTGCTAGGTACGTATGACGTAGATTGCCTCCTGCTGGAAAGGGGATACTGGGCTTGATGGACCTTGGTCTGACCCAGTATGGCATATCTTATTTTCTTATGTTCTCTTTCCAGTCAGCCATAGCACTCGCCAAACAAGACTATTATGTCCATCTGACTAACTCTTTCGCCTCCGACCCTCGTCATCTCTTTACAGCTCTCAACTCTTATTTATTAACTAGGCTTATATACTGCTATCTCCAGGAACAAGCAGGAATGTAGTCTTCACATATGGGTATCGTCGGTACCGATGGAGCCTGCAGGGGAACGCTCCCCAGCGTCCAATAGGAAAGCCTTTGGGAGCATCCCACAGCGCCTGTGTGCTGCCTTCCCACCTTTCCCAACTGTCCCTCTCCAGTTCTTCGTTTTCCGTGGAGCCGACAGGTCCTGTCACCGCAGAAAATATTCCCTTTTATTCTTTTTTGTGGTCGTGTCTGCCTTCCCTCGAAGCTACACCGGTACTGTCGGTGGTTATTTCTTTTTTCTTAAAAAATAAAAAAAAGTTTCTTCTGGAGTCTTTTCTAGGTATTTTTTCCTCAGGTGCCACGCGCCATTTTGGGCAATAGGCCCAACTTTCCTTTAAAATGGAAAAACCCGCTTCAGGTTTTAAAAAGTGTTCCAAGTGTAGCGTTACCATCTCTGTCACGACACCCATGAGTGGTGCCTCAAATGTTTAGGTCCTGACCACTCTATTTCGGAGTGTGTTGCCTGTGGGATGATGTCGAAGAGGGGCCGGCAAAACCGAGCTGCTAAACTTAGCACCCCTTTTCCCTCCGATGCAGCGTCTTCGGCATCGACGTCTTCCAGGGCTTCGTCTTCCTCCCATGGATCTCAGGTAACTAAACATAAATCTGGCCGGTCCTTAAAGGGTAGATCTCCTTCTAAGCATCGAAATGCCTCTGGCGTTGCCCTTGAGGGACTTGTACCGGTTAAATTGCCCCGGCGGGAGGCTTCGGCGTCCAAAGCACTAACGGGGCTCCTGGATGTTCTTGAGGCCTCAACCTTGGTAGAACTACTGGTGCCATGCTCTGTGGTACCGATACCCAAGCATTGGCAGCGTCAATAGACCAGAGATTTTTGGCTATTGAACGCAGTCTGGTGGCTCTTCTCACGGCCTGGATGCCCCTGAAACCACTTCAGACACACAGTTCAACCGGTACCGGCACTGACTTCGGTACTGGTGTCGACTGCATCGACATATGCAGGTATTCTACTAATACTGAGTCATGCTTATCCATCCGGTATCGACAAGTCGGTACCGGACCCCTCCGATGCCGACTTCGATCGGTACCGTGCCTTGCACGATCACCCGGATCGGAGATACTTTGAATCCTCGGATGAGTCTCAAGACTCTCAAAGCTCTGCCGATACTTTTTCCTGAGGTTTCTTCTTCTCCTGGGCCGGAAGGACTGGGGTTTCTAGTCCCACAGGTGCTCCTTGTGGTCTTGGGCAAGCCACTTAACACTCCATAGCCCATGTTCTCTGTAAAATAGTTATCTCCAAGTTATGCCCTGTTCACTGTAATTTCAGTTTGTTCAATGTAAACCGCACTGATGCAGAATAGAGCGGTATATAAGAGAATGTAAATAAATAAATAAATAATAAAAATAATAAATATGTCCTTTCAGGATTTTATGCGAGATGTGGCTCGAGGTCTGTCCATCACAGTGGCTCCTGAAAAAGAGCCTAGGGCAAAGGAATTGGAAATCCTGCAATACCCTAAAGCTCCCAAGGATGCAGCTACCTTACCTATTCATGAGATCTTGCATGACCTCATGTTAAGGATGTGGGAAACACCTCTAACCACTTCTCCTCACTCTCAAAAGCTCGACGCCATGTATCAGGTTCCTCCTTGTCCTGGGTTTCAGAAGACTCAGCTACTGCACCATTCCATGGTGGTGGAATCAGCTATGAGAAGGATCAAGAGTGCAAAAAGACATGCATCTAATCCTCCAGGACGTGAGTGTATGACTGTTGACGCCTTTGAACGTCAAACCTTCCAGGCTTCCATGCTTTCTGCTAGGTTCAGTTCTTATATATTATATATGGGAATGTTCCTTAAGGAAGTCACGGGAGATTTAGAGCTTATGAGCCCTCTCCTTCCTGATGGTAAGAGGCAGGATTACCTTGCCCTTGTCAAACATGCTCAGGATGTTTCCAAGTTTGTAAATCGTGCAGTCTTTGACTGTTTTGTGTGCATAAGCAGAACCTCTGCTATTGCCATAGGTGCACGTAGGATTGCCTTGCTCCAGGCATCAGACTTGGAACTTTGGGTACAGGATAAACTAGGGAATATTCCTTGCACAGGAGAGAATCTCTTTGGCAAGAACTGGCAGGAAAAAGCTAATGAGATAGATGCTGACAATATCACCTTGGATAGATTGTCTAAATCTACAGCTGATCCTGCAAGGAAAAAATCCTACAAGAAACCATTCTTCAGTAAGAAGAAGTTTTACCCCTCCTATACCCAGCAGGGGCATCGTTTAGGTCAGTCTGCCCAAAAGGGACAGCAGCAATAGCCTAGGCAAAGAAAAACAAAAGCTGCTAAGCCTCAACAGACTCAGCCTCCACAGGGACTTTGACTCCTATCTAGAGAACTTTGCTTTCCTGGCCCTGAATGGCCCAGAGCCTTCCACCATTCCAGGAAGGTTATGCCATTTTGCCCCCAGATGGGGGCAGATAACAGCAGAAGATTGGACTCTGTCCATTGTAAGAGAGGGGTACAAGCTTCATTTCCTCAGCATGCCTCCTTCTACAACGGTAAGACAGTTCCATTCTCAGACCTCTCTCAACGCCCAGTTAGGTCAAGAGGTCACTTTGTTTCTTGCCCAGGGGGCAATAGAAGAGGTACCCATTCTCCAACAGGGTACAGGGTTCTACTCCCCCTATTTCCTTATTCCAAAAAAAAGCAGGAGGACACAGACCCACTTTGGACCTCAGAGAATTGAACAAATTCCTGTTCAAAGAGAAGTTCAAAATGATTTCTCTAGGAACTCTGCTGCCATACCTTCAGAGTCAGGATTGGCTTTGTTCTCTAGATCTCAAGGATGCGTACACTCATTTTCTCATCCATCCAACTCATCGAAAGTTCCTTCACTTCCTGACCACTCTATTTCTATGTTGCTGTGTCCTTTGCAAGTAAAAAGCCAGAGCCCTTTTACAATCGAAGGTATGAAGATTCCTTTCTGCATTTGACAGGAAGGTAAACCGCTTGGTTTAAATGAAAAGGTGACACCACCTTTGGCATAAAGTGAGGATGCGTCCTAAGGACTACCTTATCATGATGGAACCTAGTATAAGGAGGATCAGCCACCAACACTTAATTCACTGATACGACGTGCTGATGTGATTGCAATAAGAAAGGAATTTCAAAGAGGAGGTAGCTAATGGTTCAAAAGACTGCTTCATGAGCTGCCCAAGAACCACATTTAAGTCCCATGCTACCAGTGGTGGCTTAATGGGAGGTTTAGTTAAAAGAAGGCCTCTCATAAATCTCGCTGTGAGAGGATGAGAGGAAATAGCCTCCAATAGCCTCTTCTATTTCAAGGGAAGCACTACCAATACAGGGTTCTTCCTTTTGGCCTGGCCTCGGCACCAAGGGTATTCACAAAATGCATGGCTGTGGTGGCAGCATTTCTTCGCACCCTGGGAATATTCGTCTTCCCTTACTTAGACGACTGGCTCATTTGAGCCCCTTCAGAGCCAGAGGCCAGGATTTCTCTCTCTTGCACAATGCGCATCCTTCAGTATTTGGGACTTGTCATAAACTTCCCAAAATCCAACCTTGCTCCTACTCAGTCTCTAGAGTTTATAGGAGCTCTGCTGGATACCAGACAGACAAGGGCCTATCTTCCACAGCCCCGCTGCCTTCGCATTGTGCAGCTTCCCAAGCAGTGCTAAAGCCTCACCTCACTGCTCGGGAAATGTTACAATTGCTAGGCCACATGGCATCCACCGTGCATGTGGTTCCTTTTGCTCGCCTCCATATGAGAGTAGCCCAGTGGACTTTATCCACTCAGTGGACACAGACCTCAAGTTGCCTGTCAGACAAAATAACAAACTCAGACTGTCTTATTTCGAACCTCCAATGGTGGCAATCACCCAGAAACCTTCTGGTGGGGTGTCCTTTCCCTAACTCTTATTGATACACACTCTATTTTTATCTCAGAGATCGTGATTTTATGATTTTTCAACCACCATAAGACTGGATAATTCTCTAAATCCTTTCTTCATTGGATGTGTTAATTAACATTCAAATTTTTTAAGTTTTTAAAGAAAAGGAGGTCTCAGACTCTTTTAGGCACTAAACGTCAGACTTTTATCGTCTATATATTGTGGGCCATTTCGCATCAATGACCTTCCTTTTCTATAGCCTTCAACACAAACTTAACATCCAAAATTTTTTTAACCATAAAAATGTGCTGAGCTTTCAAACTCTGTGTAGTTTCCCCCTCAGTGCCTTCTAACACCATATCTCAGTGCCTTCTCTGCGTTTCACTTCGTTAAGTTTCTTCGGGGGGGTTCTTTTTAAAGCACTCAAACCCCCCCCCCCCCGAAGAAACTTAACAAAGTGAAACGCAGAGAAGGCGCTGAGATAGGCGTTAGAAGGTGTCTCTGTTACCTGCTTAGATTGTAAGCTCTTTGTTGAAGGAACATATTGTACAGTGTTGGGTACTTCCAGATACACTGTAAAAATAAGAAACGGTAGAGGAATAGGATAGCAAAAACACAGCATGGTAATCGGAAACCCAGGCTCCCACTCAGCCCCTTTCCCTAAATCTAATTTCCAGAAATGGAGGTAAAGGGGCTGTAAACATCTAGGAAACTCATTGTAATGGAATAAGGAGGGATTTCCCCTCCTCTGAGCAAATGAAAACCAAGGACTTTTCCAAATTCACATTTATTGTCCGGTTTACTGTGTATGCCTAAAAAATAAATGTGCAAAAAAGTAAGATCAAAAGATTTGGACAAGGAACTTATTTTACTGCAACCTGAATTACACTATCGTTATGATACAGGATAGGTAAAGAGGTTCAAGATGGCAAACAAGCGACAAAATGATCCGCTGATGCCAAATGTAGTGATGAGATTGGAAATGTATAGAAAACTGCTGTGAGTGCAGAGATGCTGCATATAAAGCACAGTTACTTACCTGTAACAGGTGATCTCTGGGAACAGCAGGAATAAGTCTTCACATATGGGTACGTCGGTACCCACGGAGTCTGTGCGGGAACGCTCCCCAGCGTCCAATTAGAACGCTTTTGGGAGCATCCCACCACGCCTGCGTGCTGCCTTCCCGACTTTCCCAACTGCCTCTCCTCAGTTAAGTTTTAAAGCTGAGACAAAGAGAGAGAAAGAGGGGAAAGATAGAGAGATACAGCTCCTAGGGGAGGTGGGTGGGTTGTGAAGACTTATTCCTGCTGTTCCCAGAGATCATCTGTTACAGGTAAGTAACTGTGCTTTCTCCAGGAACAAGCAGGAATGAGTCTTCACATATGGGGACTCCCAAGCTAAGATGCCTGGAGGAGTCCCAGCATGTTGCGAATCTGAGAAAGCCATGCTATTCGACAGAACCTCAGGCATCCTGCGGATGGAGGGTAGGAGTTGAACTAAAAAAGATGTGCTGTGGAACAGCTGGAACAAACAGGACGCCTAGATAGGAGTCCCTGTGCAGGTGATATTTAGTAGTAAATATTGAAGTGCAATACACCAATATGGACCTCACCTGATGGTATTGTAAAACGTTTATGGAGGTTCATATGGATCTGATAATATGAACCAGCAGAATATCCCCAAGGAGTACCTCAATGTAAGCAGAGGTGAATAAACTGTGAAAAAGACAGGTTGAGGTAAGAACCTTTAGGGTGAGAAGAAAAACCCAGTGGAAATTGGGGTAGTTCAATGAGGCAGGACTTTTGCGGGAAATGCAGAAGTCCCTATTAGATAAGCCCCAAGCTCTTTTGCCCTTAAAGAGACATAGTTCTTATAGGAAAAGAGGGGCTTTGAAGATCCCTATATCCGATAATAAAGAAGGACAGAAGTATGAGGCATTATAGCCTCGTAATTACTGAAGATTCAGAATGTCCCTCCTAATTGAAGTCATTTAGGAAAAAAGAGGATATATGGAGGGCTTCAGATGTACCTAAACTGAAGGTCATGGTACAAAAACCCTTTAACTACCACAGGGAAGTGGTTGTTTATTAAGAACCCTAAGCACCCTAAGCGTATGTATATATATATATAAGATATAAAAAATTCTCCAGGACCAAGCAGGAAGTCAGTCCTCACTTATGGGTGACGTCGGCGCCGACGGAGCCCTCGCGGAGCAATTTTCCCCAGCTTTCAAAGAAAGCCTTTGGGAATTGCAGCGCGCATGCGCGGTAGTCTTCCCGCCCGAAGGTGCCATCTTAGCCAGTCTTCTTTTTTCCGCGGAGCCCTACAGACGTCCCCGTCTTGTCCCCGCGAAAAAGTTGATTTTCCTCTGTATTTATCCTTTTTTCTTTCGGTTCGACGCCGGTCGTTTTCCCGCCCGGACTCGCGACGCCGGTCTCGAGTCCTCTAACGGTTTTTCGGTTTTTCTGACTTAGTCAGCTTTCGTTTTCGTTTTTTCCCTGGCAGCCCGGTCCTTTGACCTCGCAGGGGCCCTTTTTCCCCCGATGGCTGCCAGTGGCTTTAAGCGGTGTGGTCGGTGTGACCGAAATATGTCACTCACCGACTCACACGACCTTTGCCTCCGCTGCCTGGGCCCAGATCACGAGGAACTGATCTGTGGGCCCTGCAGCAAACTGTCCTCGAAGGCGTTGAGAAGTCGGCGGCATCAGCGCGAAAGAATCTTCGCTGACACCAGCCGTACCCGGACCTCGTCGGAGGCCTCACTGTCGACCGGGGTTCTCCCTCCGGGGACCATCGACGGAAGGAAAAACCCGCGAGGGCGGCGTCGGTGGACGCTCCTGGCTCCGCGAGGGCCAGGTCGCATAGCCCCGACAGCCGCCCCGGGTCCTTGGAGAAGGAACACCTCCCGAAGCGACCTCGCCTGGAGTCGGAGATGCCTGCCCGGGTAAGTCCTGTTGTCCTTCTGGACTCGCCTCCGCGTCAGCCGACGTCGGGCCCGACGCCGTCGGGGCCCGAGTCGGGGGCTGCTGGGTCGCCTGAGCTCGGACTCAGGTTGACGGCCTTGGAGAGCAGATTGTCTGCCTTCATGGACCAGCAGCGGGCACTGCTCGCTGGCTTCGCTGGCGTCGCTGCCCCGACCGCCGGGACGTCGACGTCCAAGTCGACCCCGGAGACCGAGCCGATCCTCGAGTCGATGAGAACTCGAGTCGATCCTCGGTCGAGGTCGCCCTCGGCCTCCCGTTCGGGACCGAGGTCGCCGACGCCGACTCCCTCGGCGTCGGGGCGGCTGGCGCCGCACCCTGCCCGAGCCGACCCCACCGAGTCCTCGTCGGAGTCGGTCTGGGAGTCTGAGGAGGAAGAGTCACCTGATTCTTTCCGGACTCGGTGTGTCCCATCGGACTCTCCGGAGTCCGAGCCTCGGAAGCAGTCCCCCCGGAGGATGCCCGGTTCTCGGATTTCGTTAGGGATATGGCCAAGGCTTTGGCCTTCCCTGCGGACCCCGAGGAGGAGCCTCGAGCCGAAGAGCTCGACGCCCTCCAGTATGACTCTCCCGCGAGGGAGCACTTTACTGTGCCGGTTCCTCCTATGCTGGAACGACTACTCTTCCGCATGTGGGAGAGTCCGGCCTCCTCGCCGGTCCTGAGCAAGCGGGTCGATTCTATCTATCGAGTCCGCAAGAGCCCTGGCTTTCAAAAGGCGCAGTTGCCACACCATTCCATGGTAGTGGAATCGGCCATGCATCGTCTTAAGAGCCAGAAGATGCACTCCTCGGTGCCTCCTGGAAGGGAGGCCCGTAACCTGGATGGCCTTGGCAAAAAGTGCTTCCAGGGCTCTATGCTCGCCTGTCGTGTCCAGACTTACCAGCTCTACATGGGCATGTATCTCAGGGATCTGGCTAAAGAGCTAGCCGGCTTCTCCGCTGGTTTGTCCGAGGAACCCTTGCGGAGGTTCCTAGCCTTGTCCACAGGTATTCGGGAATGCTCAAAGTTCATGTCCCGAGCAGCCTATGATGGCTTTGAAGCCTCGGCTCGAGTAGCCGCAGCCGGCATCGGTGCGATGTCCCCTGCCGAGGCGAAAACCTCTTTGGCAAGCCCATGGCGGAAAAGGCTGCACAAATTGAGACTGAGACTCTCACCAGGACCAGGCTTTCTAGGAAGACCTCCGCCCCTTCCCAGAAAAAGAAGGGCTCGGGAAAAAAGACCTTTTACCCGAGGAAGGCGGCTGCCTACAAACAATACCCCCATTATCAGGCCCCTGCAGCTCCCCAACAGGGCCAGCAGGCCAAGGGACGGGGTAACGGGTCCCGTAGGCAGCAAGCCCCCAAGCCTGCGCCACCAGCCCCTGCTCAGCAGGGTGGGGGTTTTTGACTCGCTCAGCATAGCCTCTCCCCCCCCGCTGGTTCCCCCCAGCACCGGAGGCCGGCTGGTTCACTTCGCCGACAGGTGGTCCAGCATCACCGCAGATGCCTGGGTGCTTCAGGTCGTGCGAGAGGGCTACCTTCTCCACTTCCATCAGGTCCCTCCCTCCTATTTTCCGGGAGAGCCTCCGCGCCCCCCTCTGCACAGGGAGTTGCTCCTTCAGGAGTTAGCAGGTCTTCTGCAGGATCAGGCGGTGGAACCGGTGCCACACCACCTGAGAGGTCAGGGCTTCTATTCAAGGTATTTTCTGATACCAAAGAGAACAGGAGGCCTCCGACCCATCCTGGACTTGCGCAACCTCAACAAGTTCCTTGTGCGGGAGAAGTTCAAAATGCTTACCCTTGGAATCCTTCTGCCCTACCTCCAGCAGGGAGATTGGCTATGCTCCTTGGATCTAAAGGATGCTTACACGCACATCCTCATCCACCCAAGCCACCGACAATACCTAAGGTTTGTGGTGGCAGGAAATCATTACCAGTACAGAGTACTGCCCTTCGGCCTGTCCTCCGCACCGCGAGTCTTCACAAAATGTCTCGCGGTCGTGGCGGCCCATCTCCGGCTTCACGGCCTCTATGTTTTTCCGTACCTCGACGACTGGCTCATCAGAGCAGCGTCCGCTCAGGAGGTCACCACCGCCACGTGCCGCACGGTGACTCTGCTGCAGCACTTGGGCTTTGTCATCAACTTCGCAAAGTCCACTTTGCTCCCCTCACAGGATCTCGAGTTCATCGGCGCAAGGCTGCACACCCCTCAGGCGCGAGCGTACCTACCGCTCGACAGGGCTCAGCGGCTCATGGACCTAGCCGACCGCTTTCGCAGCCAGCCCCTGGTCTCCGCCAGGCGCTTCCTGAGACTGCTCGGCCATATGGCTTCCACCGTCCATGTGACCCCCAATGCCCGCCTGAATATGCGGCCTGCTCAGTGGTGTCTCCGCCAGCAGTGGCGACAGGCCACGGGCGGCCTAGCAGACCTGGTGCGCGTCTCCGAGCCGCTGGTCTCGTCTATCCGGTGGTGGCTCCGGCAGCCGAACCTGGTATTGGGAATGCCTTTCCAGTCACCTCAGCCGACCCGGGTGCTGACCACCGATGCATCCCTCCTGGGCTGGGGAGCCCATTGCCAAGAGGCACGTACTCAGGGCCTCTGGACCAAGTGGGAGTCTGCTCAGCAGATCAACTTCCTGGAGCTCAGGGCGATCCGCCTAGCTCTCAAGGCCTTCTCCCACCTGACCTCCCAACAGTCCGTCCTTGTCCAGACGGACAATCAAGTTGCCATGTTCTACGTGAACAAGCAGGGGGGCACGGGCTCCTTCCTCCTCTGCCGGGAGGCACAGAAGCTCTGCTCTTGGGCCGTCAGTCACGGCATTCTCCTCAAGGCAGTTTATCTCCCGGGCCAAGAAAATTGCCTGGCGGACAAACTCAGCAGGGTCCTCCAGCCGCACGAGTGGCGTCTGGACCCCTTGATCGTTCAGAAGCTCTTCCTCAGGTGGGGCCTCCCCACAGTGGATCTCTTTGCCAGTCCTCACAACCGGCAGCTTCCTCGCTTCTGCTCTCGTCAGCCTCACCCCCTTCGGGTGGCGGCGGACGCCTTTCTGATCTCATGGTCGGGGAGCCTTCTGTACGCTTTCCCTCCCATCCCGTTAGTCTCTCGGACCCTTTTCAAGGTTCTCCGAGACAAAGCTTTCGTGATCCTGGTGGCCCCTCGCTGGCCCAGGCAGCCGTGGTTTCCGCTCTTGCTGCAACTGGCGGTGGAGGATCCAATCCCTCTGGGGGTGCAACCGGATCTCCTCACCCAGGATCAGGGGTCCCTACTGCACCCCAACCTCAGGTCTCTCAACCTCATGGCCTGGCTGCTGAGAGGGTAGTCCTTGCTCCTCTCCTCTTGCCGGCAGAGGTGGAGGAGGTCGTCTTGGCTTCGCGACGGCCTTCTACCCGCAAATGCTACGCCCTTAAATGGCGTCGCTTTGCAGTCTGGTGTACCCAACAGTCTCAGGATCCCTTCTCCTGCCCGGTGTCGGTGATCTTACAGTACTTGCTACACCTCTCTAATCTGGGACTTAAGTCCAACTCCGTCAAAGTTCACCTCAGTGCTCTTTCCGCACATCATGTGCCGGTGGACGGCAGACCTCTCTCCAACGACCCTCTCGTAGCGAGGTTTCTCCGAGGTCTCCTTCTACTTAAACCACCTCTGCGCCCGCCAGCGCCTGACTGGGACCTGAATGTGGTTTTACAGCGGATCACCTGTCCGCCTTTTGAACCTATGGCTACCTGCTCTCTCCGTTTTCTGTCTTAGAAAACGCTGTTCTTGATAGCCCTCACTTCCGCTAGGCGCGTAAGTGAATTACAGGCCCTCGTGTCTGATCCCCCCTACACTCGGTTCTACAAGAATAGGGTAGTCCTACGGACTCACCCAAAGTTTCTGCCTAAAGTGGTCTCCCCTTTTCACTTGAATCAGGAGGTGGTACTTCCAACCTTCTTTCCCAGACCACACTCCAGCCGAGCTGAGACGGTCCTCCATACCCTGGACTGTAGAAGGGCGTTGAACTTCTACCTTGACCGTACGCGGGAGCACCGTAAAGCTGCGCAGCTTTTTGTGTCCTTTGACCCCAATAAATTGGGGCTCCCGGTCTCCAAGCGTACTCTGTCCATCTGGGTTGCGGACTGTATCTCTTGGGCTTATGGGGCAGCCGGACTCGCCTTAGAAAGTCGAGTCACGGCTCATTGCGTTCGGGCAAAGGCCACGTCAGTGGCTTACCTCCGCTCTGTTCCGCTGGCAGACATCTGCCGGGCCGCTACTTGGTCTTCGAGCCAGACTTTTGCGGTCCATTACTGTCTCGAGAGGGAGTCCCGTAGGGACAGTGCTTTCGGACAGGCAGTCCTCCGTAATCTCTTTGAGGTCTGAGCAACTCCTACCCTCCATCCCGGATGTGGGCTACCGGTGGGTGATAATTCAGCGAAGATTCTATCCTTCTGTGCTGCTGAGCTGGAGGGAGCTCTTTTTTGTGCTTAGGGTCTCCGGTAGCCTTGAGCTTGGGAGTCCCATAAGTGAGGACTGACTTCCTGCTTGGTCCTGGAGAAAGCGTAGTTACTCACCTGTAACAGGTGTTCTCCAGGAGCAGCAGGAATCAGTCCTCACTACCCTCCCTCCTCCCCTTGGAGTTGCAATCGTCTGCTTATGTTCTTTTTGCAAATTTTTATGCTGTCTTTTTAGCTATGTCATCTGACTGGCTAAGATGGCACCTTCGGGCGGGAAGACTACCGCGCATGCGCGCTGCAATTCCCAAAGGCTTTCTTTGAAAGCTGGGGAAAATTGCTCCGCGAGGGCTCCGTCGGCGCCGACGTCACCCATAAGTGAGGACTGATTCCTGCTGCTCCTGGAGAACACCTGTTACAGGTGAGTAACTACGCTATATCTCCAGGAACAAGCAGGAATGAGTCTTCACATATGGGTGCGTCGGTACCGACGGAGCCTGCGCGGGAACGCTCCCCAGCTTTCCAAAAAAGGAAAGCTTTTGGGAACAGTGCCTGCGCGCTGCCCCTCCCGCCTCTCTCCAGTTCTTCTTTTCCACAGAGCCAGCAGGTCGTGTTCCTGTCACCGCTGAAGAAGTTCTTTGTTTTATTTTATTTCTTTGGTCGCGCGTCTGCCTTCTCCGACGTCGGACCGGTACCGCCGGTCTTTCTTTCTTTTCTTTAAAAAACAAACAAACATATTTTTCCCTCACTTAGTGTGGTTTTTTTTTTCCTTTTTGGGCCTTAGGCCTTACAAAACTTTTTTCTCATGGAAAAACCAGCCTCTGGGTTTAAAAAATGCATCAAGTGCAGCGGTACTATTTCTGTTACCGACACCCATGAATGGTGTCTCAAATGTTTGGGTCCTGACCACTCCATTTTGGATTGTGAGTCCTGCTCCTTGATGTCCAAACGAGGTTTACAGAACCGAGCAGCCAAGCTCCATGTCCTGTTTCCCTCTGATGCAGCTTCAGTGGCATCGACGTCTTCCAGGGCTGCTTCTTCCTCCCATGGATCTCAGGTAACCAAACATAAAACCAGCCGGTCCTCGAAGGGTAGATCTCTTTCCAAGCATCGAGATGCCTCTGGGCTTGCCCTCGAGGATCCTGCACTGGCAAAACTACCCCGGCGGGAAGCTCCGGCTTCCAAAGCTCCACCTATGGGGTTACAGGTTGACATCGATGGCACGGCCTCGACCGATCACCTGTTAGAATGCTCTGGGGTACCGGCACAACCTTCTGGTACCGAATTCCAGGCATTCATGGCATCGATGGATCAGAATGTTCTATCCATGCAGCAGGCTAACACGGCCTTTATTCAAGCTGCGACGCCGCTGATACCACAACAAACTCCGTTGTTGGTATCAGCTCCGGTACCGGCACCGACTGCATCAACATCGGCCATGGTGTCGACTGCAGCGGTTCCCTGTCCAGGGGTGCCCATCGGTACCGAACCGGTACCGATAACGCCTGATGTCGATACGGCTCAGTACGCGTATCGAGCTTTGGAAGAGCACCCTGACAGTCGATACTTTGGTTCCTCCGAAGATTCTGATGCATCGGAGTCTGCTGAAGTATCCATAACCCTTCCTGAAGAGCCTTCTTATCCAAAAAGAAGAATGTCTCCTCCAGAAGACTTGTCCTTTCAAGACTTCATAAGAGAAGTGGCTAAAGGGCTTTCTATTTCAGTAACCTCTGAATCAGAGCCTAGAGCTAAAAAATTAGATATTTTAGGTTATCCCAAGGCTCCTAAGGAGGCAGTCACCTTGCCAATTCATGAGATTCTTTATGATCACATGATTGACTTATTGGAGACTCCTCTCACTATCTCTCCTCATTCTCGTAGGTTGGACACCATGTACCGTGTCCCTCCTTGTCCTGATTTTCATAAAACACAGCTTCCTCACCATTCTATTGTGGTGGAGTCAGCTATGAAAAAGATAGAGTGCAAAAAAGACACTCCTCTGCTCCTCCAGGAAGAGAATGCAGGACCTTGGATGCTTTTGGTAGGAAAATCTTCCAAGCCAGTATGCTCATTGCCAGAATCAACTCCTATAGTCTTTATATGGGGATGTTTCTGAAAGAAGTTACAGATAAGCTACACGCTTTCCTCCCTTTTCTTCCAGAGGATAAAAGGGAGGATTTTCTTATTTGGCTTAAGCATGCTCAAGATATTTCAAAGTTTTCAAACCGTGCAGCTTTTCACTCCTTTGAGGGTGCCAACAGAGCTTCGGCCATTGCCATAGCTGCACGCAGAATTGCTTGGCTCCAAGCTTCTGATCTAGAATCTTGGGTTCAGGATGGCTTGGGAAATCTTCCTTGTACAGGAGAAAACCTGTTTGGCAAAGATTGGCAAATAAAAGCCACTCAAATGGATGCAGAAAATTCTGCTTTGGATAGACTTTCAAAGTCAACCTCCATTCCTGCCAAGAAAAAACTTTTCAAGAAGCCTTTTTTCAAGAAGGGCAGATTCCATCCTGCTTCTGGCCAGCAATCTTCTACAGGTCGTTTTGCTACTAAGCGTCAGCAACCTAAGCAAGCCAGGCCTAAGCCTACAGGGGCTGCTGCAACTCAGCAGACCCAGCCTCCTCAGGGCTTTTGACTTGATGCAAGAGAACTTAGCCTTTCTGGCTCTGAAACAGCCAGAGCCTCTCACCATTCCAGGAAGGTTAGCTCACTTTGCTCCCAGATGGGAGCAAATTACAACAGAGCAGTGGACCTCTCAATCATAAGGGAGGGGTACAAACTTCATTTCTCAAACCTTCCTCCTCACACCATGGTGAGACATTTCAATTCTCCAACATCTCTCCTCGACCTTCTAGGTCAGGAGGTGGCTGCCCTTCTTGCCCAAGGGGCAATAGAAGAAGTGCCTCTTCAACAAGGGTCAGGGTTTTACTCCCCCTACTTTCTGATCCCAAAGAAAACAGGGGGCTACAGACCCATATTAGATCTCAGAGAATTGAACAAATTTCTATGCAAGGAGAAATTCAGGATGCTTTCTCTGGGCACTCTCCTTCCATACCTTCAGAGTCAGGATTGGCTTTGTTCTCTAGATCTCAAGGATGCATACACCCATGTTCTCATCCATCCATCTCACAGAAGGTTCCTCCGTTTCCTTTTCCAAGGGAAGCATTACCAATACAGGGTGCTTCCTTTCGGTTTGGCCTCTGCTCCAAGAGTGTTCACCAAATGCATGGCAGTAGTAGCTGCATTTCTACGCACTCTGGGGATATTTGTATTCCCATACCTGGACGACTGGCTCATCCGAGCTCCATCTCAGTCAGAGGCCCAGACTGCCCTGGACTGCACAAGGCGCATTCTGCAGTATCTGGGACTTGTGGTAAATCTCCCAAAGTCCAAGCTCACCCCTTCTCAGTCCCTAGAGTTCATAGGGGCCTGGCTAGATACTACCACTGCAAGCTCCTATCTTCCTCAGGCCCGTTGCCTACGCCTAGTGCAGTTAGCCTCCCAGATTCAGTCAAAGAACCATTTAACTGCCCGGGAGATGCTACAACTGCAAGGCCACATGGCATCCACAGTCTATGTGGTAGCCTATGCTCACCTTCACATGAGAGCAGCTCAATGGACTTTGTCCACCCAGTGGACTCAAGCTTCAGGGGGTTTGACAGACAAAATAGCAACCTCCAGGCGCCTCTTTTGGTCTCTACAGTGGTGGAAGTCCACCCAAAATCTGTTGCTGGGGTCCCCCTTCCAACAGTTGTTGCCCCAAGCAACCCTCACAACAGATGCCTCCCCAACAGGTTGGGGAGCTCATCTACAAGACCTCTCCACTCAGGGCACTTTGGTCTCCACAGGAGACCTCTCTCCATATCAACCACTTGGAGCTCCGAGCAGTTTTCCTAGCTCTCAAGGTCTTTCATACCCTGCTCAGCTACAAGACAGTCCTCATTCATACGGACAATCATGTAGCCATGTTTTACATAAACAAGCAAGGAGGAACTGGCTCTCTGTCGCTTTGCAACGAAGCTTTAAGATTGTGGGCCTTCGCCAGAGAGCATCAAATTCATCTCCTGGCCGTATACCTTCCAGGAATCCAAAACTCTTGGGCAGACAGACTCAGTCGAGTTCTGCTTCCACACGAATGGTCCCTGCACATGGATCAGGTACTCAGAATCTTTCAAGAATGGGGAACCCCGGACATAGACCTCTTTGCAAGTCCGTGGAATGCCAAACTTCCCCGGTTCTGTTCCAGAATTCCGTGTCAGGGAGTTCAGGCCATGGATGCCTTCCTCCTTCACTGGGGTCAAGACTTCCTGTATGCCTTTCCACCCATTCCCTTAATTCCCAAGAGTCTATTCAAGCTCCAGAGGGATCAAGGATCTATGATCTTCATAGCTCCACGCTGGCCACGCCAAGTGTGGTACCCTCTACTTCTGCATCTCTCTCAAGCTCCCTCCCTAGACTTGGGAGCTGCTCCAGACCTCCTGTCCCAGGAGGAGGGAACTTTGTGGCACCCAAACCCCAAGTCCCTTCACCTCAGGGCTTGGTTGCTGAAGGCTTAGACCTTCAAGGTTGGAATCTTTCTCAGCAGGTGAAGGATATCCTCCATGCTTCCAGAAAACCTTCTACTAGACGTTCCTATGCTTTTAAATGGAAAAGGTTTTCCATTTGGTGTGCTGAGAAGGGTCTTGACCCTCTAGCACTACCTTTGAATTCTCTATTGGAATATCTCCTGCATCTCTCCAATGCAGGCCTTAAGACGAATTCAGTAAGAGTCCATTTGAGTGCTATTGCAGCATCTCTTAAGCCTCTCAATGGACAGCCTATTTCCTCTCATCCTCTTATTGCAAGATTCATGAGAGGCCTAACTTTAACTAAACCTCCCATTAGGCCTCCTCCGGTGGCATGGGACTTAAATCTGGTTCTTGGTCAGCTTATAAAGCCACCTTTTGAACCCTTAGCCACCACTTCCTTGAAATTTCTTTCCTGGAATGTTATTTTCCTCATTGCAGTCACATCAGCTCGCCACATCAGTGAGCTACAGGCCTTGGTGGCTAATCCTCCTTATACAAGGTTTCATCATGATAAGGTAGTCCTCAGGACCAATCCACACTTTATGCCTAAAGTGGTCTCACCTTTTCATCTAAACCAAGAGGTATATTTACCTGTCTTCTTTCCAGGTCCTCATGCATCAAGTGCAGAAAGGAATCTTCATACCCTGGATTGTAAAAGGGCTCTTGCCTTTTACTTACAAAGGACTCAGCAACATAGAAGGTCTTCCCAACTCTTTGTTGCTTTTGATCCTTCTCATTTAGGTCTTCCAGTCTCTAAAAGGACACTGTCCACTTGGATTGCTCAGTGTATTTCTTTCGCCTACCAGAGTAAGAACCTTTCTCTGGAAGGCCATGTCACAGCTCACAATGTGAGGGCCATGGCAACTTCTATGGCTCATCTAAATTCTGTGTCCATCGACCAGATCTGTCGAGCAGCCACATGGGCCTCGGTTCATACCTTCACAGCCCATTATTGTTTGGACAAGGACTCCCGCCGGGATGCCTTGTTTGGTCAGGCTGTCCTAAAACACCTGTTCCATACTTGAACAACTCCTACCCTCCATCCCTGTTTAGATGCCTGAGATCCAAGGGGGAGGTAGGGCCCTTCTCAGGGTCTACAACCCTGGGGATCTCCCCGGCATCTCTAGCTGGGGAGTCCCCATATGTGAAGACTCATTCCTTCTTGTTCCTGGAGATAGCACAGTTACTTACCTGTAACAGGTGATCTCTGGGAACAGCAGGAATAAGTCTTCACAACCCACCCACCTCCCCAAGGAGTTGTATCTTCTATCTCTCTTTCCTTTCCTCTCTCTCTCTCTTTGTCTCAGCTCTGAAACCGAACTGGAGAGAGACGGTTGGAAAGGCGGGAGGGCAGCGCGCAGGCGCTGTGGGATGTTCCCAAAAGCTTTCCTTTTTTGGAAAGCTGGGGAGCGTTCCCGCGCAGGCTCTGTCGGTACCGATGTACCCATATGTGAAGATTTATTCCTGCTGTTCCCAGAGATCACCTGTTACAGGTAAGTAACTGTGATATATATATCTATATCTCGGCAGACAGATAGAGAAAAGTATATCTATTTATATAATGGAGTGGAGGAGTAACCTAGTGGTTGGGACAAGGTACTTCAGGCCGGAAGGTCGGGGGTTCATATCCCACTAGAGGACAGCAACCTTGGGCTGGAAGGACTGGGGTTTCTAGTCCCACAGGTGCTCCTTGTGGTCTTGGGCAAGCCACTTAACCCTCCATAGCCCACGTTCCCTGTAAAATAGTTATCTCCAAGTTATAATACCCTGTTCAATGTAATTTCAGTTTGTTCAATGTAAACCGCACTGATGCAGAATAGCGCAGTATATAAGAGAATGTAAATAAATAAATATATGAGTACTGACATGCATATCTCTATATACGTGTATGTATGTATATATATGTATATATATAGCCATGTTCCCACATAGGGATATGTGGAGAGAAAAAGATTCATCTAATAACAAGAAGGAAAATACCTGCTTGAGAAGATGTTTAGAGAGTCCATTCTCCCTGGTTATGAGTGGGAGAGCTAAGGGAGTGCTCTCACTGACAAGGAGAAGTCTTGAGTTCTCTAAGAACTCTAACCCTTGACTAACCAGGAATGGAGGCCTCCATGAAAAATGCAAAGGATGTTTTTAATATGCAGACAGTAAGTCTGAATCCTTCCATAACTCCAGCTTGGCAGCTGGAGAAGATGCAATGAAATGAAATACCATATTTACCCTTCTATGAGGGCAAAATGAGTATGGTGCATTCTTGCGCTAAATATGAATTTCCCTATGAAGAATTGAGGGTGGAAGGAAAAAACAAGACAAGGACTGGCTGTTACTAAAAGAAAGCCATCCCTGGTGAAGGGGTCCACTGGAGGTGTGAACCCACCCAGGGGATTGGATAATTCTTTAGGTCTTCACTTAATTAAAGGCCTGTGTCCTTTATTGAAGAAGGAAACTTTAATGGAAATGATAGGGGTAGGGAAGAACCCGGTAGTCATGACTAGGTAAAGCCCTTCCTAACCATCTGGAATTATTTGCTCTCTAGCAAGGGCCCATAGTGCAGAACTGTTGTGTAGAGATGCAGAGAGCATGTTGCAGATTGATTAGAAGAAAAAACTGGCTGTTTAAGAGCCAGTATGTAACCTGAACTACTCCACCAAAGCCCAAGGATTGGGGAAGGCTAAGGATAGAAGGTATGCTGATGTGTCTGCAACAATAACCAGAAAAGGTTCTTAGCCTGTGTGGTACTTAGAGATCAAGCCCTGGTTGCTTGGTCAGCAAGTTAGTGGTTTAACCACTAAGAGCCCCTGCACTTCTAACTATTGTTAGGGCAGCAGAGCAAATCTTAGCCAAGATTGGAAAAAAGTCCTACAGACATAAGTAGGAGTGGTAAGACTCCGTCATTGTCTGAGAAGCTGCCACAAAACAAGAATGCAAGGGGGAGACAACTCTGAAAGAAAACTGAGGGGCTTAGGGATAAGCCTTCAGTGAAGTGTAAAGGTCTTAGTAAGAGGGACAAAGTTGAAAAAAGACTTACGATGGAGTAAATCTTTGAAAAGGTAAAATGAGACATGCTGTTACAGGAGAAAATGTCAAAGGTAAAGGCATAACACCCTTATTGACAGCTGTTACTCCTCTGTCTACTTCGGAGGAAGAGGAGTAACTTTACTATCTGTAAAGCATAATCATGTTAAGAAGCTGTATGAGCTAAAAGTCAGGATGTCTCTTTAAAGAGAGACGTGTAAAATTTAGGATAGAACCATTGTAGATACTTGTGATGGGAAGAAGCAAACTACAGGTTCTAAACCTCAAAACAGGATTAGGTGAAGAGTCTATCAGCAACCCTGCGGCTGCTGGGTTTGCTGAGACGGTTGAGGTTGTGGTTTCTGTAGCCTGGTTTGATGTTTCCCTTGTTTGGAGACAGCTGCATGATGGGCAGAGAATGAATAAAACTTTTTCCCTTTGGGGGAATAAAGTTTTTGGTAGAAGATTTCCTAGCACCTGGGATAGCGGAAGGTGTAGACAATCCTTTGAAAGCAACAGTGCCAGTGGTTAACTGAGCAACTTGGCGTAAAGTCTCTTTGTTAAAGAGATTCTCCCCAGTACAAGGAGTATTTCCCAGGCTTTCTTGTACCCATTTGTCTAAGTTGGAAGCTTGGAGCCAGGCAATGCGTCGTGCCCCTATGGCTATAGCAGAAGTTTTGCTAACACTCAAAACAGTGCAGGGTAGCACAAGTAAGAAACCTAGAGATATTTTGAACATGAGTAACCAGTAAAGAGTAGTCTGCTCTTTTGTGATCTTGAAGAAAAGGAGTCAAAAACAGCAGACTGTTTGTGACCTCTTCAAGAGAGAGTCCCATATAGAAAATATGAGAGAATTCTTGTTGAAAACATGGATTCCTGGAAGCTTTTACGTCCAAAGGCATCTAAAGTTCTAGACTCACGACCTGGCGGATAAGAAGAGTGCTTTTTAGCACTTTTAACACGCCTCATTGCTGATTCCACAACAATAGAATGATGTGGAAGTTGAGTCTTTTGAAAACCTGGAGAAAGGGGCACCTTGTACAGAGAGTCAGTGGCCCTTGAAGGTGGGGATACCTTTAAAGGAGTTTCCCCACATTCTAAGTAAAAGATCCTGTAAGACTTGATGCAAAGGAAGCATGATGACCTCCTTTGGGTTCTCAGGGATATGCAGAAGCTCTGAATCCCCTGATGCAGGATCTTGATCAGGTATAGAAATGGCAAGTATCCTTGCCATATCAAGCAAGAATGCTTGAAAAGAAATTTCCCCAGAAGGGGATCCCCTCTATCATGAGGTGTAAAGGTTAGATCTGTTAAAGATCTAGTGTTGGCACTAATGGATTGATCCATTGGAGTACCAGACCCAAAAGAGTGGAGCATAGAGTTATCCTGAAAGGATAGTCGGCGGTACCGCTCGAGGCCGGTACCGCGACGAATCGGTGGAAAACTATCCATGCCAGGGATGGACTCCAAACTCGGTACCGAAGGAAGCGAGCTTGTGGAAGTAAGCATGGAAGGCACCAGTACCGATGCGAACGTAGAAAACGGTACTGGCAGTGGTATCGCAGCAGGTACCGACACCGGAAGATCAGTGTGAGGCGACTCTAACGGTACCAAAGGTATCAAGAGCGGTAGACTTTGATCTCCGGAACAATGTCTTTGGCACCGTCCAAGGTCAATACCAAGACGAGTCGGTACCCAATCGTCCAGGCTAGAGATCGATTCTAGACTCGGCATCGAAAGCAGCGAATCTATCGAAACAGACCTGGAGGGTACCGACGTGGATGCCAGAATCGGTACCGAGATCGATACCGATGCTGGAAGATCGGTCTGTAGCGGCTCTAGCGGCACCGAAGATACCGAGAGCGCTAGACTGCGATCATCGGTGTGGAGTGTTTCATCCAACACCATTGCCGATGCTGGGGTACCGGCACCGCTCAAAGCGGATACCACCACCGAGCATGGCTCAGGTATGCTCGCAGAGGTAAAAACCCCGGGAACAACCTGAAACCCCGTTAATGCTTTGGAGGCCGAAGACTCCTACCGGGGTTTTAAAGCCAAAATGTCCTCGGGGGCAAGGCCAGAGGCATCTCGATGTTGAACATGAGATCTACCACCCGAGGACTGGCTAGTCTTTACAGACTTTTGTTGGGTTACCTGATCCTGTGAAAAAGAAGTTGTAGCTGGTACCCTGAGGTCTGACGGGAACCGTGTATCGAGTTGAGCTCGATGCTGAAGACTTCTTCTGGAAATACTACTGCAGGAGGGACACTCAGCGGATAGTGGTCAGGACCCAAACATGGAAGGCACCAGTTATGGGTGTCTAAAACTAACTTGGTACCGCCACAGTTGAAACATGTTTTAGGGATAGTGGCTGGCGTTTCCATAAAGGAAAGTGGAGAGGCCTAGTAGGCCGAAAAAACCGTCAGGCACTTAACAGGGAAAAAATTCCCTACCAAAGAAAAATTTTGTAGGAGAAAGAAAAAGGAAACACCGGCGGTACCGGTGCGTCGAGGGAAGGCAGACGCAACCACAAGAAAAAACAAAAATAAAGGAAGAATTTTCTGCGGTGACAGGAGTACGTCCTGCCGGCTTCGCGGAAATACAAAAACTGAGGAGAGGCAGTTGGGAAAGGCGGGAAGGCAGCACGCAGGCGTGGTGGGATGCTCCCAAAAGCGTTCTAATTGGACGCTGGGGAGCGTTCCAGCACAGACTCCGTCGGTACCGACGTACCCATATGTGAAGACTCATTCCTGCTTGTTCCTGGAGATTAGGAATAACACCAGAGTGGAGCAAAGATGAAAATTATGGTAAGGAAATAAATGGGTGGCGTTGAATGATCAAGAGAGAAACAATAGGAGGAGGAGGAGTGGAGTAGCCTAGTGGTTGGGGCAAGGTACCTCAGGCCAGAAGGTCGGGGGTTCAAATCCCACTAGAGGACAGCAACCTTGGGCCAGAAGGACTGGGGTTTCTAGTCCCACAGGTGCTCCTTGTGGTCTTGGGCAAGCCACTTAACCCTCCATTGCCCATGTTCCCTGTAAAATAGTTATCTCCAAGTTATAATGCCCTGTTCAATGTAATTTTAGTTTGTTCAATGTAAACCGCCTTGATATCATGAAAGGCGGTATATAAGAAATGTTAAATAAATAAATAAATAGCAAAGGCAGACTGGACATGTGGCGATTAGGGGAATGCTGAAAAAGTGAAAATTGCAAGGAAAAATACACATACAGCATTTACTCTGATGGGATCGAGCCACCGGCAGCAGGAGGGACCTGCTGACACCCGACGCCCAATCCGGGCCCAGCAAGGAACGTTTAAAGTTCGCGCCTTCAGGCGCCGACCTCCAGGAGCCCCCACCACCACCAGCAGCTCTCCCCTTCCCGGGGATCGAGCCACCGGCAGCAGGAGGGACCTGCTGACACTCGACGCCCAATCCGGGCCCAGCAAGGAACGTTTAAAGTTCGCGCCTTCAGGCGCCGACCTCCAGGAGCCCCCACCACCACCAGCAGCTCTCCCCTTCCCGGGGATCGAGCCACCGGCAGCAGGAGGGACCTGCTGACACCCGACGCCCAATCCGGGCCCAGCAAGGAACGTTTAAAGTTCGCGCCTTCAGGCGCCGACCTCCAGGAGCCCCCACCACCACCAGCAGCTCTCCCCTTCCCGGGGATCGAGCCACCGGCAGCAGGAGGGACCTGCTGACACCCGACGCCCAATCCGGGCCCAGCAAGGAACGTTTAAAGTTTGCGCCTTCAGGCGCCGACCTCCAGGAGCCCCCACCACCACCAGCAGCTCTCCCCTTCCCGGGGATCGAGCCACCGGCAGCAGGAGGGACCTGCTGACACCCGACGCCCAATCCGGGCCCAGCAAGAACGTTTAAAGTTCGCGCCTTCAGGCGCCGACCTCCAGGAGCCCCCACCACCACCAGCAGCTCTCCCCTTCCCGGGGATTGAGCCACCGGCAGCAGGAGGGACCTGCTGACACCCGACGCCCAATCCGGGCCCAGCAAGGAACGTTTAAAGTTCGCGCCTTCAGGCGTGCCCGCGACTGGCGGGCCCGCGCCTGAGGCGGTGGCACTTCGAAAAACCCTAAGAAGCAACAAGATCTACTTCTAGTTGGGACACATTTCCACGCTGGCTCTGATCCCTTTCCCGAACCACAAGTATTACGAAATGCTATAAGATGTGTAATATTTACCCAGTACATTCGCATGTATCAGTGCTAATCTTATTACTGTAGCCAGTAGCACTTGACTGCCAGATTTTACATTATATGTATCAGTGCTAATATCATACTATTGCTAGTACCACTCAACTGCTATTTTGTTGCCAAAAACCCACTGTCATGCATCAGTGCTAATCCTACTACTGACAACTGTGCCACACCTCATTACTGTTGCCAGTAATCCACCCTTACCCAAAAAGTGTGAACTTATTATTACTTTTGGCAGTATATCACTCTGTTTTGTTCTTTGCTGAGTGTCACATTCTCTCATTATCCGCTGACGGACACAGTGCTTCATTGCTTGCTTGATGCTGTACTATTCCTGTCTTATATGCTGCCACATTGTTCCAAATACCTACTCATAGCCGGACAGTAAGTTTATACACTGCGGATAGATAGCACAATAGTCAATAGTCAATACCGGTCCCACTAATTACCCAGCAACTAACAGCTCACATACTAGTTCACAAAAACATCACAAAATGCACCCATTTCTAGCCTTGGCATGTCTACACCTAGCCTCCTGGCTCCCCCTTACAGCCCAAGCTTTTCACACAAACACCAACCACATCCCAATACTCCACAGTGACGGGAAAAGATGGACATAGAATCACCAACACCTCCCAAGAGAACCCAATGACACGCCTTACTCACATTTATTACACATCCCACTTCAACATCTCAAGAAGTCACATTTGGACCGTCAGCAACACCATCAAGCCCTGAAGTGTGCACTCATCAACGCAAGGTCAATACGTACAAAACGACCAATAATTACTGACCTGGTCACAACCCATAATCTTGATATCATCATGATCACAGAAACATGGCTATCAGAATGTGACAACGCAATCATCAACCAGATGTTACCCACAGGTTTTTCAGTCCACACATGCCATAGAACCAATCAGAGAGGAGGAGGAACACTCATCCTTGTCAAAACTTGCCTAGGCTTCCAGATGTGCAACTCAACCAGCACAGCCCACCTGGACTCCCTCACCATAACAAATGACACCTGCACGATCAACCTACTGTACCGAGCACCAACACCATCCTCAGAGGATCTTGCAACGATAATGGGCCTCGCCTGCAACTCAAACAGACCACGATCCCAGAACTGGATCCTAGGTGATTTCAACCTGCCTACGCTACATGAATCTCAAGCCTCTGCTTTCCTAGAAGCGTTACAAGATGTAGGATACGATCAGCTAGTCATTAATCCCACCCACATCAAGGGAAACAAACTTGACCTGATCTTCGCCCCTCAGACGGATAAGGATACCACCCCACTAATACCACCAACCATAACTCCTGTGCCATGGTCCGACCACAGCCTGATCCAATTCCAGATACCTATTAACACACACAATAAAAACTCCAACAAAACCAACACTGCCCACGAACCCTTTTTGAAGTGCTTCCGCCCCTTTAATAAAGAAGAGCTTCGAGAGAAGATCCTCCCACTCCTCAACAACATACCACATGACCTAGATGCATTGGTGTCCACCTGGGACGAGAGCCTCAAGACCATTGCATGCATACCAGCCACAAATAAAACAACAACAAAGAAACGAGAGCACGCACCATGGTATACCAACGACCTCCGAGACTCACTCAAGTGCCTGCGCAGGCTCGAGAGAAGATGGCGTCGATCTCACTCTACGGAAGCACAAGGTACTTACATCGCTCACCTAAGAGTACACCGCGATGAATTAACAAAAAAGCGGAAACAATATCATTCCGACATCTTGAAGCGGTCACTAAACAAGCCCCACGACCTCTTCAATATAGTGAAATCTCTCATAAGTGAACCTCCTGCAGACCAGTCACAGATGCCACACCCCCAGGCATACTCCAACTACTTACAGTCAAAAATGGTCCAGACTACTACATCTGCAACCAACTACCTACAACCTGAAGTGACCCAGGCTGGTGCAACCTCGAACTCCGCGGAAAACAGCTCTCAGCATATCTTGCCCCAACCATCACCACTATACAAATTTGAAAAAATATCACGCAGAGAGATTGAAGACACTATCGCTGCAATCAACCCTACTACCGCACCCAATGACCCATGCCCTGCATTATGGATAAAGGAGTTACGAGGCGACTTAAGCCAATATCTGAGCGAATTAATAAACCAATCTCTTACAACCGGAACGTTTCCACAAAGTCTGAAACAAACATCTATCAGACCACTGCTAAAAAATAACAAGCTGGACCCATCAAAAGTGGAATCATACAGACCAATTTCAAGTATCCCCATGCTTGCCAAAGTAATCGAAAAGTTAGTACAGCGCCAAATCCAACAGCATATTGATACTGAAGCCCCACTGGATCCTTCCCAGCATGGGTTCAGAGAAGCACATGGGGTTGAAACCCTCCTCACCAACCTATTTGACCATCTAGTCTCTGGAACCGACAAAATTCATCAAGGATTCGCCCTCATATTTCTTGACATTGCGGCGGCCTTCGACTCGGTGAGTCACGAGATACTCATACAACGCCTCAGCGAGAAAGGAATTCAGGGAACAGCCCTAAAGTGGTGCAAGTCATACCTGACTAATAGATGGCAACATGTAAGGTCAGGCTCCACAACCTCCGAACCATTTTTACAAAACCAGGGTGTACCACAGGGCTCGTCACTATCTGCATTGATGTTTAACATCTACATGCAGCCCATATGTGCCCTAGCACGTTCATTCAAGGTCAACTGTTTAGCCTACGCAGATGACATCCTCCTATACATCCCATTCAGGACCAACCAACCAGACCTCTCCCCTCTAACAAGATGTTTTGAGGCAGTAGCAGAATGGTTCAGCACACAAAACATGAGAATCAACTACAGTAAAACAGATGTCCTCTTCATCTCAAGGAACCAGGACTTCACCCCTCCACTCTCTTTAAAAATCGGCAACACAGAACTGAAAACCAAACCCACAATCCGCTACCTTGGCGTTACACTGGATCAACATCTGGATCTGAAAACCCACATAAAAAACACAGTAAAAACAGTATATATGAAAATAAAGACCTTTAAAACATCTCCGACCGCTACTCGACTTCAGCGACTACCGATCGATCTATCAGGCATTAATATTACCTCATTTCGACTATGCCAACGTAATTCTACACGGTCTCCCTCAAGCAACGCTAGCTCCTCTCCAGCTTGCAATGAACACTGCTGCAAGAGTACTAACAGGGGCTTCACGGAGAGAGCACATAACGCCAGTACTGATGAACCTCCATTGGTTACCGGTTCAAGCAAGAACCCTCCACAAAGTTCTAACCTTAACTTTCAAAGCCGCAAACACTCTGACCCCCACAGCCCTCAGCAAGATGATACATGAAGTACCACAGAACAGAAATAGAAGACCCATGATGCAAAACACCCTAGAGGTCCCAAAAGTAATAACAAAATGCACAAGAGCAACAACAAATAGGGCCTTTACGATTTACGCTCCCAGAGCATGGAATGCTCTCCCCACCTCTATTCGAAACATCACTTACCTAACCCACTTCAGGAAGGCAATAAAGCAGCACCTGTTCACTACATACTACCCTGAATCTAGCCTTAGTAACCATACATATGGCCCCTCAGACAATCACTCATTACAATTAAACAATCAGACTCAGCATGAAAAAGGATAATCAACTGATCGCTCAGAATGTACCCACTGAAATAGAATTAAGACCCCAGTGTAAATAAGATGTAGATATGTTCTGCCTGAAATCAGGTACCAGTGTAATACAATGTATAGAGTTATAGAATGTACATAGTTTCCCCCAGTTACTTCCAAGTTGATCTCCCTGTTTATTGTAAATACAACTCAAAGTTCCCTGTGTTGTATAGTTGATGTTAATTGTAAACCGCTCTGATCTAAAATAGAGCGGTATAGAAGAACTGTTAAATAAATAAATAAATAAAATAAAAATAGTATCTTGGTAGCCCAGACCAGCTCTATTCCACGCTTTAAGAAAAGTGGATAGAAGTCCAAAAAGCTGCCGGCATGGTTTAAAGGTGAGGTCAGAGAGGCTGTTGCCAAAAAAGCATCTTTCAGGAAATGGAAAAAAGAGCCAAATGACAAAAACAGGAAACAGCACAAGCACTGGCAAGTTAAATGCAAGGCGTTGATAAGGCAGGCAAAGAGAGAATTTGAGAAGAAGCTTGCTTTGGAAGCAAAAAAGCGTAATAAAGACTTTTTCAAGTACATTCATAGCAAAAAACCTGTGAGAGAGTCAGTTGAACCATTAGATGATAGAGGGGTAAAAGGAGCAGTAAGAAGAGACAAGGCTATAGCGGAGAGACTGAATGAATTCAAGGTGTGACCGCACCATGAATATTGTGTGCAGTTCTGGTCACTGTATCTTAAAAAGGATATAGAGTTATTAGAAAAGGTACAGAGAAGAGCCACCAAAATGGTAAAGGAGATGGAAGGATACTCCTATGAAGAGAAGCTAAAAAGGTTAGGCCTTTTCAACCTGGAAAAGAGACAGCTGAGGGGAGATATGACAGAGATCTATAAATTAATGAATGGAATGGAACGGGTAAACGTAGATCGATTGTTTACGTCGTCTGAATATAAAAAGACTAGGGGACATGCAATGAAGCTGCAGGGTAACCTATTTAAGACTAAGAGAAAATATTTTTTCACTCAGCGTGTAATCAAACTCTGGAATTTGTTACCGGAGGATGTAGTAAAGGGTGTTAGTGTAGCTGGGTTTAAAAAAGATTTGGACAAGCTCCTTGAGTAAAGGTCCATAAACCATTATTAAAAGGGACCCAAGATATCACTGCTTGACCCAATACAAGCATTGAGGAACCTGTGTCTCTTGGGGAGACTGCTAGGTACTTATGACCTAGATTGGCCACTGTTGGAAACAGGATACTGGGCTTGATGGACCTTGGTCTGACCCTGAATGGCATTTCTTATGTTCTTAAATCAATAAACCGCCTTGAGTAGAAGATGCAATGCAATGCCATGTGTGCCTTCGAGTCAGTCCTGACTCCTGGCGACCCAGAAGCTCCTGGGCTTTCTTGGCAGTGTCACCGGAAGTAGATTGCCAGGCCTTTCTTCCTAGGCAATGGAGGGTTAAGTGACTTGCCCAAGGCCACAAGGAGTGCTAGTGGGAATCGAACCCTGGTTGCTTGGTTACCAAGCCAGTGTCCTAACCACTAGGCTACTCCTCCACTCGAGTGGAAGATGAGGGTATAAAAGACCTATTATATAAAATGAATTAACTGGAATGGTTGGTACTCTAGCTGTTCTTGTTGTAGCTTCAGAACCAACAGGCGTGTGCTCCTCTAGCCTCAGAGTAAGAACCAATAACCTAAAGTACTCGCAAAGGGCATCTGAGAGCGAAAGAGTATAGCCGTGCTGAATGAGGAAAAGACACCTTTTTATCAGTTCAGCTTAAATGTCAAATTATACGTGTGCATGTTCAGCGCTTCTTTCAGACGTGCTTGCTGTGTTACACACACATTTGTATTGTCACATAAGTAATTAAAGCATTCTTAAAAAATGCATTGTAGAGGGATGGAGGAGATGCTCTAATCACACAAATTCATCATAAAGGGATAAAGGAGAAGCGGAGACTAGGAGGGACGAAGAAGGAGGTGCAGCATCCAAGAAACTCCTTAGTACTCACGTAGGCAGGAAAAATGGGGCGGTCTGAATTGAGTCCATTGGGGGGGGGGGTTCTGCTATCTGCTACTAAGTTACTATCATCTATAAATGTTGGTAAGTCTGTTATCTTGAAAATAGGTGAACTGCAAGTAGTAATTTGCTTCTCAGGATCAAGGAACATAGTCTTAAAATGGGCCTGCACCTTAACGTAAGGAAGTCAAAGATCCTAACAGCTGGCAAAATCAGTAAGTTCATCGACAGAGAAGAAATAGAAATAGTGGACAACTTTAACCTGCTTGGATCAATATAATAAAGACATGATAAGCAGTCAAGTTCTGATGATGCTTGCTCTTGCAGAACACAGCTATGAAGGACCTAGACACGATTCTTAACAGCAGAGATACAAATATTCGACTTGTCAAAGCCATGGTATTTTCAATAACATCTTATGGATGCAAAAGTTGGACAGTAAAAAAAATAAGACTGGAAGAAAATTGCCTTTGAATTATGGTCTGGCAAAGAATACTGTGTATACCAGTAATTCTCAACCCAGTTCTCTGGGACCCCCAGGCCAGTCAGGTTTTCAGGATATCCGCAATGAATATGCATGATAGAAATCTACATGCACTGCTTCCATTGGATATAGATCTATCTCATGCATATTCATTGTGAATATCCTGAAAAGCTGACTGGCCTGGAGGTCCTAGAGGAGTGGGTTGAGAACCACTGGTGAATACTGTGGACTGCCCAAAGAACAAGCCAGTCAGTACTAAAGGAGATCAAACCTCAGTTTTCTCTAGAAGCTCAGATGACAAGACTTTGACTTTCATACTTTGGACACATCATGCGAAGAGAGAGATCATTAGAGAAAGACATCATGCTTGGCAAGGTTCAAGGTCAACACAAAAGAGGAAGGCCAGCAATGATATGGATCAATACAATAACAGCAGCTATGGATGCCACTCTATCAACAGTGAGCCGCCTGACTGAAGACCGCACACAGTTTAGGACAACTACCCCAAGGGCCACCATGAGTCGATACCGACTTGATGGCATTTAGCAACAACAAAGGTAGCAAATGCTGAAGGTGCCACATTTGCACACTGTAGCAAATCACAAGTATTAATATTTATGTTGGATCAATTTTACCAAGGCATCATGTGACCTTTGGACTCCCCTGAACCCCTGGGAATAGCAGTGTGCATTCAGTACTGCATCCTTTATGTGAATAGGAAGCCGCAGAACTAGGCAGTAATAGAGCAGTGGCGGCAATCAGCTTGAAAGGTGGGGGAAGTAATTTAGCAGCAACTGGCTGTATTTTTATACTCCTCTCCAGTTTTTGAATTGGTGCACAGTATATGGAAAAGCTATTTCTATATGCTGGAAATCAATCCAGATAGTAGGATCTGCAGTGCAAAGACTCGGAGGCTGTGTACCCTGTGCAGAAGTCAGGCCAGACCAGGCCTGTCAGGCACACGTGTTTCCAGACTGAGTAAACACTCTCCTGTCTGTCTCTGGAGCAGGAAGGTGTCAGGTTTATACCTCACACAACACTGACAGGGTAGCACTGAGAACCTTCAGCTGAACTCTGAAAATGTATATTTTATTAGGGGTGCGGAACACCGTGTTTATTTGGAATCTTTTAGTGAGGCACCCAGGCTCTGTACTGCACATAGTCTTGTCGCTTGTTTTTTCAGCAGTGGTGGGAGAAAAGCTACTTGAAGCTCTCTAGCCCTGAGTTGAGTTGCCCACCGCATTAATAGGGTCGAGGTTATCTTTTCCAGCCAGTCCGAGGGTTCAGAAGAATTTCTGTACAGACTTAGCCTAGCATGCTTCTTGCATGTGCTCGCTGGAAGAATATAGTGCAGCTTCGATTTGAAAAGTACAGAATATAAATATGGTATTTTTTGGCAGATCTCTAATTGCACACTTTGGCAAAATACTTATAACCGATAGTGCAGTACAGAAGCACTAACATGTATTGCTTGTATTAGGGTACAGACTTTTTGAGATACTCATTGCACTATGTCTGTTGCAAGCAGTGTGATATGCTGCAGACTGGTACGTCTTGTAGTGCTATAGAAATGCTCAGTAGTAGTAGTAGATGCTCTTAATGCTGCTCAGCAATTGGCAGAAGCAAAGTCGTATGTGAGCCACTGCCTTCCCAGTCACGGCACAAAGTTGTAAAGCAGCAACTGAGAGCGTGACAGGCACTATCCTTGCTTATTCCTTCGAGATCCTTGGTGCTTCTCTCATGTTTTCTTGAATTCTGCTAGTGTCCTCATCTGCACCACCTCTGAGAGGTCATTTTGTGTATCTACTACCCTTTCTGTAAAGAAATATTTCCTTATATTATTCCTGAGTCTGTCCCCTATGACTCTGTTCCAGAACGTCTTTTCCATCGAAAGAGGCGTATCTTTATATTTTGGAGATATGTAAATCCCTTTTCCCTTCTCTCCTCTAGGGTATACATGTTTAAATCTTTGTCTTTTATGATTATGACTGTTCACCATTTCATTAATTGTCATTTGGACCAACTTAATATGGTTTATATCCTTCTGAAGGTGCAGTCTTCAGAGATGGGTACAGTATTCCACACGAGGGTCTCACCGGAGACGCATACAGAGGCACTATCACTTCCTTTTTCTTGTTGGTCATTCCTCTCCCTGTGCACCCAAACATCCTTTTCTAGCTTTGCTATCTTATCTATTTGTTTGGCCACCTTAAGATCATCACATATGATCACTACCAGATCTTGCTTTTCTTTTGTGCACAGGACCTCAGCATACTACACCTCTGTTTTTTTTTTCCAGGCCAAATGTATGACCCACCTTGCTTTTAGCATTAAATCTTAGCTGCAAAACTTTAGATCGTTCCTCAAGCTTTGCCAGATCCCTTCTCATGTTTTCCACATCTTCTAAGATGTCTGCCTGTTGCAGATTTTGGTATCTTCTGTGACAGCTTTGGCGGTATATCAAGCCCTACAAATAAATAAGGCCAAGCTTTTCCACACAGCCCCTCTGCAATATCACAAAAAATATTCAAAAGGGAATTTTTTTGGATTTAGCTCATGCGTTTATCAGAAGAAGCCCAGGTGAGTTAAATTCAGTTACAGTAGATAGTTTATTGCGAGCAGCTGTGGGATTTGAGCTGGTCTTCCCTGGTTCTCAGCTTGCTGCTCTAATCATTAGGCGGCTACTCCACCCCAAGAACTAGACCAAGGCTCGATTCCTGCCTTTTTTTCCTCAGAATGAATTCTATTTATCACTGCCACGCTTTATCACCTCTTTCTAGTTTCTAACCCAGTCGATCGCGTCTGAGCATTCAGTTTATTAGTTGCCTGTATGGAGGTGTGTCAAAAACCTTGTAGAAATCTTAGTTTTACCACATCTGGCATTCTCCCCAAATCCAGCTCTTTGGTTATGGAAGTCAATCAGGTGTGTTTGGCAAAAAAGAAATTATGCTGCTTTGGGTCCTGTAATCCACTCTGCTCTTTTTTTCCTTTACTAGGGACTCCATGGGTTTACCCAGCACTAAGGTCAGACTGGAGTGGAGGAGTAGCCTAGTGTTTAGAGCAGTGGCCTGATGACCACAGGACCAGGGTTCGATTCCCAGTGACACTACCTGTGGCCTTTGGCAAGTCACTTTACCCTCCATTACCTTGGAAGAAAGGCCTTGCAATCTACATCTGGTCACCCTGTGCCAAGAAAACCCAGGAGCTGCTGTATCGCCAGGAGTCAGCATTGACTCGATGGCACACACACCCACACTCCTTTGAGGCTTGCACTGTCATTTTTGCACTTCCTCCTGTCACTAACATGTTAACCATTTTAGCTTCTTTTCTTCCATTTGCATCTGTGCTGTCCTGACTACTTTCCCAGCTTTTCCGGATATTGTCGTCTGTTGCCTTATTTTTTCACTCTTGTAATTTATAAATGCTAACCCTTTTTTTTTGTTACTTTTTTTTCAGCACCTGCTGCTTTTGAAAACCATAGCAACCCTTTTTTTTCTGACCTTTCCAGACAAAAATTTATTTATTGACCTTACAATATCTCTTTTCAGTTTTGCCCATAGCTCTTCTAATTCCCCTGTATTATCCCACCCAACTAACAACTTTTTGGGGTACTCTTTCCATCTTAACAAAATGAGTTTTATTGAAATCTTTGAAGAACCCTCACCTTGAATGAATTATATCTAATCTCTGTATCCCAGATGATCAGCTGCTAAACATCAGAAATACTCTCTTCATTTGTAAACCTGAGGTCAAGTATTTCCTCCTCCTGTGTAGGTTCCATTACTAGTTGCTGGTACAGTTCTCCCTGCAGAGAATCCAGGATCTCCTTACTTTAAGACAGCATCACAGTTGGTTTGTCCTAGTCAACACCTGCTAGTAGCCACCCCCCTTTCATAGCAGTTTGTGAATGTCCTCTATTAAAGTTTAATATTTTTTTTCTGCTTGTAAAGGAGGTTTGTGTATCATACCAAAATAAATATTTCATTCTGCCTTTCCAGATTAAGAAATAGTGCCACTTCCTTACCTGCAGTTCTGTTGTGTTAATATATTTTTCATTATTTAAATTTATTTTATTTTCTACAAATGAAAAAAGAGAAATTCCCACAAAACATAAGTGTAGTGTGCACAGATCCATAAAAGAAACTTATGTCAGCTAGGCGAACGTACCATAAGGCTTGTATGCATCCCCAGCACTACAGACAAAATTACAAGAATGTGCATAACCTAAAACACCATACACGCTACTTATATATATATATTCGAGGCAGAGTACATCAAGCATACATAATAAATCACATACAGGGCAAATGATAACATTAATCACCTGGTTGCAGAGCCTAGACCCCCAACCCAACCATAGTAACACTACCCCTACCCACCCCTCTCAACCAGAAATTGACTCAGCCTTGTTCTTTGCAGTGACTTTATACACATAAGTGGTCTAAATCCTCTCAAAAGCTGCCAGACAATTTTTTCACAATGGCAGTGAGTCTTTTCATTTCATGTATTCAAACATGCTTATACCACTCCAATACGTGTAAAGAACGTAGCCTTTCTAGTGGTTCACAGTTGAGTCTCACCGCAAAGCTTTAATATTTTTTTGTAATATATTGTGCCTCTTCTCCCTTTCCTCTTACTTGTCCTTCCTGAATAGACTGTAGCCTGGTATAGCTATATTGCAGTCATGGTTCGCCATGTACCACACATCTCCCTGATTGCTGCTAAATCAAAGTCATCCTCTTCCATGTTCCCCTCTAGTGCTGGGACTTTGTCTGCAGGGCTGACAGCCATTGCCACCGGCTCCTGCTCAGCTGCCTTCTTTCCTCTCTTTCTAATGTCTGCATTGGAAAGGTAAATGAAGCCACCTCAGAGCTTTGCATTCAGGTATGCTGGAAGTCCCTGTCACTTCCTGCTGCCGCGAGGGCACTTGAACGCGAGTCTCCATGGTGGCTTCATTCACCTTTTTGGTGCTGACATTCAGAAATAGCAGAAGGAAGGGATATGCTCCTGGAAAGTTTTTTTTTTGGGGGGGGGGGGGGGGGAAGCCGCAGTTAAGTTTGCTGCCTTCTGCTGCCCCTTCCACCCTAGGCAATTGCCCAACTGGTCTAGTGATAGGCCCAGCCCTTTTATGGACAGCTTTCTAGATATTGCCCAGTAGGTTAGTTAATCTCTTCTGGAAGATGCTTCACTTCTGATAGGTGAATCAACTCTTGGAAATTCATCCCATGGTCCAGGAAGCCGAAATTCTGTTGCCCACATAATCTCCAGAATGTGGGTATCTCCAGGAACAAGCAGGAATGAGTCTTCACATATGGGTACGTCGGTACCGACGGAGCCTGCGTGGGAACGCTCCCCAGCGTCCAATCAAAGTTTTTGGGAGCATCCCTCAGCGCCTGCGTGCTGCCTTCCCGCCTTTCCAACTGTCTCTCCTCAGTTTTCGTTTTTCCGCGGAGCCGGCAGGACGTCCTGTCACCGCAGAAAATTTTTTTTCTTTAATTCTTTTTTTTCTTATGGTCGCGGCTGTTTCCCCGCCTCCACCGGTACCACCGGTGGGTTTTTTCTTTTCTTTTTCTCAAACTCAGGGAGAGTTTTTCCTTCAGTTTCTGTCTTAAATTTTTGGGCCTGTAGGCCTCTCCATCATGGAGCCTTCTCCTAAGAAGTGCCTTAACTGTGGAAATACAGTTTTCTTTTTAGACTCCAATAACCGGTGTCTAACCTGTTTGGGTCCTGACCCTTTTCCTCCGGAGCCATTAGGCTACAATTTTATGAAAAGAGATTCTCCATTCCGAGTTTCTCTCGATACCGAGTTCCCTTCCAGTGTCAGGGCACCGACCATTTCTTCTCTAAAGGATCAGGTAACCCACAAACAGTCTGTTAAGACTAGCCAATCCTTGAGTGGTAGGTCTCATGCCAGGCATGATGACGGCTCCGGCCTTGCCCTCAAGACCCTATTGGCTTCAAAACCACAGCTGGAGTCTTCGGTCTCCAAAGCCTTTCAGGGGTTTCAGGTTGTTCCTGGGGCTCACCCCTCACAGAACATACCTGAGCCATGCTCGGTGGTGGCATCCGCTTCGAGCGGTACCGATACCCCGGCATCGGCACTGGTGTTGAGTGATCCACTCTTCACCAGGGATCGTCATCTGGCGTTTTCGGTGCCTTCGGGACTGATCGATACATCCCAGATTGACTTTCCAGTATCGGCATCATCGCCGATACGACCACCGACGTCGGTACCCTCTAGACATGCATCGATAGACTCGCTTCCTTCGATGCCGAGTCTGGAATCGATATCTAGTCTGGAAGACTGGGTACCGACGCGTCTCGGAACCGACGCTTACCGATTCCGGATGCGCGGTACCGAGGATATTCACCAAGGGTTTTTGGTTGCCTCGGTACCGCTGGAGCAGCCTCCGATGACTGCTTCGATGTCGGTATCGCCTCCGATTCCGGCACAGCTACCGGTATCGGTATCGATGCCGGTTCCTGCAGTAACATCGGGACCAGCTACTTCCATGCCTTTTTCACCAGGATCGCTCCTTTCTATACCTAGTTTGGAGTCGATACCTGGCATGGACAATGCAGTACTGACTGTCTCAAGTCATAACCGCCAGTACCAGTATCCATCCATTAGGGCTCCTTTTCTGCACCGGACCAGTACATCCTCCGGTGCCCAGGCTACTGTCTCAACTTTAGCCTGTCCAGGGATGGTTCCCATTGGAGATCCTTCTTTTCAGAAATTTCTCCTTGACATGGCAACATTCCTTGCTATTCCTATCCCTGGCTTTGATCCTACACAAGGCACTTCTGCGGAAAAGGAAAATATAATGCTTCCTTTACATCATTCTTTGCAGGATCTTCTTCTGAAAATATGGGAAACACCTTTAAGGTATCAGGTGCCCCCCTCTCCAGGGTTTCAAAAGACTCAACTTCCCCATCATTCCATTGTAGTGGAATCAGCAATGAGGAAGGTAAAAAGCAAGAAGAAGCTTTCTTCTTATCTGCCAGGTCGTGCATCTAGAACACTGGATGTCTTTGGACGTCAAACCTTCCAAGCATCTATGCTGGCAACATTTTTTATGAGTCTATCCCTTCAGGAGGTCACAAAGAAATTATCTCTTGACTCCTTTTCTATCAGAACCCAAGGCTACAGACTATTCCTTACTTCTTAGTCATAGCCAAAATATCTCTTGGTTTCTTTCTCGTGCTTCCCTAGACTCTTTTGAGTCTGTTAGCAGAACCTCTGCCATAGCCATAGGAGCACGACGTCGAGCCTGGCTCCAAGCTTCAGACTTGAACAGATGGGCACAACAAAGACTGGGTAATACTCCTTGCACTGGAGAAAATCTCTTCAATAAGGAGTCTTTACATCAGGTTGCTCAGTGCTTCACTGATTTTCCTGTTTCTGAAGGCAATCCTAAGCGTTCTCCTTCCCCAGTAGGTAGGAAATGTCCTACCAAACCTTTCCCTAAGAAAAGAAGGGTTCACTCTTCTCCTGCCCATCATACAGATGTTCCCAAGCAGGGGAAACCTCGCCCTGGTCTGAAGAATCCAAACTCTAGCCAGGCTGCACAAACCCAGCAACCATAGGTTCCTGAGGGTTACAACCTACAGTTAACTTCTTTTCAGCAGAAGTTTTTCACTGTTTTTTCCTTCAAACCTCTACACAGGGATTCCTTTCTTCAGGACATCCATTTCCTCCTAGATATGCTGAGCTGTCAGGATATTCATGTCTATGGGTCACAGGTTTCTCCTCCTCTTCCTACCAAGAAGAGAAGTTAACAACTATTCCATGATAGTTTTTCTGTTCCAACATGAATTTTTTCCTTCCACAGACTTACCATATGGTAAGTCACCCTTCAGCTCCTGTTTTCTCTATCCTCTTATCCAGGGTTCCCCCTGAATGAGTGGTACCATATCACTGCAGGGCTTCTCTAGCCTTTCATTCCAGTGTGGAGTTTTTTCTCTCGAATAAATTCCCTTCTTTTCTCTGGGCTGCTCATCAGACATGGACAGGAATTTCTCCTCTCCTTTTGTCTGTTCTCTCTGTTTTACACAGAAAGATTCTCTCTCATGTCTTATTCAGCAGCTGCCCATGCAGGAGTTCCAGTGATTGGACTACTGGTACTTTTCCACAAGTTTCCAGTCTGTCTTCCACTACTTTCTGTCTGGCCTTAGTAGTGATTCCAAGATAGTGCTTTCATCTATCTTGGATAATCCTAATCACTTCAGGCTTATCACACTATCTTCTTTTCTTGCCATCTCCACTTTCTTTGGATTTGGCAGCATAGTTGACCTACAGCCAGTTTTATTTCCCAATTCTCCTGCATAATGCTCTCTGCAATCTTACAGAGAAGCTTTCTACTATGGGCCCTTGCTAGAGAGCATGGGGTTTTGTCTCTGATGACTATCCTATATGGTTGGGAAAGGCTTCCTCAGTCATTTTCCATGACTGTGAGGGTTCTCCACACCCTGTTATTTCCTGTTATAATACAGGACATAAGCCTTTTCTGCGTGAATGTCCAAAGTGTTTTCCAATTCCTGCAGGAATATGCTCTTTTTTCCTTGCAGCTTGTCCTCATGGTATCCTACTCCTTTATGGACAGCACATATTCTACTAGTAACGCATGATACCCCTTGTGTCCCTCCAGTGGGTCAACCTGGTATCTCATCCTATGCGTTTTCTGTCCATTTACCATGCCAGAGTTCTACAAGACTCAGGACTTGCTGTTTACAGACTGATATTATCCTCTGTTTTTTCACGCAACCATCCTGGTTATTTCACTGGATAGCATTCCTGCACCATTTTAGCCAGGGGGAATAGATTCTCTATATATCTTCTCAAGTAGGTTCCACCTTCTTGTTATTAGATGAATCTTTCTCCTTCACATCTCTCATGTGAATGTTCTTATGGGCATATCTCTTATCTGCTTAGTTGCAGACATTTATCTTCAGACATACATATTCATGTATGTATATATCTCTATATACTTTCTATAGATACATATGTCTGTAAGCTGTGTGTGCATATCTTATGCCCCTCCAGATCTCATTATAGACATATACACACATATATCTATATCCCTATATATCTGTGTATCTGTCGAGATACTTCCTTATAGGTAGATATGTATTTACATACTTATCTCTCTAACTGTCTATGCTTATAAAGGTTTTACCTTCCTAGAGGTTCCAGACAGTGGGCTTGCATATGTTCATACTGTCCCTCAGTATGTCTGAGTATTATGCACACAACCACTACTGTGGTACTGACAGCTCCTACTTTAACTCTAGGTCTAGCTATCCCTGAAGCTCCATGCTCCAATATCTTTCCTATCTCTCACCAGCTAGGAAAGACAAGGTGGATCTTCAGTAGTTCTGAGGTTTCAGCCCTTCAGACATCTGTCCTCCTTGGGAATACGGGCTTTTTCCCATACCCCTTCTTCCCTCCAGGACTGGGCTAGTTTGTCCAAATCAGTCAGTCTTCCTCTTTTGCTCCTAAATGTTAATGACTCTGTAGCCAAAAGAGAGTTCAGCCTTTTTCATAAAGCTTTCCACTAAAGACCTGCCATTTTTATACTACCCCAGTTGACACCTGGGTCACCTGTCAATTCCAGATTTGGACCTTCACCTTCACTTCCGTAAGGTCACCTTGAAGATTCCTCTACTGAATCTCCAGTAGACTCCATCAGCCTCTCTACTTCCTGCAATCCAGTAGGTGAGGTCCATATTGTGATTATTCATTCAATATTTTTCATGATAATTATCATACATACCAAGGACTCCTTACCTGTAGTCCTTAGGTTAGCTGTTTTTTCTACAGCTCCTCTCTTTTCAACTCCTACCCACCATCCCTCATGGGATGCCAGAGATCCATGTGTGGGAAATGCAGTCCTGTCCCAGGGACACGCAATTTATGGGATCTCTCCCTGGCATCTAAAGCTGGGGAGTCCCCATATGTGAAGACTCATTCCTGCTTGTTCCTGGAGATAGCACAGTTACTTACCTGTAACAGGTGATCTCTGGGAACAGCAGGAATAAGTCTTCACAACCCACCCACCTCCCCTAGGAGTTGTATCTCTCTATCTATCTTCCTTTCCTCTTTCTCTCTCTCCTTGTCTCAGCTATAAAACTCAACTGAGGAGAGACAGTTGGACAGGCGGGAAGGCAGCACGCAGGCGCTGAGGGATGCTCCCAAAAGCTTTCTGATTGGACGCTGGGGAGCGTTCCCGCGCAGGCTCCGTCGGTACCGACGTACCCATATGTGATGACTTATTCCTGCTGTTCCCAGAGATCACCTGTTACAGGTAAGTAACTGCTTTTCTCTGCCTTGGCCTTTATCTTTAACTGAGAGGATTGAGGAGTAGATATACCCCATTTGCATCGGGCGGGGGGGGGGGGGGGTGGTGTCTATCTCAAAGATACAAGAATACTCCTACTTCTTGGCCTCCCTAATGGTGCCAACCCATTCACTCTGAGTAATCCCCTCCAAATTCTCCCTAATGTGATTGCCAGTTGTACCTATCCTAGCTGATTGATGAGGCTTTTCTGCCTCACATAATGCACTCATACATTTTCTTCACCTCCTCTCCAATTGCCTTCATAGCAAGGCACAAAGCATCAGAGAAAACTTTGGAGCAGACTTGGTAAGCAAAACCTTCTGCCTAGTAATTGGGGCTAAAATATGCAAAGTACTGGCATTATCCCATGGCTACTCACAAAGCCTGTTGACAACCTATTAAATACTGCCATGGGATCTAAGTTGGAGGAGAAGTATTACTGTGGTGGTGCCAGCGCTTACCAGATTGCCAGAAGCCACTAATATCATGAGGTAATAGGAGAGCAGGACGTACGATAGCTACACTTGAGCAGAACACAGCTAAGGTGGTGCCCAGGCTTCCTGTAAGTGGCTTCTGGCAGGGATTGGGGAAGACTTGGAAATCATCGTTTCTCTTTTTCCAGCCCAGTTTCCTGACTTCAAATGCTAGGGTTAAAAATTAGAGGCTCTTGGGGGTATTCTAACATCAATATTACTAGCAAGCTTAAACTGTGATGGTGCCAGAACTCCCTAGAAATCATAGTGGTCAAAGTGATTGATCGATTCCAGAGTTCTGGAAAAGAGCCCAAGCAACAGTGCTGGGAAACGTTGCAGCCTGCTTCCATCTCAGGTAAAGAGAGGCAAACACAGACCTCCTTTCATGGAGCTCGGTTGACAATTGTGAGTGCTTTTAAAATTGCTCTCAATGTTGTCAGCCAGTCCCTTGACCTAAAACTATTCAGAAACCTCCTGATTTTAGGTGACTGTCTATAGAATTTTCAGCTGAACCTATCCAGTTCTGTTTTCATCTGAGAACCGGCCTAAATCTAGCCAGTAAAATGTGACTAGCTTTTGTGTCGCTGGACATTCCCTGCCTAAACTTTGCCGAATAGTGCTGAAAATCATCCCCTAATCATCTAAGGCCTATTTCAGAAAATAAAATGATGCCCCCATGGTCTCTTTTCCTCTCTCCCTTTTAAATTACAGAATGTGCCCCCTCTTTCCCTCCTTCCCATCCTAAAGAGAGAAAATCCTGTGTCTACACTCTGGTGACTTCCTCCCTCAACCTTTCTCCCTTTGCAGTTGAAAAAAATACTGCAGATGTTCACATCCTCTTCTCTCCCTTCACTCCCTTGCAGGAGTATGCATCCCTCCAAAAAACGGGCATTAATACAGGGGGTGCCCTCTCCCTCCTGTCCCTTATAGGAGTATGCATCCCTCCAGAAAATGGGCATTAATATTTATTTATTAATTATAGTTTCTTATATACCGCGCTATTCGGTATCAGTGCGGTTTACATCACAACGACCATAACAACAAGCTGTCTGGTTTTACATCGAACAGGAGTACAAACTTGGACAACAGGGTTAACTATATACATAAGCATAATATAGAGGGTGCCCTCTCCCTCCTGTCCCGTACAGGAGTACGAATCCCTCCAAAAAACGGGCATTAATACAGGGGTTGACCTCTCCCTCCAGTCTCTTACTACTTTACAAAAACACTAAAAGCAGGAGTACAATGTACATCCCTCCAAAAAAACAGGCATTGACTGCAGGGGATGCCCTCTCCCTCCTCTCCAAATAAAAAGAAACATAACTGGGTTGCCAAAAATGTACAGTACCCCAAAATTTAACCTAACTATATCTCCCACAAATATACTCTAACACCTTAACAAGGGAAACACACAAATGAAATTTTTTATCGGAACTTACACCTTGAAGAAAAACTCCTTCTCGTAGTGTGATGTTCCTTTTTTTTCTTTTTATAGGGACGCAACCCTAACAAGTCCTAAGAGGACATTAACCCCTTAGTACAAACCGGTAAAATGTAACTTAAGCATAGGCAATAAGCCAAAGAAAAGTCACTTAGCTGATCAAGCTGGTCTTCATTTGAGACGAAATACTGGGCGGCTCAACACTCCATGAACGGGCAATCAAAAAACAACCCCTAAGTCTCCACTGCTGGTGCTTAGGAATGTTGACAAGCCATCTCCAGTCGCTCAATGCACAGCTAGACATTCAAAGATCTCCCATTCAATATCGGCTTTTCAGAGTCTTCTGTAATAGCATCCATTTCATGGTAAAAATCACGAGTTAGTAAGCCAACGTTGTGTTTCAAACCTAAGATTCTCCTGGCTCTTCTTTAAACTGTGTTGCTCCTTCCCAAACCCGGAAATTAATGCCATTTAAACTTCCTGATGTAATCACATGAACTGTTGAAAGCCAATGAAAACCACTGATACCCAAATACTCCTAACTACTATATTAAAGAATACTCCACCAATCCAGGGATGAATTCAAACCCCGTTGTGTTAAAGACTCAAGAGTATAAATCCAAAATTGTTCCCGATAACATAACCGAGAGCCCTGGTCACCCCCCCCCCCCCCCCCCGTCCCTTGCTGGTATGTGATCCAACACTCTCCAACGGAGATCTGAAAACTAATATTGATATTCTTGACAATGCGAGACAGTCAGAGCGGACAGCACTCTATTAGTTCTCCAGGACCAAGCAGGAAGTCAGTCCTCACATATGGGTGACGTCGGCGCCGACGGAGCCCTCGTGGAGCAATTTTCCCCAGCTTTCCAAGAAAGCCTTTGGGAACTGCAGCGCGCATGCGCGGTCCTCTTCCCGCCCAAGGGTGCCATCTTGCTCAGTCTTCTTTTTTCCGCGGAGCCCTACAGACGTTGTTTGTAATTCCCCGCTAGAAAAGTTGATTTTATTTGTCTTTTTTCTCGGTTCGACGCCGGTTCTTTTCCCGCCCGGACCCGCGACGCCGGTTGCGAGTCCGTTCTTTATTTTTCGTTTTTTTGTCCTTCGTGACAGATTTTGCGCCTTTTTCTCTTTTTCACTGGCAGCCCGGTCTTTTGACCTCGCAGGGACCCTTTTTCCTCCGATGGCTGCCAGCGGGTTTAAGAAGTGTGATCGATGTAAGAAGCTCATGTCTCTTACCGACACACACGACTACTGCCTCCGCTGCCTCGGACCCGATCATGACCCGATGATCTGTGGTCCGTGTGGCAAAATGTCCTCAAAAGCCTTGAGGATTCGGCAGCATCAGCGGGAACGTATCTTCTCTGACTCCGGCCGGGCTCGGACCTCGTCAGAGGCTTCGACATCTCGGGACTCTGGTCCTGAGCATTGTCGCAGTTCCTCTGAACGGGGGTCTCCTACCCGGAACATCATCAGAAGAAGAAACCCGCGAGGGCGGGGTCGGTGGACGCTCCTGGTTCCTCGAGGGCCAGGTCGCATAGCCCTGATTCCCGTCCCGGGTCCTCGGAGATGGAGAGGCCTTCCAAATATCCTCGTCTCGAGATGGACTCGCCCGCTCACGTGAGTACTGTTGTCCTCGTGGACTCGCCTCCGAAGGACCTGATGTCGGGCCCGACGCCGTTGGGGCCCGAGTCGGGGGCTGCTGGGTCTCCTGAGCTCGGACTCAGGTTGACGGCCTTGGAGAGCAGTTTCGCTGCCTTCATGGACCAGCAGCGGGCATTGATCGCTGGCCTCGCCGGTGCTTCTGCCCTGACCTGACCACCGGGACGTCGACGTCCAAGTCGACCCCGGAGACCGAGCCGATCCTCGATTCCATGCGAGCTCGAGTCGATCCTCGGTCGCGGTCTCCTTCGGCCTCCCGTTCGGGACCGCGGTCGTCGACGCCGACTCCCTCGGCGTCGGGGTGGACGGCATCGATGCCCGCCCGACTGGAGCCGCTCGACTCCACCTCCGAGGAATCAGCCTGGGAATCCGAGGACGAAGAGTCACCTGGTTCTTTCCGGACTTGGTGTGTCCCATCAGACTCCCCCGAGTCCGAACCTCGGAGACGGTCCCCCCCCCGGAGGATACCTGGTTCTCGGACTTCGTGCGGGATATGGCCAAGACCTTGGCCTTCCCCACGGATCCCGAGGAGGAGCCTCGAGTCGAAGAGCTCGACGCCCTCCAATATGACTCTCCCCCAAAGGAGGTCTTTATTGTACAGGTTCCTCCGATGCTGGAACGACTTCTCTTCCAGAGCCCCGGGTTCCAAAAGGCACAACTACTGCACCATTCCATGGTGGTGGAATCGGCCATGCATAGACTTAAGAGTCAGAAAATGCACTCCTCGGTGCCTCCCGGTCGAGAGGCTCGAAGCCTGGATGCCCTCGGTAGGAAGTGTTTCCAGGGCTCTATGCTTGCTTGTCAAGTCCAGACCTACCAGCTCTACATGGGCATGTATCTCCGAGACCTGGCTAAAGAAATAGCCGGGTTCTCTGCTGGTCTCTCCGACGAACCTTTGCAGAGGTTCCAAACCTTGTCAACTGGTATTCGGGAGTGCTCAAAGTTTATCTCTCGAGCAGCCTACGATGGCTTTGAGGCATCGGCTCGAGTAGCCGCAGCCGGCATTGGTGGCCGCCGCCAGGCTTGGCTTCAGTCATCCGACCTCGAGCCATGGGTGCAGGACAAGTTGGTCGATGTCCCCTGCAGAGGTGAAAACCTCTTTGGCAAGCCCATGGATGAGAAGGCTGCACAGATCGAGACCGAGACTCTCACCAGGACTCGTCTCTCAAGGAAGACCTCTGCCCCTTCTCAGAAGAAGAAGGGCTCGGGGAAAAAGCCCTTTTACCCGAGGAAGGCGGCTGCCTATCAACACTACCCTCATTATCAGGCCTCAGCAGCTCCCCCACAGGGTAAGCAGGCCAAGGGACGGGGTAATGGGTCCCGTAGGCAGCAAGCCCCCAAGCCTGCACCACCGGCCCTTGCTCAGCAGGGTGGGGGTTTTTGACTTCATCAGCATAGCCTCTCCCCCTCAGCTGGTTTCTCTCAGCACAGGAGGCCGGCTGGTCCACTTTGCCCACAGGTGGTCCAACATCACCACAGATACCTGGGTGCTTCACATAGTTCAAAAGGGCTATCTTCTTCACTTTCACCAGGTACCTCCCTCCTATTTTCCAGGGGAGCCTCTTCGACTCCCTCTGCACAGGGACTTACTCCTTCAGGAGTTAGCAAGTCTTCTTCAGGAACAGGCTGTGGAACCGGTGCCCCACCACCTGAGGGGTCAAGGTTTTTACTCCAGGTACTTTCTGATACCAAAAAGAACAGGAGGCCTCAGACCCATCCTGGACTTGCGCAACCTCAACAAGTTCCTCGCAAAGGAAAAGTTCAAGATGCTTACCCTTGGAATCCTGCTGCCCTACCTCCAGCAGGGAGACTGGCTATGCTCCTTAGATCTAAAGGATGCCTACACTCACATCCTCATTCACCCCAGCCACAGACAATATCTCAGGTTTGTTGTGGGGGGCAATCATTACCAGTACAGAGTACTACCCTTTGGCCTATCCACCGCACCAAGGGTGTTCACCAAATGTCTAGCAGTGGTGGCGGCTTATCTAAGACTTCAAGGCCTCTTTGTGTTTCCATACCTGGACGACTGGCTCATTAGAGCACCGTCTTCCCAAGAGGCCATTCACGCCACGCACCGCACTGTGGCTCTGCTCCAGTACTTGGGCTTTGTCATAAACTTCGCAAAGTCCACTTTGCTCCCCTCTCAGGATCTCGAGTTCATCGGCGCGAGATTGAACACGCTTCAGGCGCGAGCATTTCTGCCTCTCGACAGGGCAAATAGGCTCATGGATCTTGCCAGCCACTTTCACAGCAATTCCCTGGTCTCTGCCAGGCAATTTCTGCGACTGCTCGGCCATATGGCTTCCACAGTCCATGTGACCCCCAATGCCCGCCTAAACATGCGCCCTGCTGAATGGTGCCTTCGCACGCAATGGCATCAGGCCACTGGGAGACTAGCGGACTCCGTACAGATCTCCGACCCACTGGTCTCTTCTCTACAATGGTGGCTTCATCTGCCAAACCTAGTGCTAGAAATGGCTTTTCAGCCTCCTCCGCCTTCTCAGGTCCTGACGACCGATGCTTCTCTCCTGGGCTGGGGAGCACATTGCCAAGGGAAATGTACTCAAGGCCTCTGGACTCCTTGGGAGTCTGCTCAGCAGATAAACTTCCTGGAGCTCAGAGCCATCCGCCTAGCTCTCAGAGCCTTCTCCCACCTGACTTCTCACCAGTCTGTGCTGGTCCAGACGGACAATCAGGTTGCAATGTTCTAAGTGAACAAACAAGGCGGAACAGGCTCCTTCCTTCTCTGTCAGGAAGCACAGAAACTGTGCTCTTGGGCCGTCCACCACGGCATCCTCCTCAAAGCTGTCTATCTCCCAGGTCAGGAAAATTACCTGGCAGACAAGCTGAGCAGGATCCTCCAGCCATACGAGTGGAGGCTGGATCCGTTGGTGGTTCAGCGGATCTTTCTCAAGTGGGGCCTCCCCACCATAGATCTGTTTGCCAGTCCTCTGAATCGGCAACTTCCCAGATTCTGCTCTCGAGAACCGCATCCTCTCAGGGTAGCGGCGGATGCTTTTCTGATTCCATGGTCCACGGGCCTCTTGTATGCCTTTCCTCCCATGCCGCTGGTGTCTCGGACGCTCTTCAAAGTTCTCAGAGACAAAGCCTCCATGATCCTAGTGGCTCCCCGGTGGCTGAGACAACCTTGGTTCCCGCTTCTGATGCAGCTGGCGGTGGACACTCCTCTTCCTCTGGGGTTTCAGCCCGACCTCCTGTCACAGGATCAGGGGACTCTCCTGCACCCCAACCTCCGGTCCCTTCATCTGATGGCCTGGCTGCTGAAAGGGTAGTCCTTGCTCCCCTCCGGCTGCCTCCAGATGTAGAGGAAGTCATCTTGGCTTCCAGGCGGCCCTCCACCCGGAAGTCCTACGCTCTTAAGTGGCGTCGGTTCTCCGTCTGGTGTGCTCAGCAGTCTCAAGATCCCTTTTCCTGTTCAGCATCAGTGGTCTTGCAGTACTTGCTTTGCCTCTCCAATCTTGGACTTAAGTTCAACTCGGTCAGGGTCCACCTCAGTGCTCTTTCTGCGCATCACATGCCGGTGGATGGCAGGCCTCTTTCCAGCCACCCTCTAGTGGCTCGTTTTCTCAGAGGCCTCCTTCTCCTTAAACCACCTTTGCGCCCACCAGCCCCTGACTGGGATCTGAATGTGGTTTTACAGCGATTACCTGTCCGCCTTTTGAACCTATTGCTACCTGTCATCTTCGTTTTCTTTCTTGGAAAACCTTGTTCTTGGTAGCCCTCACTTCTGCTAGACGCGTTAGTGAGCTACAGGCCCTAGTATCTGATCCTCCTTACACTAGGTTCTACAAGAATAGGGTAGTCCTACGGACTCACCCTAAGTTTCTTCCCAAGATGGTTTCCCCTTTTCACATCAACCAGGAGGTGGTACTTCCGACCTACTTTCCCAGGCCACACTCCAGCCGAGCTGAAATGGTCTTGCATACCCTGGACTGTAGAAGGGCGTTGACCTTCTACCTTGACCGTACACGGGAGCACAGAAGGGCTGTTCAGCTCTTCGTGTCTTATGACCCCAATAAGTTGGGGCTCCCTGTCTCCAAGCGTACTCTGTCCATCTGGATTGCTGACTGTATCGCTTGGGCTTATGAGGCAGCCGGCCTCTCGTTGGAAAGTCGAGTCACGGCTCATCGTGTTAGGGCGACGGCTACGTCAGTGGCTTACCTCCGCTCTGTTCCATTGGCAGACATCTGCCGGGCCGCTACTTGGTCTTCAAGCCAGACTTTTGCAGCCCATTACTGCCTGGAGAGGGAGTCCCGCAGGGACAGTGCTTTCGGACAGGCAGTCCTCCGTAATCTCTTTGAGGTATAGGCAACTCCTACCCTCCGTCCCGGATGTTGGGCTACCGGTTGGAGGCGTATTCAGAGAAGATTCCTTCCTTCTGTGCTGCTGAGCTTGAGGGAGCTCCTTTTTGAGCTTAGGGTCTCCGGTAGCCTTAAGCTTGGGAGTCCCATATGTGAGGACTGACTTCCTGCTTGGTCCTGGAGAAAGAGTAGTTACTCACCTGTAACAGGTGTTCTCCAGGAGCAGCAGGAATCAGTCCTCACAACCCTCCCTCCTCCCCTTGGAGTTGCAGGTCTATGCTTTCGTTTTTTGCTAATTTTTTGCTATCTTTTCGCTATGTCATCAGACTGAGCAAGATGGCACCCTTGGGCGGGAAGAGGACCGCGCATGCGCGCTGCAATTCCCAAAGGCTTTCTTGGAAAGCTGGGGAAAATTGCTCCGCGAGGGCTCCGTCGGCGCCGACGTCACCCATATGTGAGGACTGATTCCTGCTGCTCCTGGAGAACACCTGTTACAGGTGAGTAACTACTCTTTATATGGGAACGATGTTCTTGAAGCTGTGTTTTTCATCGTTCTTGACGTTTTCCAAATGTAGATCTTATTGCATGGACATGGTGTATTGCATGGTGTTTGACATGTGGTGTAAAACTTACTAAAGACCCACCGATGTTGAGAAGGATGTTCCCAAATTGAACCTTCCAAAGTTAAATCACAAAAATCACATGTAGTGCATTTAAAATGCCCCTGAATTCTGATCTCATAGGGTTGGCCATTATTATGGACCACCCAATCAGCTACATTTCGACCCCTTTGAAAGGCCACCATCAGAGATTTCTCAAAGCATGAATTCAATGACAAAATTGGTCAATGTGCTTTCAAGATTTTCATCACTTCAGTCGCACGTGGCACCAGTTTACAATGGCCACTGATAACTCGGAGCTTACTTTGAATACTGCCACTTTTGCCTTTTCTGAAGATAAAATTACCCAATTGACCAAACGACCATTACTGTTTGAATTAATAGACAGCGGTATTGAAGAAACTAAATCTTCTTCTTGGTTGGATTTTAAGAATCTCCATAAAAAACAGGTTAGGATACAGTTGCATGTGGCCATGTTGGTTCAGTCCCTTAAACAACGTATGATTCCACGGGGGGTTACGTGTTTTAAAACCACCACACATGTTCCAGGATGATCAGAATTTTTGTAAAACCTGGAACAGTATTTTAAACAAGTGTGGATTAGATTTAATTGCCCTGTTAGTGGAACGTTTGACAATAGAAGAGGCCGTGGTGAAGGAACAAGTTGAAACCTTACAGAAACAATTGACTGAATCTTTATCTCGAGAAAAGTTTCAGTTGGATTGGAAGGAATTTGAAACACAATTACAACAGTTTCAGGAATCGGTTAAACAAAAAAAGATAACTAAATTTAAACGGGACACAGGTGATTATGAAAAAGATCAAGTATACACTTGGAGACAACATTTGCGGTTGAATAATAAAACCCAACAGAGGCAAGTAACATTTGAAGACTCTACAGATGATAGTAATGATTCTTCAGATAATGTTTCTTCTAAAGGTCAGGATCGAACAAGGGAAGGATTATCCCAATGGTCTTTTCCCAAGGTCCGCCCTCAATCCCACCAGCCATATTATTCGAAGGAAGGTCGGAGGGGACCAACTACCAGATCTCACACAAAACATCAGTAATCAATCTGTTGAACTTACTGAGGATTAGCTACAAGTATTACATTTGGGTTTGTCCTTTGTTCCTTCTCCCCGTTATGATCCCTTTCGTATGAGAGTTGCCCTGTATCGGTTTTTCCGTAAATTACAGGTTTCCCAATTTTTTCAATTGCGCTCTGGATTAGTAACAGTGTTGGGGGATTCCTTGATAAAAAATCCTTCAAAATGGATCCCTTCGGCTCCGTTAGATTCCACCATTGAGACTTTTCAAAAGTTAGTATTACGAGACCTTGTATCAATGGAAAAGGACACGTCATTTAATTCTTTTTCCAACATTACGAGACGACATCATATTGCATTGAAATCTTTGGGCACACGATGGGATGTTTCCATACATAGAGCGGATAAGGGTGGAGCGATAGTTATCCAAGATCAGGAACGATATTGAGCAATGGTTAATACTCACCTTTTAGATGAAAAGTATTATAAGCTTTTGGGGAAGGATCAAACAGGGGACATTCAGGAGGAAATAATGGAATATACAACATTTGCTTTGCAGCATAATTGGATTACAACTAAATAACATTCATTCCCGAACAAGCAATTTCCCATACTCCCCATTTTATATATGGTGCCTAAAGTCCATAAGAATTTGAAGAACCCTCCAGGTCGTCCAGAGAAACGATGATTTCCAAGTCTTCCCCAATCCCTGCCAGAAGCCACTTACAGGAAGCCTGGGCACCACCTTAGCTGTGTCCTTATGTAAAGGATTCTTTTCATTTTTTGTCAGTTTTGCATCAATTACTGAATGAAAATACTAATTGGTTTATGGTGACTGTTGATGTACAAGCCCTTTATACAAATATTAATCAGGATGCCGCTTTACGGATGGCGGCTAAAATACCTTTTTCATTACCAAATAGACTGCCTAAAATGTTTGTACTCCAACTTTTAAGAATTGTGTTAACGAATAAGTTTTTCCAGTTTGAAGGAAAGTATTTTCACCAGATCCATGGCAAAGCAAAGGGGGCTACGGTAGCCCCATCAATAGCAACGTTTTATATGGCTGAATTTGAATCAACATTTATTTACTCCTCAAACTGGTTCCAATACATTCGGATGTGGACAAGATTTCTAGACGATATTCAACCATCCCCACATTCAACCAGCCCCCTTCTCTCTAAAGCAATCCTACCCTCTCTTCCGCCGTACTATCTCCACTTTACCTCGCTCTCTAATACTCATTCTCCTTCTCTCATCAGGTAATATCAACCCCAACCCTGCCTCCCCCCCCCCCCGACTACTTTCTCACAGTAAAAATAAAGTTCCCCACGAACCCTATCTTATCTCATCCACATCCCACTCCTCCCTCCTTCCACCCTCCCTCATTCATCCCACAATCACTCATCCATAGATATCAACTCCAACCCTACCCCCAAAAATAATCCCTCATATGACCTACCTGATACCATCGAATTATCCCTCATTTCCCCTCCACCATGTCCCTCTTGGAGAGCACACACACCCAGACACACCCACCCACACCCTGCTCCCTCTAAATCTCGGTATTACACTAGAAATAGACCCCCACGCTACTCTGATAAGAAATCCACACTTTCTCCAGGACCAAGCAGGAAGTCAGTCCTCACATATGGGTGACATCGACGTCGTTCCCGTGCAGGCTCTGTCGGTACCGACGATACCCATATGTGAAGACTACATTTCTGCTTGCTCCTGGAGATAAGCGGGTTTTTTTTAACGGCTGGGCATGCGTTCCATAGGGCGCATGAAAACGGGAGAGCTGAGGGGGGGAGGAGAGAGATATGGATAAGGTTAGATAGGTTAGAGTGGTTACTCACCTGTAACAGGTGTTCTCCAGGAGCAGCAGGAATCAGTCCTCACATATGGGTGACATTGACGTCGATGGAGCCCTTGCAGAGCATTTCCCTAGCTTTCCATGAAAACCTTTGGGAATGCAGGCACGCATGCGCGGTTCCCTTCCCGCCTAAAGGTGCCATCTTGCTTCAGTCTCTCTCTTTCCGTGAAGCCCACCGGACGTGTGTCCTAGTCATCCTAGAAAATAGATTTTTTGGCGATCCTTCACTATTTTTCTTCTCCGGTTCAACGCTGGTTCCCCTCCCGCCGGGTTCGGTACACCGGTATCGAGCCCGATCTTCTTTTTTCGGTTTTTGCCCTTCGTGGCTGGTGTTCGCGCCCTTTTTTTCTTTTTCCCTGGAAGGCCGGTCCTTTGACCTCGCGGGGACTCTTTTTTTTCCCCGATGGCTTCCAGTGTCTTTAAAACGTGTGAGCGGTGCAAGAAGCTGATGTCTCTCACCGACACACACGACTGCTGCCTTCGGTGCCTCGGTCCTGACCACGATCCTAAGATGTGTGGACCATGTGGGAAAATGTCTTCCAAGGCACTACGAAGTCGTCAGCACCAAAAGGAAAGGCTTTTTCCTGATTCGGCCTCCGGCCGGGCCCGGACCTCGTCTGAGGCCTTGACATCTCGGGAATTGGATCCCGAGCACCGTCGGGGCTCCTCGGACAGGGGGTCCCCCGACCGGGAACGAAAGAGGAAGAAGCAGCTCGCGAGGGCGTCGTCGGAAGAGGTCCCTGGCTCCTCGAGGGCTAGGTCTCAGACCCCCGACCGTCGCCCCGGGCCCATGGAACAGGAGAAGCCTTCCAAAGTTCCTCGTGTGGAGCCGGAGTCTGCTGGACACGTAAGTCGTGTAGTCCTCGTGGACTCTTCTCCCAGAGAGCCGACATCGGGCCCGAGTCGGGGGCTGCTGGGTCTCAGGTTGACAGCCTTGGAGAGCAGACTGTCTGCCTTCATGGAACAGCAGTGGGCACTGATGGCCAGCCTGTCTGGCGCATCTGCCCCGACCACCGGGACATCGAGATCGAAGTCGACACCGGAGACCGAGCCGATACTCGAGACCATGAAGGCTCGAGGTCGACCTCGGTCGCGGTCTCCCTCGACCTCCCATTCGGGACAGAGGGCGTCAACGCCGGTGCCTTCGGCGTCGGGGCGGTTGCTCACAGGCCCCGCGCGGTCGGACCCCGATTCCTCATCGGACGAGTCCGCCTGGGAGACGGAGGACGAGGAGTCCCCCGACACCTTCAGGACTCGGTGCGTCCCATCGGACTCACCGCAGTCTGAACCCCGGAGTAGATCCCCTCCGGAGGATACCTGGTTCTCGGAGTTCGTCCGGATATGGCCACCGCGTTGGCTATCCCTGCGGACCCCGAGGAGGAGCCTCGAGCCGAGGAGCTCGAGGCCCTGCAATACGACTCTCCTCCGAAGGAGGCCTTTATTGTCCCAGTTCCTCCGATGCTGGAACGGCTCCTCTTCTGAATGTGGGAGGCACCGGCCTCGGCGCCGGTTCTAAGCAAGCGGGTCGATTCGATCTATCGACTCCGGAAGAGTTCTGGCTTTCAAAAGGCGCAGCTACCACACCATTCCATGGTGGTGGAATCGACCATGCATCGCCTGAAAAGTCAGAAGATGCACTCCGCAGTGCCCCCTGGCAGGGAGGCCCGGAACCTTGATGGTTTTGGTAGAAAGTGCTTCCAGGGCTCGATGCTTGCTTGCCATGTCCAGTCTTACCAGCTGTACATGGGAATGTACTTGCGAGACCTGGCCAAGGAGCTGGCCGGGCTCTCTGCTGGTCTCCTGGGAACCCTTGCAGAGGTTCAAGTCCTTGTCCTCGGGGATCTGGGAATCAAGTTTGTCCCGCGCTGCCTACAATGGCTTCGAGGCTTTGGCCCGAGTTGCGTCAGCCAACATCGCGGCTCGACGCCAGGCATGGTTGCAGTCATCGGACCTCGAGCCATGGGTTCAGGATAAGTTGGTCGATGTCCCTTGTCGAGGTGAGAACCTTTTTGGCAAGCCCATGACCGAGAAGGCCGCACAGCTCGAGACCGAGCACCTCACAAGGACAAGGCTGTCTAGAAAGACTTCTGCCCCTTCTCATAAGAAGAAGGGCTCGGGTAAAAAGCCCTTTTACCCGAGGAAGGGCACTGCCTACAAACAGTACCCTCAGTATCAGGCTGCCCAAGCTGCCCCTCAGGGTCAGCAAGCCAAGGGGCAGGGTAATGGGCCCATTAGGCAGAGGACCCCCAAGCCTCCGGCCCCTGCTCCCACTCAGCAGGGTGGGGGATTTTGACTCCTTAGGCGTAGCCTCTCCGTCCCTGCTCTCCCAACCCTGCACAGGAGGTCGCCTCGCCCTGTTTGCCCACCAGTGGCCACTTATCACTGGAGACAGTTGGGTGTTAAGCATAGTCCACAGGGGCTATGCACTACACTTCCAACAACTGCCTCCTCCATACTTCCCAGGGGAGCCTCCAAGGCCTCCCCTGCACACAGATCTTCTCTTTCAGGAGCTCCAAGGTTTGTTGGTGGACAGGGCGGTGGAGCCTGTGCCTCCCCACTTGCACGGTCGAGGGTTCTACTCCAGGTATTTCCTGGTACCCAAAAGAATCGGTGGCCTTCGACCTATTCTAGATCTCCGAAACCTCAACAAGTTCCTGGAGAAGGAAAAGTTCAAGATGCTTACTCCTGGAACACTTCTGCCCTACCTCCAGCAGGGAGATTGCCTATGCTCCTTAGATCTAAAGGATGCGTATACTCACATCCTCATTCATCCAGACCACAGAAAGTACCTCAGGTTCATTGTGGGAGGAAACCATGATCAGTACAGAGTACTGCCTTTTGGCCTCACATCCGCTCCCAGGGTCTTTACCAAGTGCCTGGCAGTGGTGGCGGCCTACCTTCGAAATCAGGGAGTCTTTGTCTTCCCATATCTGGATGACTGGCTCATAAGAGGTCAGACAGGCTACTCTCAGAACTATTGCTCTTCTTCAAAGCTTGAGGTTCGTCATAAACTTCACAAAGTCCACTTTGCTCCCCTCCCAGAACTTGGAGTTCATAGGGGCAAGGTTGGACTCTCTGCTTGCAAAGGCATTCTTGCCAGAAGACAGAGCCCAAAGACTGATCAACTTAGCAAAGCAGTGTCTCAGCAGATCGCTGGTCTCCGCCAGACTCTGCGTGAGGCTTCTAGACCACATGGCTTCGACTGTACATGTGACCCCCAATGCCAGACTCCATATGAGGCCTGCACAGTGGTGCCTTCGGACTCAGTGGTCACAGGCCACAGGCAGCCTCAGAGACAGGATAAGGGTGTCCAGACAGTTTCTGAACTCCCTCAGCTGGTGGCTGCACCCACCCAATCTGCTACAAGGGGTACCTTTTCAGAGTCCTGGGTTCACAGTGGTGTTGGCCATGGATGCCTCCCTGCAAGGCTGGGGGGCTCATTGTCTAGGCAAGTGCACCCAGGGTCTGTGGTCTCCCTGGGAAGCCGCACAGCAAATCAGTCTCCTGGAACTCAGGGCTATTCGGTTAGCCCTCAAGACTTTTTCTCAAACCCTGGCTCATCAGTCTGTCCTAGTTCAAACAGACAACCAGGTAGCCATGTTTTATGTGAACAAGCCGGGGGGAACTGGGTCCAGGCTCCTTTGTCAGGAGGCACAGGACCTTTGCTTGTTTGCTCTCAGACACAACATGCTCCTCAAGGCAGTGTATTTACCTGGCCAGGAGAACTACCTGGCGGACAGGTTCAGCAGGATTCTGCAGCCCCACGAGTGCTAGCTCCATCCTTTGGTAGTTCAAAAGATTTTCCTGAAATGGGGACTCACATCCATAGACCTGTTTGCCAGTCCTCTGAAGAAACAGCTGCCAAAGTTCTGCTCCAGGCAACCGCATGCTCTGCGAATAGCAGCAGATGCTTTTCTGATTCCCTGGTCTCAAGGCCTCCTGTATGCGTTTCCTCCCACGCCCTTGGTGGCCCGAACTCTGTTCAAGATTCTTCAGGACAAGGCCTCAGTCCTGCTGGTGGCTCCCAGGTGGCCCAGACAGCCTTGGTTTCCACTTCTGCTTCAGTTGGCAGTGGGATCCCCCTCTGCCTCTGGGGTTGCAACCCGACCTTCTCTCTCAGGATCAGGGTACCCTTCTGCACCCCAATCTCATAGCTTTCAATTTGATGGCATGGAGGCTGCAAGGGTAGTTTTGGCTCCCTGGGGCCTACCTCAGGGGGTTGAGGAGGTTGTCCTAGCCTCTAGGAAACAGTCCACTAGGAAAACCTATGCTCTTAAATGGAAAAGGTTTTCCATGTGGTGTCAGCTACGTACAGAGGATCCTTTCTCCTGTACTGTACCAGTAGTGCTTCAGTACTTACTGCACTTATCTAATCAGGGACTTAAGTCCAATTCTGTTCGGGTCCACCTCTCAGCTCTAGCAGCTCACCACTCTCTGGTGGAAGGACATTCTCTGTCAGTTCACCCCTTGATGTCCCGGTTTCTCAGAGTCTTGCTCTTGCTCAAGCCTGCAATCCGTCCTCCTGCCCCTGAGTGGGAGTTAAATGTGGTCTTGCAGCAACTGACTCGCCCAACTTTTGAGCCGATGGCTACTTGTCCAGACACTCTTCCTGATAGCCCTTACCTCGGCTAGGCGAGTGAGTGAGCTTCAGGCCCTTGTCTGTGACAGGCCTTACACCAGATTTTATAGGAACAGGGTAGTTCTCAGGACTCATCCAAAGTTCCTCCCCAAGGTTGTCTCCTCTTTCCGCCTCAACCAGGAGGTGGTTCTTCCAACATTCTTCCCTAGGCCTCATGCAAGCCAGACTGAAGCAGTTCTGCATAACCTGGACTGTAGGAGGGCCTTATCCTTCTACCTTGACCGTACGCAGGGACATAGGAGGACTACTCAGCTCTTCATCTCTTTTGACCCTAATAATTTGGGGTTAGTTGTGTCCAAGCGTACCTTGTCCACCTGGGTGGCTGACTGTATCACCTGGGCTTATAGGGCGGCTGACCTTCCTTTGCAGGGTCGGGTCACGGCCCATCGTGTCAGGGCAATGGCTGCCTCAGTGGCTCATCTCCGCTCTGTACCGTTGGTAGACATCTGCAGGGCTGCAACTTGGTCTTCAAGCCAGACTTTTGCGACCCATTACTGTCTGGAGAGGGAGTCCCGTAGGGACAGTGCTTTTGGCCAGGCAGTACTCCGGAATCTCTTTGAGGTTTAGGCAACTCCTGCCCTCCGTTGGGCTACCGGTGGAGGTTCTGTCAGTGAAAAGCCTTTCTTTGATGCTGGGACTAGAGGGAGTTCCCTTGTTCAGCCTGGGTTCCTTGGTAGCCCAGAGCTAGGGAGTCACCCATATGTGACGACTGACTTCCTGCTTGGTCCTGGAGAAAGAGTAGTTACTCACCTGTAACAGGTGTTCTCCAGGAGCAGCAGGAATCAGTCCTCACAACCCTCCCTCCTCCCTTTGGAGTTGCAGTTGTACATAGTTTATTTTGCATTTTTGTGTGCTGTTCTTAGCTATGTCATTTGACTGAAGCAAGATGGCACCTTTAGGCGGGAAGGGAACCGCGCATGCGTGCCTGCATGCCCAAAGGCTTTCATGGAAAGCTGGGGAAATGCTCTGCAAGGGCTCCATCGACATCAATGTCACCCATATGTGAGGACTGATTCCTGCTGCTCCTGGAGAACACCTGTTACAGGTGAGTAACTACTCTAACCTATCTAACCTTATCCATATCCCTCTCCTCCCCCCTCAGCTGTCCCGTTTTCATGCGCCCTATGGAACGCATGGCAAGCCATTAAAAAAAACCCGCTTATCTCCAGGAGCTAGCAGAAATGTAGTCTTCACATATGGGTATCGTCGGTACCGACGGAGCCTGCACGGGAACGCTCCCCAGCGTCCAATAGGAAAGCTTTTGGGAGCATCCTACAGCGCCTGCGTGCTGCCTTCCCGCCTTTCCCAACTGTCCCTCTCCAGTTCTTCGTTTTCTGGGGAGCAGACAGGATCCTGTCACCGCAGAAAAAAATCCCTTCTATTCTTTTTTGTGGTCGCGTCTGCCTTCGCTCGACGCTACACCGGTACCGCCGGTGGTTGTTCTTTCTTTTCTTCAAAAAAAAAAAAAAACTTTCTTCTGGAGTCTTTCCAGTAATTTTCTCTCAAGTGCCTTGCGCCATTTTGGGCACTAGGCCCAACTTTTCCTTCAGAATGGAAAAACCTGCTTCGGGTTTTAAAAAGTGTTCTAAGTGTGGCGGTACCATCTCCGTCACCGACACCCATGAGTGGTGCCTCAAATGTTTAGGTCCTCACCACTCTATTTCAGAATGTGTTGCCTGTGGGATGATGTTCAAAAGGGGCAGGCAGAACTGAGCTGCTAAGCTTAGCACCCTTTTTCCCTCCGATGCAGCCTCCGTGGCATCGACGTCTTCCAGGGCTTCGTCTTCCTCCCATGGATCTCAGGTGACTAAACATAAATCTAGCCTGTCCTCAAAAGGTAGATCTCCTCCTAGACAGCGAGATGCCTCTGGCGTTGCCCTTGAGGGACTTTCACCGGCAGAATTGCCCCGGCGGGAGGCTTCGGCTTCCAAAGCACTAACGGGGCTCCAGGATGTTCTCGAGGCCTGTTGGGAAAAGGCGTGAAGGCAGCATGCAGGCTCTGTGGGATGCTCCCAAAAGCCTTTCCTATTGGATGCTGGGGAGCGTTCCCGCGCAGGCTCTGTCGGTACCGGCGATACCCATATGTGAAGACTAAATTCCTGCTGTTCCTGGAGATCACCTGTTACAGGTGAGTAACTATGCTTTATTCCATCTTTTTATCTCTAATGCCCTACACCTTCTTGCCTTGACCGAGACCTGGCTCTCCCCAGAAGACACCGCATCCATTGCCTCTCTCTGCTATGGGGGCTACCAGTTCTCCCATATACCTCAATCTACTGGTCGCGGTGGTGGCGTTGGCTTCCTACTCTCTCCCTCCTGCCAATTCCAACCCCTCCTGCCACCCCAGTCACACTCCCCCCTCTCCTTCGAAGTCCACGCCATTTGCCTCATCACACCACTCCCCCTCCGAGTAGCTGTTATTTATCGCCCACCCGACAAATCCAAATCAACCTTCCTCACCGCCTTCGATGCCTGGCTTTCTGCCTTTATGGTCTCCTCCTCCCCCACTCTTATTCTTGGTGATTTCAACATCCACATTGACAACCCATCCGACCCCCATGCCTCAAAGTTCCTTGCTCTTACCTCCTCGTTCAACCTCAAACCTTGTTCCACTGCCCCCACACATCTACACGGCCACTGCCTTGACCTAATACTCTTCTCCAATTGCTCTCCCTGAAAATCAATCCTTCCCTCATCTGACCATCACCTCTGAACATTTACTCTTCAGCTTCCGCTATCCCAACCTCATCCTGTCTCCTCCGACCTATTTAGAGACCTTCATAATATTGACCCCATGACTCTCTCTTCCACCATTTCTCCATATCTCTCCTCCATTTTATCCTCCAAGTCCGTCGACGAGGCATTATCTTCATACAGTGCTACACTATCCTCAGCCCTTGACACTCTTGCCCCTCCCACCCCACGTCCTGTCAAACGATCTACTTCCCAACCCTGGCTTTCACCCACAATCCGTTACCTTCGCATCTGCACCCGTTCTGCTGAACAAGCTTGGTCCAAATCCTGCTCCCCGGAAGACCTACACTTCAAATTCATGCTTGGCTCCTTCCAGTCAGCCTTAGCGCTTGCCAAACAAGATTACTACATCCATCTGACCAACTCCCCTTGCCTCTGATCCTCACCGTCTCTTTAATACCCTCAATTCCCTCCTCAAGGTCCCCCCACCCCTGATCCCGCCCTCTCTTTCTGCCCAAACCCTAGCCGACTACTTCCACGACAAAATCCACAAGATTACCCTCCAAGTCCCTACCCCCTCATCTACCTCCCCCCTCCCCATTTCTCCTCCCCCATCCATACTCCCTCTGCCACCCTCTCCTCCTTCCCTCTGATCTCTGAAGAAGAAACCGCACTCCTCATTTCTTCCTCCAAACCCACCACCTGCTCATCAGATCCTATCCCCACGCACCACCAATCTCCTACGTTCCATCTCCCTCACCATTGTCCCTCCCCCCCAATCACTCACATCCTCAACCTCTCACTCTCCACGGCAATTGTCCCCATCGACTTCAAACATGCTGTTGACACACCCCTCCTCAAGAAACCCTCACTTGATCCCACATGCCCTTCTAACTATCGACCCATCTCCCTCCTTCCCTTCATATACAAACTATTGGAATGAGCAGTCCACCATCGCTGCCTCGACTTCCTCACCTCCCAAGCCCTCCTGGACCCACTACAATCCGGCTTCCATCCCCTACACTCCACTGAAACGGCACTCACAAAAGTCACCAATGACCTGTTCCTGGCTAAATCTAAGGGCCTCTATTCCATTCTCATCCTTCTTGACCTTTCTGCTGCTTTTGATACCATTGACCACAACCTTCTCCTCACCATCCTCTCCTCGCTTGGCTTCAAGGACTCCGTACTATTCTGGTTCTCCTCCTACCTTTCCCATCGCTCATTCAGAGTATGCTCTGGTGGCTCATCCTCCTCCCCTACCCTGCTACATGCAGGTGTACCCCAGGGATCTGTCTTGGGCCCCCTCCTCTCTCTATACCCAAGGCCTTGGCGTGCTTATCTCCTCCCATGGCTTTCAGTACCATCTCTATGCCGATGACTCCCATATCTACCTCTCTACACCTGATATTTCTCCAGCAACCCAATCCAAGATCTCTGCCTGTCTTTCGGACATCGCTGCCTGGATGTCTCATCGCCGATTGAAACTGAACATGGCCAAGACTGAATTCCTTGTCTTTCCATCCAACTCCCCCCCACCCCCCACTTCCCCCTCTCTCAGTCCAGGTGGATGGATCTACTATCCTTCCTGTTCCCTCGGCCTGCAATCTAGGGGTTATCTTTGACACCTCTCTCTCCTTCTCTGCTCATATCCAGCTTGTAGCTAAGACCTGCCGCTTCTTTCTCTACAACATCGGCAAAATCAGCCCCTTCCTCTCTGAACACACTACCAAAACGCTTGTCCACTCCTTGATCTCCTCTCGCCTCGATTACTGCAACCTCCTCCTCGCTGGTCTCCCCGTAAGCCACCTCCTCCCTCTTAAGTCCATACAAAATCACACTGCTCGACTGATATTCTTCCAGCCTCGCCATGCCCACGTTACTTCTCTTCTCAAGTCCGCTTCACTGGCTCCCTGTCCAATTCCGCATCCAATTCAAGCTTCTCCTACTGACCTATAAATGCATTCACTCTATGGCCCCCTCAATACCTTTTATCTCTTATCTCCCCCTACATCCCCTCTCGTAATTTGCGCTCCGCTAACAAATTACTTCTATCAGTGCCTTTTACCTGCACCGCAAACTCCTGACTGTGCTTTTTTCACCTTGCTGCACCATACGCCTGGAACAGCCTACCTGCATCTGTGCGCCAGGCATCCTCCCTGGCCTTCTTCAAATCCAGGTTTGAAGACCCACCTCTTCACCATTGCATTTAGATCTAACTAATGACTGTACTGTGTTCTAACTAGATTGTAAGCTCTGATGAGCATGACTCTGACGGGCAGGGACTGTCTCTTTTATGTTGGCTACCTCCTGTAGGTTAGCTGTGCAGCGCTGCGTGTGTGGCGCTTTGTAAGTGCTGAACAATAGTAGTAGTAGTAGATATTTTTTTCTTTTGGACTGATACTGAGATTAAATTGCAGGAATGTTTTGTTTGGATTAATTCATTATATGTTGATTTACAGTTTACACCTAAATTTCATAAAGAAACCATTGATTTTTTTGGATCTACGCTTATTTAAGGATCACTCAGAAGTACGATCAACTCTATATCGGAAAGAAGTCCAAAGGAACACTTTATTACATTATCGTAGTTACCATCCAGGCCCGTTACATCGAGGATTACCAGTGGGCCAATTTATCAGGTTACGCCCATTGTGCTCTATAGTGGAGGATTTTAAGATACAACGGTTTAATTATGTTAAATGGTGAGATTTAGCTGAACACGTTCCCCCTATTGATCTGGAGGGTACTCATCCTTATGTAGGAGTGTTACCCTACATGCCACGTGCGACTGAAGTGATGAAAATCTTGAAAGCACATTGGCCAATTTTGTCATTGCATTCATGCTTTGAGAAACCTCTGATATGGTGGCCTTTCAAAGGGGTCAAAATGTAGCGGATTGGGTGGTCCATACTAATGGCCAGCCCTCTGAGATCGGAATTCGGGGGCATTTTAAATGCACTACATGTGATTTAACTTTGGAAGGTTCAATTTGGGAACATCTTTCTCAATATCGGTGGGTCTTTAGTAAGTTTTACACCACTTGTCAAACACCATTTGTTGTGTATGTGTTGATTTGTGCATGCAATAAGATCTACATTGGGAAAATGTCTAGAATGATGGAAAAATGGCTTCAAGAACGTCGTTCCCGTATAACTAATGGAGTGCTGTCCGCCCCAATTGTCTCGCATTGTCAAGAATATCAGCATCAGTTTTCAAATCTCCATTGGAGAGTGTTGAATCACATACCGACAAGGGGGGGGGGGGGGGTGACCAGGACTCTCGGTTATGTTATCGGGAACAATTTTGGATTTATACTCTTGAGTCTTTAGCACCACAGGGTTTGAATTCATCCCTGGATTGGTGGAGTATTCTTTAATATAGTAGTTAGGAGTATTTGGGTATCAGTGGTTTTCATTGGCTTTCATCCGGTCATGTGATTACATCAGGAAGTTTAAATGGCATTAATTTCTGGGTTTGGAAAGGAGCAACACAGTTTGAAGAAGAGCCAGGAGAATCTTAGGCTTGAAATGCAACATTGGGTTACTAACTCATGATTTTTACCACAAAATGGTTGCTATTACGGAAGACTCTGAAAAGTCGATATTGAATGGGAGATCTTTGAATGTCTAGCTGTGCATTGAGTGACTGGAGATGGCTTGTCAACATTCCTAAGTACCAGCAGTGGAGATTTAGGGGTTGTTTTATGATTACCCATTGATGGAGTGTTGAGCCGCCCAGTATTTCGTCTCAAATGAAGACCAGCTTGATCAGCTAAGTGACTTTTCTTTGGCTTATTGCCTATGCTTAAGTTAAACTTTACCGGTTTGTAGTAAGGGGTTAATGTCCTGTTAGGACTTGTTAGAGTTGCGTCCCTATAAAAAGAAAAAAGGAAAATCACACTACGAGAAGTTTTTTTCTTCAAGGTGTAAGTTCCCATAAAAAATTTCATTTGTATGTTTCCCTTGTTAAGGTGTGTGTGAAAAATGTACAGTATGCACACAGCAGAAATATGGAAATAAGTTAATGCAAAGCAGAGGGCTCTCTTCAGTGCGTCATGGGATGATGTTTGAAGTGTCAGTTGGTAGAGGAGAAACTTCAGGCAGGATCAGTAGTACTCGCTTTGAGGTCTGTTTGAAAACTTGGCTTGTTAGACTTGCATTTGATTTAAATTCCCATAATCCTCTGCATCAGACAGGGCTCTGATTTAGCTAGGTAACCTTAGTCTGTGCATGGATCTGGACAGCCATGAAGTCCCTTATCATGGGAGACAGGTCACAGCGAAATGCAGGAGCAGCACTATAGTCTGTGCTTTCTCTCCTTTCCACTTATGTTTCTCTTTTTTTAAAAGTTGTAAACTGCTTAGCTATGCACTTGTAAAACGATCAATATGCTAAACCAGTGCTCCCTCCTCTTGCCTATGAGCATTCTCTTGGCCACAAGGCTCCATTTTTTGCCCTGTGGTATATAGCTTGTGATATTTTACAACACTCGTTATTCCCTTCTACAATACTTGATGGTTCCTGGATGCAGTCACACTCTTCTCTCAAGCTCTCTAATGTGATTTCTTTGTTTTTGTTTTCTCTCGGTTGCTGACCTTCACCTCGGGAATGTCTGAATCTGCGGCTGGTTCCTGAATTACAGTTCACCAGGTTTCTCTGTGATTCCCCACTGGAGGTAAGAATTGAGACTCTGATGGCTGTTTATTAGTAGTGTTAATTCTTGTCTCATTGCACTGTTTGGGACTGGTACATGACGAGTGCAGAGATCATTGCTACCTAGCCATGTCACTCTTCTGACTGGCTGAGCAGATCTCCAGAGACTTCCTGCTAAAAACACCCTCAACCAGAACTTTACTGACATGGGGGAGAGAACAGTAAATGCAGGAGGTAAAGAAAGGCCAGAGAGAGAAAGCAAAAGCTCCGACTGTGATCCTCTCACTAATACCAGAAACCTCCCCCCCTCCTCATTTTCCTCGTAGAAACATAGAAAGTGATGGCCAGTAAAGACATACGGCCTATTCTGTCTGTGCCCATCTGTACCAAATACTGAGCTCTGCAATCCCCCCTCCTCTCCCTTCTGTTCTTGTCCTTTGCTTTCTTGAATTCAGATACAATCTTTGTCTCTGCCATTGGCGCTGGGAGGCTTTTCTAAGCATCCACCAGCCTTGTCATAAAAAGAAATATTTTGTTAGATTACTTTTGAGTCTGTCCCCTTTCCACTCCTCCTATAACGCCTAGTTTCAGAGCCTCCTTTTCACTAGGGATGTGCAGGCCAAACATTTTTGTTTTGTTTTTTCTCACATCATTTTGTTTTTTCAGTAGTGCGCTCTATTGCCACTTTAGTTCTAAAATGAAAGCACATCCCTACTTTCTACTGGTTTGTTCTGAGTACAAAACACTGGGATCAGTGCTCCCAGAGAAAATATGATCCACAAAAGACCTTCAAATATTCTGCAAGATCCTAAAGCGTTATTCCAAAAACACTTTCAAGAATCACTTCCACAAGTGTCTACTAGCTACCTGCCACCCACCTCACTAGCTAGAGAATACCAAGCCATACTACCAACAACATACTTCCATCATTATGCTTACCCTAAAAACTTGTTATTGCAAATATAACCAGTACTGTAAATATAACTGCAATGTAAATAGTTACTTGTTATGTAAACGTTACATGGGAATATGGATTCACTTGTTGTAAAAGTTATCTGTTACTTGTAATAGCTATTTGTTCTATATAAACTCCTTGATTTACCAATGGTATATAAAACCACATAAATAAATAAGTAAATGCTGTATGTGCATGGCAGGGGGATAGCAATTGTATGTACACACACAATACCATCCTGGCTATGCAAAGATTCAGCTGATACTGTAAGACCTGGCTCATTTAGTACTTTAACTCTGCCCTTGGGATTATGTTAGGTTTGCCACTCATTAATATATGTTTGATCTAGGCTCTTTTTTTCCAACAAAAATTTTAAAGAAAATTTTAAAATAAAATTTAATAAGAATCTTTAATATTTTAAATTACTACTTTTTACCCACCCTATTTCTGTAGTAGTAGGAAGAGAATGCAACAGGATAGATCCTCTGGGATTGGTTCAGCTGGAGCTGCCAGAGTTGGCAGAAAATGTTTAAATGTTATGCACTGAATGATGTGTGGGGAATGAGATACCCAGCAGGCAGAGTTCACCTTCACAGCTGGTTCATGCACTGACAAGAGGGAAAACATTTTGGACCTAGTCCTTAGTTGAACACAAGATCTGGTGCGAGAGATAATGTTGTTGGGGGCCATTTGGCAATAGTGAGCATAGCATGATCACGTTTGATTTAATAAATGGGGGAAGGACAGCAAGGAAATCCACAGTACTACCTTTTAACTTTCAAACAGGAGACTATGATAAAATAAGGAAATTAGATAAGAAAAAACTAAAAGGAGCAGTTGCAAAGGTTAAAGATATACATCAAGCATGGGTGGTGGTTAAAAATACTATCTTGGAAGCCCAGACCAGCTGTATTCCATGCTTAAAAAAGTGGAAGGAGTCAAAAAATGCCAGCATGGTTTAAAGGTGAGGTCAGAGAGTCTGCTGTTGCCTAAAAAGCACCTTTCTAAAAATGGAAAAAGGAGCCAAATGACGAAAACTGGAAACAACATAAGCACTGGCGAGTTACATGCAAGGCATTGATAAGGCAGGCAAAGAGAGAATTTGAGAAGAAACTTGCTGTGGAAGCAAAAACATATAATAAAGACTTTTTCATGTACATTCATAGCAAAAAACCCATGAGAGAGTCAGTTGGACCATTAGATGACAGAGGGGTAAAAGGAGCACTAAGAGGAAACAAGGCCATAGCGGAGAGACTAAATGAATTCTTTGCTTTGGGCTTTACTGAAGAAGATGTAGGGATGTTATCCAGGACTGAAATGGTATTTAAAGGTGATGCCGCAGAAGAATTGAAAGAAATATCAATACGCTGGGAAGATGTATTACAACTATTTGATAAACTGAAGAGTAGCAAATCATGTCGACCGGATGGTATACATCCAAGGGTGTTGAAAGAACTGAAATATGAGCTTGCAGACCCGCTATTAGTAATCTGTGAACTATCATTAAAATCATCTGTAATACCTGAAGATTGGAGGATGGCCAATGTAACGGCAATTTTTAAAAAGGGTTCCAGGGGTGATTGGGGAACTACAGACTGGTGAGCCTGACATCAATACCGGGAAAAATGGTAGAAACCATTATAAAACAACAAAATTACTGAACATGTAGATAGCCATGGCTTAATGGGAGAGAGCCAATATGGCTTTAGCCAAGGAAGGTCTTGTTTTACAAATCTGTTATGTTTTTTTGAAGGTGTGAATAAACAGGTAGACAAAGGTGAGTCGGTTGATATAGTATATCTGGGTTTTCAGAAAACCTTTGAGAAAGTCCCTCGTGAGAGCCTCTTGGGATAGGAGGCAATGTACTATTGTGGATCAGGAGCTGGTTAAAAAATAGAAAGCAGAGAGGAGTGCTAAATGACCAATTTTCCCAATGGAGAAAGGTGAATAGTGGAATACCCCAGGGATCTGTGCTGGGTCCACTGCTTTTTAACATATTCATAAATGACCTGGAAATGGAAATAACAAGTGAGGTAATCAAATTTGCAGATAACACAAAATTATTTGAAGAAGTTAAAACCCAAGAGGATTGTGAAAAATTGTAAGAGGACCTTGGTAAATTGAAAGACTGGATGTTCAAATGGCAGATGAAATTTTAATGTGCACAAGTGCAAAGTTCTCCAGGAACAAGCATGAAGTCAGTCCTGACATATGGGTGACGTTGACACCGACGGAGCCTGCGCAGAGCATATTCCCAGCTTTCACAGAACGCCTTTGGGTATGCATGCATGGTCCCTTTCTTGCCCAAGGGTGCCATCTTTGTCAGTCTCCTTTTTTTCACAGAGCACAACGGATGTTTTTCCCAGAAAAATCCTCTAAAAATTATCCTTAAAAGTTGTTTTTTCCCAGTTTGCCTACCGGTTCCTCTTCCCGCCTCGAGCCAGGGACGGTGTCGTTCTCAGCTCCCCTTTTTTTTGACGAGGCTTGGCCTCGACCGACGTTTGTGCCTTTTTTCACCGGGGTTCATCAACCCTGGCTGGGTGTCCCCCGCCATATTCCCAGGTGGGTTCAAAAAGTGTGACCGCTGCAGTTAAACCATGTCTGTTAGACACCCATGACTGCTGCTTATGCTGCCTCAGCCCAGACCACAACAGTACCACCTGTGCCAGGCCATGACTCTGAAAACCAACAACAAAAAGGTCTGAGTTGCAGGAGAGGATTTTCCCGCGGTCCAATTCAGCCCCGGCTTCCCGACGCTGAACCCCAAACCGAGCACCTCCCGCGAGGCCCAGGCATCTTCGGAGTCCTGCGGCAGCAGCTCCTCCATAAAGACCCCGGACCCTGGAAAGAAAAAAATCCTCGAGACCAGTCGAGTTTCCACTGGTGAAACCCGGTAAGGTCTCGTGGCGGGACTCAGGTGACTCCGAGCAGCACCCCCTAAGGTCTTTAAGAAGGAGTCCTCAGCCAATGGTGACCATGTGAGACTCCTCGAGCCCATGGTCCTCGTTGAGGACTCACTCAAAAGAGTGCCGGCATCGGGCTCGAGGCCCTCAGTGCCCATGATGACAGCTGCACGGCCTTCCGGCATTGAATCCAGAATGGCGGTCCTGGAGCAGAATATTTCTGCCATCCTGGCCTTGCAACGGGCGATGATGTCAGGTTCATCCGCATCATTTGCCCTGACAACCGAGCCCCCAACTGCGGGGGAGTCCCCAGCGTTGAGCTAGGTCCCGAGTGCCACTGGCCTTGGGCGAGCCCTTTGCACCGATCAAGATCCGAGTCCTAATCCTCGGGTATCCGGTCCTCCCCGGCCAGTTTCCAGGAGTCCAACCCGTGATCCAGTGGAGGATCTTGGTTCCTTGGGGCCGGCCTCAATGCATGGGAGTTCCAAGCCACGGAGTCCTTGATGTCCTCCGGCTCTGATTGGGAGACAGACATTGAGGCCTCTCGACACACAGAGACATCTCTTTGGAGCTGTCCCCTCTGGAGCCCAGGTGCCATCACCTCCCCCCCCAACCCCCCAAAAGACCTGGCCTTCCATGACTTTGTCTGGGACATGGCCCGGACCCTTTCGGACCCAACCTAGTCAGAGGAGGACCTGCGCACTGAAGAACTGGAGATTCTCCAGTTTGAGTCCCCGCCAAAGGTGACTCTCACGGTGCTGGTACAGCCCATCCTCGAGAGGCTACTCCTATTGATGTGGGAGACCTTGGTTTTGTTGCCAGTGATCATCCGACACCATCTACCGCATCAAGAAGGGCCCGGGTTTCCAAAAGTCCCAACTATCGCATAACTCCATGGTCATGGAGTCCGCTATGCAAAAGCTGTAAAGTCAGAAGAACTACTCTGCAAGTGCTTCCAGGGATCCATGCTGGGCCTTGTACCTCAAGGACCTCATCCAGGAACTGCTGGGCTTCTCTGAAGGCCTTGCCGGGGAACCTCTCCAGAGGTTACAAGCCCTGACAAGCCAGGATCCGGTACTGCTCGAAGTTCCTATTCCGAGCTGCCTATGACGGCTTTGAATCCTCAGCCCGGGTAGCAGCAGCGGGCATCGGGGCCCAGCGCCAGGCCTGGTTGCAGACTGACTTCGAGCAATGGGTGCAAGAGAAATTGCTTGATGTCCCCTGCACCGGGGAAAACTTGTTTGGCAAGCCGATGGCTGACAAGGCTGCCGAGATAGAGACCAAGGTCGTGACCAGGCAGAGGCTCTCGAGGGAAACCTTGACCCTTCCTCTGAAGAAACCGTTGGGGGGAAAAAACTACTTTTCCCATGGAAAAAGGGATCTTTTCACTAGAGGCATTACCAACCCTACTCGGGGCAACATCAAGAGGGCCCTCAACCCAAGAACCTGGGTCATGGGCAGAGGAAGCTGAAGACCTGGAGGAAAGGTCCATAAACTATTATTAAAAAGGAACCCAGGATATCAATGCTTGGCCCAGTACAAGCATTGTGGAACCTCTGTCTTTTGGGGAAACTGCTAGGTGCGTATTACCTTGATTGGCCACTGTTGGAAACAGGATACTGGGCTTGATGGACCTTGTTCTGACCCAGTATGGCATATCTTATGTTCTTATGACTCAGAAACCTCAACCACCACCTCCCAACCAGCCTGGGGGGAGCTTTTGACTCCCTGGGCAGGGCCTCCTCTCCCCGAGGAGACTCTCCCCATCCCACAGAGAGCTGCGTGGCGCTCTTCGCTCACAGGTGGGCTGTGGTCACCATGGACCAGTGGATCCTACAGGTGGTAAAGGAGGGTTATCTCCTCAGGTTTCAGCAAACTCCCCGGGGTTCTTCCCAGGAGAGCCGGTCCGGCCTCTCATTCACCAGACCTTGCTCATCTCAGAGCTTGCTGATTTGCTCATGGACAGGGTGGTAGAACCTGTACCCAGGCATTTGTGGGTGAAAAGGTTTCTACTCCAGGTATTTCCTTGTCCCAAAAGAACTGGGGGCCTCAGGCCCATGCTAGACCTGCGAAACCTGAACATGTTTCTGGTGAGGGAGACGTTCAAGATGCTCTCCCTTGGAACCTTGCTGTCTTTCTTCCATCAGGGAGTTCGGCTGTGCTCCTTAGACCTAAAGGATGCATATACCCACATCCTGATCCACCCCTCCCACAGACATTACCTAAGGTTCGTGGTGGGAGGAGAGCACTTTCAGTACAGGGTGCTTCCATTCGGCCTGGCCTCCTCGCCAAGGGTCTTTAGAAAATGCCTGGTGGTCATGGCCGCCCACATGCGCCTACAAGGAGCCTTTGTCTTTCCCTGCATGGATGACTGATTCATCAGAGGCAGCACAGCCTTCGAGGCCAGCCAGGCTGCAGGGCGAACAATCCGCCTTCTGCAGCACAGAGGTTATTTATCAACTACACCAAATCCCACCTCTCCCCAGCCCAAAACCTGAAGTTCATGAGTGCCCAACTGAACACATTACATGTCAAGGCCTTCCTCCCAAAGGAAAGGGCACATCGTCACGTGCAGCTGGTGGGAGAGGTGCAGACTCACTGGTTCATACCGGTTCACCATCTCCTTCGTCTGCTGGGCCACATGGCCTTCACAGTCCATGTTACACCCCTAGCCAGCTTGCAGATGCGGGCAGCCCAGTGGTGCCTCCGCTCACAGTGGACAGGCCCAAGGGCAGGTTGCGCAACAGGGTCGGGATCACCCACCAACTGGCAGACTCCCTCAACTGGTGGCATTCCCTACACCATCTCCAGGAAGGAATGCCCTACCATGTGCCCACACCTCAGAGGGTCTTGACCATGGACACCTCACTCCTGGGTTGGGAGGGCACACTACAGAGACCTCTGCACTCAAGGCAGCTGGTTGCAGGAGTCATCACTCCTGCAGATCAACCTCCTGGAGCTCAGAGCCATCTCCCTGGCCTTGCGAGCATTCTGCCACCTCCTATGCAACCGCCCTGTGCAGACCCAGATGGACTACCAGGTTGCTGTGTTTTATGTGAACAAGCAGTGGGGCACAGGTTCGTACTCCCTCTGCCAGGAAGCGGTGACTCTCCTCTCCTTTGCGATATGTCATGGAATGATCCTACGAGCAGTGTACCTTCCAGGTCAGGACAATTGCTTAGCGGACAAACTCAGCAGAGTCCTCTGCCCACACGAATAGTGTCTGAACCCCAGGGTGGCACAAAGACTCTTCCGCTTCCAGGGCAGGCCCATGATGGATCTGTTCCCCTCCCCGGGCAACACGCAGTTGCCCCGCTTCTGCTTACGCTAGCCGCACCCAGGGAGGGTGGCAGCGGGATGCCTTCCTGATCCTGTGGTCCGAAGACTACCTCTGTGCCTTCCCACTGACACCACTGGTGGCCAAGACCCTCTTCAAAGTCCAGAGCGAGCAGGCATCAGTAATTCTCCAGGACCAAGCAGGAAGTCAGTCCTCACATATGGGTGACATCGGCGCCGACGGAGCCCCCGTGCGGAGCATTTCCCCACCTTTCAAAGAAATCCTTTGGGAATGTAGCGCGCATGCGCGGTCCCCTTCCCTCCCAAGGGAGCCATCTTGCCCAGTCTTTCTTTTTCCGTGGAGCCCAACAGACTTGAGTTCATGTCACCCGGAAAAAGTTGATTTTTTTTCTGCGATTTTCACTTTTTCCTTCTCCGGTTCGACGCCGGTTCCCCTTCCCGCCTCGGCTTGGTACACCGGTATCGAGTCCGGAATTTCTTTTTTGGTTTTTGTCCTTCGTGACTAGCGTTCGTGCCTTTTTTGTTATTTTCACTGGCAGCCCGGTCTTTTGACCTTGCAGGGGCCCTTTTTCCTCCAATGGCTGCCAGCGGGTTCAAAAAATGTGATCGGTGTAAGAAACTTATGTCTCTCACCGACACACATGACTGCTGCCTCCGATGCCTCGGGCCCGACCATGACCTGCTGGTCTGTGGGCCGTGCGGCAAAATGTTGTCGAAGGTACTTCAGAGCCTTCAGCATTAGCAAGAGAGAATCTTTTCAGACTCCGCGTCTGTCCGGCCGGGCCCGGACTTCATCAGAGGCTTCGACATCTCGGGAGTCTGACCCCAAGCGCCGTCATGGTTCCTCTGAGAGGGGATCTCCCACCCGGGAGCACAAAAGGAAGAAGAAGCTCGTGAGGGCGTCGTCGGTGGAGGCCCCTGGGTCCTTGAGGGCCAGGTCACGTAGCCCTGACTGCCGCCCCGGGCTCTCGGAGTCAGAGAGACCATCCAAACTACCTCGCATGGAGCTGGAGTTCCCGAGTCATATAAGTTCTGTTGTCCTCGTGGACTCTCCTCCAGGAGAGCCGACGTTGGGCCCGACACCGTCGGGGCCCAAGTCCGGGGGCTGCTGAGTCTCCTGAGCTTGGACTCAGGCTGACGGCCTTGGAGAGCAGCTTGGCTGCCTTCATGGATCAGCAGCAGGTGCTGATCGCCAGTCTGACCGGTGCATCTGCCCCGACCACTGGGACCTTGACATCTAAGTCGACCCCGGAGACTGAGCCGATCCTCGAGTCCATGAAGTCTCGAGTCTATCCTCAGTCAAGGTCCCCCTCGACCTCCCATGCGGGGCCGAGGTCGTCGACACCGGTGCCCTCGGCATCGGGGTGGGTGGCACTGAGGCCCACACAGCCGGAACCGCTTGACGACTCCTCGGAGAAGTTGGCGTGGGAGACGGAGGACAATGAGTCTCCTGACACCTTCCGGACCCGGTGCGTCCCATCGGACTCACTGGAGTCCGACCCTCGGAGAAGGTCCTCCCCAGAGGATACCCCGTTCTTGGACTTCGTGAGGGACATGGCCAAGGCTTTGGCATTCCCTGCGGATGCCGAGGAGGAGCTTCGAGCCGAGGAGCTCGATGCCCTCCAGTATGATTTTCCTCCAAAGGAAACCTTTACTGTACCGGTTCCTCCGATGCTGGAACGGCTGCTCTTCCGTATATGGGAGGCACCGGTCTCGGTTCTGAGCAAACAGGTCGATTCCATTTATCGAGTCCGTAAGAGCCCTGGGTTCCAAAAGGCGCAGCTACTGCACAATTCCATGGTTTTGGAATCAGCCATGTGCCGTCTGAAGAGTCAGAAGAAGCACTCCTTGGTGCCCCCCAGCCGGGAGGCCCAGAACCTGGATGCCCTCGGTAGGAAGTGCTTCTAGGGCTCTATGCTGTCTTGCCGTATCCAGACTTACCAGCTGTACATGGGCATGTACTTACGGGACCTGGCAAAGGAGATTGCCGGGTTCTCAGCTGGCCTCTCCAAGGAACCTTTGCAGAGGTTCAAGGCCTTGTCTACAGGGATCCGGGAGTGCTAGAAGTTAATTTCTCGAGCAGCCTATGATGGTTTCGAGGCTTCGGCCCGGGTAACCACAGCCGGCATCGGTGCACGCCATCAGGCCTGGCTACAGTCATCAGACCTGGAGTCATGGGTGCAGGACAAGTTGGTCGATGTCCTGTGCCGAGGTGACCACCTATTCGGTAAGCCCATGACTGAAAAGGCTGCAGAAATCGAGACACAGACTCTTACCAGGACAAGGCTGTCCAGGAAGACTTCTGCCCCTTCTCAAAAAAAGAAGGGCTCGGGAAAGAAGCCCTTTTTCCCGAGGAAGGGTGCTGCCTACAAATCCTACCCTCAATATCAGGGCTCTCCAGCTCCCCAACAGGGCCAGCAGGCCAAGGGGCAGGGGCATGGGCCCCGTAGGCAGAAGACCCCCAAGCCGCCAGCTCCGGCTCCTGCACAGCAGGGAGCGGGGTTTTGACTCCCACAGCATAGCCTCTCCTCAGCCGGTGGCTCCACTCAGCACAGGAGGTCGGCTGACTCTGTACGCCTACAGGTGGCCAGCCATCACAGGGGATACCTGGGTACTGAGCATAGTCCAAAGGGCTACTTTCTCCACTTCCACCAACTACCCCCTCCTACTTTCCAGGGGAGCCTCCAAGACTACCTCTACACAGAAACCAGGAGTTGGCAAGTCTTCTAAGGGTATCGTATTCACACGACTATTATGGGTCTATTTTTAAGAGGGTAATCAATCCGTGTTGCAGTAGGTGCCCTCAACGTTTGACAAGAAGCTTAGCTTAATAGGGTATTTACTATCTCGTCGTTGCCTGCAATCTTAATGACTATCTTACCATACAATATAATTTTTTCATTTATTTTTTCTTTTGTTATTTTTTATATATATATTTTTTAAAATATTTACTTAGACTCTCATAATCATAAACTTCGATGACAATAGACATCAAAAAACAGATAGTGCAGGTCTCAGACTAACACTGGCAGTGCTTATTGCACAGATCAAAAAGCAACTTGCCTTCACGCATCAATGACCTTAATCGCACTTATCTATTCTTAGAAGAAATTGGTAAAGAATAGCAGGATTTCAACATTCCCTATTAAATTTTTTCTTCAGTCATTTCCAACAGAAAATTATTGACGTTGTTTATAGTGAAAGATTGTGCTTATCTTTTCAATTTATAGGTGATTCTATAGGTGATTCTATAGGTGATGCTACCTTGGAATAGAACGCCGCGCATTCATTAAGATATGTGAGTGTGATGGTGAAGATCACCATATGAGTCTCCTGATTGAAGAACATGACATCATTATTTAAACCCCTTGATTGATCCGCATGCGCGGCGTTCTGCGGGACGTTAGTAAAAAAGTTTCAGAATGTTAATGCTTTGAAGACGCAGACGGCGAATAACCGCGTTCTATTCCAAGGTAGCAGTTGGGTCCACAGAGTGGAATATTGTATCTGCAACTGTGAGTTATACACTGGCATGTCTATTATTTCTCCTGTTGTTTTATAGATCGTGCTGTGATACAATCTATCCCCCCTGAGGAAGAAAACGAAACGCATTTTTGCGGTACCCATTTGGTGGCGTCGGGGAGAAGAATCACCTATAAATTGAAAAGATAAGCACAATCTTTCACTATAAACAACGTCAATAATTTTCTGTTGGAAATGACTGAAGAAAAAATTTAATAGGGAATGTTGAAATCCTGCTATTCTTTACCAATTTCTTCTAAGAATAGATAAGTGCGATTAAGGTCATTGATGTGTGAAGGCAAGTTGCTTTTTGATCTGTGCAATAAGCGCTGCCAGTGTTAGTCTGAGACCTGCACTTTATCTGTTTTTGATGTCTATTGTCATCGAAGTTTATGATTATGAGAGTCTAAGTAAATATTTTAAAAAATATATATATAAAAAATAACAAAAGAAAAAATAAATGAAAAAATTATATTGTATGGTAAGATAGTCATTAAGATTGCAGGCAACGACGAGATAGTAAATACCCTATTAAGCTAAGCTTCTTGTCAAACGTTGAGGGCACCTACTGCAACACGGAAGTCTTCTAAGGGAACAGACGGTGGAACCGGTGCCTCACCACCTGACAGGGCAAGGCTTCTACTCCAGGTATTTCCTGGTACCAAAAAGGAGAGGAGGCCTCCGGCCTATCCTAGACTTGCGAAACCTAAACAAGTTTCTGGAGAGGGGAAAGTTCAAGATGCTTGCCCTTGGGATACTGCTTCCCTACCTCCAGCAGGGAGACTGGCTATGCTCCTTAGACCTAAAGGATGCTTATACTCGCATCCTCATTCATCCAGACAACAGGCAATATCTCAGATTTGTGGTGGGAGGAAACCATTTTCAGTACAGGGTACTCCCCTTTGGCCTAACCTCTGCCCCCAGGGTTTTTACCAAATGCCTGACGGTGGTGGAGGCTTATCTCAGGAATCAGGGAATTTTTGTCTTCCCATACCTGGATGACTGGCTCTTCAGGGGCCAGTCTCTCCAGTCCAGACAAGCCACTCTTTGCACTCTCTCTTCAGCATCTGGGCTTTGTCACAAACTATGCAAAGTCCACTTTGCTACCCTCTCAGAACCTAGAGTTTATAGCGGCAAGATTGGACACCCTTCAGGCAAGAGCTTACTTGCCCGAGGACAGGGCCCACAGATTGATGGACTTGACCAACCAGTTCCAGAACAATTCTCATGTTTCCGCCAGGCACTACCTGCGGCTCCTGGGCCACATGGCATCCACTGTACATGTGACTCTGCATGCCCATCTGCACATGCGGGTTGCTCAGTGGTGCCTCAGAGCTCAGTGGACGCAGGCCAAAGGTGACCTTCGAGACAGAGTAAAGGTGTCCAAACCACTTTTGGACTCCTTACAGTGGTGGCCTCATCTCCCAAACCTTCTCAGGGGGATACCTTTTCAGGCTCCAGCACACACAAGGGTGCTGACGACCGATGCTTCCTTAAAGGGCTGGGGGGCACATTGCCAGGGCATGTGCACTCAAAGCCTGTGCTCTCCTCGGGAGGCCAAACAACAAATCAATCTTCTAGAACTGCGAGCAATTTGCTTAGCTCTGCAAACATTTTCTAATGCCCTCTCTCACCAGTCTGTCCTAGTTCAGATGGACAATCAAGTGGCAGTGTTCTATGTGAACAAACAAGGGGACACGGGATCCAGGCTCCTATGTCAGGAGGCACTGGATCTCTGCTCCTTTGCAGTCAAACAAGGTATGTTTCTCAAGGCAGTTTACCTACCTGGTCAGGAGAATTTCCTAGCAGACAAGCTAAGCAGGATTCTCCAGCCTCATAAATGGCAGTTGAATCCACTGGTGGTCCAGCAGATCTTCCTCCGCTGGGGGCTTCCATCCATTGATCTCTTTGCCAGTCCACTGAACCGTCAGCTGCCCAGGTTCTGCTCCAGACAGCTGCATCCCCTGCGGATTGCAGCAGTTGCTTTTCTGATCTCTTGGTCTACGGGCCTCCTGTATGCGTTTTCTCCCACTCCCCTGGTGGCCCGAACTCTGTTCAAGATTCTCCGGGACAAGGCCTCGGTGATTCTGGTAGCCCCCAGATGGCCAAAACAGCCGTAGTTTCTACTTCTGCTGCAGTTGGCGGTGGAAACTCCATTCCCTTTGAGGTCGCAAGATGATCTCCTTTCTCAGGAGCAGGGTTCCCTTCTGCACCCCAATCTCAGGTCCCTCAATTTGATGGCCTGGCTGCTGAAAGGGTAGTGCAAGCTTCCTTACTTCTGCCTAAGAAAGTTGAAGAGGTGAGATTGGCCTCTAGGAGGCAGTCCCCAAGAAAGTCCTATGCCCTCAAGTGGCATAGGTTTAGTGTGGTGTGCTCAGCACAATGAAGATCCTTTCTCTTGCCTTGTGCCAGTAGTACTGCAGTATTTACTTCACCTTTCAGACTTAGGTCTTAAGTCTAACTCTGTTCTGGTCCACCTCAGTGCTTTGTCAGCACACCACTCACCGGTGGAGGGACAGTCTGTCGGTACACCCCTTGCTGTCCAGAGGTCTGCTTCTACTCAAGCCTCCGGTTTGTCCACCGGCGACTGAGTGGGATTTGAACGTGGTCTTGCAACAACTTACTCGCCCACCGTTTGAGCCGATGGCTACTTGCCATTTGCGATTCCTCTCTTGGAAAGGGCTCTTCCTGGTGGCTCTTACATCGGCCAGATGTGTGAGTGAGCTACAAGCTCTGGTTTCTGATAGACCATACACATGGTTCTTTAGGAACAGGGTGGTCCTACGGACCCATCCCAAGTTCCTCCATAAAGTGGTCTCCTCTTTCCATCTCAATCAGGAGGTGGTTCTTCTGACCTTTTTTCCCAGGCCGCATGCCAGCCCTGCTGAAACAGTCTTGCATACCCTGGACTGTAAGAGAGCGTTGTCCTTTTACATAGAATGTACGCAAGAGCATCGAAGGGCTGCTCAGCTGTTCGTCTCCTTTGACCCTAATAAGATGGGGTTACCTGTCTCGAAGCGTACATTATCCACTTGGGTAGCAGATTGTATCGCCTGGGCATATAGGACAGCTGACCTTCCTTGCAGGGTCAAGTCACGGCCCACCGTGTCAGGGCGAAAGCCGCATCAGTAGCTCATCTTCGCTCTGTTCCGTTGTCAGACATCTGCCGGGCCGCAACTTGGTCTTCAAGCCAGACTTTTGCAGCCCATTACTGCCTGGAGAGAGAGTCCCGGAGGGACAGTGCTTTCGGACAGGTGGTACTCAGTAATCTCTTTGAGGTTTAGGCAACTCCTACCCTCCGGCCCTTGTGTTGGGCTACCGTATGGGGGCGTTCTCAAAGGATATTCTTATCACGGATGCTGAGGCTCTTGAGAGGGAGCCATATTTTCAGCTTTGGGTTCCCGGTAGCCTAGAGCTGGGGAGTCCCATATGTGAGGACTGACTTCCTGCTTGGTCCTGGAGAAAGAGCAGTTACTCACCTGTAGCAGGTGTTCTCCAGGAGCAGCAGGAATCTGTCCTCATGACCCTCCCTCCTCCCCTGGAGTTGCAGTCATACTTCATTTTGATTTTTTTGCTGTCTTTCAGCTATGTCATCAGACTGAGCAAGATGGCACCCTTGTTTGGGAAGGGGACCGCGCATGTGTGCTGCATTCCCAAAGGCTTTCTTTGAAAGCTGGGGAAATGCTCCGCACGGGGGCTCCGTCGGCGCCGACGTCACCCATATTTGAGGACTGATTCCTGCTGCTCCTGGAAAACACCTATTACAGATGAGTAACTACTCTTTCTGATCGCCCCCAGATGGGCCCGACAACTCTGTTTCCTTCTGCTGCTCTCCTTATCGGTGGCACTCGCAGTCCCACTGGGTTGGGAGCTGGACCTCCTATCCCAGGAGGAGGGCTTCCTCCTGCACCCTTTCCTGAGGTCGCTGATGTTGATGGCGTGGCTGCTGAAAGAGTATTCTTAGCTCCTTTCTGTCTCCCAGGGGAAGTCAAGGAGATCCTCCTGACCTCCCGAAAACCCTCCACCAGACGAGCGTATGCCTTCAAATGGAGAAGATTCTCCATCTGGGGTACAGAAGGAGGAGAGAACCCTTTCTCCCACCGTGTGCAGCTAGTGCACCTCTCGCACGCCAGCCTGCAGTTTAATCCAGTAAGGGTGCAGCTGAGTGCCATAGTCGCTCACCATCACCCTGTAGAGGGGACATCCCTCTCAAACCAGCCTCTGGTCTCCAGGTTTCTCCAGGACCTCTTGCTATCGAAGCCCCCTCTCTGCCCTCCGACGGCAGAATGGAACCTTAATGTGGTGCTCTCACAACTCACCCGACAGCTGTTCGAGCCTCTGGCCACCTGTCATTTGAAATACCTCTTCTGGAAAGTGGTCTTTCTGGTGGCCATCATGTCTGCTCAGAGAGTGAGTGAACTCCAGGCCTTGGTGGTGGATCCATCATGTACAAGGTTCTATAAGAACAGGGTAGTGCTCCGCACACACCCCAAATTCCTCCCCAAGGTGGTATCTCCCTTCCACCTCAACCAGGAGGTGATCCTTCCCACTTTTTTTCTACAGACCCACGCCAGCAGGGAGGAGATCATATTACATGCACTAGACTGTAAACAGGTGCTGTCCTTCTACCTGCAGAGGACTCAGGCCCATCGCAAAGCTCCTCAGCTCTTTGTGTCATATGACTCCAGTAGACTGGGGCTCCCGGTAACGAAGCAAACTCTGTCCATTTGGGTAGCGGACTGCATTGCCCTTGCCTACGAGTGAGTGGGCCTTTCCTTTGTGCACCAGATCACTGCAGATCATGTGTGGGCTATGGCTATGTCGGTAGCCAACCTCTGCTCGGTGCCGGTGACGGAAATCTGCAGGGCCACCACATGGTCTTCGATTCATACGTTTGTAGCTCATTACTGCCTGGAGAGTGAGTCCTGCAGGGACAGTGCCTTTGGGCAGGCAGTACTCTGTAATATATTCAGGGTGTATGCAATTCCTGCCCTCCAACCTTTCTGTGTTCAGGCTACCGGAGTGATAGTATCGTTTGACGCTACGGTCTTGCAGAGTCTCTACAGTAAATGGGGACTCATCTTCTGCAACTCATAGTTACCCATTTGGTTGTGGTTCGGTGCTCGGCAGCCTGGAGCTAGGGAGTCACATATGTGAGGACTGACTTCCTGCTTGTTCCTGGAGAAAGCATAATTACTCACCCGTAACAGGTGTTCTCTGGGAATAATAGGAATCAGTCCTCACAACCCTCCTTCCTGCCCTTGCAGCTGCCTCCCTATATTGTTTTATATCCTTTTTTGCTATGTCATCTGACTGACAAAGATGGCACCCTTAGGCGGGAAGGGAACCACACATGCATGGTAACATTCCCAAAGGCTTTCTTTGAAAGCTGGGAAATGCTTCACGTGGCTCCATTAGCGTCTACATCACCCATATGTGAGGACTGATTCCTACTGAAATCTCAGACAAAGCCATCCAACTAAAATGATTCACAGACACTTGAATATAATGAAGACGAGAGATAGAGGTACATGCACCCTAGATATATGGGTAAAATCGCTAGCAGTGGAATGGAGGCCATCTTCCTGACCTAATGGCTTAGGAAGAGTGAAAGTGAAAGCCTATTACCACTACTACTTCTGAACATTTGTATAGCGCTACAAGATGTAGCGCTGCACAGACACATGTAAAAAACTGTCCCTCTGCTCATCAGAGCTTACAATCTAGTCAAGACAGACAGCACATTAGCTGAGACTTGGACACATCTAGTGGGAACAGTAAGGAAACACAAGGGAGATCAGTGAGCCAAGATCCGAAAGTGGCAGCGAAGAGATGAGTTTTCAGCCTGGATTTGAAAAGGGTCAGAGAAGGCGTCTGATGTACAGACTCAGGTAGTTTGCTCCAGGCATAAGGAGCAGCAAGTTGAAAGAAGCAAAGTCTGGAGTTAGTAATAGAAGAGAAGAGCACAGATAGAAGCGATTTGCCAGGGATGTAGGGAGAGATAAGAGAGGAAAGGTAGTGAGGAGCTGAAGAGCGAATGCCCTTATGGGTCAGCAGGAGAAGTTTGAACTGGATGCGGAAACGGGTAGGGAGCCAATAGTGATTTGAGAAGAGGGGTAATATGAGCATGACGAGACTGGCAGAAGATTAACCATATCTCTCTTCAGCCTTCTCTTTTCCAGGTTGAAGAGCCCTAACCTTTTTAGCCTCTCCTCATAGGGGTATCCTTCCATCCCGTTTACCATTTTGGTGGCTCTTCTCTGTACCTTTTCTAATAATGCTATATCCTTTTTAAGATATGGCGACCAGACTGGCACACAATATTCAAGGTGCGGTCGCACCATGGATCAATACAGAGGCGTTATAATATCCTTTGTTTTATTCTCCATTTCTTTCCTTATGATTCCTAGTATTCTATTTGCTTTCTTGGCCGCCGCTGCACACTGTAGAGAGTTTCAACATGTTATCTACAATGACGCCTAAATCTTTTTCTTGGGTGGTGGTTGCTAATGTGGTACCTTGAATCATGTAACCATAGTTTGGGTTGCTCTTTCCTTGGTTCATAAAGTGTAGTTACTCATCTGTAACAGGTGTTCTCCGGGAATTTCCTGAATTGTATCAGATCAACCCATGATATGGGTAGTGTAGCAGTTAACTATTATTATGTGGACTTCATTTTTGCTTGATCTGGTGTTGATTAGGACACATTTAATGGTGGTGTGGTTTGCTGTATTCTTGGGTTGGTTGGAGTCCGTTGTTGAAGGGCCTTGTGGCAAGATTTTGATGAGGCTGGAGTGATTAACTTGTCTTGGTGGGTGTCAAGAAGACCAAAGCTTGGGCTGTTTGATGTGTCTAGGGTGGTAGAGGATTGGGGGGGGAAGCATAGTAAAGGGATTAGCCCGATTAGGGCAAGGTATAAAACTTGAAGGTGCATGTTGGATGGGTGATGGATATGCTTCTAGCTTTTACTAGGTTGCAGTAGTGCACATGAAATTGGTTAATCGGTCATTTGTCTCTTTCTGGATAGGGTAACTGCTTATTAATAGTTCAGTGTTAAGTCTCGGGTGCATTGTGGAGCTGGTAATAGAGATTCTGTTGTGTCTGGATGTTTTGGTAGAGTGGTATAGTATTTGCATTTGTAGGTGTTATAGGTGTCATGCAGGTAGCAGGTGGCTGAGATGCTGTCTGAAACTATATTTGTAGAAGCCTTTCTTGCTTGTGGCTTCTGTGGTGTGCTGGGACTCTTTTGTTGTTGGTGATCTTGGTCTCTGCCTGTTGGCAATATTCTTGCTCTGCTTGGCTGTTTGTGGCCCTTTTCCTGGGGGACTGCGCCTAAGGACCATGCCAGAGGCCCTCAGGTGTGGGCCCGCCAATCGCTGGTGCACCCGAGCACGCTGAAGATTTGTGCTGAGTCCTTTGACCCTAATTATCCTCTGCATCAGGGGAATCCCTCTTCCTGCTCCCATGTGACTGACCGCCTATCGGGGCTGCTGCCTGAGATGGTGCCGATGAGTAAAAAGAATGAGTGAGCATCCACCAGTACACATAGAGAAGGAAGAAACAGAATTGCAAAACAAGAGAAAAAGCTGTTTAAAGAATTAGAGGTAACAGCATAGTAGGGACAAGATGGCGACCGGAGAGGGGGGGGGGGGTCTGTTTTTGAGATTCCGATATCGAGGGTTTTTTTTATTTGCACAGCCTGATGTTCTAGCAGAAGAAGTGCAAGCAGAAGAGTCTATCTTTGATCTCTATTAGACCAACTACGGGCATCTAGTCGACTCTTGAGGTGTATTGTTCACGCTCTGGGGAGAAAAGTAGCATCCTCGGTGGATCTGAGTACCCTTGTGTCCTCGGATCTAAGCAATGATGGGAGGTTTCTAAGTCCCAAGAACTGTAGTGCTCCATTGTGACCTGGAAGTACTGCTGCTACTGAGGTTGTGCCCCCCCTCCCCCCCCCCCCCCCGGGGCTCTAACAAGCTCACTGCGGGTTGGGTGAAGAGGGCACCTTGGTGGCAGGCTGGGCAGCCAGAAATCAGAAGTTTCTTCTTTGCCATCAGCCTTTGAGGTTGGCATGCTGCAGCACATTACCAACCTAGGAAGTATTGGATCAACTCAATGTGGTAGGATTGACAAACCCGCAGTTATAACTTTGGATTCATTGTGGGACATTATTGCTACTATGAACCACACCCTTGTGTTTGTGACTAATATTAAGGAACATCTGGCTGTGGCTAAATCAGCATGTTTGGAGGTCTCATGGGAGCAAGAGGTACAAGCTGGGTGAGTGGCTAAGATGGAAGAGAAAGTAGGTGCCCTGCAGACTCTGAGTGTGGCGCAAATGAAGGACAAAAACCTTTTAGCCAAGAAATTAGAGTATATGGAAAATCCTGTGAGAATAACCTGAGATTATTGAACCCTAAATCTCCCCTGCTGTGTCCCCCTTGGAGATGGCTCGGAAGTACCTGAACCTACTCCGCAGAAAGTACCTGAACCTGCCCTGTATCAATGTAACCCCCTCCCTCTATAATGCTTGTACATACTAAAAATCAGTAACCTACCCTCTTCCCCACACCCCCTCTTCCCTCTTCCACATATTTATTATTAAGATATAGTTCATTGTAAAACTAAAGTTCCTTGTAAATCGCTCAACAGTTCTGTTGATGTGATAGTTATGTTGATTGTAAACTGCTATGACTTGTAGATATGGTGGTATATAAAACTGGCTAAATAAATAGTTTTGTGAGGCTGTGAAGATCCCTTAGGATGATTTTCCCCCATTAATTAGAGCTCAGTATTTACGGGTATACCTTCTAAACCATTTGGAGGTTCCTAGGGGGATGCCCAGTCTGCAGTGTTAGATCTTACTGGATTTCTTAAAAGCTCACTAGATATTATCACTTAGCGAGTTACGTTAATAGTTACCTTTGCTTTAGAGTCTGACCATAATTTGATATTGCGTTATTTTGTAAGACTTTGAATGAGCAGTTCTTAGGATTGAGGATTCGCATTTTTCCTGATTTCTCTAGGAAGACTCAAAAAAGAAGTTCTTGGTACCAAAGCTAAGAGTCCTTGCTTTTGGGGCAAATTATTCCTTAAATTTCCTTGCAGGTGTTGTGTGATTTTTTTTTTCTGACAAGCAGTATGTTTACTTCGAGCCAAAGCAGCTCTTTGAGTTTTTGTCCTTGAAGAGGTGGTAAAGATGTGATGTCACCATCCGACTGGCGCTGCATCCTCCTGCCCTTCCGTATTAATCTATAATTAGTCAGGCTTATTTCGTGTATATGAGTGAGGCTCTATAAATCTATCTTTTTCTTGCCCTGAATGTGGACTATTTAGATATTGGATTTTTCCTTTGAGTATAACATTTTTCTTTTTTTTTCTTGATTTGCTGTATTTTCTGTTCATTCATGTTTAGCTTCGATGATAAAGTGAAATTTATAAACTGAAAAAAAAAGAATTAGATCAGCAAACAAAGAACAAGTGCCAAATGTACACATGCAGTGGGAAATACAAGGTGTTACTCTAGGAACCATACTTCTACTAGTACTACTACTAATCATTTGTATAATGCTACAAGGCCTAGGCAGCGCTGTACATAAAGATGAAAGAGAGCACAAGGAAGCAGTGATGTGAAAGTAATCCACGTGGATGTTCCCTACATATATTAGTTACGCTCTACCAGTGTCTCACTAGTGGTCTTAGTCCCCTAAAGAAGGCTTCGGCCAAAACACGTGTTGGGCAGACCCTGATTGTTAATAAAAGCACTTCCTCCAGTGGCGTGGCTCTCCTGCTTCCTTGTGCTCCTTTGTGCCTGCAGGAGGTGCCTTCCTTCTGTGCATAAAGATGTAAGAGACATTCTCTCTGCTCTTCAGAGCTTACAATCTAATCAAGATGAAAAAACATTGCAAAACTGGAGACTAGAGTATGGTAAGATATGCATAAGTAGTGAACAGGAGTGTGAGGGACATCTGGATCCAAAAGCAGCCTCGAAGAGGTGGGTTTTTCCTTATCTGTCCTCCAGTTTAGTCCTCCACCTCTGGGTTGTGCACCTCCTCCTGCAGCTTGGAGACTGGGCATGTCATAAAAAAGTGACATCACTGGATGTAGTCTGCTGGCCTCTCCCATCATCCCCAGTGTGTCCAGTCTCCATGCAGCAGGAGAATGTAGTGAGCCTAAGTGCTGGGCTCACTAGAGAACAGATAAGGAATAGTTTAGATTAGCTTTAGCTGGTTTTCTTTTAATTTGTCCCTCATTTAGCACTTTATCTATTTTGGGGAGCTATCGCTTTACACAAATAAAAAAAGAATGCTGCTGTTGTGCCTGCTCTGGTTGGCCTGCCAGTCTTTGTGTTCCCTCTCCAGCTTTGCTACCGGCGCAGATGTCTCCTCCCTGATCAGGTCGGGGGAGAGCTCTGCTGTAACAAGACCAGTTCCGTCTTCAGCTGCACGACGCCGGCGCGGCTCTGCAGTCTAGAGGTGTTTGGTGGCGGGAAACCTGCCCGTCAGCTTCCCGCTTGTCAGCGGAGCAGAGCCACGTGGTCTGCAGCACCGCGGTAGCGGGAGCGCAGAGCACAGTCCGGGGGTGCCGTAGTCCGTAAGTGCAGACATGAGGGCTGTTTGTTGAGCGGGGAAACGGCTACAGCGCTAACCAGTAACGGCGTGTTTTCTTCGCGCTCTTTTTTTCTGTCTCTTCAGACAGCGGCGGCCATTTTCTCAGCATGCCGTATACATGCAGGCAGCAGAATGCCGCGGTACAAACTTCAATTTGCTGCAGTTTAATTCACTTTTATTTTTATTTTATTTTATCTTAGTTTCATTTGCTTTAATGTGCTTTGAGTTGCCTTTTCCTTTCTTGATTGGGATGCTTATAGTGAATACTGCATTTCTCCGGGAATCCTTGGGACACAGGTTCAGGTGGCTGAACCACCTCGTTTGGGGCAGGGGTCAGCTTCCTATTGGTTGCCTGTCTTGCCTGCTTGCATAAAGAAAGAAGAAAAGATTTAAAGAAGAATTTAAAAAAAAGAAAAATAAGAGAATAAAATTTAAGAGATGGCGGCACGGCTTCAGTGTGTAGTATGCGGTACCCGTAGAGGGGCTATTGCCATCTCGGGTATTTGCCGAGGCTGTACACAGGTTTCTACCAGCATGGAGCAGCAAATGGAGGTTAAGGTAGGACAGGAGCCTCAGGGGGCTTCGGCTGGTGTGGACGCAGAGGTGTATCTGCCCACTGCGCCGGGGGTTGGTCCTGAGGCATCAGCAGGGCCTTCTGGGGTGCTATCCACTTCGGGACCGCAGCCCAGGGACTTTTGCCCTGACTTTGTGCTGATCATGCATCAGGCGTTCTGTTTGCGGTAGCAAGGGAAGGTGCCGGAGGCGCTGTCACTGACTGGGGCGCCACTGCGGCCAAGTCCGGCTGAGGCGAATGCCGGTTCTTCGAGGCCAACAAAACGAGCAAGGACTCGGGAGCCTTCGATTTCTGAATTGGAGGGGCAGGAGTCGGAGGAGAACGACGTCAACCTAGAAGGTGGAGAGGAGGATTTGGAAGAGGGAGAGATCCCTGAGCCAGAGGATCAGGCAAGAGTTATTCGGGTGTTCCGGAGGGAGGAGTTGACAGCACTTATCACGGAGTCCCTTCAGACACTTAAGCTTGCCACGGAGCAGCCTTTGGAGGACGACAACGGTGAAGACCCAATTATTCAGACAGTGCGTCCAACACAAGTGGTGGTTCCAGTGCACAAGGTGGTTGACAGAATGATACAGGATGAGTGGAATCAGCCGGAAGCAGGGCTCTGGGGTGTTCGCATTATGAATAGACTGTATCCGTTGGCAGATAGACAAGGAGAGGTTTCGGTCTCCGAGGATTGATGCGCGGTGTCAACGGTGACCAAGAAAACCACTATTCCGGTAGAGGGCAGTTCAGCCTTGAAGGATGCGCAGGATAGAAAGTTGGATGGTTTATTGAAGCAGGCCTTTGAAGCCAACGCGGTGTCATTACAAGCTTCCATTTGTGGGGCCTGGGTGGCAAGAGCTTGTCTTCGATGGTTTGCAACAGTCTTCTCAGCTGGAACAAGAGGGTCTCAGTGAGCTGGACCGCCTGGAGTCGAGGTCAACTTATCTGTTGGATGTTCATTATGACTTGATTAGAGCACTGGCTAATAGTATGGCGTCGCTTGTGGCCGCTCGCAGATCCCTGTGGTTGCGGAATTGGGCGGCCGACGGGTCATCCAAAGCACGTCTCTGTAAACTCTCTTTCAAAGGAAAGTTGTTGTTTGGGGAAGATCTCAATAAGTTGGTAAAGGATGTAGGGGAGTCTAAAGGTGGCTGACTGCCGGAGGATAAGCCCAAGCAGAGGAAGGCCGCGTCAGCCTTTCAAGGTACCTTTAGAGACTTTCAGAGATTTAGGACGTCTCGCTTGGGCGGATTCCAAAGAGGAAGATTTGCTCCTCGGGCCCAGGGGTTTCAAGGAGCAGGGTAGAGGTTTTGCAGCGGCTGCCTTCGCATCCAATCGGAAGCTGCAATGAAGTGAGGTGGACCTTGGCAGGAACTTTTCCGATAGGCGGGAGACTTCGGGATTTTCTCCCTGCCTGGATCCAAATAATGACCGATCAGTGGGTGTTAGAGATAATCCGAGATGGCTATGCGCTGGAGTTCGCACGGCCGGTTCGGGATTCATTTGTGCAGTCGCCCTGCAAAGGGCAGCGGAAAGCCTAGGCGGTCCGCTCCACGCTGGATCATCTGTTATGCTTAGGCGGAGTTGTCCCGGTGCCCAAAGCAGACTTCGGCAGGGGTCGATACTCAATTTATTTCGTGGTGCCAAAGAAGGATGGATCGCTTCGTCCAATTTTAGATTTAAAAGAAGTGAACCGCTGTCTCCGAGTACCACATTTCAGGATGGAAACGCTGCGGTCCGTCATTGTGGCGGTGTGCCAAGGAGAGTACTTGACATCCCTCGATCTCACGGAGGCGTATTTACACGTACCGATCAGAGCGGGTCATCAAAAATTTCTCCAGTTCGCTCTGCCTTGGGGGCACTATCAATCAATTTCAGGCATTGCCCTTCGGTCTAGCAACGGCGCCACGAACGTTCACCAAGATCATGGTGGTGGTAGCAGTAACGTTATGAAAGGAAGGAATTCTGATTCATCCCTATCTCGATGATTGGTTGAGTCGAGCGAAGTTCAGAGCCGAGAGCATACAAGTTACGGACAAGGTGGTGAAATTCTTGGAGAAACTAGGTTGGGTAGTCAATACGAGCAAAATTCATCTTGTTCCGTCCCAGAGCCTCGAGTACCTCGGAGTACAATTCAACACTCTGAGGGGAGCAATATTTCTGCCATATCGTCAGGTCAAGGCCCTTCGACAAGTGATTCGCCAGTTCAGGTCCACTCCGGCCCCTTCGGCCTGGAATTATCTCCAGGTGTTAGGTACGATGGCGGCGACCCTAGAGGTGGTGCCTTGGGCCAGAGCTCACATGAGGCCGTTGCAGCGATGGTTACTGCACTGTTGGTCTCATCAAGCCGACCTGCTAAGCAGACATCTGCCCTGTCCTCTGGAGGTCCGTTGGGCGTTGAAGTGGTGGTTAATTCCAGAGGCGTTGGAGGCTGGGATGCCCCTGGAGCAGCCAGAGTGGCTGCCATTGTTGACAAGATGCCAGTCTCACGGGTTGGGGAGCACATTGCGGGGAGCTTTTCATGCAGGGTCTGTGGTCAGCTCAGGAGAGCGCGTGGTCCAACAGATTGGAGCTCAGAGCGGTAGTATTAGCTGTAGACATGGACAGATAAAGGGTTCCCAGAATCCCCAATATGTAATTGAAGATGGATGAATTTTTTGATACAGAATGTGTTTAGAAGTTTGACTTTTCACCTACTTCCTCTTAAATAGAATAGGATGTCATGATCATGAGTTCTGTGTAACCGTTTCTAAAATAGTCTGGAACACTGTTAACGCAAGCATAAAAAGTAAACATAGGCTATGAACTGTGCAACCATAGTTCATTGTACAGTCAACTGGAAGTCCCTGCTGACACAACATAATTTTTGCAACTTTGCAATTATAAATAATTTTGTCATAATCAAGTAAATTTCATCTAATACACTGTAATCAGATCTTGCTCTGTAAAAAGAACTTTGGCGACACCTTGTGTTATTTCATGGTTATAATAAATGACTGTTACTTCCCCTTTTTCTGTAATAAAAGGAGCTTTTTAGGAGGAAGAATTTGAATTCAATAAGCATGGAATTATGCATGTCCATAGACCCGTTTATTGTCTTCCCTCTGAGCTCAAAGAAAGTAAAACGTGTGTGTGATTGTGTTCTGTATTACTCTCTGCCTGTTTCTCACTGCTTGAGGACCAGAGACCTAAAGAGCCGTGGTATTGTGGTCAGATCACGGAGTTTTCTTCATTAGCATTACAGGTGTTCAAGAGGATGGTGCGGGGTCGGGCGGTAAGAGTTCTATCGGACAACTCCGCAACAGTGGCCTACGTCAGTCGGCAAGGGGGTACAAGAAGTACGGCCATAGAAGAGGAAGCAGAGGCGCTCTTTGCTTGGGTTGAGCTTTGGTTGCCAGCGATTTCTGCGGCGCACATTGCCGGGAAGGACAATGTAATAAACCCACAAAAAAGTGAGGAAAAAAGTGTCTTCTCAATTTTCCTTAAAAAGAAATCCAATATAAGTTTAAATTCTATTTCGTTTTTTTTTTTTTTTTTTTGTCAGACTGTATGATACCCTGTACCGGGGTCGCCACAGCAGACTCCCAGACATCGGTAAATAACAGTCCCTTTTATTCAAACCAGCAGTAAAACCATAACAAAAGGTTCATTTATACTTAACTGCCACGGCAAAAATCATCAAGGTGAGAGACACGACACAGTCCTGTGTTTCGGGCTCTCATTTTAATCCGCCCTGCTTCAGGCCAACATTGTCATCACCAATCAAATAGCCGTCAATATGAGAAGGAAGAGAAAACTTCAAAAGGAAGACCTTTTTAAACACGGCGTCTGACGTCATCCCATACAGCCAACCAATCCAGGGAGAGAGAGATAAAATATAAAGTCTCATAATAGACTAAGCCAATCCAACTCTAAATTCAAACCATGTGGGGTCACTGTATGAAGACGGAATATCCAACGTTGTTCCACAGATTGTAGCTTCCGAACGTGATCTCCCCCGGCCGAATTCTGTGGACTTTGATCGATGGCCCTCCACCGCAGGTCCTCAAAATTATGGCCACAAGAGATCATATGCTGAACAAGTGGAGCTGAAATTGTACGGGTACGAACCCGAGAGGCATGTTCCGACAGCCGAACTCTTAAAGGGCGAATCGTCCGCCCTATATAAGCTAAACCACATGGGCAGCAGATCAAATAGACCACATAGGAGGAATCACAGGACGTGGCATGAGGGAAGGACCATTGCCGCTGTGTCCGAGGATCAATCCAAAGGGATCCTTGCAAAGAGCCTAAACAATAGGCACAATGTCCACAAGCAGAATGTCCAGTCTGATCCCCAGAGGGACAAACTCGCAGGGTGGTATGCACCAAAGCATCTCGCAAATTCCGTCCGCTGGTGAAGGCCACACACAGGTTTTTCTGAAAGCAAGAATGAATAGATAGCATATTCCAATGTTTCTTCAAAATAGATCGTACAGCATGGATGCAATGATTAAAGGGCAATACTCCTATAAATTTAGAGAGATCCCTAGACCCTGTCCCCAGAAAACCTCCCTCAGGGCGATCCACTAACCTCTGGGATCCAGAAATCCTTCCCCCAACCTCGGGGGTAATCCTCTCCACCAAATTCGGTAGAAGCCATTCACGATGGTTACACAAGGCCCGTTTATAAGCAACCCGAATAATTTTTGAAGGGTAGCCACGATCACGTAAACGGAGGCTCAATTCACGAGCATGGATTTTAAAATCAGCAAGGGAAGAGCAAATCCGTCGAAGCCTGAGAAACTGGCCAAAAGGGAGTCCCCGTTTTAAAGCCGGAGGGTGGAAACTAGAGTACTTCAGAAGAGTATTACGCTGGACAGGTTTGCGGAATAAAGAGGTGGAGACACCCGAAGTGTCAATAGTAACCAGAACATCCAAAAATTCAATATGAGAGGTATGATACTTCAAAGTAAACTTAATATGTGGATCCGCCTGGTTCAAAAAATCAACAAACTGAAGGAGTGAAGCCACATCAGCCTTCCACAGGAAAAAGATGTCATCCAAAAATCTTTTCCAAAGGATTTTCTCTTAAAATGGAATGGCATTTTAAATAAATGTGCTCTTGATTTAATGACCCTTTTGGTTGAACGGACAACCACTGAGGAGGAAGTCATCTCTGCACAGTTGATTGAGCTTCATGCGAAGTACAAAGCCTCCTGTTCCTCAAGTACTATACACAGCATCATGATCCACCTCCATACCCACACACTCACCCAGTTGTATCACTTGATAACACATGCTTTACTCGGTTGCAACCTGATTAATGATTAGTATACTAACACAATGCATTAATGCCTCATCACCATGTTAAATATAAAAATGTTATAGTCTAATCCCGACGGTAAAATTTGTTATATTTTATTTATTTATTTATTTAACATTTCTTATATACCGCCTTTCATTATATCAAGGCGGTTTACATTGAACAAACTGAAATTACATTGAACAGGGCATTATAACTTGGAGATAACTATATTACAGGAAACATGGGCAATGGAGGGTTAAGTGGCTTGCCCAAGACCACAAGGAGTACCTGTGGGACTAGAAACCCCAGTCCTAGTCCTTATTATGGATAAATGAACATCAAGCTCCGTTTAATTAGTATTTATTTTCTTAATCAGATAAGCACTAGAAAAATGAGATATGGAAGAGTGCACCTGAACACTGTCACAACAGAGGTGACCATGACTCTCCAGGTGTAGCATTAAATGTTTATTCGCTGCATCTTTGCTGACACCGAGAATGGTTTAGACTTGAATCAGCAACAGAATAATGCAAGGGCTCAAACAGGTGACACCCCAAGTGTTAAAAAAGCAAAAGAAATGTGGAATAATACAGGTTTTGCATCGTTATGTTAAGTAACAAGAAAGACAAATTCAGAAATCAGTGTTAAATATAGATGCAAAAGTTAACAGGCTGAAACGTGCCTGTTTAAAGCAATGCACAGTTGCATACATCCCTCGAAATACCTCTCCCTCCCTTCTTCCCCCCCTCCTCACGTCCACAGAAGAGGAAAGAGTGGTAGGATATTCATGCCAGCTACTGAGTGCGTGCCACTGCGTCCACAGCTGCCTGACTAAAATCCTACAGAAGGGCAGGTACATCTGTACCCAGATGTGTATGGACTGCTCCTGATTGTTTTGAAACATACTAAATAAATACTATGATCCTAAGAACATTACTTATGTTTTCTTAGTACTCTAACTTGAAAGACAAGATCCCAACATTTATTTTTATATTACAACAACTCATAGCTATGAAACAAACATAGAAATGGTTTTCATGCCGAACATACTGGTCTGCCTGACTAGCTCCAGCCAAGGGCAGTGAAGGTAGTAATGTAGCTGTAGGTGTGTAGCAGGCTTGGTAAGCTCCACATGTAACTCTCACCGTTGCACTTTTCTTGCTAATAAGTCTTTTGGAACAGCAATAGAAGGATCCCCCAAATGCTGATGGAAAGTGGATTCAGTCCTAGGTAAGTCTTGTATCAGATAAAGAAAATGCAGTGTCTGGAGCATGTAAGCTTTCCAGATTTAGAATCAAAAACAAATGTGAAACTGAAGATTTTTTTTAAAGTGATTGTTATTTTGATACAAGGACGAAAGCTTGGGCTGCTCACAAAGCACTTGGCTACACATACAGAGAGCAGTACAGGTCCTAATTCCTGCTCTCTATAGCAAAAATGTCTTCAGAAAGGTACACTGCATTAAGTAGATAAAACCTTGGAAGACAGAGTAGTTACTCACCTGTAACAGGTGTTCTCCAGGAGCAGCAGGAATCAGTCCTCACATTTGGGTCATCGGCGCCGATGAAGCCCCAGCGGAGCACCCCCCCAGCCCCCCATGAAAGCCCCCGGGAATGCTGGCACGCATGCGCGGTTCCCCTCCCGCCCAAAGGTGCCATCTTACCTCAGTCAAATGAAATAGCTAAGAACAGCACAGAAAAATGTAAAACAAACTATGTACAACTGCAACTCCAAGGGGAGGAGGGAGGGTTGTGAGAACTGATTCCTGCTGCTCCTGGAGAACACCTGTTACAGGTGAGTAACTACTCTTTCTCCAGGACCAAGCAGGAAGTCAGTCCTCACATATGGGTGACTCCCTAGCTCTGGGCTACCAGGAACCCAGGCTGAACAAGAGAACTCCCTCTAGTCACAGCATCAAAGAAAAGGCTTTTCAAGGACACAACCTCCACCGGTAGCCCAACAGAGGGCAGGAGTTGCCTAAACCTCAAAGAGATTCCGGAGTACTGCTTGGCCAAAAGCACTGTCCCTACGGGACTCCCTCTCCAGGCAGTAATGGGCCGCAAAAGTCTGGCTTGAAGACCAAGTTGCAGCCCTGCAGATGTCTACCAAGGGCACAGAGCAGAGATGAGTCACTGAGGCAGCCATTGCCCTGACACGGTGGGTCGTAACCCGACCCTGCAAAGGAAGGTCAGCCGCCTTGTAAGCCCAGGTGATACAGTCAGCCACCCAGATGGACAAGGTATGCTTGGACACAGCCAACCCCAACTTATTGGGGTCAAAGGATACGAAGAGCTGAGTAGCCCTTCTATGCCCCTGCGTACGGTCAAGGTAGAAGGGTAAGGCCCTCCGACAGTCCAGGGTATGCAGGACTGCTTCAGCCTGGCTTGTATGAGGCCTAAGGAAGAATGTTGGAAGAACCACCTCCTGGTTGAGGTGGAAAGAGGAGACAACCTTAGGAAGGAACTTTGGATGAGTCCGAAGGACCACCCTGTTCCTATAAATCCTGGTGTAAGGCCTATCACAGACCAGGGCCTGAATCTCACTCACTCGCCTAGCCGAGGTAAGGGCTATCAGGACGATTGTCTTCCAGGATAGGAGGCGTAGTGGACAAGTAGCCATCGGCTCAAAAGGTGGGCGAGTCAGTTGCTGCAAGACCACATTCAACTCCCACTCAGGGGCATGAGGACGGATAGGAGGCTTGAGCAAAAGCAAACCCCTGAGGAAGCGGGACACCAAGGGGTGACCCGACAAAGAATGTCCTTCCACCAGAAAGTGGTGAAATGCTAGAGCAGAGAGGTGGACCCGAACAGAATTGGACTTAAGTCCCTGATTTGATAAGTGCAGTAAGTACTGAAGCACTACTGGTACAGTACAGGAGAAAGGATCCTCTGTACGTAGCTGACACCACACAGAAAACCTTATATGTATGTATATAGTTTTACCCAGTTAACTCAAGTTTAAAAATCCTGTTTTATGTAAACGTTGACGATTTGTCCAAATAATTCTGTTCATTGTAAACCGCACTGATGTGAAATAGCGCGGTATATAAGAAATGTTAAATAAAAAAAATAAAGATGAGAAACACAAAACCTCTTTGGCTGATTTAGAGACTAAGTTATCTACGTTTCGTGACAATTTGAGGAATTAGAAGATCCGAAAATTTCAACGTGGTCAGAAGGATTACTTAAATGACCAGGTGTATTCTTGGATGGTCAAGGGGGATCAGCCTGTAACTAAGAAGGTTTCGTTTAGCGATACAGTTGACACCTCTACAGACTCCGAAGTGGAACATCCACAGGGGGTTCCTAAACAGAGAAAATCTAAATCTAAGAAGCAAGCTGCTTTACCTATAGATAGTGGCTTTGCTTCTATTCCTGATAAGGATTGTTTTGGTGAATTCGGGCCTCAAAAGGATTTTCAGGACGGCCGGTATCGCGGTTTGTCCCGCCCTCGTTACCAAGGCCACTGGAGGGGACCAGTTACCAGACAGAGGCGCAGAAATCAGTCTTCAACCTTAGTGGACGAATTTTGACATCGGCCCAGCTTGAAGTTCTTTCTTTGGGGCTTTCATTCGTCCCTACGGTATTATATGACTCTTTCACGGTACGTTTGGCTTTACAAAAGTTTTTTTGAAAGTTGCAAGTTGCTTTATATTTTTCGGGTAAACGTTCTCAGGATGAGTCTCTTGTTTTTCCATCTTCTCACTGGGTTCCTCCGGGTCCTAAGGATCCGGTTATTCATACCTTTGAGCAATTGGTGTTGGCTGATTTATCTAAAATGGAGAACACCATGGCAGATTTTCACCCTAATTTATCTCATAGTCAACGCGTTGCTTTGAGGGAATTGGCGTCTACCCCCGATTTAGTTATCCGCCCTGCGGACAAAGGGGATGCGGTGGTGGTTGTCTTTTTCTGCTTACCACCGTGACGCCCTCACACAACTCAGTGACACTAAATATTATTGTCTCCTTTCAGACGATCCTACTTCAACATTGCTACTTCTTATTAAAGAACTTTGTACTTCTGCGTTGGATGCGAATTGGATAACTCGCCGGGAATATCGTTTTTTGATACAGGATAACCCTTGCATCCCAGTGTTTTATACGGTTCCGAAGGTGCATAAATCTTTACATAGTCCTCCAGGCCGTCCCATTGTTTCCTGCTGTGGGTCAGTTCTTGAGCCTTTGTCCCAGTTTTGTGACATTTTTTTTGCAACCTTTGGCGTCTAAGGTACCATCTTTTATCCGGGACACTTCCCATTTTTTGGTGATGTTACAATCAGTGGTTTTGCCTGCTTCCCCGGTGTTATTGGTCACTTTAGATATTGTGGCCCTTTATTCTAACATTTCTCAGTCCCTGGCTTTGGAAGTGATTTCTAATCTTACCCTTCCACTACCTGATCGCCTCCCTCAACATTTTGTGCTATCCCTCCTCCGATTGGTGTTAGAAAAGAATTATTTTCGCTATGAGGATCTATTTTACCTTCAGATTTTTGGGATTGCCATGGGGGCTACAGTAGCCCCCTCGATTGCCACCCTTTTTATGGCTTACTTTGAGCAAAAGTTTGTCTATGGATCCTCTTGGTTTGCGGATGTCCTCCTTTGGAAAAGATTTTTGGATGACATCTTTTTCCTGTGGAAGGCTGATGTGGCTTCACTCCTTCAGTTTGTTGATTTTTTGAACCAGGCGGATCCACATATTAAGTTTACTTTGAAGTATCATACCTCTCATATTGAATTTTTGGATGTTCTGGTTACTATTGACACTTCGGGTGTCTCCACCTCTTTATTCCGCAAACCTGTCCAGCGTAATACTCTTCTGAAGTACTCTAGTTTCCACCCTCCGGCTTTAAAACGGGGACTCCCTTTTGGCCAGTTTCTCAGGCTTCGACGGATTTGCTCTTCCCTTGCTGATTTTAAAATCCATGCTCGTGAATTGAGCCTCCGTTTACGTGATCGTGGCTACCCTTCAAAAATTATTCGGGTTGCTTATAAACGGGCCTTGTGTAACCATCTTGAATGGCTTCTACCGAATTTGGTGGAGGGGATTACCCCCGAGGTTGGGGGAAGGATTTCTGGATCCCAGAGGTTAGTGGATCGCTCTGAGGGAGGTTTTCTGGGGACAGGGTCTAGGGTTCTCTCTAAATTTATAGGAGTATTGCCCTTTAATCATTGCATCCATGCTGTACGATCTATTTTGAAGAAACATTGGAATATGCTATCTATTCATTCTTGCTTTCAGAAAAACCTGTGTGTGGCCTTCACCAGGGGACGGAATTTGCGAGATGCTTTGGTGCATACCACCCTGCGAGTTTGTCCCTCTGGGGTTCAGACTGGACATTCTGCTTGTGGACATTGTGCCTATTGTTTGGGCTCTTTGCAAGGATTCCTTTGGATTGACCCTCGGACACAGCGGCAATGGTCCTTCCCTCATGCCACATCCTGTGATTCCTCCTATGTGGTCTATTTGATCTGCTGCCCATGTGGTTTAGCTTATATAGGGCGGGTGATTCGCCCTTTAAGAGTTCGGCTGTCGGAACATGCCTCTCGGGTTCGTACCCGTACGATTTCAGCTCCACTTGTTCAGCATATGATCTCTTGTGGCCATAATTTTGAGGACCTGCGGTGGAGGGCCATCGATCAAATTCCACAGAATTCGGCCGGGGGAGATCGCGTTCGGAAGCTACAATTTGTGGAACAACGTTGGATATTCCGTCTTCATACAGTGACCCCACATGGTTTGAATTTAGAGTTGGATTGGCTTAGTCTATTATGAGACTTTATATTTTATATCTCTCTCCCTGGATTGGTTGGCTGTATGGGATGACGTCAGACGCCATGTTTAAAAAGGTCTTCCTTTTGAAGTTTTCTCTTCCTTCTCATATTGACGGCTATTTGATTGGTGATGACAATGTTGGCCTGAAGCAGGGCGGATTAAAATGTGAGCACGAAACACAGGACTGTGTCATGTCTCTCACCTTGATGATTTTTGCCGTGACAGTTAAGTATAAATGAACCTTTTGTTATGGTTTTACTGCTGGTTTGAATAAAAGGGACTGTTATTTATCGATGTCTGGGAGTCTGCTGTGGTGACCCCGGTACAGGGTATCACACAGTCCGACAAAAAAAAACAAACGAAATAGAATTTAAACTTATATTGGATTTCTTTTTAAGGAAAATTGAGAAGACTGTGTGTTTTCCTCACTTTTGTGTGGGTTTATTTGGAGCTGGGTGAGGTTTGGCTCCTGGGCTTGGTGATTTTGCCTTTTTGTGTTTGGGAAGGACAATGTGACTGCGGATTTTCTCAGCAGAGTCCAGATGGATGCCAGCGAATGGGAGCTACATCTGGAAGTCTTTGCACAGGTGGTGCGCAAGTGGGGGCCGCCGATCTTGGATCTCATGGCGACCTTTCACTCAGCAAAAGCCAGTCGGTTCTTCAGCAGGCGGCGAGAAAGGATGTCGGAGGGGATCGACGCCCTGCTGCAGCCCTGGCCGGTGTCGGGTCTCCTCTATGTATACCCACCATGGGCACTCATAGGTCGAGTAGTGCAGCGGATCAAGGGTCACCCGGGGAGAGTATTGCTGGTGGCTCCGGATTGGCCAAGACATCCATGGTATGCCGATCTCATCCGTCTCCTCAACGGGGATCCGTGGAGATTGCCGAAGTTAGTGTTAATTCAAGGGCCTCTGCGGATGCCTCAGGTGGATCGGTTCTCTCTTACGGTCTGGCCATTGAAAGGGCACGTTTAAGGAAAAAAGGTTACTCAGGAGCAGTCATTGTGACTTTGCTTAAAGCTCGGAAGTCGTCTACGTCTTTGACGTACGTTTGCATTTGGCGCATTTTTGAGGATTGGTGTTCCAGGAGGCAAGTGCGGGCAGCGACCGCATCCGTGCCAATGGTTTTAAGCTTCCTTCTAGGAAGCCGTTTGAGCCTTTGCAGCAAGCGTCCGTGAAGGATTTTCCATTGTAAACGGTGTTTTTGGCGGCTATTTGCTCAGCCTTGTGAATCTTGGAGTTGCAGGCATTGTCTTGTAGAGAACTGTTTCTGTCTTTTTCTAGGAAAAGGTGGTGCTTTGTCCGGTTCCTTCCTTTTTGCCCAAGGTAGTTTCACCGTTTCATGTAAATCAGACGGTTTCTCTTCCGGTGCTGGGTTCGTTGGTGGACGTCGCAGTGGACCAGGGATTGTGCCGCTTGGACTTAAAGCGAGTGTTGAGGTGGTATTTTAAGGTCTCCGAGGGTTTTCGTAAATCTGAACGTCTGTTTGTTCTGTTCAGGGGATCCCGTAAAGGGGAGGCGGCGGCCGAGGCCTCCATTTCTCATTGGATTAGAGAGGCGATCGCTTCGGCATATCGGTTGTCAGGGTGACAGGTACCAGCTGGATTGCGAGCTCATTCTACCAGAGCGCAAGCGGCATCATGGGCGGAACACAGTTTGGTGTCGCCTGTGGACATTTGTAGAGCGGCTACTTGGTCGTCTCTTCACACTTTCAGTAAACACTACCGCCTGGATGTGTTGGCAGTAAAGGATGCTGTGTTTGGGGCGGTGGTGTTGCAAGCCGGCTGGAAGGGGCCCTCCCAATAAGTACTGCTCTGTTACATCCCAGAGGTGGAGGACTAAACTGGAGTACCGATAAGGAAATGATAATTACACTTACCTGGTAATTGTTCTTCCTTGAGGGACGACAGTTTAGTTCTCCTTCCCGCCTGGGGTAGTATACAGGTAAGCAGTGGAGGTTCAGCCGGGTGAAGCGTGAGATTACCGGTAGGTAGATATTTTTTCTAGGATTCTTTGTTTCTTCTGGTCCTTTTTGCCTATCTTTCTGACGTAGGTAGAAGGAGAACGCACAAGAAGGAAAAGCCTATCTTATGGGACAGAAATGTCTCTTGTATAAAGTAGTGGTTATACGGTCATTTAACATGGTTGGTTTTTAGTTAATTATTTGTTGCTCTTTTAAGTGTGCTTTGTCGATAGTTCACTGGGGATGATGGGAGAGGCTAGCAGACTACATCCAGTGATGTCACTTTTTTGTGACATGCCCAGTCTCCAAGCTGCAGGAGGAGGTGCACAACCCAGAGGTGGAGGACTAAACTGTCGTCCCTCAAGGAAGAACAATTACCAGGTAAGTGTAATTACCATTTAATCTGGATTTGACTAGGGCCAGAGAAGGAGCTCAACGCACCGATTCACGTAATTTGTTTCAGGCATTTAGAGCAGTAAGATAGAATGGATGAAGTCTGGCGTTGGAAGAAAAGGGCACAGGTAAAAGGGATCTGCCAGATGAGTGAAGTTCCCGAGGAGGAGTGTAGAGTGAAATTACCACTACTACTACTACTACTAATGAACATTTGTATAGCGCTACAAGATGTATGCAGCACGGCACAGACTTATGTAAAAGACTATCCCTGCTCATCAGAACTTACAATCTAATCAAGACAGACAACACAATAGCTGTAGACATGGGATACAGCTAGGGGTAATGGTAAGGAAACAAAGGAGATCTGGTGAGTCAAGATCCAAAAGTGGCAGCAAAGAGGTGAATTTTCAGCCTGGATTTGAAAAGGGTCAGAGAAGGCGCCTGATGTACAGACTCGGGTGATTTGTTCCAGGCATAAGGAGCAGCAAGGTGAAAGGAGCGAAGTCTGGAGTTAGCAATAAAAGAGAATTGTCAGCAACACATCTACAATCCCTTATTGGAAACATGCCATACACTAGAGCTAGAAGATCAAACTCATTTAACATGTTACACGCCCCTTCAACAATTACTAAAACGAGTCACACATCCTCCAAGCGAGCTTTCTCATTATTTGCCCAACTCCCTGGAATGCACTGCCCAATAACCTAAGTGCCACAAATGGCCTAACAGATTTCAGAAAAAGCTAACCCCCCTCCTCCCCCTTCATTGGACACTTTACTAACCCAACTTAATCTCTCAAATTGAATGGACCTTTGTTTGGGCAATTTTTGCTTTAATAATTTGCCCACTTAGACACATTACACATATATCTTAACCACTCGAGCCATATGGGCCTCCACAACCTCACACCGTAATTGCTCCCTATAATTTCCCACTCAACATAATGTTATGTAGTTACTATGTTAGAAGGTTATGCTGTTATTTCATGTTTGCTTATTTTATATTGACATGGATCTTTGTAAAGCCCCGTTGGCCACATTGTTATGTACATTTATTTATTTTACCAGTTTTAGATATCACCTTTTACGTCAAAGTGTTTTACAAGTAACTAAGTTGTGTACAATTATGGGGTGGGAGTGGGTACTGGAGGCGGTATAGGCATCCGTAACTATTTACAATGTATTGATTGAGCCCGTTGCGTCGTGTTTGCAATCTTGTTTATAGCTAGGCTTAGAATGGGAGATATACGGTAAAGAAAAACTGTTAAATAAATAAGAGAAGGGCACAGAGAGAAATGATTTGCCATAAGAGCAGAGTTCCCAAGGAAGGGTGTAGGGAGAGAGAAGAGAGGAAAGATAGTGAGGAACTGCAGAGTGAATGCACTTGTACGTTAGCAGGAAAAGTTTGAACTGGATACGGAAACAGATAGGGAGCCAATGAAGTGACTAGAAGAGGAGTAATATGAGCATGTCTAGGCTGGCAGAATATTAGCTATGCAGCCAAGTGTTGAACAGATTGAAGGGTAGAGAGGTGATTCAGAAGGAGACCAACAAGGAATAGGTTACGGGAGGTGACTAAGCAGTGGATAAATGTCTTAGTAGTGTGTTCAGAAAGGAATGGGCAAATTTTGTTGATGTTGTAGAGAAAGAAAAACGGCAGGTTTTAGCTATCAGTTGGATGTGTGTGCAGGAGAGAGAGGAGTCAAAGACGACCCCAGGGTTGCGAGCTGAGGAAACAGGAAGAAGTAGAAGGTTATCCACAGAAACTGAGAAAGGAGGAAGGGAATGAGAGCTTTCCCTACTTGCCTGCACGTTGAGAGGTAGAGCGGAGGACCAGATACAGCAAGGGAAGTCTGTGAACATCAGCAGCAGATCATTTAAATCTAGGTCCCCGGTAATGCTTGTGGCCGTGGCATATATTGCCCCTTGGGGAGCCCCTTTGGAGCACGATGGGAGCTTAGGTGCAAGTGTTTCTTTATACTTAGCCCCATTTATGGAGCAACGTAAGAAGGAGTTTCTCTCCGGGAACAAGCAGGAAGTCAGAAAGCCTTTGAGAGATGCTACCATGCATGCGTGCCCCCTTCCCACCCAAGGGTGCCATCTTGCTCAGTCTCCTTTTTTCTGCAGAGCCCTTCAGACGTTTGTCTGGCTTGTCCCCGAAAAAAGTTTATTTTTCTCTCCGTTTCATACTCATCTCCGGTATCACACCGGTACTCTTCCTGCCACCGACCTCATTTCCTCAGTGTCGAGTTCGGGTCTATTTTTGTAGTTTTTGTTATTATCTCCAGGAACAAGCAGGAATGAGTCCTCACATATGGGTACGTCAGTACCGACGGAGCCTGCGCGGGAACGCTCCCCAGCTTCCCAGAAGGAAAGCTTTTGGGAGCATCCCACAGCGCCGGCGCGCTGCCTTCCCGCCTTTCCTAACCAATTCTCCTCAGTTCTTCTTTTCCGCGGAGCCAGCAGGTCGTGTTCCTGTCAGCGCTGAAGAAGTTCTTTATTTTAATTTATTTCTTTGGTCGCATGTCTGCCTTCCCCGACGCCGGACCGGTACCGCCGGTCTTTTCTTTTCTTTTCTTTCTAAAAAAAAAAAATATATATATATATATTTTTTTTTTTTTCCTCACTTGGTGTATTTTTCTTCTTAGGCCTCCAGGCCCACAAGAAAATTTTCCCTCATGGAAAAACCAGCCTCCGGGTTCAAAAAATGCACTAAGTGTAGCGGTACAATTTCTGTTACAGATACCCATGAATGGTGTCTTAAATGTTTGGGTCCTGAACACTCCATTCTGGATTGCCAGTCCTGCTCTCTAATGTCTAAACGAGGGTTACAGAACTGAGCAGCCAAGCTCCATGTGCTGTTTCCCACGGCTGCACCGGCGGTGGCATCGACATCTTCCAGGTCTTCCTCTCCTGATGGGTCTCAGGTAACCAAACATAAACCTAGCAGGTCCTTGAAGGGCAAATCTCCCTCTAAGCATCGAGATGCCTCCGGGCTTGCCCTCGAGGATCCTGCCCCAGCCAAACAACACCGGCGGGAAGCTCCGGCTTCCAAAGCTCCTCCTATGGGGTTACAGGTTGACATCGATGGCACGGCCTCGACCGATCACCTGTTAGACTGCTCTGGGGTACCGGCACTTTCTCCCGGTACCGAAATCCAGGCAGTCGTGGCGTCCATGGATCACACTGTTCAATCCATGCAGCAGGCTATAATGGCTTTTATTAAAGCTGCGACGCCGACGGTACCGCAACGAGTTCCGGTATCGGTACCGGTACCGACTGCATCGACATCGGCCAGGATACCGACTCCGGTTCCTTGCCCAGGGCTATTTCTCGGTACCGATCCGGTACCGGGGACGCCCGATGTCGGTACCGATCGATACGCGTATCGATCGTTGGAAGCGGACAGACGATACTTCGATTCCTCTGATTCTGATTCATCAGATGAGTCTCCTGAAATATCCATTACCCTTCCTGAGGAGCCTACTTCTCCAAAAAGGAGAATGTCTCCTCCAGAGGATTTGTCCTTTCAAGACTTCATAATAGAAGTGGCTAAAGGACTCTCTATTTCAGTAACCTCTGAAACAGAGCCTAGAGCAAAAAAATAAGATATTTTAGGATACTCTAAGGCTCCCAAAGAGGCAGTCACCTTGCCAATTCATGAAATTCTTCATGAACATATGACTGACTTATGGGAGACTCCTCTCACCCTTTCTCCTCATTCTCGCAGATTGGACACTATGTACCGTGTCCCTCCTTGTCCTGGATTTCAGAAAACTCAGCTTCCTCACCACTCCATTGTGGTGCAGTCAGCTATGAAAAGGATAAAGAGTACCAAAAGACACTCTTCTGCTCCTCCAGGAAGAGAATGCAGGACCTTGGATGTTTTTGGTAGGAAAATCTTCCAAGCCAGCATGCTTATTGCCAGAATCAACTCATATAGCCTTTATATGGGTATGTTTCTAAAGGAAGTTGCACAAAAGCTGCACAACTTTCTCCCTTTTCTTCCAGAGGATAAAGGGGATGAGTTCCTCCTTTGGCTTAAGCATACTCAAGACATTTCAAAGCTTTCCAACAGGGCAGCCTTTGACACCTTTGAAGGTGCCAGCAGAGCCTCAAGCATTGCCATAGCTGCTCGCAGAATTGCTTGGCTCCAGGCTTCTGATCTAGAGCCCTGGGTTCAGGATGGCTTAGGAAATCTGCCCTGTACGGGTGAAAATCTCTTTGGCAAAGAGTGGCAAATAAAAGCCACTCAAATGGATGCAGAGAATTCTGCTCTGGATAGACTTTCCAAGTCAACCTCCATTCCAGCCAAGAAAAAACCTTTCAAAAAGCCTTTAAACAAAAGGAGCAGATTTCCTTCCACTTCTGGCCAACAATTTTCTACAGGTCGCTTTGCTACTAAGTGTCAGCAACCTAAACAGGCCAGGTCTAAACCTGCAGGGACTGCTACAACCCAGCAGTCCCAACCCCCTCAGGGTTTTTGACTTGATACTAGAGAACTTAACCTTTCTGGCTCTACAACAGCCAGAACCTCTCACCATTCCAGGAAGGTTAGCTCATTTTGCTCCCAGATGGGAGCAAATCACATCAGAGCAGTGGACCCTCTCCATCATAAGAGAGGGCTACAAACTTCATTTCTCAGACCTTCCTCCCTACACCATGGTGAGACACTTCAATTCTCCCACATCTCTCATCGACCTTCTGGATCAGGAGGTGACTACTCTTCTGGCTCATGGGGCCATAGAAGAAGTTCCTCTTCTTCAACAGGGGTCAGGGTTTTACTCCCCCTATTTTCTCATTCCAAAGAAAACAGGGGGATACAGACCCATTCTAGATCTCAGAGAATTGAACAAATTCCTATGCAAGGAGAAGTTCAAGATGCTTTCTCTAGGCACTCTCCTTCCATACCTGCAGAGTCAGGATTGGCTTTGTTCTCTAGATCTTAAGGATGCGTACACTCATGTCCTCATCCATCCATCTCACAGAAAATTCCTACGTTTTCTGTTCCAGGGAAAACCTTACCAATAGAGAGTGCTTCCTTTCGGTCTAGCCTCTGCTCCAAGAGTGTTCACCAAATGCATGGCAATAGTTGCTGCATTTCTATGCACTCTGGGAATATTTGTCTTCCCATATCTGGACGACTGGCTCATCCGAGCTCCAACCCAGTCAGAGGCTCAGATCTCCCTGAACCGCACCAGGCGCATTCTGCAATACCTGGGATTTGTGGTAAACCTCCCAAAGTCCCAGCTCACCCCTACTCAGTCCCTGGAATTCATAGGGGCCTGGTTGGACACCACTTCTGCAAGGGCCTACCTTCCTCAGGCCCGTTGTCAACGTCTAGTGCAGTTAGCCTCCCAGATTCAGTCAAAGAGCCACTTAACTGCCAGGGAGATGCTACAGCTGCTAGGCCATATGGCTTCCACAGTACATGTGGTACCCTATGCTTGCCTACACATGAGAGCAGCTCAATGGACTTTGTCCACCCAGTGGACTCAAGCTTCAGGAGCTCTCTCAGACCAAATAGCAACCTCCAAACGTCTCTTTTGGTCTCTCCAATGGTGGATGTCCACTCAAAATCTGTTGCTGGGGTCCCCCTTCCAACCTTTGTTACCCCAAGCAACCCTCACAACAGATGCCTCCCAAACAGGTTGGGGAGCTCATCTACAAGACCTCTCCACCCAAGGCACTTGGTCCCCACAGGAGACCTCTCTTCATATCAACCACTTGGAACTTCGAGCAGTGTTCCTAGCTCTCAAGGTCTTTCATACCCTCCTCAGCTTCAAGACAGTCCTCATTCATACGGACAATCAAGTAGCCATGTTTTACATAAACAAGCAAGGAGGAACTGGCTCTCTGTCGCTTTTCAACGAAGCTCTAAGATTATGGGCCTTCGCCAGAGAGTATCAAATCCATCTCCTGCAAGTATACCTCCCAGGAATCCAAAACATTTGGGCAGACAGACTCCATTGAGTTCTGCTTCCACACGAATGGTCCCTGCACATGAATCAGGTACTCAGAATCTTCCAAGAATGGGGAACCCCGGACATAGACCTCTTTGCAAGTCCGTGGAATGCCAAACTTCCCCGGTTCTGTTCCAGAATTCCGTGTCAGGGAGTTCAGGCCAAGGATGCCTTCCTCCTTCATTGGGATCAGGGCTTTCTGTATGCCTTTCCACCCATTCCTTTGATTCCCAAGACTCTGTTCAAACTCCAGAGGGATCAAGGATCTATGATCCTCATAGCTCCACGCTGGCCACGCCAAGTGTGGTACCCTCTACTTCTGCATCTCTCCCAAGCTCCCTCCCTGGACTTGGGAGCTGCGCCAGACCTTCTGTCCCAGGAGGAAGGGACTTTGTGGCATCCAAACCCCAAGTCCCTTCACCTCAGAGCTTGGTTACTGAAGGCCTAGACCTTCAAGACTTCAATCTTTCTCAGCAAGTGTAGGATATCCTCCATGCTTCCAGAAGACCTTCCACTAGGCGTTCCTATGCTTTTAAGTGGAAAAGATTTTCCATTTGGTGTGCTCAAAAGGGTCTTGACCCTCTGGTACTTTCTGTGAATTCTCTATTGGAATATCTCCTGCATCTCTCCAATGCAGGCCTTAAAACAAATTCAGTAAGGGTCCATTTGAGTGCTATTGCAGCATCCCTTAAGCCTCTCAATGGACAACCTATTTCCTCTCATCCTCTTATTGCAAGATTCATGAGAGGCCTAACTTTAACTAAACCTCCCATTCGACCTCCTCCGGTGGCATGGGACTTAAACTTGGTTCTTGGTCAGCTTATGAAGCCACCTTTTGAACCCTTAGCCACTACCTCCTTGAAATTTCTTTCCTGGAAGGTTATTTTCCTTATTGCAATCACTTCTGCTCGCCGCATCAGTGAACTGCAGGCCTTAGTGGCTAATCCACCTTATACAAGGTTCCATCATGATAAGGTAGTCCTTAGGACAAATCCTCACTTTATGCCTAAAGTGGTCTCACCTTTTCATCTTAATCAAGAGGTATATTTACCTGTCTTTTTTCCAGCTCCTCATGCATCCAGTGCAGAGAGGAACCTTCATACTCTAGATTGTAAAAGAGCTCTTGCTTTTTACTTACACAGGACACAGCAACATAGAAAGTCTTCCCAGCTTTTTGTTGCTTTTGATCCTTCTCATTTAGGACTTCCAGTCTCTAAAAGAACACTGTCCAATTGGATTGCTCAGTGTATTTCTTTTGCTTACCAGAGTAAGAACCTTTCTCTGGGGGGCCATGTCACAGCTCACAATGTGAGGACCATGGCCACCTCTATGGCTTATCTTCATTCTGTGTCCATCGACCAGATCTGTCGAGCAGCCACCTGGGCCTCGGTTCATACCTTCACAGCCCATTACTGTTTGGACAAGGACTCCCGCCGGGATGCCTTGTTTGGTCAGGCTGTCCTCAGACACCTGTTCCATTCTTGAACAACTCCTGCCCTCCTTCCCTGAATGGATGCCTGAGATCCATAGGAAGACTAGGAACCCTTCAGGGTCTCATACCCTTGGGGATCTCCCAGGCATCTTAGCTAGAGAGTCCCCATATGTGAGGACTCATTCCTGCTTGTTCCTGGAGATAGCACAGTTACTTACCTGTAACAGGTGATCTCTGGGAACAGCAGGAATTAGTCCTCACAACCCTCCCACCTCCCCTAGGAGTTGTATCTCTCTCTGTCTTTCCCTTCCTCTCTCTCTCTATTGTCTCAGCTTTAAACTTGAACTGAGGAGAGTTGGTTAGGAAAGGCGGGAAGGCAGCGCGCAGGCGCTGTGGGATGCTCCCAAAAGCTTTCCTTCTGGGAAGCTGGGGAGCGTTCCCTCGCAGGCTCCATCGGTACCAACGTACCCATATGTGAGGACTAATTCCTGCTGTTCCCAGAGAATCACCTGTTACAGGTAAGTAACTGTGCTTTCTTTTCCTGGGGTCTTCGTGCCTTTTTTCTCCCACTGGCAGCCCGGAGAGTCTTCGACCTCGTAGGGGTACTTTTTTCCCCTATGGCTACCAGTGGCTTTAATAACTGTGATCGGTGCTCTAAAATTATGTCTTTGACCGACACACTCGACTGCTGTCACGACCCAGCAGCCTGCGGTCTCTGCAAAAGGATGTCCAGTAAGGCCCTGAAGAGGTGCCAGCAGCAGCATAAGTTTTTCCCCGAGTTTCCGGTGCCTCCGAAGGCCAGGGCTTCATCTGAGGCCCCAACGTCTTGGACAGTACCTCCCAAACCTGAGCCCCATCGTAAGTCCTCAAAAAGGGGTTCTCCCTTGAGGGAACCCAGGAAGAAGAAACCCTCGAAGGCGGTGTCCTTGGACAGTTCCGATAGGCCCGGTGCCTCCCGACCCTGGTCTCTTAGTCCGAAAGGTTCGTCCAAGGCTTCGGAGAGGGAGCGGCCTGCAAAGGTCCTCCGAAAGGATCCGACTGCAGACCGGCCTCTGTCCCCAGACACCATCCTCATTGATGATTCCACTTTGGGAGAGCCGGCGTCGGGCCCAAATCCCTTGGTGCCCGCGCCGAAGGCTGCGGAGTCTTCTGGTCTGGAATCCAGAATGGTGGCCCTGGAGTGCAGTTTGTCTGCCTTCATGGACCAGCAGCGGGCGCTGTTGTCAGGCACGACTGGTTCATCCATCCCGACCACGGGGCCCTTGATGTCCAACAGAATCAGCTTATCAAATGATGTCAGAAAAACACGTAAAGACACCTCTGAAAGGGCTTTCTCTTTTGCTGCACCTTCCATCTGGAACTCTCTACCTAATGAGCTGAGAGCAGCTCAGGACATCAATGACTTTAGAAAGCAACTGAAAACATCTTTGTTTATAGATCACTACGGTCATGCAATTAACTAACTTAATTTGTCTGGAATGTAAATCATATACATATTGTATAATAGCTCACATTATAGTATAGCTCACTATGTAGATAATGCAACTCACTCTAACACATTATACCATAACTTTAACTTTTATTTCTTTACATTTTCTCACTAATACTCTTAATATCTTTGTTTGTAAGACCGCTTTGATTGTATGATAAGGCGGTATAGAAATCCAATTAAATAAATAAATAAATAAATAAATCTCCAGAGGCCATGCCGATCCTCGAGATCCTTCGGCCTCGAGTCGATCCTTGGCCAAAGTTGCGATCTGAGTCCCGTTCAGTGGGACCGTGGTCATCCCCGGCTACTCTGAGTGGGAGACGGAGGACAAGGAGTCCCCGATACCCGTCGCCACCGCAACATCCCAGCTGACTCTCCCATCTCAGAGCCTCGATGGCAGTTCCTGCCGGATGATATGGGCTTCCTTGATTTCGTCAAGGATATGTCAAAGGCCCTGGTGTTCCCTACCGAGTCGAAGAAGGACCCTCGGGCGGATGAGTTCGAAATCCTCTAGTATGAGGCTCCTCCAAGGGAATCGCTCACGGTGCCCGTTTCTCCCATCCTGGAATGGCTGATGCTTCGGATGTGGGAGACGCCGGCTTTGGTACCAGTGGTGAGCAAACGGCTCGACTAGATGTACTGAGTCCGCTGGAGCCCGGGCTTCCAGAAGTCACAGCTGCCGTATAACTCCATAGTGGTGGTCGGCCATGCATTAGCTGAAAAGCCAGAAGACGCATTCCTCAGTGCTCCCAGCAGGGAGGCCTGCACCTTGGATGCCCTCGGCAGAAAGTGCTACCAGGGCTGAATGCTCATTGGACGTATCCAGGCCTACCAGCTGTACATGGGCATATACCTGAGAGACCTTGTGAAGTAACTTACCGGGTTCTCAGCTGGTCTCTCCGAGGAACCCTTGCAGCAGTTCAAGAACCTTGGCAAGGCAGTCAGTGAATGCTCCAAATTCATGTCTCGAGCGGCCTATGACGGGTTCGAGTCGGCGGCTCGAGTAGTGGCAGTGGGCATCGATGCAGGCCGCCAAGCTTGGCTACAGTCGTCTGAGCTCGAGCAGTGGGTTCAGGACAAATTGGTCGATGTCCCCTGCCAAGGAGAGAACCTCTTTGGCAAACCTATGACCAACAAGGTTGCCGACCCGGAGACTGAATTCATGATGAGGACCAGGTTCTCCAAAAAGACTGCTGCCCCTCCCCAACGGAAGGGCTCGGGTAAAAGGTCCTTTTACCACAGGAAGGGAGCTGCTTACCGAAGCTACCCACCTTATCAGGCCTCCCTAACTCCCCAACAGGGTCAGCAGGCCAAGGGACATGGGCATGGGCATGGCCCTCTTAAGCAGAAGACTCCAAAACCCCAGCCCAGCCAGGGGGGAGTTTTTGATTCGTTGAGCATAGCCTATCTACCCCAAGGAGATCAGCAGCCCAATGGGGGAAGTCTGTGCCCTCAATGCCCAGAGATGGTTGACTATCAGCACCGACTCCTGGGCACTTTGGGGAGTCAGGGAGGGTTATCTCCTCCACCTGACTCAGACACCTCCCCTTTACTTTATGGGAGATCTCCTTAGGTCTCCCCTTCACCAGGACCTTCTACTATCCTTCCCCTTCTAAATACTATCGTGGAAGCCCAGACCAGCTGTATTCCACGCTTTAAGAAAAGTGGAAGGAAGTCCAAAAAACTGCCAGCATGGTTTAAAGGTGAGGTCAGAGAGGCTGTTGCCAAAAAAGCATCTTTCAGGAAATGGAAAAAAGAGCCAAACGACGAAACCTGGAAACAGCACAAGCACTGGCAAGTCAAATGCAAGGCATTGATAAGGCAGGCAAAGGGAGAATTTGAGAAGAAGCTTGCTGCGGAAGCAAAAACGCGAAGTAAAGACCTTTTCAAGTACATTCGTAGCAAAAAACCTGTGAGAGAGTCAGTTGGTCCATTAGATGATAAAGGGGTTAAAGGAGCACTAAGAGGCGACAAGGCAATGGCGGAGAGATTGAATGAATTCTTTGCTTCAGTCTTTACTGAGGAAGATGTAGGGATGTTACCCATGACTGAAGTGGTATTTAAAGGTGCGGAAGAATTGAAGGAAATATCAATACATCGGGAAGATGTATTACAACTATTAGATAAACTGAAGAATAGCAAATCACCTGGGCCGGATGGTATACATCCAAGGGTGTTGAAAGAACTGAAATACGAGATTGCAGACCTGCTATTAGTAATCTGTGAGCTATCATTAAAATCATCTCTAATACCCGAAGATTGGAGGATCGCCAATGTAACACCAATTTTTAAAAAGGGTTCCAGGGGTGATCTGGGAAACTACAGACCGGTGAGCCTGACATCAGTACCAGGAAAAATGGTAGAAACCATCATAAAGAATAAAATTACTCAGCATGTAGATAGTCATGACCTAATGGGACTAAACGCACAAAAAAACCCCCAAAAAGCTATCAAGGAAAATGCTAAGGAAAGTTTAGACTGTTCCCACCTCTTATCAACTTGTGAAAAATTATGGTGATAAAGCAGTAGCGTAGGTCTCAGACTCACACTGGCAACGCTATCGGATAAATCCAAAGCAGAATGCCTTCTCGTATCAACGACCTGTAACACTTACTGCTCAATTAAACGGATAAGGTATATTTTTTTTGTCTTTTGTCTTTTCTTTTCTTTTCAATCTTTCATTAGAACATTTCTCTGATAATTAACCAAACTTATAGAGTATATTGCTGAATAATTTAGGCAATGCTTATCTGGATACTGTTGCTAGATAACTCCCCGACGCCACCAAGTGGGTACCGCTAAATGCGTTTTGAGATCTTCCTCAGGGGGAACTGCACTTTAATAGCATAGCCTCTCAGAATGCAGCGAGATAATATCGCACAAAGCGCTCCAAATGTTTGAAACTGGAAGTTTTCGCTGTGCAAAAAAATGCCGCTAGCTTTTTGGGGTTTTTTTTGTGCGTTTAGTCTAAACAGCCCTTTGTAAATCGACCTTGTTAACAGTGATGACCTAATGGGAGACAGCCAACATGGCTTTAGACAAGGAAGATCTTGTCTTACTAATCTGTTATGTTTTTTTGAAGGAGTGAATAATCAGGTGGACAAAGGTGAGTCGGTTGATATTGTGTATCTGGACTTTCAGAAAGCCTTTGACAAGGTCCCTCATCAGAGACTTTTGGCAAAACTAAAGAGTCATGGGATAGGAGGCAGTGTACTATTGTGGATCAGGAACTGGTTAAAAGATAGAAAGCAGAGGGTAGGGCTAAATGACCAATTTTCCCAATGGAGAAAAGTGAATAGTGGTATACCCCAGGGATCTGTGCTGGGTCCACTGCTTTTTGACATATTCATAAATGACCTGGAAAGTGGAATAACGAGTGAGGTTATCAAATTTGCAGATGATACAAAACTATTTAAAGTTGTTAAAACCTAAGAGGATTGTGGAAAATTGCAAGAGGATCTTGATAAATTGGAAGACTGGGCATCCAAATGGCAGATGAAATTTAATGTGGACAAGTGCAAGGTTATGCACCTAGGGAAGAACAACCCAAACTATGGTTACACGATGCAAGGTTCCACATTAGGAACCACCATCCAGGAAAAAGATTTAGGCGTCATTGTGGATACCATGTTAAAACCCTCGGCCCAGTGTGCAGCAGTGGCCAAGAGAGCAAATAGAATGCTAGGTATGATAAGGAAAGGAATGGAATGGAAAATAAAACAAAATATATTATAATGCCTCTATATCGTTCCATGGTGAGACCGCATCTTGAATATTGTGTGCAATTCTGGTCGCCGTATCTTAAAAAGGATATAGCGATTTTAGAAAAGGTTCAGAGAAGTGCCACCAAAATGGTAAAGGGGATGGAAGGATACTCCTATGAAGAAAGGCTAAAAAGGTTGAGGCTCTTTAACCTGAAAAAGAGACGGCTGAGGGGAGATATGATAGAAGTCTATAAATTAATGAACGGAGTGGAACGGGTAAACGTAGATCTATTGTTTACCTTATCAGAATATAGAAAGACTAGGGGACATGCAATGAAGCTACAGGGTAAACTATTTAAGACTAATAAAAGAAAATATTTTTTCACTCAACGTGTAATCAAACTCTGGAATTTGTTACCGGAGGATGTAGTAAAGGCTGTTAGTGTAGCTGGGTTTAAAAAAGGTTTGGACAAGTTCCTGGAGGAAAGGTCCATAAACCATTATTAAGAAGGGACCCAGGATATCAATGCTTGAACCAATACAAGCATTGTAGAACCTGTGTCCCTTGGGGAAACTGCTAGGTACAAATGACCTAGATTGGCCACTGTTGGAAACAGAATACTGGGCTTGATGGACCTTGGTCTGACCCAGTATGGCATATCTTATGTTCTTACTGAAGGAGTTGTTAGGTCTTCTCAAGGACAAAGCAGTGGAACCAGTGCCCCACCATCTGAACGGCAAGGGGTTCTACTCCAGGTACTTCCTTGTGCCAAAAAGGACAGGCCCATCCTTGACCTGCGCAACCTCAACAAATTCCTGGTGAGGGAGAAGTCCAAGATGCTCTCCCTTGGAACATTACTGCCATACTACCAGCAGAGAGATTGGCTATGCTCCTTAGTCCTCAAAGATTCTTATACTCACATCTTCATCCACCCCCACCACAGGCAGTACTTGTGGTTTGCAGTGTGGGGGGGGGGAGCAAGTATTTTTAGTACAGGGTGCTCCCCTTCATCTTGGCCTCTGCCCCAAGAGTCTTCACAAAATGCCTGGCAGTCGTGGCCACCTTCCTCTGCCTCCAGAAGGGTGTCTTTGTCTTCCCCTACCTGGATGACTGGCTCATAAAGGGAGGCATGGCCTCAGAGGTGCAGCAGGCCAACGTACTCACCATCCAGGTCCTGCAACACTTGGGGTTTGTCATAAGCTACCCCAAGTCTCACTTCCTCCCGGCACAATGCCTGGAGTTCATCGGAGCAAAGCTTGACACTCTCCAGTCGAAGGCCTTCTTGCCCAGTGACTGAGCCAACTGTCTCAGGACTCTGATACATACATACAGTGCCATCCCTTGGTGCCCACTGGGCTTCTTCTGTGCCCACTCGGGAACATGGCCTCCATGGTCCTTGTCACCCCAGATGCTCGCCTCCATATGAGGGTGGCACCGTGGTGTCTCTGCGACCAGTGGTCTCAGGCCACTGATCGCCTCTGGGATAGAGTCTCTGTAACCCGCCAACTGAACATAAGAACATAAGATATGCCATACTGGGTCAGACCAAGGTCCATCAAGCCCAGTATCCTGTTTCCAACAGTGGCCAATCTAGGTCATACGTACCTAGCAGTTCCCCAAAAGAGACAGGTTCCACAATGCTTGTACTGGGTCAAGCATTGATATCCTGGGTCCCTTCTTAATAATGGTTTATGGACCTTTCCTCCAGGAGCTTGTCCAAACCTTTTTACATACATACAACTGGAAGACTCCCTGGTCTGGTGGTAGTCTCTCCAGCATCTCGAGGCGGGCATTCCTTTTCAGACCCCAAGCCCCTCAAGATCCCTCACCATGGACTCCTCCCTGCTCATCTGGGGAGCCCACTGTGGAGAGTTCTGCACCCAGGTCAATTGGTCAGCAGAGAGCACCCAGCAGATCAACCTCCTGGAGCTCCGGGCCATACACTTAGCCCTGCGAGTCTTCTGTCACCACCTGTGTCACCAGCCTGTGCTAGTCCAGACGGACAACTGGGTGGCAATGTTCTATGTGAACAAACAGGGAGGCACAGGGTCTCGTACCCTTTGTTAGGAGGCACTGGTCCTCTGCTCGTACTCAATCCAACGGGGTATCCTCCTGCGGGCAGTGTACCTGCCAGGCCAGGACAACCTTCTGGCCGACAGGTTGAGTAGAGTCCTCCAGCTGCGTGAGTGGTAGCTGGGACCCCAAGGTAGCCAGTTGGCTTTTCCAGCTTTGGGGGAACCCGTGATGGACCTGTTCACCAGCCCGGACAACTTCCAGTTGCCCCTTTTCTGTTCCCGGCAGGCCCACCCCTTCAGGGTGGCAGCAGACGCGTTCCTTGTCTCATGGTCGGAAGGCCTCATGTTTGCCTTCCCTTCCACACTGCTGATCATTAAGACCTTGTTCAGGACCCTGCTCATTCTGATAGCTCCTCAGTGGCCCAGGCAGCCATGGTTCCCGCTGCTCTTTCAGTTGACTGAGGAGACCCACATTCTTTTGGGAACCGCCCCGGGACTCCTGTCTCAGGAGGGGGTTCTCTTCTTCACCCCAACCTGAGGTCCCTGTCGCTGACAGTATGGCTGCTGAGAGGGTGACTCTGGTCTCTTTCAACCTTCTGGCTTGAGGTGGAAGACATTCTGCTGGTCTCTCGAAAGGCCCTACTGGGAAGGCTTACGCCCTCAGATGGTGCAGGTTCTCAGTTTGGTGTGCTGAGCATGGGGCTGACTCCTTCTCCTGCCCAGTGCACTGGTGTTACAGTGCTTTCTCCACCTCTCTCATTCCTGGCTCAAGTCTAACTGCATCCGAGTGCACCATAGTGCCCTTGTGGCGCACCACCATCCAGTGGAATGGTAAGCCCCTCTCAGTGCAACCTTTGGTGACCCATTTTCTTCTGAGCCTACTCCTATCAAAGTCCCCGATTTGCCCTCCAGCAACTGAATAAGACCTCACCGTAGTATTGGAGCAGCTCACGTGCCCACCTTTTGAGCCTCGGCAACCTGCCACCTTCGCTACCTCTCTTGGAAGATGTTTTTCTTGGTTGCGCTCACCTCCGCTCAGTTAGCGAGCTTCAGGCCCTTGTGGCAGAGGGGCCTTATACCAGGTTCTACAAGAACAGAGTGGTGCTTCGCACGCACCCCAAGTTCCTGCCCTTCCATCTCAACCAGCAAGTAGTGCTCCCTATCTTCTTTCCAAGACCTCATTCCAGTCGGGCGGGGACAGTCCTTCACACCTTTGACTGTAAGAGGGCTTTGTAAATACAGTATGTAAATAGTTCAGACCTAGCCTTCATTACATTTCGATTTATTTCAACTGATTGTAATATGTAGATAGTTTATTGTATTATAGTTTGAAACATTCTCTATAACCAGGACTCTGGAATGTTGTTCAATGTAAACCGCACCTGATTGATGGAAGGGATGGTATATAAGAAATGTTCAAATAAATAGATAAAAAATAAAATTTGTCCTTCTATATCCTACGCACTCAGGGCCACCGCAAAGCTTCAAGCTTTTCATCTCCTATGACCCCAGTAGGCTGGGGGAGGCGGTGACTAAGTGTACATTGTCCACCTGGGTGGCCGACAGTATCACCCTCGCTTATGAGCAGGCGAGGCTCCCACTGCAAGGCCGCATCACAGCGCACCGTGTCAGGGCCATGGTGGTTTCGGTGGCAAACTTGCGCTCTGTCCCGATGGTGGACATCTGCCGGGCCGCTACCTGGTCTTCAGTCCGTACCTTCGCAGCCCATTACTGCCTGGAAAGAGAATCCTGACGGGTCAGTGCCTTCGGCCAGGCTGTGTTCTGTAACGTTTTCGGGGTTTAAGCAACTCCTACCCTCTGACCCTTCTGTGTTCAGGCTACCAGAGTGCTGGTTTCATTGGACACAGGGGTACTACTGTGGTCTGTGGACACGGACTAAATTGCTGCTGCTTGCAGCTCCCCGTGAGGGAGCCCCTATTTTTGCTATGGGCTTTCGGTAACCTGTAGCTGGGGAGTCCCATATGTGAGGACTGACTTCCTGCTTGTTCCCAGAGAAAGCGTAGTTACTCACCTGTAACAGATGTTCTCTGGGGACACGATATCCCACTCTGTTCGACAATGTAAATAATTTTCAAACCCTCGAACCTCTATTCTACTTTGCCTCGTACTCAAACTATCTACCATTTACTATGGTTCTATTTAACTGTTATCCTCATGATGTACATAGTTTAACTATTGTTACCACTGTTAATTGTACATAGTTTGTTTTTATTGTTATCGCTGTTATATGTAACTGCTATCGTTGCAGAACCGATTTGTTAAAAATATAAACCGCGACTGATCACTGGAAGGAGCGGTATAGAAATTTATGCAAATAAATAAATAAACAGGAATTAGTCTTCCCAACCCTACCTCCTCCCCTTGGCAGTTGCTCCTTTACCATCTTGTTTTTGCCATCTTTTAGCTATGTCGTCTGACTAAGGAGTATGGCACCCTTGGGCGGGAAGGGGACAATGCATGTGTGGTGGCATCTCCCAAAGGCTTTCTTTGAAAGCTGGGGAGATGCTTCCATGAGGGCTCTGTCTGTGCCAACGTCACCCATATGTGAGTACTGATTCCTGCTGTCCCTGGAGAACACCTGTTACAGGTGAGTAACTACACTTTCCAGTTGTTAGAACGGTGCAAGGTCCAATGGATAAGCATCTTCAACCTAAAGAGGCAAGCCAGGTACTGTTGCACAGGCTTCATCTCTTATGGGAGCTTCTTTAAGCTCCCTGGACCATGCCCCACCTCTTCCCCAAATTATAGTGACTGCTCGTGTCCACCTATAGTGAGGCACCATTACAGCAGAGCACTCTGCAGTTGGTACGGTCCATCTAAAGGCCAGTTACTTGGTCGTCTCCTGTTCTTGAAGAAGGGGAAAGGGGAAAGTCTCAGGTTTCTTTGGCTGATCTTTGGAGAATAGTAACGCGGATAGAGAAGTCTCTTATGTTTACCATCCCACAGTTTTGACAGTTATCACAGGAGACTGTGGGTTGGCTGGGGGCCATGTAGGAATAGATGGACTCTAGCTACTTCAGTTCTTAGGTGTGAGACCCGATATTCTGCCTTACAGGCAATGAATACCTCCATTGTTAAGGACAGCATTGGGATACATCATAAGTTAGAATCCTTTGAAAATATGATGAGGGCAAAATATGTGTGCTTGTTAAATTTTCCTTGTCCTAGGTTGCTTTCAGTGGATGTGTTGTTATGTAAATACTTTAAGGCAGGGGTTGGAACTCTGGTCCTGGAGAGCCGCAGACCAGTCAGGTTTTCATGATGTCCCTAATGAATATTCATGAGATCTATTTGCATACACTGCCTTCCATTGTATGGAAATAGGTCAATGAATATTCATTAGGGACATCATGAAAACCTGACTGGTTTGCGGCTCTCCAGGACCGGAGTTGCCCACCCCTGCTTTAAGGAAATTTTGCTTTTGTCTAATAGTGATTCAGTAGTGGTTGCTAAATCTTATTACCTTACCTGTCAGTTGGGTCCTCGGATGATTATGTGATGTTACAATTGCAGCCTGATTTTGACTTAACTATGTTTCTTGAGGACACACAGGTCAGTATCCCCACCAGGGCTACTTCAGTGATCACTATAGTTAGTGATCAGGATAAAACATTAATATTTAAAAATTACTTTAAAAATAAAGACAAAGACTTCCGGTGAGGTCACGGAGCTAATGGCGGCAGAGTAGCCTAGCTCTGTCCAATTCACGTAGTTTTTTGCAAAATAAAGTGTTCCCCTAGCAAAAAAGTGGAAGGGTGGCGGTCTCCCACCTTGCCATGTCAGTGAGAAAGAAGCTAGCGGGGTTTCAATCCGCTTATGTGCATAAGGAGTTGATGGCAGCGGCGGAATCGGGAGGCTCAGAAGACAGTGGTGAGCCGGGGATCTCAGAGGAGGAGGAAGCGCTGACTACAGAAGCGCAGGAGGGGAAGTCGATGAAAGCCTGGTTGAAAGTGTTCAAGGCTGAAATGCAGGCAGAGTTGAAAGGGATCCGAAAAGATGTGAAAGACACGCTGATATCAATTTAGAAGGAGGTGGGCTGCTTAGGGCAGTGAGTGGAGGATATGGAGGGGCACGTGGCGCAATATGAAGAGGAGCTGAGAGAAATGACTGCCGAGCAAGGGAAAATAAAGGCCCAACAGGTGGAGGTACAGGAGAAATTGGAGGAGATGGAAGACAGAGCGTGGCGCAATAACCTGCGCGCATAAGAGGGGTGGCGGAAGGTGAAGCCACTAAGGACTGTGTGGAGGTAGTACAGAGACTGTGTACTCACATTTTGCGCATGGAAGGAGAGGCGGAGGGCCCAGTGGTAATAGTGGGAGTGGAGAGAGCGCACAGGAGTTTGGGCCCCCGGTGGGAGAAACAGAGGAGAGACATCATTGCCTGCATGAGCAGCTTCCCTCTTAAAGAGAGAGTGCTGAATGTAACACGGACGTATGGACGAATCGCATGGGAAGGCAATGAGGTGGAATTATTTAACGATTTGTCCCGAGGAACGCTGGAGCAGAGGAGGAACTTGAAAGAGGTCACAGCCTACTTGCGGTGGAAAGGGCTGCGGTATCGCTGGATGTTCCCTTTTGGGTTGCTGATGACAGTGAATGGGATATCCTGGAAGGTGAAAGAGGTGGAGGAAGCGTGGTCGGTGTTGGGAGAGCTGGGATGTGAGAACCTACCAAAAGCGGGAGAGAGAGAGCGGAGAATGCAATCTAAAACTGTGGAGGGCAAGGTGCATGCTAGCTCTCAATGGCAACAAGTAGGAGAAAAAGGAAGGAGGCTGAAGAGGTTGTCACAGGAGCGGAAGACGGTGCAGATGGAGGAAGACACCTGAGGAGGCTGGCTGGTGGTGGAGTAGGCCAGAGCAGTCGGGCCGCACGGAGCGGTAGAGCCCCAGTGAGTATTGGATGGTGGACACTGGACTTATAGGGCTTTAAGGGGAAGAATGGTGAAGGGGGGTGATGGCAGGTAAGGGGGGGTGATGGGGTGAAAGGATGGGGTTAGGGGAGGGGGGAGTTTAGTAGGAGGTATGGAGGGGGCGGGGGCAGTTGGGATGAGGGGGCCCACCGCGGGAAGGGGGGGCTCTTGGTGGATGGGGGGGGGTAAAAGTAACGGGACAGGACACGTCATACATGGAAAGTCAGTAGGGGGAAGAGGAGGGGGAGGGGATGGGAAGGGGAATAGGGGGCAGAGGGGGGAGGGGGTATGAGGGGGTAGGGAGGGGGGATGGGCATCTCATAGCAGGGACTGGAGGAAGAGGGGATGTGGGTAATGATTCGAATAGGATCTATAAATGTTAAGGGGCTAAATTCCCTGACTAAGCATAGTCTTCTGTACAGGGAGGTGGAGAAGAATCATTGGGATGTGGTATTAATACAAGTAACTCACTTGAGAAGAGGGGATGTGGGGAGGATGAGGAACAGACGCTTTCAGGAGCAATTTTACTTTTGGGACAAAGAGGGGGGAAAGAAGGGGAGGGTAGTTTTGCTGGTGCGGGTAGGGTGTTGGGATTCAGGTGATGAGTGGCTTTAAGGATGGGGAAGGGAGAGTGGTGGGGATAAAAGGGAAGATGGGGTCTGAAGATATTGTTAGAATGTTGGTGTATGGGCCAAATGGTAATCAGGTGGAGTTCTGGAAAGGGGTACGGAAAATAGTAGAAGGGGTAGGGCAAGGGAAACTCATTATGGGGGGGGGGGGGGACTTTAGTGTCGTATTAGTCCCAGGGGTAGACAGGGATCCGGGAGGGGGGGGGGGGGAAGGAGAAACAGACAAGGCTTGAAGCAATTAATGAAACAATATAATTTAGTTGACTCATGGAGAGAGCTAAACCCTAGAGGTAGAGAATATACATTTTTTTTCAGCGCCACATCAGAGTTGGAGCAGGATTGATATGCTCCTGGTGGACAAGGAATGGATGATGGGGGTTAAGGAGAGGGGCATAGTGCCAATAGGGTGGTCGGATCATAGCGCAATGGAGGTGAGAGTCGGATGGAAGGATCCGGGTGAGATGATATTTTGGGGATTGAATGAGAGCTTATTAAAAAGTAGGGAAGTGCTGGAGGATGTAAGGTGGGCGATAAAGGAATACCTGCTCTATAATGATAATGGGGAAGTGACTGAGGTGACTTTGTGGGAAGACTTGAAGGCCATGATAAGAGGGAGGTTTATTATGTGGGGGGCGTGGAAGAAAAGGGTTAGAGTGGAGAAGGAGGAGGGGTTGGGGATAGCCCTTAAGGAGGCAGAGGAGAGATTTCGGAGGTCGGGAGCGAAAGGGGATAGGGAGGGAGGTGGAGAGGGTGAGGATGGAGTTGCAGGCGCTGCAGGTAGAGCAGGTAGCCTTTGCATTAAGGAGAGTAAAGCAGGTGTATTACGAATTTGGGGATAAGCTGGGTAGATTGTTAGCTCGTAGACCGGCAGCAAAGGGGGGCTTCAATGATATATCATTTTAAGGGGAAGGGGGGCGTGTAGGGGGGAGGAGGCAATCCGGGAGAGATTTCGGGAGTTTTATCAGGATTTATATACAAGGACGGAGGGAATAGGGGAAGCGAAGATTTCAGAGTATTTAGAAGGGATAAATTTAAGGGGCATTGTCAGAGGAAGCTGAAGCCGCAATGGAAGGGAGTATTACGGGGAAGGAAATAGGGAAGGTGGTACGGGGGTTGGTGGGAGGGAAAGCCCCAGGGTTAGATGGGTTGCTGGGAAGCTTTTATAAGGTGCTTCTGGGCGAAAGAGAAGTTACTCACCTGTAACAGGTGTTCTCCAGGAGCAGCAGGAATCGGTCCTCACATATGGGTGACGTCAGTGCTGATGGAGTCTCCGTGCGGAGCTTTTTCCCAGCTTTCAAGGAAAGCCTTTGGGAATGCAGCGTGCATGCACGGTTCCCTTCCTGCCCAAGGCTGCCATCTTGCTCAGTCTGATGACATAGCTAAAAGACAGCAAAAAACAAAATTAAGTATATGACTGCAACTCCAGGGGAAGAGGAGGGACGGTCGTGAGGACTGATTCCTGCTGCTCCTGGAGAACACCTGTTACAGGTGAGTAACTACTCTTTCTCCAGGACCAAGCAGGAAGTCGGTCCTCACATATGGGACTGCCCAGCTCTAGGCTACCGGGAACCCAAAGCTGAAAAAATGGCTCCCTCTGCAGAGCCTCAGCATCCGTGAGAAGAACATCCTCTGAGAACGCCCCCGTACGGTAGCCCAACACAAGGGCCAGAGGGTAAGAGTTGCCTAAACCTCAAAGAGATCATGGAGTACCGCCTGTCCAAAAGCGCTGTCCCTTCGGGACTCTCTCTCGAGGCAGTAGTGGGCTGCAAAAGTCTGGCTTGAAGACCAAGTAGCGGCCCGGCAGATGTCTGCCAACAGAACAGAGCGGAGATGACCTATTGACGCGGCTTTTGCCCTGACACGGTGGGCCGTGACTCGACCCTGCAAGGGAAGGTCGGCTGCCTTGTACGCCCAAGCGATACAATCTGCTACCCAAGTGGACAACATACGCTTGGAGACAGGTAACCCCAATTTATTAGGGTCAAAGGAGACGAAGAGCTGAGTAGCCCTCTGATGCCCCCTCGTACGTTCTATGTAAAAGGACAACGCCCTCTTACAATCCAGAGTATGCAAGACTGTCTGAGCCCGGCTGGTATGCGGCCTGGGAAAGAATGTCAGAAGAACCACCTCCTGGTTGAGGTGGAAAGAGGAGACAACTTTTGCAAGGAACTTCGGATGAGTCTGAAGGACCACCCTGTTCCTATAGAACCGTGTGTACGGTCTATCAGAAACTAGAGCTTGTAGCTCATTCACACGTCTGGCTGAGGTAAGAGCTACCAGGAAGAGCGCCCTCCAAGAAAGGAAGCATAAATGGCAAGTAGCCATCGGCTCAAATGGTGGGCGAGTAAGTTGTTGCAAGACCACGTTCAAGTCCCACTCAGTGGCAGGGGGACGAATTGGAGGCTTGAGCAAAAGCAGGCCTCTGACGAAGCGGGACACCAAGGGGTGAGCCGACAGCGACTGTCCCTCCACCGGAGAGTGGTGTGCTGAAAGGGCACTGAGGTGGACCCGAACAGAGTTGGACTTAAGGCCTAGGTCTGACAGGTGAAATAGGTATTGTAACATTACTGGCACCAGGCAGGAGAAAGGATCTTCATTGTGCTGAGCACACCACACTGAGAACCTGCACCAGTTGAGTGCATAGGACTTTCTGGTGGATTGCCTCCTCGAGGCCGAAGCCAAGACCACCTCCTCAACTTCCCTAGGTAGAAGCAAAGGAGCTAGCACTATCCTTTCAGCAGCCAGGCCATCAGATTGAGGGATCTGAGATTGGAGTGCAGAAGGGAACCCTGATCCTGAGACAGGAGATCGGGTTGCAACCCCAGAGGGAATGGAGTTTCCACTGCCAACTGCAGAAGTGGAAACTACAGTTGCCTCGGCCATCTGGGGGCTACCAGAATCATCAAGGCCTTGTCCCGTAGAATCTTGAACAGAGTTCGGGCCACCAGGGGCGTGGGAGGAAACGCATACAGGAGGCCCGTAGACCAGGAGATCAGAAACACATCTGCTGCGACTCTCAGGGGATGCGGCTGTCTGGAGCAAAACTTGAGCAGCTGACGGTTCAGTGGACTTGCAGAGAGATCGATGGACAGAAGTCCCCATTGAAGAAAGATCTGCTGAACCACCAGTGGATTCAACTGCTAGTGAGGCTGGAGAATCCTGCTTAGTTTGTCTGCCAAAAAGTTCTCCTGCTTTGAGAAACATGCCTTGTTTGAATGCAAAGGAGCAAAGGGCCTGCGCCTCCTGACATAGGAGTCTGGACCCTGTGCCTCCTTGCTTGTTCACATAGAACATTGCTACCTGATTGTCTGTCTGAACTAAGACAGACTGGTGAGAGAGGGGAAAAAGTTTGTAGAGCCAAGCGAATTGCTCGCAGCTCCAAAAGATTGATCTGCTGTGTGGCCTCCCGAGGAGACCAGAGGCCTTGAGTGCACCGACCCTGACATTGTGCACCCCAGCCCTTCAAAGAAGCATCGGTCGTCAGCACCCTGGTATGTGCTGGGGCCTGAATGGGTACCCCCCTGAGAAGATTTGGGAGATGTAGCCACCACTGTAAGGAGTCCAAGAGTGGTTTGGACACCTTTACTCTGTCTTGGAGGCCACCTGTGGCTTGCGCCCACTGAGCTCTGAGGCACCATTGAGCCACCGCATGTGCAGACGGGCATTCGGGGTCACATGTACCGTGGATGCCATGTGGCCCAGGAGCCACAGGAAGTGTCTGGCGGAGACATGAGAATTGCGTTGGAACTGGTTGGCCAAGTCCATCAATCTGTGGGCCCTGTCCTCAGGCAAGTAAGCTCTTGCCTGCAGGGTGTCCAACCTTGCCCCTATAAACTCTAGGTTCTGTGAGGGGAGCAAAGTGGACTTTGCGTAGTTTATGATAAAACCCAGATGTTGAAGAAGAGAGACCGTGCGAAGAGTGGCTTGTCTGGCCTCCTGGAGAGACGGACCTCTGATGAACCAGTTGTCCAGGTATGGGAAGACAAAAATTCCCTGATTTCTGAGATAGGCCGCCACCACTGCCAGGCATTTGGTGAAAACCCTGGGGGCGGAAGTTAGGCCAAAGGGAAGTACTCTGTACTGGAAATGATTTCCTCCCACCACAAATCTGAGATATTGTCTGTGGTCTGGATGAATGAGGATGTGAGTATACGCATCCTTTAGGTCTAAGGAGCATAGCCAGTCTCCCTGCTGGAGGTAGGGCAGCAGTATCCCAAGGGTAAGCATCTTGAACTTTTCCCTCTTCAGAAACTTGTTTAGGTTTCGCAAGTCTAGGATAGGCCGGAGGCCTCGTGTCCTTTTTAGTACCAGAAAGTACCTGGAGTAGAAGCTTTGCCCTTTCAGGTGGTGAGGCACCGGTTCCACCGCCTGTTCCTCTAGAAGACTTGCCAACTCCTGAATGAGGAGGTTTCTGTGCAGAGGGAGTCTTGGAGGCTCCCCTGGAAAGTAGGAGGGGGGTATTTGGTGGAAGTGTAGCATGTAGCCCTGTTGATTATGCTGAGGACCCAGGTATCCCCTGTGATGGCTGGCCACCTGTAGGCATACAGGGTCAGCCAACCTCCTGTGCTGAGTTGAGCCAGCTGAGGAGAAGAGGCTATGCTGTGGGAGTCAAAACCCCACTCCCTGCTGTGCAGGAGCCGGAGCTGGCGGCTTGGGGGTCTTCTGCCTACTGGTCTATGCCCCTGCCCCTTGGCCTGTTGGGGAGCTGGAGAGGTCTGATAGTGAGGGTAGGATTTGTAGGCAGCACCTTTCCTCGGGGGAAAAAGGGCTTTTTCCCCGAGCCCTTCTTTTTCTGAGAAGGGGCAGAAGTCTTTCTGGACAGCCTTGTCCTGGTGAGAGTCTCAGTCTCGATTTCTGCAGCCTTTTCAGTCATGGGCTTACCGAAAAGGTTCTCACCTCAGCAGGGACATCGACCAACTTGTCCTGCACCCATGGCTCCAGGTCTGATGACTGTAGCCAGGCCTGACGGCATGCACCAATGCCGGCTGCGGCTACCTGGGCCGAAGCCTCGAAGCCATCATAGGCTACTCGAGAGATAAACTTCAAGCACTCTCGAATCCCCGTTGACAAAGCCTTGAACCTCTGCAAAGGTTCCTTGGAGAGGCCACCTGAGAACCCAGCAATCTCCTTTGCCAGGTCTCATAGGTACATGCCCATGTACAGCTGGTAGGTCTGGACACGGCAAGACAACATAGAGCCCTGGAAGCACTTTCTACCGAGGGCATCCAGGTTCCGGGCCTCCCGGCCGGGGGGCACCAAGGAGTGCATCTTTTGACTCTTCAGACTGTGCATGGCCGATTCCACAGCCATGGAGTGGTGCGGTAGCTGCGCCTTTTGGAACCCAAGGCTGTTATGGACTTGATAAATGGAATCGACCCGTTTGCTCAGAACCGGCGTCAAGGCCGGTGCCTCCCACATATGGAAGAGCAGCCATTCCAGCATCGGAGGAAACCAGTGCAGTAAAGGCTTCCTTTGGAGGAAAATCATACTGGAGGGCATCGAGCTCCTTGGCGTCCGCAGGGAAGGCCAAGGCCTTGGCCATGTCCCTCACGAAGTCCAAGAACTGGGTATCCGCCGGGGGGGGACTGTCTCCGAGGGTCAGACTCCAGTGAGTCCGAAGGGACGCACCGGGTCCGGAAGGTGTCCAGGGAGTCCTCGTCCGTCTCCCACTCCGACTCATCCGAGGAAGAGTCGAGCAGCTCCGGCCATGTGGGCCTCTGTGCCACCCGCCCCGACACTGAGGGTATCGGCGTTGACGACCTCGGCCCCACACGGGAGGTCGAGGAAGACCTCGACCAAGGATCGACTCGAGACTTCGACTCGAGGATCGGCTTGGTCTCCGGGGTCGACTTAGACGTCGAAGTCCCGGTGGTCGGGGCAGATGCACCGGTCAGACCGGCGATCAGCACCCGCTGCCATTCCATGAAGGCACTTGCTAAAGATGCAGACGTTCCTCCAAACTACCGTCTCAGATTAATTATCCCATGAGATGTATAAATCCTCCAATTATTCATATCAGGATTTTTTCTCTTTAATTAGAACCGGGTCTCAGACAATTATCAGTACATATTATGGGATGAAATCCCTTTTGTACTTACTCGCATCAATGACCACGGTTCATTAGTTAGTCCCTAAATGTTAGCATTCTCTTATGTTGGTAAATCTGGTCTTTAAGTTTCCAAATCCACAATGATTTAAGATTACGCAAGAATGCAACAAGTAAATGGAACTTAACTTGCAGTTGATCTCATATGTGTTGGTCTCATTTATGCTTATAGCTGAACTTTCCCCGACGCCACCAGTCGGCACCGCATTCGCGTTTCACAACAGCAGGGCAGGCAAGAAGTGCGCAACAAGGATCGGACACACAACTGATCAGGGAGCATTTCTCTGATCAAGTTTCGATGGTGGTTAATATATCGAGTATATCGTCTGTATCTTTAGCAAGTGATTGCATCCTCTACGAAATAGACCTAAAGTATTGAAATATTCCATGAAGGCAGCCAATCCGCTCTCCAAGGCCGTCAATCTGAGTCCAAGCTCAGGAGACTCAGCAGCCCCTAACTCGGGCCCGATGTTGGCTCCCCCGGAGGAGAGTCTATGAGGACTATTGCACTTACGTGACTCGGGGACTCCGGCTCCACACGAGGAAGCTTGGAAGGCCTCTCCGACTCCGAGAGCCTGGGGCGGCGGTCAAGGCTACGCGACCTGGCCCTCGAGGAACCACGCGCCTGCACCGATGCCGCCCTCGCGAGCTGCTTCTTCCCTCGGTGCTCCCGGGAGGGGGACCCCCTTTCAGAGGAACCCCGATGGCACTCGGGGTCAGACTCCCGAGATGTCGAGGCCTCTGACGAAGTCCGGGCTCGGCTGGACACGTAGTCCGAGAAAATCCTCTTACGTTGATGCTGGTGGCTCCGAAGCGCCTTCGACATTTTGCCGCATGGGCCACAGGCGAGCGAGTCATGGTCGGGCCCGAGGCATCGTAGGCAGCAGTCGTGTGTGTCAGTGAGAGACATAAGTTTCTTACACCGATCACTTTTTGAACCCGCTGGCAGCCATCGGGGGAAAAAGGGCCCCTGCAAGGTCAAAAGCCCGGGCTGCCAGTGAAAACATAAAAAGAGTGCGAACGCTAGTCACGAAGGACAAAAACCGAAAATCACAAGTCTGGACTCGATTCCGGTGTACCGAGCCCAGGCGGGAAGGGGAACCGGCATCAAACCGGAACCAAACAATCCAAGAAGCAGCCACACCTACTCAAACAACCCAGAAGAAAAAGAAAGAATCACAAAAATGGTACACTAAAGACATCGCACTGCTAATAAAGCTATTACGTAAACAAGAAAAAACCTGGAGAAAAACAAAATCGCAAGATAACAAAACCAAATATATTACCTTACTTAATAAATATAAGGATGCAATCAACAACTCAAAAAGAGAATGCTACTCCAAATTAATAAACCTTGCTCTCAACCGACCACGAGAACTCTTCTCAATCGTAAAAACACTAACTAAACCATACAACCCAGAACCGAACCAAGACATTATAAGCATACAAACCTTAGCATCTCATTTTGCTGAAAAACTAAAGGAAAAACCTTACCCCCCGACCACCACGACAGAATACATTCAGAATAGTAACTATGAATGGACAACCTTTCACAAGGCTGAACGAAAACACATCCTTAATATCATAACAATAATCAACACTACAACCTCCCCACTTGACCCATGCCCGGTGTCATGGATCAAGCATACTAAGGACTTCCTTGCAGAAAACATCCAACACATAGTAAACCAATCACTCTCACAAGGAACTATGCCCAACGCCCTAAAGCTCTCCTCGATCCGTCCCGTAATAAAAAACAATAAGCTTGACCCAAAGGATCCCAACTCTTACAGGCCAATAGCTAGCATACCTCTAATCGCTAAAATAATAGAAAAAACCATACAACTCCAACTACAGGACTACATAGATGAGCACAAACTCCTTGATGCACATCAATTTGGATTCCGTCCCTCCCATGGAGTTGAAACCCTCCTAATCGCTCTAACAGCCCTCCTCATCAGAGGCACTAATGATAATAGCAAAGGTTTCCTTCTCCTCTTCATAGACCTATCCGCTGCATTTGACAGTATCAATCACAAAACACTCATCAACAGACTAGAAAACTTAAAAATAGGAGGGACAGTCCTAGAATGGTTCAAATCATACATTTCACACAGATTAATACAGATACAATTAGGCAAAGAAACTTCAGAAACTTTCCCTCAAGGTCAAGGTATCCCTCAAGGTTCAGCCCTCTCCGCCCTCCTCTTCAATCTATACCTCCAGCCAATCACAAACATATTCAAGAAGTATAAAATCAACCATTTCATATATGCGGATGATATCATGCTTGCCATCCCCATAAACACCAACAACCCCAAATATGATGCCTTACTCCAGTGCATGAGTGAGACTACCATATGGCTTGAAAACAATCACCTAAGCATCAACCTCAAAAAACAGAGGCAATGTTCATAACAAGAAAACCTGACACTGACTATAACTACCCTACTACAATCACAATAAGTAACACACCAATACCTGTTAAAAACGAGGTAAAATACCTGGGTATAATCCTGGACCAATCACTCACCATGCTACCACACATAAAACATACAGTAAAAACAATATTCTATAAACTCAAGACAATACAACACCTGAGACCCCTACTCAACACAAATGATTTTAGATCAGTAGTCAACTCTCTCATCACCCCCCACTTCGACTACTGCAATAGTCTCCTAAACGGCTTACCACTAAAAAGCATATACCTCCTCCAAAGGGCCCAAAACATATGCGCCAAGATGGTTACAAAAGCTAAATTAACTGACCATGTGACCCCAATACTCTTAGACTTACATTGGCTCCCCATATGCAGCCGAATAAAATATAAAATCCTCCTAACTACTTTTAAAATCATCAATAACATCTCTCCCTCACAATTATCAACACTAATACAACCCCCATCAGAAACCAGAACGCGCAGACAGAATGCAACCCACTCCCTCAACATAAGGAAAAACTTTAGAAAAACCAAAGCAACAACAAGCGACAGAGCCTTCTCCTATGCCGCCCCTACCCTCTGGAATGAAACTCCTTTAACCCTCCGCATGATAAAGGACCTCCACCAATTCAAAAAGGAATTAAAAACATACCTGTTTACAAAACACTTTGAGATCCCCTACCAACAAAAAACCTCTCCTAGACAATCTCAAAAGAATATCCACAGTCCTCAAGACAGAACAAATGACTAACACAAGAAGAACACAAGAAAGATACTTAACTTAAGACACACAACACCCAAAACGATTTACCCTAACCGACAGCTACTTCTATAATGTAAATAACTTATGTTAATTAACTATGTCATGCTCATTGTTCCACAACCTGTATATAAGTTACGCTCAATATAATTAACCTGTATATAAGTATAAAAAAAAAAAGTACTATTGTTAATGTTAAAATATGTTCCATGTAACAAAATGTGTACATAGTTAAAACTTGTTCCATGTAAGACATACGGAAGTATGCTAATCTTTGTTCAATGTAAACCGCCCCTGATCTCTGGAAGGGGCGGTATAGAAGAAACTGTTAAATAAATAAAAAATAAACACAACGCAAAAATCGTGGGAAAAAAGCAACTTTTTCCGGGTGACACGAACTCACGTCCGTCGGGCTCCGCGGAAAAAGAAAGGCTGAGCAAGATGGCACCCTTGGGCGGGAAGGGACCGCGCCTGCGCGCTGCATTCCCAAAGGCTTTCCTTGAAAGCTGGGGAAATGCTCTGCACAGGGAGTCCATCGGCGCCGACGTCACCCATATGTGAGGACTGACTTCCTGCTTGGTCCTGGAGAAGTAGGAGATGATATGGGTAGGATATTTAATGGAGTACTGGAAGGGGAGGGGGGAACTGTCTTCGGAAATGTTAACTGCAGGGTTCACTGTTTTGCCGAAGCCGGGGAAAGACCCGTTAAATTGTAGTTCATATCGTCTTATATCTCTTCTTAATGTGGATGTTATAATCCTGGCGAAGATTTTAGGGGATCGGTTAGCACCATGGTTACAGGGAATAATTAAGAATGACCAAGCAGGGTTCATAATGGGGAGACAGGCGGCTGATAATATCAAGAGGGCAATAGGAGTGGTGTGGGAGGCGAGGCAAGCACAGGAGGAGTTCTTATTGATGTCAATAGACGCCGAGAAGGCCTTTGACAGGGTGCACTGGGAGTTTATAATGCAGGTGCTGGGGAAGATGGGTTGTAAGCCAAATTTTGTGAAATGGGTTGGGGGATTGTATGAAAGCCCGAGGGCGTGGGTTAAAATTAATGGGAGGTGGGGGGGCGCTCGTGAGCCCGCAGCAAGATGGCCGCGTTCTGAAAGAGCTCCGTCCTCCCAACCCCCAAAAAACTTTAGAAATCATGTGCTAATTGCAGCAACCTGCTCCCCTCTACCTGCCCTGGGTCGGCATGAGCAAGTGATCCCCCGCGGTACCTGAATCATCGGCTTGGCGAGCACACTGGAGCCTGGAGAACCGCGGGGATCGCCCCTGAAGCCTGGCTTGCTGAACGCCTCCATCCATCAAGGGCCCTGAGCCTGACTACTCCCGCGACTAACACCCAGGCCCCACGCGGGGTTTAAATATCACTGGCACGGAGCGGAGATTCTCAGATTTGAGCGGCGGCTTCCCGGGCGCGGCACGGTGTAGCGTGCGGCAGCCCGTTGATCAGGGGAGACGGCTGTCCCTGGCGCTGAGATCGCTGCATACGCTGCTGAGTCTTTACCTGGGAGGCCTACAGAGAGACGGTGTGGAGACCGCGTGGCACCAGCCGGTGCTTGATTTCTCCTCCTGCTACTGCAAATCACCCCGAGGGGGGGGTAAGTTTGAGCGTCAACTCTCCTCTCCGCTACACTGTGGCTTGAACTTGAAGCTGGTGACCGGGGCTATATTCTAGCAGCTAAGTGTCCCGCCGAAGCCTGCATCCTCCCTGGGTGGTCCTTGGGGGCCCTGATAACTGGTTGTTGCCCTAGGAGGGCTGAGGCAGCTTTTTTCTATGACCGCACTCTTTATCCAGTGCCCTCTGCCTTGCTGACATTGCCTCTGCACGTTTCCTGACACTGTGAGGTGGTGATTGCGCTGCGGATCTGTGAAAAGCCTGGACGCCGCTGTCTCCTTGGTGCCCCCACTTTTGCTGGCATTGGATCCTTTTTTCTCCTACCACTGTGTGATTTGGTGACTGTGTGAAATGGCTGCTAAAGCCAAAAATTCTGAAATCCGGGAGAGGATGCGCTCCTCCCAGCGCTTGCAGAGCAAGTCCGGAGCCCCAAGTAGCCCGCACGAACAACCCCTCCCATCAGGTTCTGACGATGAGACTGTTAGCAAAGAGGACTTGGATCCGCATAAGCAACTCTCCTCGGCTCAACTCAAACAAGAACTCCGTAGGGGCTTTGCGGAATTAGCTAACGAATTTCGCGCGCTACGGGAGGACCTGATGAAAGATGTCGCCGAGCTCAGGACCGACGTCAAGGAACTGGGAACCCGAGTAGAAGACGTGGAGACCAAAATGGTAGAACAAGACGGGACTCTGATGGATTTACAGTGTGCTTTAGACCGGCAGCATGCACAAGCAATGGAATTGACTTACAAAATTGATGACATTGAAAACCGCTCCCGCCGCAACAATGTGCGTTTCCGTGGGATCCCCGAGGCGGTACGGGGCGGAGAAGATCTACCAACTGTACTTAAATTGGTGATAGCGGAATTGCTCTCGACGGAGGACTTGGCTGCCCACGCCTCTGGTATGGAAATTGAACGAGTTCACCGCGCTTTGGGGAATCCCCCCAATAACCAACCTCGTGATGTCATTGCGAGATTTCTGCGCTATTCTGATGCTGAGCTCCTTATCCGTCGAGGCCGGGAGAAAAAGACGGTCCGCTTTCAGGATGCGACAGTGTCCATTTACCAGGACCTCTCGACGTTCACCCTGGCGCGGAGGAGAGAGATGAAGCCAGTCTCAGCGGTCCTGAACAGCAAGGGGATTCGCTATTCTTGGTCCTTCCCATTTAGGATGAACTTTCTTTTGGGCAACAAAAAGATCTCTGCAAAGGACTACACTGAAGCCTGGCGAGCCCTTCGCCAGGCGGGTTTAGTAGATGACAATGCCCAGCCTCATCCGCCGCCCCCTAAGCCCCAACACTCTAGGTGGACCCGAGTGGGCAAGTCCACTTGATCTCTTTTCGTGGATTTGAGGAGCTCCTCTCATTTTTTCTTTTTAAGGAGTCTCAATCTATGGGTCCCCTGATTTTTGGATAAGTGGTGGTGGGAACTAGATTGGGGACCCTTCACTTCTTTGATACATGAGGGGTGGCGGATGATCTGCAAACGTTTTGTTGATGTTATTGCTTTGATAAAGGGGTATGGTGAGTTTGATGACCTGGGGGAGGTGGAAGAGTAGTGGGGAGTATGTTTTTCCCTATGTTTCACTGCTTAGGTTGAATTCTTGCTTTGAGGGGTTCTGGGGGGCTCGGGGTTTGTGGTCAATTTACCGTGTCCTGTAATAATTTAAACAGGCAGGTGGTATTGACGGGAAGGGGGGGGGAGGAGGCTTTTTTTTTTTTCAATTTGGAATTGGGGGGTGTGCTTGGGCTTGGGAGGAGGGACTATGGCTCCTGTTCTTGGAGGGTGGAATGGGTGGGTCCGACTCACTAATTACCCGGGTTTGATGGGGGGGGAACTACCACTGGGACATTCTGGATAGTAGGCGGCAGCGAAAGAGTGGACTGTAATTGCTAATGGTGCGCTTTATCTCTTTGAATGTTAAGGGCCTTAATTCCCCAAGGAAGAGGTCCCTGCTGTTCTCAGAATTGCGCACCCTGCAGGGGGACATTGTTTACTTACAGGAGACCCATCTTCAGACCTGCAAGCAGGGCTGGCTAAAGAGGTCCCTGTATACTGAGGTGCGGGTGGCTTCAGACGCACAAGGACGGAAGAAGCGGGGGGTAGCCTTACTATTTCACCAGAGCCTCTCTCTCCAGATAGAGGAGATAAAGCAGGATGCTTTGGGGAGGTGGCTTTTCTTGAATATTTATTTATTTATTTATTTAACACTCATTTATATACCGCATCTTCCAGCGATCAGTTGCGGTGTACAATTAACAACAGTTAACAAAGCAGAGTTTGTTTTACATAGAACATTATAACTTTTTACATAGAACATCTTAACTTGCACAAAGCAAGGATTAAAAAACTAAGCGGAATATTTCAACTAAAACAGTGTGTGTAACAATTTAAACAAAATGTACTGTCTCTACCGCATAGGCAGTACATAACAGTTGCAACTATTTACAAGTAGAGGTATCAGGGCATAGGAATGGAGTGTTTTTTCGTTTAGGTTATGTATGTTGTCCTTTATAGTAGGGAGTATAAGCTTGATGTGGGCAGGTTCATGTTTAGCCTTTATCTAAGTTGAGTAGAGGGTTTTCCATGGTATTATAGTGTTTAGTGAATAGATACGTTTTCAATTTTTTTCGGAATTCCGTTCTCTGTTAGTGATCGTAAGTCCTCTGGTAGCGAATTCCAGACGGTTGGAGCTATGTGGGAAAAGGCTCTATTTGTTAATTTGTGAGTTTTTATGAATTCTTTTGGAATCTTTAGTTTATTTGATTGTCCTTTTCTATGAGTGGGCTTAGGTGGTTCTTTGCATATTAGATTACATAATGTCTTCGGGGCCATGTCATTTAAGGCTTTGAATGTAGTTATTGTTGTTTTGTATATTATCCTGCTTTGTATTGGTAGCCAGTGAAGGGATGCTAGTATCGGTGTTGTGTTGGAGTGAATTTATTTTTAATATAATTCTAGCTGTTGCATTTTGCGCTAGTTGGATTCTTTTGATGTTTTGTTTTGAAATGCCCATAAGTATTAGGTTGGCGAAATCGAAGTGGGGAGTTATGGTAGCCTGTGTTATATTGATAAAATCTTGTATAAATACAAGGGGGCGTAGTTGTTTGAGGATTTTAAGTTTGAAGTAGATTTTCTTTATGGTATTTCTAATGTGGGTTTCCATTGTAAGGTGTGTATCTAAAATGACACCTAGATATCTTATTTCGTTTTTTATTTTAATTTCTTGCTTTTGTAGTGTTATGTGGGTTGGAGGAATAAATGACTGTTTTTTTGTTACGATTAAGACTTCGGTTTTAGCATGGTTTATATGGAGGTTTTGGGTTTTTAGCCAGATTGTAATTTCATTGTAGCAGTCTGATAGGAGTTGAATCGGTAGGTTAGGAATCGTGAAAGGTATGTACATCATAATATCATCCGCATAGAGGTGATATTGTACTCCAAATTTTTTAAAGATATTGCAGACCGGTTTTATATAAATATTGAAAAGTAGGGCTGAAAGCGCTGAGCCTTGTGGTAAACCTATTTCTTGTTTGTATGTGTTGGATGTTTGATTACCTATTCTTACATTTTGTGTTCTGTTATTTAAATATGAGGTGAACCATTTATGTACGGTAGAGTTTATGCCTAACTGTCTTAGGTTGTTGAGCATTATTGAGTGATGCACGCTATCAAAAGCTGCTGCTATGTCAATGAAAAGGAGGATGAACGCCTGTTTATGATTGTCAATTCCTTTTAGGAGTGTATCTATTAATACTGTTAGAAGTGTTTCTACTCCGTGGCGGGGCCGGAATCCATATTGTTGTTCGTCGAGTGGGTAAGATAAGTCTATAAATTCCTGTGTCTGTAATTGCACTACCTTTTCAATTATTTTGGCCAAGAATGGTATGCTAGAGATGGGCCTGTATGATCTTGGAGATGTCTTATCTAGTTTGCAGTTCTTTAGGATAGGGCGTATTTGTGCATGTTTGAGCGAGGGTGGAAGGTATCCTTGGGTTAGTGAGAGGTTGATTATTGGGAGAATATAGGATAGTAGAGTTGGTAGTGTGTTTTTTATCCATAATACCTGGGCATGGATCTAAATACGAAGTAGTGGTATTTAGGCCGGAGATGATAGTTTTTAATGACACTTTTGAAATCAGGTAAAATTCTGACCATTCATCTACAGATTGATAAGAGATGTTGATATTTTCTGAGGGCATAGTAGGTTTTTTTGATTTGTTTTGATAGTGATTAGCTAGGGTTTGTACTGAGATGTCGGTGATTTCGTTGCTAGAAGTTTGAGCGTTATTGGTTAGATTTCTGACAATGGAAAATAGCTCTCTAGGTCTATTATATGATTTTGCTAAGGTTGCTGCGTAATAATTTTTCTTTGTGCTGTCTATTGTTTCCTTATGTTTTGTTAGATGGTTATTATATATTTCCTTGTGTACAGACAACTTGGATTTCCGCCATTTCATTTCAAGTTTTCTTAGTTCTCTTTTCATTTGTCTTAGTGTGTTATTAAACCATGGTGAGCTATTTGTTTTGGTGTGTGTGGTCTTTTTATTTGGTTGATTGTTTTTAGCTGCATTATTGATAGTATCATTCCAGTTGTTAACAGCATCATCCAAATTAGATGTTGATAAGAAGTGGGGGATTGTTGAATCAAGGAAGTCTGTTTCATTAAATTTTTTGAATTTTGAAGTGGGGCCACGTCTTATGTAATTTTTGACGCTAGGGATGGGATATGTGAGATTTATTTTGATGATAAAATGATCAGACCAAGGCGTCTCTGTGCATTCAATGGAATTTGAGTTAACTAGCTTGAAGAATATCTCAGGAAGAAGAACCAAATCTAGTGTTCCTCCTTTGATATGTGTTGCTGTTTTAATTATTTGATGGTACTCTATGTCTGCTATGGTGTCTAGGAATAGTTTAGAGTCTAGTGTTGGTAGTGACGGAAGGTTAAAATCGCCTAGCATGATTACAGGATTTTGTTCAGTAGATGAGCTGAGGAGTTCAATAAGAGAATCCAGGCCATCTGTTTTTTGATCTGGGGGTCTATAAATTAAGCAAATTTTTATGAGACCGATTTTTATTAATAATGTGTCCATGTTATTAGAGATATTTGAATGGATTGACTTGGCGTTTAATATCTTTTTTGTCATCATTAGAACTCCACCACCTTTTTTATTGGATCTGTGTTTGTAAAATGTGTCATAGTTTTCTTTATCAAGTTGATTTAGATAGACCGTATCTGTTTCAGAAAGCCATGTCTCTGTGACGCATAAAATGTCTGGTTTTAAGTCAGTTATCAGATCATTAAATATGGGTAGTTTATTTTTCATTGATCGTGCATTAATGAGGATGCATGATAGGGAGGATGGGTTGTTAGAACAGATTTTCTTGCCTGTTTGTTGTGGATTTGTTTGTTGTATGTGTATTAGTCTATGATAATTAATTTTTGGGTAGTTTTCATGAGTGTGTCCAATATGGCAGTCATTTCGGGTGTGTGTGTGTATTATAGGTATAGTCATGTGATTTTTGCTGTTTAAACTTAGTGATAGGTCAATTATTATTATTGCTAATAATATACAGGTGTATGATATTCGTGTGAGCATGTTGTTAGGGTGTAGCATTTTCTGTATTTGGCTCAGTGGTCTGTTGAATAGAGTCGTAATAATGTGGGTGTCTGGCAGCAGTGATAAAATCTGATAGAGTTGAGTGGCAATAGTGATAATAGTAAATCCAAGTGAGTTACTGACAACAGTAAGTCCAGAATAAGTTACTGACGACAGTAAATCCAATGTAAAATACTGACAACAGTAAAACCAAAGTGATTCACTAACAACACTAAATCAGAAGTGAGTTACTGACAACAGTAAATTCAAAGTAAATTACTGACAACATTAATTCAGAGTGAGTTATTGGTAACAGTAATGAGTCTATGAATTACTGACTACAGTGAAGTGAAAGTGAATTACTGACAACAGTAAATTCAAGGTAAATTACTGATAACAGTAAGTCAAAGTGAGTTATTGATAACAGTTATGAGTCTGCAGTGCATTACTGGCAATAGAAAATCTGGCAATACTGGCAATACTGAGTGATATCCGCTTAGAAGGGCATTTGCTCACCTTAGCTAATGTCTACGCTCCCAATACTGGCCAGGGGCCTTTTTTGCACGATTGAAAGCCTCGCTAGCGGATTTTGCAAGGGGTCCTATTGTCCTGAGGGGGGACTGTAACACGCATCTGGAGCCCCATCTGGATTCCACTAGTCGCGCTGGGGGGTGAGTGGGGGGCTCGGCAAGAGCCCTACAGTGTCTTATGCTCGACTTAGGTTTGAGGGACGTCTGGAGGGACACCTATGGGGGGGAAAGAGGCTATACATACTACTCTCCGGTCCATCAGGTTCACACTCGCATTGACTATTTTCTACTGGACCAGCGCCTGATGGACGGGAGAGTGAAGGCTGGACATGGAGCGCTGACTTGGTCAGATCATGCCCCGTGCTGGCTTGCTCTTCCGGCCGGACTGTATAGTGAACACCAATGGCTTTGGCGCTTAGACGTGAGGTTCCTACGGCGGCAGGGTGCAGTGCAGGACCATGTCCGTTTTATCACGGAATTTTTTGAGCTTAACAACTCTGGGGATGTCCCTCTCCCCACGGTGTGGGATGCCTATAAGGCTACGGCTCGAGGTCAGCTCATGGCGGAGGCAGCGCGCACGCGCGCAAAATGTGGAGGCGTGACCACGACCGGTTGGTGGCGGAGACTACTCGACTAGGCCTGGAACACGCCCGAACTGGTTCCCGGCATGTCCTGCGTCAGTGGCGGACCGCTCGGGCCAACCTGGATGCGTGTCTGCAGAGAGAGTTAGATAATAAACGCCGGAAACTACGGCAAACTTTTTATGAGCATGGGAATAAAACAGGCCGCTTCCTGGCCTTGCGTCTTCGCCAACAACAATCCGCGAGAGTGGTGCAGGAATTGCGCGACGCTGAGGGACGCGGGAGGGTTATTTCCCGGGAGATACGTGATCTCTTTGCTGACTTTCTGGAGCAGCTCTATAAGGCGGAGCCCTTTGAGCGGGATCGTGTACAGGATTATCTGCAGGGGATCGCTCTGCCACGTCTCTCCGACTCTGATCGGGCTCAGCTAGACTCTGAATTAACGGTAGACGAAGTGGAAACTGCAATTCGACGATTGAAAACTGGCAGTGCGCCAGGTAGTGATGGCTTCCCAGCAGAATATTATAAGAAATTTAGGATACAATTAGCGCCAACCTTGACTATCTTGTTTAATGAGATCTTGGCGGGGGTCTCGTTACCGCCGTCCCTGCGCGAGGCACTGATCGTGATGATACCTAAGCCTGGTAAACCACTGCATGACGCGGCGTCGTACCGCCCCATCTCCCTGTTAAACGTTGACGTTAAAATATTTGCCTCTGTGTTGGCGGCGCGCCTGAATCGGGTCCTCCCGAGCTTGGTCCACCCGGATCAGGTTGGCTTCGTGCCAGGCCGTCAGGCTGCAGATAACATTAGGCGTATGTTGCAGGTCATACACGTAGCTCAGCGGGAGCCACAACCAGTCCTGCTGGTGGGGATTGACGCAGAAAAAGCTTTCGATCGGGTCGATTGGGAATATCTATGGTGTGTGCTGGAGGCCATGGGCTTCGGCTCAAATTTTATCTGCTGGGTTCGTAGTCTTTATCAGATGCCCCAGGCGTGCGTTCGGATTAATGGGGGACACTCGAGGTATTTCTTGCTGGAACGGGGCACATGGCAGGGTTGCCCTCTTTCGCCCCTGCTCTTTGCACTAGCAATGGAACCCTTAGCTCAGAGCTTCTGAGAACATTTAGGTTTGAGGGGGGTTCTTATTGGCCCTGCGGAATATAGGATTGCACTCTTTGCGGACGACATCATATTGTCCCTGGTTAATCTGTCCACTTCCCTTCCAGTTGCGATGCAGTTGTTCGAAAACTATGCTCGGGTATCCGGTTTTAAAATTAACTACACCAAATCGGAGATCTTGAATGTTGGTGTCCCCAGGGCGGTCTGTGCGGAACTTCAAGCGGCTTATCCTCTTCGCTGGGTGTCTGGAGCGCTACGCTATTTAGGGGGGCATTTGACTGTGGAGAGGGCAGACCTCTTTAAAGCAAACTATGACCCCCTGCTTCGTCAGATTCGGCGGGATCTAGAGGTTTGGAATGGCCTGCTCCTTTCCTGGTTCGGGCATATAGCCGTAGCCAAGATGGTGGTTGTTCCCCGCTTTCTTTACCTTTTCCAGGTTCTGCCTCTCCCCATCGTGCGGGCTACCTTGGCGACCTGGCAGCAGATGCTTATGAAATTCATCTGGCGTTATCGCCGCCCGCGCTTGGCGCGACAGGTTCTTTATGCCCGTACGCGCTCTGGAGGTATGGGCATGCCCAATTTACTTTGGTACTATGCGGCGGCGCAATGCCGGGCGGGGGTAGAGTGGATGATTGCCGATAGCACTAAGCGATGGGTACAATTGGAAATGAACTTGGCGGGGGGAGTCGGCTTGGGAGACTGACTGTGGCTGGGTCCAAAACTTCGCCGTGGTGTCCGCACCAGCAATCCCTATATACTTCATACCCTCCGTTGTTGGGACCAGCACTTTCGAGCTCGCGACATGGATTTAACCCCTTTAGCCCCTATAGTAGATAACGCCTCTTTCCCGCCGGGGTTAAGTGATATAGTCTTTCGGCAGTGGGGACACCATGGCCTTAGTCGGGTCGGGCAATTTTTTGCTGATGGTCAACTACTACCTTTTCGTGCGATACAAGCTGAATTTGACATTCCGGTCAGGCAGGTATTTTCAATACCTGCAAGTGACCCACTGGGTTCGATCCAAATCTGCCCGGTCCCAGGTTGCTCGGGCCCTGACAGAGTTGGAGCGCTACTGTGAGGGGTGCACTACCACTAAGGGACTCGTGGCGACCTTGTATGCCCACTTGCAGGGGTCCCAATCGTGTTCTACTAGACACAGGGAACTTTGGAACTCCGACTTGAACCTCTCCTACACTGAGCAGCAGTGGGAAAGGGCGGAAACTCATTTGTGGAAGAGTGCGGTAGCGATTAATGCCCGTGAAACCAATTACAAAATACTGTACCGTTGGTACATGACTCCGGCGCGGATAGCGCGCATATATCCTGGGGCGGTGGACCTTTGCTGGCGTAAATGTGGGCAACGGGGTACCCTAGGGCATATTTGGTGGGATTGCCCCCGCATTCGCGCCTTTTGGAGGGGTATACAATATCGGATGCAACTGCTTATGGGGGTGAGTATCCCCTGGGATCCGGGGATCTTCCTGTTTGGGGCCTCGGTGCCAGGTGCACGGGCTCTGCAACTAGCTCTACTCCACCATGGCCTGAATGCAGCTAGATTATCCCTTGCAGCAGCCTGGAAGCGTGCTTTGGCCCCTTCCTTTCAGGCTTGGCTGGAACGGATGTGGGATATGTATGCCATGGAGCGAGGGGTAGCGGTCAGTAAGATGCGCCTGGCGCGCTTTGAGCTGGTGTGGGCGCCCTTTGTCTCTCGATATGGTGTGTGACTTTGCAGGCTTAGAAGGGGGGAGCGATCAAACTTTAAAAGGGGACCTGCCCTCTGAGTGTGTCTTTTGCTCGCCACACTCCTGTGCTTGAACATTAGCAAGCCATAGTGGGGGGGATTGGGAGGTGGGGTGGGAGGGGGGTACCGGGTTAGGGAGGTTTCGGGGGGGGGGGGGAGAAAAGGGAGGCTGGGGGGTTACTGTCCCCTGTTTCCTTATTGAAAAATTGCAAAAATGAAGGCATATTGTTGAATGTTGTTGTGATCTGAAGTTATGTTATCACGGTTGCATTTTCTTTGAAAATTTTTGTGGTTTATGATGCTATGTATTCTTTGGAAGCCTTTCAATAAAAAAAAAAAAAAATTAATGGGAGGTATTCCTGGGATTTTGGGTTGGGGTGGGGGACTAGACAGGGCTGCCCGATGTTGCCGCTGCTGTTTGCAATGGTGGTGGAGCCATTAGCAGAAAGAATTAGAATGAACGAGAGGATATTGGGAGTGTTAAGGGGAGGGCAGTGTCATAAGATATCTTTATTTGCTGATGATATTTTGTTTTATATGGGGCATCCTCAGCAGTCGATGCAGGAGGTGATGGGGGAGGTGGGTAAGTATAGGGAGGTGTCGGGGTTTAAAATGAATGTAGATAAGACAGAAGTGTTGGTGCATATGAGCAGCAAGGCAGAAGAGCTATTGCGCAGGCAATATCCTTTGAGGTGGGTCAGCAAATCGTTAGGCTACTTGGGGGTTCAAATTCCAGTGAGCTATGCAGATCTCTATAAGGTTACTTACCCGAGAATTATAGGAGACATTAATAAGGATTTAGATGGGTGGTTGAGGTACGAAATTTCATGGCTGGGAAGGATAGCTGCGATTAAAATGAATATTCTGCCGTGCCTGCTATATCTTTTTCAGGCTCTACCGGTGGAGATACCGGAGGGCGTGATGCGGGCGCTGCAGAGATGGGTTTTTCTTTATATTTGGAATAGTAAGCCTCCAAGGATCTCACGGGAGGTAATGTATGCGCCCAAGGAGGAGGGTGGGTTGGGGTCCCTAATTTGCGAGATTATTATAGAGCGGCCCAACTTAAACATGTTATGGATTGGAGAGGGGATAAGGAGGAGAAACCATGGATGAGTTTGGAAAAAACAAAGGTGAGGGGAGGGAGATTGGAGGCTTGGTTGTGGGTGCCGCAGGCGGAGAGGAAGGTGTTAGGGAAGGCTACCCTGGCAATGAGGCATGTGGTGAAAGTGGGATAGAGTGAGAGCTCCGGAAATAAAAAGAAGGGGGAGCGGATTTTCGGTGATGACCCCTTGGAGAGGCTGGAGAGCTTTTCAACCAGGATGGGAAGGAGGTAGGTTTGATGGGTGGAGTAATAAAGGGTTGGACTGTGGATTTCCGTTACTAGAGGAGGGGAAGCTAAAGGCGTTTAGGGTGGTAAGGGAAGAGTTTGGATTGGAGGATAAAGATAGATTCGCGTACACGCAGGTATGCTCCTTCCTCAAGGGGGAGTTGGGGAAGGCGGGGATGGCTAGGGAGGTTTCAGAAATGGAGGCATTGTGGTATGGGAAGAGGGGCTCGAAAGGAATGATATCGGCTTTATATAAGGGGTAAAGGGGGAGCCAGAAGGGAAGTTTAGATATATGATAGAATTGGAGGGGGAATTGGGACAGACAATGAATCTCAAGGAGTGGAAGGGGGTATGGGATCAGATAAAGAAGACGCCCTGGTCAAGTAGTATTAGGGAAAACTGCTATAAAATTGTTTCGCTGGTATTGTACACCAGAGAGATTGCACCGGATGTATCCAGGGGTATCCCCAATGTGTTGGCGAGAGTGTGGAGAGGTGGGGACATTTTGGCACATTTGGTGGAGGTGTACAAAGGTGCAGGCTTACTGGGGAAGGATTCAACGATGGATCCAATCGAAACCGGGGGTGAAAGTGGATTTGAAACTGCAAAGTTTTTTATTGTCATGGAGGGGGGAGGGGCAAGTACAGGAGGGGGGTAGGATGGTGCAGGCATGTCTTAGTGCGGCCCTGTGTGAGGTGGTAGCTGCATGGAAGCAGAAGGAGGTGCCTTCTGTAATGAAATATGAGGGGAGACTGCAGTACATAGTGCTGATGGAGAAGTTAATGGCCACCCGACAGATGAGGGGTGCTAAGTTTGAAATAAGGTGGGGAAAGTTACGGGATGCCATGGGGGGGAAGGGGGAGGAGGGAGTAGGGGAGATGGGGGGGAGGGGAGGGCAGAGGAAGGGGGATAAGGGTACTCCAATTGACTAAAGGGGGAGGGGCAGGGGTTCTTGGGAGTAAAAAAAAGGGGGGGAATAATAAATAGAGAGGTGGGTAGGGGTCAGCAGACGGGGTGGTGGGAGCGTTAAAATATAACATAATAAAAAGATGTTTTTTGCGTACACTAATACTGGTAATTATGTTAAATACACTGAAGAGAGTGGTTGAGGTGAAAGCTACGCAGGTATTGGGGTAACAACCATAGAAAGAGAATGTTGTTATGAGTTATCTGTTAAATGTTTCTTTGGGTATGGGAGTAACTTACTGTTCCTTGTAAACCGCACTTGATACTTGGGAAAGAGCGGTATAGAAATAAGTGTTAAATAAATAAATAAAATAATATATTAAGCCAGAGAAGGTGTGTACAGTTATTTTTATTTTATTTATTATTTTATTTATTTTTTTATACCGCACTCTTTAGAATCAGTGCGGTTTACATGTATACTAACAGGTACTTTTTATTCCCTTATCCCTGAAGGGCTCACAATCTAAGTGTACCTGAGGCAATGGAGGGTTAAGTGGCTTGCCCAAGGCCACAAGGAGTGGCCATGGGACTAGAGACCCCAGTCCCTCTAGCCTGAAGTTGCTTGTCCCTATGCGGGAATTGAACCCCCGGCCTGAGGTAACCTGTCCCAACCACTGAGCCACTCCTCCCTCCCAGTTGGGTTAGGAATCAATATTCTCGGACGAAGGGGGATGGTGGTTGGAATGTGTCTATGTATATGTTAAAGAGATGTTGAAAAATAAAAATTTAAATATAAAAAAAAAAAGAACTACATCAAATAGCAAGTAGCGAGTAACAAATTTCATAAGTATCCAACACAATATTGTGTTTCGATAAGAAAAAATAGCACTTTACATTTTTGATTTACATTCTTGAGTGTTTTTTCACAGGAATTTAGACTACTAATATAAATCTATATGAATAATGGACCTGTGATGATCTCGGAGCATATCTAGTGGTGGCCTTAAGGGCTGTTAGATTGGAGGACCTGTTTCCTTTAAGCTCTTGCTATTTGATGTCCCTTTAAGTCTTATGTAGTTATGGTCTGGCTATTTTGTTGTGTTTGATTTTTCTGTCTGGATCTGTGTAGGTTTTATTGGTTTTGAACTAATTGCTTAAGAGTTATAGGCATGAGTGCTGTTTCAAAGGGGCACCATTGTAACACTATGGTCTATCTCCAGGAACAAGCAGGAATGTAGTCCTCACATATGGGGTATCGGTACCAACAGAGCTTGCGCGGGAACGCTCCCCAGCGTCCAATAAGAATGCTTTTGGGAGCATCCCTCAGCACATGTGGCTGCCTTCCCACCTTTCCAACTGTCCCTCTTCAGTTCTTCGTTTTCCGCGGAGCCGACAGGACTTATTCCCTGTCACCGCAGAAAATTACATCTTTAAACTTCTTTCTGTGGTCGCGTTTGCCTACCGCACGACGCCTACCGGTACCGCCGGTTCTTTTCTTTTCTTTCCTTAAAAAAAAATACAAAACTTTCAGTGTTTCTTTCAGAAACTTTCCTTTTTGGTGCTAGGCGCCATTTTGGGCACTAGGCCCCTTTTTCCTAAATCATGGAAAAGCCAACTAGTGGCTTTAAAAAATGTACTAAGTGTGGCGGTACCATTTCCATCACTGACACCCATGATTGGTGTCTAAAATGTTTAGGACCTGATCATTCTCCAACTGAATGCCTCTCCTGCATTGGGATGACCAAAAGAAGAAGACAGAACCGGGCCGCAAAGCTCGGTACCCTTTTTTCTTTGGATGCCAGATCCATTGCATCAACATCGTCGAGGGCCTCTTCTTCCTCCCATGGATCTCAGGTAGCTAAACATAGCAAAGCATCGATGGGGCTTCAGGATGTTCTCGAGGCCTCAACCTCGCAAGAACTACCTGTGCCATGCTCAGGGGTTCCGGCCGTCCTTACTGGTACCAGCACCCAGGCATTGGCAGCGTCGATAGACCAGAGGTTCCTAGCTATCAAGTGCAGTATCGCAGCATCGCAGCTCTTCTCTCGGCAGCGGTACCAGTGGTCCCAAGAGCACCGGTGCCGACATTGACACCGATGCCGGTACCGACACTGGTTGGGAACTCTAACTATGCCATCTCTGGCTGGAGGGAACAAAGCGGTACCGGCTCACCTCTGTACCGACTTTGATCGGTACTGGGATCGTGCTTTGCAAGAGCATCGGAGTCAGTAATACTTTGATTCCTCCGATTCCGAAGACTCTGACAATTCTGCTGGCACTAGCAGGTTTCTTCTAGAAGATCCCTCTTCTCCCCAATGCAGAATGTCACCTCCAGAGGACATGTCTTTTCAGGATTTCATTTGTGATATGGCCAAAGGTCTTTCAGTCACAGTAGCTCCTGAAGAAGAACCCAGAGCAAAGGAATTGGAAATCTCCAATATCCTAAAGCTCCCAAGGAGGCAGCTACTCTGCCTATCCATGAAATTCTGCATAGCTTGATGCTCAGAATGTGGGAGACACCTCTGACCACTTCTCCTCACTCTAGGAAGCTTGATACTATGTATCGAGTTCCACCATGTCCTGGTTTTCAGAAAACCCAGCTGCCACACCATTCAATGGTAGTGGAATCAGCCATGCGTAGGATGAAAAGTGCAGAGACATGCATCCAATCCTCCAGGTCGTGAATGCAGGACTCTGGATGCTTTTGGACGCAGAACCTTTGAAGCTTCCATGCTTTCAGCTAGAATCAGTTCATACATCCTATATATGGGAATGTTCCGTAAAGAAGTCACAGGAGATTTGGAACTTATGAGCCCTTTTCTCCCAGATTTATAAGAGACAAGATTTTCTTGCTCTAGTTAAGCATGCTCAACATGTCTCCAAGTTTGTCAATCATGCAGCTTTTGACTGCTTTGAATGCATCAGCAGAATCTCTGCTATTGCCATTGGTGCACGACGGATTGCCTGGCTACAGGCATCAGACTTGGAGACTTGGGTACAGGACAAATTAGGTAACATTCCTTGCACAGGGGAGAATCTCTTCGGCAAGAACTGGCAGGAAAAGGCTAATGAGTTAGATGCTGACAATTCTACCTTAGATAGATTGTCAAAGTCTACAGCCACTCCAGCCAAAAGGAAGCCTTATAAAAAACCCTCTTTTAGCAAAAAAGTTTTATCCTTCCTATACCCAGCAGACTTCAGGTCAGGTTGCCCAAAAGGGACAACCTAGACAGCAAAAGAAACCAAAAGGACCGAGAGCCCAACCAGCTCTCCAGGTTCAACCCCCTCAAGGGCTTTGACTCCTTCCCAGAGAGTTTCGCCTTCCTGCCTCTGAGGGGTCCCCAACCCCCAATATTCCGGGCAGGTTATGCCACTTTATCAACAGATGGCATCAAATAACAGCAGAAGATTGGACTTTGTCCATTGTAGGAGAGGGGTACAAATTTTATTTTCACAGCATACCCCCTCCTACAATTCTAAAGCAGTTCAATTCACAAACCCCTGCAGACAATCTGCTAGATTATGAGGTCTCCACACTTCTTGCCCAAGGGGCAATAGAAGAAGTACCCATTTTTCAACAGGGAACAGGGTTCTACTCCCCCTATTTTCTTATCCCAAAGAAAACAGGGGGACACAGACCCATTCTAGACCTTAGAGAACTGAACAAATATCTGTTTCGAGAGAAATTCAAAATGATTTCTCTAGGAACTCTTCTGCCATACCTTCAAGGCCAGGATTGGCTTTGCTCTCTAGACTTAAAGGATGCATACACACACATTCTCATCCATCTAGATCACAGGAAATTCTTACGTTTCCTTTTCAGGGGAAGACATTTCCAGTACAGGGTTCTTCCTTTTGGTCTGGCTTCAGCACCAAGGGTGTTCACGAAATGCATGGCAGTAGTAGCAGCATTTCTACGAACCCTGGGGATTTTTGTCTTCCCCTACTTAGACGACTGGCTCATTCGAGCCTCCACAGTTGCAGAGGCCAGCACTGCACTGTCTCATACAATGCAAATCCTCCAATACTTGGGATTGGAAATCAACTTCCCGAAGTCTCAACTAGTTCCTTCCCAATGCCTAGAATTCATAGGAGCCTGTCTGGATACCAGGCAGGCAAGGGCTTTCCTTCCACAAGCCCGGTGTCTTCGCATTATGCAGCTAGCTTACCAAGCAGCAGGAAAATCCTCCCTCACGGCTCGGGAACTACTGCAGCTACTGGGACACATTGCATCCACGATTCATGTAGTCCCATATGCTCGCCTCCACATGCGATCAGCTCAGTAGACCCTCTCCACACAGTGGACACAGGCCACGGGCAGTTTGTCGGACAAAATAACAGTCTCTCAAAGACTAATTTTGTCCCTCCAATGGTGGCAATCACTAGAAAATCTGACAGTGGGGTCTCCTTTCCATCAACCCCTCTTTCAGGCCACCCTAACAGATGCCTCACAGGTGGGTTGGTGAGCACACCTGGATCATCTCTCTACCCAGGGCACCTGGACTCCACAGGAGGTAGGTTTGCACATAAACCTCCTGGAATTAAGAGCAATTTATTTAGCTCTTCGAGTGTTCCACGCTTAGCTCAGCTACAAGACAGTCCTGGTCCAGATGGACAATCAGGTAGCCATGTTCTATGTGAACAAGCAGGGCAGAACCGGCTCTCTGTCATTATGCAACGAAGCTTTACGACTATGGGCCCTTGCCAGAGAGCATCAAATTCACCTTCTAGTGGTATATCTTCCAGGCATTCAAAACCTTTGGGCAGACAAACTCAGTCGAGTATTGCTACCTCACGAGTGGTCACTCCACCTAGACCAGGTGGCAAAGATATTTCATCTCTGGGGTACTCCAGACATAGACCTCTTTGCAATTCCACTGAATGCCAAACTTCCCCGGTTCTGTTCCAGGATACCGGCACACCATTGTCAAGCAAGGGATGCCTTCCTCCTTCACTGTGGTCAGGACTTCCTTTATGCTTTCCCACCCATTCCCCTCATTCCCAAAACACTCTTCAAGCTTCAGAGAGACAGGGGTTGCATGATTCTCATCGCACCATGATGGCCATGCCAGGTGTGGTATTCCCTGCTTCTGCATCTCTCTCAAGTGGCACCTCTGTAGTTAGGGCACGCTCCAGATCTCCTTTCTCAGGAGAACGGGACGCTATGGCATCCGAATCCCCAGTCCCTGCACCTCATGGCCTGGTTGCTGAGGGCTTAGACCTCCAGGATTTCAACCTGTCTCAGCAGGTAAAAGATATCCTTCGAGCTTCTAGGAAACGTTCCACAAGAAGATCTTATGCCTTCAAGTGGAAACGGTTTATTATATGGTGCTCCAGGAGGGGATTAAACCCCCTGATCGTACCCTTAGAAGCGATACTAGAGTATCTTCTTCACATCGAATTCTGGGGTTAAAGACCAATTCGGTAAGAGTCCACCTTAGTGCAATTGTAGCTTCTTATAAGCCTCTGAATGGACAACCAATTTCCTCTCATCCAGTCATATCAAGATTTATGAGAGGCCTTCTATTAACCAAATCTCCCATCAAGCCACCACAGGTGGCATGGGATCTAAATCTAGTTCTCGGGCAGCTCATGAAGCCGCCTTTTGAGCCTTTAGCCACTGCAGCCCTTAAGTTCTTGACCTGGAAGGTCATCTTCCTAATTGCAATCACCTCTGCCCATCGCATCAGTGAATTGCAAGCTTTAGTGGCTGATCCTCCTTATACTAGGTTTCATCATGATCAGGTGGTTGTTCGAACTCACCCTCATTTTATGCCAAAGGTGGTTTTGCCTTTTCATTTAAATCAATCAATTTACCTTCCTGTATTTTTCCCAGGCCTCACGCCTCTATTGCAGAAAGGAACCTTCATACTTTGGATTGCAAAAGGGCCTTAGCCTTTTACATACAAAGAACACAGCAACATAGAAAGTCTTAACAACTTTTTATAGCTTTTGACCCTAGTCATTTGGGACTTCCAGTCTCCAAAAGAACTTTATCTAAATGGATTGCCCAATGCATATCCTTTACTTATGAGAGTAAGAGTCTTCCTCTTCAGGACCATGTCACAGCTCATAATGCCAGGGCCATGGCAGCTTCTATGGCTAATCTCCACTCTGTGTCTATCAATGACATTTGTCGAGCAGCCACCTGGGCTTCGGTACACACCTTCACAGCCCACTACTGCCTTGATAAAGCCTCCCATCGGGATGCCTTCTTTGGCCAAGCTGTTCTTCAAAACCTTTTTCAAACATAAACCAACTCCTACCCACCAACCCTGGTGGGATGCCAGAGATCCATGGGAGGAAGGATCCTCAACCTTGACGGTGGCACCTTCCTGGGGCTATCTCCCTGGCATCTTCAGCTAGGGAGTCCCCATATGTGAGGACTACATTCCTGCTTGTTCCTGGAGATAGCATAGTTACTCACCTGTAACAGGTGATCTCCAGGAACAGCAGGAATAATTTAGTCCTCACAACCCACCCACCTCCCCTAGGAGTTGTCTCTCTCTCTCTCTTTGTCTCTTTCCCCTCTGCCTCTATCCTTTCACTCAGCTACAAACTTAACTGAAGAGGGACAGTTGGAAAGGCGGGAAGGCAGCGCGCATGTGCTGAGGGATGCTCCCAAAAGCGTTCTTATTGGACGCTGGGGAGCGTTCCCGCTCAGGCTCCGTCGGTACCGACGATACCCCATATGTGAGGACTAAATTCCTGCTGTTCCCGGAGATCACCTGTTACAGGTGAGTAACTACGCTTTCTCTGTTTCTCTTCATAAATATAGTCAATAAACCCTTAGAAATGAATAAAAAAAAATAAAGACAATGTTTTGTGGTGCTAAAGTTCAATTTATTCCTGATGTCTTCAGAGCCACACAGCCGAGAAGGGCCTTTCTAGCTCTGAAACCCAGGGTTGTGGCTCTGGGGGCTTCCTTTTTTCTGTGTTATCCCTGTAAATGTTTAATTATGTTTCAGGGTACTCGATATGTTTTTCTGGATTCTGGACAGTTGGAGACTTTTCTGCAAAGTAAGGAGAGCGGGAATGGTTCAGGGGATTAGTATATGGATAGTGGGACTAATGTATTAGAGCAGTAAGTTTGGAAATTGTTTTCCTTATTTCCCTTTTGCGGGGGGTTTCCTCAGTTTCTATGTTTGTTTATTCTCACCATGATATGGGCTAAATTTGATTCGTAGGTTTTCTTATTTTTGATTATTATGCCTTTGATGTTTTCTTTTTTCTTTTTCTTTGTATTTGCTTTTGTAAGTATTCTTGTATAATCCTTAAATAAAAAAGAAAAGAAAGGAGGGAGAGGAGTGTTTAGGAAGAAAAATAAACAGTTCAGTTTTGTTCATGTTCAATTTCAAGCGGCGGTGAGACATCCAGGCAGCAATGTCAGAAAGGCAGGCAGAGAGCCGGCCCTGGATTGCCAGAGAGATTTCAGATATAGAGAGGTAGATCTGGGAGTTATCAGCATAAAGACAGTACTGAAAGCCATGGGAAGAGAAGAGATGAATGCACCAAGGAGATGAGAGGAAAGGTAGTGAGGAGCCGCAGAATGAATGCACTTGTACATAAGTAGGAGTAGTTTGAATTGGATGCGGAAATGGATAGGAAGCCAGTGAAGTGACTTGAGAAGAGGGGTCACATGAGCATAGCGGCACTGGTGGAAAATAAGCCGTGCAGCTGAGTTTTGAACAGATTAAAGGGGAGAGAGATGATTCAGAAGGAGGCCAGTGAGGAGCAGGTTACAATAGTCAAGGCGGAGGGTGACTAGTGAGTGGATGAGGGTCTTTGTAGTGTGTGTAGAAAGGAAGGGATTAATTTTGCTAATGTTAAAAAGAAAAGCGACAGATTTAAGCCATCTGTTGGATGTGTGCAGAGAAAGAGAGAGCAGATTCAAAAACCTCAAGGAGAGGTCGTGAAATGCAAGAATGAGAGAATGATAGTTGCAGCCCAAAATAGTAGATTATACTGGTCGTCAAACTTTTACAAAAGTCATGTTACTGAAATAAAAATAGTTAGTTCTTATCAATTTTTATATGCTGAACACAAATATGACAGTGAAATTGCAACGTTGGCTCTAGTTTTTTTGTAATCTACAAGAATTAATGTTTACATCACAAAATGCCTGTCAATAGTAAATATAATAGGCCTTTGGTTAATACCTGTAAAAAACCAAGTCATAGACTACTTCTTAGATTTTTTCACCTGTCTCTTGTACAGCTGTTCGGAAGCTTCTCTGGGGAGTGTCCAGCAGTAGTCAGCCAGCATTGTAGTGGACCATTTTTCCTGGTATCTTTGCTCCGTCGTTGCGATATTCTGGTGAAAACGCCCTGTTCATCACTAACCATACCACAGTTGTCAGGAAAGAAATTGAGATGGGAATCAAGGAAATGGATCTTTAGAGACATATTGCAGCCAAGTTTCTGATACTGCATTAGCATGTCTTCTACTAGTTCCTTGCAGTTTTCTGCCCTAACGTTTCTGAGAAAGTTTGTTGACACTAGGCGAAAAGCATTCCATGCTTGTTTCGCATCACCCTGCAGCAAGTTGTTGAACCGGTCATCTTTGAAGAGCTCTTGAATCTGAGGACCCACAAAAACTCCCTCTTTAATCTTTGCTTCGCTGAGTCGAGGGAATTTTTCATGCAGGTATCAGAAAGCCGGCGAAGTGCGATCCATGGCTTTCACGAAGTTTTTCATCAAACCTAGTTTTATGTGAAGGGGTGGTAGCAGGATTTTGTGAGCCTCAACCAGAGCTGGGTGCTGGATATTCTTCTCTTCAACTGTTACATTTTGTCTGCGATTCCATTCCTTCCGCAAGTAGTGTCAATCCCTTGCTCGGCTATCCCACTCACATAAGAAACACATGTATTTTATATATCCCTGCTGCAGTCCCATTAAAAGGACAACTACCTTCAAGTCACCACAGAGGTGCCAGCTGTACTTGTTATAGTTAATGGAAGTCAGTAGATGCTTTAAGTTATCGTATGTCTCTTTCATGTGGATATGGATCGACAGGCTTGTGAGCCAATGTTTGAGCTTTGTTTGCCCTTTAAGAGTCAGCTGGGTTTGGTCCCGGCGTTTTTTGACGGTTGTTTAAATTACGGAGTGAAGAGTACTTGATACAGGGAACACATTCCCGAAACGTGCACGTCGTGCAAGGACTTCAAGGAATGTTATTGGACTGAGCTAAGTCTTTTTTAAAAAATACTATTTTGTTGGTTAATAAAATGAATTGATCCACTTGGAAGTATTGCTCTAAATCCATGCTTTGCTGCGGTGATATCCAACAAAAAAAACTTTTGTTTTAAGATAAATTTTGGGGTATTGTTTGGTGATTCTATTATTTTGATTTTTCTTTCATGTGGACGGCATGCACTACTGGAATAGATGGAAGACGGTTTCCATTTTTAAAAGCACAGCCTTCAGACTCGGTTTCAAAGAGTCTATATAGTCTCCAGTCTTGTGGGTCATGAGTGATTTTTAAGGCATTCATTAGGCTTTCAATATTGGAACAGAATACCAGATTACTTTCCTTTCTGAAGAAAGGCTGCAACTGCTGGTGACGCTTTCGATATGAAGTAATGTTGACATCATCTTCTAGAAGATTCCATTGTTGGAGTCTTGATCCTAGCAATTCTGACTTGTTTTTGGATAAGTCCAAATCACGAACCAGGTCATTTAGTTCTTCCTGTGTTATTTTGTGTGGAGTTGATAATGCATCCCAGTGAAAATCTGGGTCACTGCATGCTGACGGACCAGGAGAAGAACAGGTTGGCTCACCCTTCTCCTCATCAGATGAATCAAGGGAATATTCTGATGGAGATTCTGGACTAGGAAGTCCCTCACCATGTGGAACTGGTCTCAATGCAGACGGAATGTTTGGGTAGACTATGCTTGACTTCTTTTGCTTTGTTCCACTGGAAAGAGGAGGAACCAAGCAGAAGTAACAGTCATTTATGTGGTTGCTTGGCTCTCTCCACACAATGGGGACTGCAAACGGCATTGATGGTCTTTTGCAATTCAACCACTGTGAAAGCTGTGTTGTACATGTTGCGCAGCATATATGCGGGGCCCAAGGCTTGTCTTGGTCATCAGTCTTGCATCCGACGTAAAGATGATATGCCTTCTTCAGTTGAGAAGTGATACTTTTCTTCTGGTTGGCAAATGTCACTTCCCCACAAATGTAGCAGAAATTGTCAACAGTATTAACGCACTTTTGCGGCATTACTGTTCTGTATTGTACCTAAATGGCTAAAATTATATGATTAATAAAAGTTACATGTAACAGTAGCTTAAACTGTCTCGCACACAGTCTGAAGTATTTTAAATGCTCAACCTGTCCGACTGCGTATAGTACACTGCTGATGTCAGATGGCTTCAGCAGCTGTCTGGCAGTAGTATTGCATTGCATCAGAAAATGATGCAATCAACTCTGGATGATGTGTGCATGCTGGTATTATGCAATGTGATGCAATATTACATCATTCAAGGCTTATTTGGGATGATGTTGATGTCCTACTGGATAAATTTACATGGTGAAACGTCAAAAATGAACTACATGCAATATCTTCAAAACGAGAGCCAGTAAAAATTTTTTAATGTTATATTCGTGTTCAGCTTACCAAGATACTACAGATTAGGGCCTTTTAAAGTCGGTAACGATTTCAATGTTGACCAGTGTTACCAAAGAGATGGTTCACAGCAAGTATAGAAAAACTGGTAAAACAGACAAGCAGATTCTGGAAGGAAGAGCTGGAAACAATTACTCATCTTATGACTGGCTGCAGAGTTCTGATGGGAGAAAATATATGGGCTTGATCAGGTGGCATGTCTTCTCCATTGGAAACTGTAAACACTACATCATTGTATCTAAAAAGGCAGACCTTGATAAGTTGCTTATACATACTGCAAATTGCAGTGTGTGCCTTTGAATCAATGCTGTCTCCTGGCGACCCAGCAGCTCCTGTGTTTTTTATGGCAGTGTGACCGGAAGTAGATTGCCAGGCCTTTCTTCAAAGGCAATGGAGGGTTAAGTGACTTGCCCAAGGCCACAGTGAGTGCTAGTGGGACTTAAACCCTGGTCTCTAAGCATTATTTATTTAATTTATTTATTTAAAAGGTCTTCTATACCGCTTTAGCATCCATTCAAAGCGGTTTACATGGAACAGTTACAGCAACGAGCTTTACATATATAACTTGGAGGTTAATTGAGATATTACAATTGGCTAACAATTGTTAAACTATATACAAGAAGTTGTTAGTGTTTATTATATACAATAAATTGTTGCAGTGTTATGTAGTCTGTTCCGTCAAGGTTCATCGTCTTCTGGGGTGGCTCCATAGTGTTCTATAAAAAGGTGGGTTTTTATTGCCTTCCTGAAGTCAACTATGTCTTTTATTTCTCGTGTTGAGGTGGGGAGATTGTTCCAAAGCTGGGGTGCAAACAGGGAGAAAGCTGTCTTGCAGGTGGATTGATTTGCTTTCCTGAAGTTTAGTGGGGTCTCTAGGTTGTTGTCCGTTCCTCTTCTTGTTTTGGTTGGGGGTGTCTTCGTGATCAGTGGTTGGAGGGTTGCTGGGGAGAGGTTGTTTAATGTTTTGAAAATTAAGTTTTTGTATTTGGTACGTACGGAGACCGGAAGCCAGTGTAGTTGATGGAGCGTGGGGGTTATGTGATTGTATTTTTCTGTTCCAGTAATGATTCTGGCCGCAGTGTTTTGCACCAACTGTAGCGGGAGGGTAGTTTTCTTCGGGAGGCCATATTGGATTGCGTTACAGAAATCAAGTATAGGCATTATTATGGCTTGGCATACAGATCGGAAGTCGCCGGTGGGGAGCAGTGGTTTGAGTTTGCATAGTATTCTGAGTTTGTCGTAGACTGATCTGGTCATCTTTTTAATGTTAGACTACTCCTCCACTCCTAGTCAGATTACATCCCATGAATTCTAGAAAGATGTTCTGTTTGGCATGATGCAAGTACTACATTGTGGATAACTATACTCCTTCCTGTTTCCTCAGCCCGCAATCTGGGGGTTGTCTTTTGACTCCTCTCTCTCTTTCTCCACACATATCTATCTGATAGCTAAGACCTGCCGTTTCTTTCTCTATAACATCAGCAAAATCCGCCCTTTCCTTTCTGAACACAGTACTAAAACGCTTATCCACTCCTTAATCACCTCCCGTCTTGACTACTGTAACCTACTCCTTGCTGGTCTTCCTCTGAATCATCTTTCTCCCCTTCAATCTGTTCAACACTCTGCTGCGCGGCTAATCTTCCGCCAACCTTGTCATGCCCATATTACTCCTCTTCTCAAGTCACTTCACTGGCTCCCTATCCATTTCCGCATCCAGTTCAAACTTCTCCTGCTGACCTATAAATGCATTCACTCTGGCTCCTCACTACCTTTCTTCTCTTATCTCTCCTTACAACCCCCCCCCCCCCCCGGGAACTCCGCTCTTCTAGCAAACTGCTTCTATTTGTGTCCTTCTTTTCTACTGCTAATTGCAGACTTCGCTCCTTTCACCTTGCTGCACCTTACGCCTGGAACAAACTACCTGTGTCTGTACGCCAGGCACCTTCTCTAACTCTCTTCAAATCCAGGCTGAAAACTCACCTCTTCGCTGCTGCTTTTGGATCTTGACTCACCTGATCTCCTTTTTCCTGTGCGGCCCGGGGTTTCGGAAGACCCATCTTCCTCACATCTCCATGGTAGTCGAATCCGCAGTTGACCACGTTGACCTGAATGCACCTATGGACTTACACCAACATGGCTTTAAAACTTACCACAATGTTGAAACACTGCTTACTTCCCTATTGGACAACCTCATAAGGGGGATAGACGATATCAAAAAAGGATTCCTCCTAATCTTTATGGACATATCTGCCGCCTTCGATACAGTCTCCCACAACGGAATGATATAATGGCTATATGAAGTTGGCCTACGCAACAACACAATAAAATGGTTAGAATCCTATCTCACCAACCAAACACAACAGGTGAAATGTGGTGACAAGAAATTGACATGCTCTGACATGACAGAGGGTATACCCCAGGGATCCGCATTGTCCTCCATCCTCTTTAACCTGTACATCCAACCTCTCTGCAATATACTCAAGAAACATAAGATGCTCTACCACATCTATGTGAATGATATCATGGTATATACCCCACTAAATATATAAGCACCAGACCTCACTCCCATAACCAGCTGCCTGGACGAGATGATCACATGGCTCACCAACAACAACCTGTCGGTAAACTATAACAAGATGGAAGCCATGTTTATAACCAGAGGAACCAACTTCAACCCACCACCCACAATCTGCATCCAGGACAAACCCATCAATGTGAAGGATGAGGTAAGATATCTCGGAATCACCCTAGACAGCAAGCTAACCCTCCATTCACACATTAACAAAACCGCTGCAAAGACATACTACAAATTAAAACTCATAAGGAGACTCAAACCAATCCTAAGCCAAGACCACTTCAGAACAGTATGTCGAGCATTCATCATGCCTATTATAGACTACTGTAACTCACTATATCATGGACTCCCTAAACAAACCACACACCCTCTCCAATTGGTGCAGAACACAACAGCCAGGATCATCACAAACACAGCAGAAAATGAGCACATCACTCCAGTGCTCCAGAACCTCCACTGGTTGCCTAAACAAGCTCGCACAAGATTCAAGACGACTTTAAATATTTTCAAAGTCATTAACACGTCTGATAATGCCCTCCAGCACTTAATAACAAGACACACCTACATGAGACCATGGAGAACCAGCATGGATAACAAGATAGCCACCCCTCCTGAATATCAAAGAACAAATCGGGCAACGTCCAGAAGGGCACCATCCCTCTATGTACCAGAACTGTGTTACATCCTACCTGACAGCAGGAGAGCCATGAGCGACATAAAAGATTTCAAATGTATGCTCAAGACCATACTATTTGTACAATACTATGGACCCTCCCAGAGCCTACAAATCAAGCTATGAACATGATCGCAAACAACAAGCAGCGGTCTCTATCAATAAATTGTAAATTGTCAAGGATGTATATACTTCCCCTAGTACACATCCCTCCCCCAGTACCCATCCTCGCTCCTACCCCATAAATGTACACAACTTAGTCATGTGTAAACCACTTTGATTGAAGGAAAAGATGGTATATAAAATTGGTTAAATAAACTGCGGAAACAGAAGAGTCCGAAGTCGCACTTCGGTCCTGCCTGGCAGGGAATCCTGTGCCCTTGATGCCCTCGGGCGCAAGGCTTACCAGGGATCCATGCTGCCATGCCGCATCAAGGCGTACACTTGTATATGGGCATGTTTCTTTGCGACCTCGCCAAGGAGCTTGGCGGTTTTTCCGCGGGTCTGGGTGGAAAGCACCTCCTCAGGTTCCAGACCCTCCTGAGGTCGGTTGCAGACTGCTCAAAATACCTTTCCTGCACCGCATATGACGGGTTTGAGTCTTACGCTCGTGTAGCAGCAGCTGGCATCGGAGCCTGTCGCCAGGCGTTGCTCTAGTCTTCAGACCTAGAGCAGTGGGTCCAGGAGAAGCTCCTGAATGTCCCCTGCCTCGGCGAAAAACCTTTTGGCAAGCCCATGGAGGACAAGGCAGCTGAGATCGAAACAAAGTTCGTGACTCGCACCCGTCTCGCAAAACCTCCTCGCTTCCATGGAAGAAGCAGTACACCAAAAAGCTCTTCTTCTAGAGGAAAGGGCTCCCCTACTGAGGATACACGCCATACCCGCCTTTGCCCGTGCTGATGACCCAGCGCTCAGGGCAAAGGGGGGGTGCTCAGGGTCATCGGAAACTCAAGGGGTCCAAGACCCAGCCACCGGTGCCATCCCAACCATCCCTGAGGTTTTGACGCCGAAAGCATAGCCTCGAGCACGTGCGGATCGGCTCCATGCTCTGGCTGCCGAGGTCCAGGGCCGGCCCAGAGTCTCGGCGTGGGCCATGCTGCACCTCCTGGGACACATGGCCTCGACTATACACGTCGTTCCCCATGCTTGCATGCACATGCGAGTGTCCCAATGGTACCTCAGTGCGCAATGGGCCCAGGCCTCGGACCACCTCCGGGACCCCATCCGGGTGTCTCGCAGCCTAGTCGAGTCCCTAGTCTGGTGGCAGGACCCCTGGAGCCTCCTTCAGGGCATGCCCTTCCTGACTCGTCTGCACGAACTCATTTGTGCTAAGTTTGGAACTACTATTCATCATACATAGAATGCTGCCTGAGATGATTAGAGGTAAAGAAGCCAAGCTAGTCTCATTTGTGGTTAATACTCTTCTACGGCTTACAGATGCCTCCCAGTCCTTGATAACGGAATTACAGGTGATATTTGGCATTGGTTCGTTTTCAGGTTTATAAATTAGTACATGCTTTGAACCTTGGAGGGGGTAAAAAGTAAGCAATTGTTTCTGTTGGCTTATGTTATTTTGCTACACATCTATAGAGATCTGTGTCTCTTGGTTGGTTGATGGATTTGGCAGGGTTTGTTGACAATAAAAACAATTTAAACTAAGAAATTATTACATAAAGCCTTGTGGGAAGGTATTTTTCCTTTTCAGTGGGCTTAAGATCACATTATGTATCTGGGTTTCAACTTCTCAAAGATATTTCAGATCTATTTAATTATAGCGTTAGACCACTGTTAAAACAAGTGGAAAAACAGCAGTTTCCCATCATCGATAATGAGGATTTAGCCATTTAAAGTGGTGGAATATCCCAATGGCTTTGTCCTATAGCAGATTCCCCTTATCTTGATTTAAGAGATATGAAATTTAATAAACTCCTTGTTATATTTTTGTTACTTACTGTATTTTTGTGGAATAACAAAATACTTAGAATACGGACTAATACCTACAAGGAAGAAGGCATGGTGCTGCAGGATATTTCGTTTTATATCCCAACTACCTCATGCTTTGCTCCAGTGGGGATTGTAACTCAGGTCCTTCCCACGCCATGCTAGAGAGGCAGTACTCAAACAAACTCAAGGGAAAAAAATAGAGGCCATAACTAGCTGGATTGGGGAAAATCCACCCTTTTTGTAATTGTCTGGCATTCTTGCTTTTATGCTGGGGTTTCAGTCTAGGATCTTTCAGCAACGGAAGGAGAAAGTCATAAAATTTTATTTTTATTTATTTATTTGAACTTAATTTTTATACCACTCCTTCCAATGATTAGCAGCGGTTTACATTTTAACATTTGAATTCTGCCTGTATAGCAGTTACATATAACAATAAGATAAAAAAAAAATCACAACTTTGAACTATTTACATAGATAAAAGAGTATTTTTAGCTAACTATATACATTATATTTACAATGACGTATAGGGGTAATGCTGCATGTCTAATAGGTTACCTTTTAGTTTTCTTTGTTTTCATTGGGATATCTTATGTGGATGGAGTTGTTGGGAGACCATCATGATATGATTTATATTTAATATATTTGGTTTATGTTATTTCTGAAAGGTTATAGTATTCTTGGAATAGGTGAGTTGTTAGGTTTTTTCGAAATGATTGAAGGTCTTTGTTGGCTCTTAGGGTGTCAGGGAGTTTGTTCCATAGTGTGGGGGCTAGGTAAGTGAATGTTCTATTACTAGTATTAGTTTTTACCTTGCATATAGAGGATGGGACCTGTAGGGTGTTTAGGTTATGTGTACGTCTTTTTCTGTTAGGGGGTTGTATTTTAATGAGTGTGGTGAGGAATGAAGGAGCGAGATTGTGTATTAACTTAAATATTGTAATTATTATTTTGTATCTTGTGCGTGCTGAGATAGGTAACCAGTGAAGTTCCATGAGTATGGGTGTGATGTAGTCTGAAATCTTTATGTTCATTAATATTCGAGCTGTGACGACTAGATGACGACTAGATTTGAAATGTAATACAGTGATGCTACGGACTCCTTTCAGAATCTAACTGGCACTTTTCATTTGACACACACAGAATGTGTTTGCTTATCTGTAGCTATATTGAGTCCCTGCATTTGAGAGGACATCCTATTGTTTTAAAAACAATATCGCTGTGACCATTATGTCAAATGGTTCCCAGTTATGCCACGATACTGCAAAAGCAAGAAAAGGCAGGCAGTGGGTGTGAGGAGGAACAGCTCAATTGGCCTGATTTATGTGCTAATTAAAATATCATAAAGAAAAAAAAGCAGAGAACTGTGGCTTTGATACCAAATATGCATGATCAGCTTTTGTCCAAGATGTGTTTTCTTTTTCTTATTGGAGCTTCTTGCAGTGCTAAAATCCCAAGAATCCATTGGCTTCCAGTAGCAAGCCGCCTTTTTTCCAGCTCCAGTCTAATGAAAGACATCTGTGAACCCAGCCTTAGAAAGCCGAGTTCAAGACTTCAGTAATGTCCAAGAAGGCAGCCAATAAGCTGCAAGGAAATGTCTGTCAGGAAGCCCGTATGCATGAGAGAGAGCAGGGGCGGGGGGGGGCGGCGCCTCACCTCTGCTGCCACCCTGACAAGGTGATAAAACCTCTCTGAGTCCTATTAGTCTTCGACTCAGCAGGAATGCGAGAGGCCAGTCTAGCACAGCAAAGTCACCTACTCGACACACATGGCTCCATTCAGAGCTCCCTCAGATCAGATTACTGCAATAATTACTATAATGTTGACAATTTCATTACAGTCAGATGGAGTTAACTGAGAGCGAAGAGATGGGGGCTGGAATGTGGAGGGAGAGAGGTCTGTTATAAAGAACAGAACAGCAATGATAGATGTAAACAGAAACTTCCATTCTCTACTGTTCTCTCCACCAGTGTGGACCTTAGACATGGAAAAGTAATGCCTCATTGGGAGGAAAACTGTGTGACCCGCAACATGTGCCTGCCAAAGGCAGTATCTAAATATGTCCACTTAATAATCCCGCAGTGCTTCAAGAATGTGTGTGTAAAGAAGGTCAAATTGCCACTTTAGTTTCCAGTGCAAAAGAAGCAGAATCTTCATGCTGGAAGCGTATGAATTTTTTAATCATTATTTTTTTGTTTTAAACATATTTAGTCTGATGAGCATGATTTAAAACTCCACATTCAAGCACAGTGTCTACAGTATTATATACCAAACATGTTATAAAAGTACTTCATATTACATTCACTTTCAGCATGGAGGCGCTAGGCAACAGCACATGAGGAAGCTTTCAAGCAATTTGCATGAATCAAATTTAAATTACAAAGGAAATCAACTTTATCTAAAGAGAGAGATGCCAAGTAGAAGCCACAAATAGCGTCATATTTTTCCATGTCTCCTTTCAGCATCTATGCTGTTCTCTTGGTTAATGCAACTTCCCAAAGTTGTTACATCCAAAAACCACATTCAGGAACTATGTATAACCAGTTGTATCTGCCCTAGACCACAGCCTGAGAAAACATAATTCTGGTGTGAAGAGAATCCCTTCTTTAGCAAAAGAATCTGATATTTTACTAGACTCCAAAACTGCTGCCTGCACGTAAGGACAAGCAAGCCACAAGTAAGGACTCTGCGAAATAGTGAACTTAAGAAAGTATAGTGAAGTAGGATGGTGTCAGCAGTGAGTGCCGACACAGAAATCAGAAAACAAGAATTTTCTGAACATACATGGGTCTTTTCGTGCAAACACTACCTCATGAGTCCTCTTGTCCCCCTTCAGTCTAATTTCATCTAAATTATCGCATGGCTACCTTTTTTGCTTGCTAAATTTGTTTTTTGCTGCTAAAATATTTTCTTGTATTCCTCCTTCAAATTTCCCTCAGTTTCTCTTCTACTCCCCCCCAAAAAAAGAATTTCCTTGTCCTGCCTTCTCTCAAAGTTGACTTTAACCTAGTGAGCTGCAATTCAGTGTGCCTGGGGCTTTTAAGAAATGCTCCTGCGGTGAAGGGTAGTCTCCATATATGCCTGGCAGAAATGCTATTATTGTCTGGTAGTTTACCATGCTGTCACTACTTGCATAATTGCACCAGGATGCACCTAGGGACAGGAGCGATCAGGGCCTTACAAAATGAAGGCTCTTCAGTCCTCTCAATTGGGCGGTCAGGACCAATTGATCGAGAGACAAAAAAGGTGAGAAAAACTGCGCTGTTCTTTTGCAGATCTATGCATCTCGAGCAAGAGATGACAGGATACATCACTCGGCTCCAGGAAGTGGATCCTCTTAAAAAGATACCACGAAGGACCCACCACCTGGAGACCTTTAAAAAGGATAAGCACGCTTCAAAGCAGTGGAGATATAATTGTGGAAGGTCCAGTACACCAAGGGCATTCAGTGTTGACAAATTCTGAGCAGAAACTGCAATGCAGAAGCCTTTGGTACAAAGGCTTGAGCAGCAGCTCCGGATAGTATCCTTTGTGCAGGGCTTAACCCTTAGGCAAAGTAAGCAGCTGCCTAGAATGGTAACTCAGGGTGGAGGGGCAGAGAGGGGAGTGTAAATATCAGCTGTAGTCAGAGCAAAACAATAGATCCTGTTATGCTAAAAAAAAACAACCCATCTGCTTATACACGACTGCAAGAAACGGCAGGACGTTTTCAAATAGCTCATTTACCCAGATAAAAGACTTTTGGAAATTTTTATTTCTTTTCTATATCTACAAGTCATAGCGGTTTACAAATAACTGTACGGTTTACAGAGAGCTAGAGAATGACAAAAAACAGGTGATACATTTAAGGCAAAAGGACTTCATTTTATATACAGTAGGATCAACTCGAAACCATCCCTTGCAGAACAATCCTGTAAAAATGCAGAGACAACATAAAATAATATTTATTCATTTGAGGTTTTTCTATACCGCGCTTTTTAAAATCAGCTTGGTTTACAGTTAAAACAAATTTGTACAGTGCAGGCGGTGTCCGCACTGTACTTACAAGGAATAGGGTTTACAACTTGGCTAACTGGGGAGACTATGTACAGGCTACTCAGTAACAGGCTACTCAGTTAAGCGACTATATACAGGCGAGACAGTCTTGGCCAGTGGGAGCGGGCGGCGACATGACTGCTTGATGACCATTTACAACAAATTGTGTGCTATCTACAAAATTGTGTGCTATATGCAGTTGCATATTGTGTGTCTGGAGGCATTAGTGGGCGGGGCTGGGGCTGCATGTTGTTGTTGGGTCGAGGGTGCTGTGTTCATGGGTGTGTGAGGACGGCTGTTGAGCGTCTCCGTTATGGGAAGAGTGCCGGAGAAAGAGGTGGTGTTTTAGAGCCTTTCTGAAATGGGTGAGCTCGGTTATGGAATGGATGTTGGGCGGGAGGGCATTCAAGCATGAGGGTGCGTAGTACACGAAGGCCTGGTTTCGTGTTGCTTGCAAGCACTTTGTAATCTTGCTCGGGATATTCAGGGTGTTGGCAGAGGCTGATCTTCAGACTCTGTTTGGGGGGGGTGGTGATGATGAGGTCCATGATGGAGGTGGAGGTGAGCCTGTTGATGGCCTTGAACGTCGTTAACAGAATTTTGAGTATGATCCTGCAGTGGACCGGCAGCCAATGTAGGTATTTCAGGATAGGAGTTATATGGTCCCTCCTTGCGGCTCCATGTAATATTCTGGCGGCTGCATTCATTGCGAGCTGCAATGGGTTCAGTGTGCTTTTTGAGAGTCCATGTAGGATCAAGTTGGCGTAATCAAAGTGGGGGATTACTAAAGCTTGGTAGACTGTCCGGAAATCCTCCGGCTCCATAAGGGGTCTAAGGTGCCGGATCGTCCTTATTTTGTGGTATATTGCTTTAACAGTATTGTTTACGTGGGCCTTCATGTCCAACTGTTGGTCTAGGGTGACTCCTAGGTAGCGGATCGTGGGTTTGCTTTGAAGCTCTGCTCCCCTCACCTTTATTGACCCGGGGGGGGGGGGGAGGGGTAAAAGCTGGGTTCCTGGAGATGAATAGTGCCTCAGTTTTCTTGAAGTTTATTCTGAGGTTTTGTGTGTGGAGCCACTCAGTCACGGCGTCGAAGCAGGTGGTTAAGGGTGAGAAATCCGGATGGTCAGTTGAAAATGGCATGTAGAGTAGCAAGTCATCCGCGTATATGAGGCATGAGTGGAGTGGAGGAGTGGCCTAGTGGTTGGGGCAAGGTACTTCAGGCCGGAAGGTCAGGGGTTCAAATCCCACTAGAGGACAGCAACCTTGGGCCGGAAGGACTGGGGTTTCTAGTCCCACAGGTGCTCCTTGTGGTCTTGGGCAAGCCACTTAACCCTCCATAGCCCATGTTCCCTGTAAAATAGTTATCTCCAAGTTATAATGCCCTGTTCAATGTAATTTCAGTTTGTTCAGTGTAAACCGCACTGATGCAGAATAGCGCGGTATATAAGAGAATGTAAATAAAATAAATAAATAAATGAGACATTGAAAGCATGGGTGAGTGCACAGATGGGCTGCATATATACGTTGAAGAACAGTGCAGAGAACAAAGATCCCTGCGGTACACCCTGTTCTTGCCGGAATGGATTGGAGGTCTTGGAGCCTGCGCGTACGTGTTGCCATCTGTCTGTGAGGTATGATCTGCACCAGTTTAATGCCGTGTCCTGGATCCCCTTCTCTACGAGCCGCCTTAGAAGCAGTTCATATGTTAAGAATATCAAATGACTTTTAATATGTATGCTGTCTCTGCATTTTTACAGGATTGTTCTGCAAGGTATGGTTTTGAGTTTATCATGACTGTTGAATTATCAACATTTCAATGGAGGGTAGGCATCTGGGAGCCTGAAAGTTAATTAGACGTGTGGGGTGCTCAGAACTGAAGGTTTGCCTAGGGTGCCGTGATCCTTGCTCTGGCCCGATTTTCTGTGCAGAAAGATCCTGCACTACAACAACATGCAGGGCATGGAACAGAAGAGCTCTGCACAGAAGATACTTTCAACCTCAGTCACAAATACCGATTGCAGAAGCAGATAACATCTCCCTGGGCTCCCCCACCCACACCCCAGGTTTCGTATCTTCAAATCTTAGTCAAAGATAATATGAGAGAATGCTTTGAGAAGTTTGTTAGAATGTTTGTCTTGGATATCCCAATAAGCAAGACTAGTGTTGATGGTTTTTCAGGAAATGTGCCATTTGGAAACTTTGCAAGGTGGTTGCACAGGGAGCGATCTACTTGCCTCTGCACCAGCCAGGGGAGAGGAGATTATATTTGCCACTATACTGACCAGATGTTTCTCCTCAACATTATGAGACCATAGATCTGACCAGATCAGTCTCCAATGAAGAGAATCATGTCCTACTAGGCCTACCTTATTCCCTTTTGAGCTCTGTTTTCTGAGCATTCATGGAAAAATTTACTAGATTGATCAGACTGAGAAGCTTTAACTGACACTTGACCTCAGCTGCCAGAATATGTCACGTATCTAATATTTAGACATAAAATGGCTAAAGAGATTGTTCTACTCTAAGAAGATAAAAAGCCTAGGTTAATTGTCTTTGGTTTGCTACAGTATATTGATGCATCAAAAGAGACAGTGACAACACCTGTTCGCAAACTGCTCCAGGAACTGCAAAGCCCTCTTGTGCCCACTGTAGCAAGAAAACTAGACCTGAACTGTAAAGCACATGAAAGCTCTGGATCTTTTTAGTGGTGAAAAAAGGGTTTCTAGGGCATGATGCTAAAGGCTAGCATTGTGGACCAGTACGTTTATATGGTACATTATATACATGAATGCATCCAGAAGCTGAAGCTTTATTGGAAAATCTCAGGAACATCTGACCAGTGCTCAAGGGTGGGAAAGCATCTGCTAAGATCTGCTTATAAGCTTGAACACCTCGGCTTTGGTGGCATCTGCTGTACATGAGATTAACAGCATAACAGTCTCCTCCAGGGTATTTTACCATCTATGTCAATGGAAGGAAGAACAGAACTTTTCAGCATATCCTCACTGCCAAGAACAAAAGACAAGTTGGGTATTGAAGATAATAAATTGAGGATATTACTTAGATTTTTCTCAGACCCCATTATATTGACCCATTCCTGCTTCCTCATTCACCCAATCACATGGTACTCTCCTTCAGCACGAAATTGTATGGCTTCTATGAGAGAGATCAGTGGAGAAGGTTCCAGAAACAGAAATCAATGAAGACTTTTACTCCAGAAAAGTCAGGTTTCCCTACTGAACCTGAAAGATCCAACAAATATCTTTTTTTGGAAAAGTTCAAAATGAATTTGATAAAAACAATCCTTCCCCTCAGTGGCATAAATTCAAATCGTAACATTTTTCAAAAGCCCCCCTCCAAAGGCAAGAGGTAGGGAAGACTGCCCCTCCTCCTCCTCCATCCTTTGCTTTTTAGAAGGCAGAACTCAGCAAACATTTTTGGCAAAGTTGCCATGCCCACTTCAGTTAGAATTGTCAAGACCCACCTGGCAGCCAAAGGAGTGCTTAAGCACTGTCTCCAGGAACAAGCAGGAATGCAGTCTTCACATATGGGTGACCAGCACCAATGGAGCCCTTGTGAGAACACTTCCCAGCATCCAATTGGGAAGCTTTTGGGAGCCTTCCACTGCACCTGCGTGCTTGCCATCCCGACCCCTCTTCTCCGTTTTCCACAGAGCCAACAGGACGCACCATTCCTGTCACCACAGAAAAACTTTTCTTCTTTTAACATAGAAACGTGACGATAAAAAAAGACCACATGGCCTATCTCGTCAGCCCTCCCTTATCAGCCAGTACAACAGTCCCCTTTTTTCCTTTAGAGATCCTCTGTGTTTGTCCCATGCTTCTTTGAATTCAGATACTGTCCTCATCTCTACCACCTCTACTGGGAGACTATTCCACAGATCCACCACTCTTTCCATAAAGAAATATTTCCGCATATCACACCTGAATCTATCCCCTTTCACCCTCATCCCATGTCCCCTCGTAGCAGAGCTTGCTTTCAATTGAAAGAGGCCCTCCTCCTGAGCATTTATGCCACTGAGGTATTTAAATGTCTCAATCATATCACCTCTATCCCGCCTTTCCTCTAAGGTGTACATATTAAGATCCTTAAGTCTGTCCTCATATGCTTTATAATGAATTTATTTATTTAAGATTTTTTATATACCACTTTTCAAATTCTCAAAGTGGTTTGCAATGAACATAACTTTGTTTACATGGAACGTTTCATCAGAACTAGTTACAATAGCAGTGTATACATGCAACATTTTAACTATTTACAGGGATATATGAACTCTTTACAGAGGCTTTATGATTTGTCCATTGGGTGACCTGTTGATACGTCTGGTCAATGGATTTATTGATAAAGTTCACTTATATGGTGTTGAAGTGCTCGGTAAATAGATGGGTTTTTAAGAACTTTCTGAAGTCGGCAACATCTGTAGTTGCTCTCAGGTGGTGTGAAAGAGAGTTCCATAGTGATGAGATGTAAAGTTCAAACACACTATGGAGCGCATTCTGGGAGGTACATGTAGATGTGGTGGTTGCGAGGGAGTTTTGGTGCTGACCCCTCCTTATCTAGTGTCTGGGACTCTTCTGATTAAGTTTTTTAGGCAGCCAGCAGATTGATTCTGTAATATTTTGAATGCCATCATTATTGCCTTATATTTTATTTGTGATCTAATGGGGAGTCAATGGAGGGATTCTAATATGGGGGTGATATGAGCTTGTTTATTAGTTCCTGCAGTTAATCAAGCTGCTGCGTTTTGAGCCAGTTGTAAGGCTTGGGTTGCACGTTTGGGTAGGCCATGTAGAATTAAATTGCAATAATCGAGCTGTGGTGTGATTAGTACCTGACATACAGAGCAGAAGTGGTTCTGTTCGAGTAGAGGTCGAAGGTTTTGCAGAATTTTCATTTTGAAATAGACTTTGGAGGTTGTTTTGCTGATGTGGGATTGGAAATTGAGTCTCTTATCAAGGTATATTCGTAAGTATTTTACCTCAGTCTTCACCGGGATTATTCTGTTTCCTATTAGTAGGTTATCTGGGGGGCTAAATTTGGAGTGTGTCGTGATTATGTGGGCCTCAGATTTATTGTAGTTCATTTCCAGATTGCGTTGTATTACCATTCTATGATTGCTGTCATACAGGATGAGATGGCGGAGAAGTCAGAATTCCTGATGTCCAAAGTGGAGTATATCATTAGGTCATCTGCGTATAGGTGGTAGTGTATGTTGTGTTCTTGTAAGATTATGCAAACTGGCTGTATGTAAATGTTGAGGAGAGCGGAGAGTGCTGAGCCTTGGAGAAGACCTTGTTTTAGTGGGAAAGATCTTGAAGTGTTACATTTTATCTTGGGATCTTCTATCAGATAGGTAGGAGTGAAACCATGAAAATGGTGGGTCACTTATTCCTATTTCGCTTAGCTTGTCCAGAAGTATGGAGTGAATAATAGAATCAAAGGCGGATGAAATGTCTATGAAAATGAGGATGAAGCCTTTCTTGATGTCTTCAATTCCTTTAAGCAGCGTGTTCAGTAGGGATGTTAATAAAGTTTCCACCCTGTGAAGCTCTCAGAATCCGTGTTGAGGGTCGAGTGGGAAGGTTGCGTCAACGTGGTCTTGTAGCTGACATTGGACCGTCTTTTCAATTAATTTGGATAGGAGCGGGATGCTGGATATGGGGCGATATGAGCCAGGAGAGGTTGGGTCAGATGTGTTCTTCAGTAGTAATCTTATGGAAGAGATTTTCAGTGAAAGTGGCATGATTCCTTGTGCGAGGGATAAGTTTATTATTTTGCAGAGTGATGGTGTAAGTCTTGTACTATTGTCTTTATCCATAGGGTTGGGCATGGGTCCAGAGGGGAAGTGGTCATGTTCAAGGATTTTAGGAGTTTGGTGCAGAGATCCTCAGTGACCAAGTAGAATGAAGTCCAAATTTTTGGGTGATCTTGTTCAGTTGAAGATGTGATAGGTTGGTTTAGTGAAGCTTGTGAACAGGAGAGCTTGTTCTGTAGATAGGATGCATAGGCTTCTGGGGTTAAAGCATCTGTCTTGGCTTTGTGGAGCTCTTGATATTCTCTTCACTATGGAGAATAGCTCTCTGGGATGGTTTAGAGAACTCGTGGTGATGTTTGTGTGATCCTGTTTCTTGTGCTTAAGAATTAGCTCATTGTATTTATTTATTTAACAGTTTTTCTATACCGCCTTTGAACAACATAACAATTCTCGCTGCTTTGTCAAGTATTCTTGTCGATCCAGTTGCACTTTGGTTCTCCTCTATAGTCTTTCAAGCCTTCTTAAGGTGATCGTTGCCAGTTGATTTCCGGGGAGTACCATGAGCAGTGCTGTCTAGGCTGTGGGGGGTTGATAGGAAGGTTAAAAGATATCATGTAGTGATCTGACCATGGTACAGGGTTTACTTGATAGGAGATATGAGTATCAAGGATGGCAGGTACAAAAAACAGGTCCAGGGTGTTTCTGCCAATGTGAGTCTGAGTTTTGATGATTTGGGAGAGATCCAAGGAGGTTAAGGCTTCAAGGAATGAGGTGGCTTGAGCTAAAGTAAGGGAGTTCAGATTGAAGTTGCCTAGGATTATTGGTAGTTTACCTTTGGTATACCTGGTGGCCAGCTCCAATTATAGATGAGAGGTCGTCCGGGTCAGATGTGGGAGCTCTTTAAATTAGGCATATTGTTAGGTCTTTGCTTTCCAGAGTTATGGAGTTTAGGGTGGAAGTGGAAAGAGTGCTGATAATTTTGAGGTTTTGAAGACCACTAACCATTTTAGTTGCCACCCTCTGTACTGACTCCAGCCTGTTTATATCCTTTTGAAGGTGCGGTCTCCAGAATTGCACACAATACTCCAAATGAGGTTGCATCACAGACTTATACAGAGGCACTATCACCTCCTTTCTTCTGCTGGCCATTCCTCTCCGTATGCACCCAAGCATCCTTCTAGCTTTTGCTGTCGCCTTTTCTACCTGTTTAGCTACTTTAAGATCAGTAGATACAATCACGCTTAGGTCCCACTCTTCTTTAGTGGACAAAGGTACTTCACCCCCTATACTATATTGCTCCCTTGGCTTGCTGCAGCCCAAGTGCATGACCTTGCATTTTTTAACATTAAATCTCAGCTGCCAAATTCTAAACCATTCTTCAAGCTTAGCTAAATCCCTCCTCATGTTAAGTACATCTTTCTGGTTGTCTACTCTATTGCAGATTTTGGTATCATCCGCAAAGAGGCAAACCTTACCAGACAGCCCTTCCACTATATCACTAACAAACATCGTGCTTTTGCCTTCCCGTCGATGCCAGTTACGTAGAACCTGATACCAGTTCTGATACCATTTTCTTTTCCCTTTTTTTTTTCTTTTTCTTCGCAATTTTCGCTGCTAGACTAGGCCTCGGGGCCTCCATAGCCGCCTCTCTTTTCATTTTGAAGGCATGGACAGGTTTTAAAAAATAATGTACCAAGTGCTCCGGCACTATTTCAGTCACCAATAAGCATGACTGGTGTTTAAAATGTTTGGGCCCTGACCATCAGCCCAACTCCTGTCTTTTATGTCAGCAAACGACAGAGTCCTCAAGAACCGAGCCAACAAGTTGGGATCATTGTTCGCCTCGGGCTTTGTTTCAGTGTCCTCAACTTCATTGAGGGCATCGCCTTCCTCTCAAGGATCTCTGGTTTCTTCGAAGACCAATCGTAAGAGTAAGTCACAATCTCTGGCCGCACCCAAATCCTCGGTATCAAGAACCAATGCTGAGACCTGAGAACATAAGCATAGAGGTGCTTACGATGCAGACTGGCCAACCAAACAGCCCCGGCGGGAGAATCTCTCCTCCAAAGCACAAGTGGGGCTCCAGAATGCTCTCGAGGCATCAACCTCCAGAGAATTACCGGTGCCATGTTCTGGGATGGTGGCACACAGCCCCATTGACTCCACCCAGACATTGGCAATCTCCTTGGATCTGCGCATGCTGGCCCTCGAGAGGAGTTTGGCAGCACTCCTAGCAGCCTCGATATCGATAACGTTGAGAGATTTTGGAGTGCAAGCTTCAGTACCGGGCCTGCAGCCAAACCTACTAGGGCTGATGCCAGCCCTTGAGATTGCATCATCGCTACCCTCGTTGGAACAGATAGATACCCCCGGTGTCCAGCAGATACTCTGTTCCGATACCTCTGAGTATCGGTATTAGCATAGACCTTCGATGTCCATGAAGCATCAAGGTCGAACCAAGGATCGCCGATACTTTGATTTTTGTTTACCCGGCTCATTCTGGTTCTTCCTACACTGAGCGGGACTCACTCGGCTCCCGAGACCTTCAAGACATCCCTTCACCCTCTCAAGAGCGGCGTCTGTTCCTTCTGGAGGATATGTCCTTTCAGGAATTCATCCAGGATATGGCAGCAGCGCTCACCATTACAGTAGCCTCGGAGAAAAAACTGAAGGCCAAGGAATTGCAGATACTTCAATACTCTCCAACATTCATAGAAGCCGCTATATTATTGGTGCATCGTATCCTGCAGGATTTAATGCTCTGCATGTAGGAAGTACCGCAGTGCCCAGGCTTTCAAAAACATCAGCTCCCACATCACTCAATAGTAGTGGAATCTCTGTGTTACTATGTTACTATAACCACCCTGTTGTCCCAGGTGCCATAGAAAGAGTTCTTCCTACTCAAGAAAGGATGGGCTTCTACTCTTCATATTTTCTCATTCCAAGGAAAACAGGAGGATTCAGGCCCATCTTAGATCTGAGACCTAAGTAAGTTTCTGGTTCGAGAAAAATTCAAAATGATTTCACTAGGAACTCTTCTACCATACCTTCAGAGACATGATTGACTCAGAGGCATACACGCACATACTGATACATCCTTCCAACAGACACTATCTGTGCTTCATGTTTCAGGGAAACCATTACCAATACAGGATTCTCCTAGGACAAGCAGGATGAGTCAGCCACAAGTGGTGACGTCATCCGACGGCGCCGAGACGGAAGTACTCTCCATAGCTCAGAAGGGCTTTCGCCCTTCTGAGCATGGGCCAACTGGCCCCACCCCTCTGCCCGCCCCTAGCTAACCAGTTTCAGTTCTTCCGCCTTGCCAGCAAGACGGACTTTTCTACTCTCCACCAAGTTTTAACTTTAAGAAATTCTCCTAATCGTATGTATATAACAGTTTTCTTGACTCAATGTTTCCTAAGCTTCCTTCTCGGATCTGGCCCTGCTGAACTTAGATTCCTGCGGGCCATGTGCTTCCAGACCCAGCTCTGAAGCAATATTCTTCACTGTAGATTCAGTTTAATCTTACGTTTCTCCCCTCTCATATGTATATTGCTGTCTAACTGCATTCATACTTGTCCAGGCTTGTCTCGGATTGCTAAGTTAATGTTTCCAAAGCTTTCTTCAGAGCCGTCCCGGCAGAACTTAGTTCTCGCGAGCCATGTGCTCCGGACTCAACATCTTAGTAAAAGCCTTTACTGTTTGCTCAGTTTCAACTTCGTTTTCTTTTCTCTTACCAGTATGTATATTGCAGTTAATCTTGCATTAATACTCTGTCTAAGCTTCCAGACTCAGCATCTTACAAAGTACTTATGTTAAATCAGTCTCGACTTGCGTTTCTCACCCTTATCAGTATGTATGTTGCAGTTAAACTTGCATTAATATTCTGTCTAAGTGCTAGGGCTGCGCTTAAGCTCCTTACCAGCCAGGCGTTCTCAGCAGACGGCACAACAGATGCTCCCTGCGACTACCCACGGACCTTCGGGGGACATTTCCGATATCCTGCCAGCTCTGCCGCCGCTCAGGGTGTGCCTAAGGGCCTCCACCCCAGCCGCAGGCTTAAGCCGCCAGTTCTGCCGCCGCTCAGGTTGTGCCTAAGGGCCTCCAACCCCAGCAGCGAGCCTGATGTCCAACGCGACTCAAGCCTAGAGGATCCTCCGGGTGAAAAAGCCCTCGCGGCAGCCGTTGCCTTCTTCACACGTGGGTAACCATGGGGGCGGCCATCTTCCCGCGACTGGGTACTGCTCTCAGAGCCACGCCCCCTTTTCACGGATTGGTCGCACAAGCTTGGATGACTCAACCGCAGTCCCTTGGCAGGCGTCTCCTCAGGCCGGCCCACTCAGCTCTGCTCAGCGCCGTGGCCTGGCGCCTTCACGTTGGACGGCTTCACTTAGATTGCACGGGACCCTTCTCGTCCGGACGTGCAATGGCAGAAGCGGCGCTACACTTTGGCACGGAGATGCCTTTCTTCGGCGCAGAGATGCCTTTCTTCGGCGCAGAGATGCCTTTCTTCGGCGCGGAGATGCCTTTCTTCGGCGCGGAGATGCCTTTCTTCGGCGCGGAGATGCTTTTCTTCGGCGCAAAGATTCTACTGACTCCTCGGCGCCATTGGCTCCCTCTGACTCCGCCCCTTCTACTTCGTCGCTGAAATGCCCTCGGCGCCATCGGCTCCCTCTGACTCCGCCCCTTCTACTTCGTTGCTGAAATGCCCTCGGCGCCATCGGCTCCCTCTGACTCCAACCCCTCAGCGCCGTTGACTGGCTCCATCGGGGGATTCCAGGGCCGGTACCGTCCTGTCTATCGACATCCAGGGCAAGCCTTCTTAGACTTCTCTGAAGGTGGGGCTGATTGGCTGCCTACGATGGTGCCGATACTATTTCTCCCTTGCCTTAGACAGCAGCAGAGCCCACTCTCCACTGGAGTGGCGGCATAGCCTGATGGTTAAAGCACTGGCGTGGAAACCAAGAGACCAGGGTTTGATTCCCGCCTCTATTCTTGTGGTGTTTGGCAAGTCACAATCCTGCCTTGACTGTAACATCAGCTGCACATTACAGCTGCAGTCAAACTCTGCCAGCCATCATTGTGAACCCAGGATTTTTAATTGGGGCCTCTTCACCGGGCAGAGGGAATGAGAGAGAGAGACAAGATCGTGGCAACATGGTGCTGAAGCACTAGAAGGGCTCACCGGGGCAGAGAGAAAGAACTCCCCTCCCAGAACCACCGACCAGCTAAGACTCTGATAGCAGTGTCAACACGGTGGTACAGTGCACACTGACAGTGTGTGCAAGAACAGAGGGTCACAGATTCAAAGCCCAGCTGGGGCTACTGCCAATCCAGTCCACATATCTAAATAGTGATGAACCTCTGGCACAGACAATTCTGAAGTTCTGATAGCACCAATGGCGTTCCCTACGCCACCAACAATTCGGACAGGCTCCCGGCCACAACCAAGGCTGCTACCCAGAGGGGGACCCCAGGCTCCAGGGTTACACAGGGGAATGCAGTCCTACAGGACTGATGACCCCACCAATAAGCGGCTGCCCTTACAGTTGCCCTAAGGTCCGGTAACACTGGAGGGATGTTGCTGGGAACGGCAATGCACCCCCTCCCCATGTTGCTGTGAATGGCGGTGCACCCCCCCCCCCCCCACACTCAATTTACCTCGTCGGGTTCTCACATTTACTCTTCCAATACCAGCATCCAGCCCCTTTATTTCAGCAGCCAAGGTTACTGGTAATCACCTGCCACCAGTGGTATGGTCAGATTTCCAACTGCTCTCCTGCATCTGCAGGCTGATCAGGGTTGGAGTATCAGCCTAGGGTTCGAGCGACCGCTCAGACCCCGATGTCCTGCGTGCAGTGCCTGCAAGGGCGGCGGTGGGGTAGAGGCCCTGATCCTATGTCCTGGAACCTCAACCGGTGCGACCTAGACCGCTGAGACCGTGCACGGGAATTAAGAGACACCGTCCACATTACATTCCACTCCTCTACCTTCCGGCCGGAGCCCAGCGTCTGGGCAGGTCTATGGGAAAAGTAGAAAGAAAGGTCTCAGACCCGCTTTCTATCTGGCTCAATCCAGATAGCTGATTTTTCAGATTCTAAAGGGGAACAATAGGTACCGGTTCACCGGGTGAAAACCACACAGGTCAAGTCGGTGCCGGCCAACAACAAGCTCGGGCACTCAGTGCATCGAAACCGTACGCAGATCTGCTTCAGCTCTACTTCACTGCACCGACTTCAATACTGTATGGCTCATTTATGTATAATATATATATAATTTTAGGCCACCCAACATGGTGTGTAGGGATGGCCTGGTAGTTGGAGCAATGTAATTGAGCCTGAGGGTTCAAGTCCTGCCCAGGACAGCAGCCTTGGCCCTGAAGGACTGGGGTTCTGGTCCCACAGTCCCTCCTTGTGGTCTTGGGCAAGCTACTTAACCCACCTTAGCCCCCTTCCCTGTACAAGCGTTATCTGCCAAGTGGTAATGCCCTGCTCAATGAATTTTCAATTGTTCAACGTAAACCACACCAATGCTGACTTGCACAGTAGATAAGAGAATATACAAGGTCATAATATGGTCATATAGTAGCCTCACTCACCTGTCCTCTCTGACGGTGTCCGACTGGGGTGTGCTAACACCAGGACCCGACTGAGGGTGGGATAGGACCCAACTGATGGTGGACTAACACCACCCAGACAGCAGTTTCTCACTGGTATTGGCATCACCTATCCCCCACTCCTGCACACGTGGCACGTATGCCGTCGTCCCTGTCTCCCTGGTGCTGAGATCCTGGATCGACACCTGTCAGAGGTGGTCGCAGAAGCCCTTGTCGTCCTGCGTTGCCTAGACCAAAGTCACTCTGGGCAGACCTTCTCTTTGGCCGGTGCCTTGAACCAGTGCCCGGGGCATAATCAATCAGGGTTCAATCCCGCTCAAGCGCAAGCCCGCTTGTGCTCCTTACGGTGAACTAGCCTCTTCACGCTACTGCCCGTAAAAGATCAGGGTCAGAGCTCATATAAGGATCAGAAGTTTAACCTCGCTGACGCCCCTTAGGGTTGGGAAAATCTTACAACTCGTCCTATCACCAGCACTCGCGCTAAGAAGCCATCCCTTCCTGGCATGGTAATGCCGTGGCCACAGTGTAGTCAGTGAGCACATACAGTGTGTTCAGGAGCCTAAGGTCACATGTTCTAATCCCAGCTGGGGTTCCTACCAACCCAGTCCTCGTCCCTCGACCGGACGTCTCCTCCTGTCAGGTTGCACCAACCTGAACTGGATGTCTTTGCACCAAATGGTCCCCTTCCCTGAACCACTCAGTCGCCTCTAATGTAGATCGCATGCAACACTGCCCAAAGGGACCTAATAGCACAGGCTATCCAGCCTCTATCTGCTCTACATTTCCCTGTCAACCACGGTGTGCGCCACACAAGCTCAGTCAACCACGGTGTACGCCACACAAGCTCATGTAAGCTGCTGAGAACACCACCCTGAGTGTCCTAACACAGGCTAACATCGCCCTCAATCTACTGCAGCACGAGCCAGGTCAGCTCTTGTAAGCTGCTGAGATGAAGTGGTCGTCGTTGTTGAGCGCAAAAAGTTGCTGTTGACTCTTACGACCCTCCGGATAGCTATCTGAAATAGTCTTCGGTCTCTCCTCAGGCGGCCCATCAGTAGCAGCAAGAGAGGGGTAGCGCAATGGTTAATACATGGACTGCTGAACCAGGGGTCATGAGTTCGATCCCCCAGAAGGGTTAGTAGGTTGTCTGAGGCATTACCCTTACTAGGCATTTTCATAACCGCTGCGACGGTATTGCCCCATCTCATTACCGGCTTCCTATCTCCACGGGCAGGATGTCCATCCACTAATCATATTACCGGCACTAGCAACAGAGTAGTGCAGTGCACACCACGGCCAGTGTGTTCATGGTCAGAAGGTTACGGGCTCGAGCCCTAGCTGTGGTTCCGGCAAATCATGTCTCCCTATTCTCCTTAGACCGGCCTCCTATCCCGACAAGCGAGGGTCGGGGAACCACATACCTTATGGTGTACCCTTTTTTGTGCGCAGCCCAGGGCTGGGCCACCTCCCAGTTCTGGAGCACTCCACGCTTCCTGGAGGGAGAGGATTCCACACTCTGGATTGCATCAAGGCCCTGTGCCCCTACTAACTGAACATCCTGCACAGTAGAAGCTTCATCTTTGTGGGAGCACAGCTTAGGGGAAGAGCATGTAACTACAGATCAAGAGGTCCCTGGTTTGCACCCAGGTGCTCCTTTCCCAGCTCTTCTTCAGTAATGCGCCACTTGCGTCTACCTCAGTGCAGATGCCAGCAGAGATGCGCAAGCATGCAGGGAATGAGGACACACACCCTGAATGCAGGGTATGACTGGACTGCCAAGCCTGTAACGGGGCGGTGCACAGCTCTCTGTCCCAACGGTGACCAACGCAGGTCTCATACAACACTGGCCAATTCAGGTCATGTCTCCCCGTAGACAGTCCCCCAGAGTCACAAGTCCCCAAGCCTTGACCCAGCAGCAACCTCCGGGTCCTGATGCCCTGCTACGCTAATGGTTCTCGACAATTCTAAATAAATAATATTAGGAGGCGCTTCTCTTATTAGTGGGGCATTCCCGCCCCACTTGCACTGTTTGCTCCATTCTCGTACCCAGCGCTATTGTGGCTGGTCTTCTTCGGACTGCCCGACGGGCCTATGTCTTGGTCATCTCACAAGGGTGTCTTGGTTACCTCACTAGTGTGCCTTGTACTGCACCCCCTGCAAGTGTGTCTGGTTACCTCAGAAGTGTGCCTTCTACTGCTGCACCACAGGTGGCCTGCTAGCCTAGCCTGTAGTCTAACCCGAAGAAGTGCCTCGGCCTCCCCTCCTTTCTACCACAGCTTTGGCAGCTTGGGAGGCACCACTTGTGGCTGACTCATCCTGCTTGTCCTAGGAGAAAACGGAGTTACTTACCTGTAACTGGAGTTCTCCGGGGACAGCAGGATAAGTCAGCCACACATCCCGCCCACCTCCCCTGGAAAGGGTTCGGCCTCCGTCCTGGTGCCCGCCTCCTAGCGGCAAAAGGCTCTGCTAGGGACATACTGGTTAGCTAGGGGCGGGCAGAGGGGTGGGGCCAGTTGGCCCATGCTCAGAAGGGCAAAAGCCCTTCTGAGCTATGGAGAGTACTTCTGTCTCGGCGCCGTCGGATGACGTCACCACTTGTGGCTGACTTATCCTGCTGTCCCCGGAGAACTCCAGTTACAGGTAAGTAACTCCGTTTTCTCCCCTTTGGTCTGGCCTCTGCCCCAAGGGTCTCCACCAAATGCATGGCGGTAGTCGCTGCCTATCTACGCATCTTGGGCATATTCGTCTTCCCTTACTTACACGACTGGCTGATCAGGAGAGACTCCCTTCAAGAGGTAGACTCTCCCTTCATTGCCCTATCACAGTGCTCCAACACCTAGGCTTTGTAATAAACTTCCCAAAGTCTCATCTCGCTCCAACGCAACGACTGGAGTTCATTGGAGCGCTTTTAGATACCCAGCAGGCCAGAACTTTCCTTCCACAAAATTACTCTGCTCACCTCATCGACCTGGTGGAGAACCTGCAAAAGCAGACTCGTGTCACAACTCAAGAGTTGCTACGTCTCTTGGGACACATGACACATGGTCTCCACAGTACATGTCATCTCCTATGATTGATTGCACATGCGTCAAGCCCAGTGAACTCTGTCTTCCCAATGGATGCAGGAACAGGGGCGTCTCAGAAACAAGATCCACGTCACCCTCAGCTGATCAAGTCCCTTCAGTGGTGGTGTTTCCCTCAAAACCTATTTGTCGGGTCACCTTTTCAGATGCCTCCACCTCGATGCACCCTGACGATGGATGCTTTCAAGCTGGGTTGGGGAGCCCATCTCAACGACTTAACCACACAGGGACTGTGGACACAACAAGAATCTGCCATGCAGATCAATTTCCTAAAATTATGAGCATTGACAAAAGCTCTTTGGGTTTTTTGACCCCAACTTTTGGGGCAACCTGTACTAGTCAGAATGGACAATCAATTCGCCCTGCTGTACATAAACAAGCAGGGGGAATGGGGTCCTGTCCGCTCTGCGAGGAAGCGCTTTGCCTGTGTTTTTTTGCTATCTCACACCACATTCACCTCAGCCTCCTAGACAAACTCAATGTCTTTGCGGACAGACTCAGCCGAATCCTTCGTCCACATGAATGGACCCTGCATCAAGAGATGACTGCTCAGATCTTTCAAATGAGGGGAACTTCACTCATAGATCTTTTTGCCACGCCACAGAATACACAGCTTCCACTCTTCTGCTCCAGGGTTCATTCGCTGCTCCGTCAGGTCCCGGATGCCTTCCTTCTACACTACACATTCCCTCTCATCCCCTTGATTCCCAAGATGCTTTTCAAGCTACAGGCCTACAAAGGCTCCATGATTCTCATAACCCCCTTTTGGCCCTGTCAATCGTGGTTCCCTCTGCTTCTTCACCTAGCACAGACTCAGCCTCTCAACCTGGAATGTGTGCCCGACCTCTCAGGGCAATGAGATGCTTCTCCATCTCAACATCCACTCACTCTGTCTGAAGGTATGGCTACTGAAGGGCTAGTGATTGCTAGCCTCAACTTGCCACAGATTGTCAAGAATATACTCCTTGTATCACGCAAGGACTCTACCAGACAATCTTATGCTTTTAAGTGGCATAGGTTTGCTCATTGGTGCTCCCCAAAGGGCACTGACCTCTTCCTCCTCCACCTATCCTTAACAAGCCTTCAGACTAGCTCAGTCAGAGTGCACCACTGCAGGGACAGCCTATCTCTTCACATCCCTTAATAGCACACTATATGCGGGGTCTGCTGCTGTCCAAGCCTCCCATTAAGCTGCCTCCGGTAGCCTGGGACCTCAATGTGGTTTTTATGCAACTACTAAAGCCTCCTTTCGAGCTTTAGCCACCACTTCACTGAAGTTTCTGTCATGGAAGGTCCTCTTCCTCACTGTTCTCATGTCAGCTCGCCACATTTATTTATTTATTTGGTTCTTCTATACCACCCCTTCCAGAGATCAGGGGTGGTTTACAATTAACAGAATGGAAACAGAACAATTTCCCTGGAACAGTAGTTAAACTATTTACAGGAACATATCTTACAAATCAAATTTTGTAAAACTTAATAGAGCTTGGTAGATCCACTACTTACTAGTTACAGAGGTACAAAGTGTATTCTGTAGTTTTATGAGGTAAGGATCAACTAGTACATTATAGTTGTGCAAAGGAACCTTAGTTCTGCGTAGTTGCAAAAAGATCTATTAGTGAACTGCAAGCTCTGGTGGAAGATCCACCCATCTATTTTCTTTCCTAGACCACATGTGTCTCGAGCGGAAGCAGCACTTCACACTTTTGACTGCAAGTAAGTGCTGGCTTACTATTTGAGTAGAACTAAGGATCACTGAAGATCCTCGCAATTATTTATCTCTTTATTGATCCTGTTCACCCGCATTCTCCAGTGACAAAACGGACTCTATCCAGGTGGATAGCAGATTGCATTTCTTTTGCTTATGCACTGGAAGGACTCTCCCTGGAGGGTCACATTACTGCTCATAATGTACAGGCTATGGCAACTTCCATAGCCAATCTCTGTTTGGTTTTGTTGAGGAAATCTGTTGGGCAGCTACCTGATCCTCCATCCATACTTTTGCTGCTCACTATTGCTTGGGCAGGCACTCCTGTCAGAATGCTGTTTTTGGCCAAGCTCTGTGCTCCAGCACCTCTTTGGGACTTAATCTCGACTCCTATCCTCCATCACAGACTTTTACAAGAAACCAGACTACCTTTAGAGGGGGGGGGGGGGGGGGTTTGCCTGCTGGAATTGAGTCAGACACACAACTATTCCAGACTCTTCGTCTGCAATATTTTGGCCTCAGGGATTGTACTGCTCCACCCCTATACCTGAATCCTATTTGTGAAGACTGCATTTCTGCTTGTTCCTGGACATAGCCTTGTTACTTACCTGGAACAGCTGGTCTCTGGGAACTGGAGGGATCAGTCTTCACAACTCACTCTCCTCCCCTAGGAGTTGTAGGGTTCCTTATTTTTTCCTCCTCTTCTCAGCTAGAAACTCAACTGAGGAGAGGGGTTGGGAAGGCAGATACACAGGCGCAGTGAAGGGCTCCCAAAAGCTTTTCTATTGGACCTTGCGGAGCATTCCCTACTACTACTATTACTACTATTGAACATTTGTATATTGCTACAAGACGTACGCAGCGCTGCACAGACACATGTAAAAGATGGTCTCTACTCATTAGATCTTACAATCTAGTCAAGACAAACAACACTGTAGCTAGGGGCAATGGCAAGGAAACACAAAGGGGAGTGAGTCAAGATCCAAAAGTGGCAGCAAAGAGGTGTGTTTTCAGCCTGGATTTGAAAAGGGTCAGAGAAGGCACCTGACCGGAGACTCAGGTAGTTTGTTCCAGGCATAAGCGAGCAGCAAGGTGAAAGGAGCGAAGTCTGGAGTTAGCAATAGAAGAGAAGGGCACAGATAGAAGCGATTTGCCAGAAGAGTGACGTTCCCGAGGAGGGGTGTAGGGAGAGATACGAGAGGAAAGGTAGTGAGGAGCTGCAAAGTGAATGCACTTATAGGTCAGCAGGCACAGGCTCCATCAGTGCTGACGGGTTCCTGCTGTTCCCGGAGATCACCTGTTACAGATGAGTAACTACGCTTTATCTCCCACTGCCAGACTGAAATCTTGCGATAATAGCTGTATGATTTTGATGATGATGATGTGAGTATTCAGCCCAGCAATGGGAGTTGGTATTTATGCACTTCTCCAGTTGCTGGGAGCGACCAGGACCAAGTAATTTAAGTAAAGCTAGTGGGAGGTGGCACAGAAAAAAAAAAAAGTAATGTTTGTTGTGCTCTGCATCCTGCTGGGCACCTTTCTTCATTGGGTTCCCCTGCGCTTCAGGGGCTGCTTGAGTGGAATCTCCACTGCTTCCCCTCCTGAACATTCTCCTTTTCCAGACTCTCAGCAGCCCTACATTTTCACAAAATGCCTAATGCTGGTGGCCATTCACCTTTGCAGAAAGGTCTTCCTCTCTCTTTATCTGGGTGATTGATCAAAGGTTCATTTTTGAAGAGGCCAAGCAGTCCCTTGAAATGGGAATTCAGCTACTAGTTACTGTCCACAAGTAGGGCACTGGGTTTCATCATAAACAACCTAAAATCAACCTTATAACAATGTTAGCGTATTGAACCTTGAGATATACTGAGCTAGGAAAAGCTGCTTTTCCCAGATCAGAGAGCAGACGTTCTGATAGGAATAACCAGAAGTCTCATGAGAAGAACAAGTCCCTCATCTTACTTTCTTATGGCGTTGCTCGGTCACATGGCTGCCACAGTTCATATGACTTTGGTACATGTGCCTCTGCATTCATCAGCTTTGCTGAATGTTAAAGTTCTAATGAAACTAGTTGACTTCACAGTTATCTTGTCAAATAAGAATAAACAGCTGAGTTCTTCACTCATAGGAGACACATGACTACTTGATCCAGGGATGACATTTGTTTTTTTAAGCTGCCTCTCTCTAGCTAGGCATTAATAAACCCTTACTAAGTAGATGTGATAACTGTCAATGTTTTTATTTGTTGGTATTAATTAACTGCCTTCAGACAGAACACCTTTGCAGTTAAGTTTATTGGACCTTAAAAATCCTAGATCATTAAAAAGTGATTTGCATTTTCCAGCTACCTGCAAGTGAAGTACTACAACGTTATAGAATGTTATATCTATTTTAGTTATCCAACAGCTCATCACAATTTTTCCTAGGTACAATATTCACAAAAATGTACAACATTTTGGGCCCTTTATGTATAGAACTTTGAAATATGATTGCTACATACAGACAAGATGATGCTATAATAAAAGATACTACCATGAAAAAAACAGAAATACCCTAGGCTGTTTACAGTGCGTATGTTCATCCTCCCATTTTCTTAGAGAAAATCAGTAGCATCTTTGTAAAATACATAATAAATCCATACAAAAATAACTTACAACTCAGTGTCTATACAGAAACATCCTTAAACTCCCTCAAGGATGACTTTTCTAACAGTCACAGTATGAAGTTCATTAATCATAGATTAAGGTCCACCAGGGAGCACACACTCTTGCAGTAGCAATAAGCAAAACAAGGGAGCGAGGTGTAAAAAAGAAATCCTTTATTAGCAAAATACCCTGACATGGCCACGTTTTGGCACACTGCCTTGTTCAGGGAGATTTTGGTATCCGCAGAGAGGCAAACCTTACCTGAAAGCCCTTCCGCTATATCACTAACAAAGATGTTAAAAAGAATCGGACCAAGGACAGATCCCTGGGGCACACCACTGATAACATCCTTCTCCTCAAAGTGAGCTCCATTTATTTGTACTCTTTCTCGCCTCCCACCCAACCAATTTCTAACCCAAGCAGTAACTTTAGGGTCCATCCCTAGGGTGCTCAGTTTGTTTATAAGTCGCCTGTGAGGAAGAGTGTCAAAGGCTTTACTGAAATCTAAATACACCACATCTAGGGCTCTCCCTCGGTCCAACTCCCTGGTCACCCAGTCAAAGAAATCAATCAGATTTGTCTGACAAGACCTGCCTCTGGTGAATCCATGCTGCCTCGGATCCTGTAATCCGCTGGACTCCAGAAACCTCACTATTTTCTCTTTCAGCAGCGTTTCCAATAATTTACTCACCACCGAAGTTAAACTAACCAGCCTGTAGTTTTCAACCACATCCTTACTTCCGCTTTTGTGTAAAGGCACCACATGAGCCTCTCTCCAGTCCTTTGGCACCACTCCTGACTCCGAGGCATTGAAAAGGTCAGTCAGTGGAGTTGCTAGAACGTCCCCAAGTTCCCTCAGTATTCTCGGGTGTATCCCATCCGGTCCCATCGCTTTGTCTACTTTAAGTTGAGATAGTTTCTCACGAACACAGTCTTTTGAAAATTGTTCAAGATGTCCTTTGCTTCTGTTCCTATTTGTGGGTGTTTTCTGAGGTCCTGCTCCTGGTTCTTCATCTGTGAACACAGAACAAAAATATTTGTTAAGCAATTCCGCTTTATTCTTATCAGTTTCTACATATTCCTCCCCTGCACCCTTGAGTCTGACAATACCACAACTTGCCCTTCCTCTTCTCACTAATATATCTGAAAAATGTCTTATTCCCCCCATTTTATTGCATTGGCTATTTCCTCCTCCTTTTGAATCTTTGCCTTCTTGACTACTTTGCTAGCTTCTCTAAGTTTTTCCAAATACAGATGCCTGTCTTCCTCTCTCTGTGATCTCTTGTATTTCATGAAGGCCTCCCTCTTTTTCTTCACTTTTTCAGCTACTTCTTTCAAAAACCATAGCGGTCTCCTTTTCCTTTTACCTTTATTTACCATTTTAACAAAAAGGTTGGTTGCCCTAAAAATATCCCCTTTCAGTTTTTTCCACTGTTTTTCTACATCCCTCAGCTGTTCCCATCCAACTAACGACTCCCTGAGGTTTTGGCCCATCTTCGCAAAGTTAGTCTTCGTAAAGTCTAAGATCCTCACCTTTGAATGGATTCTAACAGCCCTAGTCCTAATACTGAACCACACCATCTGGTGATCACTGGATGCAAAATGATCTCCCACTACAACATCAGAAACACTTTCACCATTGGTAAGCACCAAATCCAGTATGGCCCCTTCACGTGTGGGGTCTGTTACCAATTGCCTGAATAGTTCTCCCTGTAGAGAATCCAGGATCTCCTTACTTCTAGATGATACTGCAGCAGGAATGTGCCAATCAACATCTGGCATATTGAAATCTCCTATCAGTAGCACTTCCCCTTTTCTAGCAATACTGCACATGTCTTCAATTAACTCTCTGTCCACCTCTTCCTCTTGTGAGGGAGGTCTGTATATCACACCAATGTAAATAGATTTCTCTTTCCCTCTTTCGAGTTTAACCCACAATGCCTCCCCTTTCCCTTTTAAGCTCTGTAATTCCAAAGCTTTAATAGTAGTTTTTACATATAGTGCCACTCCTCCTCCCCTACTTCCTACCCTGTCCTTTCTGAATAAAGTATAGCCAGGTATAGTTACATCCCAATCATGGTTTTCTGTGAACCATGTTTCTGTAACTGCCACTAAATCCAAGTCAGCCACTCCCACCAAAGCTTCAACATGAGGGATCTTATTTCCCATGCTACGGGCATTTATACACACTGCTTTCCATATGTTAGCCTTTTCCATAAAGTTATTTAATGTATCACCTACCTGGGGGCTTTCACTTACCTGGGGGCTTTCTTCACCCATCCCCAACGAATCTAGTTTAAAGCCCTCTTCAGTAGATTAGCCAGTCTACTACTAAAGACGCGTTGACCTTTCTTGGACAGATGGATGCCATCTCTGCTCTGCAACCCTTGGAGCTGCATCCCATGGTCGAGGAAACCAAAACGCTCTCGATGACACCATCCACTCAGCCATGCATTCATCTCCAGGATGCGAGCCTCTCTGCCTTGGCCTTTACCCCTCAACAGGGAGGATTGAAGAGAACACCACCTGTGCACCTAACTGCTTCACCCTCTGTCCCAGAGCCATGAAGTCACTTTTGATACGTTCTGAGGTATACCTGGCAGTATCATTTGTTCCAACATGGATTAGCAACATTGGGTAATAGTCAGTGGGCTTGATGAGTCTCGGCAAACTCTCCGTAACATCTTGGATTTTGGCACCAGGCAGACAGCATACCTCTCTGGACATCAAGTCTGGTCGGCAGATGCACGCCTCAGTACCCATCAGAAGAGAGTCTCCAACCACCACTACCCTTCGTTTCCTTGTGGTTACTGATTCTGCAACTTTGGGGTACTTGAGCTCTGGTTCTTCCCTTGCCAGGGATGTTTTCACCTCCTCCACTTCCAGGACTGCATAATGGTTCTTCAATTCAAGGGTTGTTTCTATACCCCAGAAAGCAGCCCTCGGTATATTGACAGATCTTCTAGAAAGGCAAGGCCCTATACACATGCCCACAGGCTATTTAATACAACTGGCATCTTTGGAATTAGCTGAAAACTATTTTTATTTCAGGGGCTTATTTTACAAGCAAATTAAGGGCGTCACCGTGGGGTCTGCCATGGCTCCAGATGTGGCCAATCTATATATTGCTTACTTAGAGAATAAGTTTTTAATTTGTCACCCGATTACCAGTAGGATTAAATTATGGAAGAGTTATATTGATGGCATTTTTATGGTGTGGGATGGAGAGAAGAGTGATTTGCAACATTTTTTTTTTATTGGATTAATGCACTAGGGGTGGGCAATTCCGGTCCTGGAGGGCCGCAGACCAGTCAGGTTTTCATGATGTCCCTAATGAATATTCATGGTCCTATTTCCATACAATGGAAGGCAGTGGATGCAAATAGATCTCATGAATATTCATTAGGGACATCATGAAAACCTGACTGGTCTGCGGCCCTCCAGGACCGGAGTTGCCCACCCCTGAAGTCTGTGACTCTCATTTACAATTTCAGACTACTTAGTGATACCCAGGTTTCCTTTTTGGACATTTTATTAAGAAAGGTCCTGTCTGCTTCGTTAAAGTTTTATACAGGAATCCAATGGACCATAACCATTTTTTTGCATTTTGAAAGTTTCTATATGAGGTCTCTCAAAGAAAATTTACCTGTAAGTCAGTTTTTGAGGATAAAGAGGATCTGTTCCTCTGATAAGGACTTTGAATTTCATGCAAAAGATATCTATAAACACTTTCAAGAGAGAAAATATCCCCTTGAGTGTATACAGTGCGCTTACAACAGGGCAAAACATTCTGATCGTTCGATGCTCTTGACAAGGGCCACTCGCTGAAACCAATAGTTAACTTTTTTAATCATTCCAGAGACATCCAAAAGATTTTACGTGAAGAGTGGCACATCCTCTCAACTGTTCCCTAACTGAGTCACAGTCCGTTTATGGTAGCACATAAGAGAAACACAAATTTAGACAACCTTCTTGTCCCCTCTGCCTTATCTTCTCCTAAGCCGAGACCTAGGGTTGTGAGTCACTTCAAATGTGAGCACTCTGTGATCACAGTTTGGTTACAAAATAATTTTTTCACATCCAATTTTGAATTAAAAAATCTCCAGAAACAAGCAGGAATGTAGTCTTCACATATGGGTATCGTCGGTACTGACGGAGCCTGCGTGGGAACGCTCCCCAGCATCCATTAGGAAAGCTTTTGGGAGCATCCCACAGCGCCTGCGTGCTGCCTTCCCGCCTTTCCCAACTGTCCCTCTCCAGTTCTTTGTTTTCCGCAGAGCTGACAGGTCGCACATCCTGTCACTGCAGAAAATTTCCCTCCTTCTTTTTTGTGGTCGTGTCTGCCTTCCCTCGACACTTTACCGGTACCGCCGATGATTCTTTTCTTTTTTCTAAAAAAAAAAAAAAACAACTTTGTTTCTGGAGTTTTTCTCCATTTATTTTCTTTTCGGGTGCCACGCACCATTTTGGGCACTAGGCCCAACTTCTCCTTCAGAATGGAAAAACCCGCCTCTGGTTTTAAAAAGTGTTCTAAGTGTGGCGGTACCATCTCCGGCACCCATGAGTGGTGCTTCAAATGTTTAGGTCCTCACCACTCTATTTCAGAGTGTGTTGCCTGTGGAATGATGTCGAAAAGGGGCTGGCAGAACCGAGCTGCTAAGATTAGCATCCTTTTTCCCTCCGATGCAGCCTCTGTGGCATCGACGTCTTCCAGGGCTTCGTCTTCCTCCCATGGATCTCAGGTAACTAAACATAAATCTAGCCGGTCCTCAAAGGGCAGATCTCCTTCTAGACAGCGAGATGTCTCTGGCGTTGCCCTTGAGGGACTTTCGCCAGCAAAATTGCCCCGGCGGGAGGCTTCGGCTTCCAAAGCACTAACGGGGCTCCAGGATGTTCTCGAGGCCTCAACCTCAACAGAACTACTGGTGCCATGCTCTGGGGTTCTGGCCGCTTCATCCGGCACCGATACCCAAGCATCGGCAGCGTCGATAGACCAGAGATTCTTGGCTGTTGAACGCAGTCTGGCGGCTCTTCTCATGGCCTCGATTCCCCTGAAACCGCTTCAGACAATTCAACCGGTACCGGCACCAACTGCATCGACATCGGCAGGTATTCTACCGGGACCGAGTCATGCATTTCTATCCGGCATCGACAAGTCGGTACTGGACCACTCCGATGCCGACTTCGATCCGGTACCGTGCCTTGCACGATCACCCGGATCGGAGATACTTCGAATCCCCGGATGAGTCTGAAGAACCTGAAAGCTCTGCTGATACCAGAGTACTTCTTCCTGAGGATTCCTCTTCTCCTTCTTCTCAATGCAATAAAATGGGGGGATAAGACATTTTTCAGATATATTAGTGAGAAGAGGAAGAGCAAAAGTGGTATTGTCAGACTCAAGGGTGCAGGGGGGGAATATGTAGAAGCTGATAAGGATAAAGCGGAATTGCTTAACAAATATTTTTGTTCTGTGTTCACAGATGAAGAACCAGGAGCAGGACCTCAGAAAACACCCACAAATAAGAACAGAAGCGAGGGACATCTTGAACTATTTTCAGAAGACTGTGTTCGTGAGAAACTAGCTCAACTTAAAGTAGACAAAGCGATGGGACCGGATGGGATACACCCTAGAATACTGAGGGAACTTGGGGACGTTCTAGCAGCTCCACTGACTGACCTTTTCAATGCCTCGTTGGAGTCAGGAGTGGTGCCAAAGGACTGGAGAGAGGCTCATGTGGTGCCTTTACACAAAAGCGGAAGTAAGGATGTGGTTGAAAACTACAGGCCTGTTAGTTTAACTTCGGTGGTGAGTAAATTATTGGAAACACTGCTGAAAGAGAAAATAGTGAGGTTTCTGGAGTCCAGCGGATTACAGGATCCGAGGCAGCATGGATTCACCAGAGGCAGGTCTTGTCAGACAAATCTGATTGATTTTTTTGACTGGGTGTCCAGGGAGTTGGACCGAGGGAGAGCTCTAGATGTGGTGTATTTAGATTTCCGTAAAGCCTTTGACACTGTTCCTCACAGGCGACTTATAAACAAACTGAGCACCCTAGGGATGGACCCTAAAGTTACTGCTTGGGTTAGAAATTGGTTGGGTGGGAGGCGACAAAGAGTACAAGTAAATGGAGCTCACTCTGAGGAGAAGGATGTTACCAGTGGTGTGCCCCAGGGATCTGTCCTTGGTCCAATTCTTTTTAACATCTTTGTTAGTGATATAGCGGAAGGGCTGTCGGGTAAGGTTTGCCTCTTTGCGGATGATACCAAAATCTGCAATAGAGTAGACACCCAGGAAGGGGTAGATAACATGAGGAGGGATCTAGCTAAGCTTGAAGAATGGTCTAGAATTTGGCAGCTGGGATTTAATGTTAAAAAATGTAAGGTCATGCATTTGGGCTGCAGCAATCCAAGGGAGCAATACAGTATAGGAGGTGAAGTACTTTTGTCCACTAAAGAAGAGCGGGACCTAGGCGTGGTTGTGTCTGATGATCTTAAAGTAGCTAAACAGGTGGAAAAGGCAACAGCAAAAGCTAGAAGGATGCTTGGGTGCATACGGAGAGGAATGGCTAGCAGAAAAAAGGAGGTGATAATGCCTCTGTATAAGTCTTTGGTGCGACCTCATTTGGAGTATGGTGTGCAATTCTGGAGACCGCACCTTCAAAAGGATGTGAACAGGATGGAGTCGGTGCAGAGGGTTGCTACCAAAATGATTAATGGGCTTCATTATAAAGCATATGAGGACAGACTTAAGGATCTTAATATGTACACCTTAGAGGAAAGGCGGGATAGAGGTGATATGATTGAGATGTTTAAATACCTCCGTGGCATAAATGTTCAGGGAGAGAGCCTCTTTCAATTGAAAGCAAGTTCTGCTACGAGGGGACATGGGATGAGGGTGAAGGGAGATAGATTCAGGAGTGATATGCGGAAATATTTCTTTACGGAAAGAGTAGTGGATCTGTGGAATAGTCTCCCAGTGGAGGTGGTAGAGATGAGGACAGTAACTGAATTCAAGAAAGCATGGGACCAACACAGAGGATCTCTAAAGGCAAAAAGTGGACTGTTGTAGTTGTTATGGAAGGACAGACTAGATAGGCCATGTGGTCTTTTTCTGTCGTCATATTTCTATGTTTCTATGTTTCCTCAGTGTAGGATGTGTCCACCAGAGGATATATCCTTTCAGGATTTTATCCGAGATGTGGCCCGAGATCTTTCCATCACAGTGGCTCCTGAAAAAGAATCTAGTGCAAAGGAATTAGAAATCCTACAATACCCTAAAGCTCCCAAGGAGGCAGCTACCTTACCTATTCATGAGATCTTGCATGATCTTATGTTAAGGATGTGGGAAACACGTCTGACCACATCTCCTCACTCTCGAAGACTCGACACCATGTATCGAGTTCCTCCTTGTCCTGGGTTTCAGAAGACTCAGTTACCACACCATTCCATGGTGGTGGAATCATCCATGAGACGGATAAAGAGTGCAAAAAGGCATGCATCTAATCCTCCAGGATGTGAGTGTAGGATGCTTGACGCCTTTGGACGTCCATCCTTCCAGGCTTCCATGCTTTCTGCTAGGATCAGTTCCTATATCTTGTATATGGGAATGTTCCTTAAGGAGGTCACAGGAGAGTTAGAGCTTATGAGCCCTCTCCTTCCTGACGATAAAAGGCAAGATTATCTTGCTCTTGTTAAACATGCTCAGGATGTTTCCAAGTTTGTGAATCGTGCAGCCTTTGACTGTTTTGAATGCATAAGCAGAACCTCTGCTATTGCCATAGGTGCACGTAGAATAGCCTGGCTCCAGGCATCTGACTTAGAAATCTGGGTACAGGACAAACTGGGGAATATACCTTGCACAGGAGAGAATCTCTTTGGCAAGAACTGGTAGGAAAAAGCTAATGAGATATAGATTCTGACAATATCACTTTGGATAGATTGTCTAAATCTACAGCTGATCCTGCAACGAAAAGATCCTCTAAGAAACCATTCTTCAGCAAGAAGAAAATGTTTTACCCCTCCTGTACCCAGCAGGGACATCGTTTAGATCAGTCTGCCCAAAAGGGACAGCAGCAACAACCTAGGCAATAAAGGAAACCAAAAGCAGCTAAGCCTCAACTGGCAAAGCAGACTCAGCCTCCACAGGGGCTTTGACTCCTGTCTAGAGAACTTTGCCTTCCTAGCCCTGAACGGCCCAGAACCCTCCTCCATCGCAGGAAGGTTATGTCATTTTGCCCCAGATGAGGTCAGATAACAGCAGAAAATTGGACTCTATTGTAAGAGAGGGGTACAAGCTTCATTTCCTCAGCATGCCCCCTCCTACAGTAGTAAGACAGTTCAATTCTCAGACCTCTCTCAATGACCGGTTAGGTCAAGAAGTCACTATGCTCCTTGCTCAAGGGGCAATAGAAGAGGTACCCATTCCCCAACGGGGTACAGGGTTTTACTCCCCCTATTTCCTTATTCCAAAGAAAGAGGAGGACACAGACCCATTCTAGACCTCAGAGAATTGAACAAATTCCTGTTCAGAGAGAAGTTCAAAAAGATTTCTCTAGGAACTCTGCTGCCATACCTTCAAAGTCAGGATTGGCTTTGTTCTCTAGATCTCAAGGATGCGTACACTCATGTTCTCAAACATCCAACTCACCGAAAGTTCCTTCGCTTCCTGTTTCAAGGGAAGCACTACCAATACATGGTTATTCCTTTTGGCCTGGCCTCTGCACCAAGGGTGTTCACAAAATGCATGGCTGTGGTAGCAGCATTTCTCCCCACCCTGGGAATATCCGTCTTCCCTTACTTAGACGGCTGGCTCATTCGAGCCCCTTCACAGCCAGAGGCCAGGGTTGCTCTGTCTCGCACAATGCGCATACTTCAGTATTTGGGACTTGTCATAAACTTCCCAAAGTCCAACCTTGCTCCCACTCAATCCCTAGAGTTTATAGGAGCTCTTCTAGATACCAGACAAACAAGGGGCTACTTTCCACAGCCCCGCTGCCTTTGCATTGTGCAGTTAGCTTCCCAAGCAGTGCTAAAACCTCACCTCACTGCTCGTGAAATGTTACAGTTGCTAGGCCACATGGCATCCACTGTGCATGTGATTCCTTGTGCTCGCCTCCATATGAGGGCAGCCCAGTGGATGTTATCCACTCAGTGGACTCAGGTGTCAGGTTGCCAGTCAGACAAAATAGCAAACTCGGTTCGCCTTATTTTGTCCCCCCAATGGTGGCAGTCACCCAAAAATCTTTTGGTGGGGTCTGCTTTTCAGCAACCCCTACCCCAAGCCACTCAAACAGATGCTTCACAGGTGGGTTGGGGAGCCCACTTGCAAGGCCTCTCTACCCAGGGTACCTGGACCCTACAGGAGGCCTATCTCTATATCAGTCTCCTTGAGCTCAGAGCAATCTTCATTGGTCTTTGAGTATTTCACACCCAGCTCAGCTACAAGACAGTCCTAGTTCAAACGGACAATCAGGTAGCCATATTCTATGTGAACAAGCAGGGTGGAACAGGCTCTCTGTCGCTCTGCAACAAAGCTTTGCAACTATGGGCCCTCGCCAAAGAGCATCAGATTTGTCTCCTTGTGATGTATCTTCCAGGCATTCAAATCTCTTGGGCAGACAGTCGAGTTCTGCTTCCACACGAATGGCCTCTCCATGCAGACCAGGTGGCCAAAATTTTTCAAATTTGGGGAACCCCGGACATAGACCTCTTTGCAAGTCCGCTGAATGCCAAACTTCCCCGGTTCTGTTCCAGAATTCCGGCTCGAGGTTGTCAGGCCAGGGATGCTTTCCTCCTCCATTGGGGTCAGGACCTCCTGTATGCCTTTCCACCCATTCCCCTAATTCCCAAAACCCTGTTCAAGCTTCAGAGAGACAGAGGTCATATGACCCCCATAGCGCCACGTTGGCCACGGCAAATGTGGTACCCTCTGCTCCTACATCTCTCCCAAAGTTTTATGTAATATGTTTTTTATGATTTGTATAAATTATGTTATGTATTTTATAATTTTATTTGTATAATTTTATTCTATGTATTTTATGAATTTTTATGTATTTTATCGATTGTACACCGCTTTGATTACCCAGAAAGGCGGTTATATCAAATAAATAAACCTAAACCTAAACCTCTCAAGCTCCGCCTCTGGAGTTAGGATCTGCTCCAAAACTCCTTTCTCAAGAGGACGGGATGCTGTGGCATCCCTATCCTCAGTCTCTGCATCTCAGGGCCTGGTTGCTGAAAGCCTAGAACTTCAAGGTCTTAACCTTTCCCAGCAGGTAAAGGATATCCTTCATGCTTCCAGGAAACCTTCCACAAGACGCTCTTATGCATTTTAGTGGAAAAGGTTTACCATATGGTGCTCGCAGAAGGGTCTTAACCCTCTTGCGATACCTCTGGAATCATTATTGGAGTATCTCCTTCATTTATCAAATGCGGGGCTTAACACTAATTCAGTGAGAGTCCATTTGAGTGCTATTGCAGCTTCTTTCAAGCCTCTAAATGGACAACCTATTTCTTCTCATCCTCTCATAGCGAGATTTATGAGAGGCCTTCTTTTAAAGAAGCCTCCCATTAAGCCACTACCAGTGGCATGGGACTTGAATCTGGTACTTGGGCAGCTCATGAAATCGCCCTTTGAACCATTAGCCATTACCTCTTTGAAATTCCTTTCCTGGAAAGTTATCTTTCTCATTGCAATTACATCACGTCGCATCAGTGAATTGCAAGCCTTGGTGGCTAATCTTCCTTATACAAGATTCCATCGTGATAAGGTAGTCCTTAGGACTCATCCACACTTTATGCCAAAGGTGGTTTCGCCCTTTCATTTGAACCAAGCAGTTTACCTTCCTGTATTTTTTCCAAGGCCTCACGTCTCAAATGCAGAAAGGAACCTTCATACTTTGGACTGTAAAAGAGCTTTGGCCTTTTACTTGCAAAGGACACAGCAACATAGAAAATCCTCTCAACTCTTTGTTGCTTTTGATCCTAGTCATTTGGGACTTCGTCTCCAAAAGGACACTGTCCAACTGGATTGCACAGTGTATATCTTTTGCCTATGAGAGTAAGAACCTTCCTCTTGAAGGCCATGTCACAGCTCACAATGTGAGATCCATGGCAGCCTCAATGGCTCATCTTCAGTCTGTGTCTATCGGCGACATCTGTCGAGCAGCTACTTGGGCTTTGGTTCATACCTTCACAGCCCATTACTGCTTAGACAAGGACTCCCGCCGGGATGCCTTGTTTGGTCAGGCTGTTCTTCAACACCTGTTCCAGATTTAATCAACTCCTACCCACCATCCCTGGTAGGATGCCAGAGATCCATGGGGGGAAGTGGAGCCCTTTCACAAGGGCACACAACTTTCTGGGGCCATCTCCCTGGCATCTGCAGCCGGTCTTCTCTGGTACCGACATCCAGGCATCGGCAGCATCGATAGACCAGAGAGTCCTGGCTATTGAGCGCAGTCTGGCGGCTCTCCTTGCGGCATCGGCGCCCTCGGAACTTTTCAACCCGTACCGGCACAGGTATCAGTACCGGTACCGATAGCATCAACATCGGTGTCCGCATTGCTGACACCCAGTCATCCGATGCCTTCCGGTACCGACTTCGGTCGGTATCGGGATCTTCAAGAGCATCCTGACAGAAGGTACTTTTGAGTCCTCAGAGGAATCTGAGGATTCTGACAGTTCTGTCGATGCGGGAATACTTTTCCCAGAGGAGCCTTCCTCCCCTAAACGTAGGATGTCTCCTCCAGAGCACATTTCCTTTCAGGATTTCATCAGGGAGGTGGCTCAAAGTCTGTCCATTACTGTGGCACCTGAAACAGAGCCCAGAGCAAAGGAGTTGGAAATTTTACAATGTCCTAAAACTCCTAAGGAGGCAGCTACCTTGCCTATCCATGAGATCTTGCATTATCTCATGTTAAGAATGTGGGAGACACCTCTTACCACCTCTCCTCATTCTCGTAGACTGGATACTCTGTATCGAGTCCCTCGTCCTGGTTTTCAGAAAACTCAGCTTTCTCACCACTTTATTGTAGTGGAATCAGCTATGAGAAGGATCAAGAGTGCAAAGAGGCATGCCTCTAATCCTCCAAGACGTGAGTGCAGAACTTTGGATGCTTTTCGACGTCGTGTCTTCCAAGCTTCCATGCTTTCTGCCAGGATCAGTTCCTATAGTCTATATATGGGAATGTTCCTGAAAGAAGTCACAAGTGATTTAGAGGCTTTGAGTCCTCTTCTTCCGGCGGATAGAAGACAGGATTTTCTCACATTGGTCAAACATGCCCAAGATGTTTCTAAATTTGTCAACCGTGCAGCTTTTGACTGTTTTGAGTGCATAAGCAGAACCTCTGCCATTGCCATAGGTGCACGTAGAATTGCTTGGCTCCAGGCATCTGATCTGGAGCTCTGGGTACAAGATAAACTGGGAAATATTCCTTGTACTGGTGAGAACCTGTTTGGTAAAGATTGGCAGGAAAAGGCCAATGAGTTGGATGCTGACAACTCCACCTTGGATAGATTGTCCAAGTCCACAGCTGATCCTGCAAGAAAGAAATCTTTTAAGAAACCATTCTTTTCTAAAAAGAAAAAGTATTATCCTGCTTATTCTCAGCAGGGACGTTCTGCAGGTCAGCTTGTCAGGAAAGGTCAGCAACCACCCAAACAAAGAAAAGCAAAGACTGCTAAGCTTCAGCTGTCCCAGCAGTCTCAGCCTCCACAAGGCCTTTGACTTTCAGCTAGAGAACTTAGCCTTCCTGGCTCTCATTGGACCAGAGCCTTCCACCATTCCAGGAATGTTGTGTCACTTTGCCCCCAAAAAATGCAATGTGTGCCTTCGAGTCAGTCCTGACTCCTGGCGACCCAGAAGCTCCTGGGTTTTCTTGGCAGTGTCACCGGAAGTAGATTGCCAGGCCTTTCTTCCGAGGTAATGGAGGGTTAAGTGACTTGCCCAAGGCCACAATGAGTGCTAGTGGGAATTGAACCCTGGGGCAAATAACAGCAGAGCATTGGACACTCTCCATCATAAAAGAGGGGTACAAGCTTCATTTTTCCAGCATGCCCCCTCCCACAGTGATAAGGCAGTTTAATTCTCCGACCTCCCTCATCAACCTGTTAGATCAGGAGGTCACTATGCTTCTTGCCCAAGGGGCAATAGAAGAAGTACCCATCCATCAACAGGGTACAGGGTTTACTCCCCCTATTTCCTTATTCCAAAGAAAACAGGGGGACACAGACCTATCTTAGACCTCAGAGGATTGAACAAATTCCTTGTCAGAGAGAAATTCAAGATGATTTCTCTTGGAACTTGTGATAAGGAAGCTTATCATAGCTCAGGAAGGAGCTATAGAAAAGGTGAAGTGACTCTGAACAAGCAACCTGTCAGTTCTGGTAGAAATAAGAAAACAGAATTTTTCCATAAAAGACTACCAGTCCCAGAATGCAACAGGTTTCCAACAGCCATTAGAGGAGCTGAAGTGAGGAAACGTGTGTTCAATCAGGAGGGCTATGAGGTAATCCCCCAAGCACTCATCTCAAAGGGCAGGGCCTGATTCAGCACAGCTGCGCTGTGCTAGGGTGGAGCACTCATCTAAGCAGAATAAAGGTAGAGTTTATTCTACAGAGAATTATCCTCAGCTTGGATATCCTCAGAATCTTCATGAGTGGAGGAGTGGCCTAGTGGTTGGGGCAAGGTACTTCAGGCCGGAAGGTCGGGGGTTCAAATCCCACTAGAGGACAGCAACCTTGGGCCGGAAGGACTGGGGTTTCTAGTCCCACAGGTGCTCCTTGTGGTCTTGGGCAAGCCACTTAACCCTCCATAGCCCATGTTCCCTGTAAAATAGTTCTCTGTGTGCTGTGCTTTCCTGTCTAATCAATGTGTTTATACCTCAAAAATTTCCTGTCATGATTTGACAATTTCCAATCTGTAATCAAACCGCTGCTGATCGCTGGAAGTAGCGGTATACAAATGTATACTAAATAAATAAATAAATGATCTTGGACAGCTTCATCATCTGGAGGATCATCAGAAGCAGAAGCCAGAGCGGACGGACAGAGAGGGCAAGAAACCCTTTGGAAGAAAGAAGAGAAGAGCTTTTGGGAGGTCTAAAGGAGTCCAGAGCAGTACGTATACTGGAAGGCATTCCAAAGGCAAGCTTACACCATTGGACTGGGGAAAGCCAGAGGAATGGTGCTGCAGAGCTAGGAATCTCCAGACGGTACCTGTGAGGGAGACGGCTGCACGTGGAAGGGACCCTAAGACCCGTGCCAGAAGGTATGTGAAGAGAGATCCAGTGTCCAGGGATCTGGATTGGAAGGCTGGACATAAGAACTGGACTACATACTGGCCAGGCTATTTAGAGAGGAACTCTAACAGCAATGGAAGCTCAGGTATGAACACTGATCTATGCCCTAGCTATAACCTTGAAAGACAGCAGGGAAACAAGTATTCTCCTGAGAGTGCTCCATTGAGAAATTCCTCTGTGCCAATCCATGATATTGAACCCATGATTGTTGAAGAAGGGGAAGAGGTGGTAGATACAGGCTGTGAATACATGGATTGCTCTCTGTCTAAACTCCTTTGGTAATTTTCTGTTACAAAGTACAACAACCATCACAAAGAAATACAAACTTGTTCTTTAAATCTACTCAGAAAAGCTCCTGAGTAGGATTTGAGCCACGCAGTAGAAAGTAAGCCAGCTAAGGGGTTTCAGCTGGATAACTGCTAGCAATTGAGCCTTACCTAATTGCTTGTGAGCTCTGAGGAAATCACTTCTGAGTCTGTGTGAAGATATAAGAAGTTAACCTGAAAATAACAGTTTTTCCCTACTTTGTGGGTTTTGTTGGTTGATTAAAGCACTGCTAAGAAAATATTAGCTAGAGCCTACAGAAAAGACCAGTTTGTTACCAACCAGGTCTTTATTCTTTTGATTTGATTGCCTGACAAAGTTCAGCTGTTGTTTTCCTGATTTTGTTTTTCTAAGTTTAACACTGAAAGCAAGTATCCTGTTTTATGTGCTACCAAGCATATCTGTGTTGGGAGAAATAACCCCATTAAATAAATATCTTATTGGCTTTACACTCAAGCACAACTAATTATTGTGAACGGCTGTGTCTGGTGTGAATGGACTACATTTCCCACAATCCCTTGCAAATCATATTAACATATGCCTTTGCCAAGACTGTGAACATTCTCACCCAGGCACCCGTCTGACAAACTCTGCTGCCATACCTTCAGAGTCAGGATTGGCTTTGTTTTCTAGATCTCAAGGATGCGTACACCCATGTTCTCATCCATCCAAATCACAGAAGGTTCCTTCGGTTCCTTTTTCAAGAAAAGCACTACCAATACAGGGTGCTTCCATTTGGCCTGGCCTCAGCACCAAGGGTGCCCACGAAATGCATGGCTGTGGTAGCAGTATTTCTCCGCACTCTAGGGATATGCGTCTTCCCCTACTTAGACGACTGGCTCATTCGCGCGCCAACAGAGTCAGAGGCCAGGACTTCTCTATCCTGCACAATGCGTATCCTTCAGTATTTGGGGCTGGTAATAAACATCCCAAAATCCAGTCTAACTCCCACTCAGTCTCTAGAGTTCATAAGAGCTTTGCTGGATATCAGAAAGGCAAGGGCCTATCTCTCCCAGGCCCGTTGCCTTCGCATGGTGCAGTTAGCTTCTCAAGCAGTGCTAAAACCTCATCTCACTGCCCGAGAAATGCTACAACTTCTACGCCACATGTCATCTACTGTGCATGTGGTTCCCTATGCTCGCCTCCATATGAGGGCAGCTCAGTGGACTTTATCCACTCAATGGACCCAGGCATCAGGATGTCTGTCAGACAAAATAGCAAACACAAGTCGCCTTATTTTGTCCCTCCAGTGGTGGAAGTCCACTCAAAACCTATTGCTGGGGTCCCCTTTTCAACAACCCTTACCCCAGGCAACTTTCACAACAGATGCTTCTCCGATGGGTTGGGGAGCTCATCTGCAAGATCTCTCCACCCAAGGCACCTGGTCTCCACAGGAGACTCATCTACATATCAATCTCTTGGAGCTCAGAGCAATCTTCCTTGCTCTTTGAGTGTTCCACACCCTGCTCAGCTACAAGACAGTCCTCATTCATACGGACAATCAAGTAGCCATATTCTACATGAACAAGCAGGGGGGAACAGGCTCTCTGTCGCTTTGCAACGAAGCTTTGCGACTATGGGCCCTCGCCAGAGAGCATCAGATTCATCTCCTGGCAGTGTATCTTCCAGGCATACAAACCTTTTGGGCAGACACTCAGTCATGTTCTGCTTCCACACGAGTGGTGTCTGCATGCAGACCAGGTGGCCAAGATTTTTCAAATTTGGGGAACCCCGGACATAGACCTCTTTGCAAGTCCATGGAATGCCAAACTTCCCCGGTTCTGTTCCAGAATTCCGGATCAGGGGGCTCAGGCCAGGGATGCTTTCCTCCTTTACTGGGTCAAGACTTCCTGTATGCCTTTCCACCCATTCCCCTAATTCCCAAAACCCTGTTCAAACTTCAGAGAGACAGAGGCCGTATGATTCTCATAGCTCCACATTGGCCACGGCAATTGTGGTACCCTCTGCTTCTACATCTCTCTCAATCTCCCTCCCTGGAGTTAGGGTCTGCTCCATATCTCCTATCCCAGGAGGACGGAATGTTATGGCATCCCAATCCCCAGTCTCTGCGTCTCAGGGCTTGGTTGCTGAAGGCCTAGATCTCCATGATCTTAATCTCCCTCAGCAAGTAAAAGATATTCTTTTTGCTTCTAGGAAACCTTCCACGAGACGCTCTTATGCTTTCAGGTGGAAAAGGTTTACCATATGGTATTCGCAGAAGGGTCTTAACCCCCTTACAATACCTCTGGAATCATTGCTGGAGTATCTCCTTCATTTGTCCAATGCAGGTCTTAAAACTAACTCAGTAAGAGTCCATTTGAGTGCTATTGCAGCTTCCTTTAAGCCTCTAAATGGACAGTCTATTTCCTCTCATCTTCTTATAGCAAGATTTATGAGAGGCCTTCTTCTAACTAAGCCTCCCATTAGGCCACCACCGGTGGCATGGGACTTAAACCTGGTTCTTGGGCTGCTCATGAAGCCACCTTTTGAACCCTTAGCTACTACCTCCTTGAAATTCCTTTCTTGGAAGGTTATCTTTCTCATTGCAATCACATCAGCACGTCGCATTAGTGAGTTGCAAGCGCTAGTAGCTGATCCACCTTATACAAGGTTCCATTATGACAAGGTAGTCCTTAGGACTCATCCACACTTTATGCTAAAGGTGGTCTCACCTTTTCATCTAAACCAAGCAGTCTACCTACCTGTGTTTTTTCCAAGGCCTCATGCATCAAATGCAGAGAGGAATCTTCATACCTTGGACTGTAAAAGAGCTTTAGCCTTTTACGTACAAAGAACACAGCAACATAAAGTCCTCTCAACTTTTTTTTGCTTTTGATCCTTCTCATTTGGGACTTCCAGTCTCCAAGAGAACACTATCCAACTGGATTGCTCAGTGTATATCCTTTGCTTATCAGAGTAAGAATCTTCCTCTGAAGGGCCATGTCACAGCTCACAATGTGAGAGCCATGGCAGCTTCAATGGCTCATCTGCACTCTGTGTCTATCGACTACATCTGTCGAGCAGCCACCTGGACCTCGGTTCATACCTTCACAGCCCATTACTGCTTGGACAAGGACTCCCGCCGGGATGCCTTGTTTGGTCAGGCTGTTCTCCAACACCTGTTCCTTACTTAATCAACTCCTACCCACCATCCCTGGTAGGATGCCAGAGATCCATGGGGGGAAGTGGAGCCCTTCTCAGGGGCGCACAACTTTTGGGGTCTCTCCCTGGCATCTAAAGCTAGGGAGTCCCCATATGTGATGAGTACATTCCTGCTTGTTCCTGGAGATAGCATAGTTACTCACCTGTAACAGGTGATCTCCGGGAACAGCAGGAATTTGGTCCTCACAACCCACCCACCTCCCCTAGGAGTTGTATCTCTCTATCTCTTTCCCTCTCTCTCTCTCTCTCTTTGTCTCAGCTTTAAAACTCAACTGGAGGGAGGCAGTTTGGGAAAGGTGGGAAGGCAGCACGCAGGCGCTGTGGGATGCTCCCAAAAGCTTTCTAATTGGACGCTGGGGAGCGTTCCCGCGCAGGCTCTGTCGGTACCGATGATACCCATATGTGAGGACTAAATTCCTGCTGTTCCCGCAGATCACCTGTTACAGGTGAGTAACTATGCTTTACTGTGTTGTAACTTGTCAGACGGCTGCCTAGGGTGAGAACTTACACAATCTTGACGATGCATATATTCATATGATTCTTGCAAGGTATTGTGGGTATTGTAGTTCATTCACTCCCAAACACAGCTGATGACAATAATTTGAGTTGTGAAACCAAGTGGTAAGATCAATAAAATACTTCTTTTATTGATGGGGTTTAATTCACCCAGCACATGTATGCTTGATAGCACTATAAATGAGGTTACTTGCTTGCAGTGTTTAAAATGGATAACAAAAATCACAAAATAAACCAGAAAACAACCTTCAGCTTGTCAGGCAATTAGCTAATGTTTTCTTAGCAAATAATTACCAAATACAAAGGCACAAAGAAAAGAATAAACTTTGCTGGTTAGGTTAACTTCTGCTTATTTTCCACGCAGATCTCAGCAGTGATTCTCTCTTGCTCACCCACACAATCAGGTGCAGCCCTAATTACTATCAATGGACCAGCTGAAAGTCTTTAGCTGGCTGGCTGCTACTGTGTGAGCCCAAATCCTGCTTTAAGAGCTGTTTGCAGTGGAAATAAAGAACGAAGTTAGGTTTCTTTGTGATGGCTGATGTGTTTGCTCAGAGAAAGCTAGCAATAGCATTTAGATAGAGAACAGTCCATGTAAACTGTATTTTCATCTGCTGTATCAATCAGCATATGGTCACTATCATACATTGGCACAGACGAGTCTTTCATTAAGGCACTATCATGAGAATGCTTATTCCCTTGCTGCCATTCTCTATTATAGATAGGGTCTGGATCAGTGTTCATACCTGAGCCTCTCCTGCTATCATTATTTCTCTCTGTATAGCCTGGCCAATATGTAATCCAATTCTGATGTCCAGCCTTCCAATCTTGATCCCTGGACACTGGATCTTCTCTCACATACCTTCTGGCCTTGGTCTGAAAGTCCCTTCCACATGCAGTCTTCTCTCTTCCAGGTAGCCACTGGTGATTCCTATCTCTGCCACTCCATTCCTCTGGCTGAATCCAGTCCAATGGACTCTGCTGGCTTTTGGAATACCTCCCAGTATGAGTACTGCCTTGGAATCTCCCAGACCTTCCAATGGCCTTCCTTCTCTTCCTTCCAGAGAGTTTCCTTCTCTCTCTATCTGCTTGACTTGGCTTGGCTTCTGTTTCTCCAGGTGATACTGGTGCTTGTAGCCGTTGCTGTCTCTGTATCTCTTTCTCCCTCTGTAGCTGAAGCTCTCCCTGAAGCTGGGCTGGAGCTTGTAGTAACTGTTATCTGAAGAATAAGCTCTATTCTTATTCTGTCCTAATGTGTGCTGCTCCCTAACACAGCGCAGCTGTGTTGAATCAGGCCCTGCCCTTTGAGATGAGTGCTTAGGGATTACCTCATAGCTCTCTTGATTGCACACACATTCTCTCACTTCAGCCCCTCTCATGGCTGCTGGAAACCTGGTGCATTCTGGGACTGGTAGTCTTTTATGTGAAAACCCTGTTTTCTTGCTTCTACCAGAACTGACAGGTTGCTTGTTCAGAGTCACATCATCTTTTCTATAGCTCCTACCTGAGCTATGATAAGCTTCCTTATCACAAACTTCATTAGCATCCCTGATTTCGTTTAGTATTTCATCATCCATTTGTTCATTCTGGCCGGGTGGTCAGTGATTCTGCCATCACCTTCCCCTTTTAAATGGAATTTCTGTCCATAGAGATTTTATAGTGTATTTTGTTTCCTGCAAAACTTTAATCCTATGTGACTCAATGCCTTCTCTAACATAGAGTGCAACCCCTCCACCAATTTGATCTTCTCTATCATTGCGATATAGTTTGTACCCAGGTATCACAGTGTCCCATTGGTTGTCCTCCTTCCACCAGGTCTCTGAGATACCAATCATATCTAACCTCTCATTTAGTGCTATATATTCTAACTCACCCATCTTATTTTTTAGACTTGTGGTATTTGCATAAAGGCATTTTAGAGAATGAATTTTATTCATATTAATCTGGTTATCAGTAGACAGGTTAATTTACATAGTAACATAGTATATGACTGCAGATAAAGGCTAGCATGGTCCATCTAGTCTTCCCAGCAAGGTGGTAAGAGTAGGTGCAACTGCCGCTCCGTGCAGGTTACCCCTCCACATGCCTTTGTTTAGGGGTGTACCGTCCGCTCCATGCATGTCACCTTATTTGTTGAGATAGAAGAGATAATTAAGTTTATTTTGATTTTATCCTGTTGCTATAAAGGGATCAATTGTGTCTGTCTCATGCCATTTTGTATTTGCTCACTGTATTTGCCCCCACCACTTCCATTGGCAGGGCATTCCAAGCATCCACCATCCTTTCAGTGAAAAGTATTTCCTGATGTTGCTTTTCAGTTAACCCCCTTGCAGCTTCATGTTATGCCCTCTAGTTTTACAGCTTCCCCGTCTGAAAAAGGTTGGTTTGTTCATTAATACTCTTTTAAGTATTTAAAGGTCTGAATCATATCTCCCCTGCCCCTCCTCTTCTCTAGCGTATACATATTTAGGTCTTCAAGTCTCTTCTCATACGTCTTCTGGTGCAGGCTCCATATCATTTTGATCGCCTTTCATCTTAACAGTTTCCAGTCTTTTTATATCCTTTGCGATATACGGTCTCCAAAATTGAATACAATATTCCAAGTGAGGCCTCACCAGTGACTTGTACAGTAGCATCAGTACCGTCTCCTTTCCGCCTCTTTCTGCTGGTAATTCCTCTCTGTATGCAACCCAGCATCCTTCTGACTTTGGCCACCGCCTTATCACACTGTTATGTCACCTTGAGATCCTCAGAAACAATCACGCCAAGGTCCTTCTGGTCAATGCACACCAACTTTTCGTACCCTTATTGCATACAATTCCCTTGGATTTCTGCAATCCAAGTGCATGACACTGCACTTCTTCACATTAAATCTCAACTGCCAAGCACTGGACCATTCTTTCAGTGTTTTTGGAATCTTTCAGGTCGGTCTGCTCTGTATTATAGGGTATTTGGGTTACTTTTATCTCTATCGGGATGCCCTAACTTCCCTCTTTTGCTAGTATTCTTCAAGAATACATCCTTCCAAACTATGCGCTTTACGGCGACTGTCAGCTTTCCTCTATTATCTAGTTTAAAAGCTGCTCTATCTTCTTTTTAAAGGTTAATGCCAGCAGCCAGGTTCCGTCCTTGTTATGGTGGAGACCATCCCTTTGGAAAAACACCTCCTTTCCCCAGAATGTTGCCCAGTTGCTAACAAATCTAAAATCCTCTTCCTTGCACCATCTTCTCATACACTCATTGAGACTCCAAAGCTCTGTCTGCCTTTTGGGTCCCGTGTATGGGACAGAAAGCATTTCAGAGAATGCTATGTTTGAAGTTCTGGTTTTCAGCTTCCTACCTAAAAGCCTAAATTTGGTCCCCAGAACCTTCCTCCCACACTTTCCTGTGTCATTGGTTTCTCAAGGAACATGCAGGAAGTCAGTCTTCACTTATGGGTGATGTCGGCATCGACGGAGCCCGCGCGGAGCAATTCCCCAGCTTTCAAAGAAAGCCTTTGGGATTGCTGCCATGCATGCGTAGTCCTCTTCCCGCCCAAAGGTGCCATCTTGCTTAGTCTCCCTTTTTCCGCGGAGCCCTTTGGACGCACGTCCTCGTCCCTCGGAAAAAGTGTTTGTTTTTTTACCTCTGGCCTGTGTTTTTTCCGGTAGCACTGGTTCTCTCCTGTCCTTCCCCTGATCTCTTTTACTTTTGAGCGAGGGAACATCCTTTCGCTTAAAATGTTTTCTTTTGCGGGCTTCCCACCCTCAGCTGCTGGCCTCATGGGTCTTTCACCTAATGGGGGCTCTTTTTGCCCCATTGGCCACAGGTTTTAAAAAATGTGACAGATGCTCCAAATATATGTTGCTCACAGACACCCATGACTGCTGTCGTCGGTGTCTGGGGCCTACCATAACCCGGAGCTCTGCTCTCTTTGAAAGAAAATGTCCTCCAAGGCTCTGCTAAGTCGTAAGCAGAAGTCAGATGACATTTTCCATAAAGTGGCCCCGGAATCCCCAGCTGTCTCTCCGCTGGTGGAATCCCCCGCTCCGGCCCCGCGTTGAAGGTGGCACTCCAGTCAGATGTCCACTCAAGAAGGAGACCTTGAAGTCGCTGTTGGGGGCTCCAGAAGAGCGCAAGCACTCCTGCGCTCGGTTGCTCAGCCCTCCCTGGCGTTCCCGAGAGTTGGACAAGGAGCAGCCTCGAAAGGTACCTCGTACAGACACAGTGGCCTCTGGCGACGGCACGCAGTGAGGACCCCCTCTGCTCATCTACCCCAACCCGGTAACCCCGGTGTCGGCGCAGGGACCCACGCCCACATGGGAGTCCCACATGTTGGCACTAGAGCGCAGCGTTTCTGCCTTATTAGCTGCCCAGCAGGCTGTCGTGCCCAGCGCGGTTAGCCTGCACCTCGGGACCTCTGTTCCCTTGAGAGTGGTACCTGAACCTGCTCTGCAGATCCCCGAGAGCAGTGGGCCTCGTGAGGGTCCTAGGCATCGGTCTCGCTTGCCTTTCATTCCTCGAGAGCAAGATCCTCTAAGGCCTCTGGTTCCAAGCAGGCCTTTGTCCTCCAGACAGGGCGACCAGCCCGAATCGGACTCCTTCTCGGACCTCTCGGGCTGGGAGTCAGACGGGGACACCTCCCCGGAGACCCGTGCCCACTGGGACCTCCCTTCAGACCCATCTCCGCCCACCTCTCTGAGGCCTTCGCCGCCCAAGGACACATCCTTTTTGGTGTTCATACAGGACATGGCTCGAGCCCTCAACCTTGCAACGCAGGCTGAGGAGGAGCCATGGACTGAGGAGCTTGACATCTTACAGTACGAGTCCCCACCTCAGGAGTCTCTTACTGTCCCGGTTCCTCCCATCCCATTTCCGGTAGGAAATACAAGAGATCACAGAGAGAGGAAGACAGGCATCTATATTTGGAAAAACTTAGAGAAGCTAGCAAAGTAGTCAGGAAAGCAAAGATTCAAAAAGAGGAGGAAACAGCCAATGCAATAAAATGGGGGGATAAGACATTTTTCAGATATGTTAGTGAGATGAGGAAGGGCAAAAGTGGGTTTTGTCAGACTCAAGGGTAAAGGGGAGGAATATGTTAAAGCTGATGAGGATAAAGCGGAATTGCTTAACAAATATTTCTGTTCTGTGTTCACAGATGAAGAGCCAGGAGCAGGACCTCAGAATATACCCCCAAACAGGAACAGAAGTGAGGGACATCTTGAACAATTTTCAGAAGACTGTGTTCTTGAGAAACTAGCTCAACTTAAAGAAGACAAAGCAATGGGACCAGATGGGATACACACTAGAATACTGAGGGAACTTTGGGACTTCCTAGCAGCTCCACTGACTGACCTTTTCAATGCCTCATTGGTGTCGGGAGTGGTGCCAAAGGACTGAAGAGAGGCTCATGTGGTGCCTTTACACAAAAGCGGAAGTAAGGATGTGGTCGAAAACTACAGGCCGGTTAGCTTAACTTTGGTGGTGAGTAAATTATTGGAAACGCTGCTGAAAGAGAAAATAGTGAGGTTTCTGGAGTCCAGCGGATTACAGGATCCGATGCAGCATGGATTCACCAGAGGCAGGTCTTGTCAGACAAATCAGATTGATTTCTTTGACTGGGTGACCAGGGAGTTGGACTGAGGGAGAGCCCTAGATGTGGTGTATTTAGATTTTAGTAAAGCCTTTGACACTGTTCCTCACAGGTGACTTATAAACAAACTGAGCACCCTAGGGATGGACCCTAAAGTTACTGCTTGGGTTAGAAGTTGGTTGGGTGGGAGGTGACAAAGAGTACAGGTAAATGGAGCTCACTCTGAGGAGAAGGATGTTACCAGTGGTGTGCCCCAGGGATCTGTCCTTGGTCTAATTCTTTTTAACATCTTTGTTAGTGATACAGCAGAAGGGCTGTCGGGTAAGGTTTGCTTCTTTGCTGATGATACCAAAATCTGCAATAGAGTAGACACCCAGGAAGGTGTAGATAACATGAGGAGGGATCTAGCTCTAAGCTTGAATAATGGTCTAGAATTTGGCAGCTGGGATTTAATGTTAAAAAATGTAAGGTCATGCATTTGGGCTGCAGCAATCCAAGGGAGCAATATAGTATAGGAGGTGAAGTACTTTTGTCCACTAAAGAAGAGCGGGACCTAGGCATGGTTGTGTCTGATGATCTTAAAGTAGCTAAACAGGTAGAAAAGGCGAGGGCAAAAGCTAGAAGGATGCTTGGGTGGATACGGAGAGGAATGGCTAGCAGAAAAAAGGAGTTGATAGTGCCTCTGTATAAGTCCTTGGTGCGACCTCATTTGGAGTATAGTGTGCAATTCTGGAGACCGCACCTTCAAAAGGATGTGAACAGGATGGAGAGAGTGATTACTAAAATGGTTAGTGGTCTTCATTATAAAGCATATGAGGACAGACTTAAGTATCTTAATATGCATAGTTTAGAGGAAAGGCAGAATAGAGGTGTTATGATTGAGATGTTTAAATACCTCCGTGGCATAAATGTTCAGGGAGAGGGCCGCTTTCAATTGAAAGCAAGTTCTGCTACGAGGGGACATGGGATGAGGGTGAAAGAGGATTAAATCAGGAGTAATATGCGGAAATATTTCTTTATGGAAAGAGTGGTGGATCCATGGAATAGTCTGCCAGTGTAGGTGGTAGAGATGAGGACAGTAACTGAATTCAAAAAAGCATGGGACAAACAGAGTATCTCTAAAGGAAACAAGGGGACTGTTGTAGTTGTTGATATGGAAAGACAGACTAGTTAGGCCATGTGGTCTTTTTCTGTCATCATATTTCTGTGTTTCTATCCTGTCCAGTTTGCTCCTCTGGATGTGGGAGGCACCTGCTTTGGTTCCTATTGTGAGCAAATGCCTCAACGCCATGTATAGGGTCCAGTGCGGCCCGGGTTTCCGAAAGACCCAACTTCCGCACACCTCCATGGTTGTGGAATCGGCGTGTGGAAGAAAAAGAGGCCAAGTCACACTCTTTGGTCCCGCCAGGCAGGGAGTCTAGAGCCCCCGACGCCCTTGGGTGCAAAGCCTATCAAGAGTCCATGGTCGCATGCCGTATCCAGGCTTACCAATTGTATTTGGGCATGTTCCTGCATGACATCGCCAAGGAGCTTGGCGATTTCTCCGCAGGTCTCGGAGGTGAGCCCCTCCTCAGTTTTCAAACCCTCCTGAGGTTTGTTACGGAGTGCTCAAAGTACCTCTCCTGTGCCGCGTATGATGGATTTGAGTCCTCCGCCCAAGTGGCAGCAGCTGGCATTGGGGCCCAGGACCAGGCATGGTTCCAGTCCTTGGACTTGGAGCAGTGGGTCCAGGAAAAACTCCTGGACGTCCCCTGCCTAGCCGAACAATTATGCGGCAAGCCCATGGAGGACAAGGCCACCGAAATAGAGACGAAGTTTGTGACTCGGACCCACCTCTCACAGAAGACCTCTTCTTTCCCTCGGAAGAAACAGCAAACTAAGAAACCATTCTTCCAGAGGAAGGGGCTCCCCTACTGGGGATACCCGCCCATCCCCGCACTGGCCCACCCCAGGGGAAGGGTGGGGTGCATGGCCACCGCAAGCCTGAAGGGCCCAAGGTCCAACCCCCGGCGCCATCCCAACCCGCTCAAGGCTTTTGACGCCAATGGCATAGCCTCTCTCCTCCTGGCAGTATTTATGTGGGTGGGGGGACGTCTGTCCTTTTTTGCCTCCCTATGGCCATTGATCACGTCAGACACCTGGGTCCTCCAGGTAGTCTGGGATGGGTATCGTCGTCCTCCCCAGCAGAGCCTTCTCGGCTCCCCTCGCACCAGACTTGCTTGCAACAGGGGCTGACCAACCTCCTCGCCCAGCAGGCGGTCGAGGAAGTACCGCTGCTCCTCCGAGGTCGCAGGTTCTACTCCCGTTACTTCCTCGTTCTGAAGAAGACAGGGGTCTTGTGCCCCATTCTGGATCTCAGGAAGCTAAACAAATTTCTGGTTCGGGAGAAGTTCAAAATGTTATCACTTGGTTCCTGCTGCCCTTCCTCCAGCAGGGCGATTGGCTATGCTCCTTAGATCTAAGGGACGCTTACGCCCACATTCTAGTCCACCCCCAGCACAGGCAGTTCCTGCGCTTCAGGTTGCAGGGAGAGCATTACCAATACAGGGTGCTCCCCTTCGGGCTCATGTCCACTCCGCAGGTCTTCACAAAGTCTCTCTCTGCGGCTTCCGCCTTCCTCCGCCAATGGGGCATACCTGTCTTCCCGTACCTAGACAACTGGCTCGTCACGGGGACTTCAGCCGAAGAAGCCCACCTGACGGCGTCGCACACAGTCCTCCTCCTCAACACCTTGGCTTCTTGGTCAACTACTCCAAGTCCCACCTTGAACTGGTTCAGACCTTGGAGTTCATCGGCGCACTTCTAGACATGGAGCGGGCAACCACCTTTCTCCAAGACCAAGCAGGAAGTCAGTCCTCACATATGGGTGACGTCGATGGAGCCCCCATGCAGAGCATTTCCCCAGCTTTCTAAGAAAGCCTTTGGGAATACACCCACGCATGCGCGGTCCCCTTCCCGCCCAAAGGTGCCATCTTGCTCAGTCTTTCTTTTTCTGTGGAGCCCAACGGATGTGTGTCCGTGTCACCCGGAAAAGTTTGATTTTTTTCCTGCGATTTTTGCTCTCTTTTTGTCCGGTTTGATGCCGGTTCCCCTTCCCTCCTGAGTTCGGTACGCCGGTATCGACCCGATCTCTATTTTTCATTTTTTTTCCCTTCGTGGCACGCGTTCGCGCTCTTTTCTTTTTCCCTGGAGGGCCGGTCTTTTGACCTCGCGAGGGCCCTTTTTTCCCCGATGGCCTCCAGTGGTTTTAAAAAGTGTGATTGTTGTAAGAAGCTCATGTCTCTTACTGACACACACAACTGCTGTCTGCATTGCCTCGGGCCAGACCATGATCCCAAGGTCTGTGTCCCGTGTGGAAAGATGTCCACTAAGGCACTCAGAAGCCGGCAGCATCAGAAGGAGAGAATTTTTTCTGACTCTGCCTCCGGCCGAGCTCGGACCTCGTCAGAGACCTCGGCGTCTCGGGAGTCTGACCCCGAGCTTCGTTGGGGTTCCTCGGAAAGAGGGTCCCCCAGTCAGGAGCATAAGAGGAAGAGAAAGCTCGTGAGGGCGGCGTCGGAGGATACCCCTGGTTCCTTGAGGGCCAGGTCTTGGACTCCTGACCGCCGCCCCGGGCCTGTGGAGTTTGAGAAGCCGACCAAGGTGTCTCGTATAGAGCCGGAGTCCGTCGAGCACATAAGTCTTGTTGTCCTCGAGGACTCTCCTCCCAGGGAGCAGATGTCGGGCCCGGTGCCGCCGGGGTCCGAGTCGATGGCTGCTGAGTCTCCTGAGCTTGGACTCAGGCTGACAGCCTTGGAGTGCAGACTGTCTGCCTTCATGGATCAGCAGCGGGTGCTGATGGCCAGCCTGACTGGTGCATCTGCCCCGACCACCGGGACTTCGACGTCTAAGTTGACCCCGGAGACCGAGCCGGTTCTCGAAGCCATGAAGGCCCGAGTCCAGACTCAGTCACGGTCTCCCTCAACCTCCTATTCGGGACCGAGGGCGTCGACGCCAATGGCCCCGGCGTCTGGGCGGGTGTTACCGGAGCCCGCACAGTCGGAGCCCCTCGACTATTCCTCGGATGAGTCTGCGTGGGAGACGGAGGACGAGGAGTCCCCCGATACCTTTCTGACTTGGTGTGTTCCTTCGGACTCACCGCAGTCCGAGCCCCAGAGTAGGTCCCCTCCGGAGGACACCCGGTTCTCGGAGTTTGTCAGGGACACGGCCAAGGCTTTGAATGTTCCTGCGGATCCCAAGGAGGAGCCTCGAGCCGAAGAGCTTGATGCCCTCCAGTATGACTCTCCCCCGAGGGAGGCCTTTACTGTGCCGGTTCCTCCGATGCTGGAACGGCTCCTCTTCCGATTGTGGGAGGCACCGGTTTTGAGCAAGCGGATCGATTCCATGTATCGAGTCCGAAAGAGCCCTAGGTTCCAGAAGGCGCAGCTGCAGCACCATTCTATGGTTGTGGAATCGGCCATGCATCATCTGAAGAGCCAGAAGATGCACTCCGTGGTGCCCCCCAGTAGGGAGGCCCGAAGCCTAGATACCATCGGCAGAAAGTGCTTCCAGGGCTCGATGCTTGCTTGCCATGTCCAGTCCTACCAGCTGTACATGGGCATGTACTTGCGGGACCTGGCCAAAGAAATAGCCGGGTTCTCGGCTGGCCTCTCCGGGCAACCTTTGCAGAGGTTCAAGTCCTTGTCCTCGGGGATCCAGGAATGCTCTAAGTTTATCTCCCGGGCGGCCTACGATGGCTTCGAGGCTTCAGCCCGGGTAGCGGCGGCCGGTATCGGTGCTCGACGCCAGGCATGGCTACCGTCATCGTATCTCGAGCCATGGGTACAGGACAAGTTGGTCGATGTCCCATGCCGGGGTGAAAACCTCTTCGGCAAGCCCATGACGAGGGCTTGCCGAAGAGGCTGACGAGGACGAGGACGAGGACGAGGCTGTCCAGGAAAACCTCTGCCCCTTCTCATAAGAAGAAGGGCTCGGGGAAAAAGGCCTTTTACCCGAGGAAGTCATCTGCCTATAAACCTTTCCCTCACTATCAGGCCTCCCCAGCTCCCCAGCAGGGTCAGCAGGCAAAGGGTCAGGGACATGGGCCCCGTAGGCAGAAAGCCCCCAAGCCTCCAGCTCCTGCTCCTACTCAGCAGTGAGGGTTTTTTTGACTCCCACTGCATAGCCTCTCCACCTCTGCTGGCCCCTCTCAGCGCGGGAGGTCGGTTGGCCCTGTTTGCCCACCAGTGGCCGCTCATCACAGGAGATGCTTGGGTACTGAGCATAGTCCAGAAGGGCTATCTGCTCCATGTCAATCAGGTACCCCCCTCCTACTTTCCAGGGGAGCCTCCAAGGCCTATTCTGCATCAGGAACTCCTTCTCCAGGAGCTGCAAAGTCGTCTTCAAGACAGGGTGGCGGAGCCTGTACCTCCCCACCTGCTGGGGCAGGGTTTCTACTCCAGGTACTTTCTTGTGCCAAAGAGAACTGGAGGTCTCCGGCCCATTCTGGACTTGAGAAATCTCAACAAGTTCTTGGAAAAGGAAAAGTTCAAGATGCTTACTGTTGGAACACTTCTGCCCTACCTCCAGCAGGGAGATTGGCTATGCTCCTTAGATCTGAAGAATGCGTACACTCACATCCTCATTCATCCAGATCACAGAAAATACCTAAGGTTCATGGTAGGAGTAAACCATTTTCAGTACCGAGTACTGCCCTTTGGCCTAACCTCCGCCCCACGGGTCTTCACAAAGTGCCTGGTGGTGCTGGCGGCCTACTTGAGAAACCAGGGTATTTTTGTCTTCCCCTACCTGGACAACTGGCTCATCAGGGGTCAGACTCTCCAGGAGGCCAGGCAAGCCACCCTCCATACTGTCTCCCTCCTTCAACAACTAGGCTTCGTCATAAACTTCGCAAAGTCCACTTTGCTCCCCTCCCAGAACTTGGAGTTCATAGGGGCAAGGTTAGACTCCCTGCACGCCAAAGCTTACTTGCCAGAAGACAGAGCGGAAAGGCTGATGGACTTGGCCAGCCGGTTTCTAGACAACCCACTGGTTTCCGCCAGACTTTGTTTACGGCTCCTGGGCCACATGGCTTCCACAGTGCATGTGACCCCCAATGCCCACCTGAATATGAGGCCTGCACAGTGGTGTCTCAGGACTCAGCGGAGGCAGGCTACCGGAAGCCTAAGAGACAAAGTAAGGGTGTCCAAACCCTTCCTGAACTCCCTGCAGTGGTGGCTACACCCCCCCAACCTTCTGCAGGGAACTCCTTTTCAGGTACCTGTTTCCACTGTGGTACTCACAACCGATGCCTCCTTGCAGGGCTGGGGTGCACATTGTCTGGACAGGTGCACACAGGGCCTGTGGTCTCCATGGGAGGCCATGCAACAAATCAATCTCCTGGAACTCAGGGCGATACGCTTAGCCCTCAAGGCCTTCTCTCACACCCTAGCCCACCAATCGGTCTTGGTGCAGACAGACAACCAGGTGGCGATGTTCTATGTGAACAAACAAGGGGGCACGGGGTCCAAGCTCCTGTGTCAGGAGGAGCAGGCCCTATGCTCTTTTGCACTTCGACACAATATGCTGCTCAGGGCAATCTATCTTCCTGGCCACGAAAACTTCCTGGCAGACAGATTGAGCAGGGTTCTTCAGCCTCACGAATGGAAACTGCATCCTTTGGTAGTTCAGAACATTTTCCTGAAGTGGGGACTTCCATCCATAGACCTCTTTGCCAGTCCCCTGAACCGGCAGCTGCCTCAGTTCTGCTCCAGGCAACCGCATCCCACAAGATTCGCAGCGGATGCCTTCCTGATCTCATGGTCCAAGGGCCTCCTGTATGCGTTTCCTCCCACGCCCCTGGTGACCCGAACCTTGTTCAAGATTCTAAGGGACAGGGCCTCGGTCATATTGGTGGCCCCCCAGATGGCCGAGGCAGCCCTGGTTCCCGCTTCTGTTACAGCTGGCGGGGGACACCCCACTCCCTCTGGGGTTGCAACCCGATCTTCTTTCTCAGGATCAGGGTTCCCTTCTGCACCCCAATCTCAAAACTCTCAATTTGATGGCCTGGAGGCTGCAAGGGTAGTGCTGGCTCCCTGGGGCCTGCCTCAGGAAGTTGAAGAGGTGGTCTTGGCCTCTAGGAAGCAATCCACCAGAAAAACCTATGCCCTGAAGTGGAAGAGGGTTCTCCTGGCGTTTATCACACCACAAGGAGAATCGTTCTCCTGCCCTGTGCCAGTAGTGCTTCAGTACCTGCTGCACTTGTCTAATCAGGGTCTTAAGTCCAATTCTGTTCGGGTACACTTTTCTGCTCTGGCAGCCCACCATTCACAGGTAGAAGGGCACTCTTTATCGGTTCACCCCTTCATGTCCTGGTTCCTCAGAGGCTTGCTCTTGCTAAAGCCTCCTCTCCGTCCGCCAGCCCCTGAGTGGGAGTTGAATGTGGTCTTGCAGCAGCTTACTCGCCCTCCTTTTGAGCTGATGGCTACGTGTCCTCTCCACTTCCTTTCTTGGAAGGCTCTTTTCCTAGTGGCACTGACCTCGGCCAGACGAGTGAGTGAACTTCAAGCCCTGGTCTGTGACAGGCCATACACTCGTTTCTATAGGAACAGGGTAGTCCTTAGGACTCATCCGAAGTTCCTCCTGAAGGTAGTCTCCTCTTTCCACCTCAATCAGGAGGTGGTTCTTCCAACATTCTTCCCTCGGCCCCATGCCATCCGGGCTGAGGAAGTCCTGCATACCCTGGACTGTAGAAGGGCCTTGTCTTTCTATATTGAGCGTACTAAGGGTCATAGAAGGGCTACTCAGCTCTTCGTCTCCTTTGACCCAAACAACTTGGGGTTGCCTGTCTCCAAGCGTACCTTGTCCATATGGGTGGCGGACTGTATCACCTGGGCTTACAGGGCAGCAGACCTTTCCTTGCAGGGTCCAATCACAGCTCACCGTGTCCGGGCAATGGCTGCTTCAGTAGCTCATCTCCGTTCTGTACCATTGGCAGACATCTGTGGGGCTGCAACTTGGTCCTCAAGCCAGACTTTTGCAGCCGATTACTGCCTGGAGAGGGAGTCCCGTAGGGACAGTGCTTTTGGTCAGGCAGTACTCCGGAATCTCTTTGAGGTTTAGGCAACTCCTGCCCTCCAGCTCTCTTGTTGGGCTACCAGTGGGATCTATTCTCAGTAAAATTCTTTCCCTGATGCTGAGGCTTGTCAGACGGCTGCCTAGGGTGAGAACTTACACAATCTTGACGATGCATATATTCATATGATTCTTGCAAGGTATTGTGGGTAATGTAGTTCTTTCACTCCCAAACACAGCTGAAGACAATAATTGAGTTGTGATACCAGTGGTAAGGCCAAAAAAATACTACTTTTATTGATGGGGTTTAATTCACCCAGCACAAATATGCTTGGTAGCAATATAAATGAGGTTACTTGCTTGCAGTGTTTAAATGGATAACAAAGTCACAAAGCAAATCAGAAAACAACCTTCAGCTTGCCAGGCAATTAGCTAATGTTTTCTTAGCAAATAATTACCAAATAAAAAGGCACAAAGAAATGAATAAACTTTGCTTGTTAGGTTAACTTCTGCTTATTTTCCACGCAGATCCCAGCAGTGATTCTCCCTTGCTCACACACACAATCAGGTGCAGCTTTAATTACTATCAATTGACCAGCTGAAAGCCTTTAGCTGGCTGGCTGCTACTGTGTGAACCCAAATCCTGCTTTAAGAGCGGTTTGCAGTGGAAATAAAGAACAAAGTTAGGTTTCTTTGTGATGGCTGAGGTGTTTGCTCACAGAAAGCTAGCAATAGCATTTAGATAGAGAACAGTCCATGTAATGAATAATTTCATCTGCTGTATCTCCCCCTTCATCAATCAGCATAGGGTCACTATCATACATTGGCACAGACGAGTCTTTCATTAAGGCACTATCATGAGAATGCTTATTCCCTTGCTGCCATTCACTATTATGGATAGGGTCTGGATCAGTGTTCATACCTGAGCCTCTCCTGCTATCATAATTCCTCTCTGTATAGCCTGGCCAGTATGTAATCCAATTCTGATGTCCAGCCTTCCAATCTTGATCCCTGGACACTGGATCTTTCCTCACATACCTTCTGGCATAGGTCTGAAAGTCCCTTCCACGTGCAGTCTTCTCTCTCCTAGGTAGCCACTGGTGATTCCTATCTCTGCCATTCCATTCCTCTGGCTGACTCCAGTCCAATGGACTCTGCTGGCACTTGGAATACCTCCCAGTATGGGTACTGCCTTGGACTCTCCCAAACCTGCCAATGGCCTTCCTTCCAGAGAGTTTCCTTCTTTCTCTATCCGCTTGGCTTGGCTTCTGTTTCTCCAGGTGATGCTTAAACCTGTAGCTGGGCTGGAGCTTGTAGCCGTTGCTGAAGCTCTCCCTGAAGCTGTTATCTGAAGAATAAGCTCTATTCTTATTCTGTCCTAATGTGTGCTCCTCCCTAACACAGCGCAGCTGTGTTGAATCAGGCCCTGCCCTTTGAGATGAGTGCTTAGGGATTACCTCATAGCTCTCTTGATTGCACACACGTTTTCTCACTTCAGCCCCTCTCATGGCTGCTGGAAACCTGGTGCATTCTGGGACTGGTAGTCTTTTATGTGAAAACTCTGTTTTCTTGCTTCTACCAGAACTGACAGGTTGCTTGTTCAGAGTCACATCATCTTTTCTATAGCTCCTACCTGAGCTATGATAAGCTTCCTTATCACAGGCTTCACAGAGGGAGCTCTATTTTTCAGCCTGGGCTCCTGGTAGCCTAGAGCTAGGGAGTCACCCATATGTGAGGACTGACTTCCTGCTTGTTCCTGGAGAAAGAGTAGTTACTCACCTGTAACAGGTGTTCTCGAGGAGCAGCAGGAATCAGTCCTCACAACCCTCCCTCCTCCCCTGGGAGTTGCAGTTGTACATAGTTCATTTTGTTTTTTGTGCTGTCTTTTAGCTATGTCATCTGACTGAGCAAGATGGCACCTTTGGGCGGGAAGGGGACTCCGCATGCGTGGATGTATTCCCAAAGGCTTTCTTAGAAAGCTGGGGAAATGCTCCGCATGGGGGCTCCATAGACGTCGATGTCACCCATATGTGAGGACTGATTCCTGCTGCTCCTGGAGAACACCTGTTACAGGTGAGTAACTACTCTTTCTATGCAGACCGTGCAGACCGCCTACGCACCCTGGCAGCCCAGATCCAGAGCAGAGCTAGAGTCTCGGCGCAGGCCATGCTGCACCTCCTGGGACATGTGGCCTCCACTGTCCATGTTGTCCCCCATGCCCAGCCTCCAGTTGCCTCAGGGACCCTATCCAGGTCTCCCAAAGTCTCCACAGCTCCTTAAATTGGTGGCGGGATCCCCGAAGCCTCAGTCGGGAATGTCCTTCCAGGCCACACAGCACGAGCTCGTCCTGACGGATGCTTCCCTGCTGGGTTGTGGAGCCCACTGCAGTGATTTGTGCACCCAGGGTCAGTGGTTGCCTGAGGAATCTGAGCAGCAGATTAACCTCCTCTTGCTTCAAGCGGTCTGGTGGGCCCTGAGGGCTCTCAAGGGCCACCTGAGAGGAAGTCAGTGCTCATGCAGACCGACAACAGGGTAACCATGTTCTACATAAACAAGGGGGGGGGGGGGGAACAGGCTCACGCCTCCTCTGCCGGGAGGCGATCCTCCTTTGCTCATTTGACTTTCACTGGGGGATGTCCCTCTGAGGGATTTATCTCCTGGGCCAAGAGAATGTCCTTGCGGACAAACTCAGCAGAATCCTCTGCCCACACGAGTGGCGCCTGGATCCCGGAGGTCACCAGCCTCCTGTTCCATCGGTGGGGGACTCTGTCCAGGGACCTCGTTGCCAGCCCGGTGAACACATAGCTTCTCCACTTCTGCGGACCGGTTCCACACCCGAGCAGGGTGGCCCCAGATGCGTTCCTCTTGAACTAGACCTCCGGGCTTCTTTATGCTTTCCCTCCCTCTCCTCTCATTGCGAGGACCCTCCACAAGATTCCGCAGGAATGTGCTTCAGTGATTCTTGTAGCCCCCTCATGGCCTCAACAGCTTTGGTTCCCGCTCCTGCTCCGTTTCTTGTCAGAGCCTCCAGTCCCCCTGGGCTGTGCCCCGAACCTGCTAATGCAGGGAGAGGGACAGGTGCTTCACCCGAACCTGTCCTCGCTTCCCTTACGGCCTTGCGGCTAAACAGGTCTTCGTAGCCCCTCTGCACCTCCCGGGGGAGGTCGAAGAAGTCGTCCTCGCATCGAGGAAGGACTTGAGGAGATGGGCCTATGCCTTTAAGTGGCGACGCTTCTTGGTCTGGTGCTCCGAGCTCCAGATCGACCCGTTTTCTTGTTCTACCAGGTGGGTCCTCCAGTACCTCCTCCACCTCTTGAAAGAGGGGCTGAATTCCAACTTGGTCATGGGCTACCTGAGCGCTATCTCGGCACACCCCTCTCGTGGCAGCCCCTGGTCTCCCGGTTCATGTGGGGCCTCTTGCTTTCCAAGACCTCCATCCAGCCACCACTGGCAGAGTGGGATCTGAACATTGTGCTGATGCAGCTTAAGCGATCACCCTTTGAGCTGATGGTGACGTGCTCATTTTGGCACCTCTCTTGGAAGGTGGTCTTCCTGGTGGCTCGGACTTCAGCTCTGCGAGTCAGCGAAATCCAGGCCCTCATGGCTGAGGCTCTCTACACCAGGTCCTCCGGGGAACAGGGTGGTCCTCCATACCCATCCCAAGTTCCTACCGAAGGTGGTCTCGGACTTTCATCTCAATCAGGAGGTAGTCTTGCCGACCTTCTTCCTGAGACCGCATGCCGACCGGGCATTGGCAGTATTACATACACTCAACTGCAAGAGGGCTCTTGCCTTCTACCTGCAGCGTACCCAGGTTCATCTCAAGTCCGACCGGCTCTTTGTAGCCTACGATCCCAATTGGCTGGGGCAGGCAGTCACCAAATGCACCATCTCTGTCTGGGTGGCAGACTGCATCGCCTTCGCCCAAGTAAAGGTGGGGTGCCCCACTGGATCGATGGGTCACCGCACACGGCGTCCAGGCCAAGGTAGCTTCGGTGGCCTAGCTGCGCTCGGTGCTTCTAATGGACATCTGCCGGGCTGTGACCTGGTCTTCAGCGAATACTTTCGCTACACAGTACTGCCTGGAGAGTTCCTTCGGCCAGGCTGTATTCCATAATCTGTTCGGAGTATAAGCAACTCCTGCCCTCTGACCCTTCTTCAGTGGCTACCAAGAGCTTTGCCCCGGGGACCCGAAGACTCGGGCTCCTTCAGGCATCGACTTCTGCTCATGGGCCTCGCAGAGGCGTTTTTGGGTTACAGGCTCAGTAGCCTGTAGCTGGAGAGTCCCATAAGTAAGGATTGACTTCCTGCTTATTCCTGGAGTCAGTGTAGTTACAGACCTGTAACAGGTGATCTCCAGGAACAAGCAGGAATGAGTCTTCACATATGGGTACGTCGGTACCGACGGAGTCTGCGCAGTAACGCTTCCCAGCGTCCAATCAAGAGCTTTTGGAAGCATCCCAGCACGCCTGCGTGCTGCTTTCCCGCCTTTCCCAACTGCCTCTCCTCAGTTTTCGATTTTCCGCGGAGCCGGCAGGACGTCCTCCTGTCACCGCAGAAAATTTTTCTTTTTATTTCTTAGTTTTCTTGTGGTCGCGGCTGTCTTCCTGACGCCACCGGTACCGCCGGTGTTTTCTTTTCTTTTCTTGTAAAATCTCCTTTTCCACGGGATATTTTTTCTTCATAGTGTCCCACGGTTTTTTAGGCCTCCTAGGCCTCTTCTTTTTCCTTCATGGAACCGCCAGACACTTTCTCCAAGAAATGTTCAGACTGTGGCGGTACAACTTTATTTTTAGACCCTCAAAGTCGGTGTCTAACCTGCTTGGGTCCTGACAACAGTTTGGTGAGAAGAGGTCTTCAACATCGAGGTTCCCTCGATACACGGTTGCCCTCCAACTTTGGGGCACCGTCCCCTTCTTCTTCCACACAGGATCAGGTAACCCACAAACAGTCTGTTAAGACTAGCCAGTCCTCGAGTGGTAGGTCTCATGCACAGCATGTAGACGGCTCCGGCCTTGCCCTCGAGGGCCCACTGGCTTCAAAACCCCGGCGGGAGTCTTCGGTCTCCAAAGCAGATAAGGAGTTTCAGGTTGTTCCTGGGGTTCACCCCTCACAGAACATACCTCAGCCGTGTCCGGTGGTGGCATCCGCTTCAAGCGGTACCGGTACCCCGGCATCGGCACTGGTGTTGGATGAAACACGCCTCACCAGGGATCATCATCTGGAGTCCTCGGTGCCTTCAGGACCGGTGGATACTCTCCAGACTGACTTTCCATTATCGGTACCAGCACCGATACTACCACCGCCGTCGGTACCCTCCAGACGTGCATCGATAGCCTCGCTTCCTTCGATGCCAAGTCTGGAATCGATTTCTAGTCTGGAGGACTGGGTACCAACTCGCCTTGGTACCGGCTCCGGGCGGTACCGAAGGCTCGGTTCCGATGATTCGGATCCACAACTCTCGGTTCCCCCGAGGCCGATTGAGTTGCCACTGGTTGACCTTCCTTCACCGGTGTCAGACACTGTACCGAAATCAGTACCGATGTCCTCATTACCTTTACGGTCGGTGCCTTCCACTCTGCCCTTGATGCCGAGTTTGGAATCGATCTCTAGTCTCGAAGACTCGGTACCAATAGGTTTTGGTACTGACATCGATCGATACCGGTGCTTCGGTACCGAGGATGGTGGCTGTAGGTTTTCGGTCACCTCGGTACCGATTGAACTGTCACTGATGACTGCTCCGATGTCTGTCAGGCTCGACTCCGACATCGGTACCGGTATCCACAGTAGCATCGTGGCCAACTCCTGCCATGCTTTTTTCAACAGGATCGCTCCTTTCTATACCAAGCTTGGAGTCGATACCTGGCATGGACAATGTGGTAAGGACGTTTGCTGCTCCTGATACCCAGTACCAGCAACCATCCCTTCAGCATTCCACACTGCACTGTGCAGGATCTTCTATTCCTATACATTTGAATACCTCTGTGGGTGCTCAGGCTAGTTCTTCAAATCTAACCTGTCCAAGAGAGATTCCTGTTGCGGATCCCTCTTTTCAGAGTTTCCTCCTGGATATAGCAGGATCTCTTGCCATTCCTATCCCAGGATATGATCCTGCACAAGGCTCTCTTTCTACCAAAGCAAAGGAGAACATAATGTTTCCTTTGCATCATTCCTTGCAGGATCTCCTTCTAGGAATGTGGGAAACACCTTTCAGGGTACCCCCACCTCCCAGGGCAACTGATCTGTTATATCAGGTGCCCCCCTCTCCAGGGTTTCAAAAGACTCAACTTCCTCATCATTCCATAGTAGTGGAATCAGCAATGAGGCGGGTAAAGAGTAAGAAAAAGCACTCTTCCTATCCGCCAGGTCGTGAGTCTAAAACACTAGATGCCTTTGGACGTCAAACCTTCCAGACATCTATGCTTTCTGCAAGAATTTTCTCATATATTTTTATATGAGTCTTTCTCTTGAGGAGGTCACAAAGCAATTACATCTTTTGTCTCCTTTCCTTTCAGATTCCAGGAGTACAGACTATTCCTCACTGCTTAAGCATATCCAGAATATCTCCTGGTTTCTTTCTCGTGCTTCCCTAGACTCTTTTGAGTCTGTTAGCAGGACTTCTGCTATAGCTATAGGGGCACGACGTAGAGCCTGGCTCCAAGCTTCAGACTTGGACAAATGGGCACAACAAAGGCTGGGACATACTCCTTGCACTGGAGAAAATCTTTTCAACAAGGAGTCTTTACATCAGGTTACTCAGTTGTCCACTGAGTTACCTGTTCCTAAGGGTTGTTCTACCCCTTCCTCTGTCCCAGTAGGTAGGAAATGTCCTACCAAACTATCTCCAGGAACAAGCAGGAAAGCACATTTACTTACCTGTAACAGGTGATCTCTGGGAACAGCAGGAATTAGTCCTCACTTATGGGTACGTCGGAACCGACGGAGCCTGCACGGGAAAGCTCCCCAGCTTCCCAGAAAGGAAGCTTTTGGGGCCTCCCACAGCGCATGCGCGCTGCCTTCCCGCCTTCCTGACCAACTCTCTTCAGTTCGAGTTTAAAGATGAGACAATAGAGAGAGGAAAGGAAAGAGAGAGAGAGAGAGAGAGATACAACTCCTAGGGGAGGTGGGTGGGTTGTGAGGACTAATTCCTGCTGTTCCCAGAGATCACCTGTTACAGGTAAGTAACTGTGCTATCTCCAGGAACAAGCAGGAATGAGTCCTCACTTATGGGGACTCCCTAGCTGAGATGCCGGGGAGATCCCCCTCCAAGGGTTCCTCATCTTCCTATGGATCTCAGGCATCCATTAAGGGAAGGTGGGCAGGAGTTGCTTAAGAATGGAACAGGTGTCTGAGGACAGCCTGACCAAACAAGGCATCCCGGCGGGAGTCCTTGTCCAAGCAGTAATGGGCTGTGAAGGTATGAACCGAGGCCCAGGTGGCTGCTCGACAGATCTGATCGATGGATACAGAATGAAGATGAGCCATAGATGTGGCCATGGCTCGCACATTATGAGCTGTGACATGGCCTTCCAGAGAAAGGTTCTTACTCTGGTAAGCAAAAGAAATACACTGAGCAATCCAATTGGACAGTGTTCTTTTTGTGACTGGAAGTCCTAAATGAGAAGGATCAAAAGCAACAAAAAGTTGAGAAGACTTTCGATGTTGCTGTGTCCTGTGGATGTAAAAGGCAAGGGCTCTTTTACAATCTAAGGTATGTAAGTTCCTCTCTGCACTGGATGCATGAGGAGCTGGAAAAAAGACAGGTAGATATACCTCTTGATTAAGATGAAAAGGCGAGACCACTTTAGGCATAAAGTGAGGATTTGTCCTAAGGACTACCTTATCATGATGGAACCTTGTATAAGGTGGATTAGCCACTAAAGCCTGCAATTCACTGATGCGGCGAGCAGAAGTGATTGCGACAAGGAAAATGACTTTCCAGGAAAGAAATTTCAAGGAAGTAGTGGCTAAGGGTTCAAAGGGTAGCTTCATAAGCTGACCAAGAACCACGTTTAAGTCCCATGCCACCGGAGGAGGCCGAATGGGAGGTTTAGTTAAAGTTAGACCTCTCATGAATCTTGCAATAAGAGGATGAGAGGAAACAGGTTGTCCATTGATAGGCTGAAGAGATGCTGCAATAGCACTCAAATGGACCCTTACAGAATTTGTTTTAAGTCCTGCATTGGAAAGATGCAGGAGATATTCGAGTAAAGACTTCAAAGGTAGTGCTAGAGGGTTAAGACCTTTGTCAGCACACCAAATTGAAAATCTTTTCCATTTAAAAGCATAAGAACGCCTGGTGGAAGGTTTCCTCGATGCATGGAGGATATCCTTCACCTGTTGAGAAAGATTCAAGTCTTGAAGGTCTAGGCCTTCAGTAACCAAGCTCTGAGGTGAAGGGACTTGGGGTTTGGGTGCCACAAAGTCCCCTCCTCTTGAGACAGAAGGTCTGGAGCAGCTCCCAGATCCAGGGAGGGTGTCTGGGAGAGATGCAGAAGTAGAGGGTACCACACTTGGCGTGGCCAGCGTGGAGCTATGAGGATCATGGATCCTTGATCCCTCTGAAGTTTGAATAGAGTCTTGGGAATCAAGGGAATGGGTGGAAAGGCATATAGGAAGGCCTGACCCCAATGAAGGAGGAAGGCATCCTTGGCCTGAGCTCCCTGACACGGAAGCCTGGAACAGAACCGGGGAAGTTTGGCATTGTACGGACTTGCAAAGAGGTCTATGTCCGGGGTCCCCCATTCTTGAAAGATTCTGAGTACCTGACCCATGTGCAGGGACCATTCGTGTGGCAGCAGGACTCGACTGAGTCTGTCTGCCCAAGAGTTTTGGATTCCTGGGAGGTACTCTGCCAGGAGATGAATCCCATGCTCTCTGGCGAAGGCCCAGAGTTTTAGAGCTTCGTTGCAAAGCGACAGAGAGCCAGTCCCTCCTTGTTTGTTTACGTAGAACATGGCTACTTGATTGTCGGTATGAACAAGGACTGTCATGTTGATGAGGAGGGTATTAAAGACCTTGAGAGCCAGGAAAATTGCTCGCAGCTCCAAAAAGTTGATATGAAGGGTGGTCTCCTGTGGAGACCAAAGGCCCTGAGTGGAGAGGTCTTGGAGATGAGCTCCCCAGCCTGTTTGGGAGGCATCTGTAGTAAGAGTTGCTTGGGGTAACACAGGTTGGAAGGGGGCCCCCAACAACAGATATTGATTGGATATCCACCATTGGAGGGGCCAAAAAAGACGTTTTGAGGTTGCTATTTGGTCTGAGAGAGCTCCTGATGCTTGGGTCCACTGTGTGGACAAGGTCCATTGAGCTGCTCTCATATGTAGGCGAGCATAAGGCACTACATGAACAGTGGATGCCATGTGACCTAGCAGTTGTAGCATCTCTCTGGCAGTCAAGTGGCTTCTGGACTGAATTTGAGAGGCCAAGTGCACTAGACGGTTGCAACGGGCCTGAGGAAGATAGGCCCTTGCAGTGGTAGTATCTAGCCAAGCCCCGATGAACTCTAGGGATTGAGTAGGGGTGAGTTGAGACTTTGGCAGATTGATGACAAGTCCCAGATACTGCAATATGCGTCTGGTGTGGTCCAGGGAAGTCTGAGCCTCGGACTGAGATGGAGCTCGGATGAGCCAGTCGTCCAGGTACGGGAAGACAAAGATCCCCAGAGTGCGTAGAAATGCAGCTACTATTGCCATGCATTTGGTAAATACCCTTGGAGCAGAGGCTAGACCGAAGGGGAGTACTCTGTATTGGAAATGTTTTCCCTGGAACATGAACTGTAGGAATTTTCTGTGGGATGGATGGATGAGTATATGTGTGTACGCATCCTTGAGATCTAGAGAACAAAGCCAGTCCTGACTCTGTAGGTATGGAAGGAGAATACCTAGAGAAAGCATTTTGAATTTCTCTTTGTAGAGGAATTTGTTCAATTCTCTGAGATCTAGAATTGGTCTGTATCCCCCTGTTTTCTTGGGAATCAGAAAATAGGGGGAGTAGAAACCTGACCCTTGTTGAGGAAGAGGAACCTCTTCTATTGCCCTTTGGGCGAGAAGAGTGGTCACCTCTTGTCCCAACAGGTACAGGAGAGATGGGGGAGAATTGAATTGTCTCACCATGGTATGGGGAGGAAGGCTGGAGAAATGCAGTTTGTAGCCCTCTCTGATGATAGAGAGGGTCCACGGTTCTGATGTGATTTGTTCCCATCTGGGAGCAAAATGAGCTAACCTTCCTGGAATGGTGAGAGGTTCTGGCTGCTGCAGAGCCAGAAATGGTAAGTTCTCTAGAACCAAGTCAAAAACCCTGAGGAGGTTGGGACTGCTGGGTTGTAACAGACCCTGTGGCCTTTGTTCTGGCCTGCTTAGGTTGCTGACGCTTAGGAGCAAAGCGAACTTGGGAAGATTGCTGGCCAGTATTAGTGGAAAATCTGGTCTTTTTATAGAAAGATTTCTTAAAAGTTTTTTTCTTGGCAGGGGTAGAGGTAGACTTAGAAAGTCTATCTAGAGCAGCATTCTCTGCATCCATTTGAGTGGCTTTGATTTGCCACTCTTTGCCAAAGAGATTTTCACCTGTGCAGGGCAAATTGCCCAAGCCTTCTTGTACCCAGGGTTCCAAATCAGAGGCCTGGAGCCAAGCCAGTCTGCGAGCAGCTATGGCTATGCCAGAGGCTCTGCTTGCTCCCTCAAAAGAGTCAAAGGCTGCTCTGTTGGAGAACTTGGAAATATCTTGAGTATGCTTTAGCAAAAGAAGAAATTCCTCCTGTTTATCCTCTGGGATAAAGGGGAGAAATTGACGTATCTTTAATGCAATCTCTTTCAAAAACATGCCCATATAAAGGCTGTATGAATTGATTCTGGCAATAAGCATGCTAGCTTGCAAGATTTTTCTCCCAAAAGCATCCAGAGTCCTACATTCTCTTCCTGGAGGGGTAGAAGAGTGTCTTTTGGTACTCTCTATCTTTTTCATAGCAGACTTCACCACAATAGAATGGTGAGGAAGCTGAGTTTTTTGAAAACCAGGAGAAGGAGGAACCCGATACATGGTGTCCAAACGTCGAGAATGTGGAGATAGGGTAAGAGGAGCCTCCCATAAATCCATCATGTGTTCTTGAAGAATTTCATGTATGGGTAAGGTGGCTGCCTCTTTAGGAACCTTAGAGTATCCTAAAATATCTAATTTTTTTGCTCTAGGTTCCTTTTCTGAGGATACAGAGATGGAGAGTCCTTTAGCTACTTCAATAATGAAGTCTTGAAAGGACAAATCCTCTGGAGGAGACATTCTCCTTTTTGGAGAAGAGGGCTCCTCAGGAAGATTGAAAGAGACGTCGGCAGAATCATCTGAGGCATCAGACTCTTCAGAGGATTCAAAGTATCGTCTATTCGCTTCCACAGATCGATACGCGTACCGATCAGTACCGATATCGGGCGTACCGGGTACCGGAGCGGTATCGAAGAAAGCCCCGGAACCGGGGACCGGAACCGGCATGCTACTGGAAGTAGATGCTCTGGGTACCGGAAGCGGTTGCGGTACCGGAATCGGAGTCGGAACCGATTGTCGCGGTACCGATGGCGGTGCAGCATTAAGGAAAGTTAGTAAGGCCTGCTGCATGGATTGTACCGTAGTACTCATAGCCGCCACAACTGTCTGGAAGTCGGTACCGGTGTTAGCCGGTACCCCAGAGCAGTTTAACAGGAGATCGGTCGAGGCCGTGCCATTGATGTCTACCTGTAACCCCATAGGAGGAGCTTTGGAAGCCGGAGCTTCCCGCCGGGGTTTTTTGGCTGGGGCAGGGTCCTCAGGGTCAATTACAAGGGCCTCTCGCTGTTTAGAGGGAGATTTGCCTTTTGAGGACTTGCCCGAAGAATGTTTGGTTACCTGAGATCCATCAGGAGAAGAAGACCTGGAGGATGTTGACCCAAACATTTAAGACACCAGTCATGGGTGTCTGTAATTGAAATAGTACCGGTACACTTAGTGCATTTTTTAAAACCAGAAGCTGGTTTGTCCATGAGGAAGACCTGAGAAGGCCTAGGGGCCTCACAGAAAAAATACACCAAGTGTAGGGAAGGTAATATATATATATATATATATATTTTTTTTTTAAATAAATGAAAAAAGGACCGTCGATACCGGTCCGGAATCGGGGAAGGCAGACACGCGGTCAAAGAAACAAATTAAAATAACAATTTCTTCAGCGGTGACAGGAACACGACCTGCTGGCTCCGCGGAAAAAGAAGAACTGAAGAGAGTTGGTCAGGAAGGCGGGAAGGCAGCGCGCATGCGCTGTGGGAGGCCCCAAAAGCGTCCTTTCTGGGAAGCTGGGGAGCTTTCCCGCGCAGGCTCCGTCGGTTCCGACGTACCCATAAGTGAGGACTCATTCCTGCTTGTTCCTGGAGATTGAGTCTTCACATATGGGTACGTCGGTACCAACGGAGCCTGCACGGGAATGCTGCCCAGCTTTCAATCAGAAAGCTTTTGGCAGCATCCCTCGCGCCTGCTTAGTGACTTCCCGCCTTCTCCACAGCCTCTCTTCATTTTTCGTTTTTCCGCGGAGCCGGCAGGACGTCCTCCTGTCACCGCAGAAACTTTTCTTTTTAATTGCTTTAATTATTTTAATTTTTTTGTTTTGTTGTGGTCGCGGCTGTTTTTCCCGCTACCACCGGTACCGCCGGTGGTCTGTAAAACTTTTCTTCAGTTTTTTTGCCTTAACTTCTTAGGCCTACTAGGCCTTTTTCATTATGGAGCCTTCTTTTCCTAAGAAGTGCATCCGATGTGGAAACACCTGTTTCTTTTTAGACACCAATAGTTGGTGTCTCAACTGTGTGTGGGTCCTGACCCTTTTTCCCCTGACTTGTCAGGAGATAATTTTGTGAGAAAACCTTCAGTATTTAGAGTTTCCCTCGATACCGTTTTTTCTTCGGCAGTGAGGGTACCCGGTTTCTCTACTTCACAGGATCAGGTAACCCAAAAACAGTCTGTTAAGACTAGTCAATGCTTGAGTGGTATGTCCCATGCTCAGCATGGTGACGGCTCCGGCCTTACCCTCAAGAATCCATTGGCATTACCCCTGCGGGAGTCTTCGGGCTCCAAAGCGTTAAAGGGGTTTCAGGATGTTCCTGGGGCTCACCCCTCACAGAACATGCCTGAGCCATGCGCGGGGGTGGTATCCGCTTCGAGCGGTACCGAGCCTCCGGCATCGGCACCGGTGTCGAGTACCCCACTCTTCACCAGGGATCGTCATCGGGCATCCTCGGTACCTTCGGGACCGATCGATACGCACCGCATTGACTTCCCTCAATCGCAGCCATGCTCCGGGACGGTACCGGCGTCGATCGGTTCCGATACCCTAGCATCGGCATCGGCATGGATGGGTGCTCATCGGGTATCCTCAGTACCGTCGGTATCGATCGATGTCACCCAGGCTGCCTTAGTGGTATCGGCATCGCCGATGATACCACCGGCGTCGGAACTGTCGAGACATGCATCGATAGTCTCGCTCTCTTCGATGACGAGTCTTGAGTCGATATCGAGTCTCGAGGACTGTGTACCGACGCGTCCCGGAACCGACTCCTGTCGTTTCCAAATAGGTAGTTCCGAAGATCCTAGCCATAACTCCCTCATGATCTCGGTGCCACTACAGCAGTTCCCGATGACTACTTCACCTGCTAATCCTTTATCAGTAGCGGTGTTGATGCCTGTTCTTGCACCGATGCCTAGTTTGGAACCGATACCTGGCATTGCTGCAGTACCCTGTACGTCCTCTGATACTCAGGCTCTTTCTTTAGCCTCACCAGGAATAGTTTCCATAGGAGATCAGTCTTTTCAGGCTTTTCTCCTGGATATGGCAACCTTTCTTAATATTTCTATCCCTGGTTGTGATCCTACCCATGGCTCACCGGCAAAAATGCAAAATATACAGTTTCCTTTACATCCTGCTCTGCAGGATCTCCTCCTCAGGGTATGGAAATCACCCTTACGACTTCCTCAAGTTTCTACAGACATTGAGGTTAGGTACCGAGTGCCACCCTCTCCAGGGGTCCAAAAACCTCAACTTTCTCATCGTTCCCTTGTAGTGGAATCGGCACTGAGGAAAGTTAAGAGCAAAAAGAAGCATTCTTCTTTTCCGCCAGGTCGTTCTTCAAGAACACTCAATGCTTTTGGCCGTCAGGCCTTCCAAAACTCTATGCTGGCTTCCAGAGTTCTCTCATATATTTTTCACATGAGTCTAACACTCCAGGAAGTCACAGAGAAATTGTCTCTTTTGACCCCTTTTTTACCAGAGCCCAAGGCTACTGATTATTCCTTGCTCATTAATCACAGTCGGAATATATCCTGGTTCCTGTCTCGTGCTTCTATAGACTCTTTTGAGTCCGTTAGCAGATCCTCTGCTATTGCCATTGCAGCACGTCGCAGAGCCTGGCTTGAGGCTTCAGACTTGAGCAAACGGGCACAAACTATACTAGCTCATTCTCCTTGTACAGGGGAAAGTCTTTTCAATAAGGAGGCTTTACGTCAGGTTGCTCAATGCTCCACTGACTCTTCCACTAGAAACCATTCTAAGCCGCCTCCTTCTTCAAAGAGTAGGAAATGTCCTACCAAACCTTCTTTCCCTAAGAAAAGAAAGTTTCATTCATCTCCTGCCCATCATTCGGCTGTACCTAAACAAGGGACGCCTCAACCTAGTCTGAAGTCCTCCAGTTCTGGCCAGTCTCCGCATTTCCAGCAACCATAGGGACCGGGAATTGTAACTTACACTTTCCTTCTACATCTTAGAAGTTTTTTCAGTGTACTAAACTGTCAAAAAAAAAAATATTTTGTTCAGGTACTACACACTTCTCCTCTTCTTACTCTCTAGAGGAGCAGTTGCAACTATCACCTGATAGTTTCTATCCCAACTGAACATTTTTTCCTTCAGTTGACTTACCCCATGGGTACGTCACCCTCCAACTACTTGAGGACTACCATACGGAACTACTTCTCTGGCAAGCTCGTTCCCCAGACAAGAATAGAAGATATCCCCTCTTTTTTCTTGTCTGTTTTTCTTATTCAGCACAGGACAATCTCTTTGCTGTTTCCGTCAGCAGCTCTGCCTGCAGGAGTTACAGTAATTCTATTACTGAAACTTTGTCCAAGTTCCAGTCCCTTGTTCAAAATTTGTCTACCCTCAGTAGTGATTCCAAGCTGTCTTGGATCCTCCTACTAGTTTAGACTTTCTCACATTATTATACCCATCTCCTTTCCTAGGATATGACAACATACCTGACTTTCAGTCAGTTTATCTCATAGCTCTCCTGCACAATGCTCTCTGCAGTCTTCAGGGAAGCTTTCTACTATGGGGGCCTTGCTACAGAGCATTGACCTTGTCTCTGAAGTTCCTCTATTATTAGAAAAAAACTTATAAACCCTTCCTATACCTGAAAGGGTTCTCCGCACCCCCCTTTAGATTGGGGTGTTAACGCGTAATATCAGTTCTTCTGCGTGAAGATCCAAGACATCCACCATGACAGTGTTCTGTGGAACTCCCGCCTTGTTCCTTACAGATTCCTATCTTCATCTATTCTCACGCGAACATCACGGATAACTGGTTGGATTGCCTTCCTGCATCCCTCAATCCGTGAAAATAGATTCTCTATACATATCCCAAGTGGGCTCACCCTCTTGTAGAACGCAGAATCTTTTTCTTTTATATTCCCCATGTACAATTATGGGGCTGGGTGGTAGACATGTATCTCAATCTCTTGTCTTGTATGTAGCATCTCCATATATGTCTACATACTTATATTCTTACTCTGGTGGTGCCAAACCATGCCCCACAAATTTACATATATCTAGGTATATCATCTATATATCTATATCTATATCTATATATCTATATATATATATCTATATCTATATCTATATCTATATATATATATATATATATATATATATGATATACCTAGATATATGTAAATTTGTGGGGCATGGTTTGGCACCACCAGACCACCCATATTTGATATATTTCACCACCCATATCCTAATATACACATCTGGACATATGTATATTTCTATATCTATATATAGATATGAATATATACATATCTATTCCAGCCACATATATATATCTCCCCATATATATGTGTTTGATGGGGGGCTTCTTAAGGGTTGATCAATCGTATTCACTATCACCCTTACTGTCTATACTACATGATTTACCTCTTAGAGGTTTTAGACAGTCTGTTGCCCTACGTCCCATACCAAATTATGATACAGGAACTGTTCAGCACCAACAACCACTTTGGTGCTAACATCTTCCATTTTTTCTTTATGTCCTTGAAGCATCCAGCTTCAATATTTTTCCTATCTCTCGCCAGCAAGGAAAAACAGCGTACATCTTTATCTTCGAGTACACAACTGTTTTCCGTAGGAATAGGGGTTTTCCATTCCCCCTCTCCTGCCAGGACTGGGCTAGTTCTTCAACTCTGTCAGTCTTCTTCCTTTAGTCCTCAATGTTCATGATGCCTAAAGGACTTTTCAGCTTTTCCCATAAAGCTTTCCATTGAAGACCAGAAGTCTACTCCTACCCAGTTAACACCTGGATCATCTACTACCTCCAGGTCTGAACCTTCATCCTCACTCTGAGAGGTTACCTTGAAGATTCCGCCACTGCTTATCCAGTAGACTCCATCATGCTTTCTACTTCCTACAATACAGTAGGTAAGCTGCATATTTTAAGTGTACATTAGATTTGTTTAATGCTACTTATCATATCTACCAAGGACTCCTGTACTCTGTAGAACCTTCTAGTCTTTGACTATGCTGTTTCTTTCCTTGCAGCTCCTTTATTATCAACTCCTACCCTCCATTCCACTTGGATGCCGGGGATTCCTGGAGACAAAATGCACCCCTGATCCAGGCATTTGCATTTTTATGGGATCTCCCCCTGGCATCTCCAGCTAGGGAGTCCCCATATGTGAAGACTCATTCCTGCTTGTTCCTGGAGATAGCACAGTTACTTACCTGTAACAGGTGATCTCTGGGAACAGCAGGAATTAGTCTTCACAACCCTCCCACCTCCCCTAGGAGTTGCATCTTTTTTATTTTTTTCCTTTTCTCTCCTCACCTTTGTCTCAGCTCTGAAACTCAACTGAAGAGAGGCTGTGGAGAAGGCGGGAAGTCACTGCGCAGGCGCGAGGGATGCTGCCAAAAGCTTTCTGATTGAAAGCTGGGCAGCATTCCCGTGCAGGCTCCGTCGGTACCAACGTACCCATATGTGAAGACTAATTCCTGCTGTTCCCAGAGATCACCTGTTACAGGTAAGTAACTGTGCTTTCTTCCCACAGGAGAAGAAGGTTTTATTCATCACTTGCCCATCATACAGATGTTCCCCAACAGGGGAAGCATCGTCCTGGTCTGAAGAATCCAACCTCTCACCAGGCTCAGCAAACCCAGCACCTGCAGGGTTTTTGATCATTTATCATCAGATGCTTGTGACTCTTGGGGTTAGAATCTACAGTTGCTTCTTCTCAATAGAGGCACTCCACTGCTTTATTGTAACCCCTACACATGGATCTCTTTCCAAAAGATATCCATTTTTTCTATATTTCTATGAGCTGTCAGGATGTTCATGCCTATAAGTCACAAGTTTCTCCTCTTTTTCTTGCTAGGGAAAGAGGTCTAACCACTATCAGATGATAGTTCCTGTGCCAGCATGTATTTTTTCCTTTCTATAGACTTACTACTATGTAAGTCTTCTTCAGCTCCATTCTCTTCACCCTCTTACCAAGTTTTTCCTCTGTAAGAGCGGAATTACTTACTGGGAGGCTTCTCTTCAGCCTCCCTAGTTTTCTCACTTTCCAATGCGGAGTTTTCCTCTCTGAGTTACCTCTTCTGTTTCAATCTTGCTTTGGGGCAGCTTATCAGACATGTCCAGAGTTTCCTACTCCTGTTCTGTTCTTTCTGTTTTGAACAGTAAGATTCTTTCTGCTGTCTTGCTAGCAGCTGCCTCTGCAGGAGCCTTAATGTTTGGACCACTGGTTCTTGTCCACAGACAACCAGATTTGTCCTCCACTACCATTCTGTCTAGTCTTAGTAGTGGCTCCAAGTCAGTGCTTCATCTCTCTTGGAGACTATCTCACTACAAGCTTTCTAGATTGTCTTCTATTTCTGCCATCTCCATTTTCCTGGGTCTGGCAGCATAGTTGGCAGAGATACTGGCTCTCTAGCAGCCAGTTCTATCTCCTCGTTCTCCTGCATCATGCTCTCTGCAATTACAGAGAAGCTTTCCACTATGGGCCCTTGCTAGAGAGCATGTTTTTTTTTTTCTCCAACAGCTATCCTAGCTGGTTAGAAAAGGCTTTTCAGTCATGTCTCCCATGACTAGAAGGTTCTCCCTTCTTTTACTATCTCCTTTTTTGATATAAAGGACATAGGCCTTCTCTTACGTGAAAACTCAAGGAGTTGCCACCTCCCTGCTTTGGTCCATAGTATTCCCAATCGGGGATATGCTCGTCCTCATGGTAAGAACGCATGATACTTTTGCCCTTAAGTAGGTCAACATGGTATCTCTTCTCTAGGCGTCTTCTGTCTACTTACCATGCTAGAGTCCTGGAAGACTCCGGACTTGCTGGCTGCACATGGATATTATCCTCTGTTTTTCACGTAACAGTCCTCGTTATTTTTCACTAGCTAGCATTCTTGCAGATCATGACCAGGAGGAATAGATTCTCTATATGTCTTCTCAAGTAAGTTCCACCTCCTTGTTATTAGATGAATCTTTCCTCTCCACATATCCTATGTGATCACTGTGCTGTAGGCATATTCCTGTCTGTTTAATTGCAGACAGCCATATGTAAGCCTACATATCCATATTTATTTTTTGTGTGTATTTTATGCCCTTCCATATCTCACTATAGATATATTCTTATATGTCTATCTATCTAGCTATCTATCTATCTATCTATATATATATATCAAGATATTTTATTATAGATAAGTATGTGGCTACATATCTATCTCACTGTCTATCCTCATATAGCTATATGTTTCTGACAGAGGGGCTTTACCCATACCTATGCTATCTAGCAGGTTTGGGGTTCTACACACACAACCACTTCTGTGGTAGTCAACCTTTTTTATACCGTAACCTAAAGGTTTAGGTACCTCTGAAGCTCTCCCTGCCCAATATCTCTCCTAGCTTACCCCAGTTAGGAGAGACATTGTGGATCTTCAGTTAATCACAGGCTTTAATGCCTCAGGCATTTGTCCTCTCTTTTGGGATACAAGGGGTCCCCATACCCTTTCTCCCCACAAGGACTATGCCTGTTTGTCCAAATCGGTTAGCCTTTCTCTTTTTGTTCCTAAGAGTGAGCCATGCTCCCGCCAAAAGAGTTAGGTTTTTGTCATAAACCCTTCCTCTGAAGGCCCACCGTTTTTGTACTACCCCAGTTTTTCCTACTGGGGTTACCTATTCCATTCAGGATTCTGACCTCCACTATTTTTCCTACAGGTTTATTACCTCCACTTTACAGTGAGGTCCTCTTCAAGGTTCCTCTACTGGGTTCCCAGTAGATCCATGAACCGCCATACTTCTTTGAAATCCTGTTAGGGGAGGTCCCTATTGCAATCTTCTTTGCAACATCATTGATGACAATCATCATCCACACATGGACTCCTTCTCTGCAATCCTATGCTAGGTTAGCTGTTCCACAGCATTTTTTCTTTCTTCAACTCCTACCCTCCATCCTCAGGATGCCTGGTGTTCTGGGAGATAGCATGTTCCAACCTATGACATGCTGGGACTCCAGGCATCTCAGCTTGGGAGTCCCCATATGTGAAGACTCATTCCTGCTTTTTCCTGGAGATAGCACAGTTACTTACCTGTAACAGGTGATCTCTGGGAACAGCAGGAATAAGTCTTCACAACCCACCCACCTCCCCAGGAGTTGTATCTCTATCTATCTTTCCTTTCCTTTCTCTCTCTCTTTGTCTCAGCTTTAAAACTTAACTGAGGAGAGGCAGTTGGGAAAGGCGGGAAGGCAGCACGCAGGCGTGCTGGGATGCTTCCAAAAGCTCTTGATTGGATGCTGGGAAGCGTTCCCGCACAGACTCCGTCGGTACCGACGTACCCATATGTGAAGACTTATTCCTGCTGTTCCCAGAGATCACCTGTTACAGGTAAGTAACTGTGCTTTCTCCAGGGACAGCAGGAATCAGTCCTCACTACCCTCCCTCCTCCCCTGAAGAGTTGCTATATTTGTCCTTTCCTTGCCATCTACTTAGTAGGGCTCTATCTATGGGATTTGACTGAGTAAGATGTCACCTTTGGGCGGGAAGAGGACCACGCATGCGTGGCAGCAATCCCAAAGGCTTTCTTTGAAAGCTGGGGAATTGCTCCGCACGGGCTACGTCGGTGCCGACATCACCCATAAGTGAGGACTGATTTCTGCTGTCCCTGGAGAACAACTGTTACAGGTGAGTAACCTATGCTAGCAGCATGCACCAAGACAGCAGACTCCTTCCCAGCGTTATCTAAAACCTTGTCTAGGCAGGCATGTTACCAGGCAATCCTCATGTCTACCAGCCACCCAGCTAGCTACATACCTACTGTGGCGCTGCACCCTGTCTAGGCGGTTGCCTTATAAGAGGCAGTGTGCCAACTGTTCTTGTTAAACTTGACTTATTACCAGAGCAAATGCTGCTGGGACTTTATAGTTGCGGTTAATAAGCAGTCCGAGTAGTTTTAGGCAATTCACAGGAAATTTATTAATTTTCTTTTGTATCATCAGCCTTAAACAAAGTAAATCTTCTTTAGAACATGAACAAGGTATAACAGAAACAATAATGAACTCAAGTAGCTTTCCTCAGCATACAGGAACTAATGCTTCAAACAGTGTTAAGCAAAACACATTTGTAATCCTTTCCTTTTGCTTTCAGGATTCAAAAAACCTCATAGCATTTATCACAGTTCTGAATTTTCTCTTTAGCTAGCAAATCAGCTTTTCCCTTTATGAAACATAAGCTGTTGAGCAATCCATTAGAGACTCTGTATCCTGCTCCAATCCAGTTAACTCTGTCTCCATGTCTTCAGTTTCACACTGAAACAGCTCTGGGTCTTTATCTGCACAATCAGGTTTCAATCGTTGCATTAACTTAAACATTTCATCCCAGGAATTCCCTTTTCTCCCTTCAGGCTTCCTAAATGAGCTGCACGGCTTTGTATTTCTGGGCAAGACACTCACAGGTTTCTGCTGTCTTCCCTGGCTTCTAGGAACAGACTTTCTCTCAGGCTTTCTAGAAGGATAAATCTCTCCTTCTGAAATCTCAGCAGCCTCACTGCAATCTGAGCTGTATTCTACAGTTCTCCCAGAGTTTGGGTTCCTACCTTCACAAGAGCCTGCAAATTCTGTACAGCTGTCTCTGGTAGAAGAGCTGTTAGAATCCCTTCTGTGCCGAAGCTCAGACTTTCTCTGCCATTCTCCAGAGCCCCTTGTCAGACTCCTCAGTCTTTCTCTCCTAGACTGTCCAATCTGCCTTGACTCTCTTGGCTTTGGCTTCTTGTCTCTCAGCCGTGACTCCCGTGTCTGCCTTGTCCAAGACTCCCGTCTTGACTCTGCTCCTTCTGTTCCTTCATCTGTTTCTCTCTCTGCTTCTTTCTCTAACTGCCTTTTATCCTGAGAGCTTAAATGTTTGAGTGTGAGACCCGTTTCCTTGCCCCATCCCCCCAGGTGTTTCTCATTTGCACTCTGTGTTGCCATGGAGGCAGGGTGTGGTCTGCACTCAGCACTCTCAATCATGTGGCTTTGCTCTCTAGGTGCTGTTTTAAATGAATGCCTGCCTGAGCCATGCTTTAGCTCAGGAGAAAAAATTTTAAAACCAGCCCTTTTTCTATGCTTGTCAGTAGCCTCATTACCACACTACTTATCGAATCACCTACTATAATGCACCTCTTAACCCTTCCCTCATGGGCACATGGCTCGGGAGAAACCTCCTCAGTGCAAGAGGGTTTTACATCACCTTGAGGACAGGTTCTAGCTACAGGATCACTTCCTGCTACACCAGGGTGATGCTGTCCTGTCATGTAATCTCTCTCCTCCATGGCAACAGGGAGGCTGCCAGACTGGAGGTAGTACTTCAGTACTATGTCACTGTAGAGCTCATTTATATACCTCTCTGCCTTCCTTATGTCCTCCAAGTATGCTACTCTAGCTTCCAGAATCCGGACTCTTTCCCTGAGAGCAAAGAGCTCCTTGCACCTAGTGCACATAAAACCCCTCACCAACTGGGAGAAAATCATACATGTGACACTCAATACAAAAGACTGGATAGCCCCCATCTCCCTGCTCACTGTTTTGTTTAGCTATTTAAGTTGTTTATTTACTTAGGTTTGTTGGGGATACTTGTACGAATACAACTATACTTGTACGAATACAACTATACTTGATATGTTTAATGGAGTTTGTTCACTTCAAGATTAAGTGGAGTGGAGGAGTGGCCTAGTGGTTGGGGCAAGGTACTTCAGGCCGGAAGGTCGGGGGTTCAAATCCCATTAGAGGACAGTAACTTTGGGCCGGAAGGACTGGGGTTTCTAGTCCCACAGGTGCTCCTTGTGGTCTTGGGCAAGCCACTTAACCCTCCATAGCCCATGTTCCCTGTAAAATAGTTATCTCCAAGTTATAATGCCCTGTTCAATGTAAACCACACTGATGCAGAATAGCGCGGTATATAAGAGTATGTAAATAAATAAATTTCAAGTCCTTAATTTATTCCTGACGAGGATAACCAGCTGAACTTGAAAGTAGATTTTTCCATCTCCTTCTCTTTAAATGGTTTGAGCCTATAGAGTTAAGATTATCCCTGGGGTGGATGGGAGGGAAAGAAGACTTAATAAAAGCTGGTTTGCTACACAGTGTGCTGACGTGTGCTTCTAAATTAATGTCTTAACAATTTCCTGCGTGATTCACACAGCCCTTGGTTTACTAGAGGAAGCCTTTCATATTGTCCCTTTGATCTGTCACTTGGCTTTAACATCTATTTAAGACAACTTCTTTTGACTCCTAACTGGAAGCCTTCTTTGTAGAGGTCTCTAGAAACAATATTTCTTTCTGTTCAGAGGCTATTTATTTTACTTTGTATGCTAAGCTATACTCTGATTTGATTTAAATAAAAGCTGTCTAGAAACCAGTTTCTTTATATTCTGAGACTACTCTATTTTACTTTGCATGCCAAGCTGTACTCTGATTTGAGTTAAATAAAAAGCTCTCTAGAAACAAATTTATTTATTTCAACTCTGAAATTATTTATCTTACTTTCTATGCTAAGCTATACTCTAATTTGATTTAAATAAAAAGCTATCTGGTGGTACTAAGACCTGACTGATTCAGCAGAAACACTGAATTCTGAAATACACAGATTATCAAGTTTAACCTAAAGAATTCCCTTTCCCCCAAGACAGAGTATTTCCTAGAAGATAAATACAAGTGCAGATCTTTTTCTAGCTGTAGCAGTCCCTTTTGGTAGTTCTTGATGACTAAACTTCTTGTTGCATCATGACTAAACATCTCTCTTGTCAATGCGTGAATGCAATTAGCTCACTCAGTGACAGAAAGGGAGATTTTAAAAACAAAAACACAAGCCTCTGCATTTATTTATTTTCTTTCTTTCTTTACTTAACAGGGCTTTTATATCGCTTTATCATTTAGTCATATCATTTTGTCAGTGATTTACATTGTAACTTAAACTTGGTAATGTACATTAAACAGGGGCATTGATGAGATTTGTTCTGCATATAAATTAAACAGGTAGGGGAAAGTATGCAGCCTTGTCTTACACCTTTGCTTATTTTAAACCATTCTGTTTCTCCTTGTTCCGTTCAAACTGTTGCTTCTTGATCAATGTACAGATTGCGCAAGAGAACGATCAGGTGTTCTGGTATACCCATGCTTCTTAATGTGGCCCAGAGTTTCTCATGGTTTACACAGTCAAAAGCCTTGCTATAGTCGATAAAGCACAAATAGATATCCTTTTGGTATTCTTTAGTCTTTTCAAGGATCCATCTCACATCCGCAATGATGTCTCTCGTTCCTCGCCCTTTCCTGAACGCTGCTTGCACTTCAGGTAGTTCTTGTTCCAGGTATGGTTGTAGTCTTGGGCAAGCCACTTAACCCTCCATAGCCCATGTTCCCTGTAAAATAGTTATCTCCAAGTTATAATGCCCCGTTCAATGTAATTTCAGTTCGTTCAATGTAAACCGCACTGATGCAGAATAGCGCGGTATATAAGAGAATGTAAATAAATAAATAGTCTCTTTTGAATAATCTTCAGTAGAATCTTGCTGGCATGTGGGATCAGAGCGATTGTGCGATAATTTCCACAGTCATTTGGATCACCTTTCTTTAGTATTGGTATAAACACAGATCTTTTCCAGTCAGTTGGCCATGATGTTATCTTCCATATTTCTTGGCAGAGCCTTGTGAGTACGGTAACAGCTGCATCAGATTGCTGCAATACTTCTATGGGAATGCTATCAATGCCTGGTGCTTTGTTCTTTGATAAGGCTTTCAATGCTGCTTCAACTTCTTCTTTCATCACCAATGGTTCCCGATCATAAGGTACAGGTTGAAACGGCTGTTGGTCCACTTGATCTTTATCATATAAAAACTCTGTATATTCCTTCCACCTTTTCTTGATCTTCTCAGCATCATTCAACATAGAACCTTGAGCATCTTGTAACATTCCAATTCGAGGCTGGAACTTTTTCTTTAACTCTCGTAGCTTTAGGAAAGCCGATCTTGTTCTTCCTCTAATAGTTTCTGCTTCTATTTCCTTGCAAGTGTCATTGTAGTACTTTTCCTTGTCCTGTCTTGCTGCACGTTGGAAATCTCTGTTGAGTTCTGTGATTGTCTTTTTCTCCTCTGGCTTTAGCTTCTCTGCGTTTCTGGGCAATTTTCAGATTTTCTTCCGTCATCCATTTTGGCCGTTTTTGCTTTTTCACCTTTTGTAGAGACTTCTCACTTTCTTCCAACACAACCTTCTTGATGTCATTCCATAATTCTTCCGGAGCTCTGTCATTTGTATCTAAAGCAGCAAATCAATTTTGCAGGCAGTCTTTAAATTCCAGTGGTATATTCTCAAGGTCATATTTTGCTGCATTCATGAGTGGTTTGCTCTTTTTCAACTTTAGCTTGAGTTTGCATACTAGTAGTTGATGATCTGTACCACAGTCAGCTCCAGGTTTTGTCTTTGTTGATGTTACAGAGCTTTTCCATCGTTGACTTCCACAGATGTAGTCAATTTGATTTTTATATAATCCATTCGGTGAAGTCCATGTGTACAGTCGCCGCTTGTGTTGCTGGAAGAAGGTGTTTGAGATGAATAGATCATTGGTCTTGCAGAATTCTATCAGTCTTTTGCCAAGTCCATATTTTCCAACTACTTTGCCTTCTTCTTTGTTGCCAACCTTTGCGTTCCAGTCACCCATGACTATCAGGATATCCTGTTTGCATGTTCTGTCAATTTCAGCTTGTACTTGTTCATAGAACTCTTCAATTTCATTCTCTTCTGCAGCTGTTGTTGGGGCATATACTTGAATTATAGTTGTGTTGATAGGAAATCCTCGTAGACGAATAGAGATTAAGCGTTCGCTGACTGCATTGTATTTTGTTACAGTTCTTGCAAGTTTCTTCTTTATTATAAATGCAACACCATTTCTTCTTTGTCTTTCATTTCCAGCATAGTAGACCATGTGATCATCTGATGCAAAGTGCCCAATGCCAGTCCATTTCAGTTCGCTGACACCCAACAGATCAAGTTGTACACGTTCCATTTCATTCTTGACGACCTCCAACTTCCCTTGGTTCATGCTTCGTACGTTCCATGTTCCAATGTGTAAGACATCTTTACAGCTTCTGACTCTCATTTCATGCGCAGCTACTTCAGCAGTCAGACTTCCCGAGGGCTTTGATCCAACCACATCATAAATGCTGGCTTTACTCTGAAAAGTCTTCAGCTCTTCCCCAGTAGCTAGTTGAGTGCCTTCTGACCTGGGGGTCTCATCTTCCAGCACCATAGCACAATTTGTTTTGTTGTAACTATCCATTGGGTTTTCCTGGCAAGATACAGAAGTAGATTGCCGGGCCTTTCTTCCGTGCAGTTTAAATTTGGTGTTGTTGCCGTTGTCACAAAAATGTGATCCTCCGCCGTCAATACTGTCCCATTCTGCTGCTGCCCAGATGGGTGGTTTGAGGTGTAAGACAAGGCTGCATACTTTCCCCCTACCTGTTTAATTTATATGCAGAACAAATCATCAGAGAAGCAGGATTGTATGAAGACAACAGAGGTGTGAAGATTGGTGGAAGACTCATCAACAACATTCACTATGCTGATGATACCACATTACTGGCTGAAAGTGAAGATGATCTGAAACATTTGTTTCTCACAATCAAAGAACATAGTCTCAAAATGGGCCTGCACCTTAATGTAAAGAAGACAAAGATCATGACAACTGGCATAATCAACAGGTTCATCATTGAAGGAGAAGAAATTGAAATTGTGAACAACTTTAACCTACTTGGATCAACTATCAATAAAGAAGCAACAAGCAGTCAAGAAATCAGACGACGCATTGCTCTTGGCAGAATGGCTATGAAAGACCTAGATAAGATTCTCAAGAGCAGAGATGTCTCTCTCCATACAAAGATTCGACTTGTTCAAGCCATGGTATTTTCAATAACATCATATGGATGTGAAAGCTGGACAGTGAAAAAGATAGACAGGAAGAAAATTGATGCCTTTGAATTATGGTGCTGGCGGCGAATACTGTGTATACCATGGACTGCCCGAAGAACAAACCAGTCGGTACTAGAGGAGATCAAACCTAAGCTTTCTTTAGAAGCTCAGATGACAAGACTTCGACTTTCATACTTTGGACACATTATGCGAAGAGAGATCATTAGAGAAAGACATTATGCTTGGCAAGATAGAAGGTCAACGCAAAAGAGTAGGCCAGCAATGAGATGGATTGATACAATAACAGCAGCTACAGGTACCAGTCTGTCAACAATGAGCCGCCTGACTGAAGACCGAACACAATTTAGGATAGCTATCCAGAGGGTCGCCATGAGTCGACTCCGACTCGACGGCACTTAACAACAACATTGATAAGAATGTACATCAACTTTCTTCTGAGGCAATAGAGGGTTAAGTGACTTGCCCAAAGCCACAAAGAGTGTCAGTGGAAATTGAACTCTGGTCTCTTGGTTATCAAGCAAGTGTTTTACCATTAGACTTCTCCAATCAATTCCTAATACAAACTTCCACCCCCATAAGTAACTTACCAGTAGTAGTAGTAGCAGTTACCAGTGGCCCAAGTGGCCCCTGACACCACCCTCAAAAAAAACCCTATTCCCTGGCCATGACCCTCTTCCTGTAACCCACCCTGTCCTCTCCAGCACCTGCAATGTTGTAAGGCAGGAGTGATGGCCATGTACCACTTCTGCTACTACTTATCATTTCTGTAGCACTATACTGTGTACACAGCGCTGTAAGAGACAGTCCCTGCTCATTAGAGCTAACAGTGTAGTCGAGACAGACACGGGTATATCTAGGGGAATGGAAGGAAACACATAGGAGGTGAACAGGATGATGCACTTCTGTCTCCATGCTGGCATCTTGAAAAATGGCTGTTCACGACCTTGTGTAGTGCATCAGGATCAGTCTGCTAGATAAGACAATAATTGCCTTTTTGGCAGACTGTCCTAACACACTGCGCAGGGGTTCAGGGAGGGTACCGGGGGGAGGGGCGCGCCCAGGCCAGCATTTATAACTTTTTGTAAAGTTGGGGTGGGAGAATAGGGGCCACTGATGAGTTTCTTGTGGGATTGGGGGGATAGGGATTAGCTGAGCCATCAGTTTCTTTTCAGGGATTGTGGAGCATTGGAAGCTTTGGGGATGGGTGGAAGAGGTCAGGGAGGGAAGGATTGGGAGTGTGGAGCACATTTGGGTCATCTGAGGTGATCCTTTTGCTTCTGGCTGCATCTTTATCTATTTAATTTATTCGGGAACCTTTTTATACCCGCCCCTTCCAGAGATCAAAGGCGGTTTACTGAGAACAGAAAACCAATGACATTGAACGCTTATACCGGCCCTGAGCTTGGCATAAAGATTCCGCAGAAAAGGAAGAGTAAGAAAACTGCTGTTTCATCATAGTTTTTTTATATTGGGAGCAATTTCATATACTGTCATTTGCATGCAGTTAGCATGCCCTCTGGATTGTGTTTTAACACAATGGTTTTGCTCAAACATTTCCTGCGCCAGATGTTTTTCTGCATTGGGAGTAAGACTACTGGGGGAAAATCATGAGCAAACTGCTGCGCTAAAGCATAATGCAGTTTACTGCATCGGTGCCTCTGTAAGTTCACCAATCCTCTGTATTCAAGCTTGAACCATGCTGTTGCAGAGTGGCAGCGATAACTCTCCCTCTGATTAGCAGAGTCATGCAACTGGTCACTGCATCTCAGGAAGAAAGATGCCCGAAATGGTGAAGGGCTCACAATGACTCTCCTACAATTTTATTTATTTATTTAGACAGATTTGTATGCCACCTTTCCCTTCAATCAAGGTGGTCACGTCACATAACAATTGGAGGGTTACATTTAACATTAGGGTACGTGTAAACATTTAGACAGTACAGTTATGTAACAGTATTTAGACAGTACAATTGAGGTAACATTTAACATGAAGGTATTTAATAACGTAATAATATGAGGAAAGGCCGCTTGGAGAACAGACCGCTGAGGGGAAATATGATAGAAGTCTATAAAATCATGGGGGAATTGGACAAGGTAAATGTGAATTAGTTCTTTCAAAAAATACAAAAATTAGGGGATATGTCACAAAGCCACTAATGGACATTTTAAAACAGATAAAGTATTTTCTCAGTCAACACATAATTAAATGTTGAAAGTCATTGCTGCAGGATAAGGTAAAGAGGGAGGAGTGACCTAGTGGTTGGGGCAAGTTGCCTCAGGCTGGAGGGCTGGGGGTTCAAATCCCACTGGAGGACAACAACCTCAGGCTGGAGGGACTTGGGGTTTCTAGTCCCACAGGTGCTCCTTGTGGCCTTGCACAAGCCACTTAACCCTCCATTGCCTCAGGTACAAAATGTAGATTGTAAGCCCTCCGGTGACAAGGGAAAAACATATACCGTACCTGAATGTACACCGTTTTGACCCAGTGAAAAGCAGTATGTAAGCATTGCTAAATAAAATAAAATAAAAATAAAAGCAGTATAGCTAGATTTTAAAAGGTTTGGAAGAGAAGTCCATAACCTATTAAAGTATATGCAGGGCAAAGCCTTGGGGGTGAGCAGCATGGAATCCTGCCAGATACATTTGACCTGCATTGCTCACAGTTGGAAACAGGAAACTGGTTTTGATGGACCTTTGGTCTGATCCTCATGGCAGTTCATATGTACTAGAATGACTTAGCTCTTTTGTAGAAGATCAGAAGCAGCAGGTTTGTGATATGAACTTTGGAATGCTGCAGGGCTCCATCTTTTCCTCTGTTTTATTTAATATTTATCTCACCTCTGTGTAAGGAATGGAAATCTTTGGGACTCGAGTTTCATTTGTTGGCAGATGATATACATATATTGGCACCCATCAGATAAGGACATACCAATTCTAAGTAAGTCTCATCAACAACCTGTACATAACTGTGATACCTCTGGCAAGCTCTTTACTCAGAGAAACAGACGTGGTCCATGCATCTGCCAATTTGAGTCTTCACAGTGGGGGACCCATCTGCTCTGCAGTCCTTGGTCTCGGTGTTGTTTAGGGACATCTCTGCTTTCATGTGTGTACACTGAATTCATTGCAGGCAATAGATTAGTGGTTCTGCTTTGGAGTGGCTGCATTACCTAACTGCAGGCTCTGGACAGAGGTATCTGTGTGTTACTTGTATGAACTGATTTCTTGCTTATGGCATGCAGGTAGTAAATTCAATTAGCAGGATATCTTGTAATCTGCATCTTCTTTTTCCACAGGCTGAAACTCCTCCTGGTGCCCCTGAATGTGGCTATGGCTCCTTTCACCAGCAGTACTGGTTGGATGGAAAGATCATTGCGGTGGGAGTGCTGGATATCCTGCCACGCTGTGTGTCTTCGGTCTATCTCTACTACGACCCTGACTACTGCTTTCTGTCCCTCGGAGTGTATTCAGCACTGCGGTAAGGGAGGCACAGGCCCTGTTCATCTGTATGAACAGTTGCAGCAATCTTACTCACAAATACCACCCCTCCATCTTAATATCCCTGTATCTCACAATGAGAAGTTTCTGTCTTCCATACACCCTTCTGTTTCACAGTGATATGCAAGCACGCTCATGCCCTTCAATTTTATTCATTCAAATTGAGCAGAGGCTAATAACAAATGTCATCTAGTGATCTACACAAATATCATCTAGAAATATAAGAGATGGGAGGGTAGTGAATGCATGTGCACATCACCCCCTAGAAGATGATGAAGGCGATACCAGCACAGCTGGTTGCAGTTCTTAGGGCGAGTAGGCACAATAGCCTTAGGTAACAGGAAGTAAGAAGAAAGATACAGAGACGTGCACAGCCCAACAGCCATGACACCATGGGAGCAGGAGAGGGAATAGACTGCTGGGAGGAAGGGGCGATAGAGGGAAGGAAGTCTGTCTTATGGTGAGGGTGAAGAGAGAGAGTGGCATGTGCCCTTCTGTTTTCCATCTGTCCGACTTGTATATGTGTATGTGTTCTGTAGACCCTTATATCTGACATCATTATTTTATTTATTTTATTTATTTATTTACAGTCTCTTATATATCGCACTATTCGGCATCAGCGCGGTTTACATGGAACAAAAATGCTCAGTACAGTTAACATGTAAGAGTTTACAGATAACAGGGCAAGTAACTTGGATAACAGGGGTAAACTATTTACAGCATTTGCTACATAAACTTGTATAACAGTGGCAAACTATTTACAAATATTGCTACATAAAGTCGTATGATCATGAATACCATAGAAACAAATGCACCACTAAGGGTTAGGGAATCTTTCTTAGCATGTTGTTGGGAAACCATATAACTGCTTAGCGGGTTGCATCTCTGTCTCAGTGGGTGAGGTTGGGTTCTATGAGGTACTTATTGAAAAGATGGTATTTAAGGGCTTTCCTAAACTGTGTGAGGCTCTTAATCGCCCGGATATCTGGAGGTAATGCGTTCCAGCATCTTGGTGCACTGATACTAAACGCCCTATTGGCTGTAGATGTTGTGCACGCTGTTAATGCTTTCGGGACTTTTAGGGTGTTTGTAGCTGTGGATCTCCTTGCTCTATTAGGAGATGTGATATGGATGAGGGCCGTTATTGACTCAGGGGAGAGCTTGTTAATAGCTTTAAAAGTGATTAACAGTGTCTTGAAGACAATTCTAGCCTGGATAGGTAGCCAATGTAATTGTATCAGCAGAGGTGTCACGTGGTCACTTCTGGAGGCTCCATGGATGACCCTTGCTGCAGCGTTCATGGCGAGCTGTAGTGGATGTAAGGTGGATAGGGGCAGGCCTTAAAGGATGGCGTTGGCGTAGTCAAAATGAGGTATGATCAACGCCTGGTATATAGTCCTGAAGTCATTTGGTTCTAGCATGGATCGTAAATGCCTAAGTGAGCGGATCTTATAGTATACTGCTCTGACGGTGTTCGCTATGTGGGCTTTCATGTCCAGGCGTTGATCCAAAGTGACTCCTAGGTAGCGTATTGAAGGTTTAGAATGTAACTCTGCTCCTTTTACTTTAAGGAATGGTGGTGGGGTGAAGTTAGGGTTCCTCGTAATGAAGAGTACTTCCGTTTTCTTATGTTGTATTCGGAGGTTTTGGGAGGAAAGCCAGTCAGATATTGCGTTGAAACAGCTCGTCAATGAGGAGAGGTCCGGATGTTCAGTAGAGAAGGGTATGTACAACAGGACATCGTCAGCGTATAGCATGCAGTCGACATTGAAGGATCGGATGATCTTGCAAATTGGCTGCATGTAAATGTTAAACAGGAGGGCTGAAAGGGAGGAACCTTGTGGGACTCCCTGGCTTTGGTGGAAAGGTTCGGATGTCATGCCTCCAGAACGCACATGTTGCCATCTTCCGGACAGGTAAGATCTGCACCATTCAAGAGCTCTACCAGTAATGCCTTTCTCAATTAGTCGACCTACGAGAAGCTCATGACTTACTGAATCAAAAGCTGCAGCGATGTCCAGAAAGATGAGAGCAAAACCTTGACGGATGTCATCGATGCCAGTGATTATCTTGCAGAAGAGGGTGGTAAGAAGAGTTTCCACTCCGTGGGATTCCCTAAAACCATGCTGGCAGGGGTCTAATGGTGCGGCAGTGTCGACGTGATCTTGTAGTTGTCGTTGTACCTCTTTTTCGATGATCTTCGCAAGCAGAGGTATACAGGATATAGGTCTGTATGAATCTACTTTTTGGGGGTCGAGTTTGCAGTTTTTCAAAAGAGGTCTGATAGAGGTGTGCTTAAGCGCTGAGGGGAAGGAACCTGTTATGAAGGAGAGGTTCATTATATTGGATAGTATTGGGCTGAAATGGCTGCGGAGCTCCTTAATCCAGAAGGCTGGGCAAGGATCGGACTGAGATGTGGTGGTGTTAAGGGCCATAATAGAGTCTTCAATTCCTTTCTTGGTAGGGGTAGAGAATAGCGGCACAGTCTGGATTTTGAATCCTTTCACCTCAGCCACTGTTTTGGTTTGCAGTTTGTTTGGCAAAGGCTGTAATCTACTACTGCTACTACTACTTCTTATCCATTTGTGGATAGCTTTAGGGTCTGTGGGCATAATTTACATCAGAGTGTTCCATTTTTGTCTATTTGGATTTCTTTTTGTTGCAGGTTGAGTTTGAAGGTTAGAATTGGGGATATGGGAAAGATATATTTATTTTTTTAAATTCAGTCTTCTTTGAGACTTCTTAATATTTTCTTCTCAATACTTACACGCTAATAGCAGACCAGGTTGCTAAAACATATCTCCAGGAACAAGCAGGAATGAGTCTTCACATATGGATATCGTCGGTACCGACGGAGCCTGCACGGGAACGCTCCCCAGCGTCCAGTAAGAAAGCTTTTGGGAGCATCCCACAGCGCCCGCGCGCTGCCTTCCCGCCTTTCCCAACCGCCTCTCTCCAATTCTTCTTTTCCGCGGAGCCAGCAGGTCGTGTTCCTGTCACCGCAGAAGTTTATTTTTTTTCTTTATTTTTCTGTGTCGCGTCTGCCTTCTTCGACATCAGACCGGTACCACCGGTCTTTTCTTTTCTTTTCTGTTCTTTCTTAAAAAACAAAACAAAACTATTCTTTACTTCAACTGTGCATTTTCAGTTTGGGCCTTAGGCCTGAATATTTTTCTCCTCATGGAGAAGCCTGCTTCCGGGTTCAAAAAGTACACAAAATGTGGCGGTACTATTTCTGTCACCGACACCCATGATTGGTGTCTAAAATGTTTGGGTCCTGACCATTCCATCACGGATTGTGTGTCCTGTACCATGATGTCTAAAAGGGGTCTGCAGAACCGAGCAGCCAAGCTCAGTACCCTGTTTCCCTCTGATGCAGCCTCGGTGGCATCGACGTCTTCCAGGGCTGCTTCTTCCTCCCATGGATCTCAGGTAACCAAACATAAATCTAGCCGGTCCTCGAAGGGCAAATCTCCCTCTAAGCATCGAAATGCCTCCGGGCTTGTCCTCGAGGATCCCGCACCGGCAAAATTACCCCAGCGGGAAGCTCCGGCTTCCAAAGCATTGTCTATGGGGGTCACAGGTTGACATCGATGGCTCGGCCTCGACCGATCACCTGTTGCCGTGTTCTGGGGTACCGGTGGCCTCCACTGGTACCGACATCCAGACTCTGGTGGCGTCCATGGATCAGAAGATTCTGTCCATGCAGCGCACCCTAACGGCGTTTATGCAGGCTGCGACACCTCCGGTACCTCAATAATCTCCATTGCCGGTACCGGCTCCGGCACCGGCATCGTTCCCGGTGCCGGTACCGATTGCATCGACATCGGCTTCGGTGTCGACTGCAACGGTACCCTGTCCTATGATGCCCATCGGTACCGAACTGGTACCGCTTACTCCCGATGTCGATCCCACTCGGTGCGCATATCGGGCTTTACAAGAGTATCCAGACAGGCGATACTTCGATTCCTCCGAAGACTCTGACGAGTTGGAGGCTTCTGTCGAGGCATCGGTACTTCTTCCTCAGGAGTCATCTTCTCCAAAACGAAGAATGTCTCCTCCAGAAGACTTGTCTTTTCAAGACTTCATTAGGGAAGTGGCTAGGGGGCCTCTCCATTACAGTGGCCCCTGAGTCAGAGCCTAGAGCCAAGCAATTAGATATTTTGCAATATCCTAAGGCTCCTAAAGAGGCAGCTACTTTACCTATTCATGAGATTCCCTATGATCTCATGTTGAGCATGTGGGAGACTCCTCTTACCACCTCTCCTCATTCTCATAGGTTAGACACCATGCATCGTGTCCCTCCTTGCCCTGGCTTTCATAAGACTCAGCTTCCTCACCACTCTATTGTGGTAGAGTCTGCCATGAGGAAAATAAAGAGTGCAAAAAGACACTCATCTAATCCTCCAGGACGTGAATGCAGGACCCTAGATGCTTTTGGCCGAAGGGTTTTCCAAGCGAAAATGCTTGCTGCCAGAATCAACTATAGTCTCTATATGGGGATGTTTCTAAAAGAAGTCACAGATCATCTGCAGACTTTAGCTCCTTTTATTTCAGAAGATAAAAGGCAGGAATTTCTCACTTGGCTCAAACATGCCTAGGATGTTTCCAAATTTTCCAACCGTGCAGCCTTTGACTCTTTTGAGTGTGTAAGCAGAGCCTCGGCTATTGCCATAGGTGCACGCAGAATTGCTTGGTTACAAGCCTCTGATTTGGAACTCTGGGTCCAAGATGAATTGGGAAATCTTCCTTGTACAGGTGAAAACCATTTTGGCAAGGATTGGCAAGCAAAGGCCACTCAGATGGATGCTGAGAACTCTGCTTTGGATCGACTTTCAAAGTCTACCTCTGCTCCTGTTAAGAAAAGATTGTTCAAAAAGACATCTTTTTCTAAAAAGAGAAGATATTATCCTTCTTATGGTCAGCAGGCATCTTCTGCAGGTTGTTTTGCTGCAAATTGTCAGCAACCACCTAAACAGGCCAAGTCAAAGGCTGCCAGGCCTCCCACGGCCCAGCAGCCTCAGCCTCCTCAGGGCCTTTGACTTGCAACTAGAGAACTTAGCCTTTCTAGCTCTGGAAGAACCAGAGCCCCTCACCATTCCAGGAAGGTTGGCTTACTTTGCTCCTAGATGGGAGCAAATCACAGCAGAGCAATGGACCCTCTCCATCATAAGTACCATGGTACTCTCCTACCCTATGCAGAATGAAAAGGGAACTACGCAAGCTGGAGGAAAACACAAACCGAGGAATGCAAGCGATTATACCTAACACTCCTCATGGAATACAAGAATGAGGTCAACCTTGCAAAAAAGATTCACCACACTAACCTACTTAATAAAGCTATCAATAGACCCAGAGAGCTATTTGAGCTTGTCAAATCACTCACCAAAACCTCCTAGGACACTGTCTATACCAACGAAATAAAGGCCCAGATGCTTGCAGACCATTACGCCAAGAAACTTCACCCGCAAGTACCCACAATCATCGATCAAAGCATATCTTTAGTCCTCACCCCTCGAGAAACTGGCACCGTCTCTCAGGCAGAATCTACAGCAGAATGGAATACCTTCCAGCAATTAGGTGAACAGCAGATCATAAACATCATAACCAATTTAAAATCCACCACCTCCCCTCTTGACCCATGCCCAGCGGCTTGGATAAAAGCAACTAAGAAAGAAATCGCAAAACCTATCTCCTACATTGTTAACCAGTCACTCCAACAAGGTACAATGCCGACCTATCTCAAGAGTTCACTTATAAGACCCATCTTAAAGAACAAAACACTCAACAAAAGTGATCCTGCATCATATCGACCGATCTCGAGCATATCATTCTTAGCTAAAACAATCGAAAAGGCGGTTCAGCAGCAGCTGCAGGATCACATTGACGATAGGAAAGCCTTAGATATGCATCAATATGGGTTTCGTCAGCATTACGGAGTAGAAACCCTACTGCTAGCACTCCTTGACAACCTCCTCAGGGGTCTCGAAAATAAAAATGCTATGTTCATACTTATATTTATCGACATCTCAGCTGCATTTGATACAGTACACCACGGCACCCTCTTAAACCGTCTGGCATCCATAGGTATAACAGGGACCCCTCTAAAGTGGTTTGCATCATACATATCCAATAGGATGCAACAAGTCCAATTCAACGACGATAAAGCCGATGCCTTCCCCCAGACCCAGGGGATCCCGCAAGGGTCCGCCTTATCTCTCCTATTTAATTTGTATATAAAACCAATCTGCGAGATCTTTCAGAAGTGCAACATCAATTACCACATCTATGCTGACAATGTGATGCTGTACACGCACCTTGACATATGTCATGGGGTAGACAGCATAAAAGGTGAAGTACTAAAGGCTAGTGCAGAGAATGAGCCTATTGGCCAGGAGATAGAGAGCACTAAGCCTGAAACACTAGGAAGCAAAATACAGGAAAAGCTCACTTGTCAGAAGCCAGATAGCATTGAGCCTGAGATAGTAAAGGACAGTGTGGGGGAAGGGCTTGCCTGGCAAGAGTTACAAAACACAGACCATGAAACATTAGGAAATAAAATAGAAGAAGAGCCTACCTGGCAGCCTCAAGGGCAGTTGCTGCAGGCCCGGAGCAGTGAGGCAGGAAAGGGGAAAGCAAACATTCCACAGAGTCTGTGTGACGTAGTGAGAATTGGAAATGCCAATCAGGCCCACCTGAACTCAGAGTCACGTTCCACGTTGAGTGAGTTGGGAGATAAAAGCAGCTGTGAAATCTCACACAAGCAGACTGAGGCCGAGCTGGGAGGTGAAGCATTGCATGCTGAGCTGGTAGTTGGAGCATGAGCAGGAGTTTGCAACTGAGACAGAGAATGGGAAACAGCAGGAGGAACACTGGCAGAGTAAGCTGGAGCCTGAGTTAGAGGTGAGACCAGAGCTTAAGTGCCAGGTGGAGAGCAGAGCTCAAGGGACCTCTAATTGCTGTTCCAGGCAAGCTGGGAGAAAAGCTGAGAGTGAAAATCCCAAGCCATTACCACAAGATACGGTACGTGAGGGAACCACTGCTGGTGGGAGGCAGGCTGACCAATCCAAGAGACTCAAGCAAAGCTGCAGCCAGGTCTCCCCAGCCAGAGAGGTCCTCATAACAAAGCAAACTGCTCAGCTAACAGGAAGCAGAGATCCCATACAGAGGAGCACCCAGGGAAGAGGGAGTGAGAGGCCATCAGCCAAGCCTCACAAACAGTTTTCCCTCACAGAGAAGTACAGGGCAGAGAGAAAGCCTTGGTTGGAGGCAGACGGATTGGAACTTATCTTTGGCAGAATAGAAGATAATTACTCTGTTTATGCAAAGGGGAGGAAAAGGAATCCCAGGGATAAAAGCCATGCAGACAACCAACAAAGGGTCTCTCTTATAGCCAAGCCAGGGGAAGGAATCCCCAGAACAATTCCTAATACCAGGGACTCTCCAAGGCAGCTCTCAAGGGTAATTACTGAGGTTTACCCAAGGCAAGATGCAGGATACAGTTTCATAAGGACTCCCAGTCCTTACACAGGAATAAGTTATACCCCCAGGCATGGGGAGAACTGTAGCACAGAGAATATTCATGTAACAACAGAAGGTGAGGAAGAGGTGCCTGATGATTGGGAGTGTCTTTATTGAAGTCAAGCAAGAAGTAGTATTTTGTGTACAGTGAAAATACTAGACGGTATTGCTGAAGGGTATTGTGCATAGTGAAATACTGGAGTGCATTGCCGAGGATATTGTGCACAGGGAAATTCGGGACTGTATCACTGAGAGATATTGTGCACCGTGTAAATACTGGACTGTATTGCTGAGAGAAAGCAGTATTATCATTTCTGGTTTAAAACCCTTTTGACCTGGTGAATTCAACCGTTCATTTATGTTGTCCCTTATGCTGTAACATCCTAAAGGGAAGGGGAATAAAACCCATCTTTTCATTTGGACCACAACTACAGAGTCCTTATTTCTTCTACAACACAATGCTACCCGGCTCTAGGCATCCGCCTAGGACCGGCAAGTAGTCACACATAACACAACCGGATTTCACTCCACTAGAAGAATGCCTCGACATGCTACAAACATGGCTTCAACAAAACATGTCAATAAACCATAAGAAAACAGGGGTCATGTTTATCTCCAAGAAAACCAATTTCATCCCGCCCACCACAGTCACCCTCAACAAAAACATATATCATACGAAGCCTGCAATAAAATATCTAGGGGTCCTACTAGACAGCAACCTTAAGATGGATAAACACCTCCGAACAATTAACCGAGCCATTTTTTACAAATTGAAAGTTCTTCAACCCCTTCGCAATATCCTCGAGAAATCTGACTTCAGGACTGTTGCACAAGCTCTAATCATTCCTCACCTAGACTACTGCAACGCCATTCTGCAAGGGCTTCTGAAGAGCACCCTAAATATCTTGCAAATGGCTCAAAATGTTGCGGCAAGAGTTGTCATGGAAAAAAGCGTCACAGATCACATAACCCCAGTGCTAATGGAACTGCATTGGCTCCCGGTAGCCACCCGCATCATATTCAAACTCCTCATAACAACGTTTAAGCTCATTCACAACATTGCACCCTCCTTCCTCGACAACCTAATCACTATGCAACCACACAACAGGACCAGAAGAACCATAAATCTCAACACTCTCTGTGTCCCGACCAGCATAAGAACTGTCAAAGCAGAAACAAGCAATAGAGCATTCACATATACAGCACCAACCCACTGGAACCAACTCCCACACGAGTTGCGACTGACAAATAATTTGAGTGAATTCAGAAGGAAACTCAAAACCCACTTATTTCAGGCTCACTACAACCCGACCTAAGTGCAACACCTTACCTCAACGAGATGGCTTTTGCCTGCCATGACGGCATTTGGAATACCGATATGTAATCTTGTATATATGTATATTTTAGGCCCCTCCCACGCACCTACAATCAAATGTATTTTTAGATTTGTGAGCCCCAATCCAATGTATAAAGTATCTAATTACTATTTCCTGTGTTATGTAAATCATTGCTCAATCGAAATGTGTATCTTAAAAATCACTGTATTGTACGATACATTATGATTCTGTAAAGTAAACCGCTGCTGATCGTAGGAAGCAGCGGTATACAAATGTTTACTAAATAAATAAAATAAATAAGGGAAGGGTACAAGCTCCATTTCTTAAGCCTTCCTCCTCACACCCTGGTGAAACAGTTCAATTCTCCAACATCTCTCCTCAACCTTCTGGGTCAGGAGATTGCTACCTTTCTTGCCCAAGGGGCAATAGAAGAAGTGCCTCTTCTTCAACAGGGCTCAGGGTTCTACTCCCCTTATTTTCTTATTCCAAAGAAAACAGGGGGCTACAGACCCATATTAGATCTCAGAGAATTGAACAGGTTTCTATTCAAGGAGAAATTCAAGATGATTTCTCTCGGTGCTCTGCTTCCATACCTTCAGAGTCAGGACTGGCTTTGTTCTCTAGATCTCAAGGATGCGTACACCCATGTCCTCATCCATCCAACACACAGAAGGTTCCTTCGGTTCCTTTTTCAAGGAAAGCAGTACCAATACAGGGTGCTTCCTTTCGGTCTGGCCTCTGCACCAAGGGTGTTCACGAAATGCATGGCAGTAGTAGCTGTATTTCTACGCACTCTAGGAATATTCGTCTTCCCATATCTGGACGACTGGCTCATTCGAGCTCCATCTCAAACAGAGGCCAAGACTTGTCTAACCTGCACAATGCGTGTCCTTCAATATTTGGGACTAGTAATAAACATCCCAAACTCCAGTCTCACCCCTACTCAGTCCCTCGAGTTTATAGGGGCTTTGTTGGATACCACAACTGCAAGGGCCTATCTTCCTCAGGCCCGTTGCCTACGCTTGGTGCAGTTAGCCTCCCAAATACAGTTAAATCCCCTTTTAACTGCTCGGGAAATGTTACAACTGTTAGGCCACATGGCATCCACTGTGCATATGGTTCCATATGCTCGCCTTCACATGAGGGCAGCTCAATGGACTTTGTCCACCCAATGGACTCAGGCATCAGGTTGCCTGTCAGACAAAATAGCAAACTCACCTGTTGCTGGGGTCCCCTTTTCAACAGTCACTTCCCCAAGCAACCCTTACAACAGATGCCTCTCCAATGGGCTGGGGAGCTCATCTGCAAGATCTCTCCACCCATGGCATCTGGTCTCCACAGGAGACTTCACTACACATAAATCTCTTGGAACTCAGAGCAATTTTCTTAGCTCTCAGAGTGTTCCACTCCCTGCTCAGCTACAGGACAGTCCTCATCCACACGGACAATCAAGTAGCCATGTTCTATGTAAACAAGCAGGGAGGGACTGGCTCTCTGTCGCTTTGCAACGAAGCTTTGCGACTGTGGGCCTTCGCCAGAGAGCATCAGATTCATCTTATGTCTGTATATTTTCCAGGCGTTCAAAACTCTTGGGCAGACAGACTCAGTCGAGTTCTGCTTCCACACAAATGGCCCCTCCACAGGGACCAGGTAGCCAGGATTTTTTGAATTTGGGGAACCCCGGACATAGACCTATTTGCAAGTCCATGGAATGCCAAACTTCCCTGGTTCTGTTCCAGGATTCCGTGTCAGGGAGTTCAGGCCAAGGATGCCTTCCTCCTTCACTGGGGTCAAGACTTCCTTTATACCTTTCCGCCCATTCCCCTAATTCCCAAAACACTGTTCAAGCTTCAGAGAGACCGGGGTTCTATGATCCTCATAGCACCACATTGGCCACGCCAAGTGTGGTGCCCTCTACTTCTGATCTCTCTCAAGCTCCATCCCTGGAGTTGGGCTCTGCTCCAGATCTTCTCTCCCAGGAAAACGGAACGTTGTGGCACCCAAACCCCCCCCCCCCCCCCCCAGTCTCTCCATCTCAGGGCCTGGTTGCTGAAGGCCTAGACCTTCAGGTTTTCCATCTCTCTCAGCAAGTCATAGATATTATTCATGCTTCTAGAAAGCCTTCCACTAGACGTTCCTATGCTTTCAAATGGAAAAGATTTACCATTTGGTGTTCAGAGAAGGGTCTTAACCCTCTTGCAATACCTTTGAATTTTTTACTAGAGTATCTTCTGCATCTTTCCCATGCAGGACTCAAAACGAATTCGGTAAGAGTCCATTTGAGTGCTATTGCAGCGTCCCTCAAGCCTCTCAATGGACAGCCTGTTTCCTCTCATCCTCTTATAGCAAGATTAATGAGAGGCCTTCTTTTAACTAAACCTCCCATTAGACCACCTCCAGTGGCATGGGACTTAAATCTGGTTCTTGGCCAGCTTATGAAGCCACCCTTTGAACCTTTAGCCACCACCTCCTTGAAATTTCTTTCTTGGAAGGTTATCTTTCTCATTGCAGTCACCTCAGCACGTCGCATCAGTGAGTTGCAAGCCTTGGTGGCTAATCCTCCTTATACAAGGTTCCATCATGATAAGGTAGTCCTCAGGACCAATCCACACTTTATGCCCAAAGTGGTCTCGCCTTTTCATCTGAACCAAGAGGTATATTTACCTGTCTTTTTTCCAGGACCTCATGCATCAAGTGCAGAGAGGAATCTTCATACCTTGGATTGTAAGAGAGCTCTTGCTTTTTACTTACAAAGAACACAGCAACATAGAAAGTCTTCTCAACTCTTTGTTGCTTTTGATCCTTCTCATTTAGTACTTCCAGTCTCTAAGAGAACACTGTCCAACTGGATTGCTCAGTGTATTTCTTTCGCCTACCAGAGTAGGAACATTTCCTCTGGAGGGCCATGTCATAGCTCACAATGTGAGAGCCATGGCAGCCTCAATAGCTCATCTAAACTCTGTGTCCATCGACCAAATCTGTCGAGCGGCCACCTGGGCCTCGGTTCATACCTGTACAGCCCATTACTGTTTGGACAAGGACTCCTGCCGGGATGCCTCGTTTGGTCAGGCTGTTCTCAAACACCTGTTCCATTCCTAATCAACTCCTACCCACCTACCCTGGTCGGATGCCAGAGATCCATGGGAGGAGGTAGAGTCCTTTTCAAGGACACACAACCTGGGGTTTCTCCCTTGCATCTGCAGCTAGGGAGTCCCCATATGTGAAGACTCATTCCTGCTTGTTCCTGGAGATGGCACAGTTACTTACCTGTAACAGGTGATCTCTGGGAACAGCAGGAATAGGTCTTCACAACCCACCCACCTCACCTAGGAGTTGTATCTCTCTATCTTTCCTTTCCTCTCTCTCTCTTTGTCTCAGCTTTAAAACTCGAACTTGAGAGAGGCGGTTGGGAAAGGCGGGAAGGCAGCGCGCAGGCGCTGTGGGATGCTCCCAAAAGCTTTTTTACTGAACGCTGGGGCGCGTTCTCGCGCAGGCTCCGTCATTACCGATGATACCCATATGTGAAGACTTATTCTTGCTGTTCCCAGAGATCACCTGTTACAGGTAAGTAACTGTGCTTTACCCCCACTCAAAAACCGCATGAGGTAGGGAAGGTAAAGGGGTAGGGAATGGGGATTTTTAAAGGGCTGAAGAACCCCGTTGTTTAATATAGTTTTATTAGGTAAGTGATCACCATTATATTTGTTTGGGGTAATCCCATTATGTGTTGGACGTTTTGGGAGTGCAATGGCAGCAATGATAAAATGAGTGAACATAAGAACATAAGAAATGCCATACTGGGTCACAGCAAGGTCCATCAAGCCCAGTATCCTGTTTCCAACAGTAGCCAATCTAGGTCACAAGTATCTAGCAGTTTCCTAAAAGACACAGTTTCCACAATGCTTCTATTGGGGCAAGCAATGGATATCCCGGGTCCCCTTTAATAATGATTCCTGAGCAGTCCTCCAGTTTAGTCCTCCACCTCTGGGTAGTGCACCTCTCCTGCAGCATGGAGACTGGACCAATCAGAATCTTGTCCTCACCGGCTGTATGCTGCTGGAGATCCCATGAGCCCCCAGTGTGTCCAGTCTCCATGCAGCAGGAGGACTTGTGAGCCTTGAGCTGGGCTCACTTAGGGACTAAATAGGCAACACTGTAGTTAGTTTTCAATATTTATTTTTATTCCCTTTAACTTATTTTACTTTCCTTCTTTTCAGGTTACTGCGCCTTTAAAAAAAAAAAAGAAAAAAAGAAAAGAAAAAGGACTACTGGGGCACAATTTCAGGGGAGCCGGGCTTTACACTGCCCTTCTGCCCCTTTTACTATTCTGCTGTCATTTCCTTATTCAGCCGGCAGTTGCCGATCTCTCCTCCTAGACGGTATGGGGGAGAGATCTGTCAGTGGCAATCACACGCTCGGCGGTGCAGGGCCTTGGTTGACGGCATCCAACGTGCCGGAGCGGAGAGCAGCGTGCAGGACCCGGCGTCTCAGATCTTGGCACACGAGACGGTGCGGCGGAGAGAGCTGGTCTTTGGGGGTAAGTCTCTGGTTATTTGAGGGAGCGCTAGGCATCTGAAGGGCAGCGATCAGGGACGTGAAGGCTCGGACCGCATCAGGGGCTTTTTCGCACCATTTGTTTATTTGAGGCGGCGGCCATTTTCTTTCCCGCACGGACAGCGCTGGCTGGAGGGCCTCAGTGCAGGGGTTTACTCAGCGGCACAAGCGGGCAGGTGTCTGGAGAGCTAATTTCTCTTTCAGTGCTCTAGACTGGCTTGGATCTTTTGATTATAGGAGATTTGTTTTGTTTTTGGGAGTTCTGTAAAAAAACAAAACAGGACTTTGAAGATATATTTGTTTTTTCTTGGGGAGAGGTCAGTTACATCTGAACCCAGGTAGCAAAATCCACTTCACTCTCTCTTTTTCGCTAGTTCTTCATGTCTACTCGTCCGCAGTGCGTGGTCCGTGGCTCACGCAGGGGGACAGTGGCTGATACAGGAATTTGTAGGGGCTGCTCTACTGTTCCAACGTGGAGCAAGAAATGGAAGATAGAGCAGTCCAGGACTCCCTAGATGCTGTGATAAGTGCTGGGGCTGAGCTGTCTCCAGGGACTCCGGCAGCATCTCCACCGGCTATGCCCGCGGCACCATCGGCGTTCGGCTGGTAGGGGGTGCTGAAGCGTCATTGGGAGATTTTTCCCCGGACTTTGTCCTTCTAATGCATCAGGTTTTTCGCTTGGGGCGGCTTGGGAAGTTGTCCGAGTCCTTCTCGCTGTTGGCGCCTCTGCAGTCCCCCAAAGGGGAGGACGCGAGTGGAGATAACCCTAAACCTGCTAAGCGACCTCAGGGCGCAGATTTGGAGCAGGCAATCCCAGAGTGGCAGGATACGGACGAGACTGAGGTAGAACCCGAAGATGGAGTTGACGAATTGGAAGAAGGAGAGATTCCTGAGCCCAAAGATCAGGCAAAGATAAGGGTGTTTCGTAGGGAGGAAATTGTACCCCTGGTTACGGAATCTCTCCAGGCGCTCAATCTTGCTACAGCTCGGCCGGAAGAGGAGGAGGATCTAGAGCAGGGGTTCTCAACCCTGTTCTCGTGACCCACCTAGCCAGTCGGGTTTTCAGGATAACCACAATGAATATGCATGGAAGAGATTTGCATATAATGGAGGCAATGTATGCAAATCTCTCTCATACATATTCATTGTGGTTATCCTGAAAACCCGACTGGGTAGGTGGGTCCCGAGGACAGGGTTGAGAACCCCTGGTCTAGAGGATCCCCTCATTCAGGCGGTGCGAGACTCACAAACTGTGTTCCCGGTTCATAGAGTTGTAGATCAGATGATTCAAACGGAGTGGGATCATCCTGAAGCGGGATTGAAGGGGATCCGGACAATGAACAGGCTCTATCCTTTGGCGGATAAAGACAAAGAAACGTTTCGGTCACCGAGAGTAGACGCGGCGGTGTTGGCAGTGACGAAGAGGACGACTATTCCGGTGGAAGGTAGTGCTGTGTTAAAAGACGCGCAGGACAGAAAGATGGATGGATTGTTGAAACAGGCATTTGAGACTGATGCTCTATCTTTGCAGGCCTCTATTTGTGGCACCTGGGTGGCTAGGGCTTGCCTGCAGTGGGCCCAGCACTTAAGACAGGACCCTCGCCTGGATCAGCAGGGTTTGCTGGAGGTGACACGGCTGGAATCTGGCTCTGCATATTTGGCAGGCGTACACTATGACTTGATCCGAGGGTTGGCGAATAGCATGGCATCCATGGTGGCCACACGGAGGTCCGTTTGGCTACGGAATTGGGCGGCCGATGGCTCTTCTAAGTCACGACTCAGCAAGCTCCCCTTTAAGGACAAGTTGTTGTTCGGAGAGGATCTCGATAAGCTGGTAAAGGATTTGGAGAAGTCCAAAGGAGGCAGACTTCCGGAAGATAAGCCTAAGCTGGGCAGATCCTTGCCCACAGTTCAAGGTCAATTTCGCGACTTCAGGAGATTTCGTTCTTCCCGCCTCGGAGGGTTCCAGCGCAGCAGGTTTGCCTCAAGATCCCAAGGTTTTCGTGGGTTTCGCGGGGCATGCAGAGGTTTCGCAGCAGCCTCTTCCTCTTCCTCCTCCCCTTCTTTTAGTCGAAAGCCGCAATGAAACGTGCCGGGCCCTGGGAGGAAGTCAATTGATCGGAGGTCGGCTTCGGGATTTTCTTCCTGCCTGGGTCCAAATAACGTCAGATCAGTGGGTGGAGATAATTCGAGAAGGCTATGCTCTGGAATTGGCTTGTCCGCTCCAGGACTCCTTTGTCCTGTTGCCCAGCAAAGGACGGCAAAAAGCTTTAGAGATCCATCTAACGTTGGATCGGCTGTTAAGCTTGGGGGTGATATTCCTGTCCCTGTCTCCAACCTTGGTCTAGGTCGCTACTCCATTTATTTCATGGTGCCAAAGAAAGATGGGTCCCTTCGGCCTATTCTCGATCTCAAAAGAGTGAATCGTCTGCGGGTGCCCCATTTTCGCATGGAAACCCTAAGGTCCGTCATCGTAGCGGTGCGTCAAGGGGAGTTTTTTACGTCACTCGATCTCACAGAGGCCCTACTTGCACATTCCGATCAGAGTGGCCCATCAAAAATACCTAAGGTTCGCATTCCTGTGGGGCCATTATCAATTCCAGGCGTTGCCGTTCGGGTTGGCTATGGCCCCACACACCTTCACCAAGATCATGGTGGTAGTGGCAGCAGCGTTGCAAAAAGAGGGTATCCTAGTCCATCCTTATCTCGACGATTGGTTAATCCGAGCAAAGTCCAAGGCGGAGAGTTTGCAGGTCACGGACAGAGTGGTGCAGCTCCTGCAGAGTCTCGGCTGGGTAGTCAACGCAAAGAAGAGTCACTTGGTTCCGACTCAGTCTCTTGAATATCTAGGTTTGCGGTTTGACACTTCAAGAGGATTGGTTTTCTTGCCGGTTCGCCGTGCGCAGATCTTGCACCAACTCATACGCAAGTTCTTGAGGATCCCAGCGCCGTCCGCATGGTGGTACCTTCAGCTGTTGGGGACCATGGCGGCGACTTTGGAAGTGGTACCGTGGGCCAGGTTCCATATGCGGCCATTGCAAAGAGCGCTACTGCGGCGCTGGTCGAACCAGTCGGACTCGCTGAACAAGCGTCTTCCCTGCCCGATGCGAGTCCGCAGAGCCCTGCAGTGGTGGCTGGCTCCGGAGTCTCTGCAGGCAGGCATGCCCTTGGAACAACCAGTTTGGCTCCCGCTGATGACAGATGCAAGTCTGGCGGGGTGGGGAGCCCATTGCGAGGACCGGTTTGCACAAGGGATCTGGTCTGCCCAGGAAGCCTCATGGTCGATCAACCGCCTCGAACTACGGACAGTGTTTCAGGCGCTGCAGGTGTTCGAGAGTTCAGTGAGGGGTCGAGCAGTGCGAGTTCTCTCAGACAATTCAGCAACAGTAGCGTACCTCAACCGGCAAGGCGGAACGGGGAGTATAGCCATGGAGGAAGAGTCCGAACAGCTCTTCGAATGGATAGAGCCTCGTCTGCTGGCCATTTCAGCAGCACACATTGTAGGGAAGGACAATGTGATGGCAGATTTCCTCAGCAGGGTGCGGGTGGACACCGGAGAGCGGGAGCTTCTTCCGCAGCTGTTCACGCAAATTGTCCGCAGATGGAGGCTGCCAATAATGGATCTCATGGCGACCTTTCAGTCGGCAAAGACAAGTCTGTTTTTCAGCAGACAGAGAGAAAGACTGTCTGAAGGCATAGACGCGCTCATTCAACCCTGGCCGGAGTCCGAACTCCTTTGTCTTCCCTCCATGGGCTCTTATAGGCTGAGTGGTTCAACGCATAGAGGCACAACATGGCATGGTACTGTTGGTGGCCCCAGATTGGCCCAGACACCCGTGATACGCAGATCTAGTTCAACTGCACGACGGAGAGCCATGGAGGCTACCGCCATTAGGGAATCTTCTGGTTCATGGTCCCCTATGAATGCCCCAGGTGGATCGATTCTCGCTTACGGTATGACCATTGAAAGGGCACGGTTGAAAAAGAAAGGTTATTCGGTGGCGGTAATTGCCACGCTGCTTTGGTCGAGGAAAACATCCACATCTCTCGCGTACGTGCGCGTGTGGCGGATCTTCGAAGAGTGGTGTTTCAGGCGACACATCTGTGTGGCGACTGCTTCCGTTTCAGTAATACTCAGTTTCTTGCAAGACGGATTCAAGAAAGGCTTAGCTGCCAGTTCTTTGAAAGTCCAGCTGGCGGCTCTCTCGTATTACAGGGGCAGGATTCAAGGGTGCCACTAGGGTTGCATGCCAATGTACAGCGTTTCCTTAAGGCAGTTTTCTGGCTTCGGCCTTCGCACAGAGTGCATGTGCCTCCGTGGGACTTGAATCTGGTTTTGGAGGCCTTGGTCAAGAAACCCTTTGAACCCCTGAGCCAGGCTTCTGTTAAGGGCTTAACATTGAAGATGGTGTTCCTGATGGCCATCTGTTCTGCGAGGCGAATTTCGGAGTTGCAGGCGCTGTCGTGTAGGGAGCCGTTCTTGTCTTTTTTGAGGGACAGGGTAGTTCTACGACCGGTTCCATCCTTTCTTCCTAAGGTAGTCTGTCTGTTTCATTTGAATCAGTCAGTCTTTCTTCCAGTATTCAACTCTGGGGCGGAACAGTCCACAGACCGGGGCTTGCATCGTTTGGACTTCCGACGGGTGTTGCCGCCGGTACCTAAAAGTTTGAGGCCTTCCGTAAGTTGGACCGGTTCTTCGTGCTGTTCGGCGGGGTGTGGAAGGGAGAAGCGGCGGCGAAGGCTTCCTTTCCAGATGGGTGAAGGAGGCAATTGCGTCGGCATATATTTTGCAAGGTTGTCTGGTTCCGGTGGGGTTGCGGGCACATTCTACTAGAGCACAGGTGACATCGTGGGCGGAGCACAGCTTAGTTCCGCCTGCGAAAATTTGCAGGGTGGCTACCTGGTTGTCTCTTCACGCTTTCAGCAAACACTACCATCTGGATGTTCTGGCAGTGGGGGATTCCCGCTTTGGATCGGCAGTATTACACACCGGTTGGAGAGGTCCCACCCAATGTTAACTGCTCTGTTACATCCCAGAGGTGGAGGACTAAACTGGAGGACTGCTCAGGAAATGGAAATTACACTTGCCTGGTAATTGTGGTTCCTGGAGGGACTCTAGTTTAGTCCTCATCCCCACCCGGGAGAGAGTTTCTGGCTGAACGGTGCGATAGCTGCGGGGAGAGAGGGTACCGATAAGCAAATTACAGTATGGTTCATGTTTGGAATCTCTGGCTATGGCCGGGCTCTCCTTTCCCCTTCTGTTCTTTTTTCTTGAACTTCTGCTGTCGCTATCACTTATTCTGGGGTGAGGGGCAGAAGCAAAGTGTGGAATCCTGGCTTCCTCGTTTGGTGGGGGGGGGGGGGGCGGCGGTCAGGAGGATTGCTTAACGCTAATGTTTTACCTTACTAGTTTACGATTAGTTAGTTCTTATCTGTTCATGTGTTGCTTCTTTATGTCTGCTTTGTCAGTAGTTCACTGGGGGCTCATGGGATCTCCAGCAGCATACAGCCGGTGAGGACAAGATTCTGATTGGTCCAGTCTTCATGCTGCAGGGGGAGGTGCACTACCCAGAGGTGGAGGACTAAACTGGAGTCCCTCCAGGAACCACAATTACCAGGTAAGTGTAATTTCCATTTTATGGACCTTTCCTCCAGGAACTTGTCCAAACCTTTTTTTAAATCCGGCTACACTAACAGCTTTTACTACATCCTCCGGTAATGAATTCCAGAGTTTGATTACACATTGAGTGAAAAAATATTTTCTCTTATTAGTCTTAATTAGGTTACCCTGTAGCTTCATTGCATGTCCCCTAGTCTTTCTACATTTTGATGGTCTAAACAATCGATCTGCGTTTACACGTTCTACTCCATTCATTAATTTATAGACCTCTATCATATCTCCCCTCAGCTGTCTCTTTTCCAGGTTGAGGAGCCCTAACCTTTTTAGCCTTTCTTCATAGGGGTATCTTTCCATCCCCTTTACCATTTTCCTGACTCTTCTCTGTACCTTTTCTAATAACGCTATTTCCTTTTTAAGATACGGTGACCAGAATTGCACACAATATTCAAGGTGCGGTTGCACCATGGAACGATACAGAGGCATTATAATATCCTTTGTTTTATTCTCCATTCCTTTCCTTATGATAACTAGCATTCTATTTGCTCTCTTGGCCGCCGCTGCACACTGGGCAGAAGGTTTCAACATGTTATCCACGATGACGCTTAAATCTTTTTCCTGGGTGGTGGTTCCTAATGTGGAACCTTGCATCGTTGAACAGTATTTTAGATTATTCTTTCCTAGGTGCATAACTTTGCACTTTTCCACATTGAATTTCATCTACCATTTGGTGCCTAGTCTTCCAGTTTATCAAGATCCTCTTGCAATTTTTCACAATCCTCATGTGTTTTAACAGCTTTGAATAATTTTGTCTCATCTGCAAATTTGATTACCTCATTCGTTATTCCCATTTCCAGGTCATTTATGAATATGTTAAAAAAGCAGCAGACCCAGCACTATTCACCTTTCTCCATTGAGAAAATTGGCCATTTAGTCCTACCCTCTGCTTTCTATCTTTTAACCAGTTCCTGATCCACAATAGTACACAGCCTCCTATACCATGACTTTTTAATTTTGTCAAGAGTCTCTCATGAGGGACCTTGGGAAAGGCTTTCTGAAAATCCAGATACACTATTTTTTTTATTTATTTAACATTTTTTTATATACCATCTTTCAGATTCTCAAGGCAGTTTACATGGAACAGAACTTGTTTACATAAAACGTTTCATTAGAACTATGTACAAGAGCAGTTAACAGTGCTTACATTTAACAATTAACTATTTACAACTATATCAGCACTATATCAACCAACTCACCTTTGTCTACTTGTTTATTCACACCTTCAAAAAAACATAACGGATTAGTAAGACAAGACCTTGGTTGTCCAAATCCATGTTGGCTGTCTCCTATTAAGCCATGATTATCTGCAGTACATGTTCAGTAATTTTGTTCTTTATAATGGTTTCTACCATTTTTCCGGATTACCCCTGGAATCCTTTTTAAAAATTGGCGTTCCATCCTCCAATCTTCAGGTATTACAGATGATTTTAATGATAGTTCATAAATTGCTAATAGTAGGTCTGCAATATCATATTTCAGTTCTTTCAACACCCTTGGATGTATACCATCCGGTCCTTGTGATTTGCTACTCTTCAGTTTACCAAATAGTTTTAATACATCTTCCCGGTGTATCGAGATTTCTTTCAATTCTTCTGCGGCATCACCTTTAAATACCATTTCAGTCATGGGTAACATCTCCACATCTTCCACAGTAAAGACCAAAGCAAATAATTCATTCAGTCTCTCCACTATGACCTTGTCCCCTCTTAGTGCCCCTTTTACCTCTCTATCATCTAATGGTCCAGCTGACTCTGTCACAGGTTTTTTTGCTACAAATGTACTTGAAAAAGTCTTTATTATGTGTTTTTGCTTCTACAGCAAACTTCTCTCTTTGCCTTCTTTATCAATCCAGTGCTTATGTTTCCAGTTTTCATCGATTTGTGCTCATATTTTTGGACATCTCCGCTGCCTTTGATTCTGTAAACCACAACATACTGCTGCAACGTCTGAGTGAGAAGGGAATTCAAAACACAGCACTTGAATGGTGTAGATCCTACCTTTCCAATAGGTGGCAACAAGTTAAAACAGGTCAGGAATCATCAGAGCCATTCCTACAGTCTCAAGGTGTACCTCAAGGATCTTCATTATCAGCATTAATGTTCAACATTTATATGCAGCCGATATGTGAGTTGATCCGATCCTTCAACGTGCAATGCCTGGCATACGCAGATGACATCCTCATTTACATGCCGTTTAATACTGACCAACCAGTGTTCACACCAATAATTAATTGTTTTGGTGCAATAGCCGAATGGCTGTTGACACAAAACTTAAGAATAAATCACAACAAAACTGATGTATTATTTGTCACAAGAAATCGCAAGTTCATACCCCCTCCGTCACTGCTAATCAATAACATAGAACTGACGTCAAAACCCACTATCCGATACCTCGGCATCACATTGGATCAACACCTAGATATGACAACGCATGTGAAGAATGTGACAAAGAGGATATATCATAAGATCAGAACGCTACGCCACCTCCGACCACTACTTGACTATACTGATTATCGCTCAATATTCCAGGCTCTAGTCATCCCTCACCTAGATTTTGCGAATATTATCCTCCATGGCCTCTCTCAATCAACCTTAAATCCACTTCGTCTGGCTATGAACGCAGCTGCAAGAGTCCTCTCTGGGTCACCAAGAGCTGCTCACATAACGCCAATCATGAAGGACCTACACTGGTTACCATTACAAGCCAGACTTACATATAAGTCTCTAGTTCTGACCTTCAAGGCCAGGAATAACTACCCTCCGACACCAATTAGCAAACTAATACATAACACCCTCGAAAATAGAAACAGAAGGACCACTGCTATGAATACCTTAGTAGTTCCCAAGATGATGACATCTTGTACTAAAGCTACATCGAACAGAGCTTTCTCTTTATTTGCACCCCTGAACTGGAATTTACTTCCTCATGAAATTCGTTGTATCAAAAACCTTTTACAATTCAGGAAAGCCGTGAAGCATCACTTATTCACAAAATTCTACCCAGAAGTGACCCCGCATGTCCACTCAAACAACAGACCTCCAACGTGCACTAAACACCATATTACCTTAATTCAACCAGAAAATGGTTAAGCTCCACGATAGCTCCACATCCTCTGTTGATTCCCACCTCCTACATAAATTACGCAGATAATATCCACTTGAGCTAACATATTTATTTATTTAGTAAAAACATATACATATATGATGTTGACTGTACATAGTTTTACCTGTTAATCCATGTTATATATTCCCATGTTCTATGTAAACTCAATGTTACTTGCATACATTGTTGTATATTTTGTTCAATGTACACCGCACTGATCTTAATAGCGCGGTATATAAGAAATGTTAAATAAATAAATAAAATAAAATTTAGTTCCTTTTTCCATTTCCTGAAAGATACCTTTTGGAAACAAAAACCTCTGACCTCACTTTTAAACCATGCTGGCTGTTTTTTGGACTTCCTTTCACTGTTCCTAAAGCATGGAATACAGCTGGTCTGGGCTTCCAAATTAGTTTTTTTAGACAACACCCATGCTTGATGTAAAGCTTTAACCTTTGCAACTGCTCCTTTTAGTTTTTTCTTAACTGTTTTCCTCATTTTGTCATAGTCTCCCTTTTGAAAGTTAAAAGGTAGTACTGTGGATTTCCTTACTGTCCTTTAATCAAATGCGATCTGCTATGATCACTATTGCCAAGTGGTCCCAACACCCTTATCTCTTGCACCAGATCTTGTGTTCCACTAAGGACTAGATCCAAAATGGCTTCCCCTCTGGTCAGTTCATGAACCAGCTGCTCCAAGAAGCAGTTATTTCACCTTATCACCCTAGCATGTCCTGCCGTGACACTGACCCAGTTGATACCGGGGTAATTGAAATCACCCATTATTATTACTGTACTGTAACTTTTGTTAGCTTCCCTGATTTCTTTGAGTGTTTCATCATCCATTTGTTCACTCTGGCCAGGCGGTCGATAATACACCCCCATTGCCATCGCCTTCCCCTAACCCTTTTTACATGGAATTTCAATCCATAGAGATTCCACAGTGAATTTTGTTTCCTGCAAAACTTTAATCCTTTGACTCTGTGCTCTCTCTCTAACATATAGTGCAACCCCACCATCAATTTGATCTGCTCTATCATTACGATATAGTTTGTACCCAGGTATCACAGTATCCTACTGGTTGTTCTCCTTCCTCCATGTCTCTGAGATACCAATCGTATATAACCTCTCATTTAGTGCTATATATTCTAACTCTCCCATCTTATTTCTTAGACTTCTGATATTTGCATGCAAGCATTTTAGAGGCTGTATTTTATTCGCATTAATCTGACTATCGGTAGGCAAGGGTAATTTGGAATCTTTAAGCTCTGTCTGCTCTGTACTCAAGGGCATTTGGGCTACTTTTTTCTTTATTGGAACCTCTTCTGCTGATATACCCTAACTTCAAACTTTTGCTAGTATTCTTCAAGGATATATTGTTCCGAACCATGTTTTTGGGCGTCTATCGGCTTTCCCCTATTATCTAATTTAAAAGCTGCTCTGTCTCCTTTTTAAAGGTTAATGCCAGCAGCCTGATATTATGAGCTGCATTCCTCTCCTTACATAAATTTTTGATTACTTCATACAGGTTTTGAGTGGTGTCGATATTTTTGTAACCTGATCTGGTGGTATTGTATAAGTTTTGTAAAGAAAACATGGTTGCTGCTGTTAAGTGCCGTCGAGTCGGTGTCAACTCATGACGACCCTCTGGATAGTTGTCCTAAATTGTGTTCGGTCTTTAGTCATGTGGCTCATTGTTGACAGACTAGCAGCCGTAACTGCTGTTATTGTATCGATCCATCTAATTGCTGGCCTTCCTCTTTTGCATTGACCTTCTACCTCTAATGATCTCTCTATTTGCATGATGTGTCCAAAGTATGAAAGTCGAAGTCTTGTCATCTGAACTTCTAAAGAAAGCTTAGGTTTGATCTCCTCTAGTACTGACTGGTTTGTTCTTCGGGCAGTTCATGGTATACACAGTATTCATCACCAGCACCATAATTCAAAGGCATCAATTTTCTTTCTGTCTATCTTTTTCACTGTCCAACTTTCGCATCCATATGACATTACTGAAAATGCCAAGGCTTGAACAAGCCAAATCTTTGTATGGAGAGAGATATCCCTGCTCTTGAAAATCTTGTCTAGGTCCTTCATAGCCATTCTGCCAAGAGCAGTGTGTCAGATTTTTTGATTGCTTGTTGCTTCTTTATTGATAGTTGATCCAAGTAGATTAAAGTTGTTCACGATTTAAATTTCTTCTCCTTCAACAATGAACCTGTTGATTATGCCAGTTGTCATGATCTTTGTCTTCTTTACATGTGCAGGCCCATTTTGAGACTGTTCGATTGTGAGAAGCAAATGTTTCAGATCATCTTCACTTTCAGCCAGTAATGTGGTATCATCAGCATAGCGAAGGTTGTTGATGAGTCTTCCACCAATCTTCACTCCTCTGTTGTCTTCATACAATCCTGCTTCTCTGATTTGTTCTGCATATAAATTAAACAGGTAGAAGGAAAGTATGCAACCTTGTCTTACACCTTTGCTTATTTTAAACCATTCTGTTTCCCCTTGTTCCGTTCAAACTGTTGCTTCTTGATCAATGTACATATTTTGCAAGAGAACAATGAGGCGTTCTGGTGTATCCATGCTTCTTAATGTGGCCCAGAGTTCTTAATGTGGCCCAGAGTTTCTCATGGTTTACATTTGTTCATAGAACTCATCAATTTCATCCTTTTCTGCAGCTGTTGTGGGGGCATATACTTAAATTGTAGTTGTATTTATAGGCATTCCTTGTAGACGAATAGAGATTAAGCGTTCACTGACTGCATTGTATTTCAGTACAGTTCTTGCAAGTTTCTTCTTAATTATAAATGCAACATTATTTCTTCTTCATCTTTCATTTCCAGCATAGTAGACCATGATCTGATGCAAAGTGCCCTATGCCAGTCCATTTCAATTTGCTGACACCCAACAGATCGAGTTGTGAATGTTCCATTTCATTCTTGACCACCTCCAACTTCCCTTGGTTCATGCTTTGTACATTCCATGTCCCAATATGTAAGACGTCTTTACAGCTTCTGACTCTCATTTTTTTTGGACTTCTTAATTTGAAGAAAACATGAAGAAATCCCAAAGATTTAGTATTTTTGATAAATAGACATTTTTTTCCATGGACTTTTTTTTATTTTGATGATACGGTAGTCCAGTGGTAATTTTATATCTTACTGCATTTGTTTGCTACCAAAAGATTTATTTTAGTAGTTTATCCTCCAGAAATAGGGGTTTAAGATCTTTTATAATTTTCCTTAGTCTTTCTAGTTCTGGATTATGTGTTCTCTGGGAACAAGCAGGACGTTGGTCCTCACATATGGATGATGTTGGCGCTGATGGAGCCCTTACAGTAACCTCTCCCCAGCTTTCAAAGAAAGCCTTTGGGAGATGTAGCACGCATGTGTGTGGTCCCCTTCCCACCTAAGGGTGCCATCTTGTCCCAATCTTCTTTTTTCCACGGACCCCATTGGATGTGTGCCTGTTTCCCCTGGAAAAGTTGATCTTTTTTTTTGTCTTTTTGTCTTGGTCTTCTCCAGTCACGTACCGGTTCCCCCCCCCCCCCCCGCCTCCTGATTCCTCTTGACTCTGGCGTTGCATTTTTCTTCAGGTTCTTTTTCTTTTCCCCTTCGGGGTTTTTTTTCTCCGGTGCGTGTGTTTTCACTCCATTTCTGGCCAGCCTAGAGAGTTTGACCTTGAGGAAACTGTCTTTCCTGCCATGGTCTTGGTCAGTGGCTTTAAGTCATGCATCCGTTGCATACACATGTCATGCACTGACCCGCATGATTGTTGCCTTCGGTACCTCAGGCTGGATCATGATGCCTTGGTGTGTGTGCTCTGCCAGCAGATGACCTCCAAGTTCCTCTGAGGCTGCAAGAAGCAGCATGAATCTATTTTCCAGAGTCGTCTACAGAGCCAGCACCCTCGAGGGCTTCGACTTCATGTGACAGCTGCACTACCTCGAAGCCTCGAGAACACGGCGCGTCGAGCCAAGACTCCCTCATGGAGGGATGCCCCTCAAAGAGTCTGACATCATCGGTGGCTTCCTCAGGTGATAAGTCTGGGACTGTGGGGAAGTCACATGGTACCCGGCCTCGGAGCCCTCGACGTGAGGCCAAGGGCGATGGCGGGGAGCAGCCCTCGAAGTTGTCCCAGCAGGAGAAAATGCCATCGGCCTCCATCCTCATCAAGGATACCCCCTCGACTGTGCTGGCATCAAGTCCGATGTCCTCTGTGCATGTGTCAGTGGCTGCAGAGCCATTGGACATCGAGGCCTGGATTGCAGCATTAGTACACAGTCTGTCTGCTTTCATGGCCCAACAGAGGACTCTGATGTTTGGGTCATCCATCCCAATCACTGGCCCGTCCACAGCGAGGGCCACCCCAGAGGTGGAGCCATACCTCAAGCGTCACTGGCCTTGAGATGCTCCTTGGGCCCAATCCCAGTCGGGATCGAGGACTTCCCCACACAGCACATCCAACTTGGGGCACAAGGATATCGAGATCCTCAGGCTATCAGAGCTGGGGCTCCAGCCCTAAGCCCGAAGAACATGTGAAGTCTCCTCTGACTCTGGGTCGGACTGGGAGACAGAGGACAATGAGTCCCCAGGCACCCAGCTCCACAGGGATGTGGTCTTGGACCCATCCCCCCCCCCCCCTTGGAGACACATCCCTACCAGAATACCTGAACTTTGTGAGGGACATGGCGAAGGTTCTTGCCTTCACTGCCAAATCCCAGGAAGAGCCTCAGACAGAGGACCTTGAGATCCTCCCGTACAAGGTGCCCCCCAAAGAGGCTCTCGCAGTGCCTGTTCCTCCTATCCTGGAGCATCTTCTCTTCCGAATGTGGGAGAACCTGGCCTCAGTTCCCATCATGAACTGGCGGCTGGTCTCAATGTATGGGTTTGCCGGAGTCCTGGCTTCCAGAAAGCTCAACTGCCTCACAACCCCATGGTTTTGGAGTCAGCCATGCGGAAGCTTTAGAGACAGAAAAGGCACTCTTCAATATCCCTGGGTAGGGAGGTCCGTGCCATGAATGCCCTGGGCAGAATATGCTTCCAGGGCTTGATGCTCATCAGCCGTATCCAAGCCTTACAAGCTGTACATGGGCATGTACCGGCGGGATATAGTGAAGGAACTCGCCGGGTTCGCAGTTGGTCTCTCCAAGGAACCTCTTTAGTGGTTCCGGACCCTGGTCTCCACGGTCAGGGAGTGCTTCAAGTTTGATTCGAGTGGCCTATAATGGCTTTGAGTTGGCAGCTGGAGTAGCAGTGGTGAGCATTAGTGCCTGCCGCCATGCCTGGCTACAGTCTTCTGATGGAGCAAGTTGGTCAATGTCCCTTGCCGGGGTGAGAACCTCTTCGGTAAACCCATGATGGAAAAGGCTGCTGAGCTGGAGTCCGAGTTCATGACCAGAACCAGACTCTCCAAGAAGACCACGGACCCTTCCCGCGGAAGGCTTCAGGCAAAAGTCATTCTACTCGAAAAAGAGGAAGGCTTACAGAAACTACCCTAAACACTTGACCTTCCCAGCTCCCCAACAGGACCATCAGGACAAGGGCATGGCCCTCGTAAGCCTAAGGGTCCCAGCCTGCACTTCAGGCTGGGAGTGGGGGGTGACTCCTGGGGCATAGCCTCTCTTCCCCTGGGAGGACCTGCCCTGCAGCACATCGGGGGGCATCTGGTGTTTTTTTGGCAACCGCTAGCCCGCCATCACCACAGACGGGTGGGCTTTGCAGGTAGTGAAGGAGGGATACCGATGCATCCCCTTCATCGGGACCTGCTTCTGCAGGACTCACAAACCTCATGGCAGGCAGGGCAGTGGAACACGTCCCCCCTCAAACTCAGAAGCATGGGGTTCTACTCCCATTACTTCCTGGTATCCAAAAGGACCGGTGAGATTCGGCCTATCCTTGACCTGTGAGACCTCAACAGGTTCCTGGTGAGGGAGAAATTCAAGATGCTGTCCCATGGAACATTGCTGCCATACCTCCGTCAGTGAGATTGGTTATGCTTCTTGGATCTAAGAATGCCTTATTCACCTCCTTCACAGGCAGTACCTCTGCTTCATGGTGGGAGGCTGCCTCTATCGATACAGGGTTCTCCCCTTCGGTCTGGGCTCGGCCCCAAGGGTCTTTACTAAGTGTTTGGCAGTGGTTGCCACCTTCCTGCTTCTCCAGGGGTTTTTCATCTTTCCATACCTGGACGACTGACTCATAAAGTGTGGGACAGCTGCAAACGTTTCAGTCAATGGCCCACACCATCCTCATTCTAGACCACTTGGGTTCATTATAAACTTCCAAAAGACCCATTTCCAACGAACACAATGCTTGGAGTTCATAGGGGCGATGCTAGACACCATCCAGGCCATGGCCTTCCTTCCTCTGTACAGGGTCCAGTGCCTCCATGCGCTGACAGGGCACATCCATTATCAACTCTCAGCCTCTGCCTGTCTCATGTTTTGCCTTCTGGGCCACATGGCGTCCACGATGCACATCACCCTGGGCGCCTGTCTGCACATGTGGCCGGCCCAGTGGGCCCTCAGCTCCCAGTGGTCATAAGCAACTGGGTGCCTACAGGACAGAGTGGTTGTGACCCGCCCTCTGGCTGACTCCCTCAGCTGGTGGCAGCAGCTCCAGCACCTGGATGCTGGAATGCCCTTCCAGGCTCCCATACCTCAGATGATCCTCACCACAAATGCCTCCAAACTGGGATGGGGAGCACATTGTGGCAACCTCTGCACTCAGAGCAGCTGGTTGCAGGAGGAGAGCCTCCAGCAGATCATTCTTCTGGAACTCCGAGTGATAGTGCTCGCCCTCCAGGCTTTCCAACACTACCTTCAACATCAAGCGGTTCTGATCCAGACCAACAACCAGGTAGCAATGTTGTACATCAGCAAGCAGGGAGGGATGGGGTCAGTCCCCCTGTGCCAAGAGACAGTGAGCCTCTGTTCCTTCACCAGCAGCAGCGGGATGCTCCTGTAGACATTCTACTTCCTGGGCCAGGACAACATCCTGGCAGACCGACTCTGTTATGTCCTCCAATCACACGAGTAGCAACTAGACCCCAAGGTGGCCAGTCGACTGTTCTGTCTGTGGGGGCTCCCACAGATGGACCTCTTTGCCAGCCCAACCAATGTCCAGCTGGCCCGCTTTTGCTCCAGGTAGCCGCATCCCTCGTGGGTAGCAGTGAATGCGTTCCTCATTCCATGGATGGAGGGCCTCCACTATTTATTTATTTATTTATTTGGCTTTATATACCGCAATTTTTTAAATCAGTGTGGTATACAGTATAACAACTCAGTACATAGAACAGGTTTACTCTGAACAAGTAACAGAGCCTAACAGTTAGAACAATACAACAGTAGAATACATGGCAGTGTGATCATAGGATTAAAGACTACCATAGCAGTAACTATTTACAATCAGCAAGGGGATATTTCTCGGGCAATGGAAGTAGTTGAGGTAATAGTGGCCTATGTTGCGTGGTCAAAGAATAGCTGGAAGAGATGCCTTTCTAAAGGTGGACAGATCAGAGATAAGCCGGATTGGAGCAGGCAGGGAGTTCCAGAGCAGAGGGGCAAATAAGGTGAAGGCTCTATGCCTAGTGTATTGGGAGGATTTACTAGTCAGAGAGGGAATGGCAAGGGTATTTGCCATGTTTGACCTCCTGATTCTGCTTTCAGGTGTCCAATGTAGGAGATCTTCTAAGGTGGTTGCAGAGAGATGGTAGAGGATTTTGAACGACATAAAGAGGGCTTTGTACTTGAGGCGGCCGGTTATAGGAAGCCGATGAAGCTGTATTAGGAGAGGTGTCACGTGCTCGTATCTCAAAATTCCGTAGATGATTCGTGCAGCAGTATTCATGGTTATTTGTAATGGATGGAGTGTGTAGACAGGTAGGCCGTGTAGAATAATGTAACATAGTCAAAATGAGGCATAATGAGAGCTTGGAAAACAGAACGGAAGTCAGTAGGTTCAAATAGGGGTCAAAGCTGACGGAGGGAATGGATTTTGAGATAAACAGCTTTGGTGATGTTGCTTATGTGCGCTTCCTTATTCAGGTGCTGGTCCAGAGTGATGCCTAGATATCGAACCTCATGTTCAGTTTTCAGTTCGGCGTCCTTAACCTGTAGGATGGCTGGTGGTATGAAGGTTGGATCCTTTGAGATGAAAAAAACTTCAGTCTTTTTTGCAGGTCACCTTCGGGTTGTGTGAACTTAACCAGTCAGTGACTGCGTTAAAGCAATCAGTGATTTTCGTGTAATTAGGGTTGATTGTAGAGAATGGGGAATAGAGCAGCACATCATCAGCATAGATGTGGTAGAGTATCCCAAAGGATTGGATGATCTTGCAAATTGGTTGGATATATAAACTGAAGAATAATAAGGATAAGGAGGAGCCCTGCGGTACTCCTTGGGTTTGCTGGTATTTAGATGAAGTTTGCATACCTAAGCGAACTAGTTGTTGGCGGTCCGTTAGATACGAGCGACACCACTCAAGTGCTAAGTCCTTGATGCTCTTTAGCTGTAGTTGTTCAAGCAGGAGGCTGTGACAGACTGTGTCGAAGGCTGAAGCAATATCTAGGAAGATCAAAATGAAGCCTTGTTTTTTATTCATGCCTTTAAACAGGTTGTCAATAAGTGAGGTAAGCAATGTTTCAACAACATGTTGCTGACTGAAACCATGCTGTTGTTGATCCAATGGTGAGTAGGAATCAGTGTGATCGTGGATCTGTTGTTGGACTATCTTCTCCAATATCTTAGCCAAGAAGGGGAGGCTAGCTATGGGACGATAGGAATTTGGGTCCTGAGGGTCCAATTTAGAATTTTTTTAAGAGGGGTCAGATGGTGGCGGTTTTCAATGATGATGGAACCAGGCCTTTAGAGGAGAGGTACGTGATTCTTGAAATATGAGGACTTAATTCAGAACATGCTGATTGGATCCAGTGAGGCCAATACCTCTGCAGCCGATGCCATCCCTCAAGCCCATATCGATGGCTCTTCTCCCTCCGATGCCTGCTTTGGATCAGACAGGCATCGTCAGTACCCAACAGACTCCCGATGCCGTGCTGCCTCAGCATCGGTATCGACACCGGTTGGAATTGGGAGTGGTGCCAGAGTACTGGAGAGTGGCACATGTGGTCCCTTTACACAAAAGCAGTAGTAAGGATGTGGTTGAAAACTACAGGCCAGTTAGTATAACCTCAGTGGTGAGCAAGTTATTGGAAACGCTGCTGAAAGAGAAAATAGTGAGGTCCTGAAGTCCAATGAATTACCGGATCCGAGGCAGCATGGATTCACCAGAAGTAGGTCTTGTCAGATATATCTGATTAAGTTCTTTGACTGGGTGGGTGACCAGTCAAACTTATAAACTTATAAACAAACTGAGAACCCTAGGGATGGGACCCTAAAGTTACTGCTTGGGTTAGAAGTTGGTTGAGTGGGAGGCGCCAGAGGGTACAGATAAATGGAGCTGACTCTGAGGAGAAGGACGTTACCAGTGGTGTGCCCCAGGATCTGTCCTTGGTACAATTCTTTTTAACATCTTTGTTAGTGATATTGCAGAAGGGCTGTCGGGTAAGGTTTGCCTCTATGCGGATGATACCAAATTTATTTATTTTATTTATACCAAAATCTGCAAAAGACTAGACACACAGGAAGATGTAGATAACATGAGGAGAGATCTAGCTAAGCTTAAAGAATGGTCTAGAATTTGGCAGCTGAGAGTTAATGTTAAAAAATGCAAGGTCATGCATTTGGGCTGCAGCAATCCAAGGGGGCGATATAGTATAGGGGTTGAAGTACTTTTGTCCACAAAAGAAGAGCGGGACCTAGGCGTGATTGTGTCTGATGATCTTAAAGTAGCTAAACAGATAGAAAAGGCGACGGCAAAAGCTAGAAGGATGCTTGGGTGCATAGGGATAGGAATGGTCAGCAGAAGAAAGGAACATAAGAACATAAGATAAGATATGCCATACTGGGTCAGACCAAGGTCCATCAAGCTCAGTATTCTGTTTCCAACAGTGGCCAATCTAGGTCATATGTACCTAGCAGTTTCCCCAAGAGACACAAGTTCCACAATGTTTGTACTGGGTCAAGCATTGATATCTTCGGTCACTTCTTAATAATGGTTTATGGACCTTTCCTCCAGGAACTTGTCCAAACCTTATCTCCAGGAACAAGCAGGAATAAGTCCTCACATATGGGTACGTCGGTACCGACGGAGCCCGCGCGGGAAAGCTCCCCAGCTTCCCAGAAGGAAAGCTTTTGGGGCCTCCCACTGCGCATGCGCGCTGCCTTCCCGCCTTCCTGACCAACTCTCTCCTCAGTTCTTCTTTTTTCCGCGGAGCCAGCAGGTCGTGTTCCTGTCACCGCTGAAGAAGTTGTTGTTTTAATTTATTTCTTTAGCCGCGTGTCTGCCTTCCCTGATTCCAGACCGGTACCGCCGGTCTTTTTTCCTTTATTTCTTTAAAAAAAAAAAAAAAAATCTTATTTTTTCCCCACTTGGTGTGTTTGTTCTGTGAGGCCTCTAGGCCTTCACAAATTCTCCCTCATGGAGAAACCAGCCTCTGGTTTTAAAAAATGCACCATGTGTAGCGGTACTATTTCAGTCACAGACACTCATGAATGGTGTCTTAAATGTTTGGGGCCTGACCATTCCATTCCGGATTTCCCATCCTGTTCTTTGATGTCTAAACGTGGCTTACAGAACCGGACAGCCAAGTTTCACATGCTGTTTTCTACAGATACTCCAGCATCGACATCTGCCAGGTCTTCCTCTCCTGATAGATCTCAGGTAACCAAACATTCCTCTGGCAGGTCCTCAAAGGGCAAATGTCCCTCTAAGTATCGAGATACCCCTGGGCTTGACCCTGAGGACCCTGCCCCAGCCAAACAACCCCGGCGGGAAGCTCCGGCTTCCAAAGCTCCTCCTATGGGGTTACAGGTTGACATCGATGGCACGGCCTCGACCGATCACCTGTTAGACTGCTCTGGGGTACCGGCTCAATCATCCGGTACCGACATCCAGACAGTCGTGGCATCTATGGATCACACAGTTCAGTCCATGCAGCAGGCCATTTTGGCTTTTATTAAGGCTGCGACGCCCTCGGTACCGCACCCTGCGGTACCAACTCCGGTTCTGGTACCACAACCGATACCGGTACCCAGGGCATCCAAAGGCAACACCCTAGATCTAGTGTTCATATCATCCAACACACAACTAAATGAAATGTGGAAACCTAAAACTCGAGTAACGCAAGTCCCCTGGTCTGACCACTACCTAATCGAACTGGAAATCCAACTACCAACCACAAAGGAGAAACATCAAGGCGACACAAAAATACCACAAAGGAAGTTCCGAAAATTCAACAGTGAAACACTGGTAGCATCTATATCCTCGTGCTTCGAATACACTCTCACGGATCTAGATAAGCTGGTAGACACATGGAACTCAAGGATCGAAGCAGCAGCGAGTCCAAACTGCACAACCACAAACACAACAACAAGAACAAGAACTGAACCTTGGTACTCCCCTACACTGTGCAAACTGAAAAGGGAATTACGCAGGCTAGAGAAAAAATGGAGGAAAGCCCAAACCGAGGAATGCAAGCGACTGTACCTAACTCTACTCATGGAATACAAGAATGAGGTCAACCAGGCAAAAAAGAATCACCACACTAACCTACTCAATAAAGCCATTAATAGACCCAGAGAGCTATTTGAACTTGTCAAATCTCTCACTAAAACCCCCCAGGACACCAACTGGGCAAACGAAATCAAAGCTCAGACGATTGCAGACCACTACGCCAAGAAACTTAACCCGCAAGTACCCACTGCCACAGATCACAATATGTCTTTAACACTCACCCCTCAGAAAACCAACATGGTCCCGCATACAGAATCTAGAGCAGAATGGAGCACTTTTTACCAATTAAAAGAACAACAGGTCATAAACATCATAACCAATTTAAAATCCACAACCTCCCCTCTTGACCCATGCCCTGCGGCATGGATAAAAGCAACTAAAAATGAAATAGCAAAACCAATCACCCACATTGTCAATCAGTCACTTCAACAAGGTGTAATGCCTACCTATCTCAAGAGATCGCTTATAAGGCCCATCCTAAAGAACAAATCACTCAACAAAAGTGATCCTGCATCATATAGGCCAATCTCGAGTATATCTTTCCTAGCAAAGACGATTGAAAAAGCAGTCCAGCAGCAGCTGCAAGATCACATTGACGATAGGAAAGCCCTAGACATGCATCAATATGGGTTCCGTCAGCATCACGGAGTAGAAACCCTGCTACTAGCACTCCTCGACAACCTCCTCAGGGGTCTGGAGAACAAAAATGACATGTTCATACTTGTATTTATAGACATCTCAGCAGCATTTGATACAGTACATCACAGCACCCTCTTAAACCGCCTATCATCAATAGGTATAACAGGGACCCCCCTAAAATGGTTTACCTCATATATATCCAATAGGATGCAACAAGTCCTATTCAACAATGACAAAGCTGTTGCCTTCCCCCAGACGCAGGGGATCCCGCAGGGATCTGCCTTGTCATCTCTACTATTCAACCTGTATATAAAACCAATCTGTCAGATCTTTCAGAAGTGCAACATCAACTACCACATCTATGCTGACGATGTGATGCTGTACACACGCCTAAACACAACGCAGCCAGATTTCACTCCGTTGGAAAAATGCCTTGACATGTTACAAACATGGCTTCAACAAAACAACATGTCAATAAACCACAAAAAAACAGAGGTCATGTTCATCTCCAAAAAAACCAACTTCTCCCCACCCACCACAGTCACCCTCAACAAAAACATATACCATGCGAAGCCTGCAATAAAGTACCTAGGAGTCCTACTAGACAACAACCTTAAGATGAATAACCATCTCCGAACAGTCAACCGAGCCATCTTCTACAAATTAAAAGTCCTCCAACCACTTCGCAGTATCCTGGAAAAATCTGACTTCAGGACTGTCGCACAAGCGCTAATCATTCCACACCTGGACTACTGCAATGCCATTCTCCAAGGGCTGCCAAAGAACACCCTAAATATCTTACAAATGGCTCAAAATGTTGCTGCAAGAATCATCATGGAAAAAAGGTCACAGATCACATAACACCAGTACTTATGGAACTACATTGGCTCCCTGTAGCCGCTCGTATCATCTACAAACTACTCATAACAACGTTTAAACTCATTCACAATATTGCGCCCTCATACATTGGCAACCTAATCACTAAGCAAGCACACAACAGGAACAGAAGAACCATACATCTCAACACTCTCTGTGTCCCAACCAGCATAAGATACGTTAAAACAGAAACAAGCAACAGAGCTTTCACCTATGCAGCGCCGATCCACTGGAACCAGCTCCCCTCTGAACTCCGAATGTCAAATAACCTGAATGAATTCAGAAGGAACCTCAAAACCCATTTATTCCAGGCATACTACAACCCAACCTAATTACAGCACCTTACCACAACAAGTTCCCTTCTGCCCACCATAATGACACTCGGAATACACGCAGCATATTGACGACTGATATGTAATCCTGTATATGTATATTATATCCCCCTCCCACGCACCTTTTAATCTAATGTATATTTAAAGTTGTGAAAAGTATCTAATCTCTAATCCGTGTGCTATGTAATCATTGCTCTAATCAAAATTGTATTCTTAAAAAATTCATTGTATTGTACGATACATGATGATTCTGTAAAGAAAACCGCAGCTGATCGTAGGAAGCAGCGGTATATAAGTGTTTGCTAAATAAATAAATAAATAAAATCCACATCGACCAGGATACCGATTCCGGTTCCCGGTTCCGGGGTGTTTCCCGATATTGATCCGGTTCCGGGTACCCCCGATGTCGATACCGGTCGATACGCTTATCGATCCCTGGAAGCAAACAGACGATACTTCAAGTCTTCTGATGATTCTGATTCATCAGATGACTCTGCTGAAGTATCCCTTACGCTACCTGAGGAGTCCTCTTCTCCAAAAAGGAGAATGTCTCCTCCAGAGGATTTATCCTTTCAAGACTTCATCATTGAAGTAGCTAAAGGTCTTTCTATTTCAGTATCCTCTGAAAAAGAACCTAGAGCAAAAAAGTTAGACATTTTAGGATACTCTAAGGTTCCCAAAGAGGCAGTCACCTTGCCCATCCATGAAATTCTTCAAGAACACATGATGGACTTATGGGAGACTCCTCTCACCCTATCTCCACATTCTCGTCGTCTGGACACCATGTATCGTGTTCCCCCTTCTCCTGGGTTTCAAAAAACTCAGCTCCCTCACCACTCCATCGTGGTGCAGTCAGCTATGAAAAGGATCAAGAGTACAAAAAGACACTCTTCTACTCCTCCAGGAAGAGAATGTAGGACTCTGGATGCTTTTGGTAGAAAAATCTTCCAAGCAAGTATGCTTATTGGCAGAATCAATTCATACAGCCTCTATATGGGCATGTTTCTGAAGGAAATTGCATTAAAATACGCTATTTTCTCCCCTTTATCCCAGAGGATAGAAAGGAGGAGTTCCTTCTTTTGCTGAAGCATACCCAAGATATTTCAAAGTTCTCCAACAGAGCAGCCTTTGACTCCTTTGAGGGTGCTAGCAGAGCCTCAGGTATTGCCATAGCGGCTCGCAGAATTGCTTGGCTCCAGGCCTCTGACCTAGAACCCTGGGTCCAGGATGGGTTGGGAAATTTGCCCTGTACAGGTGAGAATCTGTTTGGTAAGGAGTGGCAAATCAAAGCCACTCAAATGGATGCAGAAAATGCTGCTTTAGATAGACTTTCTAAGTCTACCTCTACCCCTGTCAAGAAAAAATCTTTCAAGAAGCCTTTCTACAAGAAGGCCAGATTTGCCACAAATACTGGCCAACAATCTTCTGCAGCTCGCTTTACTCCTAAGTGTCAGCAGCCTAAACAGGCCAGGGCAAAACCTGCAGGGGCTGCTACAGCCCAGCTGTCCCAACCCCCTCAGGGTTTTTGACTTAAAACTAGAGAACTTAACCTTTCTGACTCTAAAACATCCAGAACCTCTCACCATTCCAGGAAGGTTAACTCATTTTGCTCCCAGATGGGAGCAAATCACCTCAGAACAATGGACCCTCTCTATCATCAGAGAGGGCTACAAACTACATTTCTCCAACCTTCCTCCCCAAACCAAGGTGAGATGTTTCAATTCTCCCCCATCTCTCCTAGACCTGTTGGGTCAGGAGGTGACAACTCTTCTCGCCCAAAAGGCAATAGAAGAGGTTCCTCTTCTTCAACAGGGGGTCAGGTTTTTACTCCCCTTATTTTCTCATTCCCAAGAAAACAGGGGGGTACAGACCTATTCTGGATCTCAGAGAATTGAACAAATTTCTATGCAAGGAGAAATTCAAGATGCTTTCTCTAGGTACTCTCCTTCCATACCTACAGAGTCAGGACTGGCTTTGTTCTCTAGATCTCAAGGATGCGTACACACATATACTCATCCATCCATCCCACAGAAAATTCCTACGGTTTCTGTTCCAGGGAAAACATTTCCAATACAGAGTACTTCCCTTCGGTCTAGCCTCTGCTCCAAGGGTATTTACCAAATGCATGGCAATAGTAGCTGCATTTCTACGCGCCCTGGGAATTTTTGCCTTCCCATACCTGGACGACTGGCTCATCCGAGCTCCATTTCAGTCCGAGGCTCAGACTTCCCTGGATTGCACCAGGCGCATTCTACAATATCTGGGACTTGTGATCAATCTGACAAAGTCCCAACTCACCCCTACTCAATCCCTGGAATTCATAGGGGCCTGGTTGGATACCACCACTGCAAGGGCCTATCTGCCTCAGGCCCGTTGCCAAAGTCTAGTGCACTTAGCCTCTCAGACTCAGTCCAGAAGCCACTTGACTGCCAGAGAGATGCTACAACTATTAGGCCACATGGCCTCCACAGTGCATGTGGTGCCTTATGCTCGCCTACATATGAGAGCAGCTCAATGGACTTTATCCACCCAGTGGACTCAAGCATCAGGAGCTCTCTCAGACCAAATAGCAAACTCCAAACGTCTCTTTTGGTCTCTCCAATGGTGGATATCCACTCAAAATCTGTTCTGGGGGCCCCCTTTCAATCATTGCTGCCCCAAGCAACCCTCACAACAGATGCCTCCCAAACAGGTTGGGGAGCTCATCTTCAAGATCTCTCCACTCAGGGCACTTGGTCTCCACAGGAGACCACCCTTCATATCAACCACTTGGAACTTCGAGCAATCTTTCTGGCTCTCAAAGTTTTTCATACCCTCCTCAGCAACATGACAGTCCTTATTCACACGGACAATCAAGTAGCCATGTTTTACATAAACAAACAAGGAGGGACTGGCTCTCTGTCGCTTTGCAACGAAGCTCTAAGATTATGGGCCTTCGCCAGAGAGCATCAAATCCATCTCCTGGCAGTATATCTTCCAAGAATCCAAAACTCTTGGGCAGACAGACTCAGTCGAGTTCTGCTTCCACACGAATGGTCCCTGCACATGGATCAGGTTCTCAGAATCTTCCAGAAATGGGGAACCCCGGACATAGACCTCTTTGCAAGTCCGTGGAATGCCAAACTTCCCCGGTTCTGTTCCAGAATTCCGTGTCAGGGAGTTCAGGCCAAGGATGCCTTCCTCCTTCATTGGAGTCAGGCCTTCCTGTATGCCTTTCCACCCATTCCTTTGACTCCCAAAACTCTCTTCAAACTTCCAAGAGATCAAGGGTCCATGATTCTCATAGCTCCATGCTGGCCACGCCAAGTGTGGTACCCTCTACTTCTGCATCTCTCCCAAGCCCCCTCCCTGGACTTGGGAGCGGCTCCAGACCTTCTGTCTCAGGAGGAGGGGACTTTGTGGCACCCAAACCCCAAGTCCCTTCACCTCAGAGCTTGCTTACTGAAGGCCTAGTCCTTCAAGACTTCAATCTTTCACAGCAAGTGAAGGATATCCTACACGCCTCTAGGAAACCTTCCACTAGGCGTTCTTACGCTTTTAAATGGAAAAGATTTTCCATTTGGTGTGCTCACAAGGGTCTTAACCTTCTAGCACTCCCGTTGAATTCTCTTTTGGAATATCTCCTGCATCTCTCCAATGCAGGACTCAAAACGAATTCAGTAAGAGTCCATTTGAGTGCTATTGCGGCATCACTTAAGCCCATCAATGGACAACCTGTTTCCTCTCATCCTCTTATTGCAAGATTCATGAGAGGCCTAACCTTAACTAAACCTCCCATTCGACCTCCTCCGGTGGCATGGGACTTAAATTTGGTTCTTGGTCAGCTTATGAAGCCACCCTTTGAACCCTTAGCCACTACCTCCTTGAAATTTCTTTCCTGGAAGGTTATTTTTCTTATTGCAGTCACCTCAGCTTGCCGTATCATTGAACTGCAAGCCCTAGTGGCTAATCCACCTTATACAAGGTTCCATCATGATAAGGTGGTCCTTAGGACCAATCCCCACTTTATGCCTAAAATGGTCTCCCCTTTTCATCTTAATCAAGAGGTATATTTACCTGTCTTTTTTCCAGCTCCTCATGCATCCAGTGCAGAGAGGAACCTTCATACTCTAGACTGTAAAAGAGCTCTTGCCTTTTACCTCCACAGGACACAGCAACATCGAAAGTCTTCTCAGCTTTTTGTTGCTTTTGATCCTTCTCATTTAGGACTTCCAGTCTCCAAAAGAACACTCTCCAATTGGATTGCTCAGTGTATCTCTTTTGCTTACCAGAGTAAGAACCTTTCTCTGGAGGGCCATGTCACCGCTCACAATGTGAGGGCCATGGCCCCCTCTATGGCTCATCTAAACTCTGTATCCATTGACCAGATCTGTCGAGCAGCTACCTGTGCCTCGGTTCATACCTTTACAGCCCATTACTGTTTGGACAAGGACTCCCGCCGGGATGCCTTGTTTGGTCAGGCTGTCCTCAGACACCTGTTCCATTCTTGAACAACTCCAGCCCACCTTCCCTGAATGGATGCCTGAGATCCATAGGAAGATGAGGAACCTTTCAGGGTCTCATACCCTTCAGGGGATCTCCCCGGCATCTTAGCTAGGGAGTCCCCATATGTGAGGACTTATTCCTGCTTGTTCCTGGAGATAGCACAGTTACTTACCTGTAACAGGTGATCTCTGGGAACAGCAGGAATTAGTCCTCACAACCCACCCACCTCCCCTAGGAGTTGTATCTATCTCTCTCTTTCCTTTCCTCTCTATTGTCTCAGCTTTAAAACTCGAACTGAGGAGAGTTGGTCAGGAAGGCGGGAAGGCAGCGCGCATGCGCAGTGGGAGGCCCCAAAAGCTTTCCTTCTGGGAAGCTGGGGAGCTTTCCCGCGCGGGCTCCTTCGGTACCGACGTACCCATATGTGAGGACTAATTCCTGCTGTTCCCAGAGATCACCTGTTACAGGTAAGTAACTGTGCTTTTTTAAACCCAGCTACACTAACAAACTTTACTACATCCTCCGGTAACAAATTCCAGAGTTTGATTACACGTTGAGTGAAAAAATATTTTCTTTTATTAGTCTTAAATAGTTTACCCTGTAGCTTCATTGCATGTCCCCTAGTCTTTCTATATTCTGATAAGGTGAACAATCGATCTATGTTTACCCGTTCAACTCCGTTCATTAATTTATAGACTTCTATCATATCTCCCCTCAGCCGTCTCTTTTCCAGGTTAAAGAGCCCTAACCTTTTTAGCCTTGCTTCATAGGAGTATCCTTCCATCCCCTTTACCATTTTGGTGGCTCTTCTCTGTACCTTTTCTAAAATCGCTATATCCTTTTTAAGATACGGCGACCAGAATTGCACACAATATTCAAGGTGCGGTCTCACCATGGAACGATATAGAGGCATTATAATATCTTTTGTTTTATTTTCCATTCCTTTCCTTATCATACCTAGCATTCTATTTGCTCTCTTGGCCGCCGCTGCACACTGGGCCGAGGGTTTTAACATGGTATCCACAATGACGCCTAAATCTTTTTCCTGGGTGGTGGTTCCTAATGTGGAACCTTGCATCGTGTAACCATAGTTTGGGTTGTTCTTCCCTAGGTGCATAACCTTGCACTTGTCCACATTAAATTTCATCTGCCATTTTGATGCCCAGTCTTCCAATTTATCAAGATCCTCTTGCAATTTTTCACAATCCTCTTGGGTTTTAACAACTTTAAATCGTTTTGTGTCATCTGCAAATTTGATAACCTCACTCGTTATTCCACTTTCCAGGTCATTTATGAATATGTCAAAAAGCAGCGGACCCAGCACAGATCCCTGGGGTACACCACTATTCACCTTTCTCCATTGGGAAAATTGGCCATTTAGCCCTACCCTCTGCTTTCTATCTTTTAACCAGTTCCTGATCCACAATAGTACATTGCCTCCTATCCCATGACTCTTTAGTTTTGCCAAAAGTCTCTGATGAGGGACCTTGTCAAAGGCTTTCTGAAAGTCCAGATACACAATATCAACCGACTCACCTTTGTCCACCTGTTTATTCACTCCTTCAAAAAAACATAACAGATTAGTAAGACAAGATCTTCCTTGTCTAAAGCCATGTTGTCTGTCTCCCATTAGGTTGTGACTATCTACATGCTGAGTAATTGTATTCTTTATGATGGTTTCTACCATTTTTCCCGGTACTGACGTCAGGCTCACCGGTCTGTAGTTTCCCGGATCACCTCTGGAACCCTTTTTAAAAATTGGTGTTACATTGGCCATCCTCCAATCTTCAGGTATTAGAGATGATTTTAATGATAGTTCACAGATTACTGATAGCAGTTCTGCAATCTCATATTTCAGTTCTTTCAACACCCTTGGATGTATACCATCCGGCCCAGGTGATTTGCTACTCTTCAGTTTATCTAATAGTTGTAAGACATCTTCCCGATGTATCAATATTTCCTTCAATTCTTCCACACCTTTAAATACCACTTCAGTCATGGGTAACATCCCTACATCTTCCTCAGTAAAGACTGAAGCAAAGAATTCATTCAGTCTCTCCGCTATCGCCTTGTCGCCTCTTATTGCTCCTTTAACCACTTTATCATCTAATGGACCAACTGACTCTCTCACAGGTTTTTTGCTACGAATGTACTTGAAAAGGTCTTTATTTCGCGTTTTTGCTTCCGCAGCAAGCTTCTTCTCAAATTCTCTCTTTGCCTGCCTTATCAATGCCTTGCATTTGACTTGCCAGTGCTTGTGCTGTTTCCTGGTTTCGTCGTTTGGCTCTTTTTTCCATTTCCTGAAAGATGCTTTTTTGGCAACAACAGCCTCTCTGACCTCACCTTTAAACCATGCTGGCAGTTTTTTGGACTTCCTTCCACTTTTCTTAAAGCGTGGAATACAGCTGGTCTGGGCTTCCAAGATAGTATTTTTCAACAACACCCAAGCTTGATGTACTTCTTTAACCTTCGCAACTGCTCCTTTTAGTTTTTTCTTAACTGTTTTCCTCATTTTATCATAGTCTCCCTTTCGAAAGTTAAAAGGTAGTACTGTGGATTTCCTTACTATCCCTCCTCCACTAATTAAATCAAAGGCGATCATGCTATGATCACTATTGCCAAGCGGCCCCAACACCCTTATCTCTTGCACTAGATCTGGTGTTCCACTAAGGACTAGGTCTAATATGGCTTCCCCTCTAGTCGGTTCATGAACCAGCTGCTCCAAGAAGCAGTCATTTATTTCATCTAGGAACTTTATCTCCCTAGCATGTCCTGACGTGACACTGACCCATTCGATACCGGGGTAATTGAAATCACCCATTATTATTACTGCGCTGTAACTTTTGTTAGCTTCCTTGATTTCTTTGAGCATTTCATCATCCATTTGGTCATTCTGGCCAGGTGCTCGATAGTACACCCCCACTGCCATCGCCTTCCCCCTTTTATATGGAATTTCAATCCATATAGATTCTACAGCAGATTTTGTTTCCTGCAAAACTTTAATCCTTTCTGAGTCAATGCCCTCTCTAACATAGAGCACAACCCCTCCACCAATTTGATCAGCTCTATCATTACGATATAGTTTGTACCCAGGTATCAGTGTCCCACTGGTTGTCCTCCTTCCACCATGTCTCTGATATTCCAATCATATCTAACCTTTCATTTAGTGCTATATATTCTAACTCTCCCATCTTATTCTTTAGACTTCTAGCATTTGCATACAAGCAATTTAGAGAATGTATTTTATTCATGTTAATTTGGCTATTGTTAGACATGGGTAAAGTGGGATCTTTAAGCTCTGTCTGCTCCATACTTGAGGGCATTTGGGCTACTTTAAGGAGGTGATAGTGCCTCTGTATAAGTCTTTGGTGCGACCTCATTTGGAGTATTGTGTGCAATTCTGGAGACTGCACCTTCAGAAGGATATAAACAGGTTGGAGTCGGTGCAGAGGGTGGTTAGTAAAATGGTTAATGGTCTTTGTTATGAAGCATATGAGGACGGACTTGATCTTAATATGTATCTTTAGAGGAAAGATGGGATACATAGAGTTGATATGATTGAGACATTTAAATACCTCCATGGCATAAATGCCCAGGAGGAGAGCCTCTTGGTTGAAAGCAAGCTCTGCTATGAGGGAACATAGGATGAGAGTGAAAGGGGACAGACTCAGGAATAATATGCAGAAATATTTCTGTACGGAAAGAGTGGTAGACGCGTGGAATAGTCTCCCAGTGGATGTGGTAGAGATGAGGACAGTAACTGAATTCAAAAAAGCATGGGATAATCACAGAGGATCTCTAAAGGCAAAAACAAAACTACTGTTGTGGTTGATATGGAAGGGCAGACTAGATAGGCCATGTGTTTTTCTGCCGTCGTGTTTCTGTTTCTATGACCTACAAGTGCATTCATTCTGCTTCTCCTCACTACCTTTGGCTCACTCTACACCCCTTCTTGGGTGCTCTGCTTCTCTGGCAGATCAATTTTATTTATGCTCTTCTCTGCTGCTCCAAGTCCAGACTTAGTTCATTCCATCTCACTGCTCCATATGCCTGGAACAAGCAGCCTGAGTCAGTGTATCGGGCTCTTTCTCTAACCCTATACATATCCAGGCCAAAAGCCCATCTCTATGGAGCTGCTTTTGGATCCTGATGCTCTTACTCTCTTATCCACTACTTTATTTTTATTTATTTATTTTTTATACCGCCCTCTTTAGAATCAGTGGGGTTTACATGTATACTAACAGGTACTTTTTATTCTCCAGGACCAAGCAGGAAGTCAGTCCTCACGTATGGGTGACATCGCCGTCGATGGAGACCTTGCGGAGCATTTCCCCAGCTTTCCATGAAAGCTTTTGGGAATGCAGGCACGCATGTGCGGTTCCCTTCCCGCCTAAAGGTACCATCTTGCTCAGTCTCTCTTTTTCCGTGAAGCCCACCGGACGTGTGTCCTAGTCCTCCCGGAAAATAGTTAGATTTTTTGGCGATCCTTCGCTATTTTTTCTCCGGTTCGATGCCGGTTCCTCTCCTGCCGGGTTCGGTACACCGGTATCGAGCCCGATCTTCTTTTTTCGTTTTTTGTCCTTCGTGGCTGGCGTCCGCACGTTTTTTTTTCTTTTTCCCTGGAAGGCCGGTCCTTTGACCTCGCAGGGACTCTTTTTTTCCCCGATGGCTTCCAGTGGGTTTAAAAAGTGTGATCGGTGCAAGAAGCTAATGTCTCTCACCGACGCACACGACTGCTGCCTTCGGTGCCTCGGTCCTGACCATGATCCTAAGACGTGTGAACCATGTGGGAAAAATGTCTTCCAAGGCACTTCAAAGTCGTCAGCACCAAAAGGAAAGGCTTTTTTCTGACTCTGCCTCCGGCCGGGCCCGGACCTCGTCTGAGGCCTCGACATCTCGGGAATCGGATCCTGAGCACCGTCGGGGCTCCTCGGACAGGGGGTCCCCCGACCGGGAATGAAAGAGGAAGAAGCGGCTCACGAGGGCGTCATCGGAAGAGGTCCCTGGCTCCTCGAGAGCTAGGTCTCAGACCCCCGACCGTCGCCCCTGGTCCGTGGAACAGGAGAAGCCTCCCAAAGTACCTCGAGCCGGAGTCTGCTGGAAACGTAAATCCTGTAGTCCTCGTGGACTCTCCTCCCAGAGATCCGATGTCAGGCCCGGCGCCGCCAGGGCCCGAGTCGGGGGCTGCTGGGTCTCAAGCTGACGGGTCTCAAGCTGACAGCCTTGGAGAGCAGACTGTCTGCCTTCATGTTACAGCAGCGGGCACTGATGGCCAGCCTGTCTGGCTCATCTGCCCCGACCACCGGGACATCGACATCGAAGTCGACCCCGGAGACAGAGCCGGTACTCGAGACCAGGAAGTCTCGAGGTCGACCTCGGTCGCGGTCTCCCTCTACCTCCCGTTCGGGACCGAGGGCGTTGACGCCGGTGCCTTCGGCGTCGGGGTGGGTGCTCACAGGCCCCACGCGGTTGAACCCTGATTCCTCATTGGACAAGTCCACCTGGGAGACGGAGGACGAGGAGTCCCCCGACACCTTCCGGACTCAGTGCGTCCCGTCTGACTCACCGCAGTCTGAGCCCCGAAGTAGATCCCCCCCCCCGGAGGATACCTGGTTCTCAGAGTTTATCCAGGATATGGCCACTGCGTTGGCTATCCCTGCGGACCCCGAGGAGGAGCCTCGAGCCGGTGAGCTCGAGGCCCTACAGTACGACTCTTCTCCGAAGGAGGCCTTTACTGTTCCGGTTCCTCCGATGCTGGAACGGCTGCTCTTCCGGATGTGGAAGGCATCGGCCTCGGCGCCGGTTTTAAGCAAGCGGGTCGATTTGATCTATCGACACCGGAAGAGTCCTGGCTTTCAGAAGGCGCAGCTACCACACCATTCCATGGTGGTGGAATCGACCATGCATTGCCTGAAAAGTCAGAAGATGCACTCCGCGGTGCCCCCTTGCAGGGAGCCCCGGAACCTGGATGGTTTTGGTAGAAAGTGCTTCCAGGGCTCGATGCTTGCTTGCCGTGTCCAGTCTTACCAGCTGTACATGGGCATGTACTTGCGAGACCTGGCCAAGGAGCTGGCCGGGTTTTCTGCTGGTCTCTCCGGGGAACCCTTGCAGAGGTTCAAGTTCTTGTCCTCGGGGATCAGGGAATTCTCCAAGTTTGTCCCGCGCTGCCTACGATGGCTTCGAGGCTTCGGCCTGTGTTGCGGCAGCCGGCATCGCTGCTCGACGCCAGGCATGGCTGCAGTCATCGGACCTCGAGCCATGGGTTCATGACAAGTTGGTCGATGTCCCTTGCCAAAGTGAGAACCTTTTTGGCAAGCCCATGACTGAGAAGGCCACACAGCTCGAAACACAGCACCTCACGAGGACAAGGCTGTCTAGGAAGACATCTGCCCCTTCTCACAAAAAGAAGGGCTCGGGTAAAAAGCCCTTTTACCCGAGGAAGGGCACTGCCTACAAACAGTACCCACAGTACCAGACTGCCCAAGCTGCCCCTCAGGGTCAGCAAGCCAAGGGGCAGGGTAATGGGCCCCATAGGCAGAGGACCCCCAAGCTTCCGGCCCCTGCTCCCACTCAGCAGGGTGGGGGTTTTTGACTCCTTAGGCATAGCCTCTCCGTCCCTGCTCTCCCAACCCTGCACAGGAGGTCACCTCGCCCTGTTTGCCCACCAGTGGCCACTCATCACTGGAGACAGTTGGGTATTAAGCATAGTCCACAAGGGCTATCTACTACACTTCCAACAACTGCCTCCTCCATACTTTTCAGGGGAGCCTCCAAGGCCTCCCCTGCACACAGATCTTCTCCTTCAGGAGCTCCAAGGTCTGTTGGTGGACAGGGCGGTGGAGCCTGTGCCTCCCCACTTGCAAGGTCAAGGGTTCTACTCCAGGTATTTCCTTGTACCCAAAAGAACCAGTGGCCTTCGACCTATTCTGGACCTCAGAAACGTCAACAAGTTCCTAGAGAAGGAAAAGTTCAAGATGCTTACTCTTGGAACACTTCTGCCCTACCTCCAGCAGGGAGATTGGCTATGCTCATTAGATCTAAAGGATGCGTACACTCACATCCTCATTCATCCAGACCACAGAAAGTACCTCAGGTTCATTGTGGGAGGAAACCATTATCAGTACAGAGTACTGCCTTTTGGCCTCACCTCTGCTCCCATGGTCTTTACCAAATGCCTGGCAGTGGTGGTGGCCTACCTAAGAAATCAGGGAGTCTTTGTCTTCCCATATCTGGACGACTGGTTCATAAGAGGTCAGACGTGCCAGGAGGCCCGACAGGCCACCCTCAGAACTATTACTCTTCTTCAAAGATTGAGGTTTGTGATAAACTTCGCAAAGTCCACTTTGCTCCCCTCCCAGAACTTGGAGTTCATAGGGGCGAGGTTGGACTCTCTGCTGGCAAAGGCATTCTTGCCAGAAGACAGAGCCCAAAGACTGATAAACTTAGCAAACCAGTTTCTCAGCAGGTCACTGGTCTCCGCCAGACTCTGCCTGAGGCTTCTAGGCCACATGGCTTCGACAGTACATGTGACCCCCCAATGCCAGGCTCCATATGAGACCTGCACAGTGGTGCCTTCGGACTCAGTGGTCACAGGCTACAGGCCGCCTCAGACACAGGATAAGGGTGTCCAGACAATTTCTGAACTCCCTCAGCTGGTGGCTGCACCCACCCAATTTGCTGCAAGGGGGGTACCCTTTCAGATGCCTGGGTTCACAGTGGTGTTGACCACAGATGCCTCCCTGCAGGGCTGGGGAGCTCATTGTCTAGGCAAGTTCACCCAGGGCCTATGGTCTCCCTGGGAAGCCGCACAGCAAATCAATCTACTGGAACTCAGGGCTATTCGGTTAGCCCTCAAGACTTTCTCTGCAGCCCTGGCTCATCAGTCTGTCCTAGTTCAAACAGACAACCAGGTAGCCATGTTTTATGTGAACAAGCAGGGTGGAACTGGGTCCAGGCTCCTTTGTCAGGGAGCACAGGACCTTTGCTTGTTTGCCCTCAAGCACAACATGCTCATCAAGGCTGTGTACCTCCCTGGTCAGGAAAACTACCTGGCCGATAGGTTGAGCAGGATTCTGCAGCCCCACGAGTGGCAGCTCCATCCTTTGTTGGTTCAGAAGATTTTCCTGAAGTGGGGACTTCCATCCATAGATCTGTTTGCCAGTCCACTGAACAAACAGCTGCCAAAGTTCTGCTCCAGACAACCGCATCCTCTGTGGATGGCGGCAGATGCTTTTCTGATCCCATGGTCTCAGGACCTCCTGTATGCGTTTCCTCCCATGCCCTTGGTGGCCCGAACCCTGTTCAAGATTCTTCAGGAGAAGGCCACGGTCCTGCTGGTAGCTCCCAGGTGGCCGAGACAGCCTTGGTGTCCACTTCTGCTTTAGCTGGCAGTGGATCCCCCACTGCCTCTGGGGTTGCAACCCGACCTTCTCTCTCAGGATCAGGGTTCCCTTCTGCACCCCAATCTCAAAGCTCTCAATTTGATGGCCTGTGGCTGCAAGGGTAGTTTTAGCTCCCTGGGGCCTACATCAGGAGGTTGAGGAGGTTGTCCTAGCCTCTAGGAAACAGTCTACTAGGAAAACCTATGCTCTCAAATGTAAAAGGTTTTCTGTGTGGTGTCAGCTATGTACAGAGGATCCTTTCTCCTGTACTGTGCCAGTAGTGCTTCAGTACTTACTGCATTTATCAAATCAAGGACTTAAGTCCAATTCTGTTCTGGTCCACCTCTCAGCTCTGGCAGCTCACCACTCACTGGTGGAAGGACATTCTCTGTCGGTTCACCCCTTGGTGTCCCGCTTTCTCAGGAGCTTGCTTTTGCTCAAGCCTCCAATCCATCGTCCTGCTCCTGAGTTGGAGTTGAATGTGGTCTTGCAGCAACCGACTCACCCACCTTTTGAGCCGATGGCTACTTGCCCCCTACGTTTCCTGTCCTGGAAGACACTCTTCTTGATAGCCCTATCCTCGGCCAGGCGAGTGATTGAGCTTCAGGCCCTGGTCTGTGACAGGCCTTACACCCGCTTCTTTAGGAACAGGGTAGTCCTTAGGACTCATCCAAAGTTCCTCCCTAAAGTTGTCTCCTCCTTCCACCTTAACCAAGAGGTGGTTCTTCCAACATTCTTCCCTAGGCCTCATGCAAGCCAGGCTGAAGCAGTACTGCATATTCTGGACTGTAGGAGGGCCTTATCCTTCTACCTGGACCATACGCAGGGGCATAGAAGGGCTACTCAGCTCTTCATATCTTTTGACCCTAATAATTTGGGGTTAGCTGTGTCCAAGTGTACCTTGTCCACCTGGGTGGCTGACTGTATCACCTGGGCTCACAGGAGGGTGGCTGACCTTCCTTTGCAGGGTCGGGTCACGGCCTATCGTGTCAGGGCAATGGCTGCCTCAGTGGCTCACCTCCGCTCTGTACCGTTGGTGGACATCTGCAGGGCTGCAACTTGGTCCTCAAGCCAGACTTTTGCGGCACATTACTGTCTGGAGAGGGAGTCCCATAGGGACAGTGCTTTTGGCCAGGCAGTACTCCGGAATCTCTTTGAGGTTTAGGCAACTCCTGCCCTCCAGCCCTCCGTTGGGCTACAGGTGGAGGTTCTGTCAGTGAAAAGCCTTTCTTTGATGCTGGGACTAGAGGGAGTTCTCTTGTTCAGCCTGGGTTCCTTGGTAGCCCAGAGCTAGGGAGTCACCCATATGTGAGGATATGCCATTATCTTCCTTGACATCGCCGCAGCGTTTGATTCCGTGGACCACACACTACTCATTGAGCGGCTGGCAGAGAAAGGAATCCAGGACACAGCCTTGAGGTGGTGCGAATCCTACCTTTCAGACAGATGGCAGCATGTGAGGACAGGATCCACAACGTCTAAAGCTTTCCAGCAAACACAAGGTGTCCCACAGGGATCATCCCTCTCAGCGCTATTCTTTAACATATACATGCAGCCCATCTGCACACTTGCGCAAGCCTTCGGCATCTCATGCCTTGCATATGCTGACGACGTATTACTCTACACGCCGTTCACCACAGACCAACCAGATTTCTCAGTACTAACCTCCTGTTTCAGCGCCATAGCAGACTGGCTTTACACCCAAAACCTAAGGATAATTTAAAGAAAACTGAAGCGCTATTCATCTCCAGGGATCAATCCTTTACTCCACCGTCTGTACTAAAAGTAGGAGACGCCGAACTTCAAAACAAGCCAACCATCCGCTATCTAGGGATAACAATCGATCAGCAACTGAACATGAAAGCCCATATAAATAACACCGTCAAGGCAGTATACCTTAAGATTCGCACAATCCGCCACCTACGACCTCTGCTAGACCCGGATGACTTTAGGACAGTCTACCAGGCACTAATCATGCCCCATTTCGATTATGCCAATATCATCCTACAGGGGCTAACAAAAAACGCGCTGATCCCACTACAACTAGCCATGAATGCCGCAGCCAGAATCCTACACGGTGCATCCAGGAGGGACCACATAACACCAATCCTGAAGCAACTCCACTGGCTACCAGTTCATTGTAGGATCACCTTCAAGACCATGCTGATGACATTCAAAGCCATCAATAGAATCACTTCTGCCTCTATCACAGACTTCATCATCCCCACTCCCACAAATAGAGCCAGAAGATCATTCACAGTAAACACCCTGAGTATCCCCAGTGAGATCACAAAATGCTCACAGCTCACAAAAAAGAGAGCTTTTGTGTACTACGCTCCTTCGTGCTGGAATACACTCCCACCTAGCATCCGGTCTATTACAGACCTCACCACGTTCAGAAAGGCCCTGAAACATCACCTCTTCATGCAACACTATGGCTCCTCTCAACGACCAGTCATCTCCAATCAACTAAACAGCCACCCCATGCCACCCATTATTCAGGACTCTAGCACAACATGTTAGCCCTACCCGAACCTGAGCATGACCCTGTATATAGTATCTAAGAATGTCTATAATATCCTAGAATGTAAATACCTAGCTTATCCCTGTATATAGTTTACCCAGTTAAACCCAAGTTTACCACCCCTGTTCTCTGTAAGTCCAGTACGGGCCTCCACGACTGGACAAAGTTAATGTTTCTTGTAAACCGAGCTGAATTTGAAAAGCGCGGTATAGAAAAGACTTTAAATAAAATAAATAATAAATAAAATATGTGAGGACCGACTTCCTACTTGGTCCTGGAGAAAGAGTAGTTACTCACCTGTAACAGGTATTCTCCAGGAGCAGCAGGAATCAGTCCTCACAACCCTCCCTCCTCCCCTGGGAGTTGCAGTTGTATATAGTTTATTTTTACATATTTGTGTGCTGTTTTTAGCTATGTCATTTGACTGAGCAAGATGGTACCTTTAGGCGGGAAGGGAACCACGCATGCGTGCCTGCATTGAATCTCCTGTTCATATGTAAACACAAAGTACTATTGGAAATGTGTGTGTTCATTGTTTACTGTAAACCGCGCTGATGCTGAATAGCGCGGTATAGAAAAGACTATAAATAAATAAATAAATAAATAAATTCCCAAAGGCTTTCATGGAAAGCTGGGGAAATGCTCCGCAAGGGCTCCATTGATGTCGATGTCACCCATATGTGAGGACTGATTCCTGCTGCTCCTGGAGAACACCTGTTACAGATGAGTAACTACTCTTTCCTTTGTCCCTGAAGGGCTCACAGTCTAAGTGTACCTGAGGCAATGGAGGGTTAAGTGGCTTGCCCAAGGCCACAAGGAGTGGCCATGGGACTAGAGACCCAGTCCCTCCGGCCTGAGGTTGCTTGTCCCCCATATGGGAATTGAACCCCTGGCCTTCCGGCCTAAGGTAACCTGTCGCAACCACTGAGCCACTCCTCCTTCCACTTCTTATTTGTATCTTACCATACTCTTGACCCCAATTTTGCTGTGTGTCTCTTTCTTGATTAGATTGTAAACTCTGATGAGCAGGGACTGTCTTATATCTATATGTACAGCGCTGCATAAGCCTTGTAGCGCTATACAAATGATTAGTATTTGTAGTAACCAGGCAGCAGTGATCTTTAAGCTTTGCCCAATTAGCTTCTGCAGCAAAAGTTCAGCCAGCCTTTCATGTACCTAACTTTCCTATTCGTCTCTCCGGGCCAGTCCAGGAAAGTAGGGTAGTCAACCTCCTCTAGCAGCTGAGGACTGAAAACTGTAAAACTTTGCTGACAGCCCCTCTAGCTCCCCCCAGTGTCAGAGAATCAGTCTTTCAGTCCTCAGCAGCTGAACAGGACGTGTGGCTGACAGGCTCCCCAGAGAAACTAGTAGGAACAGGATTAGGGTTTGAATTACTTAAAAACAAACAAACAAAAAAACAGAAGGCAGAGTGGTCTGCAGCATTGTATGTTCTATCCTGGCAGGGCAGATCAGCAGTGTAAATGTTCGTTTTTCTTTTTTCTTTCTACTTTAAGATATAAAAAAAAAAAATAGAGCAGCACCTCGGGTTACCCTAAACTGTCGGATTTTGCGGTTTGTTAGGCAGAGCCTGCCTCTTAGGGATTCCGGTGCTTAGAGGCATTGAGGAACAGGTCTGGGAGCCCCAGGAACCGTTTTTCTGCCTCCAGTCACTGCCGTTCCGGCTTCCCGCTAGCAGCGGAGCAGCGGAGGGCAGCAGCCCCGACTTCACAGCTTGCTTTCAGGTAGGAGTGTGGATACGGTTAGTTTCGCCGCCGCGGTTTAGTTTCTTAGGCGGCTTACGGTTCTGTGAGTGACCGCGGGTACTGGCAGAGCTAACTTTGCCGGGACACGCTCAGAGATCGGCAGCTGAAAGAGCGGGAACGGCGGCCATTTTACCTGAGCCGTCAGATTTCCTTTTGCCTGACTTCAAAGGCAGCGCGGGAGAAACGAAGTCACACAAAGCTCCTTCTGCTGAGGGAGCAGGGCAGCAATCTTTGCCGATGGAACAAGAGTCGTTGAACTCTTTTCTTTCTGCTGAATTTATTTTGGCTCTACATAGGGCTTATTTGCTAAAGAAGTCTCAGGCTCCTATCTCTCCTTCTACTGATAGCATTCCAGCGGTTAAGCAGGTGGATTGCACAGGGTCAGACCCTGGAGAAGGGGGTTCTGCTATGGTAAAGTCTGTGGAAACAGCCTTAGAGGGAGCTGGACCTCAAGCTGCCATAGTAAGGTGAGATTCTTTCAGAGGCAGGATTCGATGGCTGGCCAGGAGAATTGGAAGATGGCGAATTGGGGCCAGGCGAGGATCCAAATGTTTTTCGGGTTTTTAGGAAGGAAGAGCTTGGGGCCCTCATTGCTCAGTCTTTAGCTGCACTAAATATGGTGCTCCCTACAGTTCAGCAGGAGCCGTTAGAGGATCCCTTATTGCAGGGTTTCAAATCCGAGCAGCGCTGTTTTCCCATTCACAGGGTTATTAAGCAGATGATTGAATCTGAATGGGAGTGCCCCAAAGCCTCTTTAAGGGGAGGCCGCGCTATTGCGCGTCTTTACCCCGTTCCCCAGGAGGAAAAAGACTTGTTGCGTATGCCCAAGGTAGATGCCTTGGTTTCGGCGGTCACCAAAAAGACCACCATTCCGGTAGAAGGGGGTTTGGCTCTTAAGGATTTTCAAGATCGTAGATTAGAGGCGCTTCTGAAGCAAGCCTTTGACTCCAGTGCCTTGGCTCTTCAGGCTTCGGTGTGTGGCGCTTATGTTTCGAGAGCTTCCATCAGGTGGATGCAGGGAGAACGGAGTTCAGATAAGGAGGAAGACTCTTCTCCGGAAGGAGCTAAGCTGGAGTCGGCGGCAGCTTATCTGGCGGATGCCTTCTATGATCTGGTGCGGATTTCAGCGAAGTCAATGGCTTCCGTGATAGCAGCTCGGCGATTTCTCTGGTTGCGGAACTGGGCGGCAGATGCGTCGTCTAAGGCTTGGCTTAGTAAGCTTCCATACAAGGGCAAGCTGCTTTTTGGGGAAGCTTTGGAAAAGATTGTGAAGGACTTGGGGGATTCCAAGGGGGGATGTCTTCCCGAGGACCGTGCGAGACCGGCCAGGATGGCTCCAGTACAGAGGTCAGGGGCGAGATTTTCGCAGGTTCCGCGGATCTCGCTTTACGCCTTATCAACGAGGCCGTTTTGTGGCTAGAGGCCAGTCCTTTCGAGGGGCCAGGGGGTTCAGTAGAGGTTACTTTACTTCCCATCAAAACCCAGCTAAAAAGCCACAATGAAGGAGTGCCGGTCCAGGCGGAGGTTCCGGTGGGAGGTCGTTTGCAGGAGTTTTTCTCCGCCTGGGCCAACATAACTACAGACTAGTGGGTTCTCAAAATTATCAGAGAGGGCTATGCACTAGAATTCGCTCACCCACTAGTAGATGCCTTTGTGACTTCTCCCTGCGGGCCTCAGCTAAAGAGGACTGCGGTCAGCGACATGTTGTCGCGATTGCTGCGACTTCAGGCAGTGGAGCCAGTTCCCGCAGACCAGTGCGGCTTAGGTTGATACTCGATTTATTTCGTGGTTCCCAAGAAGGAAGGTTCTTTTCGACCAATTCTGGATCTCAGGCTTGTAAATCGTTGTTTGAGGGTGCCGCATTTCCGCATGGAAACATTAAAGTCGGTGATCCGGTCGGTAAAAAAGGGAGAGTTTCTTTCTTCCATAGATTTAACGGAAGCGTATTTGCATATTCCAATCAGAAAGGAACATCAAAAATTTCTTCGTTTTGTGGTTCCCATGGGTCATTTTCAGTTCCAGGCATTGCCGTTCGGACTGGCTACGGCGCCTCGAACTTTTACCAAAGTTATGGTGGTGGCGGCCACGGCGCTGAGGAAAGAAGGGATTCAGGTTCATCCCTATCTCGACGACTGGTTGATCCGAGCGCCTTCTCTGGCAGAGTCCCTTTCGGCGACCGCGCGAGTAGTGGAGTTCCTCGAACAGCTAGGTTGGGTTATCAATCGAGCAAAGAGTCATTTGGATCCAGTAAGACAACTGACTTATCTGGGGGCTCTCTTCAACACGGAGATAGGCTGTGTTTCTTCCGGAGGACAGAGTTCAAAAGATTGTTGCAGGTGGCGGCGTTCCTATGACTTTCAGCTCCAACGGCTTGGAGTTATTTACAGTTGTTGGGGTCGATGGCTGCAGCCTTAGATCTGGTTCCTTGGGCCAGGGCGCATATGCGGCCGCTTCAGCAGGCGTTGCTGTCGAGGTGGTCTCTGCAGCATCACCCACTCTCTCGGAGATTGCCGTGTCCGGAAGAGGTGCGCTTAAGTCTGCAGTGGTGGTTGGTTCCAGCTCACCTTCAAGCGGGCGTTCCTTTAGAGCTGCCAGACTGGGTATTGCTCACAACAGATGCCAGCCTGTCCGGTTGGGGAGCGCATTGTTTGACGCGAATAGCGCAGGGCCTTTGGTCGGCAGAAGAGAGGGCCTGGTCGATCAATCAGTTGGAACTGAAAGCGGTTCAGTTAGCGCTGGTGGAATTTGTCGATTTGCTTGAGGTTCGAGCGGTTCGGGTGTTTTCCGACAACTTAGTAACAGTATCGTACATCAACAGACAAGGCGGCACGGGCAGTGTGGTGCTGCTACAGGAGAGTCGTCAGTTATTTCAGTGGGCGGAGGCTCATCTGTTAGCAATTTCAGTGGCGCATGTGGCAGGAAAAGAAAACATTCAGGCGGACTATCTCAGTCGGAATGTCATAGACCCCGGAGAATGGGAACTGAATTGGGCAATTTTTCACGAGATCACGGTGAGGTGGGGTCAACCCGTACTGGATCTCATGGCTACTCTAGCGAATGCAAAAGCGGCACGATTTTTCAGCAGGCGCAGAGAGCACATGTCAGAAGGTCTCGATGGGCTGGTTCAACCTTGGCTGTCGGTTCAGCTGCTGTACGTTTTTCCACCCTGGCCGCTAATAGGGCGTGTCATTTAGAGAGTATCGAGGTTCGATGGGACGCTGATTCTCATTGCTTCGGATTGGCCCAGGCGTCCGTGGTATGCGGATCTCATGCGTCTCCTGGTAGTTCCGCCGTGGCGACTGCCCGCTCGAGTAAACCTGTTGTGTCAAGGTCCCATCTTAATGCCTCAGGTAGATCGATTCTTGCTTACGGCTTGGCTCTTGAGAGGGAACGGTTGCGCCGTAGAGGCTACTCAAAGTCGGTGATAAAACACTATGTTAAAATCCAGGAGAAGCTCCACTTCGTTAGTGTACATTAGAGTATGGCGTATTTTTGAAGCATGGTGTACGGAGCGACAGCTTAGGCCTTCCGGGGTTATGCTGCCTGATATCTTAGCTTTCCTTCAGGGAGGTCTAGAGAAAGGACTAGCCCTCAACACTTTAAAAGTGCATTTGGCGGCGTTGGCGTGTTATAGAGGGAAAGTACAGGGTCACTCGATTTCCTCGCATCCAGATGTATGGCGGTTTCGGAGGGCGGCCAGAATCATTCGGCCTCTGGTTCGGCATGTGGTTCCTCCTTGGGATTTGAATTTGGTGTTGGAAGCCTTAACAGGGCTGCCGTTTGAGACCAGCACAAAGGATAATCTCCGGGAGTTCTGGAAGACTGCCTTTTTAGTGGCCTTGTGCTCAGCACGAAGGGTTTCGGATCTGCAGGCGTTTTCCTGCAGGGAGCCGTACATTCAGTTTTCGGCAGAGAGAGTCATGTTGCGACCGGTGCCGGCGTTTCTTCCTAAGGTGGTGTCCAGTTTTCATGTGAATCAGGCCGTTTTCCTTCCTACCTTTGTTCCTCGCAAGGGAGGGAAACGGGATAGGTTGCTGAAGTTGGATTTAGGACGCGTGTTAAGGAAATACCTCGAGGTAACGAAGCCGTTTCGAAAGTCGGATAGGTTGTTTGCACTGTTTGGGGGTCCAGCAAAAGGAAAAGCGACGACCAAGGCTTCTATCGCTCGCTGGGTAAAGCATGCCATTCGGGCGGCCTATGAAGCAAAGGGGCGATTGGCTCCGGTGGGGATCCGGGCTCATTCGACTAGAGGTCAGGCTACCTCGTGGGTGGAATATGCGTTGGTTCCGCCGGTGGATATCTGTAGAGCGGCGACGTGGTCTTCTCTGCATACGTTTGATAGACACTATCGCTTAGATGTTCAAGCACGTGGCGATGCGAGAGTGGGGGCCTCGGCTGTTTTTGGGCTTGCAGGTCCCTCCCGGATTTAAGTACTGCTTTGGTACTACCCTACTTTCCTGGACTGGCCCGGAGAGACGAATAGGAAGGAGAAATTAGGCCTTACCTGCTAATTGTCTTTCCTCGAGTTCTCTCCGGGCCAGTCCAGGACCCACCCACTGTTGTCTGCGAGGTTGAGAGAGGTCCCGGTCCTCGGCCAAATATTTAGACACATAGGCGGTTACCTATATGGTGGCCGGAGCTGGGGACATTGGGGGGACTTATTTAGATGAACTTCGATTTGGATCGGAATGTGCAGGGTACTTCAAAAAACAAACAAACAAACAAGCCTTATACAACTAAGGCAATAAGTGGAGGAGAATGTTTTTGTTTACAAGTTACTGCCTACGGTTACTTTTTTTTACTATTGTCAAGGTTAGTTGGTCTAGTTCTGCTGCTTTGTTACCATTAGACTGACTCTCTGACACCGGGGGGAGCTAGAGGGGCTGTCAGCAAAGTTTTACAGTTTTCAGTCCTCAGCTGCTAGAGGAGGTTGACTACCCTACTTTCCTGGACTGGCCCGGAGAGAACTCAAGGAAAGACAATTAGCAGGTAAGGCCTAATTTCTCCTTTCACCTCTTTGCAGTAACCAAGCAGCAGCTCAGTATCGCCACTGCCTGGCTTTTGCTATGTGCCACCTCTGGAACGCTCCAGTGCTAGCCAGCTAGCATCAGGGCATGCAACAGCAGCACCCACGGATATTCAGCAGCATTAACCATGATAGTGCCGCTAAATATCCTGGTCAGTGCGATTGACGTTGTTAACAAGTCTGCTAACCATGTTAATCGCTTTGAATATCCCCCCCCCCTCCCCCATAGTAACTATGAAATGCTGAAAAATGAAATTTCTTTATTAGTTTTAATCCAATAAAAGGATTGTGTCAGTGACGGTTTGGGGGAAACGTGAGTTCAGCATTCAGATCCAGGACATATCGTAATGAGATGTGTGTGATAAAATTCTGAAGTACTTCCCAAGACTACTTTGATTCCAGTATACATATTCATTCATCCTTGTTTCTTTTAATCAGCACAGTAAAGCATTCGTTTCCCCCGTTTCCAGATAGGTATGTGAATATAGTTTGTCAGTGCTTGCTGAGTGAATCCTTCCTCCTTTTTTCTCTCCTGCAGGGAGATTGCTTTCACCCGACAGCTCCATATGCAAGTGCCTGATCTCTGCTATTATTATATGGGCTTCTACATTCATTCCTGCCCTAAGATGAGATATAAGGTAATGCAGACCTTTCTTATACCTTCTCACTCCACAAGATATGGGATAATTTGAACCTTTCCTGTACCTTCTCACATCCCGAGACACAGGATAATATCTTCTCACATCACGAGACATGGGATAATGCAGACCTTTCCTATACCTTCTCACACCACAAGACATGGGATAATATTCTCTCACACCATGAGACACTGGATAATGAAGACCTTTCTTTTCTCCAGGAACAAGCAGGAAATCAGTCCTCACATATCGGTGACATCGGCGCCAACTGAGCTTGCGTGTAGCATGTTCCCAGCTTTCAAAGAAAGCCTTTGGGACATACTACCACGCATGTGAGGTCCCCTTCCTACCCAAGGGTGCCATTTTGCTCAGTCTCCTTTTTTTCCGCTGAGCCCAACGAATATCGATCCTTTTATCCCAGAAAAAAAATCCTTGCTAAATATCCTTAAAGTTAGCTTTTCCCAGTTTGCATACTGGTTCCTCTTGCCACCTCGAGCTGGTACCGAGCCCAGCGCTGTTCTCAGCTCCTTTTCCCTTTTTTGATCGAGGCTTGCCTCGACCAGTGTTTGTGCCTTTTTCCTCCCGGGGGTTGTCTACTCCGGCCGGGTGCTTCCCACCATGTCCCCCGGTGGGTTCAAAAAATGTGACTGCTGCAGTCAAACTATGTCAGTGACCAACACCCATGACTGCTGCCTACACTGCCTGGGACCCCAGACCATGACAGCACTTCCTGCGACTTGTGCCATGCCATGACGCCTAAGACCAACAAGAAGAGGTCAGAGTTGCAGGAAAAACTGTTCCCCAGTTAGATTTGGCCCTGGCCTCCCTGACACTGAGCTTTAAGTCCAGCACGTCCCATGTGGCATGAGTGTCCTCGGAGTCACACGGCAGTGGCTCCTCTGATAAGACCTTAGACCCCGAGAAAAAGAAAAAGTCCTCGAAGTCCACTGATGTTGCACCAGAGAAATCTGGTAAAACCACCAGGAGGATTCGGATGGCTCCGAGAAGCACCCTACCAAAGTCCTCAAGAAAGATTCCTTGGCCGGCGGAGACTGTGTGAGGTTCCTTGAGGCCATAGTCCTCATCGAGGACACACTTACCAGAGTGCCGGCACTGGGCCTGAGATCCTTGGTGCCCATGCCGAAAGCTGCAGAACCTTCTTGCTTGGAAACCAGAATGGCAGCCCTGGAGCAGAATATCGCTGCTTTCCTTTTTTTTTTTTTTTTTTAAATTTTTTTCTTTATTAAAGTTATTCATATACACCAAGAATAAACTAGGCATAAAGCGAATATAGAAATACATCAAAACAATACAAGCATCCAAGAAAATAAATACACTTGGTATAGACCACAAAAATATAAACCACAATACGGTTCCAAGAAAAAAGGAAAATTTTTAAAGAAATTAAAAAAAGACACCTCAAGGACGTCTAGTAGAGCTTAGACGTTAAGTGCGGCAGCCGGTGCAGGTTCCATACCACTCCTCTCTTTACCCTCAAGAAACAATCTTAATTGAATGGGTTCAAAGAAAAGAAACTGTTTAGAATTATAAAATATTACACATTTACACGAATATTTCAAATATATCGCTGCTTTCCTGGCCCTGCAGCAGGCAATGATGGCTGGTTCATCTGCATAATCTGCCCCAATGACTGGTTCCCTGACTGCGAGGGGGTCCCCCAGTTGTCAAGCCAAGCTCCGAGAGCCACCATATCCTCAGGCATCTGGTCCTCCCCAGCTAATTTCCCCGACTCGGACCCCAGGTCCTCCAGAGGCCACAGACTCTTTGGTGCCAGCCTTGAGACAATGAGTTGCAGGGTCTCGGATTCATTATCACCACTCGACTCTGAGTAGGAAACCGACAACGAGACATCACTGGAGACTAAACGGCGCCGAGACATCCCATTGGACCCCTCTCCCCTGGCACCATTCCGCTCCGGAGGATGTAGCCTTCCATGACTTTGTCAAGGACATGCACAAAAAGAAGCAGGATGAGGGAAGTCCACTGAAAGGAATAGGTACTTTATTGTTGTGGATCTGCCCTATACTTGTTTCTGCCAAAAGGCCTTCTTCAGGGGACTTTGACCTCTAAAATCATACAAACTTATACATAAGAGAACACATATTAAATAATAATATATATTAAAATAAGATAAAACATAAATATCTAATTCATAAAATAATGATCATCAGATAATATATAAACCAATTGAATTAAAAAGCCAATCCAATAAATGAGTAATAGCATCAAAATCTCTAAATGAATTAATAGAATCATGTCCAAATGACGAAATAAAGGTACTAAGCTAATATGTGTACAAATAAATAAACACACTGATAAAACTCTGAATAAAAACATATACACTCTTTATATGTTCAAAGTGTGAATGGACTACTGGAGCGATAGAGGTGAGATCACAAATACATACATTTCATCTTAATGTTCAAAAATGCTAAAGCTAAGAGAAACGAGAATGGCACTCAAATTACCTCATGACATTGTACACCTTGGAAGAATTAAGAATCAGCAGTTTAACATGTGCCACAAGAAAGGAGGAGGGAACTGAACAGATATATTTAGAGAAAAGCGGTAGCTGGTAACCCCTTGAAAGCGCATTGCTAACCACAAGGCTGTTACTTTATGTATATGTTTGTATGATTTTAATGGTCAAAGTCCCCTGAAATAGGCCTTTTGACCGAAACACGTGTAGGGCAGATCTACAAAAATAAAGTACTTAGTTCTTTCAGTGGTCTAACGCCTTCCTGTTTCTTTTTGTGCCTGGCTTATCTGCAGGAGGGGAGCCTTCCAGTTTCTTTGTCAAGGACATGGCCAGAGCCCTCTTTTTTTTTTTTTTTTTTTTTTATTTTCAGTTAAATTACAATTAACCAAAAAAAAAGGAAAATCCAAATACAGAATTAACTGCGACAAAAAAGACAAAAAAAATAAGGCAAAATTTCAAGTGATAAAGTCCACATCAAGAGATACAGGCAGAGACTAGCACAGGTGAAAATATCCAGAATCAGAAAACAAGGCAATACAGCCTACATCTTAGGAGGTTCCTACTCATCCAGAATTATCCCCCAATACAGTGCCTTGACGATCTATAATACATTTTTCCAAATGTGAAACATCAGCAAAAACATAAGAAGCCCCCTCATAATTAACAACACATTTACAAGGGAAACGTAAAAAAAGTCGCCCCCAAAGCTAGAACCCGGGACTTCAGCTGCAAAAATTGCCGCCATCTAAGCTGCGTCTCGCGAGAAACATCAGGAAAAATATTAATAGCTTGACCACAGAATTTGGCTGATTTAACGTTAAAGAATGCGCGGAAAATGTGCTGCTTCACTTCAGCAGACAAAAAAGTAACCAATAGTGTGGAGCACGAAGAAATAATATCCGAAGAGTCTTCCAAAAAGGCTGTCAAGTTAGAAATAGTAGGAACAATCTCGTCCATGCCTCCTTCAGCAAGATTAACATTTTTAACACTAGATAAAAGGTAATATGCTTGTGAAATTACAATAGGTTCCTGAATATTCAGTATTTCTTTGAAATATTTATCCAAAAGGATTTTCGATGATAACAATGAAGAATAGGGAAAATTTAGAAAATGTAGATTGCAGGAACGAAAGGAATTCTCGAAAGCCTCCATTTTAGAATATAATATCAAGGAATCTTTAACGCCGGCTGCACTAGCAGCAGTAAGCGGAAGCACCTGGGAACCCATAATTTTAACTGCCCTGTCAACCATAGTAACCTTCTCATCAATTTGACGAAAAGATTTAGCAGCCTCTTGAGAAAAGGTACACAATGCATTTAGTGTAGAAGACATTTTCTTGTCTATAGTAAGCAGAGCACTCCAAACATCTTTTAATGTAATCTCAGCGTCTGGAGACTTGGGCGGTAAATCAGTTATACTGCCCGAGGCAGAAAACTGAACAGGTAAAGGCAACGTAACAGAAACTTTAGAAATGCTTACTGAATCAGAAGACTCTCTGGATAACAAAAGCAACTGTGAAGGCACTGGCAAAGGCCAGAGCCCCTTGGTGCAGACCAAAGTTGAGGAGGACCTGCACATTGAGGAGTTGGAGATCCTCCAATACAAGTCTCCACCCAAGGAAGCCCTCACAGTGCCTGTGCAGCTGATCCTCAAGCGGCTACTGCTCAGATTGTGGGAGACACCAGCGTTGATACTGGTAGTGAGCCGGTGCCTCCACGCCATGTACCATGTCCAGAAGGGCCCGGGGTTCCACAAACCCCAGCTCCCACATAACTCCATGACTGTCGAGTCAACCATGCAAAAACGTAAGAGCCAAAAGACCCACTCCTCTGTTTTCCCCCCCCCCCCTCCCACGGAAGGGTGGCCAGAGCCCTCGGGCTCAAGGGTTACCAGGGCTCAATGCTGGGGTGCCGGATCCAAGCCTATGAATTATACATAGGTGTGCACTTAAAGGTTCAACCCAGGAGCTGTCTGGGTTTTCAGCTGACCTTGTCGGGGAACCTTTCCAACAGTTCCAGTCCCTGACCTCGGGGATCAAGGACTGCTCGAAGTTCCTCTCCTGAGCAGCCTACGACAGCTTCAAGTCAGCGGGTCGCAACAGCTAGCATCAGCGCCTGATGCTAGGTCTGGCTACAGTCTTCCAACCTCAAACAAGGTGTTCAAGACAAGCTGCTTGATGTCCCCTGCACCAGGGAGAACCTATTCGGCAAACCCATGGCCACAAGGCGGCTGAGATTGAAGCTGATGTGGTGACATGCCAGAGGCTCTCTAAAAAGACCTTCTCACTTCCCTGCAGGAAACCGACAGGGAAAAGATCCCCTTTCCCCAAGGATAAAAGGGTCCTTTTCAACAGAGTCACCATTACCAGCCCTTCTCAGGCCAGCATAAGGAAGTACCTACTGTAGAGGTACTTATGCTGGCCTAAGAGGAGGCCATAGGCCTCTGAAGGTGAAAACACTGAAGCCTCAGGCCCCAACTCCCACCCAACCCGGGGAGAGCATTTGACTCCCAGGGCTGGGCCTCCCCTCCCCCAGGAGACCTTCACCAGCCCACAGGGGGTACCCAGCACTCTTTACCCACTTGGGCCAACATCACCTTGGACCAATGAGTACTGCAAGTGGTAAGGGAAGGATACCTTCTCCACTTAGAGCAGATACCACCTAGGTTCTTCCCATGAGAGCCGGTATGACCCCTCCTTCACCAGACTCTTCTGTTCACAGAGCTCACAGGCCTGATCAGGGACAGCACAGTAAAGCCTGTACTCAAACACCTGTGGGGAAAAGACTTTTACTCTATAGTAGGTACTTCCTTCTCTCAAAGAGAACTGGGGGCCTCAATCCCATACTAGACCTGTGAAACTTAAACAAGTTTCTGGTGAGGGAGAAGTTCATGATGCTCTCCCTCGGAACACTGCTGCCTTATCTCCACCAGGGAGACTGACTGTGCTCCTTGGATCTAAAGGATGTGTACACACACATCCTAATCTACCCCTCCCACAGGCAGTACTTAAGGTTCGAGGCAGGAGGAGGGCACTACCAGTACAGGATACTACCCATCAGTCTGACCTCCTCGCCAAGGGTCTTTACCGAATGCCTGGTAGTTGTGGCTTCCCTCCTGTGCCTACTAGGAGCCTTCGTCTTCCCCTACCTAGATGACTGGCTGATCAGGGGCGGCACAGCCGCAGAGGCCAGTCAGGCAGCCGAGCATGCGTTCCTCCTCCTGCATCTTTCTCCAGTCCAAAATCTGGAGTTCATAGGTGCTAAGCTCGATGCACTGCAAGTCAAAGCGGTCTTCCTCAGAGACAGGGCAGAATGCCTCAGACAACTGGCATGAGAGGTACAACGTCGCCGGTCAGTGCCAGCTCGTCGTCTCCTCCACCTAATGGGCCATGTGGCCTCTACGGTCCACGTTATGCCCTCAGCCCGCTTGCACATGCGAGCAGCCCAGTGGTGCCTCCGCTCACAGTGGACCCAAGCCCCAGGCAGGCTACAGGACAGGGTCAGGGTCCAACTGGCAGAATCCCTCAACTAGTGGTAAACCTTTCACCACATCCTGGTGGGAATGCCCTTCCAAGCACCTGCACCTCAAAGAACCCTGACCACAGACGTCTCCCTCCTAGGTTGGGGGTCACATTGTGGGGACTGCCACACTCAAGGCAGCTGGTCCCAGGAAGAGTTGTTCCTACAGATCAATCTCCTGGAGCTCAGGGCAATCCTCCTAGCCCTATGAGCGTTTCACCACTGCCTGAAACACCGGCCTGTGCTGATTCAAAAGATACCAAAGAGCGCGGTATATAAAAACTGTAAAATAAAATAAATAATAAATAAATAAATTCAGATGGACAATCAAGTCACCATGTTCATGTTCAGTATCGACAAGCAAGAGGGCACGGGCTCGTACTCCCTTTGCCAGGAGGCGGTGACCCTCCTCTCCTTAGCAGCTTGCAACAACATGCTCTTGCAAGCAGTCTGCCTCCTGGGCCAGGACAACTGTCTAGTGGACAGGCTGAGTAGATTCCTTCGGCTGCATGAGTGGCCCTTGAACCCCAGGGTGGCCAAGAGTCTCTTCCACCTCTGGGTCAGACCTGTGATGGATTTATTTACTTCTCTGGACAACACACAGCTGCCTTGCTTCTGCTGGACCGCGATCCACCGCTTCAGCTACCTATGTGGGGGTCTTACCGTATATGCCTTATGCGACTGAAGTCCTACGTATTTTGAAGACTCATTGGCCCATTCTTTCACTACATGATAATTTCAATAAACCTTTAACCATTACCTTCCAACGGGGACGAAATCTTGCTGACTGGACCATTCATAATTCTGGCGATTTAAATGTCTCATTGAATATTGGTCATTTTGCATGTAATGCATGTGAATTTTGTACTTCCACATTGGAGGGTTCTTATTGGGAGGTGCCATGCACTGGACGACGTATTTATAGCAAGTATGCTACGAATTGTCAATCTGCTTTTGTTGTCTGTTTTGATCTGCCCGTGTATGAAATTCTATGTTGGAAAGACTAGTCGTAAGATGAAACGTCGACTTCAAGAACATAAATCTCGCCTTAACAACGCTGTATTGTCTGCTCCTATGGTTACACATTGCCAGTTAGAAAATCATCAGTTTTTTGATCTACGCTGGAGAATTTTGGATCATGTCCCTATGTCACCTCGAGGGGGTGATCGGGACTCTCAGTTAATCTACCGTGAACAATTTTGGATTTACACTTTGAACACCGTTTCCCCTATTGGTTTAAATCAATCTTTGGATTGGTGGAGTTTATTATGAAGTTTTAGCACTACAGCTCCCATGAGCCTTTTCAGTTAACTTTCACAAGTCATGTGATTGTCTTTAAGAACTTTAAATAGGGTAACGTCCATGAATCAAGTGAGCGACATGGTTTGAAGAAGGGTCAGGAATGACTTTGGCCGGAAACACAACGTTGGGTTCCTGACCACGAAGTAGTTATCTTGGTGGTGTTGCCGCGAATTGGATTTGAACAACAGCGGAGTAAAATTGCGACATTCTCCTTACCGTTTGGACATTTAATCTGGCTGCGCTGTACCTGTGTGGTGGAAGTTGGGAAGCCATAGGGGGTTTTTTGGACTCGCATACTCCGCTTCAGCTAAGTGCTAAGCAAATTCCCTATTACTACTTTAGTTATTTTGATGTTGGGGGAGAGCTTCTCTCAAGATCGAATTTATTGTGGTTTTCCACTAAAAAAGATAAAATAGGAACATTTCACCTCGAGAGGAAGTGAATTCTTCATGGTGAACGTTCCAACAAAAATTTTGTTTGTTTGTCTCTGTTTCCGTTTGATTGGATTTAGCTGTGGGATAGAGTTCTAGAGTTGTTTTAGAGTGTTGCTTCTGCTCGTGGCAACCGTACCCAGCAAGAGTGGCGGTAGATGCCTTCCGGGTCTCGTGGTTCGAGGGCCTACTCTGTGTTCGCACCCCTCCCCCCCCCCCTGGTTGCCAGGACCCTCTTCAAGGTCCAGAGCAAGAAGGCATCAGTCAAACAAATTGCTCCCAGCTAGCTGAGGCAGCCCTGGTTTCCACTGCTGCTCTCCCTCTCTGTGGCACTCCCAGTCCTGCTGGGCCAAACCCTGGACCTCCTGTCTCTGGAGAGGGGCTCACGCCTGCACCCCAACCTGGGATCTCTAATGCTAACAGCGTGGCTGCTGAAAGGGTAGCAGTATCCCCTTTCAATCTTCTGAGAGAAGTCAAGGAGATCCTACTGGCCTCCCAAAAGCCCTCCACCAGACTTTTTTTGCTTTTAAGTGGAGAAGGTTCTCTGCCTGGTGTGCGGAACAAAGGAAGAACCCCTTCTCCTGTCATGTGCAATTAGTACTCCAGTACCTTCTGCACCTGTCCCACACCGGCCTAAAGTCTAACTCGGTGAGGGTGCATCTAAGTGCAGTAGCCGCTCACCATCACTCTATCAAGGGAAAAGCCTTCTCTGGCCAGCCCCTGGTCTCCAGATTCATGTGCGACCTCCTGTTATCCAAGCCCCCACTCTGCTCTCCGTCAGGAGAGTGGGACTTCAATGTGATGCTCTCCCAGCTCACCAAACTGTCATTCGAGCCCCTAGCCACTTGTCACCTGCGGTACCTGTCTTGGAAAGTGGCCTTTCTGGTGGCCCTCACATCCACTCAAAGAGTGAGCGAACTCGAGGCCTTGGTGGCTGATCACCATATACAAGGTTCTATAAGAACAAGGTAGTGCTCCTCACACACCCCAAATTCTTCCCAAAGGTGGTATCACCTTTCCACCTCAGCCAAGAGGGGTCCTCCCCACCTTCTTCCTGCAGCCTGACGCAGGCAGAGAGGAACTAGTACTTCATACACTGGATTGCAAAGGAGTCCTTTCCTTCTACTTACAGCGGACCCAGGCCCATCGCAAAGCTGCTCAGCTTTTCATGTCTTTTGACCCCAGCAGACTGGGGCTCCCTTTGACTAAGCAAATTCTGTCCACTTGGGTGGCGAACTGTATTGCCCTCACCTATGAGCGAGCTGGCCTCTCTCCTTGAACACTGGATCACAGTATCGCGTGAGGGCGATGGCCAGGTTGGTGGCCAACCTCCGCTCAGTGCTGGTGATGGAGATCTGTAAGTTCATCACGTGGTCTTCAATTCATACGTTTGCAGCTCACTGATGCCTGGACTGCAAGTCCCGCAGGGATAGTGCCTTTGGCCAGGCAGTATTCCATAATATTCTTGGGGTATAGGCAACTTCTGCCCTCCGACCCTTCTGTGTTCAGGCTAACGGAGTGATAGTGTCGCTGGACGCTAGGGTCTTGCAGTCTTTCAGTGGGGATTCACCTTCTGCAACTCAGATACCCGATTGGTCGCCGTTGGTGCTGTCATGGTTCGGTCCTCGGCAGCCTGGAGCTAGAGAGTCCCATATGTGAGGACTGACTTCCTGCTTGTTCCTTGAGAAAGCGTAGTTACTCACCTGAAACAGGTGTTCTCCAGGGACAGTAGGAATCTGTCCTCACAACCCTCCCTCCTCCCCTGGGAGTTGCTTCCCTACCTTGTATAATGTTTTACTACCATCCTAGCTATGTCATTTGACTGAGCAAGATGGCACCCTTGGGCGGGAAGGGGACCACGCATGCGTGGTAACATGTCCCAAAGGCTTTCTTTGAAAGCTGGGGAAATGCTCCGCATGGGCTCTGTCGGCACAGACGTCACCCATATATGAGGACTGATTCCTGCTGTCCCTGGAGAACACCTGTTGTAGGTGAGTAACTATGCTTTATTCAAAGTTATTAATTCATAAGAGATTGTGAAAAATTGCAGGAGGATCTTGGGAAGCTGGGTAATTAAATGTGAGATAAAATTGAATGTGGACAAATTCCAGTGATGCACATAGTGAGGAATAAACCACATTATAGCTACACATGCTAGGTTCCACTTTAGGAATCACCACCCACAAAAAGGATCTAGGTAGTTCTTTGGCTCAGTGTATTGTGGCGACCAATTAAACAATTTTAGGAATTATTATGAAAGGAATAGAGAATAAGGAGATCTTTAATGCCATTCAAGGTGATCTGCTTAAATGGTGAAGGGACTCACGAGGGAAGGGGCAACATTGGATCTGCTTCTCACAAATAGAATGTGTGTCTAATATCTGGGTGGGTTCCCATTCGTGCAACAGTCATCACCAGATGGTGTGGTCTAAGATAAAACCAAGGCAAAGTCCAGTCACAGCAAACTCACAGGCCATTGCAGAAAGCTCAGAAAAGACCCTTGTTTAAACCTGAAACTGGCAAGATAGGGGCTCAGAAAAGACCGTTGTCTAAACCTGAAGCTGCCAAGATAAGTGTGTTTTTGATGTGTTTTTTTCTTCACCTATTATGTTGGGGATATGCATAGGTCAAGGTCGTTGATATGATCTGGGCTTATTGTAATAGGTGTTTGTGATTTGATATCACGGAATGCACGGGCCCGTTAAATACTGAGACCTTTTCCTATATAGACTGTAAACAGTGCTTGGAGTTTGAAATAACCCATATGGAGATATTACCTACTTTTGTTATAATTGAGTGTTTGTTTTGTGAATTTTGCATTGCAGAAAGCCAGCACTGAAGTCACTCACTATCAACTCTGTGCGCCTCTTTGCAGCACACCGATAGCGCGCTACTTCAGAAAGGGGTGCAAATGCAAATTAGCCATATGTTAAACTGTGGCACATATGGCAGCGTTAAACTGGGAGAGTAAGCCAAACACATATGCACAAAGGTCGGCACAGGTTTGGCATGCTTTCCCAGAGAAACATGGGCACTGTGTGGCTAATTTGCATATTTATTTAACAGGGTTTTTTAATACCACTTTATCATATAGTCAAAGTGGTTTACATTATAACAAAAACTTTATGATTACATTACAACAAGGACATTGAACTTGGATTATAAATTAATATTAATAACTTGGGTTAAACACTGAATATGTTACAATAGGAGGTTAGTGTAGCAGTGTTGGAATGCTTATGTTGGCTTAAAGTTACTGCTTGGATTAAAAATTGGTTGAGTGGGAGGCAACAAAGGGAACAGGTAAATGGAGCTCACGCTGAGGAGGAGGTGGTTACCAGTGGTTTGCCCCAGGGATCTGTCCTTGGTCCGATTCTTTTTAACATCTTTGTTAGTGTTATACTAGTGAGGGGTCGGTGCCCCTAACTGAAAGCAAATCCCTGGTGGCCCAGCGGCCATGATTCTCCAGGAACAAGCAGGAAGTCAGTCCTCACATATGGGCGACGTCAGCGCCAACAAAGCCCTCGCAGAAACAATCCCCCAGCTTTCAAAGAAAGCCTTTCGGAGATGTTACTACGCATGCGTGGTCTCCTTCCTGCCCAAGGGTACCTTCTTGCTCAGTCTCCTTTTTTCTGCGGAGCCCTTCAGACGTTTGTCTGGCTTGTCCCTGGAAAAAGTTGATTTTTCTCTTCGAGTTCCATACTCTTCTCCGGTATCGCACCAGTACTCTTCCTGCCACCTGACCTCATTGCCTCGGTGTCGAGTTTGGGTCTATTTTTGTAGTTTTCTTTGTTTCTTTTCTGGCATCTTCACGCCTTTTTTCTGACTGACAGCCCAGAGAGTCTTCGACCTCGCATGGGTACTTTTTTCCCCCAATGCTACCAGTGTCTTTAAGAAGTGTGATCGGTGCTCTAAAATTATGTCTTTAACCGACACACATGACTGCTGTTGCTGCTACCTCGGGCCATACCACGACCCAGCAATCTGCATTCTCTGCAAAAGGATGTCCAGAAAGGCCCTCAAGAGCCGCTAGCAGCAGCATGATAAGTTTTTCCCCGAGTCCCCGGTGCCTCCGAAGGCCAGGGCCTCATCCTGGGCCTCATCCTGGGCCTCGATGCCTCAAGCGGAACCTTACGAACCTGAGCCCTGTCGTGGGTCCTCAGAAAGGGGGTCTCCCTTGAGGGAACCCAGGAAGAAGAAGGCGGGGTCTTTGGATGGTTCCAACCAGCTGGGTGCCACCTGGGCCCGTTCCCACAGTCCGAGACAATTGTCCGAGGCTTCGGAGATGGAGTGGCCTGCAAAGTTCTCCCGAAAGGACTGGACCTCGGACTGGCTTCGGTATCCAGACACCATCTTCGTCAAGGATTCCTCTTCGGGGGAGATGGCATCGGGCCCGAGTCCCTCAGTGTCGCGCCAAAGGCTGCGGAGCCTTCTGGCCTAGAGTCCAGAATGGTGGCCCTGGAGCACAGTTTGTCTGCCTTCATGGACCAGTAGCGGGTACTGCTATCCAGCACGATGGGTTCATCCGCCCCGACCACCGGGCGGTCAACGTCCATAATATCCCTGGAGGTCAAGCTGATCCTAGAGGTCCTTTGGCCTTGAGTCGAACCTTGGCCGAGGTCACGATCTGAGTCCCACTCGATGAGACCGCATTCATCCCTGGCAAGTATGCCGGGCACCAGTCACGGAGCATCGGGAGCCCCGAGGCCCACGGAGCAGCCCTCCTACGAGTCTTCGACAGACTACTTCGAGTGGGAGATGGAAGATGAGGAATCCCCCGACACCCATCGCCACCACAACGTCCCATCCAACTTTCTCATCTCGGAGCCTCGACGGCGGTCCCTGCCGGAGGATATGGGCTTCCTTGATTTTGTCAAGGATATGTCAAAGGCCCTGGCATTTCCTACGGAGTCTGAGGAGAACCTTTGGGTTGATGAGTTAGAAATCCTCCAGTACAAAGCTCCTCCGCGGGAGTCACTCACGGTGCCCATTCCTCCCATCCTGGAATGGCTGTTGCACTGGATGTGGGAGACACCGTCGTCGGTACCGGTAGTGAGCAAATGGCTCAACTCGATGTATCAAGTCCGCCGGAGCCCGGACTTTGAAAAGTCACAGCTGCCACATAATTCCTTGGTGGCGGCGTCGGCCATGCTTTGGCTGAAAAGCCAGAAGACTCACTCCTCGGTGTCCCCTGGCAGGGAGACCTGCACCCTGAATGCCCTCATCAGAAAGTGTTACCAGGGCTCAATGCTCATTGGCCGCATCCAGGCCTACCAGCTGTACATGGGCATGTACCTGAGAGACCTGGCGAAGGAACTCACCGGGTTGTCAGCTGGTCTTTCTGAGGAACCCTTGCAGCGGTTCAAGAATCGGCTAAAGCAGTCCATTAGTGCTCCAAATTCATGTCTTGAGTGGCCTATGACGGGTTTGAGTCATCGACTTGAGTAGTGGCGGCAGGCATCGGTGCACGGCGCCAAGCTTGGTTACAGTTCGACCTCAACAGAGAGTTCAGGAAAAATTGGTCGATGTCCCATGCCAAGGAGAGAACTTCTTTGGCAAACCCATGACCGACAGGGCTGCTGAGCTAGAGACTGAGTTCATGATATGGACCAGGATCTCAAAAAATACTGCTGTCACTCCCTGATGAAAGGGCTCGGGTAAAAGGTCCTTCTACCCAAGGAAAGGGGCTGCTTACAGAAACTACCCATCTTTTCAGGCCTCCCCAGCTCCCCAACAGTGTCATCAGGTCAAGGGACATGGGCATGGCCCTCATAAGCAGAAGGCTTCAAAACCCCAGGCACCGGCTGCGGCCCAGCCAGGGAAGAGTTTTTGTCTCCTTGAGCATAGCCTTCTACCCCAAGGAGATCAGCATCCCACCGGGTACGTCTGGCCCACTATGCTCAGAGTTGGTTGATTATCACCACCGACTCCTGGGCACTTCGGGTGGTCAGGGAGGGTTACCTCCTCCACCTGATTCAGACACCTCCCCCGTATTTCCCGGGAGAGCCCCTCAGGTTTCTCCTACACTGGGACCTTCTACTGAAGGAGTTGGCAGGTCTTCTGGAGGACAAAGCGGTGGAACCGGTGCCCCACCATCTCAAGGGCAAGGGATTCTACTCCGGGTACTTCCTCATGCCAAAAAGAACAGGGGGCCTAAACCCCATCCTCGACCTGCGCAATCTCAACAAATTCCTGGGCGAGGGAGAAGTTCACGATGCTCTCCCTTGGAACATTGCTGGCAAACCTCCAATAGGGAGATTGGTTATGCTCCTTAGACCTCAGGAATGCCTATACCCACATCCTCATTCACCCAACCACAGGCAGTACCTGCGGTTCATAGTGGGGGGCAGGCATTTTCAGTACAGGGTGCTCCCTTTCAGCTTGGCCTCTGCCCCCAAGAATCTTCACGAAATGCCTGGCAGTTGTGGCCGACTTCCTCAGTCTCCAGTGGGTCTTTGTCTTCCCCTACCTGGACGACTGGCTCATAAAGGGAGAGATGGCCTCAGAGGTGCAGCAGGCCACCGCACATACCATCCAGGTTCTGCAGCACTTGGGGTTTGTCATAAACTACCCCAAGTCTCACCTCCTCCCGGCACAGGGTCTGGAGTTCATCGGGGCAAAACGCAACACTCTCCAGTCAAAGGCCTTCTTACCCAGGGACCGAGTCGACCGTCTCAGGACTCTGGCACAGGACATACAGTACCATCCCTCGGTGCCTGCTCTGCTGCTTCTGCGCCTTTCAGGCACATGGCCTCCATGGTCCACATCACCCCAGACGCTCGCCTCCACATGAGGGCGCCCAGTGGTGTCTCCGGGACCAGTGGTCTCAGGCCACGGGACGCCTCTGGGACAGAGTCTCTGTAACTCGCCAACTAGCAGACTCCTTGGTCCGGTGGCAATCTCTCCAGCATCTCAAGGCGGGCATGCCTTTTCAGTACCCGAGCCCCTCAAGAGTCCTCACCACGGACATCACCCTGCTCGGCTGGGGAGCCCACTGCGGAGAGCTCCGCACCCAGGGCAACTGGTCACCAGATGAGAGCACCCAGCAGATCAACTTCCTGGAGCTGCAGGCCATATACTTAGCCCTGCGAGTTTTCTGCCTCCACCTGCATCACTATCTGATGCAGGCCCAGTCGGACATCCAGGTGGCAATGTTCTGTGTGAACAAACAGGAGGGCACAGAGTCTTGTGCCCCTCTGTCAGGAGGCAGTGGTCCTCTGCTTGTATGCAATCCTATCCTTTTGCGGGCCATATACCTACCAGGCCAGGACAACCTTCTGGCCAACAGGCTGAGCAGAGTCCTCCAGCTACACGAGTGGCAACTGGACCCCAGGCTTTTCCAGATCTGGGGGGAACCCATGATGGACCTGTTTGCCAGCCCGAACAACTTCCAGTTGCCCCACTTCTCTTCCTCCAGAGTGGCAGTGGATGCGTTCCTTGTCTCATGGCCAGAAGACCTCATGTATGCCTCCCCCCCCCCCATGCCACTGATCGCCAAAACCTTGTTCAGGACCCTCCGCAACAGGGCTTCGCTCATCCTGATAGCCCCTCAGTGGACCAGGCAACCGTGGTTCCAGTTGCTCCTCTGGTTGACAGTGGAGACCCCCATCCCCTTGGGGACCTCTCCGGGACTCCTGTCTCAGGAGGCAGACTCTCTTCTGCACCCGAACTTGGGGTCCCTTTCGCTGACAGCGTGGCTGCTGAGAGGGTGACTCTGGCCCCTTTCAACCTTTCGGTTGAGGTGGAAGAAATTCTGCTGGCCTCTCGCAAGGCCTCTACTAGGAAGGCTTATGCTCTCAAAAGGTGCAGGTTTTCGACGGTGCGCTGAGCACGGGGCTGACTCGTTCTGCCCGGTGGGACTGGTGTTACAATATCTTCTCCACCTTTCACAATCTGGGCTCAAGTCTAACTCCATCTGGGTGCACCTTAGTGCCATGGCAAGCTCCTCTAGGTCCAGCCTTTGGTGACCTGTTTTCTCCAGGGCCTGCTCTTATCAAAGCCCCCGGTTCGCCCTCCGGCAACCAGATGGGACCTCAATGTAGTGTTGGGGCAGCTCACTCACCCACCCTTCGAGCCTCTGGCTACCTGCCATCTTTGCTACCTCTCTTGGAAGATGGCATTCCTGATTGCGCTCTCCTCCGCTCGCAGAGTTAGCGAACTTCAGACCCTAGTGGCGGAGGCGCCTTATACCAGGTTCTACAAGAACAGAGTGGTGCTTCGTACGCATCCCAAATTCTTCCGAAGATAGTATCGCCCTTCCATCTCAACCAGGAAGTGGTGCTCCCTACCTTTTTCCCAAGTACTCAGGGGTCCTACTGTCGTCTGTGGAAACGGACTTAATTGCTGCTGCTGCTCCCCGCTCCCCACAAGGAAGTCCGTGGTTTTTGCTATGGGCTTTTGGTAGCCTGTAGCTGGGGAGTCCTATATGTGAGGACTGACTTTCTGCTTGTTCCCGGAGAAAGCGTAGTTACTCACCTGTTACAGGTGTTTTCTCAGGACAGCAGGAATCAGTCCTCACAACCCTCCTTGGAGTTGCTCCTTTACTATCTTTTAATTTGCCATCTTTTAGCTATGTCATCTGACTGAGCAAGATGGCACCCTTGGGTGGGAAGGGAACCCATGCATGCGTGGTGGCATCTCCCAAAGGCTTTCTTTGAAAGCTGGGGGGATGCTTCCGCGAGGGCTCCATCGGCACCGATGTCACCCATATGTGAGGACTGATTCCTGCTGTCTCTGGAGAACACCTGTTACAGGTAAGTAACTATGCTTTCTCCCCCCCCCCCTCCCACACACACCCACTTAACTAACAATAACCCTGGTGGCCCAGGCAGTCTGACCTCATGCGAGGCTATGTGCTGCCATTTTGCACAATGACTTCGCAGGAGTGGGAGCGCGTCGGCAGCACTCACGCTTCTTTGTAAATGTACCGGGAGTGGGTGGGGGTTCGGGGCTGCCGGGCCACCTGGGTTATTTTTGGTTGGGCAGGTGGAGGGAGCAGAGCTGCTGGGCCACCAGGGATATGCTTTCTGTCAGGGGCACTGGCCCCCCGACAATATATTGATGGCATCGGGGGCTTTCCCCAATGCCTGGATTATCCGATTGGAAGTTTGGGAGAAGCTCCCAATGCCATCAAAATACTGTCAGAGGCACGCTCTAGATCTTTAAGCCATCTCAAGACCAGGCATAGAGATATTGGTGCTAAGGCTGGTTGCAAAATCCTCTATGCGTTTCTCTTCATTGGGCGCAGACTAAATTAGCATGACATTATAAAACGCGCAGCTCATTTGCCTATAATTTAAATACTCTTGCTGTTGTGTGCGTTAGTTTTTCCTTTGTTTTACGCATGCACCTGGCTCTTTTCTGCATTTGGCTGTGACGGTAATTGTGCCTAAAAGTTGCGCACAATTACCGCCACACTAGTTTTCTGCATTGGCCTGTCAAAGTGCTAGATTGCAAAAATGCTAGTGAAATGGAGAAGTATCTGAAGGAAGAGCTGGCAGGATTGGGAAGAGATAAGGGATGTGGAAAGACAGCGGGCCAAGCTGAAAGGAGCCATAAAAATAACATCAGATATTTATGTAAGGAAAGTAAATAAAAGCAAGAGAAAAAGGAAACCAATATAGTTCCCTAAGGAAGTGCCTAAAAAATTAAAGGCAAAAACTATAGTGTTCACAAAATATGCAATGCAATATGTGCCTTCAAGTCAATGCTGACTTCCGGCAACCCAGCAGCTCCTGGGTTTTCTTGGCACTGTGACCGGAAGTAGATTGCTAGGCCTTTCTTCTGGTCACACTGCCGGAAAATATAGGACACAAGAAAAGGAAAAATATTACCATATAAAGCTCAAACAGGCAAGGAAATAAATAAGGATGGCAAAAGAGCAGGCAAAAGAAAAATTAGCTAAAGATGTGAAGTGGGGGTGATGAAACTTTTTCAGGTAAGTTAAGGAAAGGAGAAAGGCTAGAGGTGGAATTGTCAGAAGCCTTATGAGAAGAGGCTTGAAGACCTAAATATGTACACTCTGGAGGAGAGGAGGGACAGGGGAGATATGATGCAGACCTTTAAATACTTAAGAGAATTAATGAACAAACAAATCTCTTCCAAAGACGGGGAAGCTGTAAAACTAGAGGGCATAACATGAAGCTGCAAGGGGGTAAACTGAAAGGCAATGTCAGGAAATACCTTTTCACTGAAAGGGTGGTGGATGCTTGGAATGCCATCCCGATAAAAGTGGTGGGGGCAAATACAGTGACAGAATTCAAAATGGCATGGGACAGACACAGTGGATTCCTTTACAGCAACGGGATAAAATCAAAATAAACTTAACTAATTTCTCAACAAACAGGGGTGTTCTACACGGAGTGGTGGGTTCACCCCTAGACAAAGACATGGGGAGGGGTGATCTGTACAGAGCGGCAGGTGCGCTTATTCTTGCCACCTTGCTGGGCAGACTAGATGGACCATACTGGTCTTTATCTGCCGTCATTTACTATGTTACTATGTAAGACTGAAAGATGTAAAGAACTGTTGTGTACAGAGTGATGAGGAAAAGCAGAAATGCTAAACACATACTTTTGATCTATGTTCATTGGAGAAAATCCTGGATGGAGGTCCACAGTTGGCTGATAGATACATATGGGAATAGATTAGATACCGCACCATTCACGGGAGAAACTTTATGAATAACTTGAAAAACTGAAGATGGATAAAGCTAGGTGGCCGGATGAGAGACATCGCAGAATACTGAGGGAGCCCAGAGAGGTTCTGGTGGGTCCTCTTACAGGATGTGTGTAAGGTTCTTCAGGATTGGAGGACGACAGATGTGATCCCTCTTCACAAAAACGCTAACAGAGAAGAAGTGGAAAACTATAAGCCAAAAGTAATGGAGATGCTGCTGGAGGAAGGGATAGCAAAGTTTTTACAGTCTACTGGATTGCAAAATTCAAGCCAATATGGTTTTACCAGACAGATTGTGCCAGACAAATCTGATTTTTTTTTTTGACTGGGTGACCAGAGAACTGGATCAAGACAGGCACTAGACATGGTCTACTTGGATTTCTGCAAAGCCTTTCTATGATACTGTTCCTCACACGAACAAACTGAATAGCTTGAAGTTAGGACCCAGAGTAGTGAATTGGATTAGAAATTGGTTCATGGAAAGACAGAGGGTGGTGGTAAATGAGAATGAGGGAGGCAGGGCCGGATTTACCTTGAGTGAGGCCCTACGCCAACAAAAATTGTGGGCCCCCAGCAGGGGCGGCCCAAGGGGGGTGCGGACCACATTTGCATAAGGGGCTTCATTTGCATAAATATTTGCATAATGTTACCATATACTAACTTTTAGTAAACGTGCCTCTTAATGAGTGTATGGATAAAGAAAGACTAAAAGATTTCTACATTACTATAATCCAGTGCCAACTGCCAGACACATTAGGAACTACTACAAACACTGCCCATAGTAAACCCGCCGTATCCTAACAGCACTACCAGGACTCACAAAGCACCATACTCTACCAATCAAAAGGCAACACTGCAAATATTAAACCAATACATTTCAGAGAACAACAATACATGACCTACTGGGGAAAGAGAACAAGTGGCAATGTCAAATAGGAATTATATAAACAGAACACCTCAGCTCAGTTACACATGCAGAACATAGACCATCACCAAACAAGTAATCACAATTTAGAAATAGGAAGACAATAATTAAACTGGGAATCCCAAAAGCCAAACTTGGAATGTACAACACTGTAGAAATAAAACTATACATTAATTTGCTCTTGTACTAAACAAAGCACAGATGTTAATGATGCACATTTACCAGAGCTGACATATTCCAATTAATAAATTCAAAATAAAGAGATATTTTTCTACCTTTTGTGCATTTTTTTTCAGCTGCAATTGCTCCAGCCACTTTCTTCTGGTTTCTTCGTGTCTTCTGCTAACTCTCCATCGTCTGCTGTCCATTTGTCCTTTCTTCTCTCTTCTAGATTTTTTTCCATTCTCTCTCTACATCTGCTTTAACATACTAATCTTTCTCCTTTTGCTCTTTCCTCATTCCTATTTCATCCACTCAAATTTTACCCCTCCATCCTCAATCCCCACTTACTCTCCCAATACCCGGCCAATTGTAGATTTTTTATCCCTCCCACACAAAATATTTTTCCCTTCTCCATTTTACTCTTCCAGCCCCATCCCATTCTAATCCTCCCCCAACATCAGCTCCCTTCTAGTTCCAGCCTCACCCAGCATCCATTCCCTTCTAGTCCCTGCATCAGCCCATTTCCAGTCCTAGCCATCCATCAGCCCATTTCCAGTCCTAGCAACCCCCCAACCCAATACCAGTCCTAGCCCCCCCATCACCCCACTTACAGTCCTTAACCCCCCATCACCCCATTTTCAGTCCTTAACCCCCATCACCCCATTGTCAGTTTAAGCCCCCCCTATAACCCATTACCAGTCCTAACCCCCCATCAGCCCACTTCCAGTCCTAACCCCATCAACCCATTTCCAGTCAGCCCCCCATAGCCCATTGCCAGTCCTACCCCCCCCCATCAGCCCACAGCCCATTACCAGTCCTAACCCCATCATCCCACCTCCAGTTTTAACCCCCAGCCCATTTCCAGTCCTAGCCCCCCATAGCCCATTACCAGACAACCCCCATCATCCCACAGCCCATTACCAGTCTTAACCCCCCCAAAGCCCATTACCAGTTCTAACCCCCCCCCAACAGCCCATTACCAGTCCTAACCCCATCAGCCCACCTCCAGTCTTAACCCCCCAGCCCATTTCCAGTCCTAGCCCCCCCCATAGCCCATTACCAGACAGCCCCCATCAGCCCACAGCCCATTACCAGTCTTAACCCCCCCCACATCCCATTGCCTGTTCTAAGCCCCCCCAACAGCCCACAGTCCATTACCAGTCCTAACCCCATCAGCCCACCTCTAGCCTTAACCCCCCCAGCCCAGCCCATTTCCAGCCCCAGCCCCCCAATAGCCCATTACCAGCCCTACCCCCCCCAGTGCATTTTCAGACCCAGCCCCCCCATAGACCATTACCAGTCCTACCCCCCCCATAGCCCATTACCAGTCCTACCCCCCCCATAGCCCCTTACCAGTCCTAACCCCCCCATAGCCCCTTACCAGTCCTACCCCCCCCCATAGCCCCCTACCAGTCCTACCCCCCCCCCATAGCCCATTACCAGTCCTACCCCCCCCCCATAGCCCATTACCAGTCCTACCCCCCCATAGCCCCTTACCAGTCCTACCCCCCCCCCATAGCCCATTACCAGTCCTACCCCCCCCCCCCCATAGCCCATTACCAGTCCTACCCCCCCCCCCCCATAGCCCATTACCAGTCCTACCCCCCCATAGCCCATTCCCCTGCCTACCCCCCCCCCCATCCCCCCTTACCAGTCCTACCCCCCCCCCCCCCTAGCCCATTACCAGTCCTACCCCCCCCCCCCGGCCTAAAGTAAAATTTAATTTAAAAAAAAAACCTGGTGGCTGCCGCCGCGGGGCCCCCTCTGCTGCCGCGGGGGCCCCGTCTACAAGCTGGTCGGGTCCGGTCGGGTCGGGTCGGGTCTCTCTCCCTCCCAGGCTGCAGGCTGCGAGAGACGCGAAGGGAGAGCGTCTCCTCGCGTCTGTGTTAAGCCGGCAGGGGCTGATGGGCAATCCCATCAGCCCCTGCGGACTTAATACAGACGCGAGGAGACGCTCTATCTTCGCGTCTCTCGCAGCCTGCAGCCTGCAGCGAGGGAGGGAGGGAGAGAGACCCGACCGGACCCGACTCGACCCGACCAGCTTGTAGACGGGGCCCCCGCGGCAGCAGAGGGGGCCCCGCGGCGGCAGCCACCAGGTTTTTTTTTTTAATTGAGTTAAAAAAAAAAAATTGGTTCTTTTTTTGTGGGCCCCTGCCGGCTGTGGGACCTACGCCATGGCGTACATGGCGTATACGTAAATCCGGCCCTGGAGGGAGGTGAATAGTGGAGTGCCTCAAGGATCTCTTCTGGGGCAGATTCTGTTCAGTATCTTTGTGAGAGACACTGCCAAAGGGTTTGAAGGAAAAGTTTGCCTTTGTGCAAATCAGACAAAGATTTTCTACAGGGTGGACATTCTCAAGGGATCTGAGAAATAAGCTACACAAATTAGAATTGTCTGATGCTTGGCAGTTAAGATTTAATGCAACGAAGTTCAAAGTGATGCACTTGGGATACAGAAATCCAAAGGAGCAGTATGCGACAGAGGACAAAAGGCTGACCTGCATAGACCAGGAGAGTCACCTGAGGATCTCTAAGTGATGCAACGGTGTGCAAAGGGGCCAAAGCCAGAAAGATGCTAAGCTGCAGAGAGGTGGGCATGGCCAGCTGAAATGAGGAGATAATACCTCTCTACAGGCCGTTGCTGAGGCCTCACTGGGACTACTGTGTACAGTTTTGGAGGACGTGTCTCACTGAGGATATTAAACTTGAAGTGGAACAGATGAAAGCCACCAAAATGGTATGAGATTTGCCCCAGAAGCCATATGAGAATAGACCTGAAAACCTGCATATGTATAGCTTAGAGCAGGGATTCTTAACCCAGTCGTTGGGACTCTACATCTAGCCAGTCAGTTTTTCAGGATAATGACAATGAATGAGATTTGCATGCAGTATCTCCATTGTATACAAATCTCTCTCATGCATATTCATTGTGGCTATCCTGAACACCTGACTGGCTAGGTGTGTCCCAAAGACTGGATTGAGAACCCTTGCCTTTGAGGAAAGGAGGGACAGGGGAGATATAGTAACATAGTATATGATGGCAGATAAAGACACCAGCATGGTCCATCTAGTCTGTCCAGCAAAGCGGCAAGAGTAAGTGCACCTGCTGCTCCGTGCAGGTCACCCCTCCCCATGCCTTTGTTTAGGGGTGTACCCACCGCTCCGTGTAGGTCACCCCTATTTGCTCAGATATAAGGGATAGTTATGTTTATTTTGATTTTATCCTGTTGCTATAAAGGGATCCACTCTGTCTGTCCCATGCCATTTTGAATTCTGTCACTGTATTTGCCCCCACCACTTCCATCGGGATGGCATTCCAAGCATCCACCACCCTTTCAGTGAAAAAGTGTTTCCTGACATTGCCTTTCAGTTTACCCCTTGCATCTTCATGTTATGCCCTCTAGTTTTACAGATTTCCCATCTTTGAAAGAGGTTTGTTTGTTCATTAATACTCTTTAAGTATTTAAAGGTCTGAATCATATCTCCCCTGTTCCTCCTCTCCTCCAGAGTGTACATATTTAGGTCTTCAAGTCTCTTCTCATAAGTCTTCTGAGACAGGCTCCAAATCATTTTGGTCACCTTCTTCTGAACCGCTTCCAGTCTTTTTCTATCCTTTGCGAGATATGGTCTCCAAAACTGAACAAAATATTCCAAGTGAGGCCTCACCAACGACTTGTGCAGTGGCATTAGTACCTGTTTCTTTCTGCTGGTAATTCCTCTCTGTATGCAACCCAGCATTCTTCTGGCTTTGGCCACAGCCTTGTCATACGGTTTTGCTACCTTGAGATCCTCAGAAACAATCACTCTGTCCTTCTGGTTCGTGCACACCAACCTCTCGCCCCCTATCGCATACAATTCCCTTGGATTTCTGCTTCCCAAGTGCATGACACTGAACTTCTTCACATTAAATCTATCTCCAGGAACAAGCAGGAATGAGTCTTCACATATAGGTATCGTCGGTACCAACGGAGCCTGCGCAGGAACGCTCCCCAGCGTCCAGAAAGAAAGCTTTTGGGAACATCCCACAGCGCCTGCGCGCTGCCTTCCCACCTTTCCTAACCGCCTCTTTCCAGTTCTTCTTTTCCGTGGAGCCAGTAGGTCATGTTCCTGTCACCGCTGAAAAAGTTCTTTATTTTTCTTTATTTCTTTGGTCACGCGTCTGACTTCTTCGACGTCAGACCGGTACCGCCGGTCTTTTCTTCTTTCTTTTTTAAAAAAAAACAAACAAAAAAAAAACCTACCGTTTCCCACTTCTGTGCAACTTTTCCTTTTGGGCTTTAGGCCTAGCAAAATTTTCCTCATGGAAAAGCCCGCTTCCGGATTTAAAAAGTGCACGAAGTGCAGCGGTATTCTTTCTATCACCGACACCCATGACTGGTGTCTAAAATGTTTGGACCCTGACTACTCCATCACCGATTGTGAGTCCTGTTCCATGATGTCTAAAAGAGGTTGACCGAATCGAGCAGCCAAGCTCAGTACCCTGTTTCCCTCTGATGCAGCTTCGGTGGCATCGACATCTTCCAGGGCTGCTTCTTCCTCCCATGGATCTCAGGTAACCAAACATAAGTCCAGCCGGTCCTCGAAGGGTAGATCTCCCTCTAAGTATCGAGATGCCTCCGGGCTTGCTCTTGAGGATCCTGCACCGGCAAAATTACCCCGGCGGGAAGCTCCGGCCTCCAAAGCTTCATCTATGGGGTCACAGGTTGACATCTATGGCGTGGCCTCGACCGATCACCTGTTGCCATGTTCTGGGGTACCGGTGGTTTCCACTGGTACCGACATCCAGACATTGGTTGCGTCGATGGATCAGAATATTCTGATCATGCAGCGTGCCATTACGGCATTCATACAAGCTGCGACGCCTCCGGTACCGCAACAAACTCCGTTGTCGGTACTGGTTCTGGCACCGATATCTGTTCCGTTGTCAGTACCGGTTCCGGCACCGATATCGGTTCCGGTGCCGGTACCGATTGCATCGACATCGGCTTCGGTGTCGACTGCAGCGGTACCCTGTTCTGTGATGCCCATCGGTACCGATCACTCCCGATGTCGATACCACTCGGTACGCGTATCGGGCTCTGCAAGAGCATCCAGACAGGCGATACTTCGATTCCTCCGAAGACTCTGATGAATCAGAGGCTTCTGTCAAAGCATCGGTACTCCTTCCTCAGGAGCCCTCTTCTCCAAAAAGAAGAATGTCTCCTCCAGAAGACTTGTCTTTTCAAGACTTCATTAGCGAAGTGGCCAGGGTCCTCTCTATTTCAGTGGCCCCTGAACCAGAGCCTAGAGCCAAGAAATTAGATATTTTACAATATCCTAAGGCTCCTAAAGAGGCAGCTACTTTACCAATTCATGAGATCCTTTATGATCACATGTTGGGCATATGGGAGACACCTCTTACTACCTCCCCTCATTCTCGCAGGTTGGACACCATGTACCGTGTTCCTCCATGTCCTGGCTTTCATAAGACTCAGCTTCCTCACCACTCTATTGTGGTGGAGTCTGCTATGAAAAAGATAAAGAGTGCAAAAAGACACTCATCTAATCCTCCAAGAAGAGAATGCAGAACCTTGGATGCTTTTGGCCGGAGAATCTTCCAGGCCAATATGCTTACTGCCAGAATCAACTCCTATAGTCTCTATATGGGGATGTTTCTAAAGGAAGTTACAGATCATCTGCAAACTTTATCTCCTTTTGTCTCAGAAGATAAAAGGGAGGAGTTTCTCGCCTGGCTTAAACATGCCCAGGATGTTTCTAAATTTTCCAACCGTGCAGCCTTTGACTCTTTTGAGTGTGCCAGCAGAGCCTCGGCTATTGCCATAGGTGCACGCAGACTTGCTTGGTTACAAGCTTCTGATTTGGAACCCTGGGTCCAGGATGGATTAGGAAATCTTCCTTGTACAGGTGAAAACCTTTTTGGCAAGGATTGGCAAGCAAAGGCCACTCAGATGGATGCTGAGAATTCTGCCTTAGATAGACTTTCAAAGTCTACTTCTGCTCCTGTTAGAAAAAGGTTATTCAAAAAGGCTTTCTTTCCCAAAAAAGGGAAATATTATCCTGGTTATGGTCACCAGGCATCTTCTGCAGGTCATTTTGCTGCAAAGCGTCAGCAACAACCTAAACAAGCCAAGCCTAAGGCTGCAAGGACTGCTACAGCTCAACCGCCTCAGCCTCCTCAGGGCCTTTGACTTACAACTAGAGAACTTAGCCTTTCTGGCTCTAGAAGAACCACTCACCATTCCAGGAAGGTTAGCTCACTTTGCTCCCAGATGGGAACAAATCACAGCAGAGCAATGGACCCTCTCCATCATAAGGGAGGGGTACAAGCTTAATTTCTTAAACCTTCCTCCTCACACCATGGTGAGACAGTTCAATTCTCCAACATCTCTCCTCGACCTTCTGGGTCAGGAGATTGCTACCCTTCTTACCCAAAGGGCAATAGAAGAAGTACCCCTTCTTCAACAGGGTTCAGGGTTCTACTCCCCCTATTTTCTTATCCCAAAGAAAACAGGGGGCTACAGACCCATATTAGATCTCAGAGAATTGAACAAGTTTCTATGCAAGGAGAAATTCAAGATGATTTCTCTCGGTGCTGTCCTTCCATACCTTCAGAGTCAGGATTGGCTTTGTTCTCTAGATCTCAAGGATGCGTACACCCATGTCCTCATCCATCCAACACACAGAAGGTTCCTTCGGTTCCTTTATCAGGGAAAGCACTACCAATACAGAGTGCTTCCTTTCGGTCTGGCCTCTGCTCCAAGAGTGTTCACAAAATGCATGGCAGTGGTAACTGCATTTCTACGCACTCTAGGAATATTTGTATTCCCATATCTGGACGACTGGCTCATCCGAGCTCCATCCCAGACAGAGGCCCAGGCTTCCCTAGCCTGCACAAGGCGTGTTCTTCATTATCTGGGACTGGTAATAAACATCCCAAAATCACATCTCACCCCTACTCAGTCAGAGTTCATAGGGGCCTTGCTGGATACCACAACTGCAAGGGCCTATCTTCCCCAAGCCCGTTGCCTCCGATTGGTGCAGTTAGCCTCACAAGTTCAGTTAAAGTCCCATTTAACTGCTCGAGAGATGTTACAACTGTTAGGCCACATGGCATTCACCGTGCATGTGGTTCCTTACGCTCGCCTTCACATGCTAGCAGCTCAGTGGACTCAGTCCACCCAATGGATCCAGGCATCAGGGTGCCTGTCAGACAAAATAGCAACCTCCAGTCGCCTCTTTTGGTCTCTCCAGTGGTGGAAGTCCTCTCAGAATCTGTTGCTGGGGTCCCCCTTTCAACAGTTGCTACCCCAAGCAACCCTTACAACAGATGCCTCTCCAAGGGGTTGGGGAGCTCATCTACAGGATCTCTCCACCCAGGGCATCTGGTCTCCACAGGAGACATCTCTACATATCAACCTCTTGGAGCTCAGAGCAATTTTTCTAGCTCTGAGTCTTCCACACCCTGCTCAGCTACAAGACAGTCCTCATCCACACGGACAACCAAGTAGCCATGTTCTACATGAACAAGCAGGGCAGGACTGGCTCTCTGTCACTTTGCAACAAAGCTTTGAGATTGTGGGCCTTCGCCAGAGAGCATCAAATTCATCTCATGGCAGTGTATCTTCCAGGGGTTCAAAACTCTTGGGCAGACAGACTCAGTCGAGTTGTGCTTCCACACGAATGGTCCCTCCATGGGGACCACATAGCCAGGATCTTTCGAATTTGGGGAATCCCGGACATAGACCTGTTTGCAAGTCCGTGGAATGCCAAACTTCCCCGGTTCTGTTCCAGGATTCCGTGTCAGGGAGTTCAGGCTAGGGATGCCTTCCTCCTCCATTGGGGGCAAGACTTCCTCTATGCCTTTCCACCCATTCCCCTAATTTCCAAGACACTGTTCAAGCTTCAGAGAGACAAGGGGTCTATGATCCTCATAGCTCCACGTTGGCCACGCCAAGTGTGGTACCCTCTACTTCTTCATCTCTCTCAAGTTCCCTCCCTGGACTTGGGATCTGCTCCAGACCTTCTATCCCAGGAGGAGGGAACGTTGTGGCACCCAAATCCCCAGTCTCCTCATCTCAGGGCCTGGTTGCTGAAGGCCTAGACCTTCAAGATTTGCATCTTTCTCAGCAGGTGAAGGATATCCTTAATGCTTCCAGAAAGCCTTCCACTAGACATTCCTATGCTTTAAAATGGAAAAGGTTTACCATTTGGTGTGCAGAGAAGGGTCTTAACCCTCTTGCAATACCTCTGAATTCTTTACTAGAGTATTTGCTGCATTTATCCCATGCAGGCCTTAAAACGAATTCAGTAAGAGTCCATTTGAGTGCTATTGTAGCATCCCTTAATCCTCTCAATGGACATCCTATTTCCTCTCATCCTCTTATTGCAAGATTCATGAGAGGCCTTCTTTTAACTAAACCTCCCATTAGACCACCTCCAGTGGCATGGGATTTGAATTTGGTTCTTGGCCAGCTCATGAAGCCAGCCTTTGAACCCTTAGCCACTACCTCCTTGAAATTCCTTTCCTGGAAGGTTATTTTTCTCATTGCAGTCACCTCAGCTCGCCGTATCAGTGAGCTGCAAGCCTTGGTGGCTAATCCTCCTTATACAAGGTTCCATCATGACAAGGTAGTCCTCAGGACTAATCCACACTTTATGCCTAAAGTGGTCTCACCTTTTCATCTGAACCAGGAGGTGTATTTACCTGTCTTTTTTCCAGGACCTCATGCATCAAGTGCAGAGAGGAATCTTCATACCCTGGATTGTAAGAGAGCACTTGCTTTTTACTTACAAAGGACACAGCAACATAGAAAGTCCTCTCAACTATTTGTTGCTTTTGATCCCTCTCATTTAGGACTTCCAGTCTCTAAGAGAACTCTGTCCAATTGGGTTGCTCAGTGTATTTCCTTCACCTACCAGAGTAAGAACCTTTCTCTGGAGGGCTATGTCACAGCTCACAATGTGAGGGCCATGGCAGCCTCTATTGCTCATCTAAACTCTGTGTCCATCGACCAAATCTGTCGAGCGGCCATCTGGGCCTCGATTCATACCTTTACAGCCCATTACTGCTTGGACAAGGACTCCCACCGGGATGCCTTGTTTGGTCAGGCTGTTCTCAAACACCTGTTCCATACCTAATCAACCTACCCCCCATCCCTGGTTGGATGTCCGAGATCCATGGGGGGAGGTAGAGCCCTTCTCAGGGACTCACAACCTTGGAGATCTCCCTGGCATCGCTAGCTGGGGAGTCCCCATATGTAAATACTCATTCCTGTTTGTTCCTGGAGATAGCACAGTTACTTACCTGTAACAGGTGATCTCAGGGAACAGCAGGAATAAGTCTTCACAACCCACCCACCTCCCCTAGGAGTTGTATCTCTCTATCTATCTTTCCTTTCCTCTCTCTCTCTCTTTGTCTCAGCTTAAAACTCAAACTGGAGAGAGGCGGTTAGGAAAGGCGGGAAGGCAGCGCGCAGGCGCTGTGGGATGCTCCCAAAAGCTTTCTTTCTGGACGCTGGGGAGTGTTCCCGCCCAGGCTCCGTCGGTACCGACGATACCCATATGTGAAGACTTATTCCTACTGTTCCCAGAGATCACCTGTTACAGGTAAGTAACTGTGCTTAACTGCCAAGCATTAGACCATTCTTCCAGCTTTTGTAGATCTTTCCTCATGATCTCCAGGAACAAGCAGGAATGTATTCTTCACGTATGGGGTGACATTGGGTACCGACGGAGCCCGCACGGTAAGCTCCGCAGCTACCAACAGGAAAGCTTTTGGGAGCAATCCACCATGCCTGCGCTGATGCCTTCCTGTTCTTCCAACGTACTCTGTTCTTCTTTTTCCTCAGAGTCGACAGGAACTGTTCCTGTTACCGCTGAAGAATCATCACATACTTTCCTTTTCCGCTTAATTTCAGTATCGATTGATACTACCTTTCCCTTTATTCTTTATTTTACTTAAAAAAAAAAATAAAAAAAGTAGGATTTTTCCTTTAGGGCCTCATGTCCTGTGGGTCTTGCCCACCCCTTTCCAATCATGGAAAAGCCCGCCAGCACCACATCGATAACGCCTTAAATGCCTCGGTCCCGATCACATCCCTCAAGAGTGCTCCTTATGCATACAAATGACCAAAAGGGGTCTGGGGAACCAGACACAGTATCATTGGCCTAGACTTCTTCAAGGGCGTCATCGAGCTCTCACACTTCTAAACATTCCAAGGAGTCCAGACATGGGGAGAAGAAATCAAAGAAGTCGTCTTCTCTGTCTCACCCTCAAAAAGATAAGTCCAGACCCCGGGAACCCTCGGAGACTCTGAAGGAACCAAGCCATAAGTCCAAGGACTCAATTGGTAAGCTTCGGGAATCAAGAGAACATTCCTGTTCACACCTAGAATTGTCTATCACTTTGTTAGACTCAAGCCATAGGTCCAAGCATCCCCGGCTGGAGGACCTGTCCTCCAAAGCCCCGGTGGTGATGCGGTAGGTACCCGGGGCCTCGGCCTCTGCGGAACCCCCGATGAAGTGGACTGATAAGGTGGCACCCAGCTCCGTTTATCTATTGCCCAGGCACAGGCTCCATCCTTGGACCAGCGGATGCTGGCCTTGGAAAGGATCTTAGCAGCTTTCCTGGCAGCATCAGTACCACTGACACCGACAGCCTTGGCGAATAGGCTAGTGTCACCTACTTCGATCCTCCAGCAGCCACCCCGATGGTACCATTGCTTCAAAGCAGGGGCCTCGAGACTTTGATTCTAGTACCAATACCACCACCATCCACGGATCCCTCCTGGATAGTGTAGGGCTTCGACCCTGAGGACATTGAGAGGCATTGACATGACACTTGGCATCGGCACTGCCGATACTCATCGGAGTTTGATTTCGATGTATCCGATTCCGATCACCGGTCGCTCGACTCCAATGACCTTCGGGACTTCGCGTTGGAACCCTTGCCACCATCAGCCAGTACCTGATGAAAATCCCCTCCTGAGGGCATGTCCCTTCAGGAATTCATCAGGGATATGGCGACAGGCCTCTTAATCTAGGCGGCATCGGAACTGGAACTAAGGGCGGAGGAACTGGAGATCCTCCTGTACCCCGCAGCACCGAAAGAAGCCACCATCCTGCTGGTGCATCGAATTCTACACAATTTAATGCTACGAATGTGGGACACTCCCCTTACCTTCTCCCCTATAAGTAGTTGTTTGAATACTATGTATCGAGTGTCCGACTACCCTGGCTTTCAAAAACCACAGCTTCCTCACCATTCCACAGTGGTGGAATCGGCAATGCGCCAAATAAAGAGCGGGAAGAACCATGCTTTCATCTCTCCGGGCCATGAATCGAGGAACCTTGATTCCTTTGCCCAACGCTCTTTTCAGGCATCGATGCTGGCTATAGAATAAATTCCTACATCCTCTACATGGGGATGTTCCTGAAAGAACTGAACAAGGACTGGGAAGGATTCCTCCCAGAGGAAAAGCGACCAGCCTTCCAGGCTGTCCTCTTCCATAGTCAGAATGTATCAAAATTTGTCAACAGAGCCGCCTTTGATGCATTCGAGTCATCCAGCAGAGCATCTTCTATAGCTGTAGGGGCTAGGTGGCTGGCTTGGCTTCAGACCTCGGATATGGAACAATGGGTCCAAGATAAGCTTGGCAACATTCCCTGCATTGGTGAAAAACTATTTGGTAAGTACTGGCGGGAGAAGGCAGGGGAACTGGAGACCAATGATACCACCCTCAAACGGCTGTCTAAGAAGACATCTTTCCCCTCCAAAAGAAGGCACCGCCTAAGAAAGCCTTGTACCCCAGGAAGAAAAGGTTTTACCCTTCTTACCCCCAGCCAACCTACAACAAAAACAGCAGGGACCCAAGCATGCCAAGAAGCCCAGACTCACTAAAACACAACCCCAAACTCAACCAGCTCCTGCTCCATCGAGATTTTGCTCCCAGATAGGGAACATAGCCAGTCCCCAACAGACTCTGCAGGATCAGATACCCATTCCAGGAAGACTCTCGCTGTTCAGTCAGAAATGGTATACCATTACTACAGAAAGCTGGACTCTCACCATCATACAGAAGGGATATCAACTCAGCTTTCGAGAGATTTCCCCTCACTATTTCAGAGGGGACTATCCTTCCAAACCCTCCTGGAAGCCCCCCTCCAACAGGAAATAAACATTCTCCTTACACAAGTAGTTGTTAAACTAGTTCCTCTTCAGGAATGGTTCAAAGGCTTCTACTGCTCCTACGTCTTCATTCCAAAGAAGTCCTGAGACCATAGGCCCACCCTGGACCTCAGAAATCTAAACAAATTCCTGATAAAAGAAAAATTCAAGATGATTTCCCTGGGGACCCTTCTTCCCTTCCTCCAGGAAAACGACTGGCTTTGTTCCCTAGACCTCAAAGAGGCCTATATGTATATCCTGATACAACCAAGCCACAGGCAGTATCTCAGGTTCACATGTCAAGGAACCCATTATCAATACAGGGTTCTCCCCTTTGGCCTGACATCTGCACCAAGAGTTTTCACAAAATGCATGGCCCTAGTGGCGGCTCATCTTTGAAAACACAAAATCTGTGTTTTCTCCTACTTAGACGACTGACTCATAAAGGCAGACTCTCCTGGAGAACTCTGCTCATCTCAGCAAAAGACCCTAACCCTTCTCCAATCCCTTGGGTTCATCATAAACTTTCCAAAGTCGCACCTTGTTCCAACACAAAGGTTGGAATTCATAGGTGCCGTCCTAGACACCAAGCAGTGCAAAGGTTTTCTCCTGGTGGAATGCATGGACCGCTTAATAGCATTAGCCATAAGTATGCGACAAAACCAAGAGGCTTCAGCACACTGTTTTCTAATCCTACTAAGCCACATGGCCCTCCACAGTGCATGTAGTCCCATATGCCAGACTCCACATGCGGCAGACACAATGGACTCTCTCAACCCAGTGGACTCAGGCCACAGGGAGTCTACAGGATCTGATCCAAATAACATCTCCTATGGCTGACTCCCTCCGGTGGTGGTGCATCCCAGCAAATCTACTAGCAGGGTCTCCTTTTCAGACGCCCCATCCTCAGCATATGCTGACGACCAATGCTTCCAAACAGGGTTGGGGAACACACGGACTCTCTCTGCACTCAGCGTCTCTTGACAGCACAAGAGTCCCAACAACAAATAAACCTGTTGGAGCTTCAAAGAATCATGAAAGCTCTCCACGTTTTTGAACATCAACTCTCTAACAGTCCAGTTTTCATACGGATAGGCAATCAGGTCGCAATGTTCTATATCAACAAACAGCGGTGAACAGGCTCATTCTCTCTGTCAAGAGGCCTGTGAACTTTGTGACTTCGCCAACCAACACCACATGTACTTACGTGCGAGTTACATTCCAGGAAAGAGCAATCTCCTCGCAGACCGCCTGAGTCACATCCTTCAACCCCACAAATGGGTCTGTAGATCAGATGAGGCAAACAGAATTGTTCCATCTCTGGGGAACTCCATAGATAGATTCTTTGCCACCCCGCAGAACTCCAGACTTCCCCGGTTCTGCTCCAAAATAACATCCAAACTCAGTCTGGCATCGGACACATTCATGATCCACTGGGGTCGGGGACTCCTGTATGCCTTTCCCCCCATCCCCCTAATCTCGAAAACTCTTTTCAAACTGAGGGCAGACAAGGGCTCCATGATACTCATTGCCCCACACTGGCCTCATCAACCATGGTTTTCCCTCCTATTACACCTGGCACAACCTCACTGATCCCGCTGGGATCCAAGCCAGGTCTCCTCTCACAGGACAACAGAGCATTCCTCCACCCCAATCTCCTATTCCTTCGCCTAACAGCCTGGCTCCTGAAAGCATAGGTCTTCAGGCTCTTCCTCTATCTACGGAGGTCAAGGACATCCTCCTTTCCTCCAGAAAACCCTCCACCAGAAGGACTTAGTCTTACAAGTGGCGAATATATGCTACATCGTGCTCTTAAAATGCTCACAGTCCATTCGAAGTATCAGTGCCGATGCTGTTGCACTACCTCTATCATCTGTCCGAGTACACCTTAGTGCTATTTCAGCTTTTCATAATGCTGTCAATGGCAAACCCATCTCCACGGTTTCTCTTGTGGCATGACTCATGAAGGGGTCTACTCCTCACCAAGCCACCTATTCGCCCGCCACCGGTGGCATGGGATCTTAACATAATGCTAGATCAACTCCTTAAACCACTCTTTGAGCCGTTAGCAACCACACATCTCCACTGCTTATCATGGAAAGTGCTCTTCCTCCTTGTCTTGATCTCTGCCAGGCGTATCAGTGAGTTACAAGCCTTGGTGGCTCATGCCCCCCTGTACACGTTTTCACCATGACAAAGTAGTCCTACAGACACACGCTCACTTCCGCCCGAAAGTGGTTTCCCCTTTCAACATTAATCAATCTGTCATCCTCCCAGTCTTCTTTCCAAGGCTGCATGCCTCACGTGCAGAAGCAACTCTGCATATCCTTGACTGCAAGAGAGCTCTGGCCTTTTAACTCCAGAGAACATAAAACCTCAGGAAAATCTCACAGCTGTGTGTCCTTTGACCCAGCACATTTGGGTCTCCCGGTGACTAAACACTCCCTATCCCGCTGGTTAGCAGACTGCATATCTTTCTCTTATGACAAAGCAGGACTTTCCTTCAAGAGACATGTCACTGCTCACAATGTCCGGGCTATGTAGGCCTCTGTAGCCAACTTAATACCGTACCCGTTGCTCAGATTTGCCGAGCTACTACATGATCAACCATCCATACCTTTGCGGCCTAATATTGCTTGGACAAGGACTCCTGCCGGGATGCAGCCTTTGGCCAGGCAATCATTCAGCATCTCTTTGGGCTATAAAGACAACTCCTACCCCCACCTACTCTGTCCAGATCTCCGTTATGGGGAAGTCGAGGTCAACGACCTTGTTCGACGTTAACTGTGTCCTATGAGATCTGGGAGCTAGGGAGTCCCATATGTGAAGACTACATTCCTGCTTGTTCCTGGAGAATAGAGTAGTTATTCACCTGTAACAGTGATCTCCGGGAGCAGCAGGAATTTAGTTTTTACAACCCGCCCACCTCCCCGTGGAGTTGTAGGGTTCTCTCTATTTATTTTCTCTTCTATACTCTCCTTTTTCTTCAGCTATATACTCAACTGAGCAGGGTACGTTGGAAGAGTGGGAAGGCACCAGCGCAGGCATGGTAGATTGCTCCCAAAAGCTTTCCTATTGGTAGCCGGGGAGCTTCCTGCGTGGGCTCCCGTCAGTACCCGATGTCACCCCATATGTGAAGACTAAATTCCTGCTGTTCCCGGAGATCACCTTTTACAGGTGAATGACTACGCTGTATCCACTACCTCAGGAGAGTCCACTCTGTAGCAAATTTTCGTGTCATTTACAAAAAGGCAGACTTTTCCATTCAGTCCTTCAGCAATATCGCTCACAAATACTTTGAACAGTACCGCTCCCAGGACCGAAAAGTGGTAATAGGGAAAAGTGACAAACTACAGGCCAGTAAACCTTATCTCAGTGGCGGGAAAAGTAATGGAGGTGCTCCTGAAGGAGCAAATAGTGTACTTTCTCGAAACCAACAGGTTGCATGATCTGAGGCAATATGGTTTTACCAAAGTACGATCTTGCCAAACAAATCTGATTGAGTTCTTTGCTGGGTGATCAGAGATACGATGAATGTGATCTACCTATTGACCTTTAAATACTTGCAAAGTACTAATGAGCAAACAAATCTCTTTCCATATCATCTTGCTAGACCAGTCTAGACAAGTGAGTAGTTTCCCCTGCCAGTAATTATGAATACAAAGAAAACTAGAAAATTCCAGTGACATCACTGATATCAGGCTTAGTAGAGCTAGGGGCACCCCTCAATATTTGTCTGTTTCCAGAAGATGGTGGTTGCTGGACTGGTGCAACTCAAAATTCATGGTGCTTTTGTATAGCCATCCTATTGGGTGCCTCTCCTGCCGATCTAGGCTCTTTGATGGTCTTCGGGGCCTATCTAAGGATACCATTCTAAAGATTGATCTACAAGGGGGGAGAGTCTTGACTCCCCATTAGCTGCGGCTGGCCTATGCACCCAAGCATCCTTCCAGCTTTCACCGTCACCTTTTTTACCTGTTTGGCCACCTTAATATCATCAGAAACAATAACCCCTAGTCCCGCTCTTCTTTCATGGACAGAAGTACTTCATCCCCTATACTGTACTGCTCCCTTGGAATTTTGCAATCCAAATGCATGACCTTTTATTTTTTAGTGTTAAATCTCAGCTGCCAAATTCTCAACCATTCTTCAAGCTTCACTAGATCCCTCCTTGTGTTATCTACTCCTTCCTGGGTGTCTATTGCAGATTTTGATACCACCCGCAAAGAAGCAAACTTTACCTGACAACTCTTCTGCAATATCACTAACAAAAATCTTAAAAAGAATTAGACCAAGGACAGGTCCCTGCAGCACACTGTGAGGTCGACTCGACACATTGTTCGGCCAGGAGGCTGCCTTCAGGGAATGTGGATCTCTAAAATGGATAACATAATTAAAATAATAATAAATAATAATGATGAAATTAAAATACAAACATTCAAACTAATAATAAATACATCAGACTAAACATAAAACCAAATTAAAACCCAAATAAAAAAAACAATAAAAACAGGACAGTCATACATAACCTTTGGAAGTGACGGGAGCCACTGTGGTTACAGGAGCAAGCTGAGAACCAGAGAAGCCAGGGTGCATATTTCACTTCACCCACTGATGCTCCTTATGACCTTCAGCAAGTCTTTCATCTTTCACCGCCTCCATTACAAAACCTATACTGTAAGCCATCTTGGGCTTCTCTTCTCTATGGGAAGGAATTTGCCCCCCCCCCCCATATAAGCCCAATATGAATCAGCATATTTCCGAAATCCCAATTCCTTAAGTCACAGTCTTGACATGTCTCCTATGTGGTTGTACATACTTAATTTTACATGATCACACAACTTCTACCCTAACTTGTGTTGCTACAGATACCCAGCACTATGTAAATACTCTACAAATGTTTTTGTACCCCCCTCTACACCTGATTACAGATGTTACTATTCGTAAACATCAAACTAGTATTTAACAGAGTTACATGTAATCTGTGCTCTAGTCCATGTTAACCAAGTTTCATGTAATTATTATTGTTCTTTGTAAACCGCTTTGATGCCAATGAAAAAGCGGTATAGAAAAACATCTAAATAAATAAAATAAAATAAATAGATAAGTATGTACTGTGCCTGTATGTAATTTCCACTGAGTTCAGATTGAGAAAGGCAAATAATCAGATCTAAAAAAGCCAAATTCAAACACACCTGTCTTGCTCACAAGTCTATGTGCTGAATCTCCAGCCCAGAGCCTTCAGAATCAAAAACTGCTGTGAATCCTAGTTAAGCAGCAGAGTCCCTGACCAGATAGAGATATCAAATACAAGGCACCTGGAGGAGTCTTATAACACATTCTCAGAGCAATCAGCAGTTGTCAACCTGATAGGAATGTCCTTATCACTTGCACAAGAACAAGGAAAACACTCCATCTGCAGTCAAACAGCACACAGAAGAAGCAGGCAAAGAAGAAACCCTTGGAGGACAACACGTTTTTCGGCCAGTGAGGCCTTCATCAGGGGACTATGACCACAGTGGATGAATAAACAATCAGCATCTAGAAAGTAGTAGTTGTAGGCACTAGATGATAACGCTGAAAATGGCACCATGGTGCCACTGTGGTCATAGTCCCCCGATGAAGGCCTCAGTGGCCGAAACATGTGTTGGACTGGACCAATCAATAGTTTTGTCCTCCAAGGGTTTCTTCTTTGCCTGCTTCTTCTGTGTGCTTGTCACCTGCACAAGTACAGGTGTTAAATTTGGGTTTGTCCTTTGGCCCTACTGTGGTGTATGACCCTTTGAATGATTCAATTATGAGCAATCCATCAAAATGGATACCTCCTGGAAATCCCAATTCTGTAATTTTTGACTTTCTAAAAATTGGTTTTGACAGTTCTGGCCAATTTGGAGAAGAACCCTTGAAAAAGGTTTTCAAATATTACAATGGCAGAGCGAAAGGCTCATGAACTTGCAAATGCTTCTGACTTGACAATACATAACACAGATAAGGGAGGTGTAGTAGCGGTGCAGTCCAGCACCTAATAGCGGTGAGAACTTATTTCACAACTTCCTCACCAGAAATATTACAAGCTGCTACCAGTTGATCCCACCCCAGATTTACAACAACAAATATCTGAATTATTGTTGGGGGAACAGTTGTCAGGATGGGTAACATTCCTAACAGGGGCTCTACAGGTCAAACAACGATACGTAAGCTCCACAAACAGAACAATGGTTTGGAAAAATCGTATTGCTAAAGTTGTTGCCTCTGTTACAGCTTCTGCCTCTGTCCAGACAGAGGTCCTAATGCCATTTCAAGGACCAAGGACCGGTTCCATGTGCAGGGTTCCTGCATGCTGAAGCTCTGAGGAAACAAGTGGAGGAACTCAGAGAGGAGGTGGTGAGGCTGAGGAGCATTCAAGACAGTGAGAAGCACATTGATGAGATGCTTCTTGCAGCAACCAAGCTCTCCAGCAGAGGAGAAGATGGGTGCCAACAGAATGTCGATGGCTGGACACTGTCACAAAGTAGGTTTAACAGAGCCCATGGAAATAGGCAGGGAAACTGATTCTGACATTTCAGAGGAGCACATGTCAGGATGTTGCTATAGGCAACCCAAACAAATCAGGTCACGAGCTAGAGAAACACGCCCAAGCAGCAGAAAGGCTGAGGGATCAGTAACTGATGAAAGCCAGCTGGGAGTGGGTGGAGCTGACACACACGCAGATAAACTCAATGCACATGGAGTTAAGGGAGGAAGCAGAAGAGAACCCGGAAGGAACACGGGAACAGGCAGTCGTGAGTGTTCAGAGAGCTAAGGACGTGCTGGGAGAAGCTCAGGTTGGAATGAAGCTGAGGAAAGAGCTGTAAAAGCTAAAGAGTTTTATTCCAAGGGAGAGAGAGAACCCAGGTGCCTGTAGTGGAAGGCAGAGCACAGAAGCGTCAGAGCTCAGCAAATGTTATCTACAAGGTAACGGAGAGTTCAATTGGGAAGCTAGTTGGAGGAAGCCTGAGGAAACTATTTACCCTAGTAATTGGCACAGGAAAAATAAAGCTTTTGTACCTGAAGATAATCTCGTATCTGGGAGAAGGACAAAAGGCAGGAGCCGTGGAGAGCTTCCACTTGATGTTACTCCGGTGTCTGCAGCAGCTGAGAAAAGCCCGAGTCAGAGACTGCCAAGAGGTAAACCAATTGTAGCTAATAGAGGGAAAGGTGAATGTTGTAATTTCCCCTATGGTCCTCAGCATTTGAGAGGCTCCCAAATTAAGTACTCCAGTGAATGTGGTAGTAGCCTGTCACACATTCTCACAGAGAGAGAAAGAGAATCTCTGAATAACAAAGAGAGACTGTTTAATAATGTGCCGAATTGTGCAAGAGAAGAATTGTTAAAGGCAGAAGAGGAAGATATGCAGTGTGAGGTACAGGGGGACACAACGTGTAATGAATACATGGACTGTACGCTTACAATTTCTGATAATATATCTTCTCTGCGGTGAACAAGTTGTGAAACTTGCCAAGCCTTAAAGCTACAAAGAAAAGGGTTTTTGTGTGCTGGAAAAGGGCTGTTTAAATACTTTTGTTTGCATGTTAAAAGCTGAAGATAAGCATTTTCTGTTCACCTTTTGTTCCTTTGTTTGTGCCCAAAGTGGGACTGTCTACCTTTTTGTTTTGACCACTGAAAGAATCCTCCCAGAAGGGGAATAAAACCTGTTTAAGCCTTACCTCGTTTCCACAACTTATTCTTTTCACTGGCCTAAGAAAAACTACGTATCCCAGAGTGCCAAGCAAGGTCTCTAGGCTGGTTAAACACAAGGCCTCGGCTTAATACCCCGCCTTAGCTTGAAGGGACAAGCAACGGCGTGACAACACAAGTCACCAGGGCCTGCAAAATCACCAATCCAACTTCTCCAGCCCTTAAATTGAAGAACCATTATGCAGCCCTGGACGTGGAGGAGGTGAAAGCATCCCTGGAAAGGGAAGAACCAGATCTCAAGTACCCCAAAGTTGCAGAATCGGTGACCACATGAAAGTGAAGGGTAGTGGTGGTTGGAGACTCTCTTCTGAGGGGGGTACTGAGGCGTCCATCTGCCGACCAGACTTGATGTCCAGAGAGGTATGCCGTCTGCCTGGTGCCAAAATCCAAGATGCTACAGAGAGTTTGCCGAGACTCATCAAGCCCACTGACTATTACCTAATGTTGCTAATCAATGTTGGAACAAATGATACTGCAGGTATCCCTCAGAATGTATCAAAAGTGACTTCATGGCTCTGGGACATAGGGTGAAGCAGTTAGGTGCACAGGTGGTGTTTTCAATCCTCCCTGTTGAGGGTAAAGGCCAAGGCAGAGAGGCTCACATCTTGGAGATGAATGCATGGTGTCATCGAGAGCGTTTTGGTTTCCTAGACCATGGGATGCTGTTCCAAGGGTTGCAGAGCAGAGATGGCATCCATCTGTCCAAGAAAGGTCAACGCATCTCCGGTAGTAGACTGGATAATCTACTGAAGAGGACTTTAAACTAGATTCATTGGGGATGGGTGAAGAAAGCCCCCAGGTAGGTGATACATTAAATACCTTTATGGAAATGGGTAACAGGGGTAACATATGGAAAGCAGTGTGTATAAATACCCGTAGCATGGTTAATCAGATCCTTGATGTTGAAGCTTTGGTGGGAGTGGCTGACTTGGATTTAGTGGCAGTTACAGAAACATGGTTCACAGAAAACCATGATTGGGATGTAACTATATCTGGCTATACTTTATTCAGAAAGGACAGGGTAGGAAGACGGGGAGGAGGAGTGGCACTATATGTAAAAAAATACTATTAAAGCTTTGGAATTACAGAGCTTAAAAGGGAGAGAGGAGGCATTGTGGGTTAAACTAGAAAGAGGGAAAGAGAAATCTATTTGCATGGCTGTGATATACAGACCTCCCTCACAAGAGGAAGAGGTGGACAGAGAGTTAATTGAAGACATACGCAGCATTGCTAGGAAAGGGGAAGTTCTACTGATAGGAGATTTCAATATGCCAGATGTACATTTGGCACATTCCTGCTGCAGTATCACCTAGAAGTAAGGAGATCCTGGATTCTCTAGAAGGAGAACTATTCAGGCAATTGGTAACAGACTCCACACGTGAAGGGGCCATACTGGACTTGGTGCTTACCAATGGTGAAAGTGTTTCTGATATTGTAGTGGGAGATCATTTTGCATCCAGTGATCACCAGATGGTGTGGTTCAGTATTAGGACTAGGGCTGTTAGAATCCATTCAAAAGTGAGGGTCTTAGACTTTAGGAAGACTAACTTTGCCAAGATGGGCCAATACCTCAGGGAGTCGTTAGTGGGATGGGAACAGCTGGGGGATGTAGAAAACGGGCAAAACTGAAAGGGGGTATTTTAAGGGCAACCAACCTTTTTGTTAAAATGGTAAATAAAGGTAAAAGGAAAAGGAGACCGCTATGGCTTGCGGAAGAAGTAGCTGAAAAAGTGAAGAAAAAGAGGGAGGCCTTCATGAAATACAAGAGATCACAGAGAGGAAGACAGGCATCTGTAGGTGGAAAAACTTAGAGAAGCTAGCAAAGTAGTCAGGAAGGGAAAGATTCAAAAAGAGGAGGAAATATCCAATGCAATAAAATGGGGGGATAAGACATTTTTCAGATATGTTAGTGAGAAGAGGAAGGGCAAAAGTGGTGTTGTCAGACTCAAGGGTGTAGGGGAGAAATATGTAGAAGCTGATAAGAATAAAGCGGAATTGCTTAACAAATATTGCTGTTCTGTGTTCACAGATGAAGAACCAGGAGCAGGACCACAGAAAACACCCACAAACAGGAACAGCAGCGAGGGACATCTTGAACAGTTTTCAGAAGACTGTTTGTGAGAAGCTAGCTCAACTTAAAGTAGACAAAGCGATAGGACCGGATGGGATACACCCTAGAATACTGAGGGAACTTGGGGACATTCTAGCAGCTCCACTGACTGACCGTTTCAGTGCCTCGTTGGAGTCGGGAGTGGTGCCAAAGGACTGGAGAGAGGCTCATGTGGTGCCTTTACACAAAAGCGGAAGTAAGGATGTGATTGAAAACTACAGGCTGGTTAGTTTAACTTCGGTGGTGAGTAAATTATTGGAAACACTGCTGAAAGAGAAAATAATGAGGTTTCTGGAGTCCAGCGGATTACAGGATCCGAGGCAGCACGGATTCACCAGAGGCAGGTCTTGTCAGACAAATCTGATTTCTTTGACTGGGTGACCAGGGAGTTGGACCGAGGGAGAGCCTTACATGTGGTGTATTTAGATTTCAGTAAAGCCTTTGACACTCTTCCTCACAGGCGACTTATAAACAAACTGAGCACCCTAGGGATGGACCCTAAAGTTACTGCTTGGGTTAGAAATTGGTTGGGTGGGAGGTGACAAAGAGTACAGGTAAATGGAGCTCACTCTGAGGAGAAGGATGTTACAAGTGGTGTGCCCCAGGGATCTGTCCTTGATCTGATTTTTTTTTTAACATCTTTGTTAGTGATATAGCGGAAGGGCTGTTGCGTACGGTTTGCCTCTTTGCGGATGATAACAAAATCTGCAATAGAGTAGACACCCAGGAAGGTGTAGATAACATGAGGAGGGATCTAGCTAAGCTTGAAGAATGGTCTAGAATTTGGTAGCTGGGATTTAATGTTAAAAAATGGAAGTTCATGCATTTGGGCTGCAGCAATTCAAGGGAGCAATATAGTATAGGGGGTGAAGTACTTTTGTCCACTAAAGAAGAGCGGGACCTAGGCGTGGTTGTGTCTGATGATCTTAAAGTAGCTAAACAGGTAGAAAAGGTGATGGCAAAAGCTAGAAGGATGCTTGGGTTGTGATAAGGAAGCTTATCATAGCTCAGGAAGGAGCTATAGGAAAGGTGAAGTGACTCTGAACCAGCAACCTGTCAGTTCTGGTAGAAATAAGAAAACAGAATTTTCCCATAAAAGACTACCAGTCCCAGAATGCACCAGGTTTCCAGCAGCCATTAGAGGAGCTGAAGTGGGGAAACGTGTGTTCAATCAGGAGGGCTATGAGGTAATCCCTAAGCACTCATCTCAAAGGGCAAGGCCTGATTCAGCACAGCTGCGCTGTGTTAGGGAGGAGCACTCATCTAAGCAGAATAAAGGTAGAGTTTATTCTACAGAGAATTATCCTTATCCTGAGGATCAGCTTGAGCTTGATCATCAGTTTCATCTGAAAGATCATCAGAAGCAGAAGCCAAACCGGACGGACAGAGAGGGAAAGAAACCCTTTGGAAGAAGGAAGAGAAAAGCCTTTGAGAGGCCTAGAAGAGTCCAGAGCAGTACGTATACTGGGAGGCATTTCAAGGGCCAGCATACACCATTGGACTGGGGAAAGCCAGAGGAATGGTGCTGCAGAGCTAGGAATCTCCAGATGCTACCTGTGAGGGAGACGGCTGCACGTGGAAGGGACCCTAAGACCCGTGCCAGAAGGTATGTGAAGAGAGATCCAGTGTCCAGGGATCTGGATTGGAAGGCTGGACATAAGAGCTGGACTACATACTGGCCAGGCTATATAGAGAGGAACTCTAACAGCAATGGAAGCTCAGGTATGAACACTGATCTATGCCCTAGCTATAACCTTGAAAGACAGCAGGGAAACAAGTATTCTCCTGAAAGTGCTCCATTGGGAGATTCATCTGTGCCAATCCATGATATTGAACCCATGCTTGTTGAAGAAGGGGGAATGATAGCAGATGAAGAATCTGTTTACATGGACTGCTCTCTGTCTAAACTCCTTTGGTGATTTTCTGTTATAAAGTACAGCAGCCATCACAAAGAAATACAAACTTGTTCTTTAATCTACTCAGAAAAGCTCCTGTGTAGGATTTCTGGCCACGCTGTAGAAAGCAAGCCAGCTAAGGGGTTTCAGCTGGATAACTGCTAGCAATTGAGCCTTACCTAATTGCTTGTGAGCTAGGAGAGAATCACTTCTGAATCTATGTGGGAAGTTATCAGAAGTTAACCTGAAAAGAACAGTTTTTTTATTGCTTTGTGGCTTTTGGTTTGTTGTTTGATATATGCTAAGAAAACATTAGCTAATGCCTGACAAGTTTGAATGTTGTTTTCCTGATTTTGATTTTGTTTTTCCAAGTTAAACACTGGAAGCAAGTAACCTGATTTATGTGCTACCAAGCATATCTGTGTTGGGAGAAATAACCCCATAAATAAATATCTTATTGGCTTTACCCAAAAGCACAACTAATTATTGTGAGCAGCTGTGTCTGGTGTGAATGAACTGCATTGCCCACAATCCCTTGCAAATCATATAGATATATGCACTTGCCAAGACTGTGAAGATTCTCACCCAGGCAGCCGTCTGACAGGGTGCATACGGAGAGGAATGGCTAGCAGAAAAAAGGAGGTGATAATGCCTCTGTATAAGTCTTTGGTGCGACCTCACTTTGAGTATAGTGTGCAATTCTGGAGACCACACCTACAAAAGGATGTGATCAGGATGGAGTCGATGCAGAGGGTGGCTACTAAAATGATTAGTGGTCTTCATTATAAAGCATATGAGGACAGACTTGATCTTAATATGTACACCTTAGAGGAAAGGCGGGATAGAGGTGCTATGATTGAGATGTTTAAATACCTCTGTGGCATAAATGTTCGGGGGGAGAGCCTCTTTCAATTGAAAGCAAGTTCTGCTACGAGGGGACATGGGATGAAGGTGAAGGGAGTTAGATTCAGGAGTGATATGCGGAAATATTTCTTTACGGAAAGAGTAGTGGATCTGTGGAATAGTCTCCCAGTGGAGGTGGTAGAGATGAGGACAGTAACTGAATTCAAAAAAGCATGGGACAAACACAGAGGATCTCTAAAGGTATAAAGGGGACTGTTGTAGTTGTTGATATTGAAGGACAGACTAGATAGGCCATGTGGCCTTTTTTTCTATCGTCATATTTCTATGTTTCTAACACATAAGGAACAAATTTTCCTTTCAAAAACTCACCCTAAGTTTCCTGTTATATACACTGTCCCCAAAATCCATAAATCATTGAGACAACCTCCCAGTTGCCCTATTGTGCCCTGTTGGGGCTCAGTATTAGAACTTCAAAATTTTATGAGCTGCTAGTCAAGTACAGTCATGTATCAGAGACACATATCATTTTATTACCCTTGTTGAATCATATTCGGGGTTGACAACTGGGGCCACGTTGGTTGCAATGGATATAACCGCTTGGTATACAAATATTGATCAAACTGAAGCCCCTGTCGGTCATTGCCCAACATCCTTCAAATTTACCTGCTCGTTTGCCGAAATCTTTTTTTTCTCCAGCTTTTTGAACTGGTGTTAATAAAGAATAATTTTTTTATTCGATGGCCAGTTCTTTTTGCAAACATTTGGGAATGCAATGGGGGTGATGGTGGCCCTTCAGCCACAATAATTTACATGGCCGATTTTGAAGAATCTTTGATTTACCCTTCTGTCTGGTTTCAATTCATTCCTATTTGTAAACTATTTCTGGATGATGTCTTTTTATATTGACTGGAACAATACAAGACTTGCAGGCTTTTTTTGACTGAATCAATACTTGTAAGACAAATATTAAATTTACAGCTAAGGCAGATTTTATGTTAATTGAATTTCTTGATGCAATTATTTTCAAGAGAGACAGTCGTTTAAATACCACTTTATACTGCAAATCGGTTCAGCGAAATAATCTTTTAAGACACCACAGTTACTATCCTGGACCTCTAAGGAGAGGCCTTCCATATGGCCAATTCCTATGTATTAGAAAGATTTGCACCTTCGTAGCCGATTTTTGGTTGCATACACAAGATTTATGTGAGAGGCTGGCCCCATGGCTTTCCTTGGAAAGTGGTTGCCAAAGCTTATAAACGGGCTACATATACCCACCATGAATGGCTTCTACTTCCTACTGATCCAGCTTTGACATTATCAGTTATGCCAATTCGACATACCGAGGAACATATGGTAGAAGTTCTCCGGTTTGTGGAATGTGCGGCAGAGGTCACAGCCTTATTGCGAAAGCAATATTCTCCAATTGTACGAGTGCTTTTGAAACAGCCTTACTATAGCCTATACGAAAGGTCGAAGCATCCGGGATATGGTGGTACACCCATCAAATGTTCAGGGAGAGAGCCTCTTTCAATTGAAAGCAAGTTCTGCTACGAGGGGACATGGGATGAGGGTGAAGGGAGATAGATTCAGGAGTGATATGCGGAAATATTTCTTTACGGAAAGAGTAGTGGATCCATGGAATAGTCTCCCAGTGGAGGTGGTAGAGATGAGGACAGTAACTGAATTCAAAAAAGCATGGGACAAACACAGAGGATCTCTAAAGGTAAAAAGGGGACTGTTGTAGTTGTTGATATGGAAGGTGTCACCAGTAGTCCGCCCGTAGCTTCAGCATACGGGGTAGGTGGCCTGGAGACCTTTTATTGAAAGGTTAAAGGTGTAGTTGTGTACCTTTTCAATAAGTTGTAGTCGTGAATCGAGTGGTTCAGGCAAAGACAGGCTTTTAATTCCCCTCCCGGGACGGATTCAAACACAAAGTAACATAGGAACAGAAAGCCATACACTTCTGGCACAAGGTAGGAAAAAGAACTTATAACAGCTTCCAACTTAAATCACAAATGGTACGGTATTCATTGCATACAGTCCCTTGGTATTAGGAAATAAAGTCCTGTGCTTCTCAACTGCCAGTTGACCAGCTTCTTCAGGATATCTGGCTCAGCACAGTGAAATCCTATCACAAACGTACAATTCATTTGAGTATCAGACAACTCTTCAGCATTGACTCAGGCTGGCTATCAGCTGAATACAACTTCTGCCTTGTATACAACGTTTCCAGATTATTCTCTGCTGTCTGTTCCAGAGGCTTCTCTATTATTGCCTCTATGGGGTAAGGATCAGCTTTACTATATCTCTTGGCATAGCTTAGAGGAGAATCATATTCTTTATAGTTTCTATGAGAGAAATTCTTATGACTACTTTTACAAGGAATATACAGCCTACCTTCTTGCTTTGAGGCAGGAGAAAGTCCGTGCACAGCTCTCTCAGGATGGGGTTTAAACCTCAGAGGTTTTTCTCTGTGTTCTGGCTGCTCACCCTCTTCTTCTGACATACAAATGTCTTGCACTGTATATCTTTCACTCCTTGGAGCTTGTAAGTGCTTCCCAGCTATCCTCACTGGTAACTTCTCCCTTTGAGTGCCTTCACCATAGGATAAATACCTGGAGTTTTGGTCAAAGGGTTTTTGTGCCCTGCTCCTCCAGTTATTCCTGTCAGCTGCTTTCTGTCTCTCTCTCTCTCTCACATTCAGAATCAGAATCCACTGAATCACTTACATACGTTTTCCTTTCACACTGGGACAGACGCTGCTTCCAAGAGCCAGACCTCAGCTTGCACAAACTTTCCAGCTGATTCTGTTCTCCTCCATCTTCCCTGTTCTCTCTCTCATTCCTCGGCCTCTCCTTGCTGTTGCTCTTCCCTTTGCTCTTCTTGTTCTCAAACTCTAGTGAACGTTTCTTATACATTTGCTTGGGAGCTAATCTAGCCCTTCCCCCTCCCAGGTGAAAGCTATTTGGCCTAGGAGATGGGGATTGTTTGCTAGCTGGGCGGGGTTCCTGCCCTCGTGGCTGGGATTGTTTGTGTTGCTCCTGGCAACTGGGAGTCCTGAGCTTATCCTTCCTACCAGAAACAGCCCTACTGCACTTAGGTTCCTCTGTTTCCATATCACAGGATGTCTCTTCCCCATTACAAAGGACAGACTAGATAGGCCATGTGGTCTTTTTCTGTCGTCATATTTCTATGTTTCTATGTAAGTGGCAAAGATAGCAAATCCAGATCCTGGACATTTTTGCTTTACAGGATGTAAGTATTGTGGAACTGGCCGTTTTTGAACTGATCAACGTACGAATAAACAATACTATGCTAGATGGCATATTACGTGCATTTCTACTTGTGACTTACAGTATATAGGTCAAACCACTGGACATAGGTCTCAATTGAGTGAGCCTTCATCCAGAATTAAGACTGAAAGCTTGACAGCCCTTATTGTACAGCATTGTATGCAATTAGAACACGTTTGTCAGGATTTTCAATTGTGGGCCATAGATCATGTATCCCCATATCCTCAAAGGGGGGACCTGGTTGCCCATTTACAGTGGTTGGAACAGCGTTGGATATTCCTACTACCAACAGTAACCCCTGATGGTTTGAACTTGGAACAGGATTGGTTGAGCCTCCTTTGATTGCCATATACGGCTGCCATGTATCTATTGCAGTTAGGCCGTTGTTAGGCAATTAGGGTGGAGTTTTTGCCCAGCTGATGGTGACAACAGATGCTAGTATCAGCTATAAAAAAGAGCAGTTGGAGATTCATGACTCAAACTCTATTCTCTGGTTCAGCAGAATTTTGGGGCGAGCCATTTCTTTTGTACCAGACACAGAGCTCTTTGGAAGTGATTTGTGAGTTCGAAACATGGTGCTACGTTGTCCAGTTTTGGATATCTCGCTGTCCAGTTCTTCTGCATGCATTCAAGCTATGTGCCACTGATTTTAGTTTCTCTTTAAAAAAAAATTGAAAATATCAATAGAGTTTGCCTATTAAAAGGAACGTTAGTTTTGAGAGAGGGGTATTCCCTCCCATGACAGTACGACAAAAAAAAAAAAAGTTTTCTTAATATTTTGAACTTTTGCTATTCCTAGCCCAGCCTTGCTTATCTTAGAAATGGCTACTCCATTCATTCTTATAGATCATAAATATATGACAGAGATCTATAAATTAATGAATGAAGTGTAACTGGTAAATGTAGATCAATTGTTTGCACCATCAAAAAGTAGAAAGACTAGGGGCCTGATTCTGAGAGGCAGTGAGGCAGTACGTCCTTCCGGGATGTGCTACCCTGCTTATCCGCCTTGCCGATATTCCACTTCTGTCCCCCACTGCACGCACAGAGCTACTATGCATGCTACGGTGGACAGAGGCATGACGGGTCAGAGACTGATTCCAGGATGGCCCTATATGTCTGTGGATTGCCAGTGGGGCGCCCTGCTCATACCACTTTTGAGGTGGAATAAGAGCGTAGCTCCCTCCCCCCAAATGTGGCCAATAGCCAGCCCAGGATACCCCCCACAGGAGCACTGGGACATGGAGGGTGAGTCCCTGCCGCTCTATCTGGGCCCCAGTGGGGACTCGTAGTCCGGGACTGTGGGCAGATGGCGTCACGGGGAGGATGTCCCCACAGCTGCGGGAGGGGCATGCCGGGCCATCCACGGGAACGTTTTGCTCCTGCATTTCAGAATCAGATCCAAACGGGCCCATCCTGCCTGGGCCATCCAGACGTGCCCCTTTTGGAATCAGACTCTAGGGGACACGCAATGAAGCGAGAATGTAACCATTTAAGACTAATAAGAGAAAATAGTTATTCACTCAACGCGTAATCAAACTCTGGAATTTGTTACCGGAGAATGTAGTAAAAGCTGTTAGTGTAGCTGGCTAAAAAATGTTTGGACAAGTTCCTGGAGGAAAGGTCCATAAACCATTCTTAAAGAGGACCTAAGAAATCCACTGCTTGCCCCGGGACAAGTATTGTAGAACCTATGTATCTTTTTGGGAACCTGCCAGGTACTTGTGACCTGGATTGGCTACTGTCTGAAACAGGATACTGGGCTTGCTGAACCTTGGTCTGACCCAGTATGGCATTTCGTATGTTCTTACGTTCATGACGTTCCAATTCCCGCAGTGCTGACAGCATTTAGCTGATCTGCTGCCTTAGGGAGCCATTGTCCTTATAGCTTCCAGAAGACACAGTGTGCAAGTGTTCTTAATCTGGGCAATGTGCTGGTATTATCTCTCTCAGCGATGCTTCATATTTTCAATCACAGCTATGGAGGTATATAAGAAATTATTTCCAGCCCAGCCACGCGCCTCCTCTTCCCGATACTGCCAACAACAAACAGGAAGTGCTTCTGTTTACCTTATTATACCCTTGTGCTGCCGGCATTGCAAGTGTAGCAAGGGAAATGCTCTTGCGGCTGTGAATAAGCAAACCGTGAGCCAGGCTCAGGTGCCCTTAAGGCTTGTGCTCTCTGAGTCTGCCGCGCAGCTCACTGGGACTGCTGCCGGCGCCTGCATAGCAAATGCAGGATTCTGCACAGGTGGGGAACTCCGTGCAAAGTTTGCACTGTGCAGTTGCGCAGGTAATGTATTTTTGATAGATCATTTAGGGCTAAGGTTGCAAAGGAATAGAATTGTTACCTGTGGAAATTAGAAATGAGGTAAATTAATCTGCATTTTAGACAACTCTTAAAAACTAATCTTTTTAGAAAACATTTGGCACAGTAAATATATAATCTTAAAGTATTAATGATAGTGTTGGTTTATGGTATATTATTATGATATATTTATTTATCTTATGCTTTAATCCTCTTAGCACTTATTGGTATAGGTGGAATATAAATTACTAGAATTAAATTAAATTACGTTTTCCAAATTCCACAATGAACCCACCTTGCTGCTTATTTGGCCTTGAAAAGGGATTTGAAAGGAGTGGAGGAGTAGCCTAGTGGTTGGGGCAAGGTACTTCAGGCCGGAAGGTCGGGGGTTCAAATCCCACTAGAGGACAGCAACCTTGGGCCGGAAGGACTGGGGTTTCTAGTCCTACAGGTGCTCCTTGTGGTCTTGGGCAAGCCACTTAACCCTCCATAGCCCATGTTCCCTGTAAGATAGTTATTTCCAAGTTATAATGCCCTGTTCAATGTAATTTCAGTTTGTTCAATGTAAACCGCACTGATGCAGAATAGCGCGGTATATAAGAGAATGTAAATAAATAAATAAATAAATAAATTTGCCCTACAGATTGACTGCTCCTATGAAGATAATAGAGCAGTAAGACTCTGCCTCTTTGAGATGCAGCTAAATGATCTTCCCTTCTGTTCTGTAATGTCTTACAAATGTACTTTAAATGAGCCGTAGACTGACGGACACATCAGTACAAGCAAAACCTTGTCCACTTCCTGCAGTTTGCAGACTTAACTGGATTCAGATGTTAGACCCTCTGTCTCCACCATTCCTGGCTCACCTCACAGAGTTAGTACACCACAGCCCAAAACAGAGCAGCTCAAGTTACCCCTAAAGCACTTCCCGAGGTCTGATAAAGCCAGTTTGTTTATGTAATGAAATAAGGGAGCATAGGGTCTGCTCTCTGCCTTCATGGGTGGAATTCACAAGGTTTCGGCTTTCATTGCCCAGACCAACTCTAATAAAGCTCTTATATACAGCTCTCTCCCATGCCAGGTGTTAGTAATAATTTGGAGATGCTTTCTTTAATAGCAGAGCATGTTTAAGAAGAACGACCACTATAATTCAGTTTTAATCAAAGATAAACACGACTTATTGAATAACAATGGAATGCAGATGAAGTGTGTCACCTGATGAAAGTGTTTTTGTAGCCCTTCCCCTCTCTCTGTATGGTGTGATGCTTCTGCTGCTACTCTCTCCTCCCCTCTCTTGTGTACATACTCTGACAGGCTGACTACTGAAAGTTGAAAAAAACAGGCATGGAATAGGCTTGCTTCTAAAGGCAATGCAGGCAAACAGGCTCCCGCAAGGTTACACCTGCTCCAAGGCATGTACACTATGCGGGTATGAATATAGCTCACAGTTCTGCCTAAACGTTGCCCTGCGGAACACCTACTCACAGATCGGCACAGGAGCAAGGAATACCCCAGGGTTCTGCATTAGCCGCCCTATTATTTAACCTATACCTATAACCAATATGTAACATATTCAAGAAATTTAAAGTGATTTATCACATCTATGCCGATGACATTGTTATATCTCCCCATAGATAGTCTAAACTCAGCCCAACACATAATCGAATCCTGCATCTTGGAAGCCCAAACTTGGCTGAACTCAAACAATCTGTCCATTAACTTTAAGAAAACTGTACTCTACATCTCAAGGAACCCAAATTTTACTCCCCCTCAAACATTCAAAATACTTAACACAATCCTCCCCGTTAAAAAAAAGTAAGGTATTATCCTGGATCAAACTCTCACACTATCTGCATACATAAAACAACTAACCAAATCTATTTGCTTCAAACTAAGAACAAATACAACACCTCAGACCCCTTCTTGACACACATGATTTCAGATCAGTAGTTCATGCTCTGATCGCCCCCCACTTTGATTTTTGTAACAGCCTCCTTTACGGTATTCCCAAAAAGTACCTCAAGCAACTTCAAACTGCACAAAATGTAACCGCAAGAACTGTATGCAAAGCCCGCCTCTCTGGCCATATAACACCCCTATTATACACCCTACACTGGTTACCAATAATTAGCAGAATTAAATATAAAACAATAACGATAACATTCAAGATTACTAATAATATTGCTCCATCCTACCTCTCAACATTAATCACCCAATCCACTAATGCCAGATCAAGGAACACTTCCAGAACACCCTTGCAATCCCTCCCACCTATCGCAAATCAAAACAATTTACAAGTAACCAAGCCTTCTCTTTTGCTGCCACCTATGTTATGGAACGACTTCCCGGTTTTCCTACGCGCAATCAAAGATACAAAAACGTTTAGAAAAGAACTAAAAACCTTCCTGTTCACTCAACATTTTGGAGAACTTATTGAAGGTAATGTTTCGTCCCCTGAATCACCCCAAAATCAACACATACAATGACACTCACCTCTGCTCCAATTATAAATAGTCTCACCTGCTACCTCTTGTACATAGTTCTGCCTGTTACAATTTTAGAATGTTAAAATGTGTTCTATGTAATAATGTTGTTTATTGTACACTGCCTCTGATCTCAGGAAGGAGCGGTATAAAAGTAATGATAAATAAATAAAAATAATATATAAATATGCCTGTATACACCTGCATGATTTTATAATAGACATTCTACATGTGTAAAAATTGCTTTGTAAAATATCTCCACCATCTGGGGTGGCTCAAGACAAGCTGCCTGAGGTGAGAGATGAACTGCTCCCTCCCCCCTGCCCAGGAGCCAAAATGGAGGAGCCTCCCTAAAGCTCTAGTCAGGAAACAGGGGGTACCCCTCAGTCAGAAAACTGTTCAGGTGGTTGCCCAAGAATAAAGAAAGCAATATATTCCCAGGCTAGATAATATTTTTAAAAGAACATTGCAACGATGTTTATAAACAGCAACAATTGTAGCAGCTCAATTATCTAGACTGGGAATCAAATGTAAAATATAGGGTATGTTTACTAAACCGCGTTAGCAGACTCCGTGCGATCAACTCCATTGATTTCAATGGGGCTGCGGCTCTGATATCGCATGGCGTCCGCTAACGCGGCTTAGTAAGCATACCCCATAGATTCCTGACACTACACACTGGATCAGCATGGTATTTAATGTAAATATATATTTTGCAAAAGACAACAGATGCAAGGTGATCATATACCAAGGAGCAGACACAAAAAGCTAAAACCTCAGCGCAGTTTATAACACCAAAATAAAATTATTATAACTAATTTTATTTTGTCATTTTAGACTGTGATGTGGTTCTCACTTTTTCTTTTGGCACATGGATTCTACATCAAAGAAACTCGTCTCCCAGCAGAGGTTGCAGAGCAGAACTAGAATATTTCCCACATAACTCAAGGTATCAAAAATAATTTCTGATTCGGTTGTCATCTCAGTTAACAGCAATATAAACCCTCACCAGTACTGGACATACTGAGAAGTAATACTCAGAACCTATACCGAAAATCTACCATGCCATAATAGCATCAACTGCCGAAAATCTCACAGAGTTTATCCAGAAAAGAGCAGCACAATTAATATTGCAGTGGGTCCTTAAATATTCATATACCTATTTACACTGATGTTAAACTGCACTGAGTTCCATGTTAACCATCTTGACTTGCAGAAAGACAGTATAAAATAAGATGTAAAATAAATATTCAAGCCAGATTACTACAGATCTCTGCATAGAAACTCCATGCTAACAGAACACGTAGCCTCAATCACATATGCAAAACACAGATAGATCCTCACCAAGTAGGGAATATACAGAATTACCACAAACTAAAAATAGACGTATGTAGATGGAAATTAAACTGAAACCCAAAGAAACCAGACACTGCATCAGTAGCATAGCCAGGACAGATTTTTTTGGTGGGGCCTGGCAGGATGAGCCAACTGCCACCCCTCCCCAGGTCCTGCAGCAGTGACCCAAACCCTCTGATACTGCGATTTCACCAGCAGCATCTGTCTGTACTCAAACAGGAGCACTGCGTTTTAATGCCATTACTGCTGCTGCAGTTCCAGAGAAGGGTGGCAATGGAAGGGGGGGGGGGCGGGGTGCTAGTGGCAGAAATAAGGATTGCAGCAGCTCTGTGCCCGAGACACTGCCTCTAGATATCCTTTCATTCGACCGTTCAGGCACTGCTGACTAGGTGGGCCTCATTCCGAAGTGAAGGGGCCATGGCCCATCCTTGGCTACACCCTTGCAGCTCAGCTGTGACTGTGTACGGATGAGCTGCTCCAGTTCTGGCAGGAAGGTACTGTCTCGCCAGAATTGGAGGAGTCCTTGGACACTCGGTACCACCAAAATGTACCTTCGGACCAGTCTCCCACAGCATCCCACCAACACTGTTCCCTACTAGAGGATGTTGCCTTCCTTGACTTTGTGCGGGGTATGGCTAGGATGCTCTCCATCAAGACCAAAGCAGAAGAGGATCCTCTCACAGAAGAACTGGAAATCCTCTGGTATGAGGCCCCTCCGAAGGAGGCCCTCACGGTACCTGTTCTGCCGATCTTCGAATGCCGCCTCCTCCACATGTGGGAGACACCGGCATCGATGCCCATTGTCAGCAGATAGATCGACTCCATGTAACGAGTCCACCGAGGCCCTGGGTTCCAGAAAACCCAACTTCCCCATATCTCAGTGGTCGTTGAGTCTGCCATGAGCAGACTCGAGCTAAAAGACCCATTCTCTGTGCCCTGCCCCCGCCCCCCCCCCCCCCCCCCCAGCAGGGAGGCCTGGACCCTCGATGCCCTCGGCAGGAAGGCCTTTCCGGTTCAATGCTGACATGCCAGGTCCAGTTCTACCAGCTGTACATCAGCATGTACCTCAGAGAGTGTCGAAGGAGCTCGGGTTCTCGGCAAGCCTTGACAGGGAACCCCTCCAAACATCTGGCCTTGCCAGTCAAGGAGTGCTCGAAGTTCTTGTCTTGAGCAGCTTATGACCACTTGCATTGGGGCCTGACGCCAGGATGACTTCAGTTGTCTGACCTCGAGCAATGGGTTCAGGGCAAACTTATTGATGTCCCCGACATCGGAAAGAACCTCTTTGGGAAACCCATGGCAGACAAAGCAGCAGAGATAGAGATTGAGTTCCTAACGAGGACCAGACTCTCAAAAAAGTCTTCGGTGCAGCTCTGTAAGAAGGCCCCAGGAAAGAAGCCCCCCTTCCTGAGGAAAAAAGATGGCTTTGGTAACGCCTCACAGTTCCAGGCCTTCTAGGTCCCACTGCATGGCCAACAGCACAAGGGGTATCTGGCCCTGTTTGCCCACAGCTGATCCACCATCACCACCAATACCTGGGTCCTACAAGTGGTCAAGGAGGGGCTACCTCTTCCACCTACAGCAAATGCCACCCTCATACTTTCCAGGAGAGCCTATAAGACCTCTCCTCCACTAGACCCTGCTTCTCACCAAGCTCGCAGATCTCCTCGAGAACAAGGTGGTGGAGCCAGTGCCGAAACATCTCTGGGCACTACTGCTTGTATGTCTACGCGCAGGCAGACATGGCCTTTGGTGCTAAGGTCTTATGAGCTGCTGTGTCATCATCTCACCCAGTGGAGTCATAGCTTTGGTATGTCCCACTTGTCTGGACTGGTCTAGCAGTCCAGAACTCTGTTGCCAACGTTGAGGTTGTGTGAGACTTACCATGTTCTCCCATATGCTTTGGGATGGATACTGAAGAGATCTCTTGTGGCTGAGGAGGATAGAGGAATGAGAGTGATGTCACTGAAATCTGGGCTTTTCATTGGTTCTTTGTCTCCACCAGTCTGCTGGTAGGGGAACATAAGCCACTTGTCTGGACTGGTCTAGCAGGATTCAAGGAAAGGACCATTATCTGGTAAGTAAAATGTTACCTTTCTGCGTTATTACAACATATGGACAACATTCCTCTCCTGGATGATTTCTGGATGATTTCTCTCCAGATTTAACTATGTTGAACTCTTGCCTGGATAATATCTCAACCTGGCTCTGGGAGAATTCTCTAAAACTTAATCCCTCCAAATTGTCGGCAGTTTGGTTCACTGAGTCCACTCCCTGTCCTTCCATATCTTCCAGTTCTGGGTGTTTCGCTGCAGATCCATTCTTCCATCCACTGTTTAGGTATTATATTTATTCTGAGCTAGCCTTCTCTCCACAACTGGCTAGCCTCTCAAAGTCGACATTCTTTGCCTTGTGTCATTACCGTGCTGTCCAGCCTTTTTTGGACAAACCCACTCAAATTTCAGATAAGAGTTCAAGCACAAGTAAAGTACCCGGGAGTCATTCTCGACCAAACACTATCATTCAAGCAACAGATAGCAAAAACTGCAAGAACAATATTCTTCAAAACCAAAATGATACAGCACCTCATACCACTCCTAGACCCTCAGGACTTCAGATCAGTTCTACAAACAGACACTCCCCCACCAGGACTACTGTAATGCGATATATCAAGGACTGCCACTCTCAACCTGCTACGGTCAGCCCTTAACACAACAGCCAGGATCGTTCAGAGGGTGAAGAAATATGACCACAATCACCCCAGTACTGAAGCATCTCCATATCCTCCTGTTGGAAGCTCGGATCAAGTACAAATCCTTAAAACTGATTCACAAAGCACTATACCAACAAGAAACATCACATCTTCACACCCTACTACCACAACTGAACTCTGGAAGACCAACAAGGCAGACCACTAACTATGTTCTGATTGTACCACATGCAAGGAGAAAGTATAATCTCTAAACATGTACCCGTGCATTTGACCTTTATGCCCCGTCCCTATGGAACTCTCTCCCAAGGAAAATACGGAACAACAAGGACCTCTCCTCATTAGAAAACAACTAAAGACCCACTTATTCAGAGAACATTTTGGCACAGATCCGAGCACCACCAATGAATACATGACCACGTTGATTATCAGATAAGTTGAGACCGAGAGACGAAGGAGAATTGTAAATAAGTTAGGAAAGCCTGATACATACCCAATCAGGAACGTAGATAAGTTGAGCCTATGTTGAATGTATAACCCTTGTAAATATGTTATGATCTGTTCAATGTATCTCTTGTTGTTTATTGTAACCTGCTTTGACCCGGTGAAAAGCGGTATATAAGCATAGCTAAATAAATAACTTTCAGTCCTAGTACAACCCAGGGTACACCAACTCTAATTCTCCTAGCAAACTACAATTACAATTAAAATCGAATAAATAACTACTTGTAAATCCTGTATATAAATATATGTAATAAATCAAAATATGTAAATAAGTTTGTTTGTTATTTAACAAGTTTTACCATATTTAGCCATTCATGATTAATGTATATTGCAAAATTGTACCAAGTTAACAAATGTTCCATGTAAAACAGCTACATTGTACCTAGTTAACAAATGTTCCATGTAAAACAGACTTGTAAATCTGTTCATTCTTGTTCATTGTAAACCGCACCTGATCTGTGGAAGGTAGCGGTATACAAGCAACTGTTAAATAAATAAATAAATAAATAAATAAATATGGTCTTATCCAGGCTTGGATTTCAATATCAATTTAGAAGGTTACAGGTGATCCAAAACTCAGCAGCGCGAATTCTCACTTGAGCATGGAAATGTGATTGTTCATCACCATTACTTATGCAGCATCATTGGCTGCCTATTAATTCATGCATCCAATTGATAACTTTGGTGCATAAAGCCATTCATAAAGTTGCCTCTGATTATCTATCTTCTTTGGTCACATTACATGCCCCTGCAAGAAACCTTCGAGCTCTACACGGCTATGGACTTCACTTCCCTTCCTCTTCTCAGATTAAGTATGAAAGCACTCGAAAGGCTGCCTTTTTTTGCCACAGCCCCAGCCTCTTGGAATAGCCTACCCTCTTCTATCAGAACTGAACATGATTTCAGATGCTTTAAGAAAGCGATTAAAACATTTCTTTTTGGGTTGCCCATTATTTACCCTTCCCCCCTCCTCTCTTTCTCACCTTATGTCCACTTCCCACCTAGTTTTTAGTTGTATTGTTTGTCCAGTTTGTTTTACCCCTTGTTTTTCCTGTCTGCATAATGGAGGTTTTTCTATGGTTTTCTTTTATTTCCTCCACCTCAATCCTTCAAAGTCTTCAGCAATGTGGGTATCACTGAGTGGTGCATGCCCTTCCCTAGCTCCCTCCATCGGCTCAACAGCTATCCCTCTTAACATCTTCTTTTCAATATTTGGGTGTTCTTCTGGATCCATCCCTTTCCTTTCAAGAGCATATCACAACAATCTCCCGTCGTTCCTTTGCCGCCTTGCGACAAATTCGGGCCGTTCGCTCTGTGTTACCCCCTAGTTCACTAATTACCCCTGTACTTGCACTGGTTATTAGTCGGCTGGACTACTGTAACGTTTTCCTGGCTAACCTCCCCAATTATCAGCTCCAAAGAGTGCAACGGATTCAGAATACGGCGGCGCGCCTTGTCACATTTTCTAGTCACTTTGATCACATTACTCCCATCCTCATCCGGTTACATTGGCTACCTCTGCGCTTTCGCTTTCATTACAAATTCCTGATCTTGATCCATTGAGCCATTTATACTGGCAATCCTCTTACTTAGCAGACTGCATTTCGTTACATTCACCTCACCGTCAACTTCGTTCAATCCATGCCAGTCGCCTTTCTCTTCCCTCACCTTCCCAGGCTCATTTAGAACAGACCCGCCATTCTGCTTTTTTCTTTTTTGGACCCCTCCTATGGAACATGCTACCCACTCCCCTCCGGTTAGAATCTTCCTATCCTCAGTTTAAGTCCCTACTTAAGACTCACCTATTTCAGAAAGCATATGACCTCCCCCCAGAGGCCCCTCCCTGATTGCCTTGTTTGTCTTTGTCTTTTTCTAGGCTGTCACTTGTCCGTCCCCTGTTTGTTTGTCTCTGTTGCCCGGTTGGGCTATGTTTGTCCTATGATTTGGTATTTAATGTGATGTTACTGCTCTGTCCTGCCTCTTTCTTTCCTATTTTATTATTGGCGTTCCTTTTTCTTGGTTTGCAGTGTGAAATCCTTCCTTTTTATTGTACACCGCTTAATGTTATTTACAATAGCAGTTTATCAAATGTGAATAAAGATAAAGATAAAGATTTTTGTAAACTGCATAGCTTATTTTACAGATATAGAGATATATCAAAGATAACAATAACTATAACCATATCCAAGCATCAAACTTGTTTAAGAAACAATAGAGCAGTAAGCCACAAAACAAAAGAAATAACAAAGCATTGCAACATTTTAAGTTGCTGCTCCATCGAGCCCACAATATGGGGGAAAGCAAATGAAAAAATACATAGAAACATGATAGCAGATAAAGACCCATGCGGCCTATCCAGTCTGGCCTTCCATACCAACTACTAAACTTTTCTATCCCATCTTTTCCTTTAGAGATCCTCTGTATTTGTCCCATTTTATTTATTTATTTATTTATTTGAACAGCTTTTATATACCGCTGCTTCCAAGGATCAGCAGCGGTTTACATTACAACAATAATCGAACAGGTACATAGAACTTTATGAACTATATTACATTATAACATGAATTGTGTAGAACATCATTAATGTATTACAATATAACAGGAACATTATTGAACTATATTACAATAAAAATATATTCCTGTTCGGTAATCCAGTTTAGTCCTCCAACATCGGGTAGTGCCCCTCCTCCTGCAGCCTGGAGACTGGACCAATCAAGTCTTCTGTAGTATATATGCAGACGGAGCTCCCAGAAGCCCCCAGTGTGTCCAGTCTCCTTGCAGCTTGCAGACTTCTGTGCCCTTTCTGGGCACACTAAGTGACACTTGAAGGAGCAACACTAGTTAATTAGTTCTTTTGGGGTTTTATTTTGGGTCCTTTATTTACCATTTCTTTGCTAGGTAGCTGTATCTTTAAAAAAAAAAAAAAAAAGGAGCATTGCCACAGGGGACATCCTGGGGGAAGCCAGACCTGCATTGGGCTCCTGCCTTCCTGCCTGGGAATATCTGAAACCTGGGTTGAGCTCTCCCCAAGACTGTTCGGGGAAGAGCCATACCTGCTACAGCATTGCCTGTCACTTGGAGAAGTTGGCCGAGTTCCTTGCTGTTCCCTGAGCTGGTAGGAATTTTCCTTGCTTTAACTTTTCAGCTCTGTTGTTTTTTGCATTGTCAGAGGCTCTGTCGGCTCCCCTGGCTTCCGAATTGCACTTTTTCCTGATTTTTTTCGCTTGCCCTGTATTAGAGGGTCGTTTTCTTTCTTTTCCATATTATTTGGTTACCTTTGTATTTTCGCGCCTTTTTTTATTGTGGGTGAAAAAATGCGGCGGCCATTTTGGATTTCTAAAGTGTGCTTTTTAAGGGCACTTTTTAACACTTGTGCACGGGTTCCCCTGGCATTTTTGGGGTTTCTTTTGCTGGCGATTTTGCTCAGGGCACCCCTAGGATTCTGGGGAGTATTTTGTTTTCTGTAAAAAAAAAACAACAAAAAAAAAACAAAAACGTTTTAAATTTAAAGCTGTACTGATTTGAATACGGTTAGTCCCTTTGCTGTGGGCTTCCCTGTTCCTGTTTCCTTCTTTCCCCCTGGAAGCAGGTTGCCTTAGCATGGCTGCCAAACCTCAATGTGTGATTTGTGGGTCCCGCAGAGGTACAATGACTGACTCTGGCATCTGCAAGAGCTGTGCTGCAGTTTCTTCAGACCTGGAATGTCTTCTCCCACTGCTGTTTGCAGCTCTGTGGTAACTCGATTGATGTTTCTTGATTTTTCAGCGATTTTAGGCATTTCTCTCATGCCTGCAACCCTCCCACCTTCTTCTTTGACTTTTTAAGTTAATTCCTTAGCTTTTGGGGGGTTTAATTCACTCTTTTGGTGTTTTATTTTTGCTGGTGGCCATTTTGAATAGCTAATGAGCCTCGGTTTTTGGCGGGAAGCCAGATTACTTCTCTGCTGGCTTCTAAAAGCTATATTGTTGTTTCAGTTTTTTCCACAACACTTGCTAGCTGTGAGTTGTGCAGAGGTTACTTTTTTCTCTGCCTATGTATGAACATAATGGATAAAAAGTACAGAAGGCATGGATAGAGAACAGTATGCAATTCAGAGCCACAGTACAATGCTGAGTCACTGACGAAGGGTGCAGGGCTCATGGGTTCCATTCCCCACTGTGCCCAACAAAGAAGGCTGGCTGAGGCATTACCTATTATGGGGAATATTGTTAAATGCCTGTTCCTGCGGGACGCAGTTATTTCTTTTTAGTTCTCCCTGTGCCTTATTCAGGTTTACGCTGCATAGGCTGTCAGAAGAAACACAGGGACCTCAGGCATCAGCTCTGCTCTTCCCCCAGCATCTTGCTTCCCCTGAGGAACTTGGGAACTCCGGAGCTTGGCTTCGGGGGAGCTCTCCATTGGCTTTACGCTGCACTGAGTCTTTACCACGAGAGTTTGGATACCTCCAGGAAGTTCAGGTATCATTTTCTGTAAGAAAACTGTGAGTACTCTGTTTTTGTTTTTTTCTTCCTTGCCTCAGCTGCTCTGGGATGCTTTCAGCTGTATCCGGACCGGCTGCCCCTGAGTTTGGAAGTGCCTACTTTGACTTTTTAGTCCACAAACTGCAGCCGGGTTACTTTGTACGTCCTACTGATTATTGTACCTGTCTTATTCAATATACCATTTGGTTGAGGTTTTAAGTCAGTGTTTTGGATCCTGACTGTTTTGGGCTCGGCCTAATTAAGCATGCTCACTGTAATTTTCCTATGGCTGGATTGAGCTTCTACATCCCTCCCCAGAAACACCTTTCAGCCCCTACCATGGAGGTCTGAATGGCTGCGGAGGGATCCCACTCTAATTTCCCTACTTTCAGTCACTGTAATTGCCTTACCCTGACCTTGAAAGTTTCTCTATGCCAGCACAGTGAATGACTGACAGTTCCCTTCTCAGTTCTGCGAATGCCTGACAGTTTTTCGGTGCCAGCAGCTGTTTTGTTTTTCTCTTCAGTGTTTCTTTTTAGAGGAAGCAGCTCTAAACAGCAGTTTCCACACACTTAATCATGCTGTGGAGGCACGTGGAGTTTCAAAATCCTTTTCTTAAACAGTCTTGGGTTTCCCTGAGCCTTCCTTGCTTTTTGTTTTAAATGCAAAAAAAATAAATAAATAAATAAATGAAACCCCACACAAGAAGAGGAAAGGTGGTTTAAGTCTCTACAATGCTTTTTTCTCTGACTATTATATGTGAAATGTAATCAGCCGAAGGGTACATTAATAGCTTGCTTGTGTTACACCTGCACGCTGCATCCCGGAGGCTTTCCCCATACCCACTGCGTTGCTAGCTGGGTCCCTCAGCACCTTATCTCCCCCTCCTCAGAGCCCCTGCTGCAGGATCTTCCACAGCCGCTGCAGACCACATTACACATTCCCATCTGGCCGTCTCATCAACGGTTTCTCCACTTCGCTCTTCCGTGGGGCCACTTCCAATTTCCGGCCATGCCGTTTGGTCTCGCCACGGCCCCCCGCACCTTCACAAACGTGATGGTAGTGGTCGCGGCGGCCTTGGGCAAAGAGGGCATCCTGGTCCATCCGTATCTCGACGACTGGTGGATTCGGGCAAAGTCCAGTCGGGAGTGTGTGCACGTCACGAGCAGGGTGGTGGCTCTGCTGCGGTCCCTCGGCTGGGTGGTGAAAGAATGCAAGAGTTGTCTGTGCCCGACTCAGGATCTCGAGTATCTGGGAGTGAGCCTCGACACAGCACGGGGCTTGGTGTGCCTGCCGGAGCGCCGCATTCGGTCTCTTGTCCGACTCTTCAGGGGGATGCCCGCTCCGTCTGCTTGGTGATAGCTACAGCTCCTCGGTACGATGGCAGCAACCTTGGAGGTGGTGCCCTGGGCGCGCTTCCACATGCGCCCGCTGCAGAGTGCTCTGCTGCGCTGTTGGTCCAACCAATTCGACTCGTTGAACAGGAGATTGACTTGCCCAAGGGCGGTTCGCCGATCACTCCGGTGGTGGCTCTCCTCCGAGAACCTGGCGCGGGGGATTCCCTGGAGCCTCCACTTTGGGTTCCGTTCACAACGGATGCCAGCCTAACCGGCTGGGGGGCTCACTGCGAGACCCGCTTCGCTCAAGGGGAATGGTCTCCCCTGGAGACTTCTTGGTCGATCAACCGCCTCGAATTGCGGGCGGTGCGGCTAGCCCTCTTGGCCTCAAAGCCCTAGTTCTCGACTGGCCGGTGCGAGTCCTCTCGGACATTGCGACCACCGTAGCTTACATCAATCGCCAAGGGGGCACCGGCAGCATGGCCCTGGAATCAGAAGCGATGGCCTTGGTCAATTGGGTGCAGTCTCGTCTTCCGGCCATCTCGGCAGCGCCTATTGCAGGCGCAGACAATGTTCAGGCCGATTTTCTCTGCAGAGTGCGGGTGGACCCCGGAGAGTGGGAGCTAAACCCGCAAGTTTACGCGCAAATAGTTCGTCGGGGGGGCCGTCCTTCATGGATCTCATGGCGACATTTCAATCGGCCGAGACAGGACGCTTCTTCAGCAGGCAAAGGGAGCGCATGTCCGAGGGGCTCGACGCTCTCATTCAGCCGTGGCCAACGTCCGGCCTTCTTTATGTCTTTCCTCCGTGGGTTCTGATTGGCCGGGTCGGTCATCGCATCGAGGGCCATCGGGGTCGAGTGTTACTGGTGGCCCCGGACTGGCCTGGGTGGCCCTGGTATGCCGATCTGGTCCGGCTGAGCGACGGCATTCCTTGGCTCCTATCCACGCTGCCGAATCTTCTTTTTCAGGGACCCTTGTGGATGCCCCAAGTGGGTCGATTCTTGCTTACGGTTTGGCCATGGAGAGGGCTCGGCTGAAAAAGAAGGGTTACTCCCCCCGCGGTGATTTCTTCCCTACTGCGGGCGGGGAAAACGCCCACTTCTCTTACTTACGTTCGGATTTGGGGGATCTTTGAAGACTGGTGCTCCCGGCGTGGAGTCCGGGCGGCGACGGTTTCCGTTTCCGTCGTTTTAAGTTTCTTCAGGTTGCTTTTGATAAGGGCCTTGCGGCTAGTTCCCTGAAAGTCCAGTTGGCGGCTATCTCTTGTTATCGAGGCAAAGTTTTAGGCCGTCTCCGCGGTTCTTATCCGGACGTACGTCGTTTTCTTACGACTGTTTTTCATTTGCGGCCCTCCCGCAGGATTTTCGTTCCTCCGGGGGACTTGAATCTAGTGATGCGGGCCCTGGTTCGTGAACCTTTTGAACCCCTGAGTAGGGCGTTTCTGAAAGATTTTACGCTGAAGACGGTTTTTCTTGTAGCCATCTGTTCGGCACGGCGTATTTCAGATCTACATGCGTTGTCCTGCCGAGAACCTTTTTTGTCTTTTTCCCCGGTCCCTTCCTTTTGGCCGAAGGTAGTTTCCCCTATTCATGTGAATCAGGCAGTGTTTCTTCCAGTTCTTTCTTCCCACTCTGTCGGGTCGGCGGACAAAAGTCTTCACCGTCTCGATGTGGGTCGTGCACTTCGTCGTTATTTGACGGCTACCGAATCTTTTCGGAAGACTGACCGGCTATTCGTGCTCTTCGGTGGTGCACGTAAAGGGGAAGCGGCGGCTAAGGCCTCCGTTGCAAGATGGCTCAAGGAAGCGTTCGCGTCTGCGTATCTGTTGCAGCAGCGGTCTGTTCCGGAGGGGCTACTGGATCATTCCACTAGGGCTCAGGCGACCGCTTGGGCGGAGTATAGCCTAGTTCCGCCAGCAGATATCTGTAAGGCGGCCACCTGGTCGTCTCTGCATGCTTTCAGTACACACTATCGTTTAGATGTGTCAGCGGCTCGGGATTCCTCTTTTGTTCGGCGGTTCTGCGCACCGGATGGCAAGGTCCCGCCCGGTTTTAACTGCTCTGTTACATCCCGATGTTGGAGGACTAAACTGGATTACCGAACAGGAAATGGAAATTACACTAACCTGGTAATTGTAGTTCCTGGAGGGTCCAGTTTAGTCCTCCTTCCCTCCCGACTATCTGTTATAAAAATGCGGCGCGCTTTCTGAACGGTGGATCATAAGATGGTTCCTCTTGCCGTTCGAACCTTTTTTGCAGCCGCGTTTTGGGCTATGGCTCTTCCTTTCTCAGGTGTTCAGTCAGCTCCTGAGATTTCTGATACGGAGCTGTATTTTGATTTCTGGGGCGTTGGTTCCAGCGCAATACAGTGTTCTGACTTCCTCGTTTGGGGAGAAAGTTGGATATTTTTGTGGGGGGGAAACAAATTGTTCTTTAATTATGTCATTTTCATTATGTCATTTTGTATATTAATCTAATGTGTTGCTTCGTTAAGTATGCTTTGTTACTAGTACACTGGGGGCTTCTGGGAGCTCCGTCTGCATATATACTACAGAAGACTTGATTGGTCCAGTCTCCAGGCTGCAGGAGGAGGGGCACTACCCGATGTTGGAGGACTAAACTGGACCCTCCAGGAACTACAATTACCAGGTTAGTGTAATTTCCATTTATATATGTATATGTAAGAAAAATTAATATCATGTTAAATATCATTTGCAGTTGTCGTTGTTCCAGTTGTTGATATACATTTGGATAGTGTAAATAAATTCAGTTTATGGTGGTTGGGAAGTTATACCAGTTTCACCATTGGTGTAGTGTTGTGTGAATAGATGAGTTTTTAGATCTTTTCTGAATGTTAGTAGATCTTTAGTTTCTCTTAGTTGATCTGGAAGATTGTTCCACAGTATTGGAGCAACAAGGGAAAAGGCACTGTTACTTGTTGAGTGTTTTGTTTTCCTTATTATATCTGGGACTGCTAATGTATTAAGGTTTTTTTCTCCGTCTTATCCTATTATCGAGTGGGCTGTGAAGAAGAGTAGTTAAGTATGATGGGGCAATATTATTAATTAATTTGAAAGTGGTTAACAGTATTTTGTATTGGATCCTACTGAATATGGGTAACCAGTGTAGTGTGTATAGAATAGGGGTAATATGATCAGATAGTTTGGCTTTAAATATAACTCTTGCTGTTACGTTTTGGGCCATTTGTAAGATTTTGATGTTCTTCTTAGTTATACCATGTAGTATGCTATTACAAAAATCGAAGTGTGGTGTAATCAAAGCTTGTGTGACGGTTCTAAAGTCTTCGTCTTGTAATAGTGGTCTTAGTTGTTGGATAGAGCGGAGTTTGTAATAGATTGTTTTTGTTAGTTTCTTGATGTGTGTTGTAAAACTGAGAGTTTTGTCAATGAAAACCCCTAAATATTTTATTTCTTCTTTGATTGGAAGAGTCGTATTCAGGATTTTAATGTCAGATGGAGGAGTATATTTCGTGTTTTTTGTTGCAATCAGGATTTCCGGGTTTTTTTATGTTAATAGCTAAGTTGTTTAAACTTAGCCATTCTTCAACTTCTGTAAGGCAGTTTATTAGATTGTTGTAATTTGGGTTATTTACGTTAAATTCAGAGAATAGCATAATGTCGTCTGCATATATATAATAATTAATCTTGTATTTTTTGAATATGGTACATATAGGCTGGAGGTATATGTTAAATAGAGCAGATAATGCAGAGCCTTGGGGTACACCTTGTTCTTGTGGGAAAGGGGATGATGATGATTGATTAAGTTGAATATATTGAGAACGATCGGATATGTATGAATTAAACCAGTCTAAAGTAGTTTTCAGTAATCCTATTTGTTTAAGTCGTGAGATGAGTATGTTGTGATTAATGCTGTCAAATACAGCTGATATGTCAAGGAAAACTAAAATGAAAGCTTGATTTGTATTGTCCAATCCTTTGTTAAGAGTGTCAAGAAGAGAAATGAGCAGGGTTTCAACACCATGAAAAGGGCGAAAGCCGTATTGGTGTTCATCAAGTGGGGCAAAGGTGTCTATATGATCTTGTAACTGTAATTGTACGGCTTTTTCTATGATTTTAGTTAGGAAGGGGATGCTAGCTATCGGACGATAGAATGATGGGTCATTTACATTTAATGTCTGGTTTTTTAGTATAGGGCGGATTGCAGATAGTTTTAGTTCTTTAGGTAAAACCCCTTGCAGTAGTGATTGATTCACTATATTTAGGATAAAGGGCGCTAGTTCCTGCTTTGTTTGTTTGATCCAGAGAACTGGACAGGGATCAAGTATGGATGTGGTTGTATTGATATTCGATATTATATTGAGTAGTTGTTTCTTATCTATTGGTTGAAAAGTATTCCAGGTGTGGTTATTAGAAGATGGAGTAGTATTGGAGGGTGTAGGTATCATTGTTGATTTGAGTTTGCTAGCAAAATAGTCTGCCATATCCTGTAGGTTAATTGAGGCTGATTGTTGATTATCTAAGGGGGCTTTAGATAAAGATTTTACTATTTCAAACAATTCTCTAGGGCGATTAATGGCTTTATTTAGAATACTCGCATGGTATTGTTTTTTGGCATTGTTTGTTGCTGATCTGTAAGTGTTGAGAATTGTGAAGTATAGGTCTCGTAAGTCTGGTGTTTTTGTTTTTCGCCATTCCTTTTCAATTTTGCAAAGGTTTTTTTTGATGGAGGCTAGATCTGTTGTATACCATTTTTCTGAAGATCTAGTATGATATTTTTTTAGGGTATTATGTAACGGTTTTGATGCTGATTTTATGGTTGTATTCCAAGTGGATGTAGCTTCATCGAGGTTATTTATGTCTGAGGATAATTGTGGAATGATTGAGTTGAGAAATTCTTCAGGTGAAAATGCTCTAAATTTAGGTCCGTGAGGAATTCTAGGTTGATGGGAAGTGGTAGAAGAAGGTATATTAATAGAGAAGTTTATTATAAAGTGATCAGACCATGGGATTTGTGATGATATAGGGGGTGTGTATTCATGTGTTATGGTGAAGGACAAGGGGAGGAATACTAAGTCTAGAGTATTTCCTTTAGTATGAGTAGGTTGATTGATGATTTGTTGATAGCCCATATCTTCCATTGATTCTAGAACGATTGAGGATTGGTTATTGAACTCAGGATTGGTTTTCTTGAACTCAGATAACAGACCTTGTCTTTTCTACCTCCACTGGGAGACTAGTCCATGCATCCACTACTCTTTTCATAATGAAATATGCCCACAACTTACTCCTGAGTCTAGCCTAATGGTTAGAGCACTGTCCTAGTAACCAAGAGACCAGCTTTGACTCACCAGCACTCCCTATGGCCTTGAGCAAGTCGAAAACCCAGGAGCTACTTGGGTCACTAGGAGTCAGCATTGACTTGAAGGCACACATTGCATTGCTATCCCTTTTCATCTTCATCCTATGTTCCCTTGTTTCACAGTTTTCTTTCAATTAAAAGAAGCTCTCCTCCTGTGCATTTATGCACAGAGGTAGTTAAACATCTATCATATATCCCTTTCCTTGCCTTTACTCCTAATGAGATATTTGAGTCTGGCCCCATATGCATTATGACCAAGACCACTTGGTAGCAATGCCTCTACACCAACTCCATCCTGTTTATATCCCTTTACAGTCTCCAGAATTGCACACGATACCCCAAATGAGGTCTCACCAAAGACTTATACAGAGGTACTATCACCTCCTTTCTGCTGGCCATTCCTCTCCCTATGCACCCAAGCATCCTTCTGGCTTTTGCCATTGCCTTTTCCACCTGTTTAGCCACCTTAAGATCATCAGAAACAATCACCCTATATCACATTCTTCTTTCATGTACAGAACTACTTCATCCCCTATACTGTAGCACGCCCTTGGATTTTTGCAGACCAGATACATGATCCTGCATTTTTTAGCATTAAATCTCAGCTACCAAATTCTTGATCATTCTTCAAGCTTTGCTAGATTGTTCTTCTAGGGCAGTTTCTTCAAATGTATTAGCTTTGCATGTACCATAGCTGTCATGAATCTCACTTCTAAGCCCAGGTTATTTGAAGTATGATCTTAGTCTCTCAGATGTACTGCTAATGCTCAGTATAGTTCTTGCATCATGCCAAAGAGAGCCTCCATCTGGAGTTCATAAGATATTACGTGTACGGGTAATTTATCAAGGTGTGCTTGGAAATTTTTCTTAATTAAGCCTGTGTCACCCACAACATGATGGGAAATAACTTGGTATCTTTCTGCCACATTTTCTTGGTCCTCCAACTGCATTTCTTGGTACTTGAAGATTTTTCCCTATCAACGCAATTCACAGAGTAGTTGCTTGGAATTGACATCTCTGTAATCAGTGCTGTTTGGTGTTCTTCTCCCTTACCACTATATCCGACTTCCTCGCATCCAGTTTATCGGTTGGAATGTGAGTATCCCAGGTGATCATAACCTCTTCATTCTCTGTAATTCTTTTAGGGTCATGATCCCAATGTTTTTCAGGCCCAGTGATGTTTGAATGTTTCCAGGGTTTCCAGTGGATGAGGTGTGCTACTTTATTGTGCCTTTTTGTATAGAAATTTTCTGCCATCAGAACTTCACAGCCAGCTATTAGATGAATCGCTGTTTTCAGCTGTCTCTTACAAAATTGACATATTTCAGTTTTGCCATTTTTTTCAGTGCTCACTGTAAAGTATCTTGTCTGTACTCTGCTGTCCTGAGCTGCAACTATCAATATCTCATTCTTCGGTTTCAGTTCACTCCTCCTTAACCATTCATTTTTTTGTTTTTGATCGACAAAGGGTTCCTGGAGTAACATTCTGTATTTACCACTGTATTTGTGCATTTGCCACTTGTTTTTCCTCGTTTGCTGATCTAATTTTTTGAAGAGTTTGTTTTTGTTTTGCAAATTCTGTTAAACTTCCATCCCTGTTTATGCTTGTGGATTCTCACTCATTCCTTATAGTCGTCGGAAGGCTTGTTCAAGGTTGATGATGGAGACAGATTCTGTATGTTTGCTTTCATATTTCAGCACTTTTTGCATATTTGGATCCAATGATATTGTCATAAGGAAAGAAAAACTTGGGCTAATATAGCCATATACACAAAATTGCGGATTCATGGAGCATGTACGTAAGATATAATAAATCTTCATGAATTAATAAAGGTAAGTAACTGGAAAGGCTCAAAGAAAATATATTTAACAGATTGATGCTTCACTAGGCACTTGGACGGAAACTTTAAAAAAAAAACCAGAGCTCTCGGTTGCAAGACAGCAGATCTCAGTAGGAGAAACTATTTTCGTCTCCTCTGTGGAAAGATCAGGCAGCATATGGATCAAAACACACTTAAGTTACATTCCTCTTCCTGAAATACATTTTTAATAGCCATTCACAATTGCAGGACAAAGTGGACGTTACCAGTACCATAGCAGGAACAACCATCTCTGAATCAGAATTCTCAAGAATTCTAGAGATATTTAAGACATCCATCTGTCGTAATTCAGTCTCTTGTGGACCCCCAGAGTCATCCTTAACAGATAGCAAGTAATGTACTTAAATTAATGTAGGATGTGACTCAGATGGGACCTCTAGGATATCTATCAGATATTTTTCGAACATATCCCAAGGTTGAGGTTAATAAAGCCTTAGGAAAATTGGTCAAACGTAGGTTAGAAGGTCCTGAAAAGTTTTCCAAAGCTATCTTCGATTTAACTGAGACTTGGTATTTAATAACAATATTGTTACATCCTTCAAGCCTCTGGATTTTATTAACCTCCAACAGCGAGGATTTAATCAAAGATATTGCCTCCATATTCCTAGCAATAGCTCAAACATTAACTTGAACTTGTGTTAAATTCTGCATCTCAGGAACCAGTGCTTCCCTGAGCTTTGAAATAGCATTCCAAATTGTCTCTATGGAAAATGTAGCAGCCTTTCCAAAGAAAAATCAGGGGTAGTGAGAGCCAAACGTACATTTGACCTAACCACCATTGGAGTAGAAAGACCTGAATTCAAGGCATGGGACACAGTAGTGTTACCTTCTGCTACTTTTCCACTTCCTCCAGCCAAATTGCGTCTAACCTTTTGATGCTCCTACGGTGTATGGTCAAGCGTCGTATCAGACCTGGAAGTCTGCCCTCTATCGGGAGCCCCACTGCCACATGTCGGAGCTGTGGGAGGCCCAGACTGGTCGGAGGATGTCAAGGCTACCAAAAGGGCTGGCGCAAGGATTGGGGGCTCCCTAATTGAGCCATCCTGCTGCTACTATTGCTGCTGCTGCTGCTCCTCTCTGGGGCATGCAGCAGTGGCGATAGCCCCAACTGTGACGCAGCATTTACTAACACCCTGGTGCTTTGTCACGGTTTCCTCCTATTCACAGTGTGCCGTTTCCGCCCCCTCACCCTCTAATGCCACTTCCGATTTTGGAGAGGTACAGAAACAGCCATTGTGAACAGGAAGAAATCAAAAAGAACGCCGGAGTGTTAGTAAGCACTACATTAAGGTTTGAGGGCTATTGCCTCTGCTGCAAGCCTCAGAGAGAAGCAGCATTAGGCGCCCTAAAAGAGCTGGCACCTTAGGTGACCACCTAGTTCATTTGGTGGTAACTCTGGCCCTGGCTTCTGATGGCTTCGGGGAATCCGCACCTCTGGGGATAAAGAAATTTCAGTGTACAAGTATGACACCAAGTTACCCTGGCTGTGGCATCAAAGCAGCCATGCTTACTCTGGAAAATGATGGCTGTATATCTAGACGCAGAACAAATAGGTTTATTGGACCTGTGGGAATCATAGATAGAGCAGATGGTCTTATGGATGGTAGAGGGCTTCCTATTAGTTTCACCCTTCCTCTTGCCCATTCTCCTCAAGAGCGTCTCAGAATAACACTAGGTCACACCATCTTGAATCACTTTTCCTTTCGGTGAAATCAAGTTTTGATCTAGTTTAATTGTGAGGTTATTGAGGATGTTTAATGTAAGGGAAAGGAAGTTGAGGTATAGAGGAATGGTGGATAGAGTATAGGAGGGACATGCATTGAATGAATGGGTGATATGAGAAGGAAAGGGAAATTTTAGATCAGATTGCACTAGTAAGGAGGTTTGGAGAAAGGTTGGGTGGGAGCTTGCCCTGATTTCAGAGTCATTGAGGGATTTGAAGCATAGAGTGAGACTAGAGTGGAATTTGATGAAATACTCAAATGTAGGGAATAAAAAGCAATGGAGAAAGTTGGTGAATTCTGATTATACTGAAATTGTGAAGACTAAAAAAGAGTGGCTAATAAATCAAAAGAATGGTTTCCATTAGAAGGAGTTGTAAGAGGATAAAGGAATATGGAGAAGATAAGTCAAATTAGTGAAGCTCTTTAAGGATAAAATGAATGATTTCTGTAAGTAAGTAACATTTTGGAGAAGAGGGAGAGGTTTGTTGAAAGAGGAGGGGGGAGCCCAAGATAGAGAATGATGTAGCAAAATGAAAATAGAGATGTGTGAACACTCAGTTGTGCTAGATTAAAATAAGTCTTGCAATGGATTAATCCATCTTGGTGCAAATTAGATCATTGTCATGCACGGGCAAAGCAGCAGATTCCTTGAGATTTATAATTATGTGGTCCTTTTAAAGAAGTATATCTATATTTATTATTTATTTTATTTACATTCTCTTATATACCGCGCTATTCTGCATCAGTGCGGTTTACATTGAACAGACTGAAATTACATTATTAAATTAAATTACATTATATCTATAGATATAATGACAGTCGGTGATCACGCCATTATTGAAGGAAGAGGATTTAGACTTGGAGGATTGTGGCAATGGTCACTTCTTGGCTAGGGAGATGAAAAGAATCATTTGTAAACAACTGAGTGAGTAGGTATATGAGTAGGGATTTGCTCCACTATGTCCAGACTGGATTTAGGCTTGGCAACAGTAAAATGAGGAAAATGCTTAGAAAAAAAACTAAATAAGCAACTGCAGAGGTCAAGAGTTTACATCAGGCAAGGACGTTGTTTAAAAAGGCAATCTTGAAAGCCCAGACCATATGTATCCCATACATTAAGAAAGGTGGAAGGCCAGTCAGTTTCAAGGTATTTATCATTATAATTTCACATTTTTTCCATTCCTATGTACTCCTGAAGTTTCCTTGTTAGAGAGTGATCCTCCTTTGAGAAATGTTCACTTGCTCAGCTGTCATTCTGTTTTTTTTCTGTAATAGTTTTATCATATATCTAGGAAGATTGACACGTATCCTCAATTTTTGGCTTGTTCGTCTGATGTAGCCCTCGTCTTCACATTTTTTGCATTGGGTCATATACACTACTGTACATTCATAGAGAAGCATAAATATGAGCCTTTTCCCATGTGGGTCCTGTGATATGTGCTGGCATAACTTGCGTCATGATGTTGTGCAGTTTTTTGTCCCATTTTCTGCTTGGAGATTACTCCTTTATAAGGTTTTGTTTCATTTGGGTAGTTGGTGAAAGGTTAAAAATATCTCTGTCCCCACCACCCTGCCTCCAAATCCACCCAGGCCTTTTCCTTAAATATTTCCTTCCTTTTCACAATTTACACAAAAATTAATTTTATTCAGCTGTGCTTATATACCGCTTTTCACTGGGTCAAAGCGGTTTACAAAAAAGGGGGGGGGGGAGATACATTAGAACAGGTTAGAACATATTTACATAGGAGGGGGAGTATTACCATCAAAACGCACTCATATCTCCATGTTTTCCGATCGTGCTGCCTGTACAGGGCCACCTAACAAACCCCGAATTGATTTTTGTTTACTGAGTGGTGGCTTCAATTTCAGTTTAAGCACCGCAGTTGAGTCATTGGTAAGCAGCTTCATATTGAAAGTGGCTGTATTTCCAGTTCTCAGCAGCTTGGGAGACTGTCATAAAGTCATGTGGTTTAAGTAGGAACCTGAAAGCTGGAAGCTTCTCTTCTGTGCATTAGCTCTGAGCAGCTACTAAGCTGAATTCCTCTCTTTGGAGGCCTGCAGTCCACAGGAACTCCACTCACACTACCTGAGTTGGTACATCAGTCTCCATTTCTGGTTATATTTTCTACTCAATTATAACCAATATCAACACAGCCACCTCACCCATGGACCCAGTGAGCTGGGTCAAACATACAAGAGAATACCTAATGCCATACATACTAAAGATTGTCAAAGCATCCCTCACACAAGGCTACCTCCCACCACTACTCAAACAAGCATCCATAAGACCTATTCAAAAAAGTGGAAACCTCAACTTCAAAGATCCTAGCTCCTTCCAACCAATAAGTCTCCCCTTTATAACCAAGATAATCAAGAAAATAGTACTACATCAACTACAAGATCATGTTGACAGCTATGCCCCGCTGGACCCATACCAATATGGATTTAAACTGAACTACAGTGTCAAAACACTCACCACCTCACTTTTAGATACTCTCATAACCGGCATAGACGACTTACAGAAAGGATTTGTCCTCTGCTTCATTGATATCACTGCAGCATTTATTTATTTATTTAACATTTTTTATATACCGTCTTTCTACAAATCAAGACTGTTTACATAGAACATTTCAAGGCAGTGTGTTTCAGCTGTTTACAAGGAACAAGGTAACAAGGATACATAAGTGAACAAAATGAACTAATTACAATGATCAGTGATCAACTATTTACATGTGTATGTGTGTAGAGCTACAATTGGTTGTGTTATGGGTTTGGGGGAGCATGGGCGGTAAGGTAGATGTAAGGGTTAGGTATTAGGGTGGTAGGGAAAAATGTTCAAGGAAGAGGTGGGTTTTTAACTTCTTTCGAAATTCAGAGTGCTTCACACAGTTACGCAGTTCATGAGGAAGGGTATTCCATAGGGATGGAGCATAGAGGGAGAAGGCCTTGTTTAATAGTAGATTGTTTGCAGTGCCTTTTATTTGTTGGTATGTTCAGTAGGTTTTTGGTAGAGGAACGGTGTGTTCTTGTGTTGTTGGAGAAGGCAAGGAGTGGAGAGAGGCATGGAGCTGACTCCTTTTGGATAATTTTGTGTATAAGAGTGAGAACCTTGAATTTAGGTCGGTGTTGAATTGGGAGCCAGTGGAGATCATAGAGGACTGGTGTAATATGGGATCGTCTGGGGGTGTTGGTTATGAGCCGCGCTAATTTATTCTGGGCTAGTTGGAGTGGTAGGATGGTGTCCTTGGGGAGGCCATGATAGATCAGATTACAGTAGTCAAGCGAAGGGGTTGTGAGGGGCCTGACAGACTGTGCGAAAGGAGTCAGGGCTTAAGAGAGGTTTGAGGTTCCTGAGAGTACATAGCTTTGCGTATACTGTATTGGTGGTTCTCTTTATTTGATCGGAGAAGGAGAGGTTCTGATCAAGGATGATTCCAAGATATTTCACTTGGTTTTTTTATAGTGAGTGTGAGATCGCCAAAGGTGAGGGTTGGAGGAGGGGTGTAGGAGGGATTGGAAAATACTTGAAGAACCTCAGTTTTGGCTTGGTTAATTAGTAAGTTGTGCTGGGAGAGCCAAGCTTTGAGGCTGATTAGACATTCATTTAGTTTAGTAAAATTAGGGTTAGTGAGGTTAAATGGGGTGAAGCACATCATGTCATCTGCGTATAATTGGTATTGAATGCCATAGTTTTGAAAAACGTATGCAGACAGGTTGGAGGAAGATATTCAAAAGTAACGCGGATAGGCTAGAACCTTGGGGGACACCTTGTTTTAGTGTGAATGGGAGGGAGGTATCACTTCCAATACGGACCTGTTGGGTTCTGGAGTCTAAGTAGGATTGGAACCATTTTAGAGTTGTGCCTCTCAGTCCTATTTCATGAAGTCTGATTAGGAGTTGATGGTGGGGGAGAGAGTCAAAGGCGGCGGATAAGTCAAGGAAAATAAGTAGGCATCCTTGGGCAGGGTTCTGGGTTTGTAAGTACAGGGAATCTAGTGGGAGGTAAGGAGGGTTTCAACTCCGTGATTCTTTTTGAAACCATGCTGGAGTAAGTCAAGGGGAGAGTGGTCATCAATGTAGTTCTGAAGTTGGGTTTGGACAAGTTTCTCGGTTATCTTTGCAAGGAAAGGGATACTAGAGATGGGTCTATAGGAGGAAGGGGAGGTGGGGTCTAGTTTGGCTCCTTTTAGGATTGGGCGGATAGAGGCACATTTAAGTGGGAGTGGTACGGAACCAGTCTGGAGGGAGGTCTGTACAATATTCAGAATGTGGGGGCTGAAGGAACTTCTGGTAGACTTGATCCAGGGGACAGGACAAGGGTCAAGGGCAGAGGTTGAAGCATTCAAATCTTTAATAACATCAGATACATTATCTAAAGTAATGGGATGAAACTCATTCCATGAGTTTGAGAAGGTTGCATCCATGTGGTTGGGTGATGTGGTCAGGAGTGAGTTGGGAGTTATTGGTTGATAAAGATGGGAGGAATTTAGAGGTCAGATGGTTAGCTATAGCCTGCGCAGATATTTTTGGTGGCTGGTCATGTTGTAAGGGCTCGTTGATTAGGGATTTGGTGATGGAGAAGAGATCTCTTGGTTTATTAAGTGCTCGTTGGATAATATTTTCGTTGTATTCTCTTTTGTGGGTGAGGGTTTCTGAGAAGTAGGTTTGAAGTTTGGCTGTGTAGGCAACATGTACATTGGAGTCTTGAGTGCGTCTCCATTTACGTTCAAGGCGTCTAAGCTCCCTTTTGAGGTTTCTCAGGTTTGTGGAGAACCATGGGGTGGTTCTATGGTGTTTTTGATGGAATTGCTTAGGTGGAAGTAGGGAGGCTGCAGATAGGATTTCATTCCATTTAGAGATGATGGACTCTTGGTTCAGGTTTTTGTTATTTAGTAGGTCAAGTTGATGGGATTGTTTGCTCCAGGAAGTTGGCTGCATTGAATTGTTTGAATTTACGGGTGTGTTGGAGATGCGTGTGTAGTTGACTGTTGTGGGTGGAGTAGGGGACGGTGAAGAGGATGAGAGCATGATCAGACCAAGGTATGGGTTGGATAGTGTGTAAGACCTGATCATTGAAGAGGGGGTGTTGTGGGAAAAATATTAAGTCAAGGATGTTTCCTTTAGAATGTGTAGGGTGCTGTAGTATTTGGGTGAAGTGAAGAGTCTTCATTGCTTGGAGGAAGGATGAGGATTGTATTGAAGAAGTAGAGTGTAAGTTTAGGTCTCCTAAGATAACACAGGTACACTGCCAAAAAACTGCCTCCAGTTTTGCAACTGATTCCTATAGATTTTGGGGTGCTGAATCCAGGAAAAATAGCCAAAATGTTCCATCACGTCACGTTTTCTTGCAAAATTAGATTTCTTACCCATATAAGCAATGTTCACATAATTTCTTTTTAGCCGACTGCAGTTTATTTTCTTGGCCCAAAATAGAGGTTGTAATGGTTAACTAACTAGAAACACTCCCTCATGATATTTTAGAGTGTTTTGTATTCATTTTATACATTAACAGGACAATAGGGAGGCGGGGGGCTAAATCCAGTACTCGCGCTGGCGCATGTTCTTTCCTGTTCGCCTCGCCTCGTTCGCTCGCTCAAACACGGTGGTTGCGACATGAACGTTCCTGTCAAATTTCAGTTTCTTGCAAGTTCATTATTACCTTTTGTTTGCTCAGTCGTAATCCAGCTTTATTCCGAAGTGGTTCACTACAGTTGTAGTTTGCAGTGCTGTGTATTTGTGATGGCTCACAGAGCCAGAGGTTGCGTCAACTCTCCGGACAGTTTTTGTTTTATTTGTGGGGAATATACCATGAAAAAGCGGCAGAGTAACATTTCTGCATTTATTAAAAAAGTATATTTCGCCTATTTCAGTTTGAAGTTAGGCGATCAAGACAAACCGTGGGCTCCTCACAAAGTGTGCAAGACATGTGAGGAAGATCTACGCTTATGGATGAAAGGTAAAAAACAAGCATTTCGTTTCGGAATACCTATGATGTGGCGTGAACAAAGAGACCACAGCAGTGACTGCTATTTTTGCTCTTGCATTGTGAAGGGATACAACTTAAAAAATAAGAACGTAATAAGTTACCCCAACCTTCCCTCAGCAATTAGACCTATGCCTCATAGCAACGAAGTACCTGTGCCTGAACCACCAAAATCTTTGGATCATATTTATGTGGACGATTCTGATCATGATGAGACTCATCAGATGGTTTTTCCCGATGAGTCCAGTACTTCCGAGTTTGAAACTGAACCAGATCCGAAACCTGAACTTTTCTCTCAAGCTGAATTGAATGATTTAGTCCGGGATTTAGGACTCCCAAAAGATGCTGCCCAACTGCTAGGTTCTCGGCTTAAACAGAAAAATCTATTGTCACCAGGAACAACTTTTTATTGGTACCGCAACCGCGAGACACAATTTTTGAAGTATTTCAGCAAAGAGGAAGATTTGGTATTTTGCAACGATATATACGGAGTGATGGAAAAGTTTAAACTCAAGTATGATCTTGCTGAATGGCGGCTGTTCATTGATTCGTCAAAAGACAGCATAAAAGGTGTTCTTCTTCATAATGGCAACACATTCGCTTCAGTTCCTATTGCTCACTCTGTTATTCTCCAAGAAAAATACGAGAATTTGGCCCTGATTCTTCAGAAGATTCGTTATGATGAGCATAAGTGGATGATTTGTGGAGACTTTAAAATTCTATCCATGCTATTAGGGCAGCAATCCGGTTTCACCAAATATCCCTGCTTCCTTTGCTTGTGGGATAGCCGGGCCCGCGACCTATACTGGGGGAAAAAGACTGGCCAATTCGGGAGTATTTGAGACCCGGTGAGAAAAATGTTCTTCATGAGAGTTTGGTACCTCGTGATAAAATTCTATTACCACCTTTTTGCTGCCATCACAGTGTGTTTTGTTGACATTACTCTATTCTTATGTGCTGCCTTGTTACAATTTTCTTTATTCTTATTTGAATAACTACTAAACAATTAGTATAAAGAATTCATCCAAGAAACTTTTATCTCGATCGCACTCAATCTGAAACGTTCACCTCAAACTGCTAACCCAATGTAGCAAAAAATCTGTACGTGATGGAGCAAATTGGTTACCAGATTTGGATTCAGCGCACCAAAAAACGTAAAAATCAATCGAAACATTAGAGGCAGTTTAAAAAAATTTTTTTTTAGTGTACCTGTGTAATTAGAGGGCGTAAGGGAGGTTGGGGTGAGCAGGCTGTATCTAGGATCGTGGAGAGATCAGATGAGTCAGCCTGGGGAGCACGGTATAGAAGGTGCAAAGAAAGTTTGGAGTTGGAGACAGTAATGGAGTCCATGCCTGTGGTGGAACTGGATTTAACAGTAGAGAGCTGCAAGTTGGATCTAGAAATAATAGCTACGCCTCCTCCTCTTCCATGTAATCTGTTACATATATTGATTATGTTTTGGGGCATAGTTGGTTTACTAGAACCAAGTCAGAGTCTTGGAACCAGGTTTCGGTGAGGCAGAGTATATCAAGGTTGTAATCAGTAATAAGGTCAGCTAGTAAAGGGCTTTTATTTCTGGCTGAACGAGCATTGAGTAGGGCGCATTTGAGGGGGGATGGGGGGGGATAGAGGGAGAGTATGGTTTTAGGCTAGGGTTTATAGTAATGGTTTTGAGTTTGCATGAACAGTGGTGGGGGTTATAGTGGGCATGGGAGAGGTGTGGTAGGGTAAATAGCTGCCTGGGAGAGTAGATTATTGGAATGGCTACGCTATGGGTTAGAGTGAGCGCATAAGGGAAGACAAGCAGAAGGAGGTAAAGTAAACTGAGGGCAGACCTCAGTGTGAATAAGTAAGATTTAGGAGGAGCCATTTTGGGAAGGAATAGGAATAAGGTGGCAATATAAAGTATGGGGTAAGAGAGAGAGTGAGAGCGGGGGTGAGAGGCGGAGACAGTGGAAAAGCTGGATCCAGAGACGGTTGAGAGGGGATTATAAGGAGCAGTGGATATTACAGGAGGTTGAATACCTTTGTAAATTGGCAAGAGTAGATACTTTTGTAACACAGATAGATACAATTGCAACTGTATGAAGTTAGATACACTTGTGGCACAGGTTGTGAGAGTATAACATTGTGCAGAAGTATATTTTGAAATGAGGAGAACTAGATACTTTCGTGGTACAAGTTGAGACAGAATAACATTAAGTAGTTATATATTCTCCAGGACCAAGCAGGAAGTCAGTCCTCACATATGGGTGACGTCGGCGCCGACGGAGCCCTCGCGGAACAATTTTCCCCAGCTTTCAAAGAAAGCCTTTGGGAATTGCAGCGCGCATGCGCGGTCGCCTTCCCGCCCAAGGGTGCCATCTTAGCCAGTCTTCTTTTTTCCGCGGAGCCCTACAGACGTACCCGTCGTGTCCCCGCTAAAAAAGTTGATTTTCGTGAGTTTTTCTCTTTTTTCACTTCGGTTCGACGCCGGTCGTTTTCCTGCCCGGACTCGCGACGCCGTTGCGAGTCCTTCTCTTATTTTTCGGTTTTTCTGATTTTTGGTCAGTTTCGTTTTCGGTTTTTCGCTGGCAGCCCGGTCCTTTGACCTTGCAGGGGCCCTTTTTTCCCCCGATGGCTGCCAGTGGTTTCAAGCGGTGTGGTCAGTGTGACAGAAATATGTCACTCACTGACACACATGATAATTGCCTCCGCTGCCTAGGCCCGGATCATGAAGAAATGATCTGTGGAGCCTGTGGCAAAATGTCCTCCAAAGCGTTGAGGAGTCGGCGGCACCAGCGGGATAGAATCTTTGCTGACCCCAGCCGTACCCGGACCTCGTCGGAGGCCTCGGCATCCAGAGGCTCCAGCTCTGACCATCGCCGAAGCTCCTCCGACAGGGGTTCTCCCTACGGAGACCATCGACGGAAGGCAAAACCCGCGAGGGCGGCGTCGGTGGACGCTCCTGGCTCCGTGAGGGCCAGGTCGCATAGCCCCGATAGCCGTCCCGGGTCTTTGGAGAAGGAGCACCTCCCAAAGCGACCTCGCCTGGAGTCGGAGTTGCCTGCTCGGGTAAGTCCTGTAGTCCTTCTGGACTCGCCTCCGAGAGGTCCGACGTCGGGCCCGATGCCGTCGGGGCCCGAGTCGGGGGCTTCTGGGTCACCTGAGTTCAGACTCAGGTTGACGGCCTTGGAGAGCAGACTATCTGCCTTCATGGACCAGCAGCGGGCACTGATCGCTAGCCTCGCTGGCGCCGCTGCCCCGACCACCGGGACGTCGACGTCTAAGTCGACCCCGGAGACCGAGCCGATCCTCGAGTCCATGCGAACTCGAGTCGATCCTCGGTCGAGGTCACCCTCGGCCTCCCGTTCGGGACCGAGGTCGTCGCCGCCGACTCCCTCGGCGTCGGGGCGGCCGACGCCTCCGCCTGCCCGAGCCGACCCCACCGATTCCTCCTCGGAGTCGGCCTGGGAGTCTGAAGAGGAGGAGTCACCTGATTCCTTTCGGACTCGGTGTGTCCCCTCGGACTCACCTGAGTCCGAACCTCGGAAACAGTCCCCTCCGGAGGATGCCCGGTTCTCGGACTTCGTCAGGGATATGGCCAAGGCTTTGGCCTTCCCTGCAGATCCTGAGGAGGAGCCTCGAGCCGAAGAGCTCGACGCCCTTCAGTACGACTCTCCCGCCCGGGAGCACTTTACTGTACCGGTTCCTCCCATGCTGGAACGACTACTCTTCCGCATGTGGGAGAGTCCGGCCTCGTCGCCGGTATTAAGCAAGCGGGTCGATTCCATCTATCGAGTCCGCAAGAGTCCTGGCTTCCAAAAAGCACAGCTGCCACACCATTCCATGGTAGTGGAATCGGCCATGCATAGGCTTAAGAGCCCAAAGATGCACTCCTCGGTGCCTCCTGGCAGGGAAGCCCGTAACCTGGATGGCCTTGGTAAGAAGTGTTTCCAGGGCTCTATGCTGGCTTGTCGTGTCCAGACCTACCAGCTATACATGGGCATGTATCTCCGAGACCTGGCTAAAGAGATAGCCGGATTCTCCGCTGGACTGTCCGAGGAACCTTTGCGGAGGTTCCTGGCCTTGACAACTGGTATTCGGGAATGCTCCAAATTCATGTCCCGAGCAGCCTATGATGGCTTTGAAGCATCGGCTCGAGTAGCCGCAGCTGGCATCGGTGCCCGCCGACAGGCTTGGCTTCAGTCGTCTGACCTTGAACCTTGGGTGCAGGACAAGTTGGTCGATGTCCCCTGCAGAGGTGAGAACCTCTTTGGCAAGCCCATGGCTGAAAAGGCTGCACAAATCGAGACGGAGACTCTCACCAGGACTAGGCTTTCTAGGAAGACCTCCGCCCCTTCCCAGAAAAAGAAGGGCTCGGGAAAGAAGTCCTTTTACCCGAGAAAGGCGGCTGCCTATAAACACTACCCTCAATATCAGGCCTCCGCAGCTCCCCAACAGGGCCAGCAGGCCAAGGGACGGGGTAACGGGTCCCGTAGGCAGCAAGCCCCCAAGCCTGCACCACCAGCCCCTGCTCAGCAGGGTGGGGGTTTTTGACTTCCTCAGCATAGCCTCTCCCCCTCAGCTGGCTCCTCCCAGCACCGGAGGCCGGCTGGTTCACTTCGCCCACAGGTGGTCCAACATCACTTCGGATGCCTGGGTGCTTCAAGTCGTGCGAGAAGGATATCTTCTCCACTTCCATCAGGTCCCTCCCTCTTATTTTCCGGGAGAACCTCCTCGACTCCCTCTGCACAGGGACTTACTCCTTCAGGAGTTAGCAAGTCTTCTTCAGGCACAGGCTGTGGAACCGGTGCCCCACCACCTGAGAGGTCAAGGCTTTTATTCCAGGTATTTCCTAATACCAAAAAGGACAGGAGGCCTCAGACCCATCCTGGACTTGCGCAACCTCAACAAGTTCCTCGTGCGGGAAAAGTTCAAGATGCTTACCCTTGGAATCCTTCTGCCCTACCTCCAGCAGGGAGATTGGCTATGCTCCTTAGATCTAAAGGATGCCTACACGCACATCCTCATCCACCCAAGCCACCGCCAATACCTAAGGTTTGTGGTGGCAGGAAATCACTACCAGTACAGAGTACTGCCCTTTGGCCTATCCTCCGCACCGCGAGTCTTCACAAAATGTCTCGCGGTGGTGGCGGCCTATCTCCGGCTTCACGGCCTCTATGTCTTTCCGTACCTCGACGACTGGCTCATCAGAGCGTCGTCCTCTCCGGCAGTCACCAATGCCACACACTGCACGGTGACTCTTCTGCAGTACTTGGGCTTTGTCATAAACTTCGCAAAGTCCACTTTGCTCCCCTCACAGGATCTCGAGTTCATCGGCGCAAGACTGCACACTCCTCAGGCACGAGCTTTCCTGCCTCTCGACAGGGCTCAACGGCTCATGGACCTAGCCGGCCGTTTTCGCAGCCAGTCCCTGGTCTCTGCCAGGCGCTTCCTGAAACTACTCGGCCATATGGCTTCCACCGTCCACGTGACCCCCAATGCTCGCCTGAATATGCGACCTGCTCAATGGTGCCTTCGCAAGCAGTGGCAACAAGCCACCGGCGGACTGGCCGACTTAGTACGCATCTCCGGGCCGCTGGCCTCTTCCCTACAGTGGTGGCTTCATCGGCCGAACCTGGTGCTCGGAATGCCGTTTCAGTCGCCTCAGCCGGCTCAAGTGCTGACGACCGATGCTTCCCTCCTGGGTTGGGGGGCACATTGCCAAGGGGCATGTACTCAAGGTCTCTGGACCGCGTGGGAGTCTGCTCAACAGATCAACTTCCTGGAGCTCAGAGCAATCCGTCTGGCGCTCATGGCTTTCTCCCACCTGACTGCTCACCAGTCCGTCCTTGTCCAGACGGACAATCAAGTTGCCATGTTCTACGTGAACAAGCAGGGGGGCACGGGCTCCTTCCTTCTCTGCCGAGAAGCTCAGAAGCTCTGCTCTTGGGCCGTCAGTCACGGCATTCTTCTCAAGGCAGTTTATCTCCCAGGCCAAGAAAATTGCCTGGCGGACAAACTCAGCAGGATACTCCAGCCGCACGAGTGGCGTCTGGATCCCTTGGTAGTTCAGAAACTTTTTCTGAAGTGGGGCCTCCCCACGATGGATCTCTTTGCCAGTCCTCTCAACCGGCAACTTCCTCGCTTCTGCTCTCGTCAGCCACATCCCCTTCGGGTAGCGGCAGATGCTTTTCTACTCTCATGGTCGGAAAGCCTTCTCTATGCTTTTCCTCCCATCCCGCTAGTCTCTCGAACTCTATTCAAGGTTCTCCGGGACAAAGCTTCCATGATCCTGGTGGCTCCTCGCTGGCCCAGACAACCGTGGTTTCCACTCCTGTTGCAATTAGCGGTAGAGGATCCGTTCCCTCTGGGGTTTCAACCGGATCTCCTAACACAGGATCAGGGGTCTCTGCTACACCCCAACCTCAGATCTCTCAACCTAATGGCCTGGCGGCTGAAAGGGTAGTCCTCGCTCCCCTTCTCCTGCCGGCAGAGGTGGAAGAGGTCGTCCTAGCTTCTCGGCGACCTTCTACCCGCAAATGCTACGCCCTTAAATGGCGTCGCTTTTCCGTTTGGTGTGTACAGCAGTCTCAGGATCCCTTCTCCTGCTCGGTGTCGGTGATCTTGCAGTACCTGCTCTACCTCTCTAATCTGGGACTTAAGTCCAACTCCGTCAAAGTCCACCTCAGTGCTCTTTCAGCACACCATGTGCCGGTGGACGGCAGACCTCTTTCCAGCGACCCTCTCGTAGCACGGTTTCTCCGAGGTCTCCTTCTACTTAAACCACCTCTGCGCCCGCCAGCACCTGACTGGGATCTGAATGTGGTTTTACAGCGGATCACCTGTCCGCCTTTTGAACCGATGGCTACCTGTTCTCTGCGTTTTCTTTCGTGGAAAACCTTATTCCTGATAGCCCTCACTTCCGCTAGACGCGTAAGTGAATTGCAGGCCCTCGTGTCTGATCCCCCCTTCACTCGGTTCTACAAAAATAGGGTAGTCCTACGGACTCACCCAAAATTTCTTCCAAAAGTTGTCTCCCCTTTTCACATCAATCAGGAGGTGGTACTTCCAACCTTCTTTCCCAGGCCTCACTCCAGCCGAGCTGAACGGGTCCTGCATACCCTGGACTGTAGAAGGGCATTGAACTTCTACCTTGACCGTACGCGGGAGCACCGTAAAGCTGCTCAGCTTTTTGTGTCTTTTGACCCCAATAAATTGGGGCTCCCCGTCTCCAAGCGTACTCTGTCCATCTGGGTTGCTGACTGTATCGCTTGGGCTTATGGGGCAGCCGGACTCTCCTTAGAAAGTCGAGTCACGGCTCATTGTGTTCGGGCGAAGGCTACGTCAGTGGCTTACCTCCGCTCTGTTCCGCTGGCAGACATCTGCCGGGCCGCTACTTGGTCTTCGAGCCAGACTTTTGCGGTCCATTACTGTCTCGAGAGGGAGTCCCGCAGGGACAGTGCTTTCGGACAGGCAGTCCTCCGAAATCTCTTCGAGGTTTGAGCAACTCCTACCCTCCATCCCGGATGGGGGCTACCGGTGGGTGATAATTCAGTGAAGATTCCTTCTTTCTGTGCCGCTGAGCTAGAGGGAGCTCATTTTTGTGCTTAGGGTCTCCGGTAGCCTTAAGCTTGGGAGTCCCATATGTGAGGACTGACTTCCTGCTTGGTCCTGGAGAAAGCGTAGTTACTCACCTGTAACAGGTGTTCTCCAGGAGCAGCAGGAATCAGTCCTCACAACCCTCCCTCCTCCCCGTGGAGTTGCAATCATCTGCTTAAGTTTTTTTGCAAATTTTTATGCTGTCTTTTAGCTACGTCATCAGACTGGCTAAGATGGCACCCTTGGGCGGGAAGGCGACCGCGCATGCGCGCTGCAATTCCCAAAGGCTTTCTTTGAAAGCTGGGGAAAATTGCTCCGCGAGGGCTCCGTCGGCGCCGACGTCACCCATATGTGAGGACTGATTCCTGCTGCTCCTGGAGAACACCTGTTACAGGTGAGTAACTACGCTTTTTGAGAAGAAGAATTGCAATTTAGTTTGGAACAATCGGCAACAATGAGTGTAAACGGAAGCAGGGTGAACAGAGATGCTTACGTTTGAAGCTGGAAAGAGGCTGATAGGTTTAGTTCGAGCTGCTGCTGTAGGGATAAGCGTCTCTAGTTGTTGGAGCTTGAAGGGTGGTGATTCATGTGCTGGAACAAATCGGAGTAGAAGCTGGAGCAGGAACCAGGCAGAGAGAGATGTGATTGATGTCGCTTTCAATTTAAAAGTCTTTGCTCTGCACCGTTTGTTCTATTTTTCTTGTTTTACTTGATCGTTGCTCTCAGGATCAGCCTCCGAAAAGGCCTCCGCCTAAGGGCCACGCCAAAGGGCCCTCTGGCGAAGCCCTCAGGCGCGGGCACGCCCGGACAGCACTCCTTTAAACAGCCCGCCGGCTGCCCCGATTGGGCAGCTGCTGTAGGAGGAGGTGTGTTGCTCCCGGCTCGCTCTATCCCCGCCGGGAGAGCAGCTGTAGAGCTGGAGAAGGAGGTGGAGGAGAAAAGGGCCCACGCGCCTGGACAGCGCTCCTTTAAACAGCCCGCCGGCTGCCCCGATTGGGCAGCTGCTGTAGGAGGAGGTGCGTTGCTCCCGGCTCGCTCTATCCCCGCCGGGAGAGCAGCTGTAGAGCCGGAGAAGGAGGTGGAGGAGAAAAGGGCCCACGCGCCTGGACAGCGCTCCTTTAAACAGCCCGCCGGCTGCCCCGATTGGGCAGCTGCTGTAGGAGGAGGTGCGTTGCTCCCGGCTCGCTCTATCCCCGCCGGGAGAGCAGCTGTAGAGCCGGAGAAGAAGGTGGAGGGTGGACTCTGTCAACCATAGTACCCTATTTCAAAAGCTTCTGGAAACTGGCATCAATGGTAAAGTGCTGGAATGATTCTTCTCATATGTATCCAACCACATACAACAAGTTAGAAGTGGAAATTTACAATCAAATCCTTTCACACAACAACGAGGAGTCCCACAGGGCTCAGCTCTCTCAGCCCTGCTTTTCAATTTATATATTCAACCTATATGCACATTATAAAACAGCACAACATTCAGTACAGGATATATGCAGATAACATTATGGTATTCACTCCTATAAACATCAGAAAACCAGATTACACACAAATTACCTCATGTGAACAAAACATGACGCTGTGGCTAAAAGATCAAAACCTGTCAATAAACTTTAAGAAATCTGAAATGATACATATAACCAGGAATACCATTTTCTCCTCACCAGACTCAATGAAAATCCTTGATCACACCCTAGCATCCAAGCCAGTGGTCAAATACCTGGGAGTTACATTTGACCGACAACTCAACTTCCAATCCCACATAAAAGCAGTAACCAAATCAGCCTACCACAAACTACGAACAATACGTAAACTCAAACCTCTACTCAGCAATAGCGACTCCTGAGCAGTATGTCAATCCATAGCGACACCAATAATGGATTACTGCAATATAATCTACCAGGACCTCCCCAAAAAAACAATACTATGTAACAAATTTTTACACTGTTTAATGTTCCATGTAATGTTAGTGTTAATTTTTGACATGTTCTCTGTAAACCGCTCCTGATCTCTGGAAGGGGTGGAATAAAAAAGCACGCAAATAAATAAATAAAATAAATAAATAAATACTACCTCTACAAGTAGTCCAAAACACTTCAGCAAGAATTATCACCGGAACAACCAGATACAGCTACATAACCCCCACCCTTCAACAACTACATTGGCTCCCTGTCAACATTCATTCCAAGTACAAGGCTTTAAAGTTAATCTTCAGGATAATCAGCAACCTGTCACCCCCTTCCCTCCAACCAATAATCAAGAAAACACAACACACCAGAACAAGAAGAATAACATTAATACCCTAGAAATCCCAACAAGCAAGACGAAAGCCAGACAATCCACATGTAGAAGAGCCCTTTCCATGTATGCTCCCTCGCTATGGAATGAACTTTCTCCAGACATACAAGGAAAAGACCTAACAGACTTTAGAAAAGCTATCAGGACTCATCTATTCATAGAATACTATGGTCACATACATTGACCACACAGTGCACCATACAAGACTCTTGACAATTAAAATGTCCCTAACAACCACGAAGCTCAATAGACCAATCACATGAAACACTTAACCCTCTGCCTCACCCAAACCCCATGAACATACCCTTACCCTTACCCTTAACCAACACTAAACAGATCCACCAAAGCACATATGTATATAGCTAAAAGTTATACTTTTTCATTGTACCCCATATAACCCCCCAAGTTCATTATCTTACTCAATGTAAAGTTGTTGTTGCTGTGATATTCATTGTAAACCACCCTGAATTAATGATAGGGCAGTATAGAAAGCCTGTTAAATAAATAAATAGATAAAATTCAAATTAGATTTGCCAACTGGCTCCAGGCTTGATTGGTATATAAGTGGCTAGACTGTGTGTGGTGGCTCCCGACACACAGCTCGTTTTTTTAGCTGAAATATTGATGTCAAGCAAGGCTGCACAGTTTCTTTTTTCCATTGTAGAAGTTACTTTGTTTCCCCGACTGTGTGTTAGTCTCAGAGACCAGCCACCCTCAGTCACATCTACGAACATGGTTCAAGTTTGCACTGGACGCCATGAAGGTGCATTGTTAAAGCTAAGCGGCTCAGTTTTTGTTTTCCCTTCTGAAGTGAAGTGATTTTTGAATGTATCCTAGCTGTGATTGCAGCTACCTCCCTTTTCTGCCTGCGGGGGGCCGGTCATGCTGCAGGTGTTCCAAGCCCTAGGCACCAGGTTAGTTGCTATGGCGACCTGATACCTAGGGTTTGTCAAGCCGTGCTATAGGGCATGCTTGTACTACTCATATTGTTGGATTATTTTAGTACAGACTTGTTGTTGAATACCTATCATTGGGAAATTGGGTGTGCCCTTTGCGGGCAGGTTGGAAGTGTGTACTCTTTACAGGCAGAGTTGGATGCTTGCTGTAGGGAGCCCGCACTGTAAATCGTGTCATAGGATGTTAGTGTAATAGCTAAGTACTATAAGCTATAAACTGTGTGGCTAAATTACATTATTTTAATCATTAGCGTGCAAATGTGACCACATATGTGTAAATGGCTTCATAAAATAGCATCGAGCATAAACGTTCATGCATTGATTTGATGGTATGTACTGTTCCAGTGGGCATGCTCAAGAATAGAGTTTGAGCAGAGCACGGGCAGTGTAAATATCTTATATGCATTAATTACCAAATGCTATAGTTTACACATGCACTTGTAAAATGTAGGCACAGTCATTTACAGCAGCCCTAGGGCTAGTCTAAGTGTTCTCTATCGCATACACCGGTCTTTTATAAAGACAAATAGGTGCCTACTTGTCTTTGTAAAATATGCTTAATTTAGATGTTTTAAAATGCACTTTAGCTAAGCACCCCTTTATAAAGTAACCTTCATAGAGTCTTTTGCATGGCACGGCGTATCATTCTTCTGTTCTTTTCTTTTTTCTGGCAGGGGCAGTATTATCCCTCCGCCTTGTTGTGTCCAGAGACTTACACTTGGGTTCCTATCGAGCAGTGCTCCCCCAAATTGGAGACTTCCAAATATTGTCGCTTTTCTGTAGAGCCTGGAACAGGTAGGCATGAAACATAATTGTAGTGGATGACAAACAAGGCTCAGATTCTTCACTGAACTCCAGCCTCTGATTCCTCACAAGCTTTTGTACATTTTCAATGAAATACATTTGCTGCCTTTGTAAGCACTTTGTGTTCTGAGAGGCTGCATGTCATGTTAGTTCAGAAGAACTTCCAAATCATTCCTTGTCTTGTGTGAAATCTCTCTCTTTCTAGGAAATACGTGACCTATATTAGAAATAGTGATGGGGGCTCTCTTCCTCCAGACTTCAGTCCGATGCTTGCTGGGGCTCATTCTTTTTCCATAGAAATAAATCTGAACCTCAAGTAAAATTTAAATGGATTATTTATTTATTTAGATGGATTTGTATACCACCTTATCCTACAATCAAAGTGGTCACATCACAATTGGAGGTTAGATTTAACATGAGGGTATGTAACAACATTATACATTATGGGTACTTAACAACATTATATATTATTTACTATACATTATACATGAGGGTACTTAACAACATTATGCATTGCACTTATAGGTCTATTTGGGGTGGGTATTGAGATGGTGAAGGTAGTTGCTTTGAGGTAGTTGCATTACTGTTCGGGTGGAATTTGTTGGTTGTCTGTTTGTTCATATGCTTCTGTGAAGAGCAGGGTTTTGAGGGCCTTGCGGAGGTTTTTGGAATCATTCATGGCCCTCAGACCCATCGGGAGGGAGTTCCAGAGTGTGGACGCCAGTAGTGAAGGAGCTCTTCTTGAGGTTGCTTGTTTAGTTTTGTGATATCCTGCAGGTGTGCCGATCCTGTTGTCATTATTGGTTCTTCTTGGTCTACTGCTGATATCCTTTGTCATGATTATGAAAGTGTTTAAGAAAATCTGGACTGGATCAGCACATAGAAAGATTTTTTTTGTATGGCTTTAATTCATGCTAAATTATTTCAGTGCACATTAATTTGTTTTAGCGCACAGTGTGCAAATTTAGTATATACTCATAGCTCCATATCTCCAGGAACAGGCAGGAATACAGTCTTCACATATGAGTGACATCCCCGACGGAGCCTGCACAGGAATACTCCCCAGTATCCAATAGGAAAGCTTTTGGGAGCTCTCCACTATGCCTGCGTGCCTGCCTTCCCAACTCCTCTCCTCAGTTCTTTGTTTTCCGTGGAACCAGTAGGACGGACCATCCTTTCACCGCTGAAAAACTCTCTCTTTTTTTGTGCCCTTCGGGGTACATTGTGCTTTTGCCTTCCTGTCAACGCCGGTTCTGTCAAATATGACACCGGTCCAGATATTTCTTCCTTTTTTATTTTCAAATTTTTATTTTTCTTTTCTATTAATTTGCCTTGCAGTTCTCATTGCTAGCCTAGGCCTCTAGACCTCCATTGCCTTGTCTTCACTCTCAAAGACAATTTTTTCAGGCATGGAAAAGCCAGTCGGTGATTTAAAAAATGCACCAAATGTGCCAGTACCATTTTGGCCACTGATCAACATGACTGGTGTTTAAAATGTTTGGGTCCTGACCCATCAAACCACTACTTGTCCTTTGTGCCAACAAATGACAGAGAGAGAGGCCTCAAGAACCGAGCCAGGCAGTTTGGATTGTTGTTTGCCTTGGACTGTGTTTCAATGACTTCTACTTCATTGAGGGCATCGATGACTTCTCATGGGTCTCAGGCTTCTTCAAAGTCCAAACACAGAAGTAAGTTAAAATCTGTGGCTGTTTCCAAATCTTTGGCATCAAAGACAGATTCCGAAGCCAGGGAAAAGTCCCAACATAAGCATCGCAACTCCCCTAGAGGTGCTTCAGATGCAGATTGGCCAGCCAAACAGCCCCGGCAGGAGGATCTGTCCTCCTTAAGCATAAGTGGGGCTCCGGGATGCTCCCAAGGCATCGACCTCTGGAGAGCCACCGGTTCCTTGTTCTGGGACAATGGTTCAGAGCCCCATAATGATTCCACCCAGACATCTGCCCTGGACCAGCGCATGCTGACTCTCGAGAAGAGCTTGGCAGCATTCCTGGCAGCCTCTGTACCGATAACATTGAGAGCTTCAGGAGTACATACTTCGGTATGGAGCCTACAGCTGAGCTTTTTGGTCTTGATACTGGCCTTTTAACTGGCATCGTCGGAACACCAAAGCCAATTCCTCAGTTGGAACCAGCTGATGCCCCCGACATCCAACAGAGTCAGCTGCTATGGCTCTTGGTTCTGATATCTCTGAGTATCGGTATTGGCATCGACTGTCCACTTCCACGAAGCATCTAGATTGAACCCAGTACCACCAATACTTTGACTTCTTACCGGGCTCGGATTCAAGTTCTTCAGAATCTGACGCAGAGTCCCTCGATTCCTGAGAACTTCCAGATATTCCGTCCGACCCTTCGTTACCTCAGGAATGGCATTGGTCCCCACCAGAGGATATGTCTCTTCAGGACTTCATCTGTGACATGGCAGCAGATCTCTCCATCACCGTAGCCTCTGAAAAGGAACTGAGGGCAGAGGAATTTGAGATACTCCAGTACCCTCCAATACCCAAGGAGGCTGCTACATTACCAGTGCATCAAATCCTGCAGGACCTTATGCTCCGCATGTGGGAGGCTCCACTCATGGTCCCTCCTATTAGCAAGAGACTCGATACCATGTATGGAGTACCAGTGTGCCCAGGTTTCCAAAAACCTCAGCTTCCCCACAACTCAATGCTGGTGGAATTGGCGATGCACCAAATAAAGAGCTCAAAGAGCCATTCATTGATGCCTTTGAGTGTCAGTGTTTTCAGGCATGCATGTTGGCCTCCAGAATCAACTCTTACATGCTGTATATGGGCATGTTTCTGAAGGATTTCACCTGGGATCTGGAGACTTTCGCCATCCAGCTTCCAGAGGGATAAGCAGGGTGCATTCCAAGCCCTCATTAAGCAAGATCAGGACACTTCTAAATTTCTTACCAGGGCCTCTTTTGATGCCTTTGAATCCACCAGCAGAGCTTCAGCAGTCTGAAGCAGTGGGTCCAGGATAAACTGGCCAGCATCCCATGTACTGGAGAAAACCTTTTTGGCAAGGATTGGAGGTAAAAAGCAGGGGAGATTGAAACAGATGATCTCACCCTAAAATGCCTTTCCAGGTAGACAGCTGATCCATCCAAGAGGAAGGCTCTTCCCAAGATATCCTTTTATTCTAAAAAGAAGAGATACTATCCTCCTTACTTGCCTTATGCTGCTTATCAACCTCAGCAGGATCCTCGCCAACCTAAGAAACCAAATGCTCCTAAGCCTCAACCAGCTGCACAAGCACAGCCTATACCTGTTTTTTTACTCCTTCCTAGAGAGTATTGCCATTCTGCCCCTAGAGGGCCCTGATCCCCTCCACATTGCAGGCAGACTTTGTCACTATGCCCACAGGGAGACCTCATAATATTAGAGCAGTGGACACGTCACATTGTCCAAAGGGGTTATCAGCTTCACTTCAAAACCTTACCCCACCCCACACACACACACACTTTCTTCACAGGAGATTATCCCATACAATCTCTTCATAGCACTCTTTTAAAAAAAAAAAAAAAAAAAAAAGAGGTGACCACCCTGTTGACACAGGATGCCATAGAAAGAAGTTCCTCCTCCTCAAGAAAAGTTTGGCTTCTAATCTCCATAACTTTCTCATTCTAAAGAAAATAGGAGGCTTCAGGCCCATCTTGGGTCTCAGAGACCTAAACAAGTTCTTGGTCTGAGAAAAATTAAAAAAGATGATTTCCCTAGAAACTGTTATACTATACCTCCAGAGACATGATTGGCTCTGTTCTCTAGACCTAAAAAAGACATACGTGCATTTACTCATACATCCCTTGCACAGACGGTATCTGCACTTCATGTTTCAAGGAAACCATTATCAATACCAGGTTCTCCCCTTTGATCTGACCTCTGCCCCAAGGGTCTTCACAAAATGCATGGTAGTTGTCACTGCCTACCTACGCATCCTGGGGGTATTCGTTTTGCCTTTCTTAGATGACTGGTTGATCAGAGGAAACTCCCCTCAAGAGTTAACACTCTTCCTTCATCGCACCATCATGGTGCTCAAACACCTGGGTTTCATCATAAACTTCCAAAAGTCCCACCTTGCTCTAACCCAATGATTGGAGTTCATCGGAGCGCTCTTAGACACTCGACAGGCCTGAACTTCACTCCCACAAGATCATGTGCCCACTCATTGAACTGGTAAGAAAGGTACAACAGCAAAACTGGGTAACGGCTCGAGACACGCTGCAGCTATTGAGACACGTGATTTCACAGGTGATTTCAATTTGCATCTTAATCCTCCTCCTTCTGCTAAAGACCATTCCTTTAACACTCTTCTTCATGACCTGTCTCTTCTCCAACTTATTTCTTTCCCAACCCACTCCGCTGGGTACACTCTTGATCTCCTTCTCACTCCCTCAGCCTCGTCTTACCTTCTACATTCCCTCCGCACCTTTCCCTTACCCTGGACTGATCATTACTTTATTACTTTTCAATGTCTTCCTGCCCCCTCTGTTTCATTTGCCCTCCCCCTCTCTCCTCACACTGCTTCCCCTTCCCCTCTCCCTACTACTGTCTCCTACACTCGCCGTATCTCTTCCGAGACCTCTCACCAATTTCCTCCCTCCCTGACCTGCTCCCACCTGATTTCCCTCTCCTCTCCCCCTCCTCCCAGGCTTCCACCTGGTTTTCTTCCCTTTCCACTGCATTAGATCGGGTTGCCCCTCTTCGCCCCCGATCTCTTTCTCTCCGTCCCTCACAGCCCTGGTTCCACTCTGGTCTCCTTCTTCTTCGAGCGCAGCTCCGCCGAGCTGAACGCCGGTGGCGCAAAACCCCTTCTCCTATCACCCTTTCTCATTTTCGTTCTGAGCCACTCATATTATAGAATCCAAGTCCACAAGGCCAAACAGGCCTACTTTTCCACTGCAATCTCTTCAGCACCGAATCAGACACGTCATCTTTATTCTGTTCTCCACTCGCTCACTTCCCTTCAGTCTCATACCATTCCTTCTCTCCCTCCCCCTCCCCCTCGCAGTTAGCAACTTACTTCAGCACTAAAATATCCGATCTCAGGCTCTCCCTCCCTCACTGCCCTCCTCCCATCTCCTCCCCTCCTCCCACCCCTCGGCTGTCTCATGTTTGGCACTCCTTTCATCCACTCACCTCCTCTGAGCTTCTCGCAGTAATCTCCTCTTCTAAGAAAACATTCTGCGCTCTTGACCCAATTCCTTCCTCTTGGCTTCTCATTCCCTCCCTCTCCCTCCTTCCTCCAGCTCTCACCATGATCAACTCCAGTCTCACTTCAGGTGTCTTTCCTCAGCCTTGGAAACACGCACTAGTCCGCCCTATCTTGAAAAAGCCTTCCCTCGATCCCCTAGTTCCCGCACATTACCAACCTGTCTCTAACCTTCCCTTTTTTATCTAAAATCCTTGAAAAGGTTGTTTTCTCTCAATTGTCCTCTTATCTCGACTCCACCCATTTTATGCACCCTCGCCAGTCTGGCTTTCGTCCTGGTCACAGTGTTGAAACGGTTCTTTTGGGCTTTCTTAACGAAATTCACACCGCTCACGATCGTGGTGACCTATCGGTGGCGGTCTCTCTTGATCTTTCAGCCGCCTTCGATCTTGTCGATCACTCTCTCCTCCTGGCTCGATTGCGTGACACTGGTCTTTGTAGCACAGTCCTTCACTGGTTTCATTATTTTTCTTTCCTCTAGGTCTTTCTCAGTTCTCTCCACCTCTCCCTCCTCATCTGCTTCCGAGCCCACTTCTCTCCTCTGTGGTGTCCCTCAGGGTTCAGTCCTGGCTCCTCTTCTCTTCAACATTTTCCTCATGCCTCTTGCCCTTTTAGTCCAACAACACGGGATATCTGCTTTCTACTATGCTGATGACTTGGTGCTCCTTTATCACACACACCCCCCCCCCTCTTTCCCTCAATCTTTCTCCTTTGAACTCTTGTCTTTCTGCCGTCGCTGACTGGCTCACTACCCACTGTCTTCACCTCAACCTCACAAAAAAACTCGCTGTCTGGTTTTCTCGTGATGCTTCCCCACCAACACTTTCTCCTTCCTTCTCTGGTTTACCTGTTCCCATCATCTCCTCTCTTCATTACCTGGGAGTCCTCTTTGATCCCACCCTGACCTTTCATGATCATATTGCCCACGTCTCTAAGACCTCTTTTTTTCTATCTGCATCAAATCCGTGCTATCAAACCTTTTCTTTCTACACAGGCCCTCACTACCCTTCTCCTCTCCCTCGTCATGTCCCGTGTTGACTTCTGCAACTCGGTCCTGGCTGGTCTCCCTAACGTCCAACTTTACCGCCTCCAACGCATACAAAACACAGCTGCTCGACTCATCTTTCACTCCTCCATCCGTCATCACATTACACCTCTCCTCATTCATCTTCACTGGCTCCCCATCAAATTCCGTATTCATTATAAAATTCTGGTACTCCTTCACCGTATTCTCCACACCCACTCACCCCAGTATCTGACTGACCTTGTCCGTCTGCACACCCCAGCTCGCTCCCTCCAGTCCTTCCAGCTCAACTGCCTGCACCTCCCCTCACCTACCTCTGCCCGTCTCCAATCCACTCGCTCCTCCGCATTTGTTTTCCTAGCCCCCGCCCTGTGGAATTCCCTCCCTTCCTCTATTCGGCTTGAGCATGAGCATTCTGCTTTTAAGAACAGCCTCAAGACCCATTTCTTTGCCCTTGCCTTTGACATCCCAGATCCTTCTGTATGACCTCCCTCTTCCTGTCCTCCTCTCTACCCCTACTCTTGTCTCGTTGTGTGATTCTGTCTGGTATGCTTTCCTATTTTATTATTGTAATTTCCTTTCCTTTTCACACCTTATGGTTTTTCTAAAATTTGTACTATGTAAACCGCTTTGATGTTTTTTTCCTCAGTGGTATATCAAGTAAATAAACATAAACACATGGCCTCCATGGTCCATGTTCCCTATGCTCAATTACACATGCGACAAGCGCAGTGGACTCTCTTTCCAATGGATGCAAGTGAAGGGTCATCTCAGGGACAAGATCCACATCACCCCTCAACTTATCACTTCCCTTCAGCAGTGGTGTCTCCCACAAAACCTACTTGTCGGGTCACCTTTTCAGATGCCTCCAACTCAATGCACCCTGATGACAGATGCTTTCAATCTAGGTTGGGGGGTGCATTTGAACAACCTAACCACACAGTCCCATCCCCTCTGCGAAGAGGCAATTCGCCTATGATCTTTGCCATCTCTCACCGCATCCACCTCAGAGGGTGTATGTTCTGGGCGAACTCAATGTCCTAGCGGACAGGCTAAGCCATATCCTTCATCCTCACGAATGGACCTTGCATCGGGAGATGGCTGTTTGGATCTTCCAGATGTGGGCAACCCCACTCATAGATCTTTTTGCCACTCCGTAAAACACACAACTTCTGCTCCAGAGTTCAGTCGCTGCACCAACAGGCCCCGGAGGCCCTCCTTCTCCACTGGGGACAAGGACTGCTCTGTGCATACCTTCCCATCCCCTTGATACCCAAGATGCTATTCAAGCTACAGTCAGACGGGCTCAATGATTCTCATAGCTCCCTTTTGGCCCCATCAACTGTGGTTTTCTCTGCTTCCTTGCCTTGCGCAGACTCAGCCACTCAACCTGGGATATGCGCCTGACCACCTCTCTCAGGACCATGGGATGCTCCTCGAGCTCAATTTTCACTCCGTATGCCTGACAGCATGGCTGCTGAAAGGCTAGTACTCACCGATCTCGACCTACCACAGGCAGTCAAAGAGGTTCTTCTGGCATCACATAAGCATTCCATCAGGCGATCTTATGCATTCAAATGGCATAGGTTTGCCCTTTGGTGCTCCCCAAAGGACCTTGATCCCTTTTCTTGCCCAGAGTGTTGTTCTACAATATCCACTTATCCTTGACAGGTCTTAAAACTAAATTGGTGAGAGTTCACCTTAGCACCATTGCGGCCTTTCACAAACCAGTGGATGAACACTATTTCCTCACACCCCTTAGTAACACACTTCATGCAGAGTCTCCTTGCCAAACCACCCATTAAGCCACTTCCGATGGCCTGGGATCTCAGTGGGTTCTGGCACAGTTTCTAAAGCTACCCTTCAAACCTCTATCCACCACTTCACTGAAGTTTCTGTCTTGGAAGGTTGTCTTCGTTATTGCCCTACTTCAGCTTGCCACATCAGTGAGCTGCAAGCTCTAGTGGCGGATCTGCCCTATACTCTGTTCCACTATTACAAGGCAGTTCTGCATACCCATCTGCATTTCCTCCCGAAGGTGATTTCCTCTAAACCAGTCGGTAATCCTCCCAACTTTCTTTCGTAGACCACATGCGTCTTTGGCTGAAGCAGCACTGCACACCTTAGACTGCAAGTGAGCGCTGGCCTACTACCTCTATAGAACTAAAGATCACAGAAGTTCCTCTCAATTATTCATCTCTTTGACCCTAGTCACTTGGGTCTACCGGTAACGAAGTGTACTCTATCTAACTGGATAGCAGATTGCATCTCTTTTGCTTATACACGAGCAGGACTCTCATTGCAGGGTCATGTCACTGCTCATAATGTGCTGGCTGTCAACATCCATAGCTAACCTCTGTTCAGTAACTTTCCCTGCAGACTTCAAGCATGCTGTGGTCTCTCCTTTCCTCAGGAAACCTTCACCAGACCCTACCTGTGCTTCTCACTACTGACCCATTTCCTTCCTCCCCTTCATTTCTAAACTACTTGAATGTGTGGTTCACCGCCGCTGCCTCGACTTTCTCTCCTCTCAAGCCCTTCTGGATCTTCTACAATCTGGCTTTCGTCCTTTACAAAAAATGCAATGTGTGCCTTCAAGTCAGTCCTGACTCCTGGTGACCCAGAAGCTCCTGGGTTTTCTTGGCAGTGTCACTGGAAGTAGATTGCCAGGCCTTTCTTCCAAGGCAGTGGAGGGTTAAGTGACCTTGCCCAAGGCCACAAGGAGTGCTAGTGGGAATTGAACCCTGGTTGCTTGGTTACCAAGCCAGTGCTCTAACCACTAGGCTACTCCTCCACTCCTTTCGTCCTTTACATTCTACCAAAATGGCTCTTGGCAAAGTCTCCAGTGACCTGTTCCTGGCAAAATCCAAGGGCCTTTACTCCATCCTCATCCTTCTTGACCTTTGCTGCTTTTGACACTGTTGACCACAACCATTTCGTTGATACCTTGTCCTCGCTTGGTTTTAAGGGCTCTGTGCTATCCTGGTTCTCTTCTTATCTCTCCCATTGCTCTTTCAGTGTTTGTTCTGGTGGATCTTCCGCTACTGCTATCCAGATCTCAGTTGGTGTACCCCAGGGATCAGTCTTGGGTCCACTCCTTTTCTCTCTCTATACCCAATCCCTTGTTTCACTCATCTCATCCCATGTCTTTCAGTACCATCTTTACGCTGATGACTCCCAGATCTACCTCTCTACACCTGAAATTTCTTCAGCAATCCAGGCCCGGATCTCTGCCTGCCTTTCTGACATTGCTGCTTGTATGTCTCACCGCCGCTTGAAATTAAATATTGCCAAAACTGAGCTGCTTATTTTTCCCCCTAAACCCTTCTCTCTCCTTCCTCCTTTCTCTGTCTCTGTGGATAACTCTCTAATTCTCCCTGTCTCCTCAGCTCACAACCTTGGGGTTGTCTTTCTCCTCTCTCTCCTTCTCCACACACATCCAACTGATAGCTAAAACCTGCCGTTTCTTTCTCAACGCTGAAAAAATATATACGTTCCTCCAAATTAACGTCTCGGACAAATTATCCCATATGATGTGAGAACTTTCTAATTATTTATGTCAAAGTTTTTTTAATTTCTAATGATTTCTTTTAATTTTTTTAAATTTTTTCTAAACATATTTTTAGTAGAGTAGAACCAGGTCTCAGACAGGTATTAGTACATATCATGGGTTAAAAACCCTTTTGTACTTGTTCAGCATCAATGACCACGGTGGCGTCGGGGAAAGTTTAATGAGAAGTATAAATGACAACAGCTTTTGAAATCAACTGCGAGAAATATAAATGATACAACTGCGAGAGGCATAAAAGATTACATCTTTTGAAATCATCTGCAAGTTAAGTTCCATTTTTCTAAGGCATTGTTGGGCATAACTATATTATTTTGACATTTAACATATTTGAGTTTTCAATCTAAGAGAATGCCAAAGTTCAGGAACTAACTAATTGAACCGTGGTCATTGATGCTGAACAAGTACAAAAGGGTTTTTAACCCATGATATGTACTAATACCTGTCTGAGACCTGGTTCTACTCTACTAAAAATATGCTTAGAAAAAATTTAAAAAAATTAAAAGAAATCATTAGAAATTAAAAAAACTTTTTTGACATAAATAATTAGAAAGTTCTCACATCATATGGGATAATTTGTCCGAGACGTTAATTTGGAGGAACATATATATTTTTTCAGTGATTGCATCCTCTACGAAACAGACCTATAACATTAAAGTTTCTTTCTCAACAACATCAATAAAATTCACCCATTCTTTTCTGAACATACTACTAAGACACTTATCCACTCCTTAGTCACCTCCCATCTAGACTATTGTAATCTGCTCCATGCTGGTCTCCCTCTGAATCATCTCTCTCCCCTTCAGTGTGTTCAAAACTCTGTAGCATGGCTAATCTTCCTCCAGCCTTGTCATACTCATATTACCCCTCTTCTCAAGTCTCTTCATTGGCTTCCTATCCGTTTCCACATCCAGTTCAAACTTCTCCTGCTGACCTATAAGTGCATTCACTCTGCAGCTCCTCACTACCTACTCCCCTGTTCAGGAGTTCCGCTCTTCTGGCAAATCGCTTCTATCTGTGTCTTTCTCTTCTATTGCCAACTCCAGACTTTGCTACTTTCACCTTGCTGCTCCTTATGTCTGGAACAAACTACCTGAGCCTGTATGTCAGGTACTTTCTCTGACCCATTTCAAATCCAGGCTGAAAACTCACCTCTTTGCTGCCACTTTTGGATCTTGACTCACTTGATGTTCTTTGTGTTTCCTTGCTGTTCCCCCTAGCTGTATCCCATGTCTACAGCTACTGTGTTTATTTATTTATTTTAATTCTCTTATATACCGCGCTATTCTGCATCAGTGCGGTTTACATTGAACAAACTCAAATTACATTTAACAGGGCATTATAACTTGGAGATAACTATTTTACAGGGAACATGTCTCTATTAGATTGTATTGCAAAGAAAACCCCCCAAGTCAATGACAAATGAATTACACTCCAAAGAAGAAAGTCATTGAACATCCCCACCAGTAGCTACCACTGGAAAATAAGACTCCCACACCATTATTTTTTGTCGGGGGCTATCGGTTGGAGAGAAAGGACAGTACCATTCCCCTCATTACCGAAAGAACCCTTTTTAATCAAAAAAGGCCACCACGTGCCCAGTCCACTAATATCAAAAGTATTCAATCAGTACTTATCTTGAACAGACAAAACCAGTGTCTTCTTTAGGCGAATATTAACATCCACAGTTTGCCACGACATGACATGCATGTTTCGGGCCCCACCGGGTCCTTTCTCAAGTGGTATATCGCCCAAACAATCGCCCACAAAAACGCCGTGAGCAACAGTTCTTTTTGTAGCTAGAGAATTTTTTCAATTGGCTGTCAAACCACACGTTACAATCAGAAGAGGAGTCAACCCGAAAGTCTCTTCGTACACACTCATTGCTCCACCCCCTGAAACAGCTCAGTGAAGCCAACCACCAATCAGAGAAGGCTCCACCAATCCAGTTCCAAGTTTAAGCCAGAGGGAATCACAGTTTGCAACTTATATATCCACTGCTGTTCCTTTCACTGAAGACGCTGTTCCCTGTCCCCACCCCGAGGGCTCGCCGGGACGTCATCAATGACCCTCCAACGTCAATCCGCAAAACTGATTCAGAGCCACACAGTGTTCAACCATCGGTGCAGATAAATTCCTTGTCCGGATGCGGCTCGTATGTTCCCCCACCCTGATCTTCACTGGGCGAATAGTGCGCCCTACATAAAATAAATCACAAGGGCAAACTATAATGTACACCACAAAACTCGTCTGGCATGTAGAAAATCCAAAATAGGAATAAAATCGCCCCGATGGCCGATGACACCACTGTATGCCCTCCATGGTGTCGGAGCAGTATTTACAATGATGACACGCCCAATGTCCCCTCACTCCTTCCGACTCCTGCCGCACAGCAAACCCTGCAGTCACTTTAACCAAACGATCCTGTAAATTCACACCTCAGGTATACGCAAACCGCACCGGTTTCTGAAAACAACTGCTGGCCTGCAAAACCCCCCAATATTTCTTAAGCAGTCGAGACACCTCCGCAGAATGAGCCATAAAAGGTAAAACCCCTGTGACAAAATCATCTGGTTCATTTGAAGGCGATGTTTCCCGTGGTTCAAAAGGCTGCAATAGCCATTCACGATGGGAAAAACGAGCCCTGATGTAAGCTCTCCTAATCGCCCTAATGGGGTAACCCCGCTCCAAGAGACGCTCCCTCAAGGCATGTGCCTGTAGCTTAAACTCCCACAAAGAAGAACAGATCCTTCGAAGGCGAAGGAACTGGCCCAAAGGGAGGTTATTCCGTAAAGGAAAGGGGTGGTGACTATGGTAATAAAGCAGGCTGTTTCGCTGGCATGGCTTTTGGAACAAGGTTGTAAAAAACGTCCCCTCCCGTACTCCCACCAGCACATCTAAAAACGCGATGCTACGCTCATCCATGTGTACGGTAAATTTGATGTTTTCTTTAAGCGAGTTCAGCCAAGCCACAAAGTCCAAAAGGCTCTCCCTGGAAGAAGTCCACAGAAAAAACACATCATCCAGGAACCTCACCCAGAGGCATACATGTTGAAATGCCGGGGCCGGATAAACATGCTGCTCCTCCATTGCCGCCAAATACAAAGTAGCAATGGAGGGAGCAACCGTAGCCCCCATAGCTATCCCCTGACATTGGAGGTAAAACTGATCACCATATCTAAAATAATTCTTCTTAAGGACCAACCTGGCCAGATCCAACAAGAAAGACTTGGGAAGCCTGGTCGGAGCTGTGGTAAATGCCTGCGTCAATAAAAGAAGAGCTTCCTCTTGACAGATATTAGTGTATAAAGCAGTCACATCCAGGGTCACAAGCCAAACCGATCCCAATGGTTCCTCAAAAGTAGTAAGCAGATGTAAAAAACTTTGTCACAGGGGTTTTACCTTTTATGGCTCATTCTGCAGAGGTGTCTCGACTGCTTAAGAAATATTGGGGGGTTTTGCAGGCCAGCAGTTGTTTTCAGAAACCGGTGCGGTTTGCGTATACCCGGGGTGTGAATTTACGGGATCGTTTGGTTAAAGTGACTGCAGGGTTTGCTGTGCGGCAGGAGTCGGAAGGAGAGAGGGGACATTGGGCGTGTCATCATTGTAAATACTGCTCCAACACCATGGAGGGCATACAGTGGTGTCGTCGGCCATCGGGGCGATTTTATTCCTATTTTGGATTTTCTACATGCCAGACGAGTTTTGTGGTGTACATTATAGTTTGCCCTTGTGATTTATTTTATGTAGGGCGCACTATTCGCCCAGTGAAGATCAGGGTGGGGGAACATGCGAGCCGCATCCGGACAAGGAATTTATCTGCACCCATGGTTGAACACTGTGTGGCTCTGAATCACAGTTTTGCGGATTGACGTTGGAGGGTCATTGATGATGTCCCGGCGAGCCCTCGGGGTGGGGACAGGGAACAGCATCTTCAGTGGAAGGAACAGCAGTGGATATATAAGTTGCAAACTGTGATTCCCTCTGGCTTAAACTTGGAACTGGATTGGTGGAGCCTTCTCTGATTGGTGGTTGGCTTCACTGAGCTGTTTCAGGGGGTGGAACAATGAGTGTGTACAAAGAGACTTTCGGGTTGACTCCTCCTCTGATTGTGACGTGTGGTTTGACAGCCAATTGAAAAAATTCTCTAGCTACAAAAAGAACTGTTGGCTCACGGCGTTTTTGTGGGCGATTGTTTGGGCGATATACCACTTGAGACAGGACCCGGTGGGGCCCGAAACATGCATGTCATGTCGTGGCAAACTGTGGATGTTAATATTCGCCTAAAGAAGACACTGGTTTTGTCTGTTCAAGATAAGTACTGATTGAATACTTTTGATATTAGTGGACTGGGCACGTGGTGGCCTTTTGTGATTAAAAAGGGTTCTTTCGGTAATGAGGGGAATGGTACTGTCCTTCCTCTCCAACCGATAGCCCCCGACAAAAAATAATGGTGTGGGAGTCTTATTTTCCAGTGGTAGCTACTGGTGGGGATGTTCAATGACTTTCTTCTTTGGAGTCTATTAGATTGTAAGCTCCGATGAGCAGGGGACCGTCTTTTACATGTATCTGTGCAGCGCTGTGTGTGCCTTGTAGTGCTATACAAATGTTCAGCAGTAGTAGTAGTAGTAGCAGCAGTAGCCATTGAGGACATCTGACGGGCAGCTACCTGGTTCTCCATTCATACTTTTGCTGCACACTATTGTCTAGATAGAGACTCCCATTGGGACGCTGTCTTTGGCCAGGATGTACTCCAGCACCTCTTTGGGACTTAAACTCAACTCCTACCCTCCGTCCCTGACGTCTACAAGATACCAGACTATTATCGGGGGAGTGTCGCCATCTGGAATGAAGTCCAATAGGCCACAACTCTTCCAAACTCATCAGCTACAGCTTTTGCTTTAAAGATCCCACTACTCTCCCCTCCATATCAGTCTGATATCTGGGAGCTAGTGAGTCCCATATGTGAAGACTGCATTCCTGCTTGTTCCTGGAGATAGAGTAGTTACTTAACTGTAACAGGTGATCTTCTCGACTACAAACTCAGCTGAGGAGAGGGGTTGAGAAGGCAGGTGCAGCAGAGTGCTCCCAAAGGCTTTCCTATTAGATGCTGGGGAGCGTTTCCGCATGGGCTCTGTCGGGGATGTCACCTATATGTGAAGACTGATTCCTGCTGTTCCTGGAGATCATCTGTTACAGGTGAGTAATTACGCTTTACTGGACTGCTTTAATGCAGTTTAACACACATTAAAGAACTCCAGACCCCATTATTTTCAGTAGGATCTAGTTAATAACTATAGGGTCCGTATTCAGAACATTCTGGCAATATTCAGCAGCAGCACTACCCAGATAATGCCGCTGAATATCTTAGACTGCCTCAGTGCTGTCCAGATACAGACCACCACTTGAAAGGAGGTGCTGAGCAATAAGTAAATCACATCCTGATGAAGCATTCATTGCAAAATGCTGGCCATTGTTGGGTGTTGGAAGCAATTTTGCTTTTTCAGAATTTTTTGAAGCAATTTTGAGAAGCCCTTTTTTCAATGAATAATGGGTCAAAAAGGGGGTGGGGGAAGTTTTCTAGACCTGGGAGGATATGTCCTGATATTTGATTGAGAACCATGTAAAAAGGTTTTTATGGTTTATACAAATTGAAGGACAGAATCAGAGGTCTTTTTCCTCCTATTCATACATCTGTCTCTGAATTGAATAATGAGAGGGGCATCTCAGACGATTTTCAGAGCATTGTGTTCGTGAGGAACTAGCTAAACTAAAAGTGGACAAAGCGATGGAACCAGATGGGATACATCCAAGAATACTGAAGGAATTTGGGGACGTTCTAGCAGCTCCACTGACTGACCTTTTCAATGTCTCTTTAGAGTCGGGGGTGGTGCCAGAGGACTGGAGAGAGCCACGTGTGGTCCCTTTACACAAAAGCAGAAGTAAATATGTGGTTGAAAACTATAGGCCAGTTAATTTAACCTTGATGGTGAGTAAATTATTGGAAACACTGCTGAAAGAGAAAATAGTGAGGTTTCTGGAATCCAACGGATTGCAGGATCAGAGGCAGCATGGATTCACCAGGTCTTGTCAGACAAATCTGATAGATTTCTTTGACTGGGGTGACCAGGGAGTTGGACTGAGGGAGAGCCCTAGATGTGGTGTATTTAGATTTCAGTAAAACATTTGACACTGTTCTGCATAGGCGACTTATAAACAAACTAAGCACCCTTGGGATGGACCCTAAAGTTACTGATTGAGTTAGAAATCAGCTGAGTGGGAGCCCACAAAGAGTACAGGTAAATGGAATTCACTTTGAGGAGAAGGAGGTTACCAATGGAGTACCGCAGGGATCTGCCTTGGTCTGATTCTTTTTAACATCTTAGTGATATTGTAGAAGGGCTGTCGGGTAAGGTTTGTCTCTTTGTGGAAGATACCAAAATCTGCAACAGAGTAGACACCCAAGAAGGTGTAGATAATATGAGGAGGGATCTAGCTAAGCTTGAAGAATGGTCTAGAATTTGGTAGCTGAGATTTAATGCTAAAAAAATGCAGGATCATGCATTTGGGCTGCAAAACTCCAAGGGAGCGGTATAGAGTAGGGGTGAAGTACTTCTGTATACAAAAGAAGAGCAGGACCTAGACGTGATTGTGTCTGATGATCTTAAAGTAGCTAAACAGGCCAATGTACCCTATGTTATTTATAACCTTCCATTGTAATGTGACCACTTTGATTGTAGGATAAGTGGGATACAAATCTGTCTAAATAGGTAGAAAAGACAACTGTGAAAGCTAGAAAGAGTCTTGGTGCATATGGAGAGGAATGGCCAGCAGAAGAAAGGAGGTGATAGTGCCTCTGTATAAGTCTTTGGTGCGACCTCATTTGGAGTATTGTGTGCAATTCTGGAGACCGTACCTTTAAAAGGATATAAATAAGTTGGAGTCGATGCTGAAGGTGGTTACTAAAATAGTTAATGGTCTTTGTTATAAAGCATGTGAGGACAGACTGAAGGACCTTAATATGTATACTTTGGAGGAAAGGCGGGCCAGAGGTGAAATGATTGAGACATTTAAATACCTCTGTGACATAAATGCACAAAAGGAGAGACACTTTCGATTGAATGCAAGCTACGAGGCAGTTCCTGTGGTTCGTAGTGGGGGGTAGGCACTTTCAGTACAGGGTGCTCCCCTTCGGCCTAGCCTCTGCCCAAAGAGTCTTCACAAAATGCCTGGCAGTCATGGCCGCCTTCCTCCAGCTCCAGGGAGTCTTCGCCTACTTAGATGACTGGCTCATAAAGGGAGTCACAGCTTCAGAGGTGCAGCAGGCCACCGCATGCATGATCCAGGTTCTACAACACCTGGGCTTTGTCTTAAACTACCCCAAGTTTCACCTCCTTCCGACGTAGTGTCTGGAGTTCATTGGGGCAAAGATCGACACTCTTCAGTCGAAGGCTTTCTTGCCCAGGGACCGAGCCGACCGTTTCAGGTCTCTAACTCGGGACGTGGAGCACCGTCTCTAGGTACCTGCCCAGCTTCTCCTGCGCCTCCTCGGTCACATGATCTCCATGGTTCACGTCACCCCAGACGCTCGCCTCCATATGAGGGCAGCACTGTGGTGTCTCTGGGACCAAATGCGCCTCCGAGACAGAGTTTCCGTGACATGCCAATTGGCAGACTCCCTGGTCTGGTGGCAGTCGCCCCGTCATCTCGAGGCAGGCATGCCTTTTCAGGCCCCAAGTCCCTTGAGAGTCCTCACCACGGACTTCCTGCTTGGCTGGGGAGCCCACTGCGGAGATCTCCACACCCAGGGCAACTTGTCACCAGACGAGAGCACCCAGCAGATCAACCTCCTGGAGCTCCATATACCTAGCCCTGAGGGCCTTCCATCATCACCTGTGTCACCAGCCAGTTCTGATCCAGACGGACAACCAGGTGGCGCTGTTCTTTTAGAAAAACAAGGAGTACGGGGTCTCGTACCCTTTGTCGGGAGGCTCTTGCCCTCTACTCATACGCAGTCCGACAGGGCATCCTCCTGCGAGCAGTATACCTACCTGTTCAGGACAACCAGCTGGCTAATAGGTTCAGCAGAGTTCTCCAGCCACACGAGTGGCAGCTGGACCCCAGGGTAACCAGTCGGTTCTTCCAGCTCTTGGGAGAACCCATGATGGACCTGTTAGCCAGCCTGGACAACATTCAGTTGCCCCGCTTCTGCTCCCCGGCAGGCCCACCCCTCCAGGGTGGCAGCAGACGCATTTCTGGTCTCATGGTCAGGAGGCCTCATGTTCACCTTCCCTCCTACCCCATTGGTCTCCAAGACCTTGTTCAGGACCCTCTGCGACAGGGCCTCTCTCATCCTGATAGCTGCTCAGTGGCCCAGGCAGCCATGATTCCTTCTGCTTCTACAGTTGACAGTGGACACCCCCATCCTCTTGGGGACCGCCCCGGGACTCCTGCCTCAGGAGGGAGGCTCTCTCCTGCACCCCAATCTGGGATCTCTGTCACTGACAGCGTGGCTGCTGAGAAGGTGACTGGCCCTCTTCAGCCTCCCGGTTGAAGTGGAGGACATCCTGCTGGCCTCTTGCAAGGCCTCTACTAGGAAGGCTTATGCCCTCAAATGGTTCAGGTTCTCTGTTTGCTGCGCTGATCAAGGGGCTGACCCTTTCTTCTGCCCAGTGGCTCTGGTGTTACAGTACCTTCTCCCCCTTTCTCAGTCTGGGTTCTAGTCTAACTCCTTCGGGGTGCACCTCAGTGCCTTGGCGGCGCACCGCCATCCTGTGGATGGTAAGCCCCTCTCGGTCCAGCCATTGGTGACCCATTTTCTTTGGGGCCTGCTCTTATTGAAGCCCACAGTTCACCCTCCGGCAACTGAATGGGACCTCAATGTAGTGCTGGGGAAGCTTACTCGCCTGCCGTTCGCACCTATAGCTACCATTTTCAATAGGTGTTAACACCAGGTGGCAGGTCAAAAGGCCATTTTGAAAGGCTCCTTCTATCCAGGCAAGGACTGCTAATCACCCAGGAAGTTGGGCATAGCTTACCTCAGCAGCACAGGCATAAATAGCTCAACCAGAGCTCTGTGATCCTCAGTCTTGAAGGACTAGAAAGGGGGACTGTTACTTCTGGAGAGAGATCTGCAATTGTGAGTATATACTATTGGGAATTTTCTGAAAGGAATTCTTTGTATTAAAGCTAATTAATCTGTGAACCCACTATTTTTGTTAAATCAGTCATGGCCTAGTAGAAGCAGTTTAACTTTAAATTTAAAACACAGAAGAGAACTTTCTGGTTACATTTCATACCCAGTAGAGAGCTTGTAGTTTAAATTTAATAGTCACTCAGGGCCTAGCATCAGCAAAGTACTTTTAGTTTAAATTTAAAACACAGAAGAGAGCTTTCTGGTTAAATTTAGAACCCAGCAGAGAGCTTGTAGTTTAAATTTCATAAGTTAGAGCCTAGCAGCAGCAAAGAGCTATAATTTAAATCAAATCAGAATATAGCTTACCTCAGCAGCACAAGACAGGGTACTGTGTAGCAGCCCTCTTTTAATAAGTGTTATTTCCCTCCCTCCCTTTCCAACACCCACCCACCCCTGGGATAATCGTAGCTTTATAGGTACTTACACATCTTAAAAGACAGGAGGTGCTCTCAGGTGAAGCTTGTTACCCAAATCAGTCATACACTAAGGATCTGAGATTAATTAAGCTTCAGGCGAGCAAGGTATATTAAACGTATTAGGTACAGTTTTATTAGTATAAATATCCATAGCAACCCTTAGTAAGTAAAGAACTTAAAGATCTAAACACAAATTAAAACTAAGATGCAGACAGCAGTCCAGCAGTGAGATGGGGCTTTCCAGTCTTTTGCATTGAGTGTCACATGTATGATTTTCTCCCAGTTGGTGAGAGGTCTTACATGTTCACTAGGTGCAAGGAGCTCTTTGCTCTCAGGGAACAAGTCCGTTCTCTAGAGGCTAGAGTAGCAGACTTGGAAAACATAAGAAAGACAGAGAGGTACATAGATGAGACCTACAGGGATATAGTCCTGAAGTCCCACCTCCAGTCTGGCAGCATCCCTGTTGCTGTGGAGGAGAGAGGTCACGTGACAGGAGAGCATCACCCTGGTGTGGCAGGAAGTGATCCTGTAACTAGGACCTGTCCTCCAGGTGATGTAAAACCCTATAGCACCGAGGCAGTTTCTCCAGGGCCATGTGCCCATGAGGGAAGGGTTAGGACAGCCGTTATAGTTGGTGATTCGATCATTAGGCATGTAGATAGCTGGGTGGCTGGTGGACGTGAGGATCGCCTGGTAACATGCCTGCCTGGTGCGAAGGTAGCGGACCTCACGCGTCTCCTAATTAAGGTCTTAGATAGTGCTGGGGAGGAGTCTGCTGTCTTGATACATGTCGGTACAAATGACATAGGAAAATGTGGTAGGGAGGTTCTGGAGGCTAAATTTAGGTTTTTAGGTAGGAAGTTGAAATACAGAACTTCCAGGGTAGCGTTCTCGGAAATGCTTCCCGTTCCACACGCAGGACCCAAAAGGCAGGCAGAGCTCTGGAGTCTCAATGCGTGGATGCGACAATGGTGCAGAGATGAGGGTTTTGGATTTGTTAGGAACTGGGGAACATTCTGGGGAAAGGAGGGGCTCTTCCGAAGGGATGGGCTTCACCTTAACCGGGATGGAACCAGACTGCTGGCATTAACCTTTAAAAAGGAGATAGAGCAGCTTTTAAACTAGATAATAGGGAAAAGCCGACAGTCGCCCAAGAGCGCATGGTTCGGAAGAATGTATCCTTGAAGGATACTACCAAAAGCAGAGAGGTTCCAAAAAAGAGTAAAGTAGCCCAAATGCCCTCGAGTATGGAGAAGATAGAGCTTAAAGATCCCAAATTACCCATGTCTTCCAATAGCCAAATTAATATGAATAAAATGCAGTCTCTAAAATGCTTGTATGCAAATGCTAGAAGTCTAAAAAATTAGATGGGAAAGTTAGAATTTATAGCACTAAATGAGAGGTTAGATATGATTGGAATATCAGAGACATGGTGGAAGGAGGACAACCAGTGGGACACTGTGATACCTGGATACAAACTATATTGTAATAATAGAGCTCTGTGTTAGAGGGCATTGAGTCCGAAAGGATTAAAGTTTTGCAGGAAACAAAATTTGTTGTAGAATCTCTATGGATTGAAATACATGCCAATCCCCTCTCTTGATTATTGTAACTTGGTATACCATGGCCTTCCCAAGCACTGCTTACAACCCCTCCAACTGGCCCAGAACACGATAGCCAGACTTTTATCCAACAGCCCTAGACGGTCCCACATCACACCTGTCCTCTATAATCTCCACTGGCTCCCTATTCAATACAGAATTAAATTCAAGGTGCTTACCATTACACATAACATTATCTCCAATGAGTCCGCACCATGCCTCTCCCCTCTCCTTTCCTCCACCAACAACACAAGAACACGTCGCTCCATTACCAAGAACCTACTTACTATCTCAATAAACAAGAGACATAGCAAACAATTTACTAGTAACAGGGCCTTCTCCCTCTATGCCCCATCCCTATGGAATACCCTTCCACATATCCTGCGAAACTCCTCCAGCCACTCCGAGTTTCGGAAAAAGCTAAAAACTTACTTATTCCTGGAGCACTTCTCCCAACCACCTTAATTCTTAGCCCCCTGCTTCCCCCTCCTCTTACCCATGCTATCTCAATGTTGATCAAAAACCATGTAGTATCTCTTATCCTGTATATACCATGTACATAGTTATTGTGTAAATAGTTCCACGTTTTGTTTCTATTTTCAGGCACACATATTTATCCCTGTTCATTGTTCTATGTAAACAGTTGAAACATACTGCCATAAATTGTTCTATGTAAACTGTCCTGATTTGTAGAAGGACAGTATATAAAAAATGTTAAATAAATAAATAAATTCCATGTAAAAAGGGGAAGGCGATGGCAGTGGGGGTGTACTATCGACCACCTGGCCAGAATGAACAAATGGATGATGAAATGCTCAAAGAAATCAAGGAAGCTAACAAAAGTTACAGCGCAGTTATAATAATAATTGGTGATTTCAATTACCCCAGTATCAACTGGGTCAGTGTCACAGCAGGACATGCTAGGGAGATAAAGTTTCTAGATGAAATAAATGACTGCTTCTTGGAGCAGCTGGTTCATGAACCGACCAGAGGGGAAGCCATATTAGACCTAGTCCTTAGTGGAACACCAGATCTAGTGCAAGTGATAAGGGTGTTGGGGCCACTTGGCAATAGTGATCATAGCGTGATCGCCTTTGTTTTAATTAGTGGAGGAGGGATAGTAAGGAAATCCACAGTACTACCTTTTAACTTTTGAAAGGGAGACTATGATAAAATGAGGAAAATAGTTCAGAAAAAATTAAAAGGAACAGTTGCAAAGGTTAAAGACTTACATCAAGTTTGGGTGTTATTGAAAACTACTATCTTGGAAGCCCAGACCAGCTGTATTCCACGCTTTAAGAAAAGAGGAAGGAAGTCCAAAAAACTGCCAGCATGGTTTAAAGGGGAGGTCAGAGAGGCGGTTGTTGCCAAAAAAGCATCTTTCAGGAAATGGAAAAAAGAGCCAAACTACGAAACCTGGAAACAGCACAAGCACTGGTAAGTCAAATGCAAGGCGTTGATAAGGCAGGCAAAGGGAGAATTTGAGAAGAAGCTTCCTGTGGAAGCAAAAACGCGAAATAAAGACTTTTTCAAGTACAATCGTAGCAAAAAAAAATCAGTGAGAGAGTCAGTTGGTCCATTAGATGATAGAGGGGTTAAAGGGGCACTAAGAGGCAACAAGGCGATAGCGGAGAGACTGAATGAATTCTTTGCTTCAGTCTTTACTGAGGAAGATGTAGGGATGTTACCCATGACTGAAGTGATATTTAAAGGTGTGGAAGAATTGAAGGAAATATTGATACATCAGGAAGATGTATTACAACTATTAGATAAACTGAAGAGTAGCAAATCACCTGGGCCGGATGGTATACATCCAAGGGTGTTGAAAGAACTGAAATATGAGATTGCAGACCTGCTATTAGTAATCTGTGAACTATCATTAAAATCATCTCTAATACCTGAAGATTGGAGGATCGCCAGTGTAACACCAATTTTTAAAAAGATTTCCGGGGTGATCCGGGAAACTACAGACCGGTGAGCCTGAAAAATGGTACCTGGAAAAATGGTAGAAACTATCATAAAGAATAAAATTACTCAGCATGTAGATAGTCATGGCCTAATGGGAGTCAGCCAACATGGCTTTTGACAGGGAAGATTGTCTTACTAATCTGTTATGTTTTTTTGAAGGTGTGAATAAACAGGTGGACAAAGGTGAGTCAGTTGATATAGTGTATCTGGACTTTCAGAAAGCCTTTGACAAGGTCCCTCATCAGAGACTTTTGGCAAAACTAAAGAGTCATGATATAGGAGGCAGTGTACTACTGTGGATCAGGAACTGGTTAAAAGATAGAAAGCAGAGGGTATTGCTAAATGGCCAATTTTCCCAATGGAGAAAGGTGAATAGTGGTGTACCCCAGGGATCTGTGCTGGGTCCGCTGCTTTTTGACGTATTCATAAATGACCTCAAAAGTGAAATGAGTGAGGTTATCAAATTTGCAGATGACACAAAACTATTTAAAGTTGTTAAAACACAAGAGGATTGTGGAAAATTGCAAGAGGATCTTGATAAATTGGAAGACTGGGCATCAAAATGGCAGATGAAATTTAATGTGGAGAAGTGCAAAGTTATGCACCTAGGGAAGAACAACCCAAACTATGGTTACACAATGCAAGATTCCACATTAGGAACCACCACCCAGGAAAAAGATTTAGGCGTCATTGTGGATAACATGTTAAAACCCTCCGCCCAGTGTGCAGAGGCGGCCAAAAGAGCAAATAGAATGCTAGGTATCATAAGGAAAGGAATGGAAAATAAAACAAAATATATTATAATGCCTCTATATCGTTCCATGGTGAGACTGCACCTTGAATATTGTGTGTAATTCTGGTCACCATATCTTAAAAAGGATATAGCGATATTAGAAAAGGTTCAGAGAAGAGCCACCAAAATAGTAAAGGGGATGGAAGGATACTCCTATGAAGAAAGGCTAAAAAGGTTAGGGCTCTTTAACCTGGAAAAGAGACGGCTGAGGGGAGATATGATAGAAGTCTATAAATTAATGAACGGAGTGGAACGGGTAAACGTAGATCGATTGTTTACATTATCAGAATATAGAAAGACTAGGGGACATGCAATGAAGCTACAAGGTAAACTATTTAAGACTAATAAAAGAAAATATTTTTTCACTCAACGTGTAATCAAACTCTGGAATTTGTTACCGGAGGATGTAGTAAAGGCTGTTAGTGTAGCTGGGTTTAAAAAAGGTTTGGACAAGTTCCTGGAGGAAAGGTCCATAAACCATTAATCTCCAGGAACAAGCAGGAATGAGTCTTCACACGTGGGAAGACGTCGCCGACGGAGCCCGCACGGGAATGCTCCCCAGCATCCAATCAGAAAGCCTTTGGGAGCATACCCCGCGCCTGCGCAGTGGCTTCCCGCCCTTCCTACTGCCTCTCCCCAGTTTTTCGTTTTCCACGGAGCAGGCAGGACGTCCCTCCTGCCACCGCAGAAATTTTTCCTTTTTTCTGTAGTCGCGGCTTTCCCGCCGACGGTGGCACCTTTGTGCCCCCCTTTTCTTTCTTTCTTTTAATTATTTTCATTTAATTTTCGTCGCCCCCTCCGGGCGCTGAGGACCGGGGCATGGAGCCTTCTTCCCCCCAGCCTCACGGCGGGGACTTAATTTTCCACGTGGACTCCAATGCCTGGTGCCTCTCCTGTTTGGGGCCTGACCCCTTTTTCCTGGATACCCCGGGATAGTGTGTCGGAAGAAGACCCTCCCTCTTTCGGGTATCCCTCGACGACGTCTTCGTGCCCAAGGCGCGGTCGTCGGGTTGTTCTTCTCTCCAGGATCAGGTAACCACAGAACAGTCTGTTAAGACTAGCCGGGTCTTGAGGGGCGAGTCTCATGCGCGGCATGGCGACGGCTCCGGCCAACCCCTCAAGTCCTCCTTGGCTGATATACCCCGGCGGGAGTCCTCGGGCTCCAAAGCATTTACAGGGTTTCGGGATGTTCCTGAGGTTCGCTCCTCACAGAACATTCCCGAGCCATGCCCGAGGGAGGTACCCGCTTCGAGCGGTGCCGATTCCCCGGCGTCGGCGTCAAGTGTTCCACTCTTCGCCAGGGATCGTCAGCCGGTGTCCTCGGCACCTTCAGGGCCGATCGACTCGACCGGGTCTGACCTCCCTACATCCCAGCCATGCTCGGGCGTGGTAGCAGCTCCGGGCGGTACAGAGCCCCCGGCATCGGCGTCGGTGTCGAGCGCTCCGCTCCTCACCGAGGATCGTTGGCTGCTGTCCTCGGAGCCTCCGGGGCCAATCGACTCGGTCCAGCCTGGCGTTCCTCCATCCCTGCCATGCACGTGGGCGGTACCCGCTTCGGGCGGTACTGACCCCTCGGCGTCGGTGTCGAGCGTTCCGCTCCTCACCGGGGATTGGCGGCGGCAGTCCTTGGCGCCTCCGAGGCCGACCGACTCGCGCCGGTATGGCGTTCCTACGGGGGTGGTATCCGCTTTGAGCGGTGCCGACCCGTCGGTGTCGAGTGACCCGCTCCCCACCGGGGATCGCCAGCCGCTGCCCTCAGCACCTCGGGGGCCGATCGACTCGACACTGTCTGACGGCCCTACGTTCAGGTCATGCGCGGGGGTAGTACCCGCTTCGAGTGCGCGGGCGTCGGTGGTTCCGCCCCGCGCCGGGGATGGTTATCTGGCCTCCCTTCCCTCGGGGCCGCTCGCTTCGACCCGCGCCAGGTCGCCGGTATCCCAGCCCTGCGCAAGGGTGGTACCGGGTTCGAGCGGCGCCGCTCCGCCGGCGACGGCAGGGGCGTCGAGCATGAGGGACCGCCATCGACCTTCCCCGGGGACCTCGGGGTATGTCGGCCAGCGCACGGGCTACTCCCCTGCATCGACGCGGTCGTCGAGGGCCCTTCCCTTTCCTAGAGAAGGGGCCTCGGGGTCTTCGACCGCTTTGACCCAATCTGGATCTGCGCCGCACCGCAACGGTACCCCGACGTCGGCGCAGGGGCTTTGCACCCCCCGCAGGGACTCTTCGTCGGGTGACCGGGGTCCCCTCGGGGACGGGCCGTATGCCCCGGAAGGATTTCTCTCCGGGTCAGACGGGTTCGAGAGGGAGCCCAGCATCGGGCAGTGCCCGCCGATCGGCGCCGGCGTCGGCGTCAGATGACCCCTTTTCCACCGAGCTCCGCCCTCGGGGACCCCTGATGCTCGCAGCACCGATCGGCGCGGTTCCGATCCGCGCTCCGGGATCTCCGCCACCGGCGCGGTCGCCCCCGCCGGGACCCTCCAGAAGGGAGTCGATCTCCTCGCTCGGTTCGATGCCCAGCCTGGAGTCGATATCCAGCCTTGAAAGCCTGGACACTACACGTCTCGGGATCGGTCCCTGTCCCCTCCCGCGACGCAGAGCCGAGGCCAATTCCTGTGGCGCAGTCGGTGCCATCGACCCCTTCGATGCTTAGCTTGGAATCAATCCCAGGAGCCGACGACGCCATGGGGACTGCCCCGATCCGGGTCAGTTGGTCCCCCCCTCTGCCCAGCGGGCATCGGCCCGAGCGGCCTCTGTGTGCCCTGGCAGCCTCCCCCGCCATAACTCCTCCGGCAGAGCCACCTTTTCAGGATTTCCTCCTTGACATGGCGGACTTGCTGGCCATCCCTACCCCGGACCCGAGCCCAGGCCCTGCGGAACAGGCAGCCGTGATGCTTCCTCTGCATCCCTCTCTGCAGGATCTCCTGCTGGGGGCTTGGCGGTCGCCTTTGAGGGTTCCGGCACCGTCGACTGCGATGCAGGCTCTGTACCGGGTGCCTCCATCCCCGGGTTTTCGGCAGCACCAGCTTCCACATCGGTCCATTGTGGTGGAATCGGCACTGAGGAAGGCCGGAAGCAAGGACAAGCATGCTTCTCGCCCCCCAGGCCGTGCCTCAAAGACGCTAGATACTCTAGGACGTCAAGCCTTCCAGACGTCTATGCTGACGGCCAGAATTATTTCATATATATTTTATGAGAGTCTGTCGCTCCGGGAGGTCACCGAGAGGTTGTCTCGGTTATCCCTCTTCGTATCTGCAACCAAGGCCTTTGAATATTCCCTGCTCCTTTATCACTGCAGGAATATCTCCGGGTTCCTTTCTCGTGCTTCGCTGGACTCCTTCCAGTCGGTCAGCAGAGCCTCTGCTGTTGCCATTAGAGCACGCCGTACAGCATGGTTGCAGGCGTCCGAGTTGTGTAGACGGGCACAGCACAACCTGGGTAATTCTCCCTGCGACGGAGATCACCTCTTCAATAGCGAAGCCTTGCGTCAGGTCGCACAGTGCTTCGCTAACCTTCCCAGAGTTAGCAGCCAGCCTAGGGCCCGGCCCCCCGGCGGTGGTAAACGCCTCTCCAGACCCCCCTTCCCTAGGAAGAGGAAATATCAGCCCTACGCCCACCCTCCAGGCGCGCCCAAGCAAGGGACCTCTCACCCCGGGTTGATGCCCCCGGGCCTGTGCCAGGACTCTCATACTAAGCATTTTTAGGCTCAGGCGGGCGGCTGCCTGCACTTAACCCTCTTATCGGAAGTTTAAAAATTGAGCTCTACTCTGGGACTCGTTCAGTTGACAAATGGTTCGGAGGCTTATCTAGGGGTTCAGGTATTCTCCTTCCGTTGGAAGGGAGACCACCTCTATTCCGTGATAGCTATGGCCCACGGCCAGCTTAATTACCCTTCGGTATGTCTCCGAACCCTTCTCAGCCAGTATCCCCCTGCTGATTGCTTCCGTACCGGAATTCCCCTCCAGCCGCTATAGTCCCCCAATGCTTGCCAAGACTATACCCTCCTGTCCTCCGTCTGTGCGGGGGGCGAGTTTTCTGCATGCAGGTCCTGGGGACACATATAGGGCCTCCAGCCCCTGTGGTGTTCTACCGGACTGATGCTATCCTCCGTCCCCCACGCTACTGCGCTGTTGGTTCGCCGATCTGCCCTTGTCCTCCGGAATAGATCCCTCTACTGACGGATCTTGCTGCCACCTTCCCAGGTGGACGTTCTGTGGATCAATGGCAGATCCGCCTTCCCAGGGTGATGCTCAGGGAGGTAGGCCCCTCGGCATACCTGCGTTAGTACCGGAGTGGGCGCCCTCATGCCCACTGGCTTAGATATACTAGATATCACCTGCGCGATAGGCGCATATTGGGGGGATGCCCGCAGTACCTGTGTTCTACCGCCTAATTTCCCTCTGGCCGGTACTCAAGCCCCCCCCCCCCCCCGGGGTCTGGCCAGTCCGCCTGCCTATTCCTCGATCGGGCCGCGGACTGGTGGTACTCTACCGCTGTGAAGTCTACAGCTCCCTTTTCAGTTAGGTCCTCCTCCCGGGGGTTCGGACCCTTGTCTCCCTATCTCTCGCTAGGGTAGCCTGTGTACTCCTTCTGCTCCGGGGTACACCCCTACTCTTCTCCGGAATGGGCTCTCTGGTTCGGCCAGTCTTCTACTGTTAGTCCTCTGAGTTCTGGACTCTACTCCTAAGGGAGTGCTCAGCTTTGCACTAAGCCTCCTGGAAGACCTGCCGTCCTTCTCCTGACCCAGCTGACGCCTGGATCTCCTAGCCTTCCGGATTTGGAACTTGCTCCTCGCTGCGGCGAAGTTTCCTTGACGACTTCGCTACTGCGTCTACGGTGCCTTCATCACAGGTCTGCTTCCGGCAACCCGGTAGGTGAGCTCTACAGGGTTCCACACCATTAATTCATTAAAACTTAATGGCCGGTAAGCTCTATATGGTACTAGGTCATTTACTCATTAAATGCTTACTGATACTATTTATGCATCCCTCTGACTACTCTTCCTATAGCCTGGGGTTTTTTTTGCTGTATCTTAATGATACCTGTTCTGCACTCTAAAGACTTCCCTCTGTAGTCTTTAGATTCGCTGTTTCTCTATTCAATCCTGCCCTCCATCCCTCAGGGGATGCCGGGGATTCAGGCTGGGCAAATGCCATCCCGTCCTGGGCTGCGCTTATGGGATCTCCCCGGGCATCCTTAGCTAGGGAGTCCCCACGTGTGAAGACTCATTCCTGCTTGTTCCTGGAGATAGCACAGTTACTTACCTGTAACAGGTGATCTCCGGAACAGCAGGAATTAGTCTTCACAACCCGCCCACCTCCCCTAGGAGTTGTATCTCTTTTTTCTCTATTCCTTCCTCTCCTCTCCTTCTGGCTCAGCTATGAAACTCAACTGGGGAGAGGCAGTAGGAAGGGCGGGAAGCCACCGCGCAGGCGCGGGGTATGCTCCCAAAGGCTTTCTGATTGGATGCTGGGGAGCATTCCCGTGCGGGCTTCGTCGGCGACGTCTTCCCACGTGTGAAGACTAATTCCTGCTGTTCCGGAGATCACCTGTTACAGGTAAGTAACTGTGCTTTAAGAAGGGACCCAGGATATCAATGTTTGACCCAGTACAAGCATTGTGGAACCTGTGTCTTTTGGGGAAACTGCTAGGTACTGTGATAAGGAAGCTTGTAGTGAACCTATGGAAATAGGAGAAACTGATGATTTTGCTTTTAAAAAAAGTCACATCCCTGCAGTGCACAGGTTTCAGCTTTGGCATAAAGAAAGCCAGCAGAGAGAAACCAAACCTAGGCTGCCACACCCAAGCTCTGCTGACGTAGTTGCAGGCTTGGAAGATAATTGCAAGCACCTGTCCGGAGAGGGAGAGACACTGCCCGGGAAGCAGGGATATAAACCTTGGCTAGAGAGAAAGCAGGGAGGAGAGCCCGGAGGAGGAGGAGAACCCGGAGGGAGAGAGCAGAGAAGGTTTCAAACCCCAGTTCCTGATCAGAAGGTTCAGAGGTGGGAGCCCAGCACAGGAGTTGAAGGAGCCAAGCCTGGAACAGGGAGCCGTGGCAGAGCTCCAGGAAGGAACTCAGGGAAGTGAACCATGGACTGTTTCCCAGAAGCTGGAGGGAGACTGGTGAACACAGCCAGGGAGAAGGGTCCACAGCTTCAGGTACAATTTATCCGTACCGGGTGGAGCTGTGCTCAAGAGAGACACAGGTATCCTCAGAGAGAGTATACCCTGAGACATACGTTGAAAGCTCAGAGCAGGGCACTGCTTTACCAGAGCTAGAGGAAATGCAGGTTGAGCCTATTGAGCAGTATTTATTGCCTCCAGAAGTACTCATGGACTGTACTCTATGTCAAGCTGTTAGCATTGAGTCCCTTTGTTAAAGAATAGCTGAAAAGATAAAGTCTCCTGAAAAGTAGAGTATTGAAGCCTAGCCTGAACTGAAGGTAGGAACTTGCTCTTTTAAGGGGAAGATACCTGTTGCATGTACATTTGAATGCTTAATGAAGACAAAGGTAAAAAGAAGATATTTTTACTTTGTTGAATGAAGAAGCTGTGTTTTCTTTATCCGTTATATTGATAAGCAGCTGCATATAATTGACTGTGAAGCTCATCCAGCCTAAGTTATAAATAACCTTGAGCAAATGAATAGAGAAGAATCCTGTTACAGTCTACATGGACTTTGTTTGCGTTTGGGGAATAAATTTTGTCATTTGCCTTTACTTTCGGTTTCATGACTACACTTCATCTTAGAAGGCCATAACTACAACTCCCAGCATGCTTCACTGGGAAAATAGTTTATTCAACCTTTTATAAGATTAGGTAATGGGAACCCTACCCCTCTAAGCCTTAGGAAGAGGGCTGGGGCGTGACAAGTGGCGTAGTTGTTTGGATCTCACCTGTATCAGCATATACAACACTTCAGGATATACGCCCTAAAGGTTTTTCAACACCAAACTGCTGTGCTGTGAGCTGCAGAGTGGAAAATCGCTGGCAGGGTCGGCCAGAGCGACGGAGGTGGCCAGAGTCAATGCCTAACCTCAGGTAAAAAGTATTTAGGCGTGGGTCAAACCTGGATTCAAGTAAAAGGGGTGGAAGATTCCAAGCATTCAGCTAAAAGGAACTAGCAGAGTTTTGGTGGTACCGCACTTGGTGGGTTTTGTTTTTTTCTTTTCTGCTGCAGAAATTGCTGAGATGGATCCAAAGGACATACTGCAATGGATGGCGTCCCAATTTCAGAAACAGCGAGAAATGGCACACCAGGCACAAGAACAGGCAGCAGCCGCTTTGCAGGCACAACAGAAGCCGGTACTGGACTTGATGGAGGCGTTGCTCGCTAACTAGAAAGCGTCAGCTGGAGCATTGCCAACCCCATCAGGACTAGAAGGGACACCAAATACCTGTATGGTAGGGCCACAGACATGTGGGACATTTTCCTTTGGAAAACTTTCAGTAGAGGATGATATTGACGATTTCTTAGAATCCTTTGAGAGAGTTGCTCCTACTGTAGTTTGGCCAATGGAACAGTGGGCTGTTCGGCTAGCCACATCTCTCACAGTAGAGACATTAGCGGCCTACAGGGCCATGCCAACGGCACTTGCTACAGATTATGGAGAGCTGAAAAAGGCTATCCGAGATCGCTTAGGTTTAACTCAGATGGTCTACCATCGCATGCTGAGAGCTACAAGCTTAAGAGCCGGTGAGACACCTAAGGCTTTGTGCCAAAGGATCAGAGGCTTAGCTTTGAAATGGTTAGCTCCAGAAGGTAAAACCATGGATATGGTGATAGATACAATTGTGTTAGAGCAGTTTATGGCTGCGGTTCCTAAAGAAATCCAATCCTTTCTGATATTACAAAACTGTCAGACCACAGTAGAAGCAACCCTGCTGACTGAGCATTATTTAGAAGCAGAATTGGCTGGTCAACCAAAATGGGGCGCTCTGAAAATAGCAGCAGAGGCTAGTTTTGAACAATCAGAAAGGGAGAACAAGGAAAAATGTGGAATGTATGAAAACTTATCTGCCTACGCAGGAGGGCAAGTGGGCAAGAAAAAAATGTTTTCAATGTGGAAAGTTAGGTCACATATAAAGGAAATGTAAAGCATGTGCAGCATTGATAGGTGCTAATGTGAAACAGCTAAGAGAGGGTTTCCTTTTGAATGTTGATATTCAGGGCATTGCTACTAATGCTCTACTCGACTCAGGTGCTGACCAGAGTATGATCTCACGGATACTCTGGCGGGCAATAGAAGCCCAGAGTGAGTCAGTCCTGAGCCGACCAGAGGGGAGGGTCCAGATCAGATGTATCCACGGAGCATCCTCCTTTTATCCCATGTACAAGGTGTTAATAAAGGGGTTAGGGATACAGAGGGAAGTCCTGGTAGCCATAGTCCCGAGACTGCCCCATGACCTAGTGTTGGGTAGGGATTGGCCCCAGTTCAAAAGAGGATTGGAGAAGGGCCTACATCAAAAAGTTGGACTGGTGTCTACACGGTCCCTGTCAGAGGCCCAAGACAAAAAGAATGAACACCCAGATGAATCCCTAGGTGAATTACCCTCACATGACGACCTAGTAGCTTCCTCTTCTGATAGAAGTAAGAAGGGAAAAGCTGAGCAATGCCATGAAAGACAGTGTAGGTCTCAAGGGAGAGCTGAGTTGGACGCAGGAAAAGGGTTGGAAAAGGATTTCGGCCAGAAGGCGGAGGCCATGGTAACAGTGGTTCCCAGCCCCCTGTTCGAGAAACCCAGGAAGCCGGGCCAGAACCCAAAGGAACAGCCTCTGCAGAATGATTCCCCAGTTAAGCAGAAATTTGTATTAAAATTTTGCAAGGTGTCTACGAAAGCTCAGAGTCCCCGGAGAGCCTCACCCCAAGCAGCAGGTTATGATTTGTGCAGTGCTGTGGAGGAAGTAATTCCCAGACATGGAAGGCCCTGGTGGACACTGGCCTACAGATGGAGATGCCAATTGGGTGTTACGGCCGGATTGCACCATGCTCTGGTCTAGCCTTAAAACATTTTCTTGATGTCGGCGCTGGCGTAATTGACCCAGATTATAGGGGGGCAATAAAAGTATTGCTCTTTAATTTTGGGGATGAGGCTTTCATAATAAAGGTGGGCGATCGAATTGCTCAGCTCATTTGTGAGAGAGTGGGGTTTCCCCCGTTGGAAGAAGTCCCCATGGTGACCCCTACGGGTTGAGGAGCCGGAGGGTTCGGGTCCACTGGGCGAACCGGTATGAAGGGACTGACTGCCACCTGCAAGGAGAAAGTGGAAAAGGACTTAGGACCGCAACTGGCGGAATGGAAGACGAACCCAGAGCCTAGAATGGGTGAAGAACTTTCCCTGCTGCAGAGGCAAGAACTGGCCAGATTGCTGGAAAAATTTACAGATGTCCTGACACCAATCCCCGGTGAGACCAAATTGGTAGCACATGAAATTATAACCCCACCTGGGAAGGTGGTTAGGCAAAGGCCTTATTGGCTACCCGAGGCCAGGAAACAAGAGGTCATGGCCCAGATACGGGAGATGCTGGAAATGGGGATTATTGAGGAATCCAAAAGCCTATGCTGTAGCCCCATAGTGCTGGTGCCAAAGCCCGATGGCACTCTAAGATTTTGCATAGATTTTAGGCAGGTGAACGCCGCCTTAATGTTTGATGCGTACCCCATGCCCCGCATTGAAGAATTGTTGGATCGGTTGGGACAGGCTCAATTTCTGACCACGTTAGATATGAAAAAGGGCTACTGGCAAATTCCCCTAACCAGGGAGTCCCAACCGAAGACTGCTTTTAGTACGCCGATTGGACTGTTCCAATTTCGAAGGATGCCCTTCGGCCTACATAGTGCAGCAGCAACTTGTCAGAGGTTGGTGGACCACGTTCTACGTCCACATCAGGAGTATGCCGTGGCCTACATGGATGACATCATCCTACATAGTTCCAGTTGGGCGCAACATTTACCAAGAGTTGAAGCCGTTCTACGGGCTATGAGACGGGCCGGCCTTACTCTGAACCCAGGTAAATGTACGTTTGCCAGACAAGAAGTGAAATACCTCGGACACATGGTGGGGCGAGGCATGGTCAAATCTTTAATTGACAAGATAGATAGTGTCAAAAATTTTCCTAGGCCAACAACCAAAAAACAATTGAGGAGTTTTCTGGGCCTAATCGGTTACTACCGACGATTCGTCCCTCATTTTGCCGAATAAAGCTCCTTATTTACAGACATGCTGAAGAAAAACTCCCCAAATCACCTCAAATGGACCCCGGAGGCTGAGAAGGCTTTCACGGTGTTAAAAGGGAAGTTGTGTAAAGCTCCGGTGTTACGTGGCGTAGACTTTGGGCAGCCATTTATCGTCCAAACAGACGCGTCAGAGACAGGCTTAGGGGGGTGGTTCTATCGCAAACGCATGAGGGAAAGGAACATCCTATAATGTTTCTCAGCAGGAAACTGTCTCCGATGGAACGGAACTACTCGACTATTGAAAAGGAATATTTGGCCATCAAATGGGTGGTGGAGGCCCTCAGGTTTTATCTCACTGGGCGGAAGTTCTTATTGGTCACGGATCATGCCCCTGAAATGGTTACATCAAATGAAGAATAACGCAAACTGCCCTTAATGCAAGATTTACTCCAAATTACTATTACTATCAGTATTTCAAAAACTAACCCAACACAACTAGACAAAGGCAATATTGACCTCAGGATGACTAGAACCCTACATGTAGTGAATTAATCACTATAGGGAATAGCTGACGCTCACATCACAGGTCAAATAGCCACCTCACTCATCCAAATCATTCTATTCTTGTTAACCTCATACCACAAAATTACTTCTGGGAATACAATAAATACTACACCATCTAATCTCATACATACTTCAATCTCCAGGAACAAGCAGGAATAAGTCCTCACATATGGGTACGTCGGTACCGACGGAGCCCGCACGGGAAAGCTCCCCAGCTTCCCAGAAGGAAAGCTTTTGGGGCCTCCCACTGCGCATGCGTGCTGCCTTCCCCTCCTTCCTGACCAACTCTCCTCAGTTCTTCTTTTTCCGCAGAGCCAGCAGGTCGTGTTCCTGTCACCGCTGAAGAAGTTGTTATTTTAATTTGTTTCTTTGGCCGCGTGTCTGCCTTCCCCGATTCCGGACCGGTACCGCCGGTCTTTTTTCTTTATTCTTTTAAAAAAAAACAAAAAACGTATTTTTCCCTACTTGGTGTGTTTGTTCTGTGAGGCCTCTAGGCCTTCACAGAATTCTCCCTCATGGAGAAACAAGCCTCTGGTTTTAAAAAATGCACCAAGTGTAGCGGTACTATATCAGTCACAGACACCCATGAATGGTGTCTTAAATGTTTGGGGCCTGACCACTCCATTCCGGATTGCCCATCCTGTTCTTTGATGTCTAAACGTGGCTTACAAAACCGGGCAGCCAAGTTTCACATGCTGTTTTCTACAGATACTCCAGCATCGACATCTTCCAGGTCTTCCTCTCCTGATGGATCTCAGGTAACCAAACATTCCTCTGGCAGGTCCTCAAAGGGCAAATCTCCCTCCAAGTATCGAGATGCCCCTGGGCTTGACCCTGAGGACCCTGCCCCAGCCAAACAACCCCGGCGGGAAGCTCCGGCTTCCAAAGCTCCTCCTATGGGGTTACAGGTTGACATCGATGGCACGGCCTCGACCGATCACCTGTTAGACTGCTCTGGGGTACCGGCTCAGTCTTCCGGTACCGACATCCAGACAGTCGTGGCATCTATGGATCATACAGTTCAATCCATGCAGCAGGCCATTATGGCTTTTATTAGAGCTGCGACGCCCTTGGTACCGCAGCCAGCGGTACCGACTACGGTTCCGGTACCACAACCGATACCGGTACCCAGGGCATCCACATCGACCAGGATACCGATCCCGGTTCCGGGGTTTTCCCCGATACCGATCCGGTTCCGGGTACCCCCGATGTCGATACCGGTCGATACGCTTATCAATCCCTGGAAGCAAATAGACGATACTTCGAGTCTTCTGATGATTCTGATTCATCAGATGACTCTGCTGAAGTATCCCTAACTCTACCTGAAGAGCCCTCTTCTCCAAAGAGGAGAATGTCTCCTCCAGAGGATTTGTCCTTTCAAGACTTCATCATTGAAGTAGCTAAAGGTCTCTCTATTTCAGTAACCTCTGAAAAGGAACCTAGAGCAAAAAAAAATAGATATTTTAGGATACTTTAAAGTTCCCAAAGAGGCAGTCACCTTGCCCATTCATGAAATTCTTCAAGAACACATGATGGACTTATGGGAGACTCCTCTCACCCTATCTCCACATTCTCGTCGTTTGGACACCATGTATCGTGTCCCTCCTTCTTCTGGTTTTCAAAAAACTCAGCTCCCTCACCACTCTATTGTGGTGCAGTCAGCTATGAAAAGGATAAAGAGTACCAAAAGACACTCTTCTACTCCTCCAGGGAGAGAATGTAGGACTTTGGATGCTTTTGGTAGAAAAATCTTCCAAGCAAGTATGCTTATTGCCAGAATCAATTCATACAGCCTCTATATGGGCATGTTTCTGAAGGAGATTGCATTGAAAATACGCCATTTTCTCCCCTTAATCCCAGAGGATAGAAAGAAGGAGTTCCTTCTTTTGCTAAAGCATACCCAAGATATTTCAAAGTTCTCCAACAGAGCAGCCTTTGACTCCTTTGAGGGTGCTAGCAGAGCCTCAGGTATTGCCATAGCGGCTCGCAGAATTGCTTGGCTCCAGGCCTCTGACCTAGAACCCTGGGTCCAGGATGGGTTGGGAAATCTGCCCTGTACAGGTGAGAATCTGTTTGGTAAGGAGTGGCAAATCAAAGCCACCCAAATGGATGCAGAAAATGCTGCTTTAGATAGACTTTCTAAGTCTACCTCTGCCCCTGTCAAGAAAAAATCTTTCAAGAAGCCTTTCTACAAGAAGGCCAGATTTGCTTCAAATACTGGCCAACAATCTTCTGCAGCTCGCTTTGCTCCTAAGCGTCAGCAGCCTAAACAGGCCAGGGCAAAACCTGCAGGGGCTGCTACAGCCCAGCAGTCCCAACCCCCTCAGGGTTTTTGACTTAATTCTAGAGAACTTAACCTTTCTGGCTCTAAAACATCCAGAGCCTCTCACCATTCCAGGAAGGTTAACTCATTTTGCTCCCAGATGGGAGCAAATCACATCAGAACAATGGACCCTCTCTATCATCAGAGAGGGCTACAAACTACATTTCTCCAGCCTTCCTCCCCATACCATGGTGAGATGTTTCAATTCTCCCCCATCTCTCCTGAACCTGTTAGGTCAGGAGGTGACCACCCTTCTCGCCCAAAGGGCAATAGAAGAGGTTCCTCTTCTTCAACAGGGGTCAGGGTTTTACTCCCCTTATTTTCTCATTCCCAAGAAAACAGGGGGGTACAGACCTATTCTAGATCTCAGAGAATTGAACAAATTCCTATGCAAGGAGAAATTCAAGATGCTTTCTCTAGGTACTCTCCTTCCATACCTACAGAGTCAGGATTGGCTTTGTTCTCTAGATCTCAAGGATGCGTACACACATATACTCATCCATCCATCCCACAGAAAATTCCTACGGTTTCTGTTCCAGGGAAAACATTTCCAATACAGAGTACTTCCCTTCGGTCTAGCCTCTGCTCCAAGGGTATTTACCAAATGCATGGCAATAGTAGCTGCATTTCTACGAGCCCTCGGAATTTTTGTCTTCCCATACCTGGTCGACTGGCTCATCCGAGCTTCATCTCAGTCCGAGGCTCAGACTTCCCTGGATCGCACCAGACGCATTCTGCAGTATCTGGGACTTGTGATCAATCTGCCAAAGTCTCAACTCACCCCCTACTCAGTCCCTGGAATTCATAGGGGCCTGGTTGGATACCACCACTGCAAGGGCCTATCTCCCTCAGGCCCGTTGCCAACGTCTAGTGCACTTAGCCTCCCAGACTCAGTCCAGAAGCCACTTGACTGCCAGGGAGATGCTACAACTATTAGGCCACATGGCCTCCACAGTACATGTGGTGCCCTATGCTCGCCTACATATGAGAGCAGCTCAATGGACTTTGTCCACCCAGTGGACTCAAGCATCAGGAGCTCTCTCAGACCAAATAGCAAACTCCAAACGTCTCTTTTGGTCTCTCCAATGGTGGATGTCCACTCAAAATCTGTTGTTGGGGGCCCCCTTTCAACCATTGTTGCCCCAAGCAACCCTCACAACAGATGCCTCCCAAACAGGTTGGGGAGCTCATCTTCAAGATCTCTCCACTCAGAGCACTTGGTCTCCACAGGAGACCACCCTTCATATCGACCACTTGGAACTTCGAGCAATCTTTCTAGCTCTCAGAGTTTTTCATACCCTCCTCAGCAACATGACGGTCCTTATTCATACGGACAATCAAGTAGCCATGTTTTACATAAACAAACAAGGAGGGACTGGCTCTGTCACTTTGCAACGAAGCTCTAAGATTATGGGCCTTCGCCAGAGAGCATCAAATCCATCTCCTGGCAGTATATCTTCCAGGAATCCAAAACTCTTGGGCAGACAGACTCAGTCGAGTTCTGCTTCCACACGAATGGTCCCTACACATGGATCAGGTACTCAGAATCTTCCAGAAATGGGGGACCCCGGACATAGACCTCTTTGCAAGTCCGTGGAATGCCAAACTTCCCCGGTTCTGTTCCAGGATTCCGTGTCAGGGAGTTCAGGCCAAGGATGCCTTCCTCTTTCATTGGGGTCAGGGCTTCCTATATGCCTTTCCACCCATTCCTTTGATTCCCAAGACTCTGTTGAAACTTCAAAGGGATCAAGGGTCCATGATCCTCATAGCTCCACGCTGGCCACGCCAAATGTGGTACCCTCTACTTCTGCATCTCTCCCAAGCCCCCTGCCTGGACTTGGGAGCAGCTCCAGACCTCCTGTCTCAGGAGGAGGGGACTTTGTGGCACCCAAACCCCAAGTCCCTTCACCTCAGAGCTTGGTTACTGAAGGCCTAGACCTTCAACACTTCAATCTTTCGCAGCAAGTGAAGGATATCCTCCATGCCTCTAGGAAACCTTCCACTAGGCGTTCTTACGCTTTTAAATGGAAAAGATTTTCCATTTGGTGTGCTCAAAAGGGTCTTAAACCTCTAGCACTTCCTTTGAATTCTCTTTTGGAATATCTCCTGCATCTCTCCAATGCAGGACTCAAAACGAATTCAGTAAGAGTTGTCAGACGGCTGCCTGGGTGAGAATCTTCACAGTCTTGGCAAGTGCATATATCTATATGATTTGCAAGGGATTGTGGGCAATGCAGTTCATTCACACCAGACACAGCTGCTGACAATAATTAGTTGTGCTTTTGGGTAAAGCCAATAAGATATTTATTTATGGGGTTATTTCTCCCAACACAGATATGCTTGGTAGCACATAAATCAGGTTACTTGCTTTCAGTGTTTAACTTAAAAAAACAAAATCAGGAAAACAACCTTTAAACTTGTCAGGCAATTAAAGCAAAAGAAATAAGACCTGGTTGGTACAAACTGGTCTTTTCTGTAGGCATTAGCTAATGTTTTCTTAGCATATATCAAACAACAAACCAAAAGCCACAAAGAAAGAAAAAAACTGTTCTTTTCAGGTTAACTTCTGATATCTTCCCACATAGATTCAGAAGTGATTCTCTCCTAGCTCACAAGCAATTAGGTAAGGCTCAATTGCTAGTAGTTATCCAGCTGAAACCCCTTAGCTGGCTTGCTTTCTACAGCGTGGCCAGAAATCCTACACAGGAGCTTTTCTGAGTAGTTTAAAGAACAAGTTTGTATTTCTTTGTGATGGTTGCTGTACTTTATAACAGAAAATCACCAAAGGAGTTTGGACAGGGAGCAGTCCATATAAACACATTCTTCATCTGCAATCATTCCCCCTTCTTCAACAAGCATGGGTTCAATATCATGGATTGGCACAGATGAATCTCTCAATGGAGCACTTTCAGGAGAATACTTGTTTCCCTGCTGTCTTTCAAGGTTATAGCTAGGGCATAGATCAGTGTTCATACCTGAGCTTCCATTGCTGTTAGAGTTCCTCTCTATATAGCCTGGCCAGTATGTAGTCCAGTTCGTATGTCCAGCCTTCCAATCCAGATCCCTGGACACTGGATCTCTCTTCACATACCTTCTGGCACGGGTCTTAGGGTCCCTTCCACGTGCAGCCGTCTCCCTCACAGGTAGCGTCTGGAGATTCCTAGCTCTGCAGCACCATTCCTCTGGCTTTCCCCAGTCCAATGGTGTATGCTGGCCCTTGAAATGCCTCCCAGTATACGTACTGCTCTGGACTCTTCTAGACCTCTCAAAGGCTTTTCTCTTCCTTCTTCCAAAGGGTTTCTTTCCTTCTCTGTCCGTCCGGTTTGGCTTCTGCTTCTGATGATCCTTCAGATGAAACTGATGATCAAGCTCAAGCTGATTCTCAGGATACTGAGGATAATTCTCTGTAGAATAAACTCTACCTTTATTCTGCCTAGATGAGTGCTCCCCCCTAATACAGCGCAGCTGTGCTGAATCAGGCCCTGCCCTTTGAGATGAGTGCTTAGGGATTACCTCATAGCCCTCCTGATTGAACACACGTTTCCCCACTTCAGCTCCTCTAATGGCTGTTGGAAACCTGGTGCATTCTGGGACTGGTAGTCTTTTATGGGAAAATTCTGTTTTCTTATTTCTACCAGAACTGACAGGTTGCTTGTTCAGAGTCACTTCACCTTTTCTATAGCTCCTTCCTGAGCTATGATAAGCTTCCTTATCACAGAGTCCATTTGAGTGCTATTGCAGCATCCCTTAAGCCCATCAGTGGACAACCTGTTTCCTCTCATCCTCTTATTGCAAGATTCATGAGAGGCCTAACCTTAACTAAACCTCCCATTCGACCTCCTCCGGTGGCATGGGACTTAAACTTGGTTCTTGGTCAGCTTATGAAGCCACCCTTTGAACCCTTAGCCACTACCTCCTTGAAATTTCTTTCTTGGAAGGTTATTTTTCTTATGCAGTCACCTCAGCTCTCTGTATCAGTGAACTGCAAGCTCTAGTGGCTAATCCACCTTATACAAGGTTCCATCATGATAAGGTGGTCCTTAGGACCAATCCCCACTGCAGGGCATAAATCTCTTAAATTACGCCCACGGCTATATGACATACGTAGCATACAGCCAGAGAATTTAGGATGTGCACCTTTTTGAATCCACCGTTTCCAAAGATACCGGCTTTCTATATCTTACCTAAGATTCATAAAAGTTCGTCGTCGCCGCCTGGTTGCCCTATTCTTTCAAGTAATGATTAATTGCTGGAGCGTGTTGCAATGTATTTGGATGTGTTTTTGAGAGATGAAGTTTCTAAAATTCCTTCGTTTATAAAAGATACCACGCATTTTTTGCAATTATTGGATGCCATTGAAGATTTTAAGCAGGTTCATTGGATAGCCTGTTTGGATGTGGCAGCATTATATACTTCGATTCCGCAGGATGAGGCGGTTAACGTTTTAACGGCGGTGTGGGACACCAGGCCGCTTCTGCATAAGGTGCCAACATCCTTTTTGACTACCTTAGCAGGGTTAGCATAATAATTATTTTGTCTATAATAAAACAATTTTTCAACAGATTTCAGGGACGGCGATGGGTGCAACCTTCGCTCCGTGTCTTGCTAATTTATATATGAGTTTTTTTGAAAATCAACATGTTTATTCTCCATATGCGGTCCACATCGTCAAATGGTATTGTTACATAGATGATATTTTTCTTCTATGGCATGGTTCAAAGGTTCTTTTGAACAAATTTTTTCACTATTTGAATGAGTGTAGAGCGTGTATCTCTTTTGACATAGATACACAAGCTCAAGAAATACATTTTTTGGATGTTAAAATTTTGAAAATGGCTAGTGTTTTTTTTTACCACGGTTTATTCAAAACCTACAGATAGAAATACTTTGCTGCATTTTGATAGTTTTCATCCATATCATCTTCGATGTAGCTTACCTTATTCACAATTTTTACGTTGTCGACGTATATGTTCAACTTTATCTGAGTTTAAAGTACAGGCAGAGTATGCGATGTAAGTTTGAGGATCATGGATATCCTAATGTGATTCTTTTAAGAGCATATAAGCGAGCAAGATACAACCATCGTGACTGGTTACTTCATCGTCATCATGTACCATCAGACCCTGGACTAGTGGTTACTTGTGTTTTACAGCATTCGAGTTTGTCACGCCGTATAGCATCTATGCTACGTAAAAGATGGACATTGATTGGTGCACATCCTAAACTCTCTAGTTGTATGCTACATATGTCATACAGCCGTGTGCGTAATTTAAGAGATTATTTATGCCCTGCAGTGTTAGGACAGGACACTTTACCAGCCTCACTTTTGGGTCATGTAGCGTGTCAGCGTTGTTCCTTTTGTAGCATTATGGTCAATGAAATCTGTGTGAAATATAGAAGCATGGTTCGACGATTGCGAAGTAATACCACATGTACTACCACACACGTTGTATATGGACTCTGGTGTTCCTGTTCAGAATTGTATGTTGGGAAGACTACTCGACCGTTACGGACTCGACTTGCTGAACATAAGTACAGTCTTCATAAATCTTGTGTGGATACACCACTGATACAACATTGTATTGACTTTGAGCATCGTTTTAATATTTATTTATTTATTGACTTTCAACTTATTAATACAATAAGTAAAACAGGAAATATAATAAAAAGGAAAAACTAATTAAATAAAATATACCCAGAAAAACATTCACTAGTCATGAATCCTGGGAAACACCACATATATTAAATACAAGTCCACATTCTGGGGGAAGTGGAAAATTATTAAAGAAACATTTAAAGGCAAATAAACAAGCCCAGGAGCCTCACAAGAACAAATTAGAAACCCTTAATTCACAAACCCATCATCCCATATAAGACTCATGATTCTTTAGAAAAACTTCCAAGTGAGCAGATTCTAGAAAGCCATAACGTTTCCCACGATGTTCTACTACACACTTGCATGGGAACTTCAAAAAAAGTAGCCCCCAATGCAGTAGTACGTTCTTTCAATTCCAAAAAAGCCTTGCGGCGATTCTGGGTTATATAAGAAACATCGGGAAAGATGGTTATCTTCTGCCCACAAAACACCACATCCTTTTGTGAAAAATACGCTTTCAATACAGAGTTCTTGTCCAATTCTGTACAAGCAGTTTCGGCTGCGTCAGTAAAGGATAGTCTGTATGTGCATCGACAGCTTGAGGTGTTAGAAAACGCAGCTCGGGCTAAAAATCTGAAGTGTTTAAATTTTCCTGTTACACACTCTTTCCCCCCTTATTTTATTTCACAAGTATTTGAAACAAGTGTTGAAGTTTGATCAACCCGATCTTCTTAGGGTTGTGAACTTGTACTATAGTCCTAGGTTTAAAAAGAAAATGGAGGGAAATATGGTGGGGGATGAACCTGTTCAATTACTCTCACCTGCTTGTTTAGATATTTCAGAGTTCCTTGAGTCCTCTTCTGACAATATTTCAGCTCGTGCAACTTTGGTTGTGACGTTTGTTACAGAATTGGACAAGAACTCTGTATTGAAAGCGTATTTTTGACTTTGAGCATCGTTTTGAAGATCTTCACTGCACTGTGTTGGAACACGTTCCTTACAACATTCGGCGGGGTGATCGCAATAAGCTTTTGCTACAAAAGGAGCAACGTTGGATTTATTCATTGAACACAATGCATCCACATGGTCTTAATGATAAAATCGAATGGTCCTTGTTTCTTTAGTAAGATAGGTTAGATATTTAATTCTTAGCCTTTTTTGACCTGTGTAACTGTGGAGCTCCTCCTTCTCATTTCATTTTTTTTTTGTAGTTAGTGACGTATTTTGTTGTGATTGGCTGTGGGGTTATATAAAGAGTGCGTCAGAGGCCGTGGTTTTCAGGGGCGGAGAGTTTGAGGGAATTAATGGATTAGTGAGTTGCAGTTTTCCCCTGATGAAGCCTGGCTGTGGCGAAACGAGAGCTTTCATAGGGTTTTGATTGAAAGCTTTTTGATTCTACTCATTCTGGAAGTCTCTCTGCTTCATTTAATTTGAAATTTTCTGGTTTTGAAAATCTACAGCGTGGCTGTTGAGCACTAATGGGACGGATGGCTTGAGGAGATTTAAGAGATAAGGACTTGCTGATCTATTTTGGCGTGTTCCATTTACAAAGGTTTATTCTTTTTTCTCCTTTATTTAGGGAGTTACAACCTGTTCCTGTGATGCTCATTCCAGCTTTTGTAATATCATGACGCTTTGGGTATGGTTTTGTATGTCGTGAATGGAGATTAGATGGTGTAGTATTTATTGTATTCCCAGAATGGTGGTACGATATTCTACCTCTCTGGATGTTATAATGAGCCTTTCCTCTTATATCTTCTATTTCCTTGACTATCACTGTATCTCTTATTCTGTCCTATCTTATTAATGGCGTTCTTTTCCTTTTTTCAGTATCATTTATGTAATATTGTAAACCGCTATGATGCTTTGGCCTGAGCGGTATATCAAATGTAATAAACATAAACAGAAGTAATTTTGTGGTTTGAGCTCAACAAGAATAGAATGATTTGGATGAGTGAGGTGGCTATTTGACCTGTGATGTGAGCGTCAGCTATTCCCTATAGTGATTAATTCACTACGTGTAGGGTTCTAGCCATCCTGAGGAAAATATTGCCTTTGTCTAGTTGTGTTGGGTTAGTTTTTGAAATACTGGTAGTAATAGTAATTTGGAGTAAATCTTGCATTAAGGGCAGTTTGTGTTATTTTTGATTAGTGTATTGCCCTTAGACAGTTAGTTAGTGTTTTTTGTACATCAAACGAAGAACCATAATGCCCGACTGACCCGCTGGTATATGGCATTGCAAGCCTTCAACTTTAGGATGGAACACAGGGCAGGAAGGTTGCATCAGAATGCTGATGCTCTATCGAGGATTACGGACTGTGCGGGGGAAATGCCGCCAGCCTGTAATATCTTAGGGAGGGGGGTATGTGATAAGGAAGCTTGTAGTGAGCCTATGGAAATAGGAGAAACTGATGATTTTGCTTTTAAAAAAAAGTCACATCCCTGCAGTGCACAGGTTTCAGCTTTGGCATAAAGAAAGCAAGCAGAGAGAAACCAAACCTAGGCTGCCACACCCAAGCTCTGCTGACGTAGTTGCAGGCTTGGAAGATAATTGCAAGCACCTGTCCGGAGAGGGAGAGACACTGCCTGGGAAGCAGGGATATAAACCTTGGCTAGAGAGAAAGCAGGGAGGAGAGCCCGGAGGAAGGAGAGAGCAGAGAAGGCTTCAAACCGCAGTTCCTGATCAGAAGGTTCAGAGAGTTCAGAGGTGGGAGTCCAGGACTCAGCACAGGAGTCAAAGGAGCCAAGCCTGGAACAGGGAGCCGTGGAAGAGCTCCAGGAAGGAACTCAGGGAAGTGAACCAGGGACTGTTTCCCAGAAGCTGGAGGGAGACTGGTGAACACAGCCAGGGAGAAGGGTCCACAGCTTCAGATACAATTTATCCTTACCAGGTGGAGCTGTGCTCAAGAGAGACACAGGGATCCTCGGAGAGAGTATACCCTGAGACATACGTTAAAAGTTCAGAGCAGGGCACTGCATTACCGGAGCTAGAGGAAATGCAGGTTGAGCCTATTGAGCAGGATTTATTGCCTCCAGAAGTACTCATGGACTGTACTCTGTCAAGCTGTTAGCACTGAGTCCCTTTGCTAAAGAATAGCTGAAAAGATAAAGTCTCCTGAAAAGTAGAGTATTGAAGCCTAGCCTGAACTGAAGGTAGGAACTTGCTCTTTTAAGGGGAAGATACCTGTTGCATGTACATTTGAATGCTTAATGAAGACAAAGGTAAAAAGATATTTTTACTTTGTTGAATGAAGAAGCTGTGTTTTCTTTATCCGTTATATTGATAAGCAGCCGCATATAATTAATGACTGTGAAGCTCATCCAGCCTAAGTTGTAAATAACCTTGAGCGAATGAATGGAGAAGTATCCTGTTACAGTCTACATGGACTTTGTTTGCGTTTGGGGAATAAATTTTGTCATTTGCCTTTACTTTCGGTTTCATGACTACACTTCATCTTAGAAGGCCAAAACTGCAACTCCCAGCATGCTTCACTGGGAGAAATAGTTTATTCAACCTTTTATAAGAGAAGTTAATGGCAACCCTACCCCTCTAAGCCTTAGGCAGAGGGCTGGGGCGTGACAGTACGTATGACCTAGATTGGCCACTGTTGGAAACAGGATACTGGGCTTGATGGACCTTGGTCTGACCCAGTATGACATATCTTATGTTCTTATGTACCTTCCACTTCCTCTCTTGAAAGGTGGCTTTCCTGGTCACGCTTACCTCCGCTTGGAGAGTTAGCGAGCTCCAGGCCCTTGTGGCGGAGGCACCCTATACCAAGTTCTACAAGAACAGAATGGTGCTTTGCATGCACCCCAAATTCCTATCGAAGGTAGTATCACCCTTCCATCTCAACCACAAAGTGGTGCTCCCTACCTTCTTTCCAAGACCTCACTCCAGTCAGTCAGAGACGGTCCTCCGTACCGTGGACAGTAAGAGGACTTTGTCCTTCTGCATCCAACGCACTCGGGGCCACCGCAAAGCTTCTCAGCTTTTCATCTCCTATGACCCCATTAGGCTGGGGGATGCGGCAACCAAGCATACGCTGTCCACTTGGATGGAGGACTGTATCGCCTTCGCGTATGAGCAGGCGAGGCTCCCGCTGGACGGCCACGTCCCGGTGCACCGTATCAGGGCCATGGCAGCTTCGGTGGCACACTTGTGCTCTGTCCCGATGGGGGACATCTGCTGGGCCGCCACCTGGTCTTCAGTCCATACCTTTGCAACCCATTACTGCTTGGAAAGAGAGTCCCGACGAGGCAGTGCCTTTGGCCAGGCTGTGCTCCGTAACCTTTATGGGGTTTAGGCGGCTCCTATCCTTCGACCCTTCTGTGTTCAGGCTACTGGAGTGCTGGTTCATTGGACGTAGGGGTCTTACTATGGTCTGGGTACACAAGCTGATTGCTGCTGCTTGCGGCTCCCCATGAGGGAGCCCCTGCTTGCTGCTCCCCATGAGGGAGCCCCTGCTTGCTGCTGTGGGCTTTCGGTAGCCTGTAGCTGGGGAGTCCCATATGTGAGGACTGACTTCCTGCTTGTTTCTGGAGAAAGTGTAGTTACTCATCTGAAACAGGTGTTCTCTGGGGACAGCAGGAATCTGTCCTCACAACCCTCTCTCCTCCCCTTGGAGTTGCTCCTTGCCGTCTTTTATTTTTGCCGTCTTTTAGCTATGTCATCTGACTGAGCAAGATGGCACCCTTGGGCAGGAAGGGGACCACACATGTGTGGTAGCATTCCCAAAGGCTTTCTTTGAAAGCTGGGGAAAAGCTCCGCATGGGTTCCGTCAGTGCCGAAGTCACCCATATGTGATGACTGATTCCTGCTGTCCTTGGAGAACACCTGTTACATATGAATAACTATGCTTTTTTTTGAAATCTAATGGGATTGCGAATTTGTTTTTGTTGTCTCATTTTATGTGAGTGTGGGTTTCCTTGGTAATGAGGGTAAAAAGATATGAAGAGGCAATCTCGTTAATTAGTTTAAAAATTGTGACTGGCATTTTATAGTTTAAGGGAGGAGTGGTCTAGTGGTTAGGACAAGGTACTTCAGGCCGGAGGGCCGGGGGTTCAAGTCCCACCTGGGGACAGCAATCTCAGGCCGGAGGGACTGGGATTTCTAGTCCTGTAGGCACTCCTTGTGGTCTTGGGCAAGCCACTTAACCCTCCATTGCCCATGTTCCCTGTAAGTATTAGTGTATGTGTCTCATATCCCCTCGTGTTAAATGTATCCCCCAATTGACCACTTTGACCCGGTGAAAAGCGGGATATAAATACAGCTAAATAAATAAATAAGCGGCTCTGTACAGGGAGCCAGTAAAGATCATGCAATATTGGGTTGATGTGTTCTATTGGGTTGGAATATGAGACTATCCTAACTGCAATATGTTGAGCTACTTGGAGTTGTCTTATGGTGTATTTGGTAAGGCCTTGTAAGATTCTGTTGGAGAAGTCAGTGTGGTATGGTGATTGCATTGTTGACAGATTTGAAGTTGTGATTGTGGAGCAGCGGTCGGAGTTATTTCAACATTTTGAGTTTGTAACCGATCTTTTTTGTTATTTGTTTTGTGTGTGAAGTCATGTTTAGTGTGCGGTCAAGGATTACAGCAAAATATTTTACGATGGTTTTTAACCAATATGTTTGTGTCCTGAATTTTGATGGATGTTGGCGGGGTGAAGTTCTCGTTTCTAGTAATATATAGTGCTTCAGTTTTACTGAAGTTGATCCTAAGGTTGTAAGTTAATAGCCATTCAATTATTTCTGCAAAGAAGTCTGTAGTTTTTTTAATTGTAACATAGGGGTAGAGCAGTTGAACAGGAGTTGTAACATTATATTGTCTGTGTAGTTTACCTGGTATTTTTTAAAGATAGAGCAGATGGGTTGGAGATAAATATTAGAGGAGGGCGGAACTTTGTGGAATACCTTGTTCTTGATTATAGGGATTCAAAAAATGTTTTTCTATTCTTACCAAGTCTTGCATTCTACCTGATAAGAGGAGAACCAGTTTAGGACTGTCTCTCTGATTCCTATTTGCTGTAATCTGGAGATCATAATTTGGTGGTTTACACTATCAAAAGCTGTGGTGATGTCTAAAAATATTAGGAGAAAGACCTGTTTGGTGTCGTCAATACCACGTTTGAGCCGGTCAAACAGGACAGTGAGGAGCGGGTCCACTCTGTGGTATGGGCGAAAACCATATTGGTGTTCGTCTAGCGAAGCATAGGTTTCGATATGATCCTGAAGGTGAATCTGAACAATCTTCTCTATCAGTTTAGCCATGAAAGGGATACTGGAAATGGGTCTGTATGATGTTGGGGAATTTTTATCCAAGGAGTGGTTTTTCAGAATAAGTCGAATTAGTGCATGTTTAGGGAGGGTGGTAGGTGGCCATGTTGAAGGGAGAGGTTGATAATGGGAAGGATAAAAGGAGAGAATTCTAATTTAGTTGTTTTATCCAGCTTACTAGACGGGTCGAGGTAGGAGGTGGTGGTGTTTAGCTTGGAAATGATATTTCCAAGTGCATTTTTTGATGTAGGGGAGAATATTGTCCAGGTGGAGTTTTGTGGAGGATGAGGTGTGTTTTGTGGAGGGTGATGTGTGTTTAGGTTGGTTATGGATAAATCTTTGTTTTAGTTTTTCCTTGTAGAGGTTAGCCAGAGTTTGGGGTGCTATGGGGAGGCTCAGTTGTGGCTTTGTTGGGTGTCTTATTTGTTAATGATTTTACTATTTCAAATAGCTCTCTTGGGCGGTTTATGGATTTTGATAGAATGCAGGAGTAGTGTTCTTTCTTACTGGTGTTAATGGTTTCCTTATAGAGTTTGGGTGTGGCCATATATTGTGATTGGCAGGTTATAGATTTTGTGTGACACCATCTATGTTCACTTTTACACAGTTTTGTTTTTAGTCATTTTAGTTCAGGGTTGAACCATAGTGCCTATTGTTTCCCTGTAGGGTATATAGGTTGTGTGTATGAAGTAGATGCCGTAGATATCATTTCATTCCAGGAGGTAATTGCTTCATTAATATCAGTAGGGGCTTGGGTGAGTTGTTGAATCATTTATTTCAAAAAGCTTTATCAAATTTCTTCTATCTTTTGTGATGGGAGGTGTATGTAGTTTTTTAGTGCGAGAGGTCATAGTATGGGAGATGGAGCTTTATTAAATGATGATCTGACCAGGGAACAGGTTGTATTTCTAGTGATGGCAGATTGTAGGTTTTGTGGAGGGAAACGGTAGGAACACTAGGTCTAGTGTGTTACCTTTCATGTGTGTTTGTGTGTCAATTATTTGGATGTTGTCCATGTCTATTAAGGATGTTAGGAAGACTGACATATGGTTATATGGTAAAGATGGAAGATTGAGGTCACCTAGTAGTACCGGCGGGTTTTTGTCTGTGGAGGGGCATAGTAGTTCTGTAAGAATGTCAAGGTGGCCTATAAGCTCGGCAGATGTGAAGTTGTTTAGTTTTTGTGCTCAGTATGTCCATGTTTTCTATATTGTCTGAGGTGGTAAGTGATGCTTTAAGATCTTCTTTTATGATTAGTAGTATTCTCCCCTCTTCTTTTTTGAGGTTCTGTGGGAATGAAATATATCATAGCCTGGGGTGGTCAACTGGTTAATTATTACTGTGTCTGTGTCAGAGAGCCAAGTCTCCATTATGCAGACTAGGTCAGGTGTGTGCTCAATAAGTAAGTCTTGGAATATTGGTATTTTATTTCTTATTGAACTGGCGTTGAGGTAACATTGTAAGTTTTTAGGTTGTGGTAAGGTTATGACACATCAAGACACATCTTTTCCAGTGTCAATACAATCTGATATAGTCCCGGGGGTAAAAAGATACCTCCCAATGAAACTTGGGTGCAGTTATGTAAATATGTAAATATGTGCATATGTAAATTCTGTTTTCTCTCCGTAAGTCCTTTCACCGTGTGCTGTGCTTCTCCCTTCAAATCAGTGTGTGTATACCGCAAATATTCCTGTCACGATTGACAAATTCATATCTGTAATCAAACCGCTACTGATCGCTGGAAGCAGCGGTATACAAATGTATGCTAAATAAATAAATGATGCAAATGGGTAGGGGGATTGTTTTGAGTTTAATGTTGATTAGTCTGTTGGGGTTTAGTTTAGTGGTGTAAGGCTGTCTGGGATAAGGGAGTGTGTGTGGATGTCTGACTGTGTTGCAAATGGTGGGAATGGAATGTATGTAAGGGGTTAAATGCGTAGATTAGTACTAATGAGGTAAGAAGAATGTAACAGATATAGAGCAGAAAAGCTGGCACCTCCTTTGAAGACATGTTTTATAAATGGTTAAGATGAGCAAGGTGGATATGAATTATGATAAGGCGGAGAGAGCCTGTGTTGATAGTATGGTAATCTCAGTATAAAGGAGATAAGCAGTTGTAAAACAGATTAAGACCGTTATAGTTTCAAGCACAGGTATGAAAAACCAATGGGTGATAGCTACTATTATACAATTGATATTGGTTAGAAACATAGAAATATGACAACAGAAAAAGACCACATGGCCTATCTAGTCTGTCCTTCCATATCAACAACTGCAACAGTCCCCTTTTTTCCTTTAGAGATTCTCTGTGTTTGTCCCATGCTATTTTTTTAATTCAGATACTGTCCTCATCTCTACCACCTCCACTGGGAGACCATTCCATGGATCCACCACTCTTTCCGTAAAGAAATATTTATTCTATTCTTTATTCAAAATATTTGATATACCGCCCATTGCCGGAGAGTCAAAGCCGTGTACAATAATAACCAAGTGCAACTGGTGAAAGTAAAGGAGGAAGAAGGAACGCCATCGGTATGATAAGGGAGCCAATATCACTCCTGAATCTATCCCCCTTCACCCTCATCCCATGTCCCCTCATAGCCACTGTTCCCTCTAAGCTGTGCGCGTGTGCGCGCACACACACCTCGCCGAGCGAGCGCACATACTTTAAAACAGAGCGCACAAAAATTACGGCTCTGATTCTGATAGAAAACAACACAGATTTATTTATTTATTTAACATTTCTTCTATACCGCGCTATTAAATGTCTTAAAATTTAAAAGTTATGATTGTAATTAGTAGAAATTTCCCACTTCATTTAGTAATAGTCTATTTTCATTTAATTTGATTAAAATCAATGTGGTGTACATACTGTATTCTGATGTGTAGTCAAATTTTAAAGTATATAACTCCGAGTGTCATTATGTGGCGCACAAAAATTTAACCTTCCTTCAAAAGCTGCACACAGCTGATATTTTATGCGCACACAGCCTACAGAAAATTAGAGGGAACATTGCTCATAGCAGAACTTGCTTTCAATTGAAAGAGGCTATACCCCTGTATATTTATGCCACGGAGGTATTTAAACATCTCAATCATATCACCTCTATCCCACCTTTCCTCTAAGGTGTACATAATTAAGATCCTTAAGTCTGTCCTCATATGCTTTATAATGAAGACCACTAGCCATTTTAGTAGCCACCCTCTGTACTGACTGCATCCTGTTTATATCCTTTTGAAGGTGCGGTCTCCAGAATTGCACACTATACTCCAAATGAGGTCGCACCAAAGACTTATACAGAGGCACTATCACCTCCTTTTTCTGCTAGCCATTCCTCTCCGTATGCACCCAAGAATCCTTCTAGCTTTTGCTGTCGACTTTTCTACCTGTTTAGCTACTTTAAGATCATCAGACACAACCACACCTAGGTCCCGCTCTTCTTTAGTGGACAAAAGTACTTCACCCCCTATACCAGCGATGGCGAACCTATGGCACGCGTGCCAGCTGTGGCACGCGAAGGCCTTGCAGCTGGCACGCGTGAAGGTCCGCAAAAAAAGAAAAAGCGGGCTCTGGCTGCTGCCGCGGCCGCGGCAGCATGCAGTGTCCCGCGGGGCCCCCTCCGCCCGCTACGCCCCTCTGCACGGGCTTTCAGATTCGCGAGGGAGACAGCGTCTCCCTCGCGTCTCTGTTAAGCCCGTAGGGGTTAATGGGAAATTTCCCATCAGCCCCTTTAGACGCGAGGGACTGATGGGAAATTTCCCATTAGCCCCTGCGGGCTTAACAAGAGACGCGAGGGAGACGCTGTCTCCCTCGCGAATCTGAAAGCCCTTGCAGAGGGGCTTAGCGGGCGGAGGGGGCCCCGCGGGACACTGCATGCTGCCGCGTCCGCGGCAGCAGCCAGAGCCCGCTTTTTCTGTTTTTAAATTTGCCGGGGGGGGGGGGGGGGTTTGGACTGCTAATGGGCTGGGGGGGGTTAGGACTGCTAATGGGCTAGGAGGGGGGGGTTAGGACTGCTAATGGGCTAGGGGGGGTTAGGACTGCTAATGGGCTGTGGGCTGATGGGGGCTGTCTGGAAATGGGGTGATGGGGGGTTAGGACTGCTAATGGGCAGGGGGGGTTAGGACTGCTAATGGGCTGGGGGGGGTTTGGACTGCTAATGGGCTGGGGGGGGGTTTGGACTGCTAATGGGCTAGGAGGGGGGGGGGTTAGGACTGCTAATGGGCTAGGGGGGGTTAGGACTGCTAATGGGCTGTGGGCTGATGGGGGCTGTCTGGAAATGGGGTGATGGGGGGTTAGGACTGGTAATGGGCTATGGGGGGGGTTAGGACTGCTAATGGGCTAGAGAGGGGGTGGTGAGAACTGCTAATGGGCTAGGGGGGGTTAGTACTGCTAAAGGGCGGGGGGGGTTAGGATTGCTAATGGGCTAGGAGGGGGGGTTAGGACTGCTAATGGGCTAGGAGGGGGGGGGGTTAGGACTGCTCATGGGCTGGGGGGGTTAGGACTGCTAATGGGCTGGGGGGAAGGGGTGAGGACTGCTAATGGGCTAGGGGGGGTTAGGACTGCTAATGGGCTAGAGAGGGGGGGTTAGGACTGCTAATGGGCTGTGGGCTGATGGGGGCTGTCTGGAAATGGGGTGATGGGGGTTAGGACTGGTAATGGGCTATGGGGGGGGTTAGGACAGCTAAATGGCGAGAGAGGGGGGTTACGACAGAAAATGGGCTAGGGGCGGTTAGGACTGCTAATGGGCTGATGGGAAGGGGTTAGGACTTGAGGTGGGCTGTTGGGTGGGGTTAGGACTGGAAATGGGCTGATGGGGGGTTAACACTGGAGGTGGTCTGATGGGGTTAGGACTGGTAATGGGCTATGGGGGGGTTTAGGACTGATAATGGGCTATGGGGGGGCTGGGACAAGAAATGGGCTGATGGGGAGGGGTTAGGACTTGAGGTGGGCTGATGGGGTTAGGACTGGTAATGGACTGTGGGCTGATGGGGGGGTTAGGACTGGCAATGGGCTATGGGGGCTGACTGGAAGTGGGGGGTTAGGACTGGTAATGGGTTATAGGGGGGGGGCTTAAACTGAAAATGGGGTGATGGGGGGTTAGGACTGGAAGTGGGTTGATGAGGGGGGGATAGGACTGGTATTGGGTTGGGGGGCTGCTAGGACTGGAAATGGGCTGATGCAGGGACTAGAAGGGAATGGATGCTGGGTGAGGCTGGAACTAGAAGGGAGCTGGTGTTGGGGGAGGATTAGAATGGGATGGGGCTGGGAGAGTAAAATGGAGAGGGGAAAAATATTTTGTGTGGGAGGGATAAAAATCTACAATTGGCCGGGTATTGGGAGAGTAAGTGGGGATTGAGGATGGAGGGGTAAATTTTGAGTAGATGAAATAGGAATGAGGAAAGAGCCAAAGGAGAAAGATTAGTATGTTAAAGCAGATGTAGAGAGAGAATGGAAAAAAAAAACAAGAAGACAGAAGAAAGGACAAATGGACAGCAGATGGAGAGTTAGCAGAAGACACGAAGAAACCAGAAGAAAGTGGCTGGAACAATTGCAACTGAAAAAAAATGCACAAAAGGTAGAAAAATATCTCTTTATTTTGAATTTATTAACTGGAATATGTCAGCTCTGGGAAATGTGCATCATTAATTTTTGCGCTTTGTTTAGTACAAGAGGAAATTAATATATAGTTTTATTTCTACAGTGTTGTTGTATATTCCAAGTTTGGCTTTTGGGGTTCCCAGTTTAATTATTGTCTTCCTGTTTCTAAATTGTGATTCCTTGTTTGGTGATGGTCTGTTCTGCATGTGTAACTGAGCTGAGGTATTCTGTTTATATAATTCCTATTTGACATTGCCACTTGTTCTTTCCCCAGTAGGTCATGTATTGTTGTTCTCTGAGATGTATTGGTTTAATATTTGCAGTGTTGCCTTTTGATAGGTAGAGTATGGTGCTTTGTGAGTCCTGGTAGTGCTGTTAGGATACGGCGGGTTTGCTATGGGTTCTAAATGGGCAGCGTTTGTAGTAGTTCCTAATGTGCCTGGCGGTTGGTACTGGATTATAGTAATGTAGAAACCTTTTAGTCTTTCTTTATTCATATACTCATTAAGAGGCATGTTTACTAAAAGTTAGTGTATGGTAACATTATGCAAATATTTATGCAAATGAAGCACCTTATGCAAATGGGGCTTTAATTGACGTGCTGGCACTTTGAGGAAATTCTTTGGTTTTGTGCGGCAGTTTGGGCACTCGGGCTCAAAAAGGTTAGCCATCACTGCCCTATACTATATTGCTCCCTTGGATTGCTGCAGCCCAAATGCATGACCTTACATTTTTTAACATTAAATCCCAGCTACCAGATTCTAAACCATTCTTCAAGCCTAGCTAGATCCCTCCTCATGTTATCTACACCTTCCTGGGTGTCTACTCTATTGCAGATTTTGGTATCATCCGCAAAGAGGCAAACCTTACCTAACAGCTCTTCCGCTATATCACTAACAAAAATGTTAAAAAGAATCGGACCAAGGACAGATCCCTGGGGCACACCACTGGTAACATCCTTCTCCTCAGAGTGAGCTCCATTTACCTATACTCTGTCGCCTCCCACTCAACCAATTTCTAACCCAAGCAGTAACTTTAGGGTCCATCCCTAGGGTGCTCAGTTTGTTTATAAGTCGCCTGTGACGAACAGTGTCAAAGGCTTTACTGAAATCTAAATACACCACATCTAGGGCTCTCCCTCAGTCCAACTCCCTGGTCACCCAGTCAAATAAATCAATCTAATTTGTCTGACCGGACCTGCCTCTGGTGAATCCATGCTGCCTCGGATCCTGTAATCCGCTGGACTCCAGAAACCTCACTATTTTCTCTTTCAGCAGCGTTTCCAATCATTTACTCACCACCGAAGTTAAACTAACCGGCCTGTAGTTTTCAACCACATCCTTCCGCTTTTGTGTAAAGGCACCACATGAGTCTCTCCAGTCCTTTGGCACCACTCCCGACTCCAGCGAGGCATTGAAAAAGTCAGTCGGTGGAGCTGCTAGAACGTCCCCAAGTTCCCTCAGTATTCTAGGGTGTATCCCATCCGGTCCCTTTGCTTTGTCTACTTTAAGTTAAGCTAGTTTCTCACGAACAGAGTCTTCCAAAAATTGTTCAAGATTTCCCTCGCTTCTCTTCCTGATTATGGGTGTTTTCTGAGGTCCTGCTCCTGGTTCTTCATCTGTGAACACAGAACAGAAATATTTGTTAAGCAATTCCGCTTTATCCTCATCACCTTCTACATATTCCTCCCCTTCACCCTTGAGTCTGACAATACCACTTTTGCCCTTCCTCTTCTCACTAACATATCTGAAAAATGTCTTATCCCCCCATTTTATTGCATTGGCTATTTCCTCCTCTTTTTGAATCTTTGCTTCCCTGACTACTTTGCTAGCTTCTCTAAACGTTTCCAAATATAGATGCCTGTCTTCCTCTCTCTGTGATCTCTTATATTTCATGAAGGCCTCCCTCTTTTTTTTTACCTTTTCAGCTACTTCTTTCGAAAGCCATAGCGGTCTCCTTTTCCTTTTACCTTTATGTACCATTTTAACAAAAAGGTTGGTTGCCCTTAAAATATCCCCTTTAAGTTTTGCCCACTGTTTTTCTACATCCCCCAGCTGTTCCCATCCCGCTAATGACTCCCTGAGGTATTGGCCCATCTTGGCAAAGTTAGTCTTCCTAAAGTCTAAGACCCTCACCTTTGAATGGATTCTAACAGTCCTAGTCCTAGTTCTGAACCACACCATCTGGTGATCACTGGATGCAAAATGATCTCCCACTACAACATTAGAAACCCTTTCGCCATTGGTAAGCACCAAGTCCAGTAAGGCCCCTTCACGTGTGAGGTCTGTTACCAATTGGGTGAATAGTTCTCCCTGTAGAGAATCCAGGATCTCTTTACTTCTAGATGATACTGCAGCAGGAATATGCCAGTCAACATCCGGCATATTGAAATCCCCTATCAGTAGCACTTCCCCTTTCCTAGCAATGCTGCGTATGTCTTCAATTAACTCTCTGTCCACCTCTTCCTCTTGTGAGGGAGGTCTGTATATCACGCCAATGCAAATAAATTTCTCTTTCCCTTTTTCTAGTTTAACCCACAATGCCTCCTCTCTCCCTTTTAAGCACTGTAATTCCAAAGCTTTAATAGTAGTTTTTACATATAGTGCCACTCCTCCTCCCCTTCTTCCTATCCTGTCCTTTCTGAATAAAGTATAGCCAGGTATAGTTACTTCTCCAGGACCAAGCAGGAAGTCAGTCCTCACATATGGGTGACGTCGGTGCCTGCGGAGCCCTCGCGGAGCAATTTTCCCCAGCTTTCAAAGAAAGCCTTTGGGAATTGCAGCGCGCATGCGCGGTCCTCTTCCCGCCCAAGGGTGCCATCTTGCTCAGTCTTCTTTTTTCCGCGGAGCCCTACAGACGTCTGTGAATCCCCGCCGAAAAGTTGATTTTTTCTCTTTAATTCTCTTTTTTCTTCGGTTCGACGCCGGTTCTTTTACCGCCCAGACTCGCGATGCCGGTTGCGAGTCCATTCCTTATTTTTCGGTTTTTTGTCCTTCGTGACAGATTTCGTGCCTTTTTCCTTTTTCCCTGGCAGCCCGGTCTTTCGACCTCGCAGGGGCCCTTTTTCCCCCGATGGCTGCCAGCGGCTTTAAAAAGTGTGACCTCTGTAAGAAACTCATGTCTCTTACAGACACTCATGACTTCTGCCTCGGACCCGATCATGACTCCATGATCTGTGGTCCGTGTGGCAAAATGTCCTCAAAAGCGTTGAGGAGTCGGCAGCATCTGCGGGAGCGTATCTTCTCTGACTCCGGCCGGGCTCGGACCTCGTCAGAGTCTTCGACGTCTCGGGACTCTGGTCCTGAGCATCGTCGAAGTTCCTCTGAACGGGGGTCTCCTACCCGGGAACATCATCGGAAGAAGAAACCCGCGAGGGCGAGATCGGTGGACGCTCCTGGTCCCTCGAGGGCCAGGTCGCATAGCCCCGATTCCCGTTCCGGGTCCTCGGAGGTGGAGAGGCCGTCAAAACATCCTCGACTCGAGGTGGACTTGCCCGCTCACGTGAGTACTGTTGTCCTCGTTGACTCGCCTCTGAAGGACCCGACGTCGGGCCCGACGCCATCGGGGCCTGAGTCCGGGGGCTGCTGGGTCTCCTGAGCTCGGATTCAGGTTGACGGCCTTGGAGAGCAGTCTGACTGCCTTCATGGACCAGCAGCGGGTATTGATCGCTGGCCTCGCCGGTGTTTCTGCCCTGACCGCCGGGACGTCGACCTCCAAGTCGACCCCGGAGACCGAGCCGATCCTCGAGTCTATGAGGGCTCGAGTCGATCCTTGGTCGAGGTCTCCTTCGGCCTCCCATTCGGGACCGAGGTCGTCGACGCCGACTCCCTCGACGTCAGAGCGGATAGCATCGGTGCCCGCCCGACCGGAGCTACTCGACTCCTCCTCCGAGGAGTCGGCCTGGGAATCCGAGGTCGAAGAGTCACCTGGTTCCTTTCGGACTCGGTGTGTCCCTTCGGACTCCCCCGAGTCCGAACCTCGGAGACGGTCCCCCCCTGGAGGATACCCGGTTCTCGGACTTCATGAGGGATATGGCCAAGGCTTTGGCCTTCCCCGCGGATCCTGAGGAGGAACCTCGAGTCGAAGAACTCGATGCCCTCCAATATGACTCTCCCCCGAAGGAGGCCTTTATTGTACCGGTTCCTCCGATGCTGGAACGACTTCTCTTCCGCATGTGGGAGAGCCCGGCGTCGTCGCCGGTGTTAAGCAAGCGGGTCGATTCCATTTATCGAGTCCGCAAGAGCCCCGGCTTCCAAAAGGCCAACTACCGCACCATTCCATGGTGGTGGAATCGGCCATGCATAGACTTAAGAGTCAAAAAATGCACTCCTCGGTGCCCCCTGGTAGGGAAGCCCGAAGCCTGGATGCCCTCGGTAGGAAGTGCTTCCAGGGCTCTATGCTTGCTTGTCGAGTCCAGACCTACCAGCTCTACATGGGCATGTATCTCCGAGACCTGGCTAAAGAAATAGCCGGGTTCTCTGCTGGTCTCTCCGACGAACCTTTGCAGAGGTTCCAAACCTTGTCAACTGGTATTCGAGAGTGCTCCAAGTTTATATCTCGAGCAGCCTATGATGGTTTTGAGGCTTCGGCTCGAGTAGCTGCAGCCGGCATCGGTGGACGCCGCCAGGCTTGGCTTCAGACGTCCAACCTCGAGCCCTGGGTGCAGGACAAGTTGGTCGATGTCCCCTGCCGAGGTGATAACCTCTTTGGCAAGCCCATGGATGAGAAGGCTGCACAAATCGAGACGGAGACTCTCACCAGGACTCGTCTCTCAAGGAAGACCTCTGCCCCTTCTCAAAAGAAGAAGGGCTCGTGGAAAAAGCCCTTTTACCCGAGGAAGGCGGCTGCCTATAAATACTACCCTCAGTATCAGGCCTCAGCAGCTCTTCCACAGGGAAAGCAGGCCAAGGGACGGGGTAATGGGTCCCGTAGGCAGCAAGCCCCCAAGCCTGCACCACCGGCCCCTGCTCAGCAGGGTGGGGTTTTTTGACTTCCTCAGCATAGCCTCTCCCCCTCAGCTGGTTTCTCTCAGCACAGGAGGCCGGCTGGTCCACTTTGCCCACAGGTGGTCCAACATCACCACAGATACCTGGGTACTTCACATAGTTCAAAAGGGCTATCTTCTTCATTTTCACCAGGTACCTCCCTCCTACTTTCCAGGGGAGCCTCCCAGACTCCCTTTGCACAGGGACTTACTCCTTCAGGAGTTAGCAAGTCTCGTTCAGGAACAAGCCGTGGAACCGGTGCCCCACCACCTGAAGGGTCAAGGGTTTTACTCCAGGTACTTCCTGATTTCAAAAAGAACAGGAGGCCTCAGACCCATCCTGGACTTGCGAAACCTCAACAAGTTCCTTGCAAAGGAAAAGTTCAAGATGCTTACCCTTGGAATCCTGCTGCCCCACCTCCAGCAGGGAGACTGGCTATGCTCATTGGATCTGAAGGATGCGTATACTCATATCCTCATTCATCCAGACCACAGACAATATCTCAGATTTGTTGTGGGATGAAATCATTACCAGTACAGAGTACTGCCCTTTGGCCTATCCTCCGCCCCCAGGGTGTTCACCAAATGCCTAGCAGTGGTGGCGGCCTATCTAAGACTTCAAGGTCTTTTTGTGTTCCCATACCTGGACGACTGGCTCATCAGAGCCCCATCTTCAACAGAGGCCGCTCAGGCCACTCATCGCACTGTGGCTCTGCTCCAGCACTTGGGTTTTGTCATAAACTTCGCAAAGTCCACTTTGCTCCCCTCTCAAAATCTCGAGTTCATAGGCGCCAGGTTGGACACACTTCAGGCGCGGGCCTTCCTCCCTCTGGACAGGGCCAGGCGGCTCATGGATCTCGCCAGCCACTTTCACAGCAATGCGCTGGTCTCCACCAGGCACTTTCTGCGACTGCTCGGCCATATGGCTTCCACGGTCCATGTGACCCCCAATGCCCGACTGAACATGCATCCTGCTCAGTGGTACCTTCGCACTCAATGGCATCAGGCCACGGGGAGCCTAGCGGACTCCGTACAGATCTCCGACCAGCTGGTCTCATCTCTGCGATGGTGGCTTCATCTACCAAACCTAGTGCTAGGGGTGGCTTTTCAGCCCCCTCCGCATTCTCAGGTCCTGACGACTGATGCTTCCCTCCTGGTTTGGGGAGCACATTGCCAAGGGTCATGTACTCAAGGCCTCTGGAATCCTTGGGAGTCTGCTCAACAGATAAACTTCCTGGAGCTCAGAGCCATCCGCCTAGCGCTCAGAGCCTTCTCTCACCTGGTGTCCCACCAGTCGCTGCTGATACAGACGGACAACCAGGTTGCCATGTTCTACGTAAACAAACAAGGCGGAACAGGCTCCTTCCTCCTCTGTCAGGAGGCGCAACAGCTATGCTCTTGGGCAGTCCGCCACGGCATCCTCCTCAGGGCTGTCTATCTCCCAGGTCAAGAAAATTGCCTGGCCGACAAGCTCAGCAGGATCCTCCAGCCACACGAGTGGAGGCTGGATCCGATGGTGGTTCAGCAAATCTTTCTCAAGTGGGGTCTCCCCACCATGGATCTGTTTGCCAGTCCTCTGAACCGGCAGCTGCCCAGATTCTGCTCTCGACAGCCGCATCCTCTGAGTAGCGGCGGATGCTTTTCTGATTCCATGGTCCACCGGCCTCTTGTATGCCTTTCCTCCCATGCCACTGGTGTCTCGGACACTCTTCAAGGTTCTCAGAGACAAAGCATCGATGATCCTAGTGGCTCCCCGGTGGCCGAGACAACCTTGGTTCCCGCTTCTGATGCAGCTGTCGGTGGACACTCCTCTTCCATTGGGGTTTCAGCCCGACCTCCTGTCGCAGGATCAGGGGACTCTCCTACACCCCAACCTCCTGCACCTTCATCTGATGGCCTGGCTGCTGAAAGGGTAGGCCTTGCTCCTCTGCAGCTACCTCCAGATGTGGAGGAGGTCGTCATGGCCTCCAGGAGGCCCTCCACCCGGAAGTCCTACGCTCTAAAGTGGTGTCGGTTCTCCGTCTGGTGTACTCAGCAGTCTCAAGATCCCTTCTCCTGTTCAGCATCAGTGGTCTTGCAGTACTTGCTCTCTCTCTAACCTTGGACTTAAGTCCAACTCGGTCAAGGTCCACCTCAGTGCTCTTTCTGCACATCACATGCCGGTGGATGGTAGACCTCTTTCCAGCCACCCTCTGGTGGCTCGTTTTCTCAGAGGCCTCCTTCTCCTTAAGCCACCTTTGCGCCCGCCAGCCCCGGACTGGGATCTCAATGTGGTTTTGCAGCGGATTACCTGTCCGCCTTTTGAGCCTATGGCTACCTGTCCACTTCGTTTTCTTTCGTGGAAAACCTTGTTCTTGGTAGCCCTCACTTCTGCTAGACGTGTTAGTGAGTTGCAGGCCCTAGTGTCTGATCCTCCTTACACTAAGTTCTACAAGAACCGGGTAGTCCTACGGACTCACCCTAAGTTTCTTCCCAAAGTGGTATCCCCTTTTCACATCAACCAGGAGGTGGTACTTCCGACCTACTTTCCCAGGCCACACTCCAGCCGAGCTGAAATGGTCCTGCATACCCTGGACTGTAGAAGGGCGTTGACATTCTACCTTGACCGTACGCGGGAGCACCGAAGGACTGTTCAGGTCTTTGTGTCTTATGACCCCAACAAGTTGGGGCTCCCTGTCTCCAAGCGTACTCTGTCCATCTGGATTGCTGACTGTATCGCTTGGGCTTACGAGGCAGCCGGCCTCGTGTTGGAAGGTAGAGTCACAGCTCATCGTGTTCGGGCGAAGGCTACGTCGGAGGCTTACCTCCGCTCTGTTCCATTGGCAGACATCTGCCGGGCCGCTACTTGGTCTTCAAGCCAGACTTTTGCAGCCCATTACTGCCTGGAGAGGGAGTCCCGCAGGGACAGTGCTTTCGGACAGGCAGTCCTCCGTAACCTCTTTGAGGTATAGGCAACTCCTACCCTCCATCCCGGATGTTGGGCTACCGGTTGGAGACATATTCAGAGAAGATTCCTTCCTTCTGTGCTACTGAGCTTGAGGGAGCTCATTTTTGTGCTTAGGGTCTCCGGTAGCCTTAAGCTTGGGAGTCCCATATGTGAGGACTGACTTCCTGCTTGGTCCTGGAGAAAGCGTAGTTACTCACCTGTAACAGGTATTCTCCAGGAGCAGCAGGAATCAGTCCTCACAACCCTCCCTCCTCCCCTTGGAGTTGCAGTTCTATGCTTTCGTTTTTTGCTAATTTTTTGCTGTCTTTTAGCTATGTCATCAGACTGAGCAAGATGGCACCCTTGGGCGGGAAGAGGACCGCGCATGCGCGCTGCAATTCCCAAAGGCTTTCTTTGAAAGCTGGGGAAAATTGCTCCGTGAGGGCTCCTTCGGCGCCGACGTCACCCATATGTGAGGACTGATTCCTGCTGCTCCTGGAGAACACCTGTTACAGGTGAGTAACTACGCTATCCCAATCATGGTTTTCTACTACTACTACTACTACTGAGCATTTATATAGCACTACCAGTTGTACGCAGCGCTGCACAGACATGTGAGAGACAGTCCCTGCTCATCAGAGCTTACAATCTAGTCAAGACAAACACAGAAGGTGTAAGCAGGGGTTTCTGTAACTGCCACTAAATCCAAGTTGGCCACTCCCACGAATGCTTCAACATCAGGGATCTTATTTCCCATGCTACGGGCATTTATACACACTGCTTTCCATATGTTATCCCTGTTACCCATTTCCATAAATGTATTTAATGTATAATTTACCTGGGGGCTTTCTTCACCCATCCCCAACGAATCTAGTTTAAAGCCCTCTTCAGTAGATTAGCCAGTCTACTACTGAAGGCGTGTCAACCTTTCTTGGACAGATGGATGCCATCTCTGCTCTTCAACCCTTGGAACAGCATCCCATGGTCTAGGAAACCAAAACGCTCTCGATGACACCGTCCACGCAGCCATGCATTCATCTCCAGGATGCTTCACCCTCTGTCCCAGAGCCATGAAGTCACTTTTGATACGCTCAGAGGGATACCTAGCAGTATCATTTGTTCCGACATGTTTTAGCAAGATTGGGTAATAGTCAGTGGGCTTGATGAGTCTCTGCAAAATCTCCATAACATCTTGGATTTTGGCACCAGGCAGACAGCATACCTCTCTGGACATCAAGTCTGGTCGGCAGATGGACACCTCAGTACCCCTCAGAAGAGAGTCTCCAACCACCACTACCCTTCGCTTTCTTGTGGTCACCGATTCTGCAGCTTTGAGGTACTTGAGCTCTGGTTCTTCCCTTTCCAGGGATGCTTTCACCTCCTCCACTTCCAGGGCTGCATAATAGTTCTTCAATTCAAGGGCTGGAGCAGTTGGATTGGTGATTCTACAGGCCCTGGTGACTTGTGTCCAACCTTCGTCATTCTGTCGGCACTCTTCTTCTCCTCTGCTGGAGAGCTTGGTTGCTGCAAGAAGCATCTCATCAATGTACTTCTCACTGTCTTGAATGCTCCTCAGCCTCGCCACCTCCTCTCTGAGTTCCTCCACTTGTTTCCTGAGAGCTTCAGCATGCAGGCATCCTGCACATGGAACCGGTCCTTCAAATGGCATTGGGACCTCTGTCTGGACAGAGGCAGAAGCTATAACAGGGGCAACAGCTTTAGTGATACGATTTTTCCCAGCCATTGTTCAGTTCGTGGAGCTTAGGTAACTGTTAAAGCAAAAGAGAGAGATCTACCAAAATACCAGCCGGTTTCCCAGCTGTCCTTTCAGAGAAAGTCTCTTTAGTTACATTAAAAATGTGCTGTTCCAAGTCCCTGTGTTTTGTTAAATGGGGAGGTGCCCTATAAAGCAAGACTGCTCACTAGAGGTGAGTGGGAGTTGGGGGGGGGGGGGGTTAGGGAGGGAACTAACACCTAATTAGGTGTCAGCAGTTTCCAAGAGCTGAGAAAGTTACCAAAGCAGAGAGTTTTAAACCTACCCCACTAAAGAAAATATGTCGTCTAAGGCACCAAAAAGAATGTGGAGGAGTGGCCTAGTGGTTGGGGCAAGGTACTTCAGGCCGGAAGGTCGGGGGTTCAAATCCCACTAGAGGACAGCAACCTTGGGCCGGAAGGACTGGGGTTTCTAGTCCCACCGGTGCTCCTTGTGGTCTTGGGCAAGCCACTTAACCCTCCATAGCCCATGTTCCCTGTAAAATAGTTATCTCCAAGTTATAATGCCCTGTTCAATGTAATTTCAGTTTGTTCAATGTAAACCGCACTGATGCAGAATAGCGCGGTATATAAAAGAATGTAAATAAATAAATAAAAATAAATAAATAAATGTAACTTTGTTTTTAAAATCTACCAAAACCTTTTAAGAGCTCCCAGTCAGAGCGCTAGCAATTAAAAAAAATAAACCCTCAAATTCTTACCGTTGTTTGAACTGCATAGCCCCTGTTTGGAATGCCTCAACAGAGCAGGGCTCTGAAGCTTTTTATGCAGCCCTCAGCTGCTCTCAGTTCATTCACAGGCTAATCAGGCCCACTAACTCCTGATTAGGTGTCAGCAGTTCCCAAGAGCTGAGAAAGTTGCCAAAGCAGTGAGTTTTAAACCTATCTCAGTAAAGAAAATATGTCTACTAAAGCACCAAAAAGAATGTAACTTTGTTTTAAAAATATACCAAAACCCTTTTAAGAGCTCCCAATCAGAGAGCTAGCAATTTTAAAAAAATAAATCCTCATTCGTTACCATAGACAGCAGACTTGTAGAGATTAGAGATCAGGGTTCAAGCACAGGTAGAAAAGATGGTAGGTAACATGTGATACAGTTGGTATTGCTAAGCTTTTGTAAAATTATCTATTCTAAAAGTAAACTATAGACAGCAAGCTGTGGTGAGTAATGCAATCTTACAGATTGGACGTTTAATCGTAGACGGATTATGGAGAGTTTCTGCGGAGATATCAGTGGTTAGGAGAATAAGGCTGGATCACTTGGTATTTCAGCGTGATGTTATCCAGCAGATCATGCTCACCTACATGCCCTTCCTAAGAGCTATGCCAAAGGACCCTCAGACGCAGGCCCACCTGAAGCACGCCAGGTTTTCAAAGGTGTTCTCAGTGCCGGTGATGATGCTGAGGGCGGAGCAGGCAGATCACGTGCAGAGGAGAGTTCTCTATGGGGGTGGAGAGGTGGGAGAGCAATGCAGATGGAAGCAGTCTCACTTCGGGTGGTTTCTTTTCCTGCAGAGCGAGGGAGTGCAAGGTCTTTCCTTTGGGGAGGGGGGGTTTGGATGGTAATGCTCAGCCCCCAATGCAGCCAAAGAGGACTTCCTTGCAGTACGCCGGGTTTTTGAAGGTGTTCTCAGTGCCGGTGATGTTGCTGAGGGCGGAGCAGGCAGATCGCGTGCAGAGGAGAGTTCTCTAAGGGGGTGGAGAGGTGGGAGAGCTTGCAGATGGAAGCAGTCTCACCTCAGGTGGTGGTGGTTTCTTTTCCTGCAGAGTGAGGGCGTGCAAGGTCTTTCCTTCGGGGGGGGGGGGGGGAGTTTAGATTGTAATGCTTCCATTAACGTTATTTAACTATGTTTCTCATTAATAGTTATCTCTTATATTGTGGTCTATTTTCATCCTGTATCACATTATATAGGTTTTATGCCACTTTTGTTATATACAAGTTGCTGGGTTTTTTTCATGTAAACTGCTTTGATTTGCTGATAAGACGGTATAAAAAAAGCCACACAAATAAATAAATCTAGTCTGCCCTTCCATATCAGCTACAGTAGTCCCCTTTTTTTACTTTAGAGATCTTCGGTGTTGGTCCTATGCTTTCTTAAATTCAGATACTGTCCGCGTCTACTACCTCCTCTGGGCGACTATTACACGCATATACCACTATTTCCATAAACAGAAATTGCCACATATTACTCCTGAGTCTATCCCTTTTCACCCTCATCCTATGCCCCCTCATTGCAGACCTTACTTTAAATCAAAAGAGGCTCTCCTCTTGTGCATTTATGCGATGGGGGGTATTTAAACGTCTATCATATCTCCTCTATCCTGCCTTTCCTCTAACATACATATTAGGATCTTCTAAGTCTTTCCCCATATGCTTTATAATAAAGACCATTTACCATTTTAGTAGCCACCCTCTTTACTGATTCCATCCCGTTTATATTCTTTTGAAGGTGTGGTCTCCAGAATTGCACACAATACTCCAAATGAAGTTGCACCAAAGACTTATATAGATGCATTATCACTTCCTTCTGGCTTTGGCTACTGCCTTGTTGCATTGTCTTGCCACCTTGAGATCCTCAGGCACTATCACTCTGAGGTCCCTCTCCTGGTCTCTGCACACCAATCTCTCTCCCCCTTTCACATAGGATTCCTTTCAATATCTGCTTCCCATGTGTTTGACTCTGCACTTCTTTGCATTAAATCTTAGCTGCCAACATTAGACCAGTCTTCCAGTGTTTTTTAGATCTTTCCTCATGTTGTCCACTCCCTCAGAAGTGTCCTCTCTGTTGCAAATTTTCATGTCATATGCAAAAAAGCAGACTTTTCCATTCAGTCATCCTGCAATATCACTCACAAATACACATTTAACAGAGAATCGATACCAGGACTGATCCCTGAGGCACGCCACTATGCACCTTTTTTTCTTCTGAGTGAGTTCCGTTTACCACCATCTTCTGTCATCTGTCAGTCAACCAATGTCTGATCCAGTTCACCACCCTGGGACCTATCTCTAGGCTGCTCAGTTTGATAAGCCTGCTATGAGGAACAGTATGAAAAGTTTTGCTGAAATTTAGGTCCATCACATTCATCGCATGCCCTTGATCTAGTTTTGTAGTCATCCAGTCAAAGAACTCAATCAAATTAGTTTGATATCATCTTCCCCTGGTAAAACCATGTTGCCTCAGATCATGCAATACATTGGTTTCCAGAAAGTCTGTTATTCTTTCTTTCAAGAGTGCCTCCATTACTTTTCCCACCGCAGAGGTAAGACTTATCGGCCTGTAGTTTGTCACCTCTTCCCTATTACCACTTTTGTGAAGAGATACCACATCAGCCCTTCTCCAGTCCTGCGGAATCTCTCCCATCTCCAGGGATCTATTAAAAACATCCTTTAATGGCCCTACCAGAACCTCTCGGAGCTATTTCAGTATCCTGGGATGTATCCCATCGAGTCCCATGGCCTTGTCCACTTTCAGTTTTGCAAGTTGTTCAAAAACATCATCTTCTGTGAATGGTGTATCTACTGTAATGATTTATTCCATCCTAGACACTAAGAAACCAGACTACTTCCCCATAACAGCCTGTATGTTAGCAGTTACAGAATGGCTACTACAACACAATCTGGAAATCAATTACAAGAAATCAGAAGCTCTCATAATCACAAGAGACAATACATTCAACCCTCCTGACAGCCTTCCAATAGGAAGCAAATCAATCCCCATCAACAAAGAAGTTAAATACTTAGGAATTCACATTGACCAGAGGCTTAATTTTCAGTCTCACATCAGTAAAACCACCTCAAGGGTATACTACAAAATGAAGTTCCTGCAGAATCTTTGACCGCTTCTAGAGCTGAACCACTTCCGCACAGTATGTCAGGTGCTAATCACACCGCACCTTGACTATTGCAATCTAATTCTCTATGGCTTTCCTAAATACTCAACACAAGCCTTGTAGATGGCCCAAAATGCAGCAGCACGCCTAATCACCAAAGCTAACAAGCAAGCTCACATTACTCCAATACTTGAATCTCTCCATTGGCTCCCCATCACTTCAAGAATAAAATACAAGGTACTAATGATAGCATTCCAAATACTCCATGAACAATCTTCGGACTGCCTAAAAACCCTAATTAAGAGGAGTGACACATGAGCGAGTGAGGACAGTTCTCTGCTCGCTCCGGGGCCGCCTTGGAATTATTTGATAGAATTTGTCTGCTGCCCTCACAAGAAAGGAACAGACAAGGAAAGAGGGAGAAGGTGCCGGTTAGAAATCAAGAACCAAGAACGGAAAATGCCGATGCCGGCAAGGAAAGAGCGGGAGAAAGCCCCCAAGCCCGGGGCCGCGCTGGCGGTAATAGCGAATCCAGTCTCCCCGGGAATGGAGAGTACAGAATCGGCAATGGAGGAGATTGCGAGAGAAGTGGTAAAATTGCTGGACCCGAAGTTCAACCAGATATTGAAGAAGTTGGAGGCAGTGGGAACATAACTAGTGGAAATGGGACAAAGGGTGGAGGAAGTAGAACACAGAGTATCGGTGCTGGAAGATGAGGAAAGGCGGAGATCAAGAGACGACGAGGCTCAACGTGTAAAGATGGTGGCCCTGCTAGAGAAAGTAGACGATCTAGAGAATAGGTCGCGCAGAAACAATCTACAAATAGTAGTTGTGCCAGAGTCAACATCTGATTTGAAGTTAATACCTCTAATTGAGAACTGGCTTCCAAAGGAACTGGGCCTGGAATCGATGGTGGGCAAAATTAAAGTAGAGCACGCACACAGATTGGGCACAAGAATGGAGGCACGCCAACGACCCATGGTGGTGATTGTGAGAATTTTGAATTTTCAGCATAAAATGCAGTTGCTGCAAGCTTATAGACGGCAGCGGGAGTTGCAGTTGGAGAATCATAAGATTCTAATTTTTCAAGATTACTCAGCAGTAGTGGCGGCGAAGTGAAAGGAGTTTGCACCAATATGCAATGCACTGTTTCAAAAGAAGGTACGGTTCACTCTGGCATTTCCGGCAGTGTTGCGGGTCTCCAATTTGGGGCAAAACTACACGTTCGTCTCGGCAGAAGCGGCAAAAACGTTTATTGTGGGCCTGGGAGAGAGCACGTTGGAACTGGCATCGCCTGAGAGGAGACATTGAATGCTGGGTAATACCATGGAGTGACTGAAGGAAACGGTGGAAAAGGGAGAAGAGGCAGCAAAGACTTATACCAAAATGGAACTGTGTAGATATGTTAGATAAATATGGCCTTTGAAATGATGGGTGCGTCTGAAGTGAAGGGTACGAGAGAGGTAATTGCCTGGAGGTCTGACAAGGTGAATGGTATTTAATATGGTACTTAATGTGGTACGAGCGGTGAGGGTGTAGAGAAAGAAAGAAGGATGAAAGAGTGTGTATATCTGAAGGAGGCAAAGTTAAAATGAGGGTATGCTGTTGAAATGCATGGGGGGAGGGAGGCCGAGGCGGCCCTGCAGTGTACATTTGGGATCCAGACCTCAGCTAAAGGTGCTGAGGATAGGGGTGAAGAATTTTAAGGGGCAAGGGGATAAAGGGGGAAATAGGGGAGGGAGAGGGAGAGGGGAGGGGGTGAGGCAGGGGAGGGAGGAGGGTAGAAGGGGGGGGGTAGAGGGGGCGGAGTGGGAGGGAAGAGGAGCAATTTACAGATGGTACGAATGGATGGGTAAGGCCTGTAGAAAGGAGATTCGACTACCTCAAATGGAGTAGAAAGGAAGGGCGGGGGTTGAGGCTGGGCAACCCCGCACAGAGTTAAATACAGAGGACCTAGAATTAAGAACCAGAATGCCATACCCAAAGGGGTCATGATTTACGCATAATAACTTGGAACGTGGGTGGGTTGAGTACGCCTATAAAGCGCACAAAAATTCTGCAAGCATTAAAAAGGGGGAAAACCCACGTAGCATTTTCACAGGAAACACACTTAACAGCTAAGGAGCATGCTAAGCTAAAGGAGGATTGGGTAGGGCATGTATATGCTGCATCTTCGGGAGGGAGGAAGAGGGGAGTGGCGATTCTAGTGAAAAAAGGAATTCAGGTAGAGGTACTGAAAGAAGAAATGGATCCGCTGGGAAGATTTTTGTTCTTGCATGTAAATTTGAATAGGGAGGAACTTATCCTGGGCAAAATATATGCCCCTAATGTATATGACCATCATTTCTTTAAGCAGCTTATTCAGAAGATTGGGAATGCGCCCAGGGCGCCGGTGATACTGGCAGGGGATTTCAATTGTCCGCATGACCCTGAAATGGATAAGTCATATGGGAGAGAGAAAGGGGGATGGAGCAAGAAAGGGGTGAGCTATTTATGTAGGATGGGGGGATTGGTAGACACCTGGAGAATGCTACACGAGGGGGAAAGAGATTACACACATCTGTCGAGAGTGCACCAGACCTGGTCCAGCATTGATTACATGTTAGTGTCAAAAAGCAATTTTGGGAGGGTGGTAAACACGGAGATTGAGCCCATTATTGTTTCAGATCACGCGATGGTACGAATGGATTGGAAGGGGAAGGGGATGGGGGGGCGTAGATGGTCTTTCCCTAGGCATATGTGGTGTAATAAAGATTTTCAAAAGTATTTGGAGCAAAAATGGGAGGAAGAATTTAATGAACAATGTGGACAGTCGGTGGCCCTGTTGTGGGAGGCTGGGAAGGTGGTGATGCAGGGACATGTCATTGCATATGTGGCAAAGGAGAGGAAAAAGATCAATCAGGACATTTTGAACCTGACGGAACAACTACAGGAATGGAAAAAAGTAGCTGCGAAGCAGCCGGGGTGGAAGCATACGAAGGCGTATTTGGAATCGCAGCAGGAGTTAAATAATCTCTTGCAGGAAAGAGCGGTTTACAGTATGCATTATTATAGGCATCAGTTCTTTAGATACGGGAACCGCACAGGTGGACTTCTAGCCCGATTAGTGAAGGACTGGGGTAGCACAAAAGTGGTAACAATACTGCGAGACAAAGACGGGGTGAGGCAAAATGAAGCCGAGAAGGTAGTGGGGATTTTCCGGCAATTTTATGAAGATTTATACACTCCGGATGAGGAGGATAGGGTTCAGGAACAGGACTTCTTGAATGGGATTTCCCTGCCGCAACTGTCACCGGTGGAGCTAGAGGAGTTGAATAAGCCTATCTCAGGAGGGGAAATACAGAGGGTCATTAAGGAAGGGAAACCGCACAAAGCACCAGGACCTGATGGATATGGAGCAGAATTTTACAAAATGCTTGAGAGCAGTGGTTCCTACGCTGGCGGCTGTGTATGGGGAGGTGCTGGAGAAGGGAACTTTCCCAAGAGATATGCGTACAACATCCATATCTGTTCTCCATAAAGCAGGGAAGGACGCTGAGGATCCAGCGTCGTATAGACCGATATCTTTAATTAATTATGATATGAAGATATTAGCTTCCATTCTGGCTAAGAGACTGCAGGTGATTCTCCCGAGATTGGTAGGGCCACACCCGTCGGGTTTTGTGAAGGGTAGAGAGGCACTGCTAAATATAAACAAAGTCCTGTTGGGAATGGAGAGGTGTGAGCAGCAAGGAGCACCACTGCTATTGGTTAGTCTGGACGCCGAAAAAGCATTTGATAGTCTCCTGGAAATATATGTTTGAAGTATTGCGTAGATTTGGGTTTGGTGGAGCATTCTTGGGGTGGATACAAGCACTCTATACGGAACCATTGGCCTATATAGTAGTGGGAGGTGAGAGCTCGAGTCCCTTTAAGTTAAGGAGGGGGACGAGACAGGGATGCCCTTGTCACCCTTGCTATTTGTACTGCAACTGGAGCCATTGTTGAGGAAAATATTAGGGCAAGAGGAGATAAGAGGAATTGAATGGTGGGAGGGGAGAATTAAAGTAAGTGCATTCGCGGACGACATGTTATGCTTAACTAACCCACAATGCTCTTTGGAAAGGGTGTTGCAGGGGATTGAATTATTTGGCTCGTTCTTGGGATTGAAAATAAACAGAGCCAAGTCGCTTGTGTTGGATGTTGGAAATAAAGTGCTGAGTAAATGGATAGGGACCTTCCCATTGGTATGGGCAGCAGGTCAAATTAGGTATCTAGGCATACAAATACCAGAAAAGACAAGTCAACTTTACAAGGTGAATGTAGGGCCAATGATGGGAAAGGACAATAGAAAGGCTAAACAAATGGAGAGACCTTCCTATTTCATTGAAGGGGTGTATAGCCCTCTTTAAAATGGTAGAGCTCCCCAGATGGATATATTTGATGAGACATGTTCCTATATGGATACTTCGGAGAGATATGAGACGACTACAGAGTCATTTATCCAAATTTTTATGGAGAGCGCGGATAGCGTTAGACTTTTTGATGGGGCCTACAGAAGAAGGTGGGGCGGGCTTGGTATCTTTGCGAGAGTACAATTTGGTCTGTCTAATGCAAGCCCTCCGGGAGTTGGTAACAGGCGAAACGGAAACAATCCCGATTGAATTAATAGATGACATGTCCGAGGCACAGCATAGGATGTATTTACTGCACAGATCAAAAAAGGAATTGCCACTAGCGTGGCGAGAGTCAACGTGTTTGCTGGTAATAAGGCAAGCATGGAAAGGTGTTAAGCCAGTTAAAGAAGATCAATTGGAGGAGTACGGACTGTCTCCCAATGGGGGGGGGGGGGGGAATGTAGATCTATTGCCGGGAATGCAAGGGACGGCAGTGCGCAGGTGGGCGGACAGGGGAATGCAATATATAGGGCAAATGAGAATGGAGGGGTCGACCGTCATTGACTCCTTTCAATCTTTACAGGGTAGATACTATTTGGACACCCGAGACTTCTATTTCTATTTGCAAGTGAGGCACTATATGCAAAGTCTCCAAAAACAGGATAGCGCCTACTTGAGTGGAGGGGGAATGTTAAAACTCTTCCAAGCATTAGAAGGGAAAATCACAGTACAGGGATTGTGGGCAGAATTAAGTCCTGGGAAAGGAGGGAGGTGGCTTGGGGGTCTTGGTGAGGAAGTGGCAACAAGATAATATACCCGAGGGAACTATAGATCGTCTACAAAAGGGGTTTCAGAAAGTAAAAGAAGTGACGGAGTCAATGCAATTGCAAGAGATACAATACAAGTTCCTATGGAGGGCGTATGTCCATGATGTCTGGGCAGCAAGGGCGAGTCTCTCTTTAACAGATGTGTGTAAGCGTTGTGGGAAAGAGAAGGGTACCTTGGCGCATAAAGTTTGGCTATGTGCTGGTATACAGAAGTTTTGGAAGGGGGTAGGGGTCAAATTGCAGAGATGGATCGGAGGGCCAGTAAATTTTTATCCTGAATGGTGTCTATTTGGCTCGTATGAGGCCGAAACCCCTTTGAAAAGCAGTCAAAGGAAGCTCTGTGAGAAGTGCTTTCTCATAGCGAAACACAGTATTTTGAGGCACTGGCTAAAGTCGAGTTCACCTGGAGTAGGGGGATGGGAGCAGAGCATGAAAGAATTAAGGGGTATGGAGCAGCGTATACCCAGATGATAGGGGGTAGCAGAGGGGATCTATTCCTGCAGATTTGGAACAAGGTTTCGCAGTAAGGGTGGATTTAGGCAAGAGAGGGGAGGGGAGGGGGTGGTGGAGGGGCAGAGGAGGACTTGGGACAGTTCAAATGGCATAGCAGGAAGAGATATCTGTGAAGGGGGAGTAGATGTTTAGTGTGTTAGAATAATAGTAAGCCATAATAATAATAATGATGATGATGAGACTGTTATCCTTGATAGAACTGACATTAGATCTGAGTATGTTATAGGGAGGATAACGTTCACATGTGTACTAGGATAAGGTGAAGTGAATGTGGATGCAGGAGGAGTGAGGTAACTCTTTGAAAAATTTCTGTGTAGAACAGTCTATATGTATGGGAAATTTATAGCTATGTATTGCATGAGGATGGAATGGACTTCTCTAGGGATGTAATGAAAATGATTTTCCAGAATGATGTGTCCTCCTAATAATAATAACAAGACTGTGGGGGTCACGTGATGTGGCGAGCCCGGGAGGTCGCGTCTCTCTTGAGCTCCGGGATCCTCTGCTCCAAACAGGTGAAATTGTGCCTCTTTGAGCGGCACAAGAACGAAAAATCAACTCCCCATAAGTGCGTAAGACCCGAGGAGCCGGCACTGACCAGCCGGGAGAGGATGGCAACCACAGCGAGGACCGCGAGGAGGGAAAAGGACCGCGTGATGGGAGGTCAAAAAATGGCGGTCATCCCCGGTCATGGGGGTCTCACCTGCAGCGTCCCCAATGGTCTCCATGGAAGATATCTCGGCGGCGGTTTCGGGCGCTCTGGCTGCACAGTTTGAAACCCTGCGCAGCAAACTAGACGAAGTGCAAGCCTCAGTGGATGCGGTCGGAGTTCGAATGCAGCAGGTGGAGGCTCGCATCTCGCATACAGAGGAGGAGGTAGAGAGGCTTGTTCAGGAGCTGTCGCAGGTACGCTCCACCCAGAGGGCCCAGGAGGAGAAATTGGAGGATCTTGAAAATCGTTCAAGGCGTAGCAACCTTCGGTTTTTGGGGATTCCTGGCTCGATTGGAGACAAAGATCTTAGACTTTATTTAGAGTCTCTCTCTGCCTCATTGATGGGGGGAGAGGGGGAGACCCCCCAAGTGGTCATTGAAAGAGTGCACAGAGTAGGCCCGAAGAAGTCTAACGATCCCAGGCCTAGGGTAGTGCTGGCGAAATACCTACAATTTCAGCATAAGGAGGCCGTCCTACGGGAGGCTTGGAGATGTGGGATAATTGAAAGAGACAATGCTAAAATCCGAATTACACAAGATTTCTCTGCAGCAGTAAGCCAGCGTAGAAGGGCTTATGCGCCTCTATGCCAGAGGCTTATAGCAGCTAACATCAAGTTCTTGGTGCAGTACCCAGCGCGTTTGCATGTGGTCCATGAGGGGAAACATCGGATGTTCGGCTCAGCGGAGGAGGCCATGTCCTACGTGGATCAGCTGGAGAGGCAGGTCTTACACCTAGGAGATTCGCCTGCAAGAACGCCGTGAGACTGTTGGGAAGGGCGCGCCTGGTTCGGAGTATGGCGTATGAAGGAGAGACCCTGTAGGTGACTGAAAGCCTGGTAATGCTGTCTCACTTCCCTAAGGCCCCTGGGCCTAAGGACTATGGGACACATGGAGGGCCATAAAAGAGTGGTCTTGGGGGGTAGAAATGTCACCCATAATAACGGTAATGTACCTAATACAGTGAGTACTGTTGGGGTGTCACGAATGCTGTTTTACAAGTTGTAAAGGCCTTCTGGCCTCGGGAGCACTGCTTATGGGGAGGGCTGTTGCAGTTCTGTATTAGGGGGCAAAAATGTGTCTTATGCATTGTTAAAACACTTAGTATGGCGATACATGTTGGGGTGGCGGGGATTGTGTGTCTATACTTTGGTTTGCCTATTACAGGGGGGCTGTGGAAGGGGGGGGGAACACTTTGAGTGGAGGGCGGGGGGATCCCGGTCACATCCAATGTGGCAGGGTAGAGGAGGAGAGCAAAGGTGTGGGCAGGTGGGTAGAGGGCAGTGGGATGGAAGGGGTGGGATAGGTAAGGGGGGGGTGGTAGGCTGGGGGGGAGGGGGAAAGGGTTGAGGTACGGGCTGATACAGGGAGACAGAGGAATGCGGGCGTCTTGGGGGGGGGGGGGATAGTCGCATACAAGGCACCCGAGAGGGGCAATTAACAACTTTTGACAGTGTATCCATGGAGAGGCCTCAGGCTGGGGGGGGGCCTTCTCCACCAAAATGAAAATTGTGCTGATGATATGGCTTGACGCCCTATTGATATACTGAAGATAATTTCTTGGAATGTCTGCGGGTTGGGTAGTGTCAGACGGCTGCCTAGGGTGAGAACTTACACAATCTTGACGATGCATATATTCATATGATTCTTGCAAGGTATTGTGGGTAATGTAGTTCTTTCACTCCAAACACAGCTGAAGACAATAATTGAGTTGTGAAACCAGTGGTTAAAGCCAATAAAATACTTCTTTTATTGATGGGGTTTAATTCACCCAGCACAAGTATGCTTGTTAGCAATAAAATGAGGTTACTTGCTTGCAGTGTTTAAATGGATAACATAAAGTCACAAAGCAAATCAGAAAACAACCTTCAGCTTGTCAGGCAATTAGCTAATGTTTTCTTAGCAAATAATTACCAAATAAAAAGGCACAAAGAAATGAATAAACTTTGCTTGTTAGGTTAACTTCTGCTTATTTTCCACGCAGATCCCAGCAGTGATTCTCCCTTGCTCACACACACAATCAGGTGCAGCTTTAATTACTATCAATTGACCAGCTGAAAGCCTTTAGCTGGCTGGCTGCTACTGTGTGAACCCAAATCCTGCTTTAAGAGCTGTTTGCAGTGGAAATAAAGAACAAAGTTAGGTTTCTTTGTGATGGCTGAGGTGTTTGCTCACAGAAAGCTAGCAATAGCATTTAGATAGAGAACAGTTCATGTAATGAATAGTTTCATCTGCTGTATCTCCCCCTTCATCAATCAGCATAGGGTCACTATCATACATTGGCACAGACGAGTCTTTCCATAAGGCACTATCATGAGAATGCTTATTCCCTTGCTGCCATTCACTATTATAGATAGGGTCTGGATCAGTGTTCATATCTGAGCCTCTCCTGCTATCATAATTCCTCTCTGTATATCCTGGCCAGTATGTAATCCAGTTCTGATGTCCAGCCTTCCAATCTTGATCCCTGGACACTGGATCTTCCCTCACCTTTTGGCATAGGTCTGAAAGTCCTTTCCACGTGCAGTCTTCTCTCTTCTAGGTAGCCACTGGTGATTCCTATCTCTGCCATTCCATTCCTCTGGCTGACTCCAGTCCAATGGACTCTGCTGGCATTTGGAATACCTCCCAGTATAGGTACTGCCTTGGAATCTCCCAGACCTTCCAATGGGCTTTCTTCTCTTCCTTCCAGAGAGTTTCCTTCTTTCTCTATCCGCTTGGCTTGGCTTCTGTTTCTCCAGGTGATACTGGTGCTTGAGCTTGAAGTTGTTGCTGTCTCCTTTCCTGAAGCTGTTTCTGTAGCTGTTATCTGAAGAATAAGCTCTATTCTTATTCTGTCCTAATGTGTGCTCCTCCCTAACACAGCGCAGCTGTGTTGAATCAGGCCCTGCCCTTTGAGATGAGTGCTTAGGGATTACCTCATAGCTCTCTTGATTGCACACACGTTTTCTCACTTCAGCCCCTCTCATGGCTGCTGGAAACCTGGTGCATTCTGGGACTGGTAGTCTTCTATGTGAAAACTGTTTTCTTGCTTCTACCAGAACTGACAGGTTGCTTGTTCAGAGTCACATCATCTTTTCCACAGCTCCTACCTGAGCTATGATAAGCTTCCTTATCACAGTAGCCCGGTGAAGAGATATAAAATTTTGAAGGCTCTCGCCAGACAGCAGTGCGATATAGCGCTACAAGAAACCCACCAGACGGCCGAAGAGCACAGTAAATTGTGTAGGGATTGGGTGGGCCAGGTATGGGGAGCCCCGGTGGTAGGTAAAAAAGGAGGAGTGGCCATTTTATTTCACAAACGAGTCCGCTTTGTCCTGGACAGGGATGTTGCTGATCCTAACGGACGCTTTGTACTGTTGCAAGGAATATTAGAGGATAGGAAGGTAATTTTGGGGGATCTGTATATCCCCAATGTCTTAGATCAGGATTTATATCATCGTTTGGCAGCGAAAGTGGAACAGTTGGCGGAACTCCCATTGATCCTCGGAGGGGATTTTGAGGTCGGTATGGATACTTCTAGAGGGGTGGGATCACGGGAGAGAACTCTGACGGCCCGGGTGCTGCATAGGTTTCAGACTAGATTGGGGCTAGTAGACCCTTGGCGACTGCTCCACCCGTCAGAAAGGGATTTTACCCATCAGTCAAGGGTCCATGGTACCAGTGCGCTGATAGATTATCTTTTGATATCAGAAAGCCTTTTTTGTGTCAATAGGCGAAGCACAAATTGGCCTACGGAGATCTCCGATCATGCCCTGATCTGGATAGATCTGCATTGGGGTGGGAGGGGTCCCGACTCCACTCGCATTTGGCGGTTTCCCATAGAGCTGTATAAAGATACTCAGTTTACTCAATTTCTTCGCCAACGATGGCGGGACTTTGAGGTGACGCACCAAGGCCATCAGGATGACCCGGAATTGATGTGGGAGACCGCCAAAGTGGTGTTGAGAGGTGCCATAATTGGGTATGTGGCACGGAGGCGGCGGTTGATGGTGGAGCAAATAATCAGATTAGAATAACGTGTAACACAGGAGAGCCGTGCTAGTGGACTCCGCCCCACGATGCAGAATAAGAAGAGATTATGGGAAACTCAAACGGTTTTAAATGAGCTCCTGCATCAGAGAGCAAAGAAATCGATGTTGTACTACCGATACAAGCTATACTGTTTTGGAGACAAGCCAGGTAAATTATTGGGTCGATGTCTGAGGGACTCATGGGGAGGGAAATTAGTTGCGGCCGTTCAGGATGCCCGGGGGGTTCTTCGGAAAGGCCGGGGGGAAATAGCGGCGGTTTTTCAAGATTTTTTAAAGAAGTTATATACCGCGGGGGAGGAGTCTCCCAGTAAAATGGAGCAATATTTGCAGCCTATTACCCTGCCCAAATTGAGTAGTGACCAAAAACAAGAAATTCCAGGAAAAAACAAAAAAAACCCCTAAAGCAAAACCCTGGTGCAAAATACTTTTTTTGTCGGAATATGGCAACAAAGTACCGGGAATTCAGTCCAGGTACCACTGTGGCAATTCCTTTTATTAAAGATGTGGATAAAAATTTTTTTCAAAATCCAAAAGACTTAGCTTATATTCGTGCTGCTCCTCGCACTGCCAAATTTCGCCAGCCAAAACTCAATTGCGACGTGGTTCCACGTTTCGGGTGTAGTATCAAATATAAAGAACTTAAACACCCTGCTTCAGGCCCATCCACACTGGCAAAAGTTCAAAACTTTTGCCAGTGTGGATGGGCCTGAAGCAGGGTGTTTAAGTTCTTTATATTTGATACTACACCCGAAACGTGGAACCACGTCGCAATTGAGTTTTGGCTGGCGAAATTTGGCAGTGCGAGGAGCAGCACGAATATAAGCTAAGTCTTTTGGATTTTGAAAAAAATTTTTATCCACATCTTTAATAAAAGGAATTGCCACAGTGGTACCTGGACTGAATTCCCGGTACTTTGTTGCCATATTCCGACAAAAAAAGTATTTTGCACCAGGGTTTTCCTTTAGGGTTTTTTTTTTGTTTTTTCCTGGAATTTCTTGTTTTTGGTGGTTATATTGATTTCAGGGGGGTTTAGTATTTAAGGAATCAAATTGAGTAGTGAGCAGAGTGCGCGTCTGGGGCAGCCTATTACTCTCCGGGAGGTGCAACAAGTTATCTCGACGGCAAGTGGTTATAAGTCACCGGGCCCACATGGGTTCGGGGCTGAATTCTATAAACTTTTATCAGAGATGTTGAGTCCCTTATTAGTAGCTATGTTTTGTCAGAGAAGGGAGACAGGCACCATTCGCTGGGGTGGCAACCAGGCACATATTGTGCTGATACCTAAGCCGGGAAAGGACTTGACTTTGACGGCTTCCTATAGACCTATCTCTTTGCTGAATTTTGATTCGAAGTTGATGGCCAAAATATTGGCTGATCGGCTAGCAGAAGTATTGGGAGAATTAGTACATGATTCCCAAGTAGATTTTGTTAGGGGAAGGTATGCGGTACGTAATCTGCGCAAAATCCTAACTTAGAGTAGGTGCATGAGCAGCACCTGCAGTCGCTTTTAGTCAGCTTTGATGCTGAAAAAGCATTTGATCGGGTCAATTGGGGTTACCTGCAATATTTGCTCCCATTGTATGGCTTGGGGCCGTCTTTTTGTGAAATGGTGAAGATCCTCTACGTGAACCCGACGGCTAGGGTTTTATGTAATGGCATGTTGTCGGAGTCTTTTCCACTGGAAAGAGGTACAAGACAGGGCTGTCCTCTATCCCCGCTATTGTTTGTTCTGTCGTTAGATCCCTTAATTCGGAGGATAGAGCTCGATAATAGAATATGTGGAGTGCGTATCGGTTCACAAGGGTTTAAGGTGTCTGCTTTCGCAGACGACCTTTTGGTACATGTGCTGGATCCTCGGGAGTCTTTACCTCGCTTGTTGGTGGAATTTTCAAATTTTGGTAGCTTTGCCGGACTCCGTATTAACGCAGATAAGTCCGAGGCCCTAGATGTCTCCGGTCAACTTCAGGGACGATGGGGGGGGGGCCTTTCCGTTGAAATGGGCTACTAATCAATTTGTATATTTGGGTATTGTTTTGACTCGGCTGACACAAGAGTTATATGCCTGTAACCTTGAGAAAATTATGTCTCGGTTGCGGCTGCAACTGAGAGCCTGGAATCCTCTTCCGTTATCTTTGCTGGGAAGAGTGGCGGCGGTAAAAATGGTGGTCCTACCGCGGATTTTATATTGGTTGCAGACTCTACCGGTATGGCTGCTGCGTAGGGACTTACGCCTTATAGAGAAGGAAATACAAAGGTTTTTGTGGAAAGGGGCTAAAGCTCGTATACCATTAGTTCGTTTGATGGGCCGATGGAAGGCAGGCGGCGTTGGACTTCCTGATCTTTGGCTGTACGCGTTGGCCTGTCAGGCGTGACATCTTGGTGATTGGTTAGGGGGGACCGAAACTTATACGCCCAGGGCTTTAGAAGAAGCCTTGGTAGCCCCTCACACGGTACTAGCAGTTTTACATATGGAGAGTAATCGGCTGCCTGTCGATGTCAGGCGGAGCGGACTGATAAATTCGATGCGACATACGTGGAGACAATTGAACGTATACTGGAAACGGCGCTGGACAACATCGAGTTGGCTACCATTGCAAGGCAATGCGTGCTTTTCCCCAGGTTCCGAGACCAGTGTGTTTCGAATTTGGAATGAGAAGGGAATCCGGAATATTGGGCACGTTGTGGATATATCTGGGAAGTGCAAACCGTTCTCTGTGTTATCAGTAGAGTATGATCTGCAGCCGAACCATTTCTTTGCTTATATGCAGTTGGCCCATTATGTGGCTGGTTTGCCGGTAGAGGAGCTTATGGTTGAAAGATCGGTGCAGATTTTAGAATTTTTTGACCTTGGGGGGGATAGTCCCCCATCTCTAGCTCGGCTGAAGGCTCGGCTAGAGTGCTATGGAGTTAAACCGGAGTATGGGGGCGTGGAGAGGGTGTGGGCGCTAGAATTGCGCCGGGAGGTGCCACCTGGCTCTATCCTGCGGGTTCTAGGACAGATCACTGACCTGGCGGAAGGGGCACGCTGGAGAGAAATCCAATTTAAGTGCATAACTCGGGCACATTTCTCACCGAGGAGAGCTCTGCGTAGTCGTCTTACTGTGGACGGGAGCTGCCCCAGATGCGCGGAGCCATTGGCTAACTTGTTACACATGTGGTGGGAATGTAAGTGCATTAGGCCATATTGGACACGGATCAGCAACTGGCTAGCGGGGCTGCTACACCAGCGGATTCCTTGGACGGGCTCGTTTGTGGTCCTGGATCAACTGAACCAGGATCTCCCTAGGGGGAGGTGGGCACGGCGGTGGGTGCGCAAGGCATGCCTGGTGGGAAAAGGCCCAATCCTTCACAGATGGCGAGAGCCGAATCCGCCGTCCTTTTGGGAGTGGCGCAATAATTTTCACCAACTGATGTTAGTGGAGCGATGGAGGGCTAGGGGTAACCCACAGAAATGGTCCACTTTCATGCTGCTGTGGGGAGCCTTATATTCAAAATTTGGGCCCATGGTGCCGTAATGAAATATTGCATGTGGGACATTAGGGTAGGGGAGTGCTAAGATGACTAATAGTGAGAAGGGTGGAGGGGAGTGAAAGAGGGGGTGTGACTGTGGCGACTGGGCGGGGGAGGGGGGAAGGGAGGGGGGTTAGAGTATAAAACATACAAAAAATCTTGTCATTGTTATGTCTGGTTATATCTTGGTGTTAGTTCATGCCTGTATTGGTCATTTGCCCCCTGCCGAGGATAAGAGTACACCTTGGTAGGAGGATTGTTGTTGTTGGATGTTGTTGGCATGTATTCCTAATTGATAAATAAAGTTATAAAAAAAAATAACAAGACTGTTATCATAGATAGATTGGACTTTAGATTTGAGGATGTTATAGGGAGAAGAATGCTAACAGGTGTATTAGGATACAGTGACGATCTAAGTAGGGTTACAGAAGGAGTGAGGCAACTCTTTATAACAACTTACATGAAAAGTTATATGTATGTATGTATTGTATGAAGATGGAATAGACACATTTTTATGAAAATAATAAAAATGATTTTCCATAAACCCTAATTTAAAAGACTCCCCGACAAAAGATCAAGAAGGACACAGCACCAAAAGTCCCTGGCAACCCCCAAGACACCCACAGGCACCTCCCAGAACACTACTCAGAGTTTTTGAGCTCTACATCCCAACATTATGGAACGCCCTCCCTCATCACCTGAGAGCCACCATGGATATTACTGATTTCAGGAAATCCTTGAAGACTCACCTTTTCACCGAACATTTTAAACCCTCACAAGTTAACTATAACTGTAAGTTGGCTTATAACAAATGTTAAGAAATAGCCAACTCCTCATGAACATGTATGTATGAGTCCATTCACTTATGTATATAGTTCTAATGCAAATGTAATCAGTTAATTGTTGTTGTAAATAGTTCCAAAAGTTCTATGTAAACAATCATAAAAGACCTCACCCAATTTAGAAAGGAACTTAAGACATACCTTTTCTCCGAACACTATGAAATCCCATACCCCCAAGTCCAACCACACACCATCCCCAAACACTCAAACACAAAGCCCTAAAACCACACTCAACTACCCACACACATACACCCACCACATACCCCCACCACATACACCCCAAAACACTCCCAAGAGATGAAAAAAGGAAATAAATTCCTCCACACACACACATATGAAAGGTAGAAAACTCTGACTACCTATAAAAAGGTAGAAAAACTCTGATCAACACTACGCTACAGAAACTTATTAATGTATATAAAATGTAAATAGTTTTGACAATTAATGCACAGTTATTTGTATAAAGTTACAATGTTAAAAATCTCTGTTAATAACTATTATCTGTATAAAGTTAAAAAATCTCTGTTCCATGTAATGTATACACTAGTATACAGATTTGTTTACTTGTTCCATGTAAACCGCCCCTGATCTCTGGAAGGGGCGGTATAGAAGAAATAGATAAATAAATAAATAAATAAATAAATAAATAAAGTTATCTATGTTCCCTGTAAACCGCTTTGAGAATTTGAAAAGCGGTATATAAAAAATGTTAAATAAATAAATTCCCGTTTGTATATTTGTCAATCATATGTGGTTCTTCTTCAGGATTTTCTTTCATGAATACAGAACAGAAGCATTTGTTTAGCATTTTCGCGTTTTCAATGTCACTTTCCACAAATCCGTCCTCAGCACTTTTGAGTCTCGCAATTTCACCTCTCTTCCTCTTCTCCTGAATATACCTGAAATTCTCTAAACTTCACATCTTTAACCATCTTTTCTTCCTCCTTTGCTTTTGCTATCCTTATTTCTCTCTGTTAGCTTTACCCTGTATTCTTTTCTGTGTTCCTCTGTTTGTGATCTTCTGAATTTTGTGAAAGCTGTTTTTTGCCTTTATTTGTGCAGCCACTTCTTTGGTGAACCGTATAGATTTCCTTTTCCTCTTGTTTTTATTTACTTTCCTTACATATATATCTGTTGCCCCTTTTACTGTTTCTTTTAGTTTAGCCCACTGCAGTTCCACTTCCCTTATCTCCTCCCACCATGCCAATTTCTCCTTCAGGTGATTTTCCATTTTACTGGTCAGTGTTTTTGAAGTCTAGGACTGAATTTGCTGTGATTGCACTCTGCCTTGGTTTTTACCTCAGACTGTTAGTGCGGGTTATTCCTTTCCCAGCACTATATACCACTTACCCTCGGGATGTCCGTTAATCCTATGGGCTGAGGAATCACCTTACCTTCTCTGTCTGGAATTCCAGGGGAACAAACACACACACTCGCACATAAGTAGTATGTAAGTTTATTCCACAGGTTAGAGGGGCTGTCTCTCTTTTATACATTAACAGAAACATATACATATGTTATCAACTCATCCCCTGAGGCCCACCACAGCTTATCAGTAACTTCACAGATGTTAGTCGTCTCCGTGTAGAACAATCAATTTGTCTTAGCACAGCACATTCCTTTCCATATATAGATATATACAGGATTCCTATTTTCCCTTGCGGGCCTCTTAGTCCTCCTGTACACACACACTTTAAGCCTTAGTTTCCCCTATCAATCCCCCCTTTGGGCCTGCATAGGCCCACTATAAGAACAGCCAAACAGTCTTCTGAAGGACAGTTAAGCAAACATTATTAACCCGAGTCGGGCGTCTTCCAGGAATCCTCCGGTGCACTCTTGATGCGTAAGGCGTGTACCCAGGTCGGATGCTTATCAGTCAGCACGGCTGTGCAAGTAACTGCAATAATCTCCTCCAGATCTCCAAACGGCGGGTCCCACTGGCCCTTCTTATGAAACAGCTTTACCAGCACACGGTCTCTTTGGCGGAACAGGTGCGTCAGTTCTGTAGAAGGAAAAGGAAAAGCATTGTACACTTGTTCAGACACCGTGCATAACTATTTAGCTAGCTGTGTAGCATATTCTTCCTGTGCCAGCAATAAGTCATCCGCCATTATCACCGTTCCCTCGGGCCATTTCCAGGGTAAGGGGAAGGGTCGTCCCATCAGAATTTCAAAAGGAGAGAATCCAGATGCCCCGGGAGTTAGCCTAATCTCTGCCAATACAGCTGGCAGATACACTGGCCACCTTCCTGGGGCGTGTTGTGTAGCCTTTTTTATTTTTTCTTTAATTGTTCACTTCATTCGTTCTACTATCCCTGATGACTGTGGGTGATATGGGACATGAAATTTCCAGTCAATGGCAAACATCTGAGTAATCTGTTGTAACACCTTAGAGGTGAACGCTGGTCCCTGATCAGAATCTATAGAAAGGGGACACCCAAAGTGGGGAATAACTTCCTTACAGAGAATTTTTGCTACTGTTCTAGCATCTTCCTTGGTCGTGGGAAAATCCTCTGGCCACTTTGAAAACCTATCTACAATGACCAACAAATACTTATAACCCCCTATCGATCGTGGCATACATGTGAAATCTACTTGTAGGGCCTGAAACGGGCCTTGGGTTGGGCGTAAATGTTGCAATTGTCCTATTGCTTTTCCCTGCTGAACCTTATTCCTAGCACATACTAAGCATTGACTCAATTGTGATTCCACTAAATGAGGCAAATCTCTGCAAACAAATATTTCCTGTAACTCCTTAAGAACCGTCTTTCTGTTTTTATGCCCTACCCCATGTACTTGACCAATTAAGAGAGGGGCTGCCGCTTTCGGTAGTCCTCTTCGCAGCCACCCCCCCCCCCCCCTTTTCCTGCCAAATCTGTGCTGAATTTAAACTCATATTATGCTGTTCCGAATACATAATATCCTCGGGATCTGCAGCAGCCTGCAAGTGGTGCAGAGGAAAAGAATGTTCAAGAGGGGAAACATAATATTCAGACAATGGAGGATCAAACAAATAATAAGAAACTATCGGCATGCCCTGAGAGATATTATTACTACATAAAAGTTCAATTTGGGCTTGTGCACACTGTTTGGCTGCAAGATCATCAGCTAAGGCATTACCTTGAGAGGCAATAGAAGTGTCATATCTGTGTGCAGTACATTTAATAACGGCGACGACTTTGGGTTTACATAAGGCGGCCAGCAGTTCATTAACCAATTGTGCATGAGAAATTGGTTTACCGTCTGCCGTTTTCCATCCCCTACGCCCTCATAAGAGACCAAAATCATGCACCACCCCAAAGGCATACCTGGAATCTGTATAAATGTTAACACATTTATCAGCAAATAATTCACAGGCTCTAGTAAGCGCTACCAATTCTGCAGCTTGTGCAGAACCATAAGGTAATAACTGGGCTTCATGCAAAATATTTGGGAGTTCTAGAATGGCATAAGAAGTAATGTAGGCGTTGTCTGCGGGACGGACACAGCTCCTGTCCACAAATATATGTGGAGCGTCCGGGAGCGGAGAGGAGGGCAAATCAAAACGTACTGACGTCTCAAAGTTAATCAACTTTAAGCACTCGTGTTCTTCTTGGGGCAACTCGGAATCATCTACTGGGCGCATTAAGGCCTGCAAGGCCAGCATCGGGGTAAAGGCAGCGGATTTCTGTTTAACCGACAACCCTTCAGTAGTTGTTAAAATTACCTCATACCCACTAAGGCACTGGGCTGTCATGTGTTGCGTAGTAAGTTTCTTTAACACATTTAAAACAGAATGGGTAGAAAACAGAATAGTCTCATGAGACAGGGTAATCGGGATAGTCATCTGTACGGCAATAGCCGAAGCCGCCAGGGCTCGCAAACATGCAGGCATACCCTGTACCTGGAGGGGCAGTTTTTTCGATAAATATGCGACTGGGCGCATTCCCCCCACCCCCGTGGTCTTGAGCCAAAATAGCTGCCATAGTTCCTCCCTCTTCCCTTACATATAAGTAAAACATTTTCCCATAATCGGGTAGTCCAAGTGTAGGAGCCGAGATAAGCAGCTTTTTCAAAGTAGCAAATGCAGAAAGCATTTCTTTGGTCCATTCAATAGATGCAGAGCCTGGTAACTGCAAAATAGCCCTTCGCAATATAGAATCCCAATAAGCACAGTCCGGGATCCAAGCACGACAGAAGGATACTAATCCAAGGAAAGCCAGCATTTGTGTCACTGTTGTGGGAGGAGATAATTTTATAATTGCCTGTACTCTGGCGGGAGAGAGCGCCCGGTTTCCAGGGGACAGCACAAACCCTAAGTAGGTAAAACGCTCACAACACCACTGGAGCTTTTTTAAAGAAGCCTTATGTCCATGGGAGGCTAGGTGGCAGAGCAAGGATACAGTCATTTTCACATTCTGTGATTGTTTTAGATTAGAACATAACAACAAATCATCCATATACTGGAGAAGGGTGGAGGAACAAGGCGGATGCCACATTTCAACTGATGTCTTAAGAACAAGAGAATATGCCGCCGGGGAATCAATGTATCCCTGTGGCAGGCAAGTCCAGGTATATTGTTTGCCTGCATGTGTGAAAGCCATAAGAGGCTGCGTGATGGGATCTAGTGGTATACTAAAAAAAGGCATTAGCTAAATCAATAACCGTAAAGCATTTGGCTTCCGTAGGAATAAGAGTAAGTAGCCCGGCAATATCGGGCATCACCGGTGCCAGTAGGACAACAAGCTGATTTGCAGCCCGTAAATCCTGGGTAAAATGGAACCCATCCCCCTTAGGGACGGGATTCACGGGAGTATTATAAGGAGAAACAGTAGGAACTACAATACCTGCTGCAACAAAATCCTAGATCATATACTGCAAAGCAGTTTCCTTAGGGCCAGACAAAGGGTACTGTTGAATACAGACAACAGCTTGAGGATCCTTCAAACGTGCTATGTACGGCATACAGGGGACCAACCCGGCGTCAGTTGGGGAGGTGGCCCAGAGTTTAGGAGGAACCTTAGACAACCCATGCGCCTCTGTAGAAATCATATTTAATAAATAAGGAGAGTGCAAGGCAAAAGAGCCATCTGAATTACTAATAGTTACTGCTTCTAAGCTACACAACAGGTCCCGCCCCAGGCGACTCACTGGACAGGAGGGAATTAATCGTAAATGAATGTGTAAGCAGAACAGTATTGTTACCAAGCGCGGAGACAGACAACGGGGGGTGTAATCCACGTGGGGGTAGATGTTCCATTTATCCCAACTGAGGCAGGACCTGGCATTAAGGGTTCCCTACAAACAGAAGCATGCAACGTAGAGCAAGTCGCTCCCGTATCAGTTACAAAGGAGACTTGCTGGCCATTAATGTACAACGTACAACAAGGGGGCTCCTTTCATCCACCTGTTAACTGAACCCAGATAGGAACCGTTGCCTCAGGGCAGCCCTATGGGTGTTGCGGGGGCTGTTGCCATGTAATAGAGATAACAGTGGTTGCGGGGCTACTAGATGGGGGAGGGAGTGGTGCCGATGGCGTCGCGGGAGGGGGCAAGGCCCACCCCCCTGAGTTGGCACGGGGCCGCTACCTGCCGCGTAGGGGCACTCATTTTTCCAGTGTCCTTGTTGCTTACAATGAGAACAAATCCGATTCCTAGATATTCCCTGCCCTACTCCTCTTCCACCACCCCGCCCACCTCGAAACCGGCCCCGCTGTCCCCTCCACCCCCAAGATTGCAACCACTGAGGCCCCGGGGGTTGATATCCCCCGGGGTAGGATTGCTGGAAACCAATATCCTGCTGCCAAGCATGAGAAATTTTACCTTTCTTAACATCCATATCTGCAAAGCATCCCGCTGCTTCCTTCATTAATATTACCTTCTCTAATTCTGCTGGAGTCATGCTAAACCAAGCATCTATCATTCGCTTACATGCTACAGTCACTTCGGAGCGCATAGCCCCAAACAGCGTCTGAATATACATCGAAGCCATCAGGCCTTCCTGTGATAAACCTGCCTCTTCATTCCAACACTTACGAAACCTTCGCACAAACTGTGAAACTCCTTCCCATGGTTCCTGCACGCATGCAATAGAAGCAGCAAGATTCTGTTTTGCCCCAAATAAACCCTCAAACTCTTCTAACACTTCATCCCACATCTTTTTTATCACCTCGGGATATCGGAGGGGGTAATTAGAATCATCCGGCGTCTCATAAGGATTCGCCAGTGACTTAACTCTAGAAAAATCAAATGGGGTTTCTTCATCATACCCCAGGACACCCTCAATGAGGCGGTAGTCCTGCGCCGTGCACTGCAAACCACGAGTCATACGTTGCAAGTAGTGCACAGTGGCAGCTTGCGTTTTCATGGGGTTTGGGGCATGCTGTAAGATAGAAGAAAGGATGGCGGGATCCAGGGGCTTAACAACAAGCTGGTTACCAATAGGTAGAAAAGGATACTGGGTGTATATATGACCCTTAGAGGGTAGGGTCTCCTGTCATTCTATCACTATTAGAAGTTTTCACGTCATTTGAATCCAGCTTATGAAAGGGGTTATGAGGGCTAAGCCCATCCCTATGAGCCCTAGCCCTACTCTGTTCCTGTTCCCCCCCCCCCCCCCATCTTCGGATGACGGCATCGGAAGAGGGGAATTGGGGGGGTAATAAGGGACTCCGGCGGGGCAAAAGGGACGGAAGGGGAAGCAGCAGTGGACCCTCCGGCCCCCGCTTGCGTCCCCAAACTTCTGGTAGAGACCTCCGGAGATGTCCTACACAATTGGCAATACATGTTGTCCCTGGGCGCGTCCTGCCCAGCAGGGGCGGGCCCAGATTCGGTCAAGCATGGGCTTGAGTGAGAAGGTAGGGCAGGAGAAGGTAGCCAGGCAGCGGGCGGCAGTGGAGGGGAACCGGCAGGCTCCTCCCCCTTGCCACGCACAGCCTCATAAGTGGTACATATCTGCCGAAACATTTTATCTATAGGTAATTCCCAGTGGGTGGGGGCATGCCCCGCCATTACTACCGGGGGGTACGCGGTAGAAGCAGCTGCCGCCAGAACAATATCCTCTAATGAATCAGAGTCTCTGGCTGACTTTACAACAGCAGCCGATCCAACCAGGGATGGGTAAATGGGCTGATACGGGGGAGGGGCCGTGGGCACCCGGGAGGAGGACACTTTGGTTTGGGGCGATTTCGGAGGCAGTTCCCGGGGCGAGTCAAGCACCGATAGGTGCTGACCATTATAATAAGGAGCCAGTTGTATCCATACAGTACCACATTCCTTCATATAAGATTTTGGCCATTTCGGGTCTCTGTAATAAAAGGGAAAAGCTTTCTTATCCCCCAGACACAATCCACGAATCATATCTAAATGCCAGGCAGAGAAGCTACCCTCCCTGGGAAAAGGATTTGAGCTATGTAAACCTTCTGTCCACCCCACCATATTATCCACCCAGGGATCAGTATAATAACACCCTGCCACTCTGGCTACGTATTCCTTCGGCGTCTCCCCATCTGCCGGGGGAGCACCGGGAGGGACCGGGGTATGGCGAGAATAGGATGCCTTTTTAGTTGCAGTTTTAAACCTTATCACAACATTTGGCTGTGCACGCACTCCCATGGATTCTGGAGCGGTCCCCTTACCTTGGAACCCCCCCCCATCCTCTAATTAATATCCAACAATCGCACGCTTGGCCACTTGCTTTCTGCCAACAACTGCCACTAGCGCTATCGCTTCAGGCTGAGGCAGGGGCGTCTTGCCAAGCTCACACAAGCCACAGAGAAGGAAAAGGGTATTACCACAGGCCCAGCAGGACGTCCCTGTTATGCATAGCGCTACCAAAGCGCATTCCCGAGACGAGCTACCAAAGTGACATCAATTTAGAAAGTTTGGAAATCCCAGTGCAACTACCAAAGCTGCAGCAATTTAGGAAGTCTGGAAATCCCAATGCAATAGGGAAATCCTCACTTCTGACACCAAATTGTTATTCCTTTCCCAGCACTATATACCACTTACCCTCGGGACGTCCGTTAATCCTCTGGGCTGAGGAATCACCTTACCTTCTCTGTCTGGAATTCCAGGGGAACAAACACACACACTCGCACATAAGTAGTATGTAAGTTTATTCCACAGGTTAGAGGGGCTGTCTGACTTTTATACATTAACAGAAACATATACATACGTCATCAACTCATCCCCTGAGGCCCACCACAGCTTATCAGTAACTTCACAGATGTTAGTCGTCTCCGTGTAGAACAATCAATTTGTCTTAGCACAGCACATTCCTTTCCGTATATAGATATATACAGGATTCCTATTTTCCCTTGCAGGCCTCTTAGTCCTCCTGTACACACACACTTTAAGCCTGTTTCCCCTATCACAAACCACACTGTGTGATGATCACTGCTGCTCAAATGGGCACCCACCTAGACATTTGACATGCTATCTCCATTGATGAATACTAAATCCAGCATTGAACTTTCCCTGGTTGGTTCCATCGCCAGTTGTCTGAGCAGTGCTTCTTGGAAGGCATCCACAATCTGTTTACTTCTTTCCAGACTTGCAAAAAGAATACTCCAATCCACATTTGGCAGATTGAATTCACCCAATACGATCACCTCTCCCCTCATAGCTACCTTTGCAGTATCAATGATCAAATCTCTATCCATGTCCTCATTTTGAGTTGGAGGCCTGTAGACTATACCAGCGTGGAAGATAGTGCTATCTCCTCTTTCCAACACAATCCATAGTGCTTCTTCTTTCCCCCACATCCCCTGCGTTTCAGCAGCTTTACTATTGATTTTGACATATAGGGCTACTCCTCCTCCTTTTCTGCCTTCTCTATCTCTTCTAAATAAATTATAGCCAGCTATGGCTATATCCCATTCATGCAACTCATTAAACCAACAAACACTAATCCTAAAAACCTCCCATACCAGGTCAAGAAGGAAAACCACCCAAAACTTACTAATTGTCGCAATTCTCAAGGCAAAGAGCAGCCAAGCAACTTTCATTCAAGCCTTTTCCCTATTTGCAACCTCTATCTGGAATTCACTCCGAATGGAGATAAGAGCTTTGGACACAATTATGGAGTTCCATGGTAGGCTTAAAACACACCTCCTCACAGAATAGTTTGGGACTGTCACTTAGCAATACATAAGCCCCGCCAATGTCAAGATATACTACCTCTCGATTCTTCTCCATACCCACATGCCACTCACTAAAATGTTAATGTCTTGTTAATGTTACTTAGATTTCAAAGGTTATAAATTCTATTCAATTTAAGTTATTTGTGAACCGCTTTGACTTTTAGATAAAGTGGTATAAAAAGTTGTTAAATGAATAATTTGAAGATTAACCTCGTAAGAATTAGTGAACTAAAGTAGACAGGAATTGGACACTTCTTTTCGGATAATACACAGTCTGCTACTCAGGACATGAAAATCAGAGAAGAAATAGAGTTGCCTTCATAACCACCAATGCTTTAGCAAGGACAGTAATTTGATATAACACTGTGTGAATGATTGAATTATGTCAATCAGATTGTGTAGCCAGCCCTTCAATATGACCATAATTAAGAAATAAGATATGCCATACTGGTCAGACCAAGGTTCCATCGAGCCCAGTACCCTGTTTCGAACAACAGCCAATTCAGGGCACAAGTACCTGCCAAGTTCCCAAAAAAGGTACATAGATTCCATTCTGCTTATCCCAGGGATAAGCAGTGGATTCCCCTGGTCCTTTTTAATAATGGCTTATGGACTTTTCCTCCAGGAATTTGTCCAGACCTCTTTTAAACCCATTTTTAAATTCAGGTTTATGCTCCAACAACTGATGAAAATGAAAAAAAGGTGGATTGGTTTTATGACCTTATCCAAGCCAAAATTGACAGATCATACAAGCATGATGTGCTACGGGTTATTGGAGACTGGAATGCCAAAGCTGGAAAAGGAAAAGAAGATAATACATTTGGATTGTATGGCCTAGGATCTAGGAATGGAGCAGGTGGTCCTTATTTACTTTTGTGTAACCAACAATCTCGTCATTGCAAATACACTTCTCCGGAAACAAGCAGGAAGTCAGTTCTCACATATGGGTGACATTGGCACTGACGGAGCCCATGCGGAAGCATCTCCCCAGCTTTCAAAGAAAGCCTTTGGGAGATGCACCATGAATACGAGGTCCCCTTCCTGCCCAATGGTGCCATCTTGCCTCAGTATCCTTGTTTCCCCAGAGCCCACCAGGTGCCTGTCCTGTTTCCCCAGAAAAAGTGTTTTTGTCTGTTTTTCCCATACGGGTACTGGTTCCTTTCCCGCCCCGAGCCAGCTCGCCTCGGCATCGCTCCTTGGGTTCGTTTTTCTCTTTTTCTTGAGGTATGCCTCGACTGGTACTTCGTGCCCTATTTTGACCACAGGCCTCGGACCCTTGCCTGGGTTGCAGGGCCCTCCTTTTACCCATGGCCTCCAGCAGCTTCAAAAAATGTGATCTGTGCAGTAAGATGATGTCCCTCACCAACCCACATGAATGCTGCCTCTGTTGCCTCAGGCCGGACCATGATGACTTGAGCTGCGAATTTTGCAAGGCCGTGACTGCCAAGGCCATCAAGAGCTGTCAGCTGCAGCAGGAAAAGTTCTTCCACAAATCCAACTCTGCGCCGGAGTCTCCGGTGACACCACGCTCCAGAGCCCCCTCCAGTACCTTGGTCTCCTGCAATGCCCAAACCACCTCAGAGTCCCACGGTCGCGGGTCCTCCGACAGGAAGTCCCTGGAGGTGGAATGCAGGAAGAGCTCAAAAACCCAGAAGGCCACCTCAGAGGACGGGTCTGGAAAAGAGGGAAAATCCCACATCAGGCCCCAGAGTCCCCCCGCATGAGTCTGAAGGGTCGGAGCAGAAGCAGCCTCACAAGCTGCCCCAGAAGGAGTTATCAGCGTCAGGCGACCAGCCTGGGATTCCCAAAGCCACCCTGGTTGAGGGCTCCCGCTCGACAGAATCGACATCGGTCCCGAAACCATCGGTGCCCGCATCGAAGGTTGCGGAGCCAATTGGCATGGAGACCAGAATAGTGACCCTGGAGCGCAGTGTCTCTGCTCTCCTGGCCCAGCAGTTGGCGCAGATGTCCACTTGCTTCTGTTCATCCGCCCCAACGACTGCACCCTCTACATCGAGGGCTTCCCTGAACATTGAGCCAATCCTCTAGCGCCAACCAGCTTCGAGAGAGCCATCGGCACCAGATGAGGTCTCGGTCCCGTTCCTGTTCCTCGGGGCACAGGTCCTCTCCGACCAGTGCACGCAGCTCTGACTGCAGGTCCTCCGGAGGCCATGGGACTACAGACTTGGACCTCTATTGCGGGAACCACAGAGCCTTGGACTCTTTCTCTGACTTCAAGTCAGACTGGGAAACCAAGGACGAAGAGTCCCCGGACACCCTACGACACCGAGATGTGTCCTTGGACCTGTCTCCTCCGGTGTCCTGGCACCGTTCCCTGCCTGAGGACATCGCCTTTCTCGACTTTGTGCGGGACATGGCAAAGGCGCTCGCGTTCGAGACCGAGGCAGAGGTGAACCTCCACATGGAGGAACTTGAGATCCTCCAGTATGAGACTCCTCCAAAGGAGGCCCTCACAGTGCCTGTTCCTCTGATCCTCGAGCCCTGCCTCCTCCGTATGTGGGAGACACCGCCGTTGGTGCCCATAGTGAGCAGACAGCTCGACTTCATGTACCAAGTGTGCCGAAGTCCAGGTTTCTAGAAAACCCAACTACCTCACAACTTGATGGCTGTCGAGTCGGCTATGCGCTAGCTCAAAAGGCAAAAGACAATCTCCAGGAACAAGCAGGAATAAGTCCTCACATATGGGTACGTCGGTACCGACGGAGCCCGCGCGGGAAAGCTCCCCAGCTTCTTAGAATAGAAGCTTTTGGGACCTCCCACTGCACATGTGCACTGCCTTCCCGCCTTCCTGAACAGCTCTCCTCAGTTTCTCTTTTTCCGCGGAGCCAGCAGGTCGTGTTCCTGTCACCGCTGAAGAAATTGTTATTTTATTTGTTTCTTTAGACCGCGTACCTGCCTTCCCCATACCGATACCGGTATCGCCGGTCTTTTCTTTCTTTCTTTAAAAAATTATAATTCTTTTTTCTTATTTTTTAGCTTTTTGGTCACTTCAGAGAGGCCTCTCGGCCTACTCAATTTCTCCTCATGGAGAAGCCAGCCCCTGGATTTAAGAAGTGTACCAAATGTAATGCTGTTATTTCAGTCACAGACACCCATGACTGGTGTCTGAAATGTTTGGGGCCTGACCATTCCATACCGGACTGCCCATCTTGCTCCCACATGTCTAAACGTGGGCTGCAGAACCGGGCCAACAAATTCCATGTGCTGTTTGCTTCAGAGAATACAGCATCACAGTCATCCAGGTCTTCTTCTCCGGATGGATCTCAGGTAACCAAACCTTCTGTGGGCAAGTCCTCAAAGAGCAAATCTCCTTCAAAGCATCGAGAGGCTCTTAGCTTAGAACTTGAGGACCCTGCCCCAGCCAAACAACCCCGGCGGGAAGTCCAACTTCCAAAAACGCCAATTCAGGGGTCTCAGGTTGATATCGATGCTACGGCCTCGACAGATCACCTGTTAGCCTGCTCTGGGGTACCGGGTCACTCCGGTACCGACATCCAGGCAGCTATGGCGTCCATGGGCGATACTGTACAGTCCATGCAGCAGGCCGTCATGGCTTTCATTAAAGCTGCAACGCCATCGGTTCCGCTTTCAGCGGTTCCGGGCCCGATACCGGTATCGTCCGCCATGCCGGTATCGAGGCCGTCCACCTCTAAACGCAAGTCGGTACCGTATGGGCTTTCGCTCCATACCGGTTCCATACCCGATACGCCCGATATCGATACCGATCGGTACGCGTATCGTGCGTTAGAGGAAAGCACCGATTCCTCTGAGGATTTTCACTCCTCTGATGATTCTGCTGAGTTTTCACTCAACTTACCTGAGGAGCCCTCTTCTCCTAAAAGGAGAATGTCCCCTCCAGAGGATTTGTCCTTCCAGGACTTTGTTTTAGATATGGCTACAGCCCTTTCTATTACCACATCCTCTGAAAAGGAACCCAGATCCAAAAAACTGGATATTTTGGGATACTCAAAGGCCCCTAAGGAGGCAGTTACCCTGCCTATCCATGAAATCCTTCAAGAACAACTGATGGATTTCTGGGAAAATCCTTTGACTTTGTCTCCTTATTCCCGTAGGTTGGACACCATGTATAGGGTCCCTCCTTCTCCTGGTTTCCAAAAGACTCAATTGCCCCACCACTCTATTGTGGTGAAGTCTGCAATGAAGAAGATTAGGAGTACCAAAAGGCACTCTTCCACCCCTCCAGGACGGGAATGTAAGACTTTGGACTCTTTTGGTAGGAAAATTTTCCAGGCTAGTATGCTTATAGCCAGGATTAATTCCTACAGTCTCTATATGGGCATGTTCCTGGAGGAACTTGCCAAAAAGGTGCGGCATTTTGCCCCCTTTATCCCTGAGGATAAAAAGCAGGGTTTCCTTTCCCTAGTGAAACAACTCTTAGAGGTTTCTAAGTTCTCTAATAGGGCAGCATAGGATTCCTTTGAGGGAGCCAGTAGGGCTTCGGGCATTGCTATTGCAGCCCGACGTCTTGCTTGGCTCCAGGCCTCTGATCTGGAACCTTGGGTTCTAGATGGCTTACGTAATCTGCCCTGTACAGGTGAGAACTTATTTGGGGAAGAGTGGCAAATCAAAGCCACCCAGATGGATGCTGAAAATGCCACCTTGGAAAGACTTTCAAAGTCCACTTCAATTCCTACTAAGAAAAAGTCTTTTAAAAGGCCTTACTATAAGAAGGCCAGAGTTGCTTCAAATACTGGCCAGCAGTCTTCTCAACCTCGCTATACTGCTAAGCGTCAGCAATCCAAACAAGCACGAGCTAAGCCTGCAGCAGCTACTGTAGCTCAGCAGGCTCCAACCCCTCAGGGGTTTTGACTTGCTCCTAGGGAACTTGCCACTTCTGGTTCTAACACAACCAGAACCTCTCACCATACCCGGAAGGTTGGTTCACTTTGCTCCCAGATGGGAACAAATCACAACAGAACAATGGACCCTCTCTATCATTCGAGAGGGTTACAAACTTCATTTCTCCAGCCTTCCTCCCCATCATATGGTGAGACCATTCAATTCTCCCCCATCTCTCCTAACCCTGTTGGGTCAAGAGGTTTCCTCTCTTCTTGCCCAAGGGGCCATAGAAGAGGTTCCTCTTCCTCAACAAGGGTCCGGTTTCTACTCCCCTTATTTTCTCATTCCAAAGAAGACAGGGGGATTCAGACCAATCCTAGATCTGAGAGAATTGAACAAATTTCTCTTCAAGGAGAAATTCAAAATGCTGTCTCTCGGCATTCTCCTTCCTTACCTCCAGGGTCAGGACTGGCTTTGTTCTCTAGACCTACAGGATGCGTATACACATATACTCATCCATCCATCCCACAGAAAGTATCTTCGCTTTCTGTTTCAGGGAAAACATTTCCAATACAGAGTACTCCCCTTCGGTCTAGCCTCTGCTCCAAGAGTATTCACAAAATGCATGGCAGTCGTAGCCGCATTTCTAAGAGGCATGGGAATCTTTGTCTTCCCATATCTGGACGACTGGCTCATCCGAGCTCCAACTCAGTCACAGGCCCAGATTTCCCTGGACCACACAAGGAGCCTTTTGCAGTATCTGGGACTGGTAGTAAACCTTCCCAAGTCCCAACTCATCCCTACTCAATCTCTAGAATTCATAGGGGCCCAGTTGGACACCATCACTGCAAGGGCCTACCTTCCACAGGTTCGAGGCCAGCGCCTCCTGAGTTTGGCCTCCCAAGCTCAGTCCAGCACTCACTTGACAGCCAGGGAAATGCTACGCCTACTGGGTCATATGGCCTCCACAGTGCATGTGGTGCCCTATGCTCGTCTTCATATGAGAGCAGCTCAATGGACCCTGGCCACTCAGTGGACTCAGGCGTCAGGAGCGCTCTCAGACCAAATACAAACCTCCGATCGTCTGTTTTGGTCCCTCCACTGGTGGACTTCCACCAAGAATCTGTTGTTGGGGGCTCCATTTCAACCATTGCTACCCCAAGCAACCCTCACAACAGATGCCTCCCAAACAGGGTGGGGAGCCCATCTGCAAACTCTCTCCACTCAGGGCACTTGGTCTCTACAGGAGACCACCCTTCATATCAATCTTCTGGAACTGCGAGCAATTTACCTTGCCCTCAAGGTCTTCCACTCCCTCCTAGCCAACCTCACTGTCCTAGTTCAGACGGACAATCAGGTGGCCATGTTTTACATAAACAAACAAGGAGGGACGGGCTCTCTGTCGCTTTGCAACGAAGCTCTAAGACTATGGGCCTTCGCCAGAGAGCATCAGATTCACCTGCTAGCAGTGTATCTCCCAGGAGTTCAAAACTCTCGGGCAGACAGGCTCAGTCGAGTTCTGCTGCCACACGAATGGTCCCTACATTTGGACCAAATAAACCGAATCTTTCAGGAATGGGGGACCCCGGACATAGACCTCTTTGCAAGTCCGTGGAATGCCAAACTTCCCCGGTTCTGTTCCAGAACTCCGTGTCAGGGAGCTCAGGCTACGGACGCCTTTCTCCTGAATTGGAATCAGGCATTCCTATATGCCTTTCCACCCATTCCTTTGATTCCCAAGACTCTGTTCAAACTCCAGAGGGATCATGGAACTATGATCCTCATAGCTCCACGCTGGCCACGCCAAGTGTGGTTCCCTCTACTTCTACAGCTCTCCCAGGGATCCAAATTGGATCTGGGAGCTGCGCCAGACCTCCTGTCTCAGGAGGAGGGGACTTTGTGGCACCCAAACCCCAAATCCCTTCACCTCAGTGCTTGGTTACTGAAGGCTTAAGCCTTCAAGACTTTCATCTTTCCCAACCAGTGAAAGATATCCTTTCTGCCTCTAGGAAACCCTCTACCAGGCGTTCCTATGCTTTCAAATGGAAACGTTTTTCCATTTGGTGTGCTCAGCAGGGTCTTGACCCTCTGGCACTTCCTTTGAATTCTCTTCTTGATTATCTCCTGCATCTATCCAATGCAGGCCTCAAGACGAATTCGGTAAGAGTCCATTTAAGCGCTATTGCAGCATCCTTGAAACATATAAATGGACAACCTATCTCCTCTCATCCTCTTGTTGCAAGATTCATGAGAGGCCTGACTCTCACTAAACCTCCCATCAGACCACCCCCGGTCGCATGGGATTTGAATCTAGTGCTCGGTCAACTTATGAAGCCACCTTTTGAGCCAATGTTTTCCACCTCCTTGAAATTTCTTTCCTGGAAGGTCATCTTCCTCATTGCAGTCACTTCGGCTCGCCGCATCAGTGAGCTGCAGGCTTTAGTGGCTAATCCACCTTACACAAGATTTCATCATGATAAGGTGGTCCTTAGGACGAATCCCCACTTTATGCCTAAAGTGGTCTCGCCTTTTCATCTTAATCAAGAGGTATATCTACCTGTCTTTTTTCCAGCTCCTCATGCATCCAATGCAGAGAGGAACCTTCATACTCTGGATTGTAAAAGAGCTCTCGCTTTTTACCTTAATAGGACTCAGCCACATCGAAAGTCTTCTCAACTTTTTGTGGCCTTTGATCCTTCCCATTTGGGACTTCCAGTCTCCAAGCGTACACTTTCCAATTGGATTGCTCAGTGTATTTCTTTTGCTTACCAGAGCAAAAACATTTCTCTGGAAGGCCATGTCACTGCTCACAATGTGAGGGCCATGGCAACTTCTATGGCTCATCTGCACTCTGTTTCCATAGATCAGATCTGTCGAGCCGCTACCTGGGCCTCGGTTCATACCTTCACAGCCCATTACTGTTTGGACAAGGACTCCCGCCGGGATGCCTTGTTTGGCCAGGCTGTCCTCAAGCACCTGTTCCATTCCTAAACAACTCCTGCCCACCTTCCCAGAATGGATGCCTGAGATCCATACGAAGATGGCGAACCTTTACAGGGGATCCCATGCATCTAAGCTAGGGAGTCCCCATATGTGAGGACTTATTCCTGCTTGTTCCTGGAGATAGCACAGTTACTTACCTGTAACAGGTGATCTCTGGGAACAGCAGGAATTAGTCCTCACAACCCACCCACCTCCCCTAGGAGTTGTATCTTTTATCTATCTATCTTCCTGTCCTCTCTCTGTTGACTCAGCTATAAACTCGAAACTGAGGAGAGCTGTTCAGGAAGGCGGGAAGGCAGTGCGCATGTGCAGTGGGAGGTCCCAAAAGCTTCTATTCTAAGAAGCTGGGGAGCTTTCCCGCGCGGGCTCCGTCGGTACCGACGTACCCATATGTGAGGACTAATTCCTGCTGTTCCCAGAGATCACCTGTTACAGGTAAGTAACTGTGCTTTCCTCGGTGCCCCCCCCCCCCCCCAGTAGGGAGGCCCAGACCTTGGATGCCCTCGGCCGAAAAGCCTTTCAGGGCTCAATGCTGGCATGCCGAGTCCAATATTACCAGTTGTACATTGGTATGTACCTAAAAGAGCTGGCGATGGAGCACACTGGTTTTTCAGCCAGCCTCGATGGAGAACCTCTCCAGCAGTTCAAGTCACTCACTGGCCTCGGCAGTCAAGGAATGCTCGAAGTTCCTATCCCAAACAGCACACGACGGCTTTGAGTCCTCAGCCAGAATAGTCGCCATAGGCATTGGGACCCAATGCCAGGCATGGCTGCAGTCGTCTGATCCCGAGCAATGGGTCCAGGACAAACTCAAAGATGTCCCCTGTACTAGAGAAAATTCCTTTGGAAAACCCATGGCAGACAAAGCTGCAGAGATAGAGGCAGAGACTGAGTTCCTGATCAGGACCAGACTCTCTAAAAAGACCTTGGTGCAGTCACATAAGAAAGCCTTGGGGAAGAAGCCCTTCTTCCTGAAGAAAAAGGGGGACTTTGGCAATGCCCCACAGTACCAGGCCTTCCCTGTCCCATACGGTCAACAGCACAAGGGGCAAGGGCATGGCCCTCGCAAGCAGAAGACCCTTAAGACCCAGACACCAGCCCTGGACCAGCATAGAGGGAGCTTTTGACTCCTTGGACATGGCTTCCTCTCCCCCAAGAAGCCCTCAGCGATTCACAGGGGGGCGTCTGGCTCTGTTTGCCCACAGGTGGTTCTCCATCACCACCGATTCCTGGGTACTGCAAGTGATCAAAGAGGGTTACCACCTCCACCTGCAACAGACGCCACCCTCGTTCTTCCCAGGAGAACCCATAAGACCTCTCCTTCGCCAGACTCTGCTCCTCACTGAGCTCGTAGGCCTCCTCGAGGACAAGGCGGTAGAGCCAATGCCCAAACATCTCTGGGGCAAAGGCTTCTATTCCAGGTGTTTCCTTATTCCCAAGCGGACAGGCGGCCTCAGGCCCATCCTGAACCTGCAGGACTTGAACAGATTTCTGGTGAGGGAGAGGTTCAAGATGCTCTCCCTTGGAACACTGCTGCCATACCTCCAGCAGGGAGACTGGCTATGCTCCTTAGACCTGAAGGATGCTTATATACACATCCTCATCCATCCCAGCCACTGAAAATACCTCCAGTTCATGGTGGGAGGAGGTCATTACCAAAAAGAGTGTTACCCTGCGGACTGGCTTCATCACCAAGGGTTTTTACCAAGCACCTATAGATGGTGACAGCTGACCTTCATCTCCAAGGGCCTTCATCTTTCTCTACCTCGATGTCTGGCTCATAAGGGGAGGCACATCTGCAGAGGTGCACCACGCCACAGAGCGCCCTATCTATGCCCTGCAGCACTTGGGTTTCATCATCAGCTACCCCAAGTCCCACCTCTCTCCAGCTCAGCATCTGTAGTTCATTGGGGCTGAGCTAGACACCTTCCAGGCCAAGGCCTTTCTCCCTCCCGAGAGGTCAGAAAGCCTTAGGGCGCTAGCTGCAGAGGTGCAGCCTGCATTCTTCTCCGCCTGCTCGGCCACATGGCCTCCACAGTCCATGTGACCCCCATACGCTCCCCTGCACACGAGGGCAGCTCAGTGGTGCCTCTGCTCCCAGTGGGCATAAGCCACGAGCAGGCTTCAGGACAGGGTGAGGATGACCTGCCAGCTAGCAGACTCCCTCAACTGGTGGCAGCTCCCCCACCACCTTCAGGCCGGGATGCCCTTCCAGGTACCCACACCACAGAGGGTTCTCACCACAGACGCCTCCCTACTGGGATGGAAAGTTCATTGCAAAGACCTCCGCACTCAAGGCAGTTGGTGTCTGGTGGAGTCCCAGTTGTAGATCAACCTTCTGGCGATCTGGGTGATAATTACTGCCCTCCGAGCCTTCCGCCACTGGTTGCAGCACCAGCAAGTGGTAGTCCAAACGGACAACCAAGTCGTAACGTTCTATGTCAACAAACAGAGGGTCATACTCCCTCTGCCAGGAGGTTATAGCCCTCCACTCATATGCATCATGCAGCAGGATGCTCCTGCAGGCAGTCTACCTCCCAGGACAGCAAAATGCCCTGGCGGACAAGCTGAACTGAGTCCTCCAGCCGTACCCCAGAGTGACCTCCCTGCTTTTCCGACTCTGAGGCATCCCCCTAGTGGACTTGTTCGTCAACCCGGACAACACGCAGTTGCCCAGCTTCTGCTCCCGCCAGCCCCATCCGACCCGGGTGGCGGTGGATGCATTTCTCATTCCATGGATGGAAGGCCTCTTCTATGCCTTCCGGCCAACACCGCTGGTTGCCGAGCCACTCTTCAAGGTCCAGAGCGACAGAGCGTCACTGATACTAGTGGCCCCCAGGTGGGTGGTTCCCACTACTTTCTCTGTCGGCGGCGTTTCCGATTCCTCTAGGCTGTGCCCCATGGTTTCTGTTATAGGAGGGCAGCTGTCTCCTGCACCCCAATCTGGTGTCCCTGTTGCTCATGACCTGGCTGCTGAAAGGGAGCTCTGACTCCCTTCAACCTCTCATTGGACATGGAGGAGGCCCTTCTGACCCCTCACAAGGCCTCCAAAAGAAGGGTGTACTCCTTTAAGTGGCATCGTGTTTTGGTGTGGTGCGCCAAGAGACTGGTGAACCTCTTCTCCTGCCTGGTGCAGCTGGTACTCTAGTATCTACTCCACCTATCATAGGTGGGATTTAAGTCTAACTCAGCCAGATTGCACCTGAGCACTATTGCGGCACACCACCTCCCTGTTGAGGGTGGCAAGTCCCTCTTGGCTCAACCCCTGGTTTCCCATTTTCTGTGGGGCCCCATGCTGGCCAAACACCCTGTCCGTCTGCCTGCAGCGGAGTGGGATCTCAATTTGATGCTCTCACAGCTCACTAAGCTTCCATTTGAGTCCCTGGCTACCTTGTACTTGTGATATCTCTCCTGGCACTCACATCTGCTCATAGGGTCAGCGAGCTCCAGGCTCTGATGGCAGAGCCTCCCTACACGAGGTTCTACAAGAACAGTGTGGTGCACCGCACACACCCCAAGTTTCTGCCAAAGATGATGTTCCCCCTTCCATCTCAATGAGGAGGTGGTGCTCCCCACCTTCTTTCCGAGGCCTCATGCCAGCAAGGCAAAGACCCTTCTCCATACTTTGGATTGTAAGAGGGCCCTGTCCTATCTGCAAAGGACCCAGGAACATCGCAAAACACTTCAGCTTTTCGTCTCCTATGACCCCAGTCAACTGGGGCTTCCAGTGAACTAGCAAACTCTGTCCACTTTGGTGGCAGACTGCATTGCCCTCACCTATGAGCAGCTTGGGATCTCGCTGGACCACTGGATCATGGCGCACCACGTCAGTGCATTGGCTACCTCTGTGGCAAATCTGTGTTTCGTACCTGTGACGAAAATCTGCCGGGCTGCCACCTGGTCTTTGGTCCATGCCTTTTCAGCTCACTACTGCCTGGAGAGGGAGCCCGACGAGACAGCACTTTCAGCCAGGCCGTACTCTGTAATCTCTTTGGGGTGTAAGCAACTGCTGCCCTCTGACGCTTCTGTGTTCAGGCTACCAGAGTGCTGGTGCCCTGCCAGACACTTAGGTCTTGCGAGAGTCTCTCATTTAGGGCTCAACTGCTGCAGCTCACGGCTCACCTTCCCTGGACACCCATGGCATTTTATACAGGCCTTCGGAAGCCTGTAGCTGGGAAGTCCCATATGTGAGGACTGACTTCCTGCTTGTTCCCGGAAAACACCTGTTACAGGTGAGTAACTACACTTTCTCCGGGATCAAGCAGGAAGTTATTTACTCACCTGTGTTCTCCAGGGACAGCAGGCATGAGTCCTCACAATCCTCCCTCCTCCCCTTGGAGTTGCTTCCTTACTGTATTTTAATTTTTGCCACCTTAGATATGTTACTAGCCTGAGGCAAAATGGCACCCTTGGGCAGGAAGGGGACCACACGTGTGGTGCATCTCCCAAAGGCTTTCTTTGAGAGCTGGGGTGTTGCTTCCGCGTGGGCTCTATTGGCGCTGACATCGCCCATACATGAGGACTAATTCCTTCTGTCCCTGGAGAACACCTTTTACAAGTCAGTAACTATGCTTTTTCAACCAGCCAAAATGATGCCTATATACCTGGACATCACCAGATGGAGAACACCAAAACCAGATTGACTGTATTCTTGGCACTAACAGATTGAAAAGCTCTATTCTGATGGCGAAGATATGGTCTGGAACAGAGGATGATCTCTCCATATACAAAATAAGTATTAAACTGAGGAAGAATAATGAAACTATTCTGCTACTAAAATATGATCTCAAAAACATACCCAGCTGCTTTCAAAGAAGCATCAAAAACCAGTTTGAAATGTTAAATTTAATTGATAGCCAGAAGAACTCTGGACAGAAATCAAAGATGAATCACAGAAGCATCTACTCAAGATCAGAAGGAAAAAGAAATCCAAGTTTCACGATTATGTTATAAATTGTAAATAGTTACTCCTGTTATCCAAGTTGTATCACCTGTTCAACTGTAAACACAAAGTACCATTGGAAATGTGTAATTTTATTGTTCATTGTAAACCGCACTGGTGCTGAATAGTGCAGTATAGAAGAGACTGTAAATAAATAAAATAAATATAAATAAGTGGTTAACTGAATAAACAGTAGTAATAGTATGGAAGAAGAGAGAAGCAAAAAAGAACAACAATGATCTAATGAGGGAACTTAATCATGAATTTCAGAAGGTAGCCAGAAAAGACAAGGATCAGCATTATAGCAACAGCTGCAAAGAAATGAAGAGGAGAGCAAACTCGGAAAAGCAAATACAGCTTTTCAATGAATTTATAAAATGAAAAAGAAATTTCAACCACAAATTAGTATGTTGAAGAATCCTACTGGACAGACATTAACTGATCCAGCAAAGATAGAAGGAGTACACGGAATATTTGTACAGAAGAGACAGTGATATGGATGACACCACAGAGCCTTCAATTTTAGAAGTAGTAATATCAGCCTCAAGGTCACTGTCAAGAAGAAAGGCTACCAGAATTGATGGAATTGCACTAGAATTATTACAAGCTACTGAAGAGAAATCGATCAAAGTGTTCATCAGATTCTACCAACAAATATGGGAAACAGCAAAAGGGTCAACTGACTAGAGAAGGTCAGTTTACATCCCAATCCCTAAGAAAGGAAACTTGACAGACTAGATACACTATCATACAATTTCCGTATTGTCACACTAGCAAGATAATGTTAAAGATTACTCAACAAAGACTGAAACCATACACGGAAAGAGACTTGTCATATTTATTTAACAGTTTTTTTTATACCGCTTTATCATTTCAGTCAAAGCGGTTTACATTGTAAATTCAACTTGGTAATGTACATTAAACAGGGACATTGATAACTTGGATTTTTCTGAGGCAGTGGAGGGTTAAGTGACTTGCCCAAGATCACAAGGAGTGCTAGTGGGAATCAAACTCTGATCTCTTATTTCCCAAGCCAGTGCTCTAACCATTAGGCTATTCCTCCACTCTGTATGTACCAATGGGATTTTGGAAAGGTTGGGGAATGTGAAATATTATTGCTGATGCACACTGGATAATTGAAAAGGCCAAGGAATACTAAAAGGAAGTTCATATGTGTTTTATTGACTACAGCAAGGCCTTTGATTGTATGGATCTTGTTAAAAAATAGAAAGTCCTTAGGTCAATTGGGTGTTCCTGAACATCTAATTGCTCTAATACGAAATCTATACACCAGACAAAAGGCAACAGTCAGGACAGAGTATGATGAAATAGGTTGGCTCTTAATTGGCAAAGGAGTAAGACAAGGCTATATCTTTTCACCCAGGGATGACCCCAGAGTTGGCTCAAGGTGTTGGCACCCTAGGCAGACCTTAAGCCTTCTGTTCCCCCACCCACCTCCCACCAGCTGTCATTATCTATTTAGCTTTGAATGTTCTGCCTTTGCTGCCCCCAAGAAGCTGCCGCCTTAGATACTGCCTAGTTTGCCCGATGAATGGGCTGGCCCTTCTTTCACTATACCTGTTTTAAGATGTTTGTGAATATTAGTAGCTCAGGTTGGCGATCATGATGTTAGATTGTTCTCCGCTTGATAGTTTGATAGCAGACTTTTCATCACCATTCGAGGGGACATCATCCGTGCAGGATTCCAGATAGTAATGTGCTTGAATGCTTGCGTTTGTACTTATATTTGGGTTGGTGGTAACTCAGCACTTTGGTTCGCAGGGATTGATTGGTTGGTTTCCCTGAGGGTTGCTGGGGTGTGGTTGCTATTTGAGTCTTGTTGGTGATGACTCAGCTCTTTGGTCCACAGGTATTGATTGGCTGATTTCCCTGAGTGTTGCTGGAGTGTGGTTGTTCCCGGGCATTGTTGGTGGTGCCTCAGCTCTTTCATCCGTAGGGAGTGGTAGATCAGGTCTATGTCAATATGTCTGTTTTTCGAGTTTGTGATGGAAAAAACAGGCTTCTAGAAATTCTCTCTCTTTTTGTTTGTGCTCATGCTATGGTTTCAATTGTGTGCCAGTTGAATTTGTGTCCTTCTGTGTCTTCATGGATTGAGACTAGGGAGAGAAGTAATAGGGAAGAAGTGACAAACTAGAGGCCAATAAGCCTTACCTCTGTGGCGGGAAAAGTAATGGAGGCGCTCCTGAAAGAACGAGTTGACTTTCTCCAAGGCAACATGGTTTTACCAAAGGATGACCTTGCCAAACAAATCTGATTAAGTTCTTTGACTAGTTGACCAGAGAACTAGATCAAGGGCATGCGATGGATGAGATCTACCTCAATTTCAGCAAAGCCTTTCATACTGTTCCTCATAGGAGGCTTATCAATAAACTCAACAGCTTGGGGATGAGTCCCAAGGTGGTGAACTGGATCAGAAATTGGTTGACTGACAAACAGAAGGTGATGGTAAACAGAACTCACTCTGATGAAAGGAAGGTGATTAGCAGTGTGCCCCAGGGTTTGATCCTGGGACTTTACTATTCAGTGTATTTGTGAGTGATATTGCTGAAAGACTGAATGGAACAGTGTCTTTTTGCAGATGACATGAAAATTTGCAACAGAGTGGAATCCCCTGAGGGAGTGGAGAACATGAGGAAAGATCTACAAAAGCTGGAAGAATGGTCTAATGCTTGGCAGTTAAGATTTAATGTGAAGAAGTGTGGTGTCATGCACTTGGGAAGCAGAAATTCAAGGGAGCTGTAGGTGATAGGGGGCGAGAGGTTGGTGTGCATGGACCAGGAGAAGGACCTCGGAGTAATTGTTTCTGAGGATTTTAAGGGAGCGAAACAGTGTGACAAGGCTGTGGCCAAAGCCAGAAGGATGCTGGGTTACATACAAAGAGGAATTATCAGCAGAAAAAAAGAGGTACTAATGCCACTGTACAAGTCGCTGGTGAGGCCTCCCTTGGAATATTGTGTTTAGTTTTGGAGACCATATCTCGCAAAGGATATAAAAAGACTGGAAACAGTTCAGAAGAAGGTGACCAAAATGATTTGGAGCCTGCGTCAGAAGACTTATAAGAAGAGACTTGAAGACCTAGATATGTACACTCTGGAGTAGAGGAGGGACGGGGAGATATGATTCAGATCTTTAAATACTTAGAGTATTAATGAACAAACAAACTCTTCCAAAGACGGGAAAGCTGTAAAACTAGAGGGCATAACATGAAGCTGCAAGGGGGTTTAATAAACTGAAAGGCAATGTCAGGAAATACTTTTTCACAGAAAGGTTGGTGGATGCTTGGAATGCCCTCCGATGGAAGTGGTGGGGCAAATTCAGTGACAGAATTCAAAATGTCATGGGACAAACACAGTGGATCCCTTTATAGCAACAAGATAAAAGCAAAATAAATATAACTCTCTCTTATATCTCAACAAATAGGGGTGCCCTATACGGAGCGGTGGATGCACCCCTAAACCAAAGCATGGGGAGGGGTGAACTGCACGGAGCGGCAGGTGCACCTACTCTTGCCACCTTGCTGGGCAGTCTAGATGGACCATACTGGTCTTTATCTGCCGTCATATACTATGTTTTTGTTTGTGCTTGTGCTATGATTTCAGTTGTGTACCAGTTGAATTTGTGTTTTCCGTGTCTTCATGGATGGAGACCAGGGAGAATGGGTCATGTCTTTTGCTGGCTAGTTGGTGTTCATGTAGTCTGGTGGATAGTTTTCTTCCTGTTTGGCCGACGTAGTTCTTACAGTCGCCGCATTGAATTTTGTACACTACATTTGTCCTTTGATCTTGTTCTGATTGTCTTTTCGGTTTTGAGAGGATGCTTCTTAAATGCACCGCTTCTTCATCATGCAACTGTGTACATTGCTCTTCTTCCTCTCTTCAGTGGCTTAACTCAGCAGTGTCCGAATGCATATTGGCAAGCTCCTCTCTCAGCTCATCCATTGCCAGCCGATTCTTAGCCTTGATCTCTCCTTTCAGCTGTGCAAGCTTCATTTTCATCCCCACACTAGTGATGAGGTCACACTGGCTGTTAATGTCTAAATCGCTGGCCTCATCCGATATGGAGTCTGCCATGCTCTCTTGGCCCTCAGCATGTGTATCGCCTATGGAGTCTTTACCATTCATCCTGAGAGAGGATTTTAAATCACTGACTTGATATTTTGCTGTCATAGGTGGGTAAGTATGTGCAGTCAGAAGACTGCACTGCTGGCTCTGATCGGGGGCCGTAGGAAAATACTAATTTATTGCATATCTCTGTGGATCTCAGGGCTCATATGGCCATCTTGGGGTTGACGTCTCTTCCATTTTTGCTAGATATTTAAAGAGAGGACCTGCGATTCAGGCATCAGTTCTGTGCTCTGGGCTTGTTTGTTGGTTTATAGAGCTGGCTGCAGCTGAGTGCACTGCAGAGGAGGTTGTAAACTCAATCCTGGGAAGATAGGTGCTTTTATTGCAGTGAGCCCCATCAACTGATGGGAGTGCACCTGAAAAGGACTTCAGGGGTTATTTTCTTCTAGCTCTCACAAATAGTGAGGTTACGTCAGTCACCTATTTAAGCTGTCTATTGTATGGAAAATATGAAAAGGGTGAAAAAGGCTAAAGAATCAGAATACACAAAGAAGTAAGATTAAAGTGAGACTAGTTTGTAACTCTGAGGACAGTTCTGTCTCCAGGAACAAGCAGAAATATAGTCTTCACATATGGGTGATGTCGGAACTGATGGAGCCCGCACGGGAACACTCCCCAGCATCTAATTGGAAAGGTTTTTGGGAGCACTCCACTGTGTCTGCGCGACTGTCTTCCCAATTCCCTCTTGTCAGTTCTTCATTTTCTGCGGAACCAGCAGGAAGAAAATCCTGTCACCGCAGAAAAACATCTTTGTGGATAGAGCCTCTGCCTTCCTTTCGACGCTGGCAGCATCGAAGACATCGCTGGTTCCTTTATTCTTTTCTTTTACTTATTTATCTTCTTATAAAAAAATTAAAAAAAAGAAAACCTCTTGGGCGTCGACGCCCTTTTTAGGCCTTAAGCCTACTATACCCTTCACATCCTTGAAGGTTTGGAGAAACCAACTAATGGTTTCAAAAAATGTTCTAACTGTGCCAGCATCATTATGGCGACTGACACACATGACTTCTGTTTAAAATGTCTCTGCCCAAACCACCAGCCAAAAGACTCTTCCCTCTGTCAGAAAATGACACGGAGAAGACTACAAAACCAGGCTTCTAAATTTGGAACACTCTTTGCTTTGGATGCGGTATCGATAGCGTCCACTTCGTCGAGGGTCCTCCCATGGAACTCGGGTATCTTCGAAGTCCAAGCACAAAGCGAAGTCTGACAATACCTCCAGGAGAAGATCTCTCTCAAAGCATCGAGACCCCTCAGATGTTGCCTCAGAGGCAGATCGGCCCCGGCAAGAAGCCTTGTCCTCCAAAACCATTGAGGGGCCCCAGGATGCTCCCGAGGCCTCAACCTCCGGAAAGCTTCTGGTGCCATGCTCTGGGATGGTAGCATAAATACCCATCATTGACACCCAAGCATTAACATCCCCGATAGACCAGCACATACTGGCCATCGAGCGGAGCTTGGCAGCCCTTCTTGCAGCCTCGGTGCCGATAAAACCCTTGGCTGCAGGACACTGTCCCGTCGATATCGGGTTACAGTACCAACATTGACACTGGTTCTGAGCATAGCATCAGGGCTGCTGCAGATGACAACATCGCTCCCACCCATGCCCTCCCTTGAAGCTCTTATCGATTCCAGTGGCAAACCCATGCGTCTCACTGAGCCAATACCTCGGAGCATCAGTACCAGAATCTAGCTTATGGTGAACACTGTGCCCGTCGATACTTTGAGTCCCCTGATTCCGATTTCCCAGTTTCAGATATGGAGTCACTCGATTCTTGGGAGCCCCAGGACCTACCTTCGGAACCTTTCTCGCCTCAACAGTGATGCATGCTGCCTCCGGAAGATATGTCCTTCCAGGAATTCATTTGAGACATAGCCAAGGGTCTCTCTACCATGGTAATATCGGAGAAGGAGCCAAGGGCAGAGGAATTAGAGATCCTTTAATACTCAACAGCACCCAAAGAGGCAGCCACCTTACCGGTGCACCACATCCTTCATGACCGTATGCCCCAGATGTGGGAGATGCCTCTCACAGTCTTACCTCAAAGTCAACATCTTGATACCATGTATTGAGTACCAGAATGTCCCGGCTTCCAAAAGACATAGCTTCCCCACCACTTCATGGTGGTTGAATGGGCAATGCATCAAATCAAAAGCTCGAATACTCACTCCTCTAATCCTCCAGGTAGAGAATCGAGAGCTCTTGATGCCTTTGGGCATCGATGCTTCCAAGCACCCATGCACTCGGCTAGGATTAACTCCTATATCTTCTACATGGGAATTTCCTCAAAGAGGTCTCCAGGGATCTCGAGGATTTTGCCGCTCCCAAATGATAATGGGCAGATTATCTTGCCTTAGTTAAGCATAGCCAAAATATAGTGAAGTTTATCAACAGGGCTACTTTCGATGCTTTTGAATGCGCACAAGCAGGACCTCAGCAATATGCATTGGTGCACATCGAATTGCATGGCTTCAGGCCTCAGATCTTGAACAGTGAGTTCAAGATAAGCTGGGCAACATACCTTGCACAGGGGAAAACCTCTTTGGCAAAGACTGGCAAGATAAGGCTCTCAATAAGAGTCAGAAAATACTACTCTAAAGAGACTGTCCAGAGTGACAGCTGACCCTGCTAGGAAAGGCACCTGCAAAGAAGTCTTTCTACAATAATAATAAGAAATTCTTCTCTTCTTATCCTCCTGCTCCTCAATACCAGGGTCAGACCTCACAGAAGAGGCAGCAGCCTCCTAAATAACAAAAGAAGCCACAGGTGGCTAAATCTCATCCAGCTCTGCAGCCACAGTCTGCGCCTATTTTTGGACTCTTTCCTAGAGAACAATGCCACCCTGCCTCTGGAAGACCCCCACCCCTTCCACATTGCAGGCAGATTGTGTCACGATTCCCATAGATGGAACCTCATCACCTCAGAGAAGGGGGATATGCACCATAGCCCTGGAAGGGTACAGACTTCATCTACAAACTCTGTCCCCCTACACTTTCACAGGGAAATATCAAACACAAACCCCACTTACTGCTCTTCTACAGGATGAGGTGTCCTCTCTTCTGTCTCAGGGTGCCATAGATGATGTCCCAACAGGGAATAGGCTTCTACTCTCCATACTTTCTTATTCCAAAGAAAACCAGAGGGTACAGGCCCATTCTGGACCTCAGAAACCTCAAGTTTCTAGTCCCTGAAAAGCTCAAGTTGATCTCTCTCAGGACTGTTCTTCCCTACCTCCAGAGTCGGTATTGGCTCTGTTCTCTAGATCTTTCTCTTTATTATCATATTTGATTGACCGCCCAGACCCGGGGCATCAGAGCAGTGTACAATAAAAAGCAATAAATACTGCTAAACAGAGAAAAGAAGGCCAGTGACATGACAGGACAGCAAAGATAACAGGGCACACAGAAAGAGAAAGAAAAAAATGTTATGCAGCCATAAGAAGGAGAGGGAGAAGGGGAAGGGTATGTTGGGTGAACCTAAGTGGAGGGGAGATCAAAGGCAATGCCAAAGAAAATGGGTCTTCAGCATTGCCTTGAATCGGGGAAAAGACTGCTCGGCACGGAGGGTGGATGGCAATGAATTCCAGGTGGCTGGATAGAGAAAGAAAAATGCAGAGTGGCGAGTAGATTGCAGTCGGGCACGTGCCGGTGAGGGTAGGGACAGGCGGTTGTTGTGGATGGAGCGGAGGGCACAGGACGGGAAATGAGTGTGCAGTAAGTCAACCAGATATTGTGGTGTATGAGAGTGAAGTGCCCAGTGCACGGTGATAAGAACCTTATACTGAAACTGGTATTGAAGAGGGAGCCAGTGCAACTTAAAGAGGAGAGGAGACACATGATCCGTACAGGAGGCATGTGCAATAAGCCGGGCGGCAGTATTCTGTAACAACTGTAAACGGTGGAGCTGATAATGGGGAAGGCTGGCCAAAACAGAATTACAGTAGTCGAGTTTGGATAGCAAAAGGGATATTGTAAGAGTTACCAGGGATGTCTTCGGGAGGACAGAGCACACTGTACTTAGCTGTCGTTATGTGAAAAAAGACCTGCGCACGACAGAGGAGATATGTTGGTGGGAAGAGTCAAGTACAAGGCCCAAGTCCCGGAGGGTCGGCATCAGGGGTATAGTGGTATCAACGAGAGTGGGGGGAGGGACACCAAAAGTGAACCAAATGGCTGCTGATTTGGTAGGATTTAAGTGCAGGTAGTTTGAAGATAACCAGGATGAAACACGGGCCAGACATGTATTTAGGGGTCCAAGATCTGGGGAAAGAGAACTAGTACGGAAAAGAAGAATATCATCTTTTGCATAATAGTATGCCGAAAGTCCAGATTGTTGAATAAGTAAAGTCAATGGTGCAAGAAATAGATTGAAGAGCAGGGGTGACAGCACAGAACCTGGTGGAACACCACATGGGAGCGGTGTAGTGGGTGAGGCAGAAGAACCAATGTGGATCAAGGAGTGCGAGGTCAAAAAAGACCGAAACCACTGATGGACTATGCCACAGATCCCAAGGTCATAGAGACGAGTTAGGAGAGTAGTATGATCAACTAAATCAGATGCAGCGGAGAGATCAAGTGATAATGCAATAGAAAAATCACCCGACTCGTGTGCCACATGCAATTCATTTAGGAGAGCGATGAGAATGGTTATGGTTAAGGCATTTGATATACCACCCTTTACTTATGCATCAGAGTGGTTTACATGTATATACTAATAGGTACTTTTTTTTATTCCCTTGTCCCCAAAGGGCTCACAATCTAAGTGTACCTGAGGGAAACCAGACTGGGATGAAGGGCCAAGGTAGAATCAAGGTGTGATGATAGCTGGGAAAAGACTGCCTTTTCCAAGAACTTAGATAGGAAAGGAAGGTTAGAAACAGGATGCCAATGTGCTAGAAGGGAAGCATACACACATATCTTCATCCATCCAGGACACAGGAAATATCTATGCTTCACCTTTCAAGGAAAACATTATCAATAGAGAGTCCTTATTTATTTAACAGTTTTTTATATACTGCCTTTGATCCAAGGCGGTTTACATTGAACAGCAGCACATAATCTCAAGAGAGATTTCTTTCCTTCGGACTCACCTCTGCCCCAAGAGTCTTCAGAAAGTGCTTAGTGGTTGTAGCTGCTTATCTAAGATCTCTGGGGATATTCGTCGTCCCTTAATTAGACTAATGGCTACTAAAAGCAGACACCTTCCAAGAGGTACTGTTTTCCTTGCATCATACCATCACAGTATTTATTTATTTTATTTATTTAACAGATTTTTTTATACCGCTTTATCATTTCAGTCAAAGCAGTTTACATTGTAACTTAAACTTGGTAATGAACATTAAACAGGGACAGTGAAAACTTGGATTCTTCTGAGACCATGGAGGTTAAGTGACTTGCACAAGGCCATAAGGAGTGCTAGTGGGAATCGATCTCTGGTCTCTTGGTTCCCAAGCCAATGCTCTAACCATTAGGCTGCTCTTCCTACTACAACACTAACCACATCCCTTCAGTGGTGGTGCTCTCCAGAAAATCTGCTTGTAGGGTCACCTTTTCAGATTATTATTATTATTAGAGTCTCTTTTATACCGCGCTATTCAGCATCAGTGCGGTTTACAATGAACAATAAAATACACATTTCCGATGACAGATGCCTCCAAACGGGAGGGGGGGGGGTAGGAGCGTCAACTCCAAATCAATCTCCTGGAACTTCATACTATCTCAAATGCCCTCCAGATGTTTCAACACCTCTTCAGAGCACAACAGGTCCAGGTCAGGATGGACAATCAGGTTGCCATGTTCTATGTGAACAAGCAAGGAGGAACAAGCTCCTGGGCCCTCTGCAACAAGGTGATACACATCTGGTCCTTTGTCATTGCTCATCAAATACACCTCCAAGTGGTGTACCTCCGGGGAGAGTCAAATGTCTTGGCAGACAGACTGAGTCACATCCTCCTTCCCCATGAATGGTCTTTCCATCCAGACACAACGTCCTACATCTTCCAGACCTGGGGAACTCCAGACATAGATCTGTTTGTGACTCCCCAAAATGCCAAGCTTCCTTGCTTCTGCACAAGAACTAACATCCACTAACCAACAAGTGGATGCCTTCCATCTACACTGGAGTCAGGGTCTACTTTATGCTTTCCTTCCTATACCCCTCATTCCCAAGATGCTTCTCAAGCTTCAGTCTGACAGGAGGCTCCATGATACTCATAGCCTCTCACTGGCCATGGCAACCGTGGTTTCTACTGCTACTATGTCTGACTCAGACTCATCGTCTGCGATTGGGATCTGTGCCTGATCTCCTCTCCCAGGATGACTGCTCACTACTCCATCCCAATCCACAGTCTCTCCACCTCACAACTTGGCTGCTGAGAGCATAGCTTTACAAGGCTTTTACCTTCTCAAGAGGTTAAGAAGATCCTTTTGGCTTCTAGAAAGCCCTCCACCAGACATTCATACATTTTTAAGTGGCATAGATTTTCTGTCTGGTGTCCTCAACAGATCTAAAGACAAACTCTGTGAGGGTCCACCTCAGTGCCATTGCGGCCTCTCACCACCTACTCGATGGACGGCCCATCTCCCTGCAACTGCTAGTAGTACGTTTCATGAGAGGCCACCTGCTGTCCAAACCGCCCATTATTTTATTTATTTAAATGGGTTTATATATCGCTTTGTCCTGAAATCAAAGCGGTTTACACTTCAAACAGTCAATGAACAGTGTCAGTAGGGGTAGGCATGCAGTGTTAACACAGGAGAGTAGTTGTAGGAGTGAAAGCAATGATTTCTTGGTGAGCTATATACAGTATGAGCTAAGTACAAGTAGTTATATACAGCTATATACAGGATGAGCTAAGTACAAGTATTTATATACAGGGAGGGGAGGGGGGACGGAGGGGAGGGCGGAATGTTATGTAGCCATGGGTTAAAGTACAGGTTATTTATATGATGTCACTATAGTGTTCAATAAAGAGCATGGTTTTGAGCTGCTTCCTGAAGTCCTTGCTGTCTATAGTTGATCGTAGGTCGTCCGGGAGGGAGTTCCAGAGAGCAGGGGCAGCCAGGGATAGTGCTTTTCTTGTCGTGTCTTGTCTTGCTTTGGTAAATGCTATGGTGGTGATAATGGAGTCTGAGGTGCCTCTCCTCCTTGGTCTGGTGCTTGTGTCGGATTGAGGTTGTGGTTGATTTTAAAGATGTTTAGTATTGCCTTTTATCTGATGCGGGATCTGATAGGGAGCCAGTGGAGTTGGTTGAGAATGGGAGTGATGTGATCGTGTCTTAATGATCCCGTTATTATTCGAGCGGCAGTGTTTAGAGCCATCTGCAAGGGTCGGAGTGTTTGTTTTGAGAGTCCAATGTAGATGGGGTTGCAGAAGTTAATATGGGTGTGATTATAGCTTGACAGACGGTGCGGAAGTGATCCTGTGAGAGAATTGGCTTGAGGCGTCGGATGGTTCTCATTTTGAGGTATGCGTTTTTGGTGGTTCTGCTGATGTGCGACTGTAGGTTCAGGTCTTTGTCGAGTGTTACTCCAAGGTACTTTACTTTAGTCTTTATTGGTATGGTGGTGATGTTCAGGCTGATGTTGGTAGGTGGGGTGAAGGTGGTATTTCGGGTGATGAGTAGTGCTTGGGGACTTCAATATCATTCTAGCACAGCTTCTCAAGTCGCCCTTTGAGCCATTAGCAACAAACTCACTTAAGTTCCTCTCTTGGAAGGTAATTTTCCTAACTGCCCTCACGTCAGCTAGGTGCATTAGTGAACTTCAGGCTTTGGTGGTGGATCCTCCTTATACCCGCTTCCACCATGATATAATAGTCCTTCGGACTTACCCACACTTTATGCCAAAGGTGGTGTCTCTCTTCCATTTAAACCAGTCAATTTACCTTCCAGTTTTCTTTCCTAAATCACATGCGTCTAGAGCGGAAGCAACTCTACACACACTCAACTGCAAATGTGCATTGGCTTTCTGTCTCCAAAGGACTCAAGATCATCGTAAAGCTTTGCAGTTGTTTTATCTCATTTGACCCCAGTCACCTGGGATTACCTGTTTCTAAGTGTACGCTCCCCAGGTGGATAGCAGACTGCATTTCATTTGCCTATGACAAAGCAGGGCACTCCTTGGAAGGGCATGTCACTGCTTACAATGTCTGCGCCTTGGCCACCTCGATGGCAAACCTACGTTTAGTAGACATCGATGAGATTTGCAAAGCAGCAACTTGGTCTTCCGTCCATACCTTTCCTGCCCATTATTGTATGGACAAGGACTTCCGTCGGGATGCCATGTTTGGTCAGGCTGTACTCCAGCACCTTTTAGACTTAGATGCAATTCCTACACTCTGTCCCAGGCTTTGAAGATACCAGAAATCCATGTGGGATCCATGACCTCATCATGCCTACTTCAAGACGAACCTCTACCAGTTCTGAGGTCACTTCATCTGGCGTCTGGGAGCTACGGAGTCCCATATGTGAAGACTACATTCCTGCTTGTTCCTGGAGATAGCGTAGTTACTCACCTGTAACAGGTGATCTCTGGGAACAGCAGGAATTTAGTCTTCACAACCTGCCCTCCTCCCATAGGAGTTATAGGGTTTCATTTACTCTCTTTTCTCAGCTACAAACTCAACTGAAGAGAGAGAGTTGGGAGGGCGGGAAGGCAGTTTGTGCAGGTGCAGTGGAGTGCTCCCAAAAGCTTTCCAATTGGATGCTGGGGAGCATACCCACGAAGGCTCTGTCTATACCGACGTCACCCATATGTGAAGACTAAATTCCTGCTGTTCCTGGGGTTCTCCTGTTACAGGTGAGTAACTATGCTATAAGTAACTGGAATATTGGTTTCCTTTTTGGCATTATTTTCTTGTGATTGAAATGTAAAAATTGTAATGCTAGGGGATGATTAAGCAGCACTGTCTATGGGTTGCACTAGATGCTGTCAAAGCAAGATCTTGTGCTTTGGCTTAGCCTTTTGTCTTACTGCAGAAGATGTATTTATGTGGCAGAGCCTTCCACTGGGCAAGCTAGTGCATTAAGAAGAATATCTGGAAAGAGGTTTTGCACTTAATGTAAAGCAATCTTTAATGAGATTTTGTTTCTTGGACCATCGCATGTGACATTACAGACAAATGTGGAAGTCTAAGAATGAAAGGATTTTTGAGTTTAAGGTAAATTATTAAAGAAGAGTTTAAAGAATGGCTGCTGTTGGTTGAGAAGGGATATGTAGGAGGGTGGCATAAAAATAACACCATGTGTAGGTGAGCGTTCTTGTGTGGAATTAAATGTGGACAAAGCCATTGATTCAGATGGGTTACATCCAGAATCCTCAAAGGGCTTAGAGACATCTTGGGGAGTCTGCTTAAAATGCCTGTTCAATAGATTCTATGGGATTGCAACAGGGTTGGCCCAAGGGTTTCTGCTGCCCCAGGCAGAAGTCCTGGCCGTGCCGCCCCTCCCCTCCCCCCCATGCCACGCCACCACCCGCTCTGCTGCACTGCCCCCCTGCTGCCGCTGATTCGGTTGGCACAGTGGGGTGGCAGCCTAATGGTTAGAGCACTGGCTTAGGAACCAAGAGACCAGGGTTAAATTCCCACTAACACTCCTTGTGACCTTGGGCAAGTCACTATCTCCAGGAACAAGCAGGAATGTAGTCTTTACATATGGGTAACGTCGGCACTGACAGAGCCTGTGCGGGAACACTCCCCAGCGTCCAATAGGAAAGCCTTTGGGAGCATCCTACTGCGCCTGCGTAGCTGCCTTCCTGCCTTTTCACCTCTCCCTGCTCAATTTTTTGTTTTCCGCAGAGCTGACAAAGAAGCAAGTCCTGTCACCGCAGAAAATTTGGGGTTTTTTTCCTTATTTTTTCTGGTCGCGTCTGCCTTCCCGTCGACACTGGTACCCAACCCCTGTCGGTACTTCTGTTCTTAAAAAAAAAAAAAAAAATCTGTGAGGGAAGGAATTCTTTTCTTCCTTCAAGCGCATCGATGCCATCTTAGGCCTAGGCCTCCCCTTTTGTCATAGACAAAATGGAAAAAACCATCCAGTGGTTTTAAAAAATGTTCAGAATGTGGCAATACCATTTCGGCCACAGACACCCATGACGGGTGCCTAAAATGTTTAGGTCCATATCATCTACCGTCAGTGTCTTCTTTGCAGGAAGATGACAAAGAGAGGCCTTCAAAACCAAGCGGCAAAACTAGGCACCCTCTTTGCCTCCGATGCAGCATCTTTAGCATCAGCGTCATCAAGAGCTTCATCTTCCTTCCAAGGATCTCAGGTATCGAAACCTAGGTTGTCTTTGAAGAATGGTCGGCCCTTCAAGGGTAGATCTCCTTCTAAGCATTGAGATGCCTCAGACATTGCTCTGGAGGGGGCTACTCCGGCCAAACAACCCTGGCAGGAGGACCCTGCATCCAAAGCCTTACTGGGGTCCCAGGATACTCCTGAGGCCTCCACCTCTGGAGAGCTCTTGGTGCCATGCTCAAGAATTGTGGCCCGCAATTCCGGTACCGACACCCAGGCATCGGCAACTTCCATGGCTCAACGTATCCTGGCTATTGAGCATAGCTTAGCGGCCTTACTGGCGGCCTCTGTACCAGTAAAGACTTTACAGTCGATCCCTCAGGCACCGGTTCTGGCTCTGGTACCGACACAACCTGCATCAACTTTTTTGCCACTTACTACGATTCCGCCCACACCACCACCATCAACTACCAATTTTGATTGGTATTGGGTATGGGTACAGCGCAAACATCCTGCCTGTTGGTACTTTGAGTCTTTGGACTCTGATTCCTCAGACGATGAATCAGCTGATACCTGGGACATAAGAACTCACTCCTCCCCTCGAGATCACATAACACCTCTTCTTCTCCACCTCCATTGGCTGCCCATTTCCTTCCGCACCCAGTTTAAACTGCTCACCCTTGTCCACAGGGCACTTCATACTAACACCCCACAATATTTGGCAGATCTTATCCACTTTCACACGCCCAGACATACCCCCCGTTCATTTCACCTTAACCGCCTTACACTTCCCCCCCCCCCCCTCCCGTGCCCACCTCCAGTGCACCCGCTCCTCAGCTTTCTTTTTCACAGGCCCTGCCCTCTGGAACTCCCTCCCCACTTCCCTTCGTTTAGAACCCCATCATACCAACTTTAAACGTGACCTAAAGACCCATCTCCTTTCCTTGGCCTTTAATCTTCCCTCCCCTCTCGTGTGAGTCTCTCCTTCTACGTTTACTGTCCTATTTTCCTCTTTTCTCCCCTATTCTGTCAAGGATTGTAAATTCTTTTTCCATTTTCCTGGCCTTGTGCCTCTCCTTTTTTTTAAATTTATTGTATTGTAAACCACTCTGATTACCACAGAAGGGCGGTCTATCAAGCAAAATAAACAAACATAAACTCTCCTGGAAGACCCATCTCCGTCCCCACAAGGTCACATGTCCCCTCCGGAGGACATGTCTTTCCAAGACTTTATCCGCAATGTTGCTCGGAGTCTCTCCATAACGGTGACATCGGAGAAAGAGCCTAGAGCTGAAGAACTTGAAATTTTTCAATACCCTACAGCCCCAAAGGAAGTTGCAACTCTCCTGATTCATCACATTCTTCACGACCTTATGCTTCGTATGTGGGAAACGCCCCTTACCATTTCCCCACATACTCGATGACTCGATACCATGTATCAGGTACCGGAGTGTCCTGGTTTCCAAAAGATGCAATTACCACACCATTCCATGGGAGTGGAATCAGTGATGCGTCAAATAAAGAGTACTAAGACACATTCCTTGAGCCCTCCAAGTAGGGAATTGAGAACCCTCGACGCCTTTGGTCGGCATTGCTTTCAGGCCGCCATGTTATCAGCTAGAATCAGTTACTACATACTCTATATGGGTATGTTCCTCAGAGAGGTGGCTAGGGATTTGGAGTTAATGGCTCCTCTTCTACCCGATGACAAAAGAGCAGATTATCTCACCCTTGTAAAAATTGCTCAAAATGTTTCAAAGTTTAACAGGGCAACTTCAGACTATTTTGAGTGCATCAACAGAACTTCATCTATCTGCATCAGGGCATGCAGAATTGCTTGGCTTTAAGCATAAGATCTTGAACAGTGGGCTCAGGACAAACTGAGTAACATCCCTTGCACTGGTGAAAACCTCTTTGGCAAGGATTGGCAATACAAGGCCTCTCAGAATCTGAGAACACTACACTTAATAGACTATCAAGCTCTATGGCCAACCCAGCTAAGAAGAAATCAGCAAAAAAGGCTTTTTTCAATAAGAAGAAAAAGTACTATTCTTCTTACACCCTTGCTGTACAGTGTCAACATCATGCTCCTCAGAAGGTGCAGCAGCCACCAAAATAGCAAAGGAAGGCTCAGACTCCTAGGTCACAGCCACCTCAACAGACCCAGCCTCCTCAGGGTCTTTGACTCCTTTCTAGAAAACATAGCTGCTCTGCCCCTGGAGATTCCAAATCCTATCCTCATCCCTGGCAGGCTTTGTCACTTTACCCACAGGTGGCATCTTATCACATCAGAGCAGTGGACACTGTCCATAGTACGGGAGGGGTACAAACTTCATCTAAAAGGTCTGCCCCCCCCCCCCCCGACTCCTCCAAGAGAGTTCCCCTCTCTGGATCCTTTTTCTGCTCTGTTGCTACAAGAGATCACCTCCCTCCGTCTTCAAGGAGCAATAGAAGAGGTTCCACTATATTCTTCCTACTTCCTCATTCCAAAGAAAACAGTGGGATACAGGCCCATTCTGGACTTCTGAAAACTGAACAAGCACCTCATACGGAAGAAATTCAAAATGATCTCCCTAGGTACATTTCTTCCCTATCTCTAGAGTCAGGACTGGCTCTATTCTCTATATCTCAGAGGCATATACTCGTATTTTGATTCACTCACAGCACAGAAAGTTCCTGTGCTTCATGTTTCAGGAGAGACATTATCAATACAGAGTCCTGCCTTTTGGCCTCGCCTCTACCCCAAGAGTTTTCACAAAGTTCATGGCGGTAGTAGCTGCATTCCTAAGGACTCTAGGGATATTTGTCTTCCCTTACTTAGACGACTGGCTTATTCAAGCAAACACCTCTCTAGAGGCCAGTCTTTCTCTCTCGCACATCATGCAGGTGCTACAACACTTGGGATTTGTAATAAATCTTCCAAAGTCCCAACTCGTTCCCTCTCAAACTCTAGTGTTCATAGGGGCCCTTTTAGATACTCAGCAGAATCAACTTTGCCTCAACTCTGCTGCACACGACTCAGCATCTCAAGCAAGCCTCAAGAGGTTTCTCACTGCTCGATCTACTACAACTGCTGGGTCATATGGCATTAACAGTTCCTGTTGTCCCATATGCTAGTCTACATATGCATGCAGCTTCATGGGTCTCAAGCTTCCGGTCGCCTGGGAGATAAGATAATGGTCTCTACCTGCCTAAACTTGTCTCTCCAGTGGTGGCAATCACCAGAAAAACTCCTGGTAGGAGTGGAGGAGTGGCCTAGTGGTTGGGGCAAGGTACTTCAGGCCAGAAGGTCGGGGGTTCAAATCCCACTAGAGGACAGCAACCTTGGGCCTGAAGGACTGGGGTTTCTAGTCCCAGGTGCTCCTTGTGGTCTTGGGCAAGCCACTTAACCCTCCATAGCCCATGTTCCCTGTAAAATAGTTATCTCCAAGTTATAATGCCCTGTTCAATGTAATTTCAGTTTGTTCAATGTAAACCGCACTAATGCAGAAAAGCGCGGTATATAAGAGAATGTAAATAAATAAATAAAATCAATGTACTCTGACGACGGATGCATCCAAATTGGGCTGGGGAGCTCATTCGGGCAATCTCTCCACTCAGGGGCTTTGTTCTCATCAGGAGTCACAACTCCACATAAATCTGCTGGAGCTCAGCCATTCACAATGCTCTTAAGGTCTTCCAGGACCATCTTCAATTCTGCTCAGTTCTAGTCCAGACAGACAATCAAGTAGCCATGTTCTATGTGAAAAAGCAGGGCAGAACAGGCTCTTGGACCCTCTGCATCTGTGGTCTTTTGCCATACAGCATCACATTCACATACTTGTGGTGTATCTTCCGGGCAAATACAATGTCCTGGTGGACAAACTCAGTCGAGTCCTTCTCCCCCACAAGTGGTCTCTCCATACAGACAGGGTAGCTCACATCTTTCAGATCTGGGGAATCCCATAAGATATGCCATACTGGGTCAGACCAAGGTCCATCAAGTCCTCAGAATGCCAAGCTTCCTCGTTTCTGCTCCAGGACCCCTGCTCCAGACAGCCAGCAGATGGATGCTTTTCATTTCCACTGGGGTCAAGGCTTTCTGTATACCTTCCCTCCCATTCCCCTCATTCCCAAAACACTTTTTAAACTCCAGAGAGACAGGGGCTTCATGATACTCATAGCCTCACGCTGGCCACTACAACCGTGGTATCCTCTCCTTCTACGTCTGTCTCGGGATCAACCCATAGATCTGGGATCTGCTCCAGATCTTCTCTCTCAGCAAGAGAGGACACAGCTCCATCCCAGTCCATGGTCCCTCCATCTTACGGCACGGCTGCTGAAGGCATAGCCTTCCAGAACATTAACCTCTCTCAGGAGGTTAAGGATATCCTTTTAGTGTCCAGAAGGTCTTCCCCCAGGTGTTCCTATGCCTTCAAATGGTGTAGATTCTCTCTATGGTGTTCGCAGAGGGCACTTATCCCCTTCTCAGCTCTAGTGGATGCATTACTTGAGTCTCTTCTCCACCTGTCTTCCTTGGGTCTTAAAACCAACTCCGTAAGAGTACACCTCAGTGCAATTGTGGCCTCTCACGTGCTTCGATGGTCAACCCATCTCTTCTCAGCTGCTTGTAGCACGCTTCATGAGAGGTCTTCTATTGACCAAACTTCCCATTAAGCCCCTTCCAGTGGCATGGGACCTCAATGTTGTTCTAGGTCAGCTTCTCAAGCCGCCCTTTGAACCTCTTGCCACCACCTCTCTGAAGTTTCTCACCTGGAAAGTTACCTTCCTTATTGCTCTCACATCAGCGATATGCATTAGTGAGCTCCAAGCCTTGATGGCTGATCCTCCTTATACACAATTCCACCATGATAAGGTAGGACCCATCCTCACTTTATGCCAAAGGTGGTCTCACCCTTCCATTTAAACCAGTCAGTCTACCTTCCTGTCTTTTTCCCTAGACCTCATTCCTCTAGGCCAGAGGCAACCCTTCACACTCTGGATTGCAAACATGTCTTGGCTTTCTATCTCCATAGAACTCGAGAGCACAGAAAAGCAAACCATCTTAAGTTTATTTTCTTAGAAGAGGGAAGGGGTGTACTCAGAAGACAGGTGGGTGTCATCTGTATTTGTATCTTCATTTGTGGCTGCCGTGTTTGTGCTTCCAGAGTGTAGAGTAAACAGGTGGGCTTTGAGTTCCTTTCAGAAGGTGGGGAGGTCATCTATGAATTTTATGTTATCTGGGAGGTTGTTCCCAAGGACATGGGAGAAGTGGAAGAAAGCTCTGTTGTTGGTCATTTTTCTGGATTTCCTGAAGTCAGTTGGAATAGTTAGTTTATTTTTGTTACATTCTCTTTGCAATATGAGAAGAGATTAGAGGGAGAGACTAGGGGGATTGTATGCTGCTGATATTTTACTTTTGGTTCCCTTTGATATAAAAGCTGGTCGGTCTTCTCTGTCCTTGCTGATCTGATTTTTCAGAAATTTCAGCCTGGTTTAAGTAATAGTGTCCCTATCGATTTTTGCTAAAACCAGTGCAATGGTTGGGCATAGCAATAAGGTAGTGGTTCTCAACCAGCCCTTGGGACACACTTAGGCAGTCAGGTTTTCAGGACAATCACAATGAATATGCAAGAGAGATTTGCATAAACTGCCTCCATTTTATGCATATTCATTGTGGTTATCCTGAAACCTGACTGACTTGGGTGTGTCCTGAGGACTGGGTTGAGAGTCCCTGCAATACTATAGCATTTGATAAGCAGATTATTAAAGTGTATTCTGAGGTGCCCTGTTAAGCATATGAGGACAGACTGAAGGATCTTAATATGTACACCTTAGAGGAAAGGCGGGATAGAGGTGATATGATTGAGATGTTTAAATACCTCCGTGGCATAAATGTTCAGGGAGAGAGCCTCTTTCAATTGAAAGCAAGTTCTGCTATGAGGGGACATGGGATGAGGGTGAAGGGAGATAGATTCAGGAGTGATATGCAGAAATATTTCTTTACAGAAAGAGTAGTGGATCCGTGGAATAGTCTCCCAGTGGAGGTGGTAGAGATGAGGACTGTATCTGAATTCAAAAAAGCATGGGACCAACACAGAGGATCTCTAAAGGTAAAAAGGGGACTGTTGTAGTTATGGAAGGACAGACTAGATAGGCCATGTGGTCTTTCTGTCGTCATATTTCTATGTTTCTAAGGGTTTATTAGCAATACTCAGTTATCAGTGTGCCTCAAATAAGTAAGGTGGCATGGGCATCATTTTTTGTGTACATTTCTGGAGCCTGCTGATTTTAGAATGGCTGTCCAGTCATTGATTTTACCAAATACTGATTTATTGTAATATGCTGCTATTGGGGGTTATTTGAAGCCTGAATCAAGTTTTTACAAATGATACAGAATTCTGCTGCTAGGATGATATTTGGTCAAATCTGGCCACATACCACTTGTGCCGACTGTTCAGAATTGTGTGAAATATACATGTTTGTCTCCTTCAGAAGACAAGATTAGTGATTCCTGATGGCGTATTATCTAGGTTGCTGAATTTATTGCAGATTCTTTCAGGTTCCATATGTGCAAGAAGGTCTTCAATAGCAGGCTCCGTAGCATGGAACAGCTGCTTCGCCTTTGCAGTTCCGAGAGAAACAATTTATCTGCCAACTGTCTAGAGCAACTACTACAACACTCAAGGAACAGACGAGACAAAAGGAAGATGACAAAGACTATACCAACAAAAAAAACCCAAGGAATAATCAATTTGCTTCTACAAGAGCCTTCTCCTTATATGCTCTTGGATTGTGGAATGAACAACGCAGATTTACCAGCATTCCATAAAGATTTTACACACCTGTCTGTATGCTATTATGGTGACAATACATAATTGTCCTGCTGACAATAAGCATCAAGACTCCTGTCAATTACAAAACATATCACAATTAATATGCCACCACTTATGATAATACATGACACCCGAGACAACCTATAGCCCATCTCAGCCAGACTCAATACTATAATTCTTTTATTTGCACATAGTTATGTAGCCCTTATCCTTAATTGTCAATATTTAAGGCAGTCTCCCTGCTTACTAATGTATCCCCAAGTATACATTATCCTGTTTAATGTAACCCCAGTTGTATTTTACCCTGTCCGACATAATCAAAGTTGTATTATACCCTGTTCAATGTAAATAACTCAGTTTTATTAAATTTAAACCCCTCTAATCTGTGGAAGAGCGGTATAAAAGAATAGTCAAACTGAAGGCCACTTTTTTCCAGTTAGCTTCTAAAGTTAGTATCTAAGACCGGCTTAACCTGGCTGATTTTCTCATGTGTTTTATGAAACAATTATCACTACTATTAATCATTTATATAACGCTATAAGGCATATGCGGCGCTCTACATATAGACATATATGTAGAGCGCTGCATCGTGGGCAGAGAGGAAAAAATTCCATGCGGAGCTCCTCAATCACTCATTAAATAAGCCTTGTGACCTTTTCAAATTAGTAAAATCACTGACCAACCAACCACTCCAACCACAACAGGAGTACATCCAACCTCAGGCATACGCTAACTACATCCAATCCAAAGCAATAAAAGTAATTACTACTACACCTCATGAAGCCTATCAGAACCCCCACATACATTCTCCACTCACTATCTTACCCCCATCAGTGAAAATCATTGAGGAAACAATTGCCAATATCAACACCACGACGGCTCCGAATGATCCATGCCCAGCACACTGGATCAGAACAATGCGCTCAGAACTAAGTCCATTCATAGCAATCTTTTACAACTGGAATCTTCCCTGATGCTCTCAAGAAAACATCCATACGACCATTACTAAAAAACAACCAGCTTGATCTGAAGAAAGAGGACTCCTACCGACCAATCTTCAGTATCCCTTTCCTAGCCAAAATACTTGAGAAGACAACTCAAAGACAGATTCAACAGCATATAGACACAACCTCCCCATTAGACCCATGTCAGCACGGATTCAGAGAGGTGCACGGCATAGAAACCCTATTAACTTTGTTAACAAACACACTCATCAATGGGATAGACAACATCAAAAAAGGCTTTGCATTGATCTTCCTGGATATCTCTGCAGCGTTCGACTCAGTAGATCACGAACAACTCCTGAGGAGACTCCATGCAAAAGGAATCCATGACCGCGCATGGGATTGGTGCAAGTCTTACCTCCAAGGCAGATTGCAGCAAGTTCGGATCGGCAACAAGACATCAGAACCCTTCCAGCAAAGTCTGGGAGTACCACAAGGATCGTCATTATCCGCACTACTTTTCAACATTTATATGCAGCCAATCTGTGCCATAACTCGCTCCTTCGGCATATCCTGCCTCATGTATGCGGACGACGTTTTGTTACTCATACCTATAATGGTCACATGCCCAGATCTCACAATGTTAATTGCTTCGACGCAATAACAGATTGGCTCTTCAGCCAGAATCTACGTATAAATTTCAAAAAGACAGTTCTATTTATCACACGGAACAAAGACTTCTCTCCGCCATCAACACTAAAAGATAGAGACTCAGAACTTCCGGTCAAATCTAACATACGCTATCTAGGAGTAATATTGGACCAGCACTTGAACTTCAAAGATCACATCAGACACACAGTAAAATCTATTTACTTCAAAATCAAAACCCTCCGCCACCTAAGAACCATGATGGAAGCAGACGACTTCCGAACGGTTTTCCAGGCCCTAGTGACACCTCATTTTGACTACGCTAATATTATACTACATGGCCTCCCAAAAAATACCCTGAACCCGCTACAGTTAGCCATGAATGCAGCTGCTCGTGTCCTGTGGGAGCATCCAGGAAGGACCACATCTCACCGATATTAAAAGAGCTTCACTGGCTCCCAATAAGCTGCAGAATCTTATATAAGACCCTCCTCATTACCTTTAAAGCATTCAATAAAACATCACCATCTTCAATTGTTGATCTAGTCATTCACACCCCCAACAAGGCCGGAAGGTCAGGGGTTCAAATCCCACTAGAGGACAGCAACCTTGGGCCGGAAGGACTGGGGTTTCTAGTCCCACAGGTGCTCCTTCTGGTCTTGGGCAAGCCACTTAACCCTCCATAGCCCATGTTCCCTGTAAAATAGTTATCTCCAAGTTATAATGCCCTGTTCAATGTAATTTCAGTTTGTTCAATGTAAACCGCACTGATGCAGAATAGCGCGGTATATAAGAGAATGTAAATAAAATAAATAAATAACAGAGCCAGAAGAGCACTTGCGGAAAATACTCTAATCATACCAAGTGAATCCATAAAACTTAACCAATCAACCATCAATAGAGCATTTACAAGCTATGCCCCCAGGTGTTGGAACAAACTCCCTTCCAGTATAAGGGCAATAAGGGACCTCATGCAGTTTAGAAAGGCCATCAAACATCACCTGTTCCTCATGCACTATACACAGCCTGATGGTCCCCCCCCCCCTACACACACACACACACCCATCTATGTCAACGGAGAACACATTCACAATAAAACGGAAATCTGGTTGTACACCGTAGGATATTACAGCACTTTAACTCTTCTTATCCAGCAGAGTACAAACACGCTGTAATCTAACTTGAATTGTAAAAATTGTTATGAGTTCAGCTGTTAATCATTTGTAGCTAAATCTTATATGTATATAGTTTCCCCAGTTAATTCCATGTTAAAACCCTGTTTTATGTAAATGTAGGACAAAATCTATACGTCCAAGTGTTTATTGTTCGATGTAAACCGCACTGATGAGAAATAGCGCGGTATATAAGAAATGTTAAATAAAATAATTTAAATAAATAAATATATAGAGACAGTCCCTGCAGTCAAAAGTTCCAAGAAGGATAGATAAAGGGAGCAACACAGGAAAATATCTTTTAATGGAAAGGTTGGTCAGTGCCTTGAATAAATTTAGAGACAATACTGGTAACCAAAGTTAAAAAAGGTAACTAGAACATGGTTAGCACTGGTTATCCATTAGGTTACGCATTTAGTTTAAGATTATTTGCTTATCTCCAGGAACAAGCAGGAATGAGTCTTCACATATGGGTACGTCGGTACCGACTGAGCCTGCGCGGGAATGCTCCCCAGCATCCAAAAAGAAAGCCTTTGGGAGCATCCCACACACATGCGCGCTGCCTTCCCGCCTAAACCCTTCCCTCTCATCAGTTTTACGTTTTCCGCGGAGCCGGCAGGACGTACTCCTGTCACCGCAGAAAATTCTTCTTTTTATTCTTACATTTTTTGGTCGCGTCTGCCTTCCCTTGATGCCACCGGTACCGCCGGTGCTTTTCTTTTGTTTTTCTAAATAATTTCTTCTTTCCAACAAAAATCTTTTCCTGTTAGTGTCTGTCAGTTTCTAGGCCACTAGGCCTCCATTTTTTCCGCTATGGAAAAGCCAGCCACTACCCTTAAGAAATGCTCTAAGTGTGGCGGTACAAATATTCTTTTAGACACCCATACTTGGTGTCTAAAATGTTTGGGTCCTGACCATTGCTCACTGGAGTGTCTTTCCTGCTGGACTTCAAACAGAAGAAATCTTCAGAATCGAGCACAGCTCGATACCCGATTCACATCAGGATCCAACTCAGAGTCTAAAAGAGTAATAAGGATAGCAAAATCAAAGGCAGAGGAAAGGATGGCTAAAGATGTTAAGGGTAGCAACAAAACTTTCTTCAGGTATATTCGGGAAAGGAAGAAGATCAGAGTTGGAATTGCAGGACTCAAAAGTGCTGGGAAAGGACTCGTGGGAAGTGACACTGAAAAAGCGAAATATCTGTTTTTACTAAAGAAGATCCTGGAGATGGACCAGCTGTGACTCCCAAATATAAAAATGGGAATGAAGTAGATACCACACCATTCACAGAAGATGAGGTGTTAGAACAACTTGCTAAACTAAAAGTGGACAAAGCCATGGGACCAGATGGGATACATCCCAGGATGCTGAAAGAGCTCAGAGAGGTTCTTGCAGGACCATTAAAGGATGTCTTCAACAGATCCTTGGAAACAAGAGAGGTTCCTCAGGACTGGAGAATGGCTGATGTCGTACCTCTACACAAAAGTGGTGACAGGGAAGAAGTGTCAAACTACAGGCCCGTGAGCCTTACCTCGGTGGTGGGAAAAGTAATGGAGGCGCTCCTGAAAGAGCGAATAGTGAAGTTTTTTCAAAAGCAACAGGATGCAAGATCCGAGGCAACATGGTTTTACCGAAGGATGGTTTTGCCAACCAAATCTGATTGAGTTCTTTGACTGGGTGACCAGGGAACTAGATCAGGGGCATGCAATGGATGTCATCTACCTGGATTTCAGCAAAGCCTTTGATACTGTTCCTCATAGGAGGCTTGTCAACAAACTCAGTAGCTTGGGGATGGGCCCCAAGATGGTAAACTGGATTAGAAATTGGTTGTCTGACAGACAGAAGGTGATTGTACATGGAGCTCACTCGGATGAGAGGAAGGTGATTAGCGGGGTGCCCCAGGGTTCGGTCCTGGGCCCAGCACTGTTCAATGTATTTGTGAGTGATATTGCTGAAGGACTGAATGGAAAAGTCTGTCTTTTTGCAGATGACACAAAAATTTGCAACAGGGTGGACTCCCCCCAAGGGAGTGGTTAACATGAGGAAAGATCTACAAAAGCTGGAAGACTGGTCTAATGCTTGGCAACTACGATTTAATGCGAAAAAGTGCAGTGTCATGCACTTGGGTAGCAGAAATCCAAGGGAAATGTACGCGATAGGGGGCGAGAGGTTGGTATGCATGGTTCAAGAGAAAGACCTTGGTGTGATTATCTCTGATGATCTCAAGGTGGCAAAACAGTGCGACAAGGCAGTGGCAAAAGCCAGGAGGATGTTGGGCTGCATACAAAGAGGGTTTACCAGCAGAAAGGATGAGGTACTTATGCCACTGTATAAGTCACTGGTGAAGCCTCACTTGGAATACTGTGTTCAGTTTTGGAGACCGTATCTTGCAAAAGATGTAAAAAGACTGGAAACGGTTCAGAGGAAAGCAACCAAAATGATTTGGAGCCTGCTTCAGAAGCCTTATGAGAAGAGACTTGAAGACCTAAATATGTACACTTTGGAGGAGAGGAGGGACAGGGGAGATATGAGTCATACCTTTAAATACTTAAAGAGAAATGATGAACGAACAAACCTCTTCCAAAGACGGGGAGGCTGTAAAACTAGAGTGCATAACATGAAGCTTCAAGGTGGTAAACTGAAAGGCAATGTCAGGAAATATTTTTTCACTGAAAGGGTGGTGGGTGCTTGGAATGCCCTCCCGATGGAAGTGGTGGGGGCAAACACGGTGACGGAATTCAAGAAGGCATGGGACAAACACAATGGATCCCTTTACAGCAATAGGATAAAAACAAGATAAACGGTACCATCTAACTTCTGAACCATATAACATCTCATCAAATAGGGGTGTCCTACATGGAGTGGTGGGTTTACCCCTAAACAGGTGGGTTTATCTGCCGTCATTTACTATGTTACTATGTTACATTGCACTCATTGTCACCAGATAGAATATCTCCACAGAATCAGGTAACCAAACAAAAGTCTGTAAAGACTAGCCAGTCCTCGAGTGGTAGATCTCCTTTCCAGTATCGAGATTGCTCCGGCTTTGCCCTCGAGGACATTTTGGCAATAAAGCCCCGGCGGGAGTCTTCGGGCTCCAAAGCATTAACGGGGCTTCAGGTCGTTCCCGGGGTTCTCACCTCAGTGAACCTACCTGGGCCATGCTCGGTGGTTGTGGCCGCTTCGGGCAGTACCGACACCCCGGCATCAGCTACGGTGACGGATGAAACACTCCTCACCGATGAACGTAGTCTAGCGTTCTCGATTACTTCGGTACCGTCAGAGTGGCTGCAGACCGTTCCTCCAGTATCGGTATCGCCTTCAGTACCGGTATTGACATCGGCATCGGTGTCGGTACCGTCCATGCTTGCTTCGACAGACTCGATTCCTTCGATGCCGAGCCTGGAATCGATCCCTAGCATGGATGATTCGTACCGACTCGTCTCGGTACCAACTTTGGGTGGTACCAAAGACATCGATTTAGGGAGAATCCGATGCTTCATCCTTTCAAATCTTCCGATACCGATGACTGGGATGAGCCCATCGGTACCAAGGTTGAATCTTTAACAAGTTTAGCCTTTACCCCTCATTTTAGAGGGTCCCTCCTCTGGGGAGATTTCTTTTCAAGCTTTTCTGCTTGATATGGCGAAGTTACTTGCCATTTCTATACCTGGTGAAGAGTCCTTACCAGGGGATTCAGAGACCCTGCAATCCCCCTGGTTGCCAAAGTAGCTAATCATGCTTCCTTTGCATCCAATCTTACAAGATCTACTTTTAAAGATGTGGGAAACTCCTTTAACAGTATAACCACATTCTCAGACACTTGAAACTAGGTACAAAGTGCCACCTTCTCCAGGTTTTCAAAAGACTCAACTTCCTCATCATTCTAGGGAATAACTAGTGAGGTAATCAAATTTGCAGATGACACAAAACTGTTTAAAGTTGTTAAAACCCAAGAGGATTGTGGAAAACTGCAGGAGGATCTGGATAAATTGGAAGACTGGGCATCCAAATGGCAGATGAAATTTAATGTGGACAAGTGCAAAGTTATGCACCTAGGAAAGAACAACCCACACTATAGTTACAAGATGCAAGGCTCCACATTAGAAACCACCACCCAGGAAAAAGATTTAGGAGTCATCGTGGATAACATGTTAAAACCCTCCGCCCAGTGTGCAGCGGCGGCCAAGAAAGCAAATAGAATGCTAGGTATCATAAGGAAAGGGATGGAGAATAAAACAAAGGATATTATAATGCCTCTGTATCGCTCCATGGTACGACCGCACCTTGAATATTGTGTGCAATTCTGGTCACCGTATCTTAAAAAGGACATAGAGTTATTAGAAAAAGTACAGAGAAGAGCCACCAAATTGGTGAAGGGGATGGAAGGCTACTCCTATGAAGAGAGGCTAAAAAGGTTAGGGCTCTTTAACCTAGAAAAGAGGCGGCTGAGGGGAGATATGATAGAGGTGTATAAATTAATGAATGGAGTGGAACGGATAAACGTGGATAAATTGTTTACGCTATCAGAATATAGAAGGACTAGGGGGCATGTAATGAAGCTACAGGGTAAACTATTTAAGACAAATAGGAGAAAATATTTCTTCTCTCAACGTGTAATCAAACTCTGGAATCTGTTACCGGAGGATGTAGTAAGGGCTGTTAGTATAGCTGGGTTTAAAAAAGGTTTGGACAAGTTCCTGGAGGAAAGGTCCATAAACCACTATTAAAAAGGGACCCAGGATATCAATGCTTGGCCTAGTACAAGCAATGCAGAACCTGTGTCTTTTGGGGAAACTGCTAGGTACGTATGACCTAGATTGGCCACTGTTGGAAACAGGATACTGGGCTTGATGGACCTCGGTCTGACCCAGTATGGCATTTCTTATGTTCTTATGTTCTTATGTTCTTATTGTTGTAGAATCAGCAATGAGGCATATTAAGAGTGCAAAGAAGCACTCCTCTTATCCGCCAGGTCGTGAGTCTAGGACTTTAGATGCCTTTGGACGTTGATGCTTCCAGGCATCCATGCTTTCAGCAAGGATTATCTCATATATTTTCTATATGAGATTGTCTCTTGAAGTGGTCACAAAGAGCTTAAAGCTTTTGAACCCTTTCATTCAAGAGTATAAGGGAGCAAACTATTTCTTACTAGTCAATCATGCTCAAAATATCTCTAAGTTCCTTAATCGTGCTTCCTTAGACTATTTTGAGTCTATTAGCAGAACTTCTGCTATAGCCATAGGAGCACGACGCCTGGCCTGGCTCCAAGCTTCAGACTTGGACAGATGGGTACAAGAAAGGCTGGGAAATACTCCTTGTACTGGTAAAAATTTCTTTAACAAGGATACTTTATTTCAAGCTACTCAGTTAAACACTGATGCTTTTGCTGTCAGAGGATTGTCAAAAATTTCCTCTATCCCAGCCAATAAAAAGCTTTATTCCCCTAGGGGAAAAAAGTTTTATCCATGTCCTACCCATCATACAGATGTTTCCAAAGACAGGCAACATCAAACCAGGCTAAGAAAATCAAGACCTCAACAGCCTCAGCAAGCCCAGCAGTCTCAGGGTTTCTGATATTTCTATTCTCTGTTTTTTCTGTGTGAGGTTTAGAACCTCTAAGCCTACTTCTTTTTAACAAAAGTATCTAAGGTTCATCTCATCCATGCTGAGATACCAGTCATACATTGATTCAATCCTCGACTCTGGGCATGAATCTCTTACCACAAGAGAAATCCATCTTTTTAGCTCCAAGAGCTATTAAGGACCATCATACCCTAGAGATAACAGGTTTCTCCTTTTAAAAGAAAGGGAGACCTAACAACTAACAACAAGATGAGCTATATCCTTCACCTCGACAGTTTTCTGTATGAGGATATCTTATACTTTTAACCGCAAGGGGACTCTACCTCTTCAAAGACTTACCAAATTGTAAGTCCTCCCAACTCTGTATTACTTTCTATCCCTCTTAGTCCAGACTTTCAGTCTCTAAGAGTACTACTAATCAACTGGAGGGCTTATCCTCTTAGCCCATAGGTTTTTCTTCAATACCTACTCCAGTAAGTAGTTTCCATACAGAGTTTTCTTCCCCTTTGCGGTCCATCTTCTTCTCTGTGTATCTTTGAGCTAACCACCTCAGATACTACTTTAAGACAGCTTATCAGACAGAAATTGAGTATTACCACTCCAAATTATGTTTGTCGGTCCTCTCCAATCTATAGGACCTAACTTTTTTCTGCTGCCTTAATAACAGATAACTCTAAGAGAGGTTCCAGAACCCATTTGGACAATTTTTTATTGCAGGCATCAGGCCTGTCTACTATTCTTAGCCACCTTCAGTTCTTTTTGGCTCCAACAGAATAGATTAGGTTGCACACTGGCAATTAAACAACCAGATCTAAGCAACCTACAACATGCTCTCTGCAGTTATACAAGAAAGCTCTGCAACTATGGGCCTTTGCCAGAGAGCCTCAGAGCTATTCCTAGTAGGTAGCTTCCAGATGGTTAAAAAAGGGCTTCAGCTGGTAGACTCTGCCCAGTCATGCTCCTACATGACTGTTTTTTCCTAATCTTACCATCTTCCTTAAAATTTTCTTTTTAAGGAAAAGTAACCAGGGCTTAGACCACGTGAAAGCGTAGAGAATTGCACAATTCCCTGGGTTTTTCCACATCTCACTGGAACTTCTACAAGAGGGATGCATTCCTTTCACTGCAGTTGGTCCTTATTCACTACTTTCCTTCTAATTCCCTATACTTCATTGTAGCTTATGATGAACAAAAGAGCGCATGATACTCATATTGCCCTCATAGAGAGGCAAACATGCGTCTTTCTCTCCAGCTACTACTTGAAGGATCCAGACTTGCTGCCTTAAGACTAAGGATCTCCTCTTCACTCCTTCACATACATCTCGAGACCTGGTTGTTCAGGGGCTAGATCTTTTTTTAAAGTAATCTAGTCCTCTCCTTGTAAGTGAAGAACATAATACCGGTTTCCATAAAAGCTTTCTCTATAGTTCTTCCATTTTTCACCAGGCAGAGATTCTCCATCAATATTCTCAAGTAGGTATTAATCCTTCTTGTTATTGGGTCAATCTCTATACAACATCTGACTTTGAAAGATTTGTTTACTGTCCATATTAATGCTGTCCCAGCATATCATAAAACTTAATGGACAACCAATTTCTATGATAAATTAGGAAATACTTTCTTTACTGTTACCTTTTCGGTTCTGTCACATCTGAAGCTCTCCATGTAAAGTCATTATCATAAGTGACATCACTTACGAAAGACTTCACTGATCTTCAAGAAATTGGAGGCCCAACTCCTAGTACAAATGCCTTTGTTCTTCATTTGGATAAAGGGGGTCTTAAAGACCTATCCTTTTTTCTGCAAGGTGTATTTCTACCTTTTCATCCAAACCAGTCAGAGTTATCTCCACTCCTTCCTAGGGCCTTATTTTGCTCCAAGGACAAGGAGTTCAAACTTTGGACTTTACAGAAGCTTTAGCTATTTCTCCAAAGTCCAACCTCATTAAACTCCCCCACTTTTTTCTTCTGGGGTTCGTTCTAGCCATTAAGGCTTCTTATCTCTTCCTGTATTGCCAAATTTATTTTTCCTCTACTTCACAGTAAGGGAATTTCTTTGAGGATAATGTACTGGCTCTCAACTACAGACCCATATTAGCCTCAGCAGATACTTTAGCAATACTTTTGAGTAAGATCCACATTAGAAAATTGGGATTCAATTTTTTCAAACAATTATGATCTACACAAGGACTCCCCTCCCACCTTGTTTAGTCAAGCTGTTCCACAGCACCCTTTTTTCTTTCTAATTCAACTCCTACCCTCCATCCCTTGGATGCCTGAGGTTCTGAGGAATAAGCATGGCCCATCCATTAGATTTGCAACATGCTGGGGCCTCCTCCAGGCATCTTAGCTTGGGAGTCCCCATATGTGAAGACTCATTCCTGCTTGTTCCTGGAGATAGCACAGTTGCTTACCTGTAATAGGTAATCTCTGGAAACAGCAGGAATAAGTCTTCACAACCCACCCACCTCCCCTAGAAGTTGCGCTCTCTCTCTCTCTCTTTCTTTCTAATTTGTCTACTTCCCTCCTTCGGTTCAGCTACAAACCAAACTGATGAGAGGGAAGTGTTTAGGCGGGAAGGCAGCGCGCATGCATGTGGGATGCTCCCAAAGGCTTTCTTTTTGGACGCTGGGGAGTGTTCCCGCGCAGGCTCCGTCGGTACCGACGTACCCATATGTGAAGACTTATTCCTGCTGTTCCCAGAGATCACCTGTTACAGGTAAGTAACTGTGCTTTCTCTGGGAACAAGCAGGAAGTCAGTTCTCACATATGGGGTGACATCTGTGCCGATGGAGCCCTCATGGAGGCATCCCCTCAGCTTGCAAAGAAAGCCTTTGGGAGATGCCACCACGCATGTGAGGTCCCCTTCCCACCCAAGGGTGCCATCTTGCTCATTCTCCTTTTTTCTGCAGAGCCCTTCAGACGTTTAACTGCTTGTCCCTGGAAAAAGTAGATTTTTCTCTCCAAGTTTCATACTCTCCTCCGGTATTGCACTGGTACTCTTCCCGCCACCCGACCTTGTTGCCTCAGCGTCGAGTTTGGTCTCTTTTTGTAGTTTTTTCATTCTTTTCTTTTCCTGGCGTCTTCACACCTTTTTTCGCCCACTGGCAGCTCAGAGAGACTTCAACCTCACCAGAGGTACTTTTTTCCCCCATGGCTACCAGTAGCTTTAAGAAGTCTGATCGTTTCTCTAAAATGACCGACACACACAACTGCAGTCTCTGCTGCCTTGAGCCAGACCACGACCCGGCAGCCTGCAATCTCTGCAAAAGGATGTCCAGTAAGGCCCTCAAGCTGCCAGCAGCAGCATGATAAGTTTTTCCCCAAATCCCTGGTGTCTTTGAAGACCAGGGCCTCATCTGAAGCCCCGGAATCTCGGGCAGAGCCTCCCGAACCCGAGCCTCGTCATGGGTCCTCAGAAAGGGGGTCTCCCTCAAGGGAACCCAGGAAGAAGAAGAAACCCTCAAAGGTGGCATCCTTGGATGGTTCTAACCGGCCGGGTGCTTCCCGGACCCAGTCCCACAGTCCGAGACATTCATCTGAGGCGTTGGAGAAGGAACGGCCTACGAAGGTCCCCCAGAAGGATCCGACCACAGACTGACCTCGATCTCCAGACACTATCCTCATTGAGGATTCTCCTTCGGGGGAGCCGGCATCAGGCCAGAGTCCCTCGGTGCCCATGCCGAAGGCTGCAGAGCCTTCTGGTTTGTCTGCTTTCATGGACCAGCAGCGGGCGCTGTTGTCCGGCACGACTGGTTCATCTGCCCGACCACCGGGCCCTCGATGTCCAAGACATCCCGGAGGCCGAGCCAATCCTCGAGTTTCTTCAGCCTCGAGTTTATCCTCGGCCAAGGTCCCAATACACGTCCTGCTCGATGGGACTGCATTCATCCCCAGCAAGTTTGCCAGGTACCAACCATAGGGCATCAGGGGCTCCGAGGCCTGCGGGCAGCTCTCCTATGAGTCTTTTATGGACTTCTCTGAGTGGGAGATGGAGAACAAGGAGTCCCCCAGTACCCGTCGCCACCGTAACATCCTATCTGACTCTCCCGTATCGGAGCCTCCATGGCGGTCCTCGCCCGAGGATATGGGCTTCCTTGATTTTTTTAAGGACATGTATAAGGCCCTGGCATTCCCAACTGAGTCGGACGAGGACCCTCAGATGGATGAGTTGGAAATCCAATAGTACGAGGCCCCTCCACGGGAACCCATCCTGGAATGGCTGATGCTCCGAATGTGGGAGACACCGGCTTTGGTGCCAGTGGTGAGCAAATGGCTCGACTCGATATATCGAGTCCACCAGAGCCCAGGCTTCCAAAAGTCACAGCTGCCGCATAATTCCATGGTGGTGGAGTCGGCCATGCGTCTGCTGAAAATCTAGAAGACGCACTTCTCAGTGCCCCCCGGCAGAGAGGCCCGCACCCTGGACACCCTTGGCAGAAAGTGCTACCAGGGATGACTGCTCATCGGCTGTATCCAGGCCTGCCAGCTGTACATGGGCATGTACCTGAGAGACCTGGCGAAGGAACTCGCTGGGTTCTCAGGTGGTGTCTCAGCTGGTCTCTCTGAGGAACCCTTGCAGTGGTTCAAGAACCTGGCCAAAGCAGTCCGTGAATGCTCCAAATTCATGTCTCGAGCGGCCTATGACGGGTTCGAGTTGGCATCTGTAGTAGCGGCAGCTGGTATCAGTGCACGCCGCAAAGCCTGGCTACAGTCATCCAACCTCGAGCAGTGGGTTCAGGACAAATTGGTCGATGTCCCCTGCCAAGAAGAGAACCTCTTTGGCAAACCCATGATCAACAAGGCTGCCGAGCTGGAGATCGAATTCATGACGAGGACCAGGCTCTCCAAAAAGACCGCTGCCCCTCCCTGATGGAAGGGCTCGGGTAAAAAATCCTTTTACCCGAGGAAGGGAGCTGCTTACCGAAGCTACCCACATTATCAGGCCTCTCCAGCTCCCCAACAGGGTCAGCAGGTCAAGGGACATGAGCATGGTCCGCATAAGCAGAAGGCTCCAAAACCCCAGACTCCAGCCCAGCCAGGGGGGAGTTTTTGACCCTTTGAGCATAGCCTGTCTACCCCAAGGAGATCAGCAGCCTATAGGGGGACGTCTGTCCCTCTATGCCCAGAGGTGGTTGTCCATCACCACCAATTCCTGGGCATGTCAGGTAGTCAGGGAGAGTTACCTCCTCCACCTGACTCGGACATCTCCCCCTTATTTCCCAGGAGACCACTCAGATCTCCCCTCCACCAGGACAATCTTCTGAAGGAGTTGACAGGTCTTCTCGAGGACAAAGCGGTGAAACTGATGCCCCACCATCTCATGGGCAAGGGGTTATACTCCAGGGACTTCCTCGTGCCAAAAAGGTCCAAGGCCTATCCTCGACATGTGCAACCTCAACAAATTCCTGGTGAGGGAGAAGTTCAAGATGCTGTCCCTTGGAACATTGCTGCCCTTCCTCCAGCAGGGAGACTGGATATGCTCCTTAGACCTCAAGGATGATTATACCCGTATCCTCATCCACCCCAACCACAGGGTAGTACCTGCAGTTCATAGTGGGGGGCGGGCATTTTCAGTACAGAGTACTCCCCTTCAGCCTAGCCTCTGCCCCAAGAGTTTTCACAAAATGCCTGGTGGTCGTGGCTGCTTTCCTCCAGCTCCAGGGTATCTTCGTCTTTCCCTACCTGGACGACTGGCTCATAAAGGGAGGCATGGCCTCAGAGGTGCAGCATCATACAGTTCTGCAACACTTGGGATTTTCATAAACTACCCCACGTCTCACCTCCTCCCGGCACAGTGCATGTAGTTCAAAGGGGCAAAGATCGACACTCTCCAGTCAAAGGCTTTCTTGTCCAGGGACCGAGCCGATCGCCTCAGGACTCTGGCTCTGTACATGCAGTACCGTCCCTATGTGCCCACTCGGCATCTCCTGCGCCTCCTTGGGCACATGGCCTCCATGGTCCATGTCACTCCAGATGCTCGCCCCCATATGAGGACTGCACAGTGGTGTCTCCGGGATCAATGGTCTCAGACCACGGGCCGCCTCTGCGACAAAGTTTCTGTGACCCGCCAATTGACAGACTCCCCGGTCTGGTGGCAGTCTCCCCAGCATCTCAAGGCAGGCATGCCTTTTCAGGCCCCAAGCCCCTCAAAGGTCCACACCACGGATCCCTCCCTGCTCGGCTGGGGAGCCCACTGCGGAGATCTCCGCACTAAGGGCAAATGTTCACCAGATGAGAGCTCCCAGCAGATCAACCTCTTGGAGCTCTGAGCCATACACCTAGCCCTGAGGGTCTTCTGTCACCACCTGTGTCACCAGCCGGTGCTAGACCAGACGGACAACCAGCTGGCGAAGTTCTACGTGTTACAAACAGGGGAGCACGGGGTCTCGTACCCTTTGTCAGGAGGCACTGGTCCTCTGCTTGTACACAATCCAACAGGGTATCCTCTTGCGGGCAATATACCTGCCAGACCAGAACAATCTGCTTGCCGACAGGCTCAACAGGGTTCTCTGGCTGCACGAGTGGTAGCAAGACTCCAGGGTAGCCAGTCAGCTTTTCTGGCTCTGGGGGGAACCCGTGATGGACCTGTTTGCCAGGCCGGACAGCTTTCAGTTGCTCCGCTTCTGCTCTTGGCAGGCCCACCCCTCCAGGGTGGCAGCCAATGCGTTCCTGGTCTCATGGTCGGAAGGCCTCATATACGCCTTCCCTCCTACGCCACTTGTTGCCAAGACCTTGTTCAGGAACCTCCATGACAGGGCCTCACTCATCCTGATAGCTCCTCGGTGGCCTAGGCAACCGTGATTCCTGCTGCTTCTACAGTTGACAGTGGAGACCCCCATCCTCTTGGGAAACACCCTGGGACTCCTATCTCAGGAGGGGGGCTCTCTCCTGCACCCCAAACTGGGGATCCCTGTCGCTAACAGCCTGGCTACTGAGCGGGTGACTCTGGCCCCTTTCACCCTCCCGGTTGAGGTGGAAGACATTCTGCTGGCCTCTCGCAAGGCCTGTACTAGGAAGGCTTATGCCCTCAAATGGTGCAGGTTCTCTGGTGTGCCAAACACAGGGCTGACCCTTTCTCCTACGTGGTGGCTCTGGTATTACAGTACCTTCTCCACCTCTCTCAGTCCAACTCCATCTGCGTGCACCTTAGTGCCCTAGCGGCACACCACCATCTGGTGGATGGTAGGCCCCTCTCGGCCCAACCATTGGTGACCCTTTTCCTTTGCGGCCTGCTCTTATCGAAGCCCCCCGGTTCACCCTCCGGCAACTAATTGGGACATCAACATGGTGTTGGGGCAGCTCACTTTCCCGCCCTTCGAACCTCTGGCTACCTGCCATCTTCACTACCTCTCTTGGAAGATGGCTTTCCTTGTCACGCTTACCACCGCTTGCAGAGTTAGCAAACTCCAGGCCCTTGTGGCGGAGGTGCCATATACCAGGTTCTAAAAGGAGTGGAGGAGTGGCCTAGTGGTTGGGGCAAGGTACTTCAGGCCGGAAGGTCAGGGGGTTCAAATCCCACTAGAGGACAGCAACCTTGGGCTGGAAGGACTGGGGTTTCTAGTCCCACAGGTGCTCCTTGTGGTCTTGGGCAAGCCACTTAACCCTCCATAGCCCATTTTCCCTGTAAAATAGTTATCTCCAAGTTATAATGCCCTGTTCAATGTAATTTCAGTTTGTTCAATGTAAACCGCACTGATGCAGAATAGCACGGCATATAAGAGAATGTAAATAAATAAAAGAGCAGAGTGGTGCTTCACCTACACCCCAAATTCCTGTCTAAGGTATTATCACCCTTCCTTCTCAACCAGGATGTGGTGTGCTCCGTACCTTTTTTACAAGACCTCACTCCATTCGGGCGGAGATGGTCCTTCACACCTTTATCTTTATTATTTTGCTTGACTGAGCGCCCAGGCCAATGGTGTCAGGACAGTTTACAAAACAAAAAAACGTAGGTACATAAATGGCTGCGCTTAGGAAAAGGAATGCCAACATTTATGACAGGAAAAGTAAGAGGATAGAACACACACAAAGCATAACATACATAAAGAGATACCAAGCGTTAGGAAGGGGAGGCGGAGGGGAGGTGAAATATCTGGTGAAAGAGGTGAGTCTTAAGTAGGACCTTGAACCTATGAGTATGAGTGCTCTGCGCAGAGTAAGGGAGGGAGTTCCACGGGGCAGGACCTCCCTTGGACTTTAAAAGGGCTTTGTCTTTCTATATCCAACACATTCAGGGCCACTGCAAAACCTCTCAGCTTTTCATCTCCTATGACCCCAGTAGACTGGGCAAGGCGGTGACCAAGCATACGCTGTCCACATGGGTGGCGGGCTGTATTGCCCTTGTTTATGAGCAGGCGTGACTCCCTCTGGAAGGCCGCGTCACAGCGCACCGTGTCAGGGCCATGGCGGCCTCGGTGGCAAACTTGCAGTCCGTCCCAATAGTGGACATCTGCCGGGCCGCTACCTGGTCTTCAGTCCATACCTTTGCAGCCCATTACTGCATGGAAAGAGAGTCCCAATGGGACAGTGCCTTCGGCATATGTGAGGACTGACTTCCTGCTTGTTCCCAGAGAAAGCGTAGTTACTCACCTGTAACAGGTGTTCTCCGGGGACAGCAGGAATCAGCCCTCACAGCCTTCCTCCCCTTGAAGTTGCTCCTTTACCATCTTTTGTTGTTGCCGTCTTTTAGCTATGTCATCTGACTGAGCAGGATGGCACCCTTGGATGGGAAGGGGACCACACATTCGTGGTGGCATCTCCCAAAGGCTTTCTTTGAAAGCTGGTTGGATTCTTCTGTGAGGGCTCTATCGGTGCTGACCGTCATCCATATGTGAGGACTGATTCTTGCTCTCCACGGAGAACATCTGTTACAGGTGAGTAACTACGCTAACACATAAAGCTATCTACCCAGGAATCCTTCCTTATCTGTTTTCAGATGCAATTTTCCATATTTCAGCACACTCCTTGCGCATTTTCTCAAAAAACAATTGGCAGTTTCATCAGTTTACTGTTCCAAGCTGGAGTTCATGAGGTGTTCTGTTTTTTTCTACAGAGCCCCTATTCTATGAAATAACCTGCTCCATGCAGCATTTTATGGACAGAAATCTCTTATTAAAAATGCTGTCTCGGTCTAAAGACCCATCTTTTCTTTCTTGTACTTGACAGTGGGGTGTGATTAGCTTGGCTGTTCTAGTCTAAATTCTGTCCTACTCCCATTCTTGTATCCTCCTTTTCTATTACAGTTCTGGTCAACATTATTGGCACCCTTGCATTTTATGTATGTTGTGAACAATATCTTGAGAAATAATTGGAAATATTCCAGCTGTTTGTCATCATATTTTAATAGTATGTTCAAGTCATTACAGCAAAAGAAAGATGTTTGTGCAACTTAGACGTAGCAGTTTCTGAGAAAAACAAAATATGACCTGGACAGGATTAATGGCACTGTTCACTAATGTTTGGTTGCACAACCCTTGGCAGTGATGACAGCTTCCAGACGTTTCTTGTAGCCATCCATAAGTTTCTTACATCTGTCTACTGGTAGTTTCTCCTATTCTTCAACTGCAATTTTGTTCCAGCTCATGAATGTTTCCAGGATTCCTTTTACCAATGGCAGATTTCAGCTCTTCCCAAAGATTCTCGATTGGAATGAGATCAGGACTTATTACTCGCCAGTTTAAAACAGTCAATTTTTTCCTTTTTAACTATTCTTTTGTACTTTTGGATGCATGTTTTGGACCATTGTCCTGCTGCTGGAGGACCTATAACCTTCGACCCAGACCTAGCTTTCTGACACTAGGTATTACATTTTGCTCCAAAATACTTTGATAGTCCTCTGACTTTCGGATTCCTTTAATATGTTCCAGGCCTCCAGTTCCTGAGACAGCAAAAGAGTCCCACAACATTATGGACCTCTACCATATTTAACTGTAGGAAGGGTGTTTTTTTCCTTATAAGTTTCATTTCTTCACCTGTAAATGTATTGCTGGCCTGCATTGCCAAAGTGTGCAAGTTTGGTTTCATCTGTCTACTATTACGATTGCTACTTCTACTATTACGATTGCTACTACTGAACATTTGTATAGCGCTGCAAGACGTATGCAGCGCTGCAAGACGTATGCAGCGCTGCACAGACACATGTAAAAGCGGTCCCTGCTCATCAGAGCTTACAGTCTAGTCAAGACAGGCAACACAGTAGCTGTAGACATGGGATACATGAAGGGGGAATGGTAAGGAAACCCAAAGGTGACCAGGTGAGTCAAGATCCGAAAGCAGCAGCAGAGAGGTGAGTTTTCAGCCTGGATTTGAAAAGGGTCAGAGAAGGTGCCTGACGTACAGACTCGGGTAGTTTGTTCCAGGCATAAGGAGCAGCGAGGTGAAAGGAACAAAGTCTGGAGTTAGCAGTAGAAGCGATTTGCCAGAAGAGCGGAGTTGCCAAGGAGGGGTGTAGGGAGGGATAAGAGAGGACAGGTAGTGAAGAGCTGCAGAGTGGATGCACTTATAGGTCAGCAGGAGAAGTTTGAACTGAATGCGGCCACAGAACATTTTTTGCAGAAGGATATTATAATGCCTCTCTATTGTTCCATGGTGCGACCACACCTTGAATACTGTGTGCAATTCTGGTCGCCATATCGTAAAAAGGATATAGCAGAATTAGAAAAGGTAAAGGGACGAGAGGATACCCCTATGAGGAAAGCCTTAAAAGGTTAGGGCACTTCAAAATGGAAAAGAGATGGCTGAGGGGAGATATGATAGAGGTCTGTAAATTAATGAACGGAGTAGAACAGGTAAAGATAGATCGCTTCTTTACTCCATCAAAAAGTAGAGACTACAGGGCACGCAATGAAGCTGTGTTAACCCCTGGGACAGTAAAGTGAGGGCTTAGTAGCAAACAAAGTATGTTATATATGCTGGTTGTAAATTAGACATGGGGTCTATTACATAAGAGACATTTCTCATTCTGTAGCTCAGAATAGAAGGTGAATTAGCCTGATTAGAATCTGCTGCACCAGGTTTAGGATCAAGCTGTTAGAAACCTGGTTCCTGCTTTGACGTGCCTTCAATGTTGGGGGAAGAATGAAAAACCCATACCAATGCCTGAGGGATCTTAAGCCGGCCGTCCATAGTAACATATTATATGACAGCAGATAAAACCAGTATGGTCCATCTAGACTGCCCAGCAAGGCGGCAAGAGTAGGTGCATCTGCCGGTCTGTGCAGGTCACCCCTCCCCATGCCTTTGTTTAGGGGTGTACCACCGCTCCATGCAAGTCACCCCTATTTGTTGAGATATAAGAGAGAGTTATGTTTGTTTTGATTTTATCCTGTTGCTATAAAGGGATTCACTGTGTCTGTCCCATGCCATTTTGAATTCTGTTACTGTGTTTGCCCCACCACTTCCATCGGGAGAGCATTCCAAGCATCCACCACCCTTTCAGTGTGTAATTGAGTGGGACCATCAACGTTATAGGTGCTCCATTCTCTGACCTGTGACATCAGTGAGCTCTCCCCAAAAAACTCCATCAGGCATGTCAAGTGATTCTAGTGCTTCTGTAAAGCAGGTATGCTCCTCCACCTACAGCAATGGCCTCTGTTCATACAGTGAAGGCAGACAGTACTTTCGGCAGTTCCCTTCTGGATATACCCACTGGGAGTGGTGTGAGTCAAAGTACAAGGCCTGGTTTGGTTGTTTCAGTCCCTGGGATTGCAAAGCTGCCTTCTGTAGTTAGATATAGAGGAGGCAGTTTCACATACTGGAAGCTATTGGCAGGCATTCTCACTCTGCTGTGTCGGTGGACAAGTTAGATGAGCTGGCTCAAAGGGCAAATGTGCTAATTTTATGAAATCTGTGGAGCCTCAGTCTGTCACCTTAAAGGCATCTGGAGCTACAGGAGTTAAAGATTTCCTTAATATTAAAACATAAATTTGAGGTACTGGAGAATTTGTCCAGGGCCAGGAATTTGCTTTTTTTTTTTTTTTTTTAAATTTTCGTAGAACCTAACAGGTAGAACTTTTATTGAAGAGGTACATGGTGGTATAGAGTGCTGGCATTTTTTTTATTGCCTGTTAAAATTGACCTATGTTCATCATGTATTAATGAAAGAGCCCTGCATATGAGTACCGACACCTTTTTTCCTAGGAAAAATTTACTGCTGACCAGTATTTATGACCTGAATTAGCCATGTAGGATGAAACAACAGAAAGGACAATAAAATTGGAGCTCTTTATACAATTCACAGCGGTGAGTTGTCTTTCTTCACCTTGCTCCATCTTTGTGCTTTTGATACCTGTGAGTGTGAGTGCTTCTTTGGAAAGTGTTATGTATTTTTTAATACTGATTAGATGATCCATTGTCTTGGATATTGATGACATCATTCTCCATGGCTTCTGGAGCTGCATAAGATGCTGACGGTCCATCAACATTGAGGGGCCCTTGAGTTCACTGAGAACCAAGTAGCAGTAGGTCTCCCCAGCATTGGACACCCACTGATACTGCCCCCAAGGAAGAGGAAGGATTTATTCTTGTCCTCAAAGGCATCAAAGACCGGATATGATGAGCATTGGGGGTGGAAGCTTAGATGCATCAGCATCGAGATCCATCAGAGCACAATGTCAGGAGCAGTGAGATATTGGAAGAATGCCAACTCTTGAAGCAGATCCTCATGAGGGCCACTCATCCTCCTTTGTATCAGAGGGGCCGCTCCAGACTCCACACAGCAAGAGAAGCCTACCAATATCCCCATCAGATTCTACAGATATCAGCCAAACCTGCCACAGGCTTTCCATCTTTCTCCGTGGCAGCTCTCGAAGAGTGGCTTACGAAAGGATTCGAGTAGAGGATGGCTATGTTAGCCTTTTGCAAAGCTGCAGCTTTGATAGCATTGAGGATAGTGCTATGGCACATTGAGCCCCTCATGAAAACCCATAGACTATCTACAGGAAAAGAATTATCATTGGGACCTTGAAAGGCCTTGATACTTGTTTCTGCCCGGACGATATTGCTTTCCAGTGCATTGGGAGTTGTTTGTTCCCCAAGGTGCCGGAGGTTATCAGTGTATCAATGCCTACCCTACAAGGCGGACGTTGACCAGGGCAAAGGCTCAAATGTCCTTTGAGTACCTCTCTGAGTCTACATTAGACCACTCCTGGTAATCTGAGTTTGAGTCTAAATACTTATTGGAGAAGAAATCTCCAGAGTTACCCTCAGATCCCACTCCTCTCCAACTCCATATATAGAGTTCAGAAGGCTCCTAGATTCAAGAAGCTTCAACTATCACACCATTTTATAGTCATCAAATCCTCTCTCAAAAGGGCTGAGAGCTTCAAGATTCACTCTTCAGCACCCCTGGGGAAGGAAGCTCAGATTTTGGAGTCGTTTGGGTTAAGTTTTTTTTAGAACACTGTGCTCACATCCTATCAGCTCTTTATGGGCATACACTTATGGAACATTTTATGCAATTTAGATGAGTGTGCTGGCTTTCTCCTTCCAGATAAAGCTGAACAATACTACTCTCTAGTGATGCAAGGGAAAAAGTGTGGAAAATACGTTATCCAGGCAACATACAATATTTTCAATACAGTCTTCAGAGCCATCTCAATAAGTATTGGTGTCTGGAGACTCGCATGGCTCTGGGCCTCTGACTTACAGCCTAGTGTGCAGGAGCAACTCACTGACATGCTATGCCACAGAGACAGTCTCTTTGGAGATAAGGTTCAAGAGACTTGCGACAATGATCAAACAACATACTGACACCTTCAAAATCCTCTCCAGGCCCACTTCCGACCTGGTATCTAGGAGGTTCCACAGTGGATGCAGCAGAGATCCTAATATTCTCCCAAGTGTAGCTATCTATCTCCCTCCCATTACTCGCAAGTCAGGCAACTTTCTTGCTCCTGTCCTAAATAGCCAGATTCAGAAGCCCCATCTGGTGCCCCAGCCACAATCAGGGGGCAGGATTTGTCTGGCTCCTGGAGAATATAGCCACTACGCTGGTCCCACTTCCAGACAATCTTCTGGTCTTAGGGAGGCTAACGCTCTTTGTGGATCATTGGCTCCTTGTAACCTCCAACACTTGGGTACAAAATAGTCCAGGAGAGGTACAGAGTACACTTATTAGAATTCTCTCCAATTGCCCACTGAGAGTCAATTTTCTGAGCTCTCAAGATATATTTCTTCAGGAATCTCTTTACCCTTCAGGCTGTGAATGCAGTTGAGACCATCCCTCCAAGGCAGGAAGGACTGGGATTCTATTCAAGATTTTTCCTGATGCTAAAGAAAACAGAGGAAAGCCATCTTATCCTAGACCTCCAGGATACACATATCCTCTTTTTCAAAAGTTACTGATGAAAGATGCAGCCAAGCTGGGTTGGGGAGCTCGTGTAGATGGGTTCCACACCCAGGGATTCTGGTCCTTCCAGGAAAGCCTGCATCAAATACATTTCCTGGAACTGAAAACAATCTTGAACGCTCTAAAGTCTTTCAGAGATAGGTTAACCAATCAAATTGTCATGATCCAATTGAAATAAGCAAGTTGCGATGTATTACATCAAATAGCAGGGAGGAATTGGTTTATACCTCCTGTGATGGAAGACAGTCAGGATGTGAAACTCTGCCATTTCTCATTGGGTACACTCAAAAACAAACCTCAACCTCTATCCCACAGTTAAATCCAATCAAAGTAGGGAAACAGAGACAAACAAACAAATTTTTGTTGGAACGTTCACCATGAAGCATTCACTTCCTCTCGAGGTGAAATGTTCCTATTTTATCTTTTTTTTGGTGGAAACCCACACTAAATATGATCTTGAGGGAAACTCTCCCCCAACATCGGATATCTTTGAATAGTAATAGGGAATTTATGTATCACTTAACTGAAGCGGGATTTGCGAGTCCAACCCTCTCAGGGTTCCCCAGCTTGTATCACACAACAGTGTAGCGTCGCCAGGTTAAAAGTCCAACCAAAGAGGAGAATATCGTTGCTCTTCCCCGCAGATATTCAAAGTCAATGCGCGGCAACACCACCAAGATAAACTCGTGGTCTGGTACTTCGTGGTCTGATGTTATTCAAATCCAATTCGCAGCAACACCACCAAGATCAACTCGTGGTCTGGTAACCCAACGTTGTGTTTCCGGCCATAGGCATTCCACAGCCCTTCCTGGTGCAATATGGACAGAAAGAGCTGCAAGCGGCCCGCCATGCTTCCCTTGCAGGAGAATTCAACCCCCACAGCCCTGAAGGGCATCTGGATGGCTCCCGATGAGCCTGTCATCATGGCATCCCCACCAGAAATATCCATACCGGTGGCCGAAGTTGCAATCCCGGCCCCAGTTCCCTCCAAGGCAGTTGTGCTGGAGGAACCCCCAAGGAGCCCTCAAGGCTCACCTGGTGGCAGTCTTAGCCTTGCATCGTGCAGGCTCTGAGATGGCTTTGGCATTGTCACCACACTCCATCCAGCCCATCCTAGAGACCATGTACTGCTGGCAGATGCATCAGGTGGGAAATCATAATCGACAATGGTTCCCATGACGATCTCCCTGTCAAGCTTATCGGGTTCCTATGTCACAGGATTCACCTATTCTTGCTTGGCACACCATGGGTCTCACTGCCGTTTGCCCTTTCCGCATGATCAGAGTAGGTGGTGGGAGGAAAACTGACACTACTTCGATTTCCTCTTGGAGTCTGAAGGAGGACTGGGAAACTGCCATCTCAGACAGGAGATCTCCTGACCGTCCCTCTGATCCATCCCCTCCATATGAGCGGCATAAATCGTCCCCAAAGGACATATCCCTTTCCGAACTTTGTGTAAGATATTGCCAAGGCCATATCCTTCTCCCTTGAGATGGAGGAACTTGAGCTTGTGTGGCTGGAGGACTCTGCTCAGCTGATCCTCTAGGGTGTTGAGCTCACCAGGCAAGTAGGTTGCCCTGAGTTCCATCCCATGGTTTAGGGCAAACTGCCATAGCTGGATAGCTTCCCAGAAGAGGTAGTGGCCATACCCATAGCAGAAGAGGCAGTGATGGTGCTGGTACACCATGTCTTGCAGAGACTGCTGCTGCAGCTGTGGGAGAATCCCCTCATGGTTCCTGCCTTCGCCATTGGCTGGACTTGATGTGCTGGGTCCAGAAGGCACCGGACTTTGAGAAATCCCAGCTACCGCACAACTCCATCATGGTTGAGTCAGACTTGAAGCGCACATGAAGAGCTCCAAGACTCCTCGGAACCTTCGGGGCGGGAGGCCAGGACCCTGTACTCCTTTGGGAGATGCTACCAGAGCTCCATGCTGGTGGAGATTCTTTCCTACCAGCTGTATATGGATATGTTCCTGAAGGATATTACGGAGTTTGCTGCCCATGTCCCTCCTGACCACCTCGACTGCTTCCGACCCTGGTAGGCCACGGCAAGGATTGCTCTAAGTATGCCATATGAGCCACGTATGATGTCTTCGAGTCCGGCTACAGAGTGACAGCAGTGGGCATGAATCCAGGATAAATTGGCCAACTTTCCCTGAAATGGGGAGAACCTTTTTGGAAAGCCAGTCGAGGAGAAAGCAGGCAAGCTCGAGAAGGAGTACCTAATGCTCTCCAGGCTCTCAAGGAAAACTGTGAATCCTCAGGTAAGAAGGCCTTCTGCCCGCTCGCACGCCATTACTATCCAGTGCCCAGATGAAGGATCAGGCCTCCCACCAGCAGCTGTGGGGGACACCTCAGAATGCCAATCCAAGCTCATAGCCCAAGCCGGGAGAAGACTTTTCAACTGTCCCTTACCTGTTGGAGTTCCCCCTCAAATAGAGGGGTGGTTCATCCATTTTGCCCACAGGTGGCCCCTTATCACTTTGGATGCCTGGTTGCTGCAGCTTGTCCAGTAGTACTGCTGGCTGCACTTCACCCAGCTGCCGCCTCCCTTCATCCAAGGGGAGTACCCCATGGACCCACTACACTGAAGCCTCTTGCGGGACGAGGTCTCCACTCTGCTGACCAACTTCGTCATCTAGCGGGTTCCACGACTTAGGTTGTAAAAGGTTTTTACTCCAGGTACTTCCTGGTTCCCAGAAAGATGCGAGGTTTCAACCCATTCTGGACCTCCAGAACAGAACCACAGCTGGTTTCTCATGTGTGAGTGGTTCAAGTTGGTCTTGCTGGGGACGCTGCTCCCTTACCTTCTAAAGGATGGCTGGCTATGCTCCTTGGACCTCAGGGATGCATACACACACATTCTGATCCATCCAAGTCACAGAAAATACCTCCAGTTCATGCTGAAAGACCCGCATTATCAGTACCGGGTGCTCTCTTTCGGGCTCATGTCAGCACCTCGGGTCTTCACTAGGTGTCTTGCAGTAGTGATAGCCTACCTTCAAATTATGGGAGTCTTCGCCTTCTCCTATCTGGATGATTGGCTCATCAAAGGTCCTATTCTGGACACTGTCTGGCAGTCCTCACCATAAAGGTCCTCAAGCAGCTGGGGTTCGTTATCAACTACTGTCAGACGGCTGCCTGGGTGAGAATCTTCACAGTCTTGGCAAGTGCATATATCTATATGATTTGCAAGGGATTGTGGGCAATGCAGTTCATTCACACCAGACACAGCTGCTGACAATAATTTAGTTGTGCTCAAGTGTTAAAGCCAATAAGAAATTTATTTATGGGGTTATTTCTCCCAACACAGATATGCTTGGTAGCACATAAATCAGGTTACTTGCTTTCAGTGTTAAACTTGAAAAAAACAAAATCAGGAAAACAACCTTTAAACTTGTCAGGCAATTAAAGCAAAAGAAATAAGACCTGGTTGGTACAAACTGGTCTTTTCTGTAGGCATTAGCTAATGTTTTCTTAGCATATATCAAACAACAAACCAAAAGCCACAAAGAAAGGAAAAAACTGTTCTTTTCAGGTTAACTTCTGATAACTTCCCACATAGATTCAGAAGTGATTCTCTCCTAGCTCACAAGCAATTAGGTAAGGCTCAATTGCTAGCAGTTATCCAGCTGAAACCCCTTAGCTGGCTAGAAAGCACCAGCGTGGCTAGAAATCCTACACGAGCTTTTCTGAGTAGATTAAAGAACAAGTTTGTATTTCTTTGTGATGGTTGCTGTACTTTATAACAGAAAATCACCAAAGGAGTTTAGACAGAGAGCAGTCCATGTAAACAGATTCTTCATCTGCTATCATTCCCCCTTCTTCAACAAGCATGGGTTCAATATCATGGATTGGCACAGATGAATGTCCCAATGGAGCACTTTCAGGAGAATACTTGTTTCCCTGCTGTCTTTCAAGGTTATAGCTAGGGCATAGATCAGTGTTCATACCTGAGCTTCCATTGCTGTTAGAGTTCCTCTCTATATAGCCTGGCCAGTATGTAGTCCAGTTCTTATGTCCAGCCTTCCAATCCAGATCCCTGGACACTGGATCTCTCTTCACATACCTTCTGGCACGGGTCTTAGGGTCCCTTCCACGTGCAGCCGTCTCCCTCACAGGTACAGTCTGGAGATTCCTAGCTCTGCAGCACCATTCCTCTGGCTTTCCCCAGTCCAATGGTGTATGCTGGCCCTTGGAATGCCTCCCAGTATACGTACTGCTCTGGACTCTTCTAGACCTCTCAAAGGCTTTTCTCTTCCTTCTTCCAAAGGGTTTCCTGCCCTCTCTGTCCGTCCGGTTTGGCTTCTGCTTCTGCTTCTGATGATCCTCAGGATAATTCTCTGTAGAATAAACTCTACCTTTATTCTGCTTAGATGAGTGCTCCTCCCTAACACAGCGCAGCTGTGCTGAATCAGGCCCTGCCCTTTGAGATGAGTGCTTAGGGATTACCTCATAGCCCTCCTGATTGAACACATGTTTCCTCACTTCAGCTCCTCTAATGGCTGTTGGAAACCTGGTGCATTCTGGGACTGGTAGTCTTTTATGGGAAAATTCTGTTTTCTTATTTCTACCAGAACTGACAGGTTGCTTGTTCAGAGTCACTTCACCTTTCCTATAGCTCCTTCCTGAGCTATGATAAGCTTCCTTATCACACTACTCTGTCCCACCTCCAGCCCACGGAGCAGCTGGAGTTCATCGGGGCCTTCCTCAGTTCCATTCTAGCCCAGGCGTTTCAGCACTGGACCGCATGCAGTGGTCAATGAATATGGTGGGCAGCGTGCAGCATCGGCACCACACCACAGCCTGGGGGATGCTGAAAGTGCTCGGCCACATGGCCTCCACAGTATACGTTATTCCCTTGGCCCACCTCTTCATCTGGCAAGTGTAGTGGACCCTCTGCAATGTAAGCAGGCCACGAGTCACCTCCAGTATAGTGGTGGTCATCATTCCCCTGGTACGGTCCCTTGGCTGGTGGTTGGAGCTGCTGAACCTGCTTCGGGGCCTCCTGTTCCAAGCAGAGCCCCCATGCAGGACGTTGACAACCAATGTGTTCAAACTTGGGTAGGGGGCTCATATGGACGGCCTGCAGATGCAGGGCCTATGGTCCGAGCAGGAGAGCCTGCACTAGATAAATGAATAGTGAATGCCCTCCAAGCCTTTTGGGCACACCTGGAGAATCAGGTGGTCCTGATCCAGATGAGTAACCAGATGGTGGTGATCTGTGTGAAAAAAACAGCGAGGCACGGGCTCACACCTCCTCTGCTGGGAAGCTGTCCATCTGTGGCAACATGTCTTTGACCACGGGATGGAGCTCAGGGCAACCTACCTGCCTGGCAAGCTCAGCATCCTAGTGGATCAACTGAGCAGAGTCCTCCAGCCGCACAAGTGGATCCTCCACAGAGGGCTGGTGGAGCAGAATTTCTGAAAGTGGGGTACTCAAATGATTGACCTCTTTACACATCACAGAATGCCCAGGTGGGTAGGTTCTGTTCCAGGAGACCATCCAGTGACTGGTTGGCCTCGGTCCACTGGGTGGTGAGTCTGCTTTACACCTTTCCCCCAATCATATTTGTGGCCAACTGAGTCACCATGATCCTCATTGCCCCATACTGGCCCCAGCAGCCATGGTTCCCCCTGCTGCTTCAGCTCTCTTGTGGGGGAGCCTCTCCGTCTGGGCTCTGCGCCAGATCTCATCTTCCAGGACGAGGGGATCCTGCTGCACCCCAGTGTCCGCTCTTTGGCCCTCACGGCCTGGATGCTGAGCAGATAGTCCTTTCAGAGCTCAGTTTATCTGATTGTCACGGATGTCCTTCTGTGTGATACAGAACTTGGAGGATCATTTTCATGCTACGAATTTCCTTTTACCTGTTTGGACTACCTTTCAGATAAGTGAAGGCGTTTTAATTTACATTTGAATGAAAAGGGACATTATGGTCATCTGAGAAGGGGAATGTTTGTATCCCTCTCCTGACCTTCTAACCCAACAAAAATTATAGTGTGGTTCACAGCACACAGGGTGATCTTTTCTTTTGGGTTGTACGGATGTCCTCTTGGCATAGTGCAAGGACTCAATGCATTGGGCTTGTCTGTTCAAGTGGCGGAGGTTAACCAGTTAGTGCGCGGGTAGGGCGCTGGATCCCTTCTCCTGTGCAGTGGATCAGTTCCTGGAATACCTCCTGCACCTCTCAGACTCTGGCCTGAAATCCAATTCCATCTGGGTTCACTTCAGCTTGATCAGCGCCTACCATCATGGCTTGGGGGGTGGCCCATCTCGGCTCACCTGCTGGTGGCTCGCTTTGTGGGAGCTTTCTTCTCTCGAGGCCTCCCATCAAGCTCCCTGCAATGTCTTGGGATCTCATTGTGGTCCTTACGCAGCTCATGCGTGCTCCTTTTGAGCTGCTTGATGCTTGCCCTTTCAAGTACTTGACCTGGAAGGTCTTGTTCTTGGTGGCAGTCAGGTTGGCCTGTTGTGTCAGTGAACTCCAGGCTCTGGTGGCCCATCTACCTTACACCAGATTCAACGCTCATCTTGACTGCAAACCGACTTCTAGCTTCCCCAGTGCTACTTTGCAGTCAAGATGAGCGTTGAAATAGGGCATTAAAGTTGGTTTGCCCGAAACGCAGTGCTGTGTTCTCAGTCAACAACTGCGGACATTGTGGAATTCGGCCCTCAGTTAATAACTGTGGACTTTGGGAGATTGACATCTATACTGAGTGTGAACATCGAGGCTTAGTTCTCTATGGACAACAGATAAGTGATCTTTTTGGTCATTATTTTAGTTAGTCCTAGGGCTCTGATTAAAAGCTGATGGAAACCAGCAGTTTTTGATATATGCAAAATTGTTGGAATTGATACATTTTGGCACACGTTTTAGTGTAGGTCACACTACTGTATGGTGTTTTTTTTACCTACGCTTGAAAGCTCTGGTGGGGCTCTTTAAAAATTGAGTAAAATGGAAGTGTTGCCACGAGAGGTTGTTTTGTTTCCTCACGGCTAAACTTCCAACATTAATGCATTTACATACATACAAATACTAATGTTGAGCTCATGATTTTTTTGTTTTGTTCTATTTTTGATTAACCTGTGCTTGGCATCCACAGAGGAAATCTGCAAGTACTGCAAAGTGGTCTTTGGTCCACACGTTCACAGCCCACTACTGTCGGAATGGGGATTCCCAATGGGACAGCAACTTCGGTCCGGCCATGCTTCAGCACCTTTTTGGTATTAGGTCCAACTCCTGCTTGACGGCCCTTCTGTCCATCCAGGCTACCTGCAAATGTTGACTACTCTGTGCTGCTGTCCACTCGGGATGCTAAATCGGTGGAGTTCCTAGAGGGACTGCCTTGCTGTTCTTCCTGTTCTCCAGTTTTGTTGCCTCTTTGGGCTTTCAGTAGCCCGTAGCTTGGGAGTCTTATACGTGAGGAGTTACTTCCTGCTTGTCCATGGAGAAAGCGTAAGTACTCACCTGTAGCAGGTGTTCTCCATGGACAGCAGGAAGAAGTCCTCACAACCCTCCCACCTCCCCGAGGAGTTGCTTTTCTTGGCTGCTGCTTTGATATTTGACTGGAGAAGATGATGTCGTGGCAAGCAGGAAGACAGGCATGCATGCATGGTGCAGCTCCCAAAAGCTTCCAGAGGAAGCTGGGGAACATTCTCCATAGGCTCCGTCTGTGACATCACCAGTACGTGAGGACTTATTCCTGCTGTCCACAGAGAACACCTGCTACAGGTGAGTAACTACGCTTTAATGTGCATACTTGAAAAATATAAGCATAGACATTTACACCATTTTAGGGCTGATGTAAATATCCTTGCCTGCACATGTTAGGCAATTAATAATAGTATTTTATAAAGATAAGTTGACTGTTCAGCTGCACTGACAAGATAGATGGTGGTGCCTGCTGAGTGTGCCAAATGCTGCTTCTCATATGCTGGCAAGAAGGGAGCATCGGGATGTGCAACTCACACGGCTTCAGCATCATTAGAGGCAGCAGACAAACTGTGGTTTCCTTAGATACTGCTGGTGAGAGAAGCACAGGAGAGACAGCCATTCTCTTGCCTCGTTGCTTGAATCTCTTCCCCTCCCTTATCTCTGGATCCTGACAATGCCTTAGCTTGTGCATGTGATAGCATAGCCTGAGGGTTTTCCCTTGAATTATTTCTGCTTCTCCATAAGGCTTTCTTATTGTAGCAGGCTAAGGTTCTTATTGAAGCAAGAAGATAAGAGAGCACTATAGGGGTTTAGGGAGCCCTCACACCCCAAAAGGCCCCAGCTGGAAGTACCAAAAGACTGGGAGGTGCAATCAGTGACATCTAGTATGGTGTCAAATCATTGGGAGTTTGACCATTTTGGACAAGAGGGCCTCTGTGACAGACTCCTTATTGGAAGGTGAGCTCCCATTCAGTGAAGGGTATGACCTACTATAGACCGTTTCTTTCAGAGGGAAGAATTTTTGGCTATGATATCACAAGCACTAGCAGCTTTGAATATTTCTGAACCACCAGAGCAAGAACTTCAGGAGAATCCCATACTGAAAAGTATTCGTAAACCTACCAAAGCCTTCCCCATATACCAAGCTATGCAAGCCCTCATTTCCATGGAGTGGGACACTCTGGAGGCAGGCCTTCGAGTTGGTAGGTGTATAGGTAAGCTATATCTTGGTCACAGAAGAGAAAAAAAGAAAGCTGCCTAAAGCGTATGTCTTGTTGATGGCAGTGGCCAAGAAGACAGCAGTTCCTGTAGGAAGGACCTCTGAGGTCTGCTGGGTGAGGGACCTGGACTCTGGGTAGTCCCCTAGAGCATGGCTGTCTCTGGCAGGACCCTGGATATCTTTGACTGCAACATTTCAAATGGGTTCTAAGTTTCCAAACTGGGCCCAGAAACTACCTCATCAAACCAAGCTTTCTGTTGCACAGAATGCCCATCACCATCTGCTGCAGACAAAGAATACTGAGGAGCAAGTGGCTGCATGGTACGCTTTATAGAGCAGAATTCACAAATATTAGCACATAGAAACAGAGAAACATGACAGCAGAAAAAGGCCACACGGTCTATCTAGTCTACCCTTCTTTATCAATTACAATAGTCCCATTTTTACCTTTAGGAGATCCTCTGTTTGTCCCATGCTTTTTTGAATTCAGATACTGTCCTCATATCCACCACCTCCACTGGGAGGACTGTTCCACGCATCTACCACTCTTTCCATAAAGAAATATTTCCGCATATTACTCCTGAGTCTATCCCCTTTCACTCTCATCCTATGTCCCCTCGTAGCAGAGCTTGCCTTCAACTGAAAGAGACCCTCCTGTGCATTTATGCCATGGAGGTATTTAAATACACTGGTCAACAAATTTTTACAAAAGTCATGTTACTGAAATAAAAATAGTCATTTCCTATCAATTTTTATATGCTGAACACGAATATGACAGTGAAATTGCAAAGTTGTCTCTAGTGTTTTTTGTAATCTACAAGAATTAATGTTTACATCACGAAATGCATGCCAATAGTAAATATAATAGGCCTTCGGTTAACACCTGTAAAAAAACAAGTCATAGACTATGTCTTAGACTTTTTCGCCTACCTCTTGTACGGCTGTTCGGGAGCTTCTCTGGGGAGTATCCAGCAGTAGTCAGCCAGCATTGTAGTGGACCATTTTCCCTGGTATATTTGCTCCATCGTTGTGATATCCTGGTGAAAACGTTCGCCCTGTTCATCACTAACCATACCACAGTTCTGAGGAAACAAATCAAGATGGGAATCAAGGAAATGGATCTTTAGAGAAATATTGCAGCCAAGTTTCTGATACTGCATCAGCATGTCTTCTACTAGTTCCTTGTAGTTTTCTGCCATAACATTCCCGAGAAAGTTTGTTGACACTAGGCGAAAAGCATTCCATGCTTGTTTCGCATCACCCTGCAGCAAGTTGTTGAACCGGTCATCTTTGAAGAGCTCTCGAATCTGAGAACCCCAAAAACTCCCTCTTTAATCTTTGCTTCGCTGAGTCGAGGGAATTTTTCATGCGGAAAGCTGGCGAAGTGCGGTCCATGGCTTTCACAGTTTTTCATCAAACCTAGTTTGATGTGAAGGGGTGGTAGCAGGATTTTGTGAGCCTCAACCAGAGCTGGGTGCTGGATATTCTTCTCTCCAACTGTTACATTTTGTCTGCGATTCCATTCCTTCCGCAAGTAGTGCCAATCCCTTGCTCGTCTATCCCACTCACATAAGAAACACATGTATTTTATATATCCCTGCTGCAGTCCCATTAAAAGGGCAACTACCTTCAAGTCACCACAGAGGTGCCAGCTGTACTTGTTGTTTATTTATTTATTTAATAGTATTTCTATATCGCCTTATTTTACAATCAAAGCGGTTTCACAGCAAACAATCAAAGGAGTGATCATGTGTTTTCGTGCAGGGTATGTCGTGTTTGGTGTGTCTGATGTGCTGTGTGTTTGATTAGGTGGAGCTATGTACATTGTGCGCTATAATACATCGTATGCTATTATACATTCTTCTATACATTGTGTGCTATGATACATCGTGTGCTGTTATACATTCTTCTATACGAGGGTCAGGAGGGGGGTATGTTAGTAGTTCTTGCTAGTTAGTAGATCATGTGACATGTTCATAGTGCTCTGTGAATAGCGTTGTCTTCAGCTGTTTGCGAAAGTCTTTAAGGTCCGTCGTCGTCCTCAGATCGTCTGGGAGGGTGTTCCAGATTGTTGGGGCAGCCAGGGAGAGTGCTCATTCTGTAGTGTCCTTGCGTGTTTTTCTGAAGTCTTTAGGGGTGTTAACACGGTTGGAGGTGCCTTTTCTTCTTGGGCGTGTGCTGGTGTCTGGTTGTATGAGGGTGTGTAGGCTGTTGGCTGAAGTGTGGTGTTTGCTCTTAAATATGTTTATGATTGTTTTGTATTTGATGCGTGAACTGATTGGGAGCCAGTGTAGGTCTTTCAGAATGGGTGTGATGTGTTCCTGTCTTGTTGATCCAGTTATTATGCGGGCCGCCGTGTTTTGTGCTAGTTGTAGTGGTCTGAGTGTTTGTTTTGCTAGGCCAAGGTAGATTGGGTTGCAGAAGTCTAGTATGGGGGTTATTAGTGCCTGGCATACCGTACGGAAGTGCTCAGGGGCGAGGAGGGGCTTAAGTCTTCTGATGATTCTCATCCTGTAGTACGCATTTTTGATTCATACGTGTGGCTTGAGATTCAGCTCATTGTCCAGGGTCACTCCGAGGTACTTTACTTCCGATTTTATTTGTATGGTTGTGTTTTGTATCTTGATGTCTGGTGGGTGGATGAAGTCCGGGTTATGAGTGATGATTAGTGCCTCGGTCTTGCTGTAGTTTATTGAGAGGTGGTGGTTTTGACACCATCTTGTCATTTGTGTCAGGCAGTTTGTTATTTTGGAGTAGTTCGGGTTGTCGACTGTGATAGGTGTGTATATCATGATATCATCTGCGTAGATTGTATATTGAATGTTGTTCTTTCAGGATGTCGCATATTGGCTGGATGTTGATGTTGAATAGTAGGGCTGAGAGGGCCGATCCTTGTGGTACTCCTTGGAGGACTTTTATGGGTCGAGAGGAGGTGTGGCCTTCCTTGACCTGTATCTGCCTGTCGGTTAGATATGAGTGGAACCATTTTAAGGTGGGACCGTGTAACCCAATGTTTTGTCGTCTTTCCAGGAGAGTTTTGTGGTCTACTGTGTCGAATGCTGACGAGATGTCAATGAAGATCATTATGATTCCATTCTTGGTGTTGTCTATGAGTCGGAGAATGCTGTCAAATAGGTAAATCAGTAATGTTTCGACTCCATGGTTGGGACGAAAGCCGTGTTGGTTGTCATCCAGTGGTGCGTGGTTGTCAATGTGTTCTTGTAGTTGGTGTTGTACTGTTTTTTCAATGTTTTTTGCTAGAAAGGGTATGCTGGAGATTGGTCTGTATGCTGCTGGGTTGTTCTTGTCGAGTGTTTTCTTTGGGATAGGTCTTACTTTGGCGAGCTTTAGTTGATTTGGCATGAATCCTTGAGTTAGGGAGTTGTGCACCATGTGTATGATTTGGATGAAGCTTGATTTGGTGGCTTTGATCCATGACACTGGGCAAGGGTCTGTAGGAGCGGTGCTTGTATTGATTACGGTGATGATGTGGGAGAGCTGCTCTGTTGATGGTGTGCTGAATGTGTCCCAGGTCTTAGGGTGTGAGTTAGTCTTTGTGGCTGCGCTAGGTCTTGTTTGTTCTGTAGAGTGGAATTTTTCCTTGATGTGGTCAGCAAATGTTTGCGGGTCTATATGTACTTCGTCTTCTGACCTTTGCTCTTTTGTGAGGATTTTCACAATTTCGAATAGCTCTCTGGGTTTATTGTTGGAGTTACCTATCATGTTTGTATGGTATTCTCTCTTTGCTTGGTTGATGTGTTCATTGTATTGTTTTTGCTTTGTTAGGTATAGTTGCTGGGTTTTGGATGCCTTGGTCTTTCTCCATCTCCATTCTATTTTTCTGAGTTCCCTCTTTTCTCGTCGTATGTTTTTTGAGTACCATGGCTTGTGTTGTAACTTGTTGCAGCGATGTTTCATGGGTCTAACATCTGTTTAAAAGATAGAAAGCAGAGGGTAGGGCTAAATGGCCAATTTTCCCAATGGAGAAAGGTGAATAGTGGTGTACCCCAGGGATCTGTGCTGGGTCCGCTGCTTTTTGACATATTCATAAATGACCTGGAAAGTGGAATAACGAGTGAGGTTATCAAATTTGCTGATGACACAAAACTATTTAAAGTTGTTAAAACCCAGGAGGATTGTGGAAAATTGCAAGAGGATCTTGATAAATTGGAAGACTGGGCATCAAAATGGCAGATGAAATTTAATGTGGAGAAGTGCAAGGTTATGCACCTAGGGAAGAACAACCCAAACTATGGTTACACGATGCAAGGTTCCACATTAGGAACCACCACCCAAAAAAAAGATTTAGGCGTCCTTGTGGATACCATGTTAAAACCCTCGGCCCAGTGTGCAGCGGCGGCCAAGAGAGCAAATAGAATGCTAGGTATGATAAGGAAAGGAATGGAAAATAAAACAAAAGAGTCTGCTGTCTTGGTACATGTTGGTACCAATGACATAGGAAAATGTGGTAGGGAAGTTCTGGAGGCTAAATTTAAGCTTTTAGGTAGGAAGTTGAAATCCAGAACTTCCAGGATAGCGTTCTCCGAAATGCTTCCTGTTCCACGTGCAGGACCCAAAAGACAGGCAGAGCTCCGGAGTCTCAATGCGTGGATGAGACAATGGTGCAAGGATGAGGGTTTTGGATTTGTTAGGAACTGGGGAACATTCTGGGGAAAGGGGGGGCTCTTCCGAAGGGATGGGCTTCACCTTAATCAGGATGGGACCAGACTGCTGGCATTAACCTTTAAAAAAGAGATAGAGAAGCTTTTAAACTAGAAAATAGGGGAAAGCCGACAGTCACCCAGGAGCGCACGGTTCGGACAAAGGTATCCTTGAAGGATACTACCAAAAGCAGTGAGGTTCCAAAAGGGAGTATAGTAGCCCAAATGCCCTTGAGTAAGGAGCAGACAGAGCATAAAGATTCCCAATTACCCATGCCTACCAATAGCCAGATTAATATTAATAAAATGCAGTCTCTAAAATGCTTGTATGCCAATGCTAGAAGTCTAAACAATAAGATGGGAGAATTAGAATATATAGCATTAAATGAGAGGTTAGATATGATTGCACTCTCAGAGACATGGTGGAAGGAGGATAACCAGTGGGACACTGTGATACCTGGATACAAACTATATCGTAATGATAGAGCTGAACAAATTGGTGGAGGGGTTGCGCTCTATGTTAGAGAGGGCATTGAGTCAGAAAGGATTAAAGTTTTACAGGGAACAAAATATGCTGTAGAATCTCTATGGATTGAAATTCCATTTATGAAGGGGAAGGTGATGGCAGTGGGAGTATACTATCGACCACCTGGCCAGAATGAACAAATGGATGATGAAATGCTCAAAGAAATCAAGGAAGCTAACAAAAGCCACAACAGAGTAGTAATAATGGGTGATTTCAATTACCCCGGTATCGACTGGGACAGTGTCACAGCAGGACAAGCTAAAGAGATAAAGTTTCTAGATGAAATAAATGACTGCTTCTTGGAGCAGCTGGTTCATGAACCGACCAGAGGGGAAGCCATACTGGACCTAGTCCTTAGTGGAACGCCAGATCTGGTGCAAGAAATAAGGGTGTTGGGACCACTTGGCAATAGTGATCATAGTATGATCATGTTTGATTTAATCAGTGGAGGACAGATAGTAAAGGAATCCACAGTACTACCTTTTAACTTTCAAAAGGGTGACTATGATAGAATGAGGAATATAGTTCGGAAAAAACTAAAAGGAGCGGTTCCAAAGGTTAAAGACTTACAGCAAGCTTGGGTGTTATTTAAAAATACTATCCTCGAAGCCCAGACCAGCTGTATTCCACGCATTAAGAAAAGTGGAAGAAAGTCCAAAAAACTGCCAGCATGGTTTAAAGGTGAGGTCAGAGAGGCTGTTGCTGCCAAAAGAGCAACCTTCAGAAAATGGAAAAAAGAGCCAAATGATGAAAACTGGAAACAGCACAAGCACTGGCAAGTTAAATGCAAAGCATTGATAAGGCAGGCAAAGCGGGAATTTGAGAAGAAACTTGCTACGGAAGCAAAAACACGAAATAAAGACTTTTTCAAGTACATTCGTAGCAAAAGGCCTGTGAGAGAGTCAATTGGACCATTAGATGATAGAGGGGTAAAAGGGGCAGTAAGAGGAGACAAGGCTATAGCAGAGAGACTGAATGAATTCTTTGCTTCGGTCTTTACTGAGGAAGATGTAGGGGTGTTACCCAAGACTGAAGTGGTATTTAAAGGTGATACTGCAGAGGAATTGAGAGAAATATCGCTACACCGGGAAGATATATTACAACTATTTGATAAACTGAATAGTAGCAAATCACCTGGACCGGATGGTATACATCCCAGAGTGTTGAAAGAACTGAAATATGAGATTGCAGACCTGTTATTGGTAATCTGTGAACTTTCATTAAAATCATCTGTAATACCTGAAGATTGGAGGGTCGCCAACGTAACACCAATTTTTAAAAAGGGTTCCAGGGGTGACCCGGGAAATTACAGACCGGTGAGCCTGACGTCAGTACCAGGGAAAATGGTAGAAGCCATCATAAAGAACAAAATTACACAGCATGTAGATAGTCATGGCCTAATGGGAGACAGCCAACATGGCTTTAGACAAGGCAGATCTTGTCTTACTAATCTGATCTGTTTTTTTGAAGGTGTGCATAAACAGGTAGACAAAGGTGAGTCGGTTGATATAGTGTATCTGGACTTTCAGAAAGCTTTTGACAAGGTCCCCCATCAGAGACTTTTGGCGAAGCTAAAAAGTCATGGGATAGGAGGCAGTGTACTATTGTGGATCGGGAACTGGTTAAAAGATAGAAAGCAGAGGGTAGGGCTAAATGGCCAATATTCCCAATGGAAAAAGGTGAATAGTGGAGTACCCCAGGGATCTGTACTGGGTCCGCTACTTTTTGACATATTCATAAATGACCTGGAAAAGGGAATAACTAGTGAGGTAATCAAATTTGCAGATGACACAAAACTGTTTAAAGTTGTTAAAACCCAAGAGGATTGTGGAAAACTGCAGGAGGATCTGGATAAATTGGAAGACTGGGCATCCAAATGGCAGATGAAATTTAATGTGGACAAGTGCAAAGTTATGCACCTAGGAAAGAACAACCCACACTATAGTTACAAGATGCAAGGCTCCACATTAGAAACCACCACCCAGGAAAAAGATTTAGGAGTCATCGTGGATAACATGTTAAAACCCTCCGCCCAGTGTGCAGCGGCGGCCAAGAAAGCAAATAGAATGCTAGGTATCCTAAGGAAAGGGATGGAGAATAAAACAAAGGATATTATAATGCCTCTGTATCGCTCCATGGTACGACCGCACCTTGAATATTGTGTGCAATTCTGGTCACCGTATCTTAAAAAGGACATAGAGTTATTAGAAAAAGTACAGAGAAGAGCCACCAAATTGGTGAAGGGGATGGAAGGCTACTCCTATGAAGAGAGGCTAAAAAGGTTAGGGCTCTTTAACCTAGAAAAGAGGCGGCTGAGGGGAGATATGATAGAGGTGTATAAATTAATGAATGGAGTGGAACGGATAAACGTGGATAAATTGTTTACGCTATCAGAATATAGAAGGACTAGGGGGCATGTAATGAAGCTACAGGGTAAACTATTTAAGACAAATAGGAGAAAATATTTCTTCTCTCAACGTGTAATCAAACTCTGGAATCTGTTACCGGAGGATGTAGTAAGGGCTGTTAGTATAGCTGGGTTTAAAAAAGGTTTGGACAAGTTCCTGGAGGAAAGGTCCATAAACCACTATTAAAAAGGGACCCAGGATATCAATGCTTGGCCTAGTACAAGCACTGCAGAACCTGTGTCTTTTGGGGAAACTGCTAGGTACGTATGACCTAGATTGGCCACTGTTGGAAACAGGATACTGGGCTTGATGGACCTCGGTCTGACCCAGTATGGCATTTCTTATGTTCTTATATTATAATGCCTCTATATCGTTCCATGGTGAGACCGCACCTTGAATATTGTGTGCAATTCTGGTCGCCGTATCTTAAAAAGGATATAGCGATTTTAGAAAAGGTTCAGAGAAGAGCCACCAAAATGGTAAAGGGGATGGAAGGCTACTCCTATGAAGAAAGGCTAAAAAGGTTGGGGCTCTTTAACCTGGAAAAGAGACGGCTGAGGGGAGATATGATAGAAGTCTATAAATTAATGAACGGAGTGGAACGGGTAAACGTAGATCGATTGTTTACCTTATCAGAATATAGAAAGACTAGGGGACATGCAATGAAGCTACAGGGTAAACTATTTAAGACTAATAAAAGAAAATATTTTTTCACTCAACGTGTAATCAAACTCTGGAATTTGTTACCGGAGGATGTAGTAAAGGCTGTTAGTGTAGCTGGGTTTAAAAAAGGTTTGGACAAGTTCCTGGAGGAAAGGTCCATAAACCATTATTAAGAAGGGACCCAGGATATCAATGCTTGAACCAATACAAGCATTGTGGAACCTGTGTCCCTTGGGGAAACTGCTAGGTACGTATGACCTAGATTGGCCACTGTTGGAAACAGAATACTGGGCTTGATGGACCTTGGTCTGACCCAGTATGGCATATCTTATGTTCTTATGTTGCTTTGGCGGCGTTATATAGGGTGCTGTTCCAGTTGGTGATTTGAGCCTCCAGGTCGTCTGTTTCTGTGGTCAATTGTTGTATCGTGTCTTGTAGGAACAGGTCCCTGTCGAAGCTCTTGAATCGTCTTTGTGTGGGTGTGTTGTCTGGGCGTTTGTTTAGATTATCTTTTTGTGGTACCATCTTTATCTTAATTATGTAATGGTTGGACCATGGAACTGGTGTGATGGTGGATGTTGATATTAGTCCTCTCGAGGTTAGGTAGTTGGGTGCGAAGATGAGGTCTGGGGATGATCCATGTCTGTGCGTCGGGGCATTGATTATTTGGGTGAACTGAAGTGACGTCATCGCTTGAAGGAAAGCTTCTGCATCTTTGGTGTTGGTGGACTTGAGGTTGAAGTCTCCTAGCAGTAGAGTGGGTTTGTGGGTTGAGGTGATTGCGCAGACTGCTTCGAGCATTGAGGCTAGTTCGTCGGGTGAAGCCCGGGGTGCTCTGTAGGTGAGGCAGAGTGCCATGTGTTTGTTCTCGATGTTATAGTTAACTTAAAGCTTCTACTGACTTCCATTATCGTATGTCTCTTTCACGTGGATGACATGCGCTACTGGAATAGATGGAAGACGGTTTCCATTCAAAAGCACAGCCTTCAGACTCAGTTTCGAAGAGTCTATAAATAGTCTCCAGTCTTGTGGGTCATGAGTGATTTTTAAGTGTAGTGATGAAAGCTCCCAGGAAGACATGGAAGTGGAAGAAAATCCTACTTTCCCCTTTGAAATGAATGACAGTTCACTTGTGCATAAGACTTGTAAGCCAGATCAGAAAAAAACCCAGCTCCCTGCTAAGGTCAGGCCACGCCCTAGCTCGGGGGTGGAGACAAGCTTGCCTGATGATTGGTCACACAGGTGCAGAGAACAAGGAGTGCCTAGCAGCTAACGGTTCTTAAAACCACGAGCAGAGCAGGAAGAGGGGGGAAGGAGGAAGGCAAAGGACAACAGAGAGAGCAAGGCTGAGCATAGCTGGAGGAGAAAGAAAGAAGGAAACTCCCAGGAAAGCAGCTACCTAAGAGGGCCTGGAGAAGGACATAAGGAGGCTGAATTTCAGAGCCTGGAGGATCCCAGGAAGAAAGAAATCGGTGCTTGTCTGAGGAACCATCCCCAAGGTAAAGCCAGCAGTTTCAGAGCTGAGAAATCAACAGAGAAACAGTTTGCTATTGCTAAGGTCCAGGAAGCAGAGCCCTCACCGTCTACTGCTAAGAGGTGGGTGGAAAGTTTTATATATGGGAAAAGCCATAGCCCTGATAAAAGCAGAACAGCTGAGTCTTCAAAGCTAGAAGCACTGAGAGAGTTGTTTGCTGAGGGAAAAGTTCACTCCCCTAATACAACTGTGCCTTTACAAGCTGAATTGCTGTGAAATCAGTTCCAGGAATTTCTAAAGGAGAGAAAGTCTGGGAGAGTTTGTAACTTTGATAGAGATACCATATATCCTGATGCCATAGAAGGAATGCAAATAGATTCCTGTTTGCCAAGCTCTGAGTGTGAACCTGTACCAATGGATTGCTCATTGTGTTTAAAAGAAGAGTCTGCATTATTGAATTAAGCTGAGAGACTGTGAAACAATATAGAGAATAAGTGCAGTATCTGCTTAGAATTAAGGAAAGCTAATACTGTGTTTTCTCCTAGGACAAGCAGGATGAGTCAGCCACACTTGGTGACGTCATCCGACGGCGCCGAGACGGAAGTACTCTCCATAGCTCAGAAGGACATTTTGCCCTTCTGAACATGGGCCAACTGGCCCCACCCCCTGCCCGCCCCTAGCTAGCCAGTTTCAGTTCTTCCGCCTTGCCAGCAAGACGGATTTTTCTACTCTCCACCAAATCTAACAAGAAATTATCTTAGCAGAACGATATCTAATCATTGAGATAATGTATCTAACTCCTTTTCGGATGTTTCTTCTCTTTCAGATTCGAACACAAGTCCTAGCAAAGAGCTAGGCTGGAAGGGCACATCTGATGGACATGTGCTCAGTTTCCTCTGCCGTTGCATGTGCCGCTAAATCCTCCAAGCTCCTGAGATTCAGGAAGCCCAGGGAAACGGGCTGGAAGAGGAAGCGTCCAGGTGGCAGTTGCCTATGCATTATCTAGGCCTCCATCCCCGGCTAGCCAGCCTTACCTCTCTCTGCTCCGTGCCAGGAAGGAAGGGAATCCAGAGAATGGGCTAAGAAGGCCCAAGCGGCTGCCCCCACGGCACCCGCGACGAAGCTGGCTTCTCTCCCACGTCACAGGAGTCCTGAATATGGAAGCCTCCTCGGCAGCTCAAGACGTGCCTAACAAGGCCTCCGTCTCTGGCCCCCGCTAACCAGCTGCTCCGGATACCTTCCTTTCATGGGGGAGGACATGGGGGCATCATCCTTGCTCCTCCGGGCTATCAATATGCATCTAGGGAGCAGAACAAGCATGGCAAAGCACCCTCTCTGCTCCCCCAGCAGGCACACGTGGGGACCCTCTTGGAGGCAGCCATTTTGTGCCCAGCATTCCTTCTGCCCCCGCTGTTTCCATTGGCTGGACGGCCCTGACTGAGCACCCCCCAGCGAGTATCGGCTCAGGTGCAGGCTGCCCCTCCTACTCTGATTGGATCATCCATGTGCCCCGCCCCGCGAGCCACGATTGGCTCCTGCTTTGGTACCGCCCCACAGCTTGGACACCGCCCCGCAAGCCGCGATTGGCTCCAACTCCCGAAGGACAGCCCACTACTCCCCTCTGAGTCGGCACCGACGAAGGAGTTCTCTTCAGCGCCGACGCCGGTCCCGATCATGGGGCAGCCCTCCGCGCCGACACAGTTCCAGCTCCCGGGGCAGCACTCCGCGCCGACACAGTTCCAGCTCCCGGGGCAGCACTCCGTGCCGACACAGTTCCAGTTCCCGGGGCTGCTCTCTGCACCGACGCAAATCCAGTTCCCGCCAATACCGGTGCAGCAGGAAGAGAAGAAGCCACTCTGTCAGGCACAAACGCGGAAGCTATCATCGGGACCGGAACAATCAGAGCAGCAGCCGGAGAAGTTGCATGCCGCGTCCGCGTTCCTCGATGCACAGCCAGTGTACTACAGCATGTGTGTGTGTTGGCTGATCGGCGCTGGCTGAATCGCCGCAGCGCTGGCGGAGATCGCGTAGAGGCTGGGTATTGTAGCCCTTGATGGAGCGGACACCAACACCAGCTGAATCGCACAGCCTCAGCATTAGGTGGCCTCAGATGGAGATGGAGCGTGTTGGCACAATGCCAATTGGTCGCTCGGACTTTGTGGCAGCAACGGCAAACAGCACAGCTCCCTGACCACCAGCGGATTGGCGCTGACCCTATAAACGTGTCGCGTTTCCCAGGGCAGAGGCACCGTCGTGCCTGCACTCATTTCTGCAAGAATGGCCCTCCCACATTCTATTAGGCTAAGGGTTTCCTCTCTCTTTCCCCAAACTGGAGCCCCAGGGCACCGCATCGCCGTACGTCGCAACTGCCTCCTGCCCGGGGGCGCGCTCCACGGAATCCTTCCCGATGCATCACAACCACATTGCTGCAGAAGGTGATACCCTGAAAGAGGCCGGATGATGACCTGCGCCCAATTCCCAAGCAACAACCACATTGCGGTAGCACATGGTTTATGCAATGATGACTTCGGGACAATGGTCATGGGTTCAATCCCAGCCGGAGGCCTTGGTTACGCCTGTACCTCGGGCTGTCCCCTACGGGACATGAGGAAAGACACTTGTTAAGACTAGTTCCAGCTGTGAGTCGAGTAGCCAGCTCCGACTGTGAGTTGGGTGGCCAGCAGGAATTTTCTAATTCACCACAGCCTGCCACATCGAGGCTTCACTCTTCCGAAACTGCCCTATGGGGCATCTCTGCACTCTACGCTACCCTGTTCCCACGTGCAGTTCCCAAATGAGTTCGGTCTACCTTACCCACAGCAGCAGTCAGAGGCATAGGCTGGCCCTGAAGAAGTGTCTCGGCACAAAACAGCCACGGGGAGACCTTACATCACCACGGTTGCAAGCTACAGCCTCAGTAGTGAAGCTACAGCCCCCCCCCCCCCCCCCGTGCTTCGGGTGACACATTCGCTCAATCCCTCTTGCCTGCCAAAGGACGACTCAAAGCCTTCATCCTTCACCTTGTTACACGCGTGCCCCCACCCAGTAACAGAGCAATGACCGCCCCCGACTAACAATGGCGTCAGAACCTGAATAGATGGCTCCTGTCTGATATTATACACATCAAATATCAGGGGCGCGAGTCTTCAGGACACTCTAACAGAATATTCAGGTCGCTCTGTCTATTATGGCTCTGGGGCACCTGCCCAGAGGGCAGTCCAAAGGACCAAGGGCTTACACAAACTACGCCCCTTCTAACCTCTGCATGAGGCACACTTCGCGGAGCCCAAAGGAAACCCTGACAATCCACCTCCAGTGGCTCCACCGGTGACAGTGGCTCCACCAGTGACAGTGGCAACAAAGAGCTGCAGTACACACTGTCTGTGTGGCTGCTATCAGAGGGCCACAGGTCCAAATCCCGTCTGCAGACCCTGCAGTGAATACCCATTTCAGCCAAGGTCATTAAGAGCCCCTCTCTGACTGCAGGCACAACCATCCTGACCAGCCACTCCGGCCACCACCTACATCTGAGGGTGTGAAGGATGACATTCATGTCTCCTCAGGCACTGACGGGTATCTCTGGGCGCATGGACATCCAGGGATGGAACCCCAACGTCCACTGGTTAGCTGCATCAACTCGGATAAGTACAGCAGAGGAGTAGCCTAGTGGTTAGAACACTGGCTTGGTACCAAGCAACCAGGATTCTATCCCACTAGGACTCCTTGTGGCCTTGGGCAAGTCACTTCACCCTCCATTGCCTCTGAAGAAAGGCCTGGCAATCCGCTTCCGGTGACACTGCCAAGAAACCCAGGGGTTTCTGGTCGCAAAGAGTCAGGACCAACTCGAAGGCACACATTGCCTTAGGAACCAGCTAGCAACCTCAGCTGAATCGATCAGCCCGGGAACACCTGCTTGATACACTTGTAGACCCTGCACCCCAGGTGTCGCCTAATGGCCAGAGCTCTGTCCATAAGCAAGAGACAAGGTGTCAGATCAGCTGGAGCCGCGTAACCACTTCTCATAGGATCCAGCTGAGGTAAAGGCAACCCACGGGATCCCTAACATACCTGCGGACTTCCAGCAGAGGCAGAGAGAACCCTCGGGATCCCTAAATGTCCTGCAATAAGATGAGCCCACCTCTGTCATCTATCTGCCTTATCAGCTGCAACCACATGCTGCACTCCAGCCCTTTTCCTCCTGTTCCCCGGAGCCTTCCGGGACCAACCTCAAGACCCACAGTGACTGGGTCCCTCCCGACCAAGCTACACACAGTCTCAGGGTAATCTTCCTGCACCTGGGAGTGACAGGCTCAGGGCCAGCCTGCGACCTCCAGTCTGGATCTTCTCCTTTATGATCATCGCAGGGGCAGCACTTTGACTCGGCATGCTCAGAGGCAGTATTCTAACCAGCGGTGCGCTGGTTCAAGACCTGGCTGAGGACCATATGGGGGCGTTACAGTGCATCACCACGGTGCAGCCATGCCTCCAGGGCCTGAACAGAGAGAAGACGAATGCTCTGTCCTTCCCTCCTGGAATCTGAGAATGTTGGAAGGCAGTTGCAGCTGCCAGATGAAGCTCTGCCCAGCGGGGCTGACCGCAGATATATCTGCTTGCCACATCGAGAACAGGAAGTGCATCCATTAAATGGATAATTCCCTTCATCATGAAATGGATAATTCCCTTCATCATGCTCTCTGTCCAGTACCACGGCATGCTCACGATCCAGTACCACGAATGAACGACTGCTGTGGCTCCCTGCAGCATGCAGTCCCCAATGCCACGTGTGAGCCTCCTCGAGGACATGCTCTGGACAGACACTGCTGGCATAAGGACCCGAAATAGACCTACAGGAAACAGATTTGCCAGAAACAGACAATCAACCATTGGTAATCACCTGGCCAGCTGCCCGTATACAGGCAATTGCTCGGATGCAGGCAAGGGCCCAAGCCACGCCAGGAGCGCACACACATGCGTGCATCCATCCCCAGAGGTCCTCCCTGTGCCCTGCTCATGTAGCACACATCTGCGAGGCCACCAAGACCCTGCAACAAGAACCATCACGGTATGCACTGTCCAAGAACACCATCGATAATGGGCGCACCTCTCACACAGTAGCCATGCTGAGAAGGATGAAGTCAGGAATTCTTTTTGACCAGGCAGCCCTGACAATCTGGTCTGCCACACACTGCGGGCTTAGTGGTTAACCTCAAATCACTCTTACAGCATAGCCGATGCTTTGCACTGATCACCCCAAGGAGCACCGATGCGCCTCACTGGTGACACAGACCGGATGGTACGCCATACGGGTCAAATTTCTGTTCCTAACAGTGCCCATTCTAGGTCATGTCTCTCAAGGACATAGGTCCAGGAGTGGAGGGGTAACCCAGTAGTTAGAGCAACTGCCTAGTACCCAGTAAATCAAGGGTTGATTCCCACTGGCACTCCTTGTGACCTTGGACAGTCACTTACCTTCCATTGCCTCCGAATGGTGATAAATTCCCAACTGATACCAGTATTGGGCCGAGCAGTGATTTACCAGTCCCTGTCATCTCCTATCTGGCGACACTAATGGTTTGCATCATCCTCCGTTAACAAACTCCAGAGTTGACTACAAAAAAAAAAAAAAGGCGAATAAAGGCAAAAAGAGAAGCCTCCCTCGTTAATGATGTCCTAATGTCCCATTTGCACCGCTCTCGTGGCCAGCGATCCATTGCCACTGCTTCATCATTGCGGTGACCCACACACCACTACCGCTCAATGTGCCTACCACTGTTTCTTCATTGTGGTGACCCGACTCCCACACTACCACTGCTCAAGGGGCCGGCATCTCTGTTCCCGCACAGAGAAGACCTGCATCTCTGTTACCGCACAGAAGCGCCTTGTAACTACACGTTGCTCCTGCATTGCCGTTACTCCCGTACCGCTACTACTCTTGGGCCTGCACCACAGAGGTACCTTGTAACTACACCGTCTGCACATTTGTGCATCTTGACGGCAGGCCATCGTATAGTGCCTAGTAACTGCACCTTCTCACATCGCTGTGGCGTCACATGCATGCTTCACCACCATACGCCTACATGTTCTTGTCGCAACATGCAGCATGCTGTAGCAAGGGCGCATGCTGGACCTGGGAAAGGTTCTTGGCTTTCCCCATCCACCTCAGCACCTGCCAGCTTGGGAGGCACCAAGTGTGGCTGACTCATCCTGCTTTTCCTAGGAGAAAACGGAGTTACTTACCTGTAACTGGAGTTCTCCGGGGAAAGCAGGATAAGTCAGCCACACATACCCACCCACCTCCCCTGGATGGGGCTGACCTCCATCCTGGTGCCCGCCTCCTAGCGGCAAAAGGCTCAGCTAGTGACGTACTGGCTAGCTAGGGGCGGGCAGGGGGTGGGGCCAGTTGGCCCATGCTCAGAAGTCCTTCTGTGCTATGGAGAGTACTTCCGTCTCGGCGCCGTCGGATGACGTCACCAAGTATGGCTGACTTATCCTGCTGTCCCCGGAGAACTCCAGTTACAGGTAAGTAACTCCGTTTTACTAAGCTTAATTGCCTTCTGAAGCTAAGAAGCAGTGCTTAGAAGAAGTTTGCTTTGAGAAAAGAAAATCACAGCTGTTGCAAGTTTATCTGTATTTCTGTTGAATGACCACACGAGGCAGTCCTCGGTGTAAGCTTGTGGGAATAAGAACAGCTGAACAGTGAAAAGAGGTTTGTGTTATGTCACTCTCTGTTACCTGATTTATCCTTTATGTTGGAGAAGCATCCTTTTTTTTTTTTTTTAAATTGTTTATTTTACATTTTAAACACACATACATACATAAAAAAAAACAACCTTCAATAACAGTAACAATAACAACCATAAATCACCCATCCCCCCACCCCGCACCAGTCAGCCTAGAGGAACTTGCAATCCCTCAGGGAGCGCTAGTCATCGTAGCCATCTCCACGAAAGCATCCAATGCAGCCCACTTATAAATTGAACAAAGCCCGCCTCTGGATCTTACAAATTTGTCATAGGCTTTCTCATATTTACTATATGTGCACACTTGGTTCCACCAAGCCAGCCAAGACAGCGCTGAGGAGTCTTTCCATGCTCTTAAAATCATTTTGAGCGCTATTGCAATCATAAAATTCACCCCGAAGAAGTGCTTTTTGGGGAGCAGGGGAATATCAGCCAGCGATCTAAGACCCAGAATACTCCATGTTAGGGGAGAGGAGAAATTGAACACCCTCTGTATCCTGCACCAGACATGAGCCCAGTAATCTTGAAGGTGTGGACACTCCAGGAACATATGTCTCAAGGTACCGAGGTCTTGCTTACAAGACCAGCATTGAGAGGACGCTTCTTTGCTCCATTTAGATAACTTTACCGGCGTAATGTAGGCTCTATGGGCGAGAAAATACATAGACTGCGTTACCGCTGCAGATCTGGAGGCCCGGACTATGGGACCCCAGAATCGACTCCATTGGGACTGTGACAAGTTGCAGCCGGTCTCCTCCTCCCATCTCTTCTGTGGGCCTCCCACAGACTCCGCACCATGTCGGCAAAAGGTGGAGTATAATCTAGACACACCACCTCTCCCAGCTGTCACCCACTCAATTAGCTCTTTCAACGGCCAATCCACAGGATAATCAGTTGGTTTTCTCTGCCCCTGGCTCAGGCAATGCTTTAATTGGATCCATTGATAGTAGCATTTGGACGAGATCCCGAACTCCTCTTGCAGCACGGCAAAGGACTTCCAACCGTTCGTATACATCAACTGATCAACCGTCCATATTCCCTTGCTCTGCCACATGCTCCAGGCGAAGGAAGTCTTATTGATCTTTAGCAAGGGATTGTGCCAGAGCGGGAGTCGCCTTGATAAAAGCTTGTCTTTTCCCAGAACCTGCATAAGGCTCTGAAACGCTCTCTGAGTAGAAGTAATAATTCTTCCCACTTTCCCTTCGTCCGGACATACCATACCCATCAGCAAGTGGACAGGCCGAGGCATAACTAAGCGCTCCTCCAGGTCCAACCATCGCGGTCGCAACTCTGGGGGTAGTTCCGTAGACCATAGACTACCCTGCTTAAGGATAGCAGACATGTGGTACCAAAGAAAATCCGGGAAGTAAACCCCTCCGTCCTGTTTATGGGCCTTCAGTTTTTTAAGGGCAATCCGGGGGGTTTTCCCATTCCACAAAAATGAGGTAAGTATTCGCTCCACCTCTTTGTAAACTGCTCCTGGAAATAGAACTGGGACCATTCCAAGGATGTAATTTATCTTAGGCATTAATGTCATCTTTATGGATTCCAGTCGGCCCCACCAAGTCAAACGAAGCGGGGACCACTGTACCGTAAAGCCCCGGGCGATCTCCTTAATCTTATCCGCATTGAGTCGAAGAGTTTCCTCCAATGGGGCCCCGAACTTAACACCGAGATAGCGTATCGGTACTGACTCCCACCGGAAAGCAAATTGCTGTACCATGTCCGCAGTAGCGACACTGCTCAGAGGGAACGCCGATGATTTTGTCCAGTTCACACGGTAACCCGCAAACCGGGAGTAGACATCGATCAGCTGCAGAAGAGGCGAGATAGAGGTTGGTTGTAAAAAGAACAGCAAATCATCCGCGTAGGCCGAGAGTTTGATGTGAAGGTCCTGAAGTACCACTCCCTCTACCGCTGAAGATTGCCTCACCAGCAGAGCTAGGGGCTCCAGGGCCAGGTTGAACAATAGTGGAGATAACGGACACCCTTGCCTGGTTCCCCGATGTAGGGAAAAGGGACTGGAGAGCGCCTGGTTTGCGAGAATCTGCGCAGCTGGATTGGCGTACAGCACGCGGATCAGACCGAGAAATTGTACGGGAAAGCCAAACCATTCCAGGACGCGGAACAGGAAAGGCCACTCCAGTCTATCGAAGGCTTTTTCAGCGTCCAGAGATAGGCCTATCAGAGGTAAGTTTAGCCCTTCTGCTACCTCAAGAACATTACAGAGAAGCCTCGCATTGTCCGCGGTCGAACGACCGCTGACAAAGCCACATTGGTCGGGGTGAATAAGCAGATGGAGGACAGAATTGACACGACTTGCCAACATTGAGGAGTAGATCTTATAGTCTGCGTTGAGTAAGGAAATAGGCCTGTAATTACCCACTAACTTAGGGTCCTTACCAGGTTTCTCAAGAACCACAATGGTGGCTGTTGCGAAGGCGCCTGTGCCGGTATCTGTTGCTTGCAGGCCTTGATAGTATTTCAGAAGGTGCGGTAATAATTCTTTTGCAAATGTCTGATAAAATTCCACAGGGAGGCCATCTGGTCCCGCTGCCTTGCCCGTCTGCATTCGCCGCAAAGCCTCCCAAACCTCTTGGCTCGCTAGTTCTCGTCCCATAGCTATTTGTTGCTCTAGGTCCAGACTAGGGTGTTCAATGCGTCCCAGGAACTCATCCACTTCGTCCGCATTCCACCGGATTTCAGACGAGTACAAACCCTCGTAAAACTTTCTAAAGGAGTCCACAATTCCCCTATTATCCGTCACAGCACGTCCATTAGCCTCCTCCAGGACTGCAATATGGGATTTGCCATATCTAGGCTTTAACTTTGTGGCCAGCATTTTTCCTGCTTTGTTCGTTTCGAAATAATATCTGGTCTGGGATTCGAAGTCGGACTGAGCTACCTCCCTACTTAACAGGGAGTTATATTGGAAACGTAGCCTCTGAAGACGCAGTATGATCTGAGCACTCGATTGCTTCTGCAACAGTCTCTCTCCCGCACGAATTTGCTGGTCCAGGGCTAGGATCTCAGTCTGTTCGCGCTTACGTGCTGCAATAACAAAACTAGTGATCCTGGCCCGCATGGAAGCTTTGAAGGCCTCCCACCATGCCCAGATTGATGTAGCTGCTGGATCGTTGAACTCAAAATATTCTGTGATGGCCTTCCGGACAGAATCCTTAAATGCATCCTCTGCTAGCCTAGCTCTGGGAAAAAACCAGCCAGTGTTCCTCTCTTCTGTCTGCAACGATTCGACATCGATGGTTATCGCTGCATGGTCGGAAATATGCTTGCCCAGGATCGTTGCATCCGTTATGTGTGGAAGTAACAGCCGGGAGACTAGGAAAAAATCAATTCTCGAGAAGGAACTATGAGGATGGGAGTAGAAGGTATAATCCTGTTCAGCAGGGTGACATAGTCTCCAAACATCCGCCAACCCAAACTCAGTGATTACAGACTTCAACACCTCCAGTGCCCTACATTTCCGGCTTCCCCTAGCCGGCTTGCAGTCGATAAGTTGATCCATAACCAAGTTGAAGTCTCCTCCCAGTATTATAGGGACCTCAGTGTACTCATGGATTACTTCAGCCAGATTTTGGAAGAAGCTAGGACTGTCACAGTTGGGAGCGTAAACAGTCACAAGTCCCACCCTCTTTCCGTCGAGAACAAGCTGTACACTCGCCCATCTTCCCTCAGGGTCTGCTCTGATCTTTTGCAAGAGAGCTCCCATGGATTTCCGAGCTAAGATAGCCACTCCGTTTTTCTTCCCCAAGGCAGGGGCATGTGCGGCTAGAACAAACTTCCCTTGTCCTAGTTTTAAGGACTCCTTAGTATCCAAGTGGGTCTCCTGTAGCATTACTATGTCAGCCTTCTGCTTCTGAGCATACAATAGGATCTTCTTACGTTTGGCTGGGTGAATAATGCCTTTGACATTCAGAGAGAGCAACTTTAAAGGGGCCATTGAGCCATATAGCCAAGGAGAGCAGACCCCGGGCTCACTTGGATGCCCCATACGTGGGATGGCTGGAACAACAGGCTGACAATAGAGGGCTTGCAAGGTGACTGGTGCCCCACCTCTGAGTATCTAAGAACAGAAATTGGGTGAACCAACATGCTACAGGCGGCCACAGTGGCTGTCAATAGTCATGATAAATCAACACTATACAAAGTGAACCAGACCCTCCCCCCACCCTCATTTTAGCAATATCAGATTCATGATTATGTGATACATGATACTTAATACAATGAACCTACTAACCGCCATCCACCTCCCCCACTTTTATCCACAAAACATAATAGGGTTTTAACACATCCCCGAACCCCCCTTCTCCTATTTCAGCACCCAACCTCAGCCACATTATGATTAAACATGAACAGGCATTGCGATACCAGGTAATGTCATACTCTCCCTCTTCCCCCCCCCCCCTGCCTCCCCAGTACTCCCCTAGGTGACCGCTACCTTTCAGGGAAGGCCAGGGAAGCAATTAGGCTGGAATCAGAAACAGAGTTGCTAGGGTCCAAATCATTGCATCGCAAGCGCTTCCTGCTCCTCCACAAACAGGGCTGCCTCCGCAGGATCATCAAAGGCGCGGGTGCGGTTGTCCAGGGTTATTTTGAAGCGCGCCGGATAGAATAGGCCATATTTGGCCTGTAGACGCTGCAAGCGGGGCCTCAGCGCCAAGAACTGCTTCCTCTTCTCGACCGTGGATTTGCAGAAATCAGGGAAGAAAGAAACCTTTCGGCCTTCATAGGTTATCTCCGAAGCCGCCCGAGCTGCTGCCAAGATCTGCGTGACTTGCTGAAACCGAAGGATACAACAGATGATAGGCCTTGTCTGCTGCTTGCGCGGGCCTGTGTGCGCAGGAATTCTGTGCGCCCTTTCAAACTCCAACGGGCCCTCCAGGTTCACTCTTAGCATCTTCGGGATGGCCCTTGTCAGAAATGCCACCAGGTCAGTACCTTCGGCTCCCTCAGGGACCCCGATTATTCTAACGTTATTACGTCTGCTCCGGTTGCTGAGGTCCTCTATGGTCGCCTCTAACCTTTCAATGCGCTTCTGCGATTTCCGGCAGATCTCAAATTGGGCCGCATGAACTGTTAGCGTGGCATCCGTTTTCTCGAGGCGGGTCGATAACCTTTCCATCTGCGCCCTCATATCTTGTAAGTCTTCTTGCACCCGGGATATTGTTTCACTGCTCGCCGCTACTAACTCTTTGACCGCTCTGATCTCGCCCAGGACCTCCTTCATCGTCCCGTCTGCCTCGCGCGTAGCCGCCATCTTTTGTGGGGAAAGTGGATCTGACTTGCTCCGCTTCGTTCCCCCTGTCTGGCTCGAGGAGAAATCCAACTTCGTCGGCTTGCTACTCGACATATTCCCCCCACCTTCAGAATGCCAAACAGCTTGGTTAGCACCTTTTTCGGGTCTCGGGGAGAGGGAGAATCTCAGGAATCTATGACAGCCACCGGAGAGCTTCTCTTATGCAGCCACTCTGTGTCGCCGCTGGCTCCGCCTCCGAAGCATCCTTTTTGCCTTGTTTGTGTATTGAGCTTAAATGCCCTGGAAATCCCCACAAAATAAATTTTCTTGCTGCCTTGAACCACCGACTCACAACTACAATTTGTCCTTAAAGAATAAACTAACTACAAGTCCCAGCATACCTCTGGTGACAACAAGGGAAGCTTTATTCAAAAGTGGACAACATAAGGCTGTTTCCTGCTTGTAAGCTCTTGGTCCCAAGTGGAAGCATCGCATAAGGTATTCATGAGGCTTTCAATATCGGAACAGAAAACCAGATTACTTTCCTTTCTGAAGAAAGGCTCCAACTGCTGGTGGCGCTTTCAATATGAAGTAATGTTGAACTATTCTGATTTTACTGACTACCTCACCATTCCATTCCATAGCTTAGCTGGTTAGGCTGAAAATACTTGTCTGTTACTCTCACTAGCCAATATCGTTACTGTGGTTTACTATCCATACTATTCACCATGATATCTCACTGTGTACCCACATACCCATTCTCAATCCTCATCTGCTTTATTTTAATAGTCCTGACCTTCGACACTCTAGCCCTTAACGTACCTCATAACTCCATACCTGTCCTCCGAAGATCCTGGAGAAGATTCCCTGACTATACCAAATATCAAACCGAAACACCTCGAAGCATACCAGGCCCACATGTTATCTATGTGAACCTACAGCAGCACAACCTAACTCGGCGTGTACAACCCCACTCTCCCCCTGACCTTAAATGTGCACTAATAAACGCACGATCCATAAGGAAGAAATGGCCAGCATTAACTGATATGCTTTCAGCTCATAATCTTGATATCTTATGTATCACTGAAACATGGTTATCTGCATCCGACTCCGTGATTCTTCACCAGAGTGTCCCTCCCAACTTCTCAGTTCACTCATGCCACAGAAACGACCATCGTGGTGGAGGAGTACTCATCCTTACAAAAGCGGATCTCAAATTTCAGATTGCTGCCTCAAGCAGCACCTCATCCCTTGACTCCCTTACCATTACAAACAAACAAATAACCATCAACTTGCTATATAGAGCACCTTCATCATCTCCAGATGACTTAGCCACAATAATCGATCTTGCCTGCAACACCACAAATCTTCACACCATGAACTGGGTTTTAGGAGATTTCAACCTCCCATCCATTCAAGACAGCCATACCAATGCCTTTAATGATGCCCTCAGTGAGCTAGGCTACGTTCAACTTGTCAATACCACTACCCATATAAAGGGGAACATACTAGATTTGATCTTTGCACCGCAGCTAGCCTTCCTTCATGGGCACAAGCCTCTCCTAAATGTTAGCCCAGTCCCTTGGTCAGATCATCTTCTGATACGATTCCAGATACCAACTTGTGCTACATCTGTCAAAGCTAAAACTGATGATAATCCTACCCCAGAACAATTTAAGCGCTTCCATCCTTTCGATAGAGAGGATTTTTTAATGAAGACACTGATCCTACTTGACCTACCTGAACAAGGACTAGACGACATGGTCGACTCCTGGAATTCAAACCTAGACGCCGTAATCTATAGACCTCCAACATATAAAGCTTCACATAAGAAGAAGAATGCTCCTTGGTACTCCCAAGAACTACGCAAATCGCTTCTTCATCTCAGACAACTAGAGAGGAACTGGAGACGATCTAGAACAACCGCGAGCCATGAAGCATTCACAGCACAATTAGTAAAACATCGTTTAGCCGTTGCATCAAGTATGAAACAATATCATGCAAACAGACTACAACGCTCCCTGAACAAACCCCACGAGCTCTTCCAAATTGTAAAATCCCTAGCAAAGGAACCATCTCAGGGAAACTCGTTCCACCCAGACCCCCAGGAATATGCCAATTACTTACGCAACAAAAGTAACCAGCTTGCTCAACCTACTAAGCCCCTCATCTCAACTACTCCACCCATTTCCACCCCTCATCCCTCAGTTGATCATCTCTTAAGTGAAACCCAACACACCCTCACATCATTCTCTACCCCAACCAACAGAGTCATTCAAGACACCATATTAAATATAAATACCACTACAGCACCCGCTGATCCGTGCCCAGCTCCCTGGATAAAATCCTTACGTGCTGAGCTCAGCCCATTCTTATCCAAGCTTATAGAAGGATCCTTCTCTACTGGAACATTCCCCTGTAGCCTGAAACAGACTGCGATCAGACCTCTCCTAAAGGAACAGTAAGCTGGACCCCTCATCGATGGATTCCTACAGGCCTATCTCCAGCATACCTCTCCTCTCGAAGATCATTGAAAAGATTACACAACGTCAATTACAGGATCATATAGATTCCAATGCACCCCTTCATCCCTGCCAGCATGGATTCCGGGAAGCACATGGTGTGGAAACGCTACTGACAACCCTATTCAACACCCTTTCCATAGGGTTGGATAACATCAGACAAGGCTTTGTTCTAATATTCATGGACATTGCCGCTGCCTTTGATACAGTAGACCACGAAATTCTCCTTCATCGCCTCAGAGATAAGGGAGTTCACGGCTCAGCTCTATCTTGGTGCGCGTCTTATCTCACAGACCGTTGGCAACATGTACGTTCTGGTCCTTCCACCTCTGACCCCTTCCTTCAAACTAAAGGTGTCCCGCAAGGCTCCTCCTTATCGGCCTTACTATTCAACATTTACATGCAACCCATCTGTGACCTTATCCACTCATTTAACATCAACTGCCTTGTCTATGCCGACGATGTCTTGATGTACATGCCAATCTCGACTGAGCATCTTGACCTCTCTCCTCTAATCAAATGCTTTGATGCAGTCACCGACTGGATAGACGCACAAAGGCTTAAATTAAACTTCAAAAAGACCGAAGCCCTCTTCGTCACCAGGAACCCGGCTTTTATCCCACCTCTATCCATCAAAGTTCGGGACGCAGAGCTCACATGCAAGACTACAGTAAGATACCTCGGAGTTATACTTGATCAGCAGCTTAATATGAAGGCTCACATCAATAACATAACAAAATCTGTCTATCACAAAATCCGGTCCCTTCGCCATCTTCGTCAGCTGTTAGAACCTGAAGACTTCCGAACTGTTTTTCAGGCCCTAATAATGCCCCACCTTGACTATGCTAATGCGATATTACATGGCCTACCAAAGAATACGACCAACCCCTTACAACTTGCTATGAATTCTGCTGCAAGAATCCTTCATGGAGCTTCCAGAAGATCCCACATCACTCCAATACTAAAACAGTTGCACTGGCTGCCCATACAGGCCAGGATCTCCTACAAGGTTCTAACAATGACCCATAAAGCCATCAAGAAATTCCCGGCTACTGCTATCACCGACCTAGTATCCATCACACCTCCTAACCGGCTAAGGAGATTGAATGCTGCCAACACCCTCATTCTACCTAAGGCAAGTACTAAGTGCTCTCAAGCTACCAGATCTAGAGCCTTTGCCTTTTTTGCACCATCTTGCTGGAACGCACTCCCGGCGCCTATCAGAACCATCAGCGATCTCTCCCAATTCAAGAAGGAACTGAAGCATCACCTTTTTCTCCTTTACTACGATGCCACAGCCCCCCCTCCACAGTCACCTACTTTCACACCTCATGGTAGCTCCTCAAGCCCATACATCATACACTCCTAGTCTGAATACCTGCAACCACACCTTAACCGCCTCCATACTTAACTTACTCTGAGAAGCTCGTGCTGTGCACGTAACCATGTATATAGTTACATTAACTGGCCTGTATATAGTTATTGTTCTCCCTGTTAAGAAACTTGTTCATTGTACATCCGAGTTATTTTTACCTGTTTATTGTAAGCACAAATCACTAAACTGAGATGTGTAGATTCAATGTTTATTGTAAACCGCACTGATCTTAAATAGCGCGGTATAAAAGAAAATGTAATAAATAAATAAATAATAAATGTTGACATCTTCTAGAAGATTCCATTGTTGAAGTCTTGATCCTAGCAATTCTGCCTTGTTCTTGAATAAGTCCAAATCACGAACCAGGTCATTTAGTTCTTCCTGTGTTATTCTGTGTGGAGTTGATAATGCAGAATATAGAAAGACTAGGGGACATGCAATGAAGCTACAGGGTAAACTATTTAAGACTAATAAAAGAAAATATTTTTTCACTCAACGTGTAATCAAACTCTGGAATTTGTTACCGGAGGATGTAGTAAAGGCTGTTAGTGTAGCTGGGTTTAAAAAAGGTTTGGACAAGTTCCTGGAGGAAAGGTCCATAAACCATTATTAAGAAGGGACCCAGGATATCAATGCTTGAACCAATACAAGCATTGTGGAACCTGTGTCCCTTGGGGAAACTGCTAGGTACGTATGACCTAGATTGGCCACTGTTGGAAACAGAATACTGGGCTTGATGGACCTTGGTCTGACCCAGTATGGCATTTCTTATGTTCTTATGCATCCCAGTGAAAATCTGGGTCACTGCATGCTGACAGACCAGGAGAAGAACAGGTCGGCTCACCCTTGTCCTCCTCAGATGAATCAAGAGAATATTCTGATGGAGGTCCTGGAATAGGAAGTCCCTCACCATGTGGAACTGGTCTCAATGCAGACGGAATGTTTGGGTAGACTGTGCTCGACTTCTTTTGCTTTGTTATTCTGCTGGAAAGAGGAGGAACCAAGCAGAAGTAACAGTCATTTATGTGGTTGCTTGGCTCTCTCCACACCATGGGGATTTCAAATGGCATTGATGTTCTTTTGCAATTCAACCACTGTGAAAGCTGTGTTGTACATGTAGCGTAGCATATATGTGGGGCCAAAGGCTTGTCTTGGTCACCAACCTTGTATCCGAAGTAAAGATGATATGCCTTCTTCAGTTGAGAAGTGATACTTTTCTTCTGGTTGGCAAATGTCACTTCCCCACAAATGTAGCAGAAATTGTCAACGGTATTAACGCACTTTCGTGGCATTACTGTTCTGTATTGTACCTAAATGGCTAAAATTATATGATTAATAAAAGTTATATGTAACAGTAGCTTAAACTGTCTCGCACACAGTCCGAAATATTTTAAATGCTCAACTTTTCCGACTGCGTATAGTGCACTGCTGACGTCAGATGGCTTCAGCAGCCGTCTGGCAGTAGTATTGCATTGCATCAGAAAATGATACAATCAACTCTGGATGATGTGTGCATGCTGGTATTATGCAATGTGATGCAATATTACATCATTCAAGGCTTATTTGGGATGATGTTGATGTCCTACTGGATAAATTTACATGATGAAATGTCAAAAATGAACTACATGCAATATCTTCAAAACGAGAGCCAATATAAAATTTTTAATGTTATATTCGTGTTCAGCTCACCAAGATACTACAGATTAGGGCCTTTTAAAGTCAGTAACGATTTCAATGTTGACCAGTGATATCTCAATCATATCACCTCTTTCCTCTAAAGTATACATATTAAGATCCTTAAGTCTGTCCTCATATGCTTCATAACAAAGACCACTAACCATTTTACTAACCACCCTCTTCACAGACTCCAACCTGCTTATATCCTTTTGAAGGTGCGGTCTCCAGAATTGCACAAAATACTCTAAATGAGGTTGCACCAGAGACTTATACAGAGGCCTAATCACCTCCTTTTTTTCTGCTGGCAATTCCTCTCGCTATACACCCAAGCATCCTTCTGGCTTCCACAGTTGCTTTTTCTACCTGTTTAGCTACTTTAAGATCGTCAGACACAATTACGCCCAGGTCCCGCTCTTCTTTTGTGGGCAAAAGTACCTCTGCTCCTACACTGTACCTCTCTTTTCGATTTTTGCAACCAAATGCATGACTCTCCATTTTTTAGCATTAAATTTCAGCTGCTAAATTCTAGACCAAGCTTAGTTAGATCCCTCCTCATGTTATCTACTCCTTCCTGGGTGCCTACTCTATTGCAGATTTTGGTATCATCCGCAAAGAGGCAAACCTTACCCGACAGCCCTTCTACAATATCACTAAGATGTTAAAAAGAATCGGAGCAAGGAGAGATCCTTGCGGCACACCACTGGCAACCACCTCCTTTTCAGCGTGAGCTCCATATACCTGTACCCTTTGTCAAAGAAATCAATCAGATTTGTCTAACAAGAAATGCCTCTTGTGAATGAATGCTACCTCGGATCCTGCAATCCATTGGACTCCAGAAACCTCACTGTTCTCTCTTTTAATAGCCTTTCCAATAACTTACTAACCACAGAGATTAGACTAACCGGCCTGTAGTTCTCAATGTTATCCTTACATCCGCTTTTGTGTAAAGAAACCACATGTGCCTTTCTCCAATCCTCTGGCACCACTTCCAACTCTAAAGAGGCATTGAAAAGGTCAGACGATGGAGCCGCTAGAACCATCCCCAAGTTCCTTCAGTATTCTTGGATTGTATCCTATTCAGACCCATCGCTTTGTCTATTTTTAGTTTAGCTAGTTCCTCATGAACGCAGTCTTTTGTAAATCGTTCAAGATCTCCTTCGCTTCTTTTCCTATTTGTGGGTGTTTTCTGAGGTCCTGCTCCTGGCCCTGCATCTGTGAACACAGAACAGAAATATTTATTAAGCAATTCTGCTTTATCCTCATCAGTTTCTGCATATTCCTCCCCAGCACCCTTGAGTCTGACAATACCACTTTTGCCCTTCCTCCTGTCACTAATATATCTGAAAAATGTCTTATCCCCGCATTTTATTGCATTGGCTATTCTTCTTTTTGTACCTTTGCTTTCCTGACTACTTTGCTAGCTTCTCTTAAGTTTTTTTTCCAAATATAGATGCCTGCCTTCCTCTCACTGTGATCTCTTGTATTTTATGAATGTCTCCCTTTTTTCCTTCACCTTTTCAGCTACTTCTTTTGAGAACCATAGCGGCCTCCTTTTTCCTTTACTTACCTTTCTAACAAAAAGGTTTGTTGCCCGTTAAATTTATTTATTTATTTTATTTATTTTTATTTCTTATATACCGCACTCTTTTAATCAGTGCGGTTTACATATGAACAAATTTAAAACACAATGACACGGTCAGCATTGGTTTTTTACAATGAACAGGGTACAAAAACTTGGCAGTAAACAGGGTTAACTATATACAAAAATGTGGCGGTAAGCAAGGTTAACTATATACATGGTATATTTTTGGTTAATTACATGGTAGTAATAAATACATAAATTGCAAGTAAATGGTAATTATTAATTACATGGTAGTGGAAAATAAATCACAAGTACAGTATAAATACGGTATGGGTAGAGTGTGCAGGTATGAACCGGCATGATTAACCATTTTCTACTGGGGTAAAGTGGGAAAGACCAGCATGAGGGCTATGTTCATTCGGAGTAGCTTCAGGGTAGTATATTAGGAACAAATGATATTTTAAGGCCTTTCTGAACGTCATTAGGCTTGTGATGGCTCTGATTTCGGGTGGAAGGGCATTCCATGCTCTGGGCGCAAACAATGAGAAGGCTCTAGAGGCTGTTGATTTAGAGCATTTCGTAAGGAGTTTCGGAAGGTCAATGGAATTCAGTGTCACAGATCTCCTGGATCTGTTAGCTTGAGTGACATGTATGATATTGCTGATAGGTGATAGAGATGGGCTCTTTGAGGCTTTAAAGGTCATGACCAGGGTTTTATATAGGGTTCTGGCCTGGATGGGTAACCAGTGTAAACTCTTCAGTATTGGAGTTGTGTGCTCTGAGCGTGGAGCACCTACGAGAATTCTCGCGGCTGCATTCATGGCCAGGCGGAGTTTTGCCCACTGTTTTTGTACATCCCCCAGCTTTTCCCATTGCACTAACAACTCTTTGAGGTATTGGCCTATCTTGGCAGTTAGTTGTCTTAATGTCTAAGACCCTCGCTTTTGAATGGATTTTATCAGTCCGTCCTAATACTGAACCATACCATCTGGTGATCACTGGATGCGAGGTGATCTCCCACTATAACATCAGAAATACTTTCCCCACTGGTAAGCAGTAAGTTCAGTATAGCACCTTCACATGTGGGGTCTGTTACCAGTTGCCTGAATAGTTCTCCCTGTAGAGAATCCAGGATCTCCTTGCTTCTAGATGACACTGCAGCAGGGATGTGCCAATCCACATCTGGTTTATTGAAATCACCTATCAGTAGCATTTCTCCTTTCATGGCAATACTGTGTATGTCTTCTATTAAATCTTCGTCCACTTCTACTCCCTGTGAGGGGGATCTGTATATAACTCCAATGATGTATTTCCCTTTCCCTCTTTCTAGTTTAGCCTACAGCGCGTCCTTTCTTCCTTCTAAGCCCTGCAGTTCTATAGCTTTAATATTATTTTTTACATATAGTGCCACTCCACCTCCCCTTCTTTCTATCCGGTCCTTCCTGAATAAAGTATAGCCCGGTATAATTACATCCCAGTCATGGCTTTCTCTAAATCATGTCTCCATAACCGCTACTAAATCCAAGTCAGCCTCTTCTATTAAAGCTTCGGGCTTTTACACACACCACTTTCCAGATGTTGCCCCTATTACCCATTTCTACAGAGGTATTTAATGTTTCACTTACCTGGGGGCGCTCTCCACCCATCCCCAACAAATCTAGTTTAAAGCCCTCTTCAGTAGGTTAGCCAGTCTCCTACTGAAGACACTTTGACCCTTCTTGGACAGATGGATACCATCTCTGTTCTGCAGGCCTTGGAACATCATCCCATGGTCCAGGAATCCAAAACACTCTGTGACACCATCCAAGCAGCCATGCATTCATCTCCAGGATGCAAGCTTTTCTGCCTCAGCCTTTACCCTCAACAGGGAGGATTGAAGAGAACACCACCTGCGCACCTATCTGCTGCTTCACCCTTTGTCCCAGAGCCATGAAATCACTTTTGATATCCTTGCAGTGCTATCTAGCAGTATCATTTGTGCCAACATGGATGAGTAACATCAGCTAATAATCAGTAGGCTCGATGAGTCTCGGCAAACTTTCCGTAAAATCTTGGATTTTGGCACCTGGTAGACAGCACACCTCTCTGTACATCAAATCTGGTCAGCAGATGGACATCTCAGTACTCCTCAGAAGAGAATCATCAACCACAACTACCCTTTGCTTCCTTGTGGTGACTGATTCTGCAACTTTAGGATGCTCGAGCTGTGGTTCTTCCCTTTCCTCGGATGTTTACACCTCATCCACTTCCAGAACTGCATACTGGTTCTTCAGTTCAAAGGCTGGAGGAGTTGGAGTGTTGATACTGCAGGCTCTGGTGACTCATGTCCAGTCTTCTTACTTCTGTAACCTCCCTCTTCACCTCTGTTGGAGAGCTTGGATGTTTCAAGAAGCATCTCATCAATGTACTTCTCACTGTCTTGAATGCATCTCAGCCTCACCACCTCTTCCCTAAGCTCCTCCACTTCTTTCCTGAGAGCATCAGCATTCAGGCATCCTGCACATGGAACCAGTCCTTCAACTGGCATTGGGATCTCTGTCAGGACATAGGCAGAAGCTGTAACGGGGGCAATAGCTTTGGCAATATAATTTTTCCCAGCCATTGTTTAGTTGATGGAGCTTTGGTACCTGTTGAAGTAAAAGAGAGAGATGCACCAAAGTCCCTACCTATTCCTCAGCTGTCCTTTAAGAGAAAAAGCAGTTAACCTTTTTAAGTGTGTTCTAAGTGTGCTGTTATATGTCCCTGTGTGTAGCTAATTGGGGAGTTGCCCTATAAAGCAAGAATGCTCACATGGACTTTGTGGGTGTTGAGGTGGGTAGGGTCTATCTCTGTCTCCATCTGCTGGCTGAAGGCCATAACTTATGCATTCTGGACTGGTCTGGTTGGATTGAGGAAAGAAAATTAACAAGTAAGACCAAATTTTCCTGTTTGGACAAAAAGCTGGTAACCTGTTTATTCAAGATGGATAGTTCATGTTCTTCAGACTTTTTTTTTTATTTTAGCATAAAGCATATTCAAAATGGAAGTACTGCAGAAGAAGCCACAATATCCATAGAATAACCCAGAAATCAAAATCAGTGTTCTAAATATACGGTATTGAGATAAGTGAGGACCCAAAATAGCATTATACTCATCCACAACTCCCTTTCAGGCAAAGAGAATTCCTTCATTAGCAGTATTTTGGTTACTTGTAGCTTCCCAAATTGAAGCATACATTAACCCTTCCAAAGTGGAGCTACAGGAAATCTAGCAGTGTGAATTATATGACTTAAAGTTATGATTTATGCCTTCCACTAGCTCAAGAGCCATAATGCAGTTGTTAGTCACAGTAGAAACAGTACTAGGAAGAGCTGGTCTGTCAGCATCACCTAGCGCCAGGAGGACTCAGGGCCATTATGGTTGAAGAAGGGGAACAGATTGTCCCTTTAATTCTGTAGGATTAAGTTAACTGGAGCTAAATTGGTTCTTAATGAAAGGGACTCATTTTGTTTGTGGACTTTTTTATATATTTGTTTGCATGTCTTTGATGTTATTTGTGCATAAATATTATGCATTGCTTTGAGCAGTTTATTGCTGAAAAATAACGAGTTCAATGTTTACGTAAAGAAAGACGTTCACGTAGCCTTTTTTAAGTAAGGTAGCAATGTGAGCAGCATGTGACGCCCTTCTCTGGCTTCTCTTCTCTCGGCAGCGGATAAGGACCATGTTAAAGATCTGGGCCAAGTTCAAGTTCTGTACAAGAGAAGCCGGATGCCTTACAAGGTATATAAGAGGATGCGCAAAGGGCAGAGCGACGAAGCCACCATCCAGCAATACGCCAGCTTAGTGGGGCAGACCTGTGCCGAGCGAATGTTGCTCTTCAGAGGATGAGGGACGATGAACGGTAAGAAGGAGAGGAGAGTCATGTCGTTACATTACATGCTGAAAAGAATTTTGGCCCCAGGCACTTGTGGCTTGTCAATGATATTGAGCCTTGCCTATACTGAATTTCTACCACACTGGTAAGGGCATCTTATAAAATATGCAAACTCATAACAATGGCAAGACGTTTAACACACTCAAATCATCTGTCCCCAAATAAAAGTAACTTCCTGAGCTGCTCAGTCATGCAATTTCAGGCAACTGATAAGATTACCTGACTAGGAATTTTATAGTTGGTGGTATGAAGAAAAACTAAACAAAATCCCCTGCGCATTTGAATATATAATTATGCCCACTCTGCAATGGGATGTCATATGCCCCCTCTTCTGTGCAGTGGGATGTCCTGTGTCGTCTCCTCTCTGCAGTGGAACGACATGGGGGCCTTTCATTGCTACGATGTTGAAAGAGGACATGTCACCCAGTTCCTGACTCATATACGCAGTAGGACATTAAGTAGTTACATAAAACTGATGGTTAGATAGAAAGGAAAAGATACCATGACTGCTTGGGAAGTTCACACAAGGCCTTTAATAATGTATAGGCAACTTTCCTTATTTTTGTTTCTTAGGACATGTTTGAAACCTATTGAGCTTCATTTGCTTTGGTGCCTGACTAGCCTGTTAAAAATAAAACAAAGTCCAACAAGTGGAGAGTTCTAAGGTCTTTTTCTCCATCTCTTACTGACCACATTGCTAGAACCATATGGTAAGAAATGAAAATTACTCAAAGCACAGCAAACCAGAAAATTCAGAGGTAAAGAAGATATGAGCTGAGAGAGCCATGCGCACACCCATTGTAGATTTATTCAGTGGGACACTACCACAACTCTCCAGCACTCACTGCAGCAGAGAAAGCATTGCAGCTCCATCCATTGAGAGAAAAGCACATCCCCGCCCAAAAACTAATCAGCTTTCCCAGCAGCTGAGCTATTTCATTACATTCACTGAAGCGGAGTAGATCCTGGCAAAGGAGGTACTGCTCTGGCACACTCATCGCTGGAGGTATTTATATACTGCCTTCCACTCAAGACTTCGAACCAGGAAAGATACCAGATTTCATCCAAGCAATAGCAGAACTTAAATAGTTCTGAACTAAAGTTTCTAAACGTGCACGGTTGTTCCATGTTTTATTGTTATTTTCAGTTGATTGTAAACCACTTTGACCCGGTGAAAAGAGGTATAAAAGCACAGCTAAATAAATAAATAAATAAAATAAATGCAGTGTGTTCCAACCATTCTCCAGAAACAAGCAGAAATCAGTCCTCACATATGGGTGACATTGGCGCTGACAGAGCCCGCGCGGAGCATTTCCTCAGCTTTCAAAGAAAGCCTTTGGGACATGCTACCATGCATGCGTGGTCCCCTTCCTGTCCAAGGATGCCATCTTGCTCGGTCTCCTTTTTTCTGCGGAGCCCAATGGACGTCTGTCCTGTTTCCCCGGAAAACTCCTTACTAATTATCCTCAAAATAGTTTCCCGGTTTGTATACCGGCTCCTCTTCCTGGCACTGTTCTCCGCTCCTTTTGTCTTTTTTGATCGAGGCTTGCCTCAACTGGCGTTCACACCTTATTTTTTGCCCGGTGGGTTAAAAAATATGACTGCTGTAGTCAAACGATATAAGTGACCAACACCCACAACTGCTGCTTACGCTGCCTGGGCCTGGACCATGACAGCACCTCCTGCAACCTGTACCATGCCATGACACCATAAGCCAATAAAAAAAAGGTCGGAGTTGTAAGAAAAACTGTTCCCCAGGTCTGACTTGGCACCGGCCTCCCTGACTTCAAGCTCCAAGCCCAGCACTTCCCATGAAGCCTGAGCATCCTTGGAGTCCCACAACAGCGGATCCTCCGCGAAAACTTTGGATCCCGAGAGAAGAAAAAAATCCTCGAAACCACAGAGGTTGCACCAGAGAAACCCAGTAAAATCACCCGGAGGGACTTGGGGAGCTCTGAGAAGTGCCATACCAAGGTCCTCAAGAAGGATTTCTCGGCCGGCGGAGACCATGCAAAGTTCCTCAAGACCGTAGTCCTCATTGAGGACACACTCGTGAGACTGCCAGTGCTGGGCCCGAGGTCCTTGGTGCCCTTGCTGAAAGCTGCGGAGCCTTCTGGCTTGGAAACCAGAATCCTCAAAAGTATTACCGTGAAACACCCCCTCCTTATTCTTTAATTATTTTTGTCGGGCATAAACCGTGGGAGGAGGATATTTGAAAACCCCCCTCCTTTACAGTACATGTCCCTTTTTATTTCTTATTCAATTAATTTAAGATACGAGCTTATAAGCTCTCCATATTAAAGTAGACACTTATCTGGTAATCCACACGCGACGTGCACGTTTCGGGGTGATATCAACCCCTGTATGAAGCGCTCCTAATATTGATCCAGCGTGTTACCATATCCACATTACCAACAGGCAAAAAACGCCGAACATCAGGCTGATCAAATAGGAGATACTATCTCATAATTGGCTATCCATAAAATAACAGACTTATAGGAAGTTGGAAGCGGACCCTACACAGATTTTGAAGGTGGAGATTCGGGATATGGTTATGGAAGCTTTTTCAAAAGGGTGGATTACATCGAAGGAACTTCGGTTTTTAATTTTGTCCAACCCTAAGATACCGATTATATATTTGGTTCCTAAAATCCACAAATCCATAACAGATTCCCCTGGTAGACCAATAATCTCTTGTCGTGGTTCAATATTAGAACCATTATCTAAATTTTGCGATGTTGTTTTGAGAGAGGAAGCAGCGGCGGTTCAGTCCTTCATTCGGGATTCCACACATTTTTTGAGCTTTTTGGAAGGGATGGTTTTGCCCCCTTCTGAATGCTATATTATCACTTTGGATGTCGTATCTCTTTATACGAATGTGGACCAGAATGAGGCTTTGCGAATGCTTTAATCGCAGTTTGTTAAAGCTCCAGCACGTCTTCTGAAGTCCTTTTTGTTGACTCATAACTATGGTACTCACCCGGAATTATTTTTTGTTTCAGGGGAGTTTTTTTCAGCAAATCTATGGTATCGCTATGGGAGCTACGGTGGCCCCGTCGGTGGCCACGCTATATATGGCTGATTTGGAAGAAAAATATACCTATAAATCTTCATATTTTTCACATGTTCTTTTGTGGAAGCGATATCTGGACGACATCTTTATTTGGTCATCTGATCGTGACTCTTTGCAAGATTTTCTCAAGTGGCTTGACACTATAAGATCACATATCAAGTTTACACCTCATATAGATCAGAATCGTGTGGAGTTTTTGGATATGACGGTTTTTCGAGATGGCACTTCCCTATCTACCACTCTGTATCGGAAACCGGTCCAAAGGAATAGCCTTTTGGATTACCACAGTTTTCATCCTGGGCCTTTGCGGAAAGGACTACCCTACTTGCAGATTCGCCGACTCTGCACGTCTACAGAACAATTTAAACATCATGCGCAAGAATTATTTGGCAGGCTGGTGTGCAAAGGTTATCCGAGATTGGTGCTATCCAGCGCATATCGTAGAGCGTTATTTACTCATCGGGAGTGGTTTTTGGATCCCCCTCTTCAACCAATGAATATTGAGGATGAGATGGTGACAGGGACAGGGACAGGGAGGAGTAGCCTAGTGGTTGGAGCAAGGTACTTCAAGCCGGAAGGTGGGGGTTCAAATCCCACTAGAGGACAGCAACCTTGGGCCGGAAGGACTGGGGTTTCTAGTCCCACAGATGCTCCTTGTGGTCGTGGGAAAGCCACTTAACCCTCCATTGCCCATGTTCCCTGTAAGTATTAGTGTATGTGTCTCATATCCCCACGTGTTAAATGTATCCCCCAATTGTGTTGTGACCGCTTTGATTGAAGGATAAGGCGGTATACAAAACTGTCTAAATAAAAATAAATAAAATAAATTACATGAGTCATTCTTCCACTGTAATTGCAATTCTGAAAAAACATTGGTCAGTGCTCTCTTTGAACTCGTGTTTTAATAAACCACTGCGGGTGGCCTACTCTCGAGGGGCCAATCTGCGGGATATGTTGATTAAATCTGCTGGACTGGTGGATCGACCCGATCCCCCATTGAGGGGGGCTGGGATACATTCCCCGTGTCAAGATTGTAGTTACTGTGCCACAACGATATCAGGGACATCATGGATTGATTTACATACTGGTCGGAGTTTTAATCGCCGTTGGCAAACCTCTTGTGTGTCATCTTTTGTGATTTACTTTATGGAATGTGCATGCCCTTTTAGGTATGTGGGGAGTACCACATGGGCTATTAAGGTGCGATTGGGGGAACATGCTTCAAGATTTTGCCAAGCGGTGCTTACAGCTCCAATGGTACACCATTGTATGGAACTCAATCACACTTTTGATCAACTGCGGTGGACTGTTATAGATCATGTTCCGCTGGATACAAGGGGTGGCGATCGGGTTGCTAAGCTGCGTAGACTTGAGCAATGATGGATTTTTCAATTGCAGGCGGTTTCCCCCATGGGTCTTAACCGAGAAATTGATTGGTTGGAATTCTTTTGACGTAGCACCTATCCTGTATGGGAGTTCCCTGATGTGTGGGAACCCCCTTTCATGTGATTGGTGTTCTAGGATGGCAGTTATTTTATGGATAGCCAATTATGAGATCTCCAGGAACAAGCAGGAATGAGTCTTCACATATGGGTACGTCGGTACCGACAGAGCCTGCACGGGAATGCTGCCCAGCTTTCAATCAGAAAGCTTTTGGCAGCATCCCTCGCGCCTGCACAGTGACTTCCCGCCTTCTCCACAGCCTCTCTTCAGTTTTCGTTTTTCCCCGGAACCGGCAGGACGTCCTCCTGTCACCGCAGAAACTTTTCTTCTTAATTGCTTTAATTATTTAAATTTTTTTGTTTTCTTGTGGTCGCGGCTGTTTCTTCCGCTACCACCAGTACCGCCGGTGGTTTTTAGGCTAAAGTCTGTAAAACTTTTCTTCAGTTTTTTTTGCCTTAACTTCTTAGGCCTACTAGGCCTTTTTTTCATTATGGAGCCTTCTTTTCCTAAGAAGTGCATCCGATGTGGAAACACCTGTTTCTTTTTAGACACCAATAGTTGGTGTCTCAACTGTGTGGGTCCTGACCCTTTTTCCCCTGACTTGTCAGGAGATAATTTGGTGAGAAAACCTTCAGTATTTAGAGTTTCCCTCGATACCGTTTTTTCTTCGGCAGTGAGGGTACCCGGTTTCTCTACTTCACAGGATCAGGTAACCCAAAAACAGTCTGTTAAGACTAGTCAATGCTTAAGTGGTATGTCCCATGCCCAGCATGGTGACGGTGACGGCCTTACCCTCAAGAATCCATTGACATTACCCCTGCGGGAGTCTTCGGGCTCCAAAGCGTTAAAGGGGTTTCAGGATGTTCCTGGGGCTCACCCCTCACAGAACATGCCTGAGCCATGCGCGGGGGTGGTATCCGCTTCGAGCGGTACCGAGCCTCCGGCATCGGCACCGGTGTCGAGTACTCCACTCTTCACCAGGGATCGTCATCGGGCATCCTCGGTACCTTCGGGACCGATCGATACGCACCGCATTGACTTCCCTCAATCTCAGCCATGCTCTGGGACGGTACCGGCGTCGATCGGTTCCGATACCCTAGCATCGGCATCGGCATGGATGGGTGCTCATCGGGTATCCTCGGTACCGTCGGTATCGATCGATGTCACCCAGGCTGCCTTAGTGGTATCGGCATCGCCGATACTACCACCGGCGTCGGAACTGTCGAGACATGCATCGCTAGTCTCGCTCTCTTCGATGCCGAGTCTTGAGTCGATATCGAGTCTCGAGGACTGCGTACCGACGCGTCCTGGAACCGACTCCTGTCGTTTCCAAATAGGTAGTTCCGTAGATCCTAGCCATAACTCCCTCATGATCTCGGTATCACTACAGCAGTTCCCGATGACTACTTCACTTGCTAGTCCTTTATCAGTAGCAATGTTGATGCCTGTTCTTGCACCGATGCCTAGTTTGGAACCCATACCTGGCATTGGTGCAGTACCTTGTACGTCCTCTGATACTCAGACTCTTTCTTTAGCCTCACCAGGAATAGTTCCCATAGGAGATCAGTCTTTTCAAGCTTTTCTCCTGGATATGGCAACCTTTCTTAATATCTCTATCCCTGGTTGTGATCCAACCCATGGCTCACCGGCACAAATGCAAAATATACAGTTTCCTTTACATCCTGCCCTGCAGGATCTCCTTCTCAAGGTATGGAAATCACCCTTACGACTTCCTCAAGTTTCTACAGACATTGAGGTTAGGTACCGAGTGCCACCCTCTCCAGGGTTCCAAAAACCTCAACTTTCTCATCGTTCCCTTGTAGTGGAATCAGCACTGAGGAAAGTTAAGAGCAAGAAGAAGCATTCTTCTTTTCCGCCAGGTCATTCTTCAAGAACACTCGATGCTTTTGGCCGTCAGGCCTTCCAAAACTCTATGCTGGCTTCCAGAGTTCTCTCATATATTTTTCACATGAGTCTAACACTCCAGGAAGTCACAGAGAAATTCTCTTTTGACCCCTTTTTTACCAGAGCCCAAGGCTACTGATTATTCCTTGCTCATTAATCACAGTCGGAATATATCCTGGTTCCTGTCTCGTGCTTCTATAGACTCTTTTGAGTCCGTTAGCAGATCCTCTGCTATTGCCATTGCAGCACGTCGCAGAGCCTGGCTTGAGGCTTCAGACTTCAACAAATGGGCACAAACTATACTAGCTCATTCTCCTTGTACAGGGGAAAGTCTTTTCAATAAGGAGGCTTTACGTCAGGTTGCTCAATGCTCCACTGACTCTTCTTCCACTAGAAACCATTCTAAGCCACCTCCTTCTTCAAAGAGTAGGAAATGTCCTACCAAACCTTCTTTCCCTAAGAAAAGAAAGTTTCATTCATCTCCTGCCCATCATTCGGCTGTACCTAAACAAGGGACGCCTCAACCTAGTCTGCAGTCCTCCAGTTCTTGCCAGTCTCCACATTCCCAGCAACCATAGGGACCGGGAATTGTAACTTACACTTTCCTTCTACATCTTAGAAGTTTTTTCAGTGTACTACCCTGTTAAAAAAAAAAAAAACCCAATTATTTTGTTCAGGTACTACACACTTCTCCTCTTCTTACTCTCTAGAGGAGCAGTTGCAACTATCATCTGATAGTTCCTATCCCAACTGAACATTTTTTCCTTCAGTTGACTTACCCCATGGGTACGTCACCCTCCAACTACTGGGAACTACCATACGCAACTACTTCTCTGGCAAGCTCGTTCCCCAGACAAGAATAGAAGATATCCCCTCTTTTTTCTTGTCTGTTTTTCTTATTCAGCACAGGACAGTCTCTTTGCTGTTTCCGTCAGCAGCTCTGCCTGCAGGAGTTACAGTAATTGTATTACTGGGACTTTTTCCAAGTTCCAGTCCCTTGTTCAAAATTTTGTCTAGCCTCAGTAGTGATTCCAAGGTATTCGTCATCTATCTTGGATCCTCCTACTCGTTTAGGCTTTCTCACATTATTCTAACCATCTCCTTTCCTAGGATATGGCAACATACCTGACTTTCAGTCAGTTTATCTCATACCTCTCCTGCACAATGCTCTCTGCAGTCTTCAGAGAAGCTTTCTACTATGGGAGCCTTGCTATAGAGCATTGACCTTGTCTCTGAAGTTCCTCTATTAGAGAAAAACTTATGAACCCTTCCTATACCTGAGAGGGTTCTCCGCACCCCCTCTAGATTGGGGTGTTAACACGAACTATCAGTTCTTCTGCGTGAAGATCCAAGGCATCCACCATGTCAGTGTTCTGTGGAACTCCCGCCTTGTTCCTTACAGATTCCTATCTTCATCTGTTCTCACGCGAACATCACGGATAACTGGTTGGATTGCCTTCCTGCATCCCTCAATCCACAAAAATAGATTCTCTATACATATCCCAAGTGGGCTCACCCTCTTGTAGAACGCAGAATCTTTCTTTTCTATTCCCCATGTACAATTATGGGGCTGGGTGGTAGACATGTATCTCAATCTGTTGTCTGGTATGTAGCATCTCCATATATGTCTACATACTTATATCATTTCTCTGGTGGTGCTAAACCATGCCCCACAAATTTACATATATCTAGGTATATCATCTCTCTCTATATATATATATATATATATATTTGATATATTTCACCATCCATATCCTAATATACAAATCTGGACATATGTATATTTATATATCTATATGAATATATACATATCTATTCCAGCCACATATATATATCTCCCCATATATATGTGTTTGATGGGGGGCTTCTTAAGGGTTGGTCAATCGTATTCACTATCACCCTTACTGTCTATACTACATGATTTACCTCTTAGAGGTTTTAGACAGTCTGTTGCCCTACGTCCCATACCAAATTATGATACAGGACATGTTAAGCACCAACAACCACTTTGGTGCTAACATCTTCCATTTTTTCTTTATGTCCTTGAAGCATGCAGCTTCAATATTTTTTCCTATCTCTCGCCAGCTAGGAAAAACGGTGTACATCTTTATCTTCAAGTACACAACTATTTTCCGTAGGAATAGGGGTTTTCCATTCCCCCTCTCCTGCCAGGACTGGGCTAGTTCTTCAACTCCGTCAGTCTTCTTCCTTTAGTCCTCAATGTTCATGATGCCTAAAGGACTATTCAGCTTTTCCCATAAAGCTTTCCATTGAAGACCAGACGTCTACTCCTACCCAGTTAACACCTGGATCATCTACTACCTCCAGGTCTGAACCTTCATCCTCACTCTGAGAGGTCACCTTGAAGATTCCGCCACTGCTTATCCAGTAGACTCCATCATGCTTTCTACTTCCTACAATACAGTAGGTAAGCTGCATATTTTAAGTGTACATTAAATTTGTTTAATGCTACTTATCATATCTACCAAGGACTCCTGTACTCTGTAGAACCTTCTAGTCCTTGGCTATGCTGTTTCTTTCCTTGCAGCTCCTTTATTATCAACTCCTACCCTCCATCCCACATTGGATGCCGGGGATTCCTGGAGACAAAATGCACCCCTGATCCAGGCACTTGCATTTTTATGGGATCTCCCCCTGGCATCTCCAGCTAGGGAGTCCCCATATGTGAAGACTCATTCCTGCTTGTTCCTGGAGATAGCACAGTTACTTACCTGTAACAGGTGATCTCTGGGAACAGCAGGAATTAGTCTTCACAACCCTCCCACCTCCCCTAGGAGTTGCATCGTTTTATTTTTTTTCCTTTTCTCTCCTCGCCTTTGTCTCAGCTCTGAAACTCAACTGAAGAGAGGCTGTGGAGAAGGCGGGAAGTCACTGCGCAGGCGCGAGGGATGCTGCCAAAAGCTTTCTGATTGAAAGCTGGGCAGCATTCCCGTGCAGGCTCCGTCGGTACCGACGTACCCATATGTGAAGACTAATTCCTGCTGTTCCCAGAGATCACCTGTTACAGGTAAGTAACTGTGCTTTAGTATCCCCTATTTGATCAGCCTGATGTTCTGTGTTTTTTGCCTGTTGGTTATGTGGATATGGTAACACGCTGGATCAATATTAGGAGCGCTTGATACACGGGTTGATACCACCCCGAAACGTGCACGTCGCATGTGGATTACCAGATAAGTGTCTACTTTAATATGGAGAGTTTATAAGCTCGTATCTTAAATTAATTGAATAAGAAATAAAAAGGGACATGTACTGTATAGGAGGGGGGTTTTCAAATATCCTCCTCCCACAGTTTATGCCCAACAAAAATAATTAAAGAATAAGGAGGGGGTGTTTCACGGTAATACTTTTGAGGATCTTAGGTGATTGATTACCGTTGGGGATTATTTGGTGGATTGGAAACCAGAATGGCAGCCTTGGAACAGAACATCACTGCTATCCTGACCCTGCAGCAGGCAATGATAGCTGGTTCATCCGCAACATCTGCCCCGATGACTGGGCCCCTGACTGTGGGGGAGTCCTCAGTTGTCGAGCCGAGCTCCAAGCACCATTGGCCTTGGGTAAGCCCTCAGCACCAGTCAAGGTCTCTGTCCCGTTCCTCGAGCATCCGGTTCCCCCCAGCCAGTTTCCACAACTCAATGCCAAGTCCTCCAGAGGCCACCAGGCCTCAAACTCATCGTCACTGCTCGACCCTGAGTGGGAGACAGGCAATGAGGCTTCCCCAGAAAACAAGCGGCTCCGAGATATTCCTTCAGACTCGGTGCCCCAGCGCCATTCTCCTTTGGAAGATGTGGCCTTCCACGACTTTGTCAAGGATATGGACAGGGCCCTCTCAGTGCAAACTGAGGCGGAGGAAAATCCGCACACCGAGGAACTGGAGATTCTCCAGTATGAGTCACCACCCAAGGAGACTCTCATAGTGCCTGTGCAGCCGATCCTCAAGCTGCTGCTGCTCAGAATGTGAGCCGGTGCCTCAACGCCATCTACCGTGTCTGGAAGGGCCCCAGGTTCCAGAAGCCCCAACTCCCACATAACTCCATGGTTGTCAAGTCGACCATGCAGAAACTTAAGAGCCAGACGATCCACTCTTCATTCCTTCCTGGGAGGGACGCTAGAGACTCATGCCCTTGGGTGCAAATGTTACCAGGGCTTCATGCTTGGTTGCCGGATTCAAGCCTATGAATTGTACATAGGCATGTACCTAAAAGCTCTAACCCAAGAGTTGTCTGGATTTTCAGTGAGGCTTATCGAGGAATCCCTCCAGCAGTTCAAATCCCTGACCTCCTGGATCAAGGACTGTTCTAAGTTCTGTTCCCGGGTGGCCTTTGATGGCTTTGAGTCAGTAGCTCGGGTAGCAGTGGCTGGCATCAATGTCAGGCCTGGCTGCAGTCCTTGGACATTGAGCAAGCTGCTTGACATCTCCTGCACTGGGAAGAACCTATTTGGCAAACCTATGGCTAACAAGGCAGCTGAGAATAGAGGCTGGCGTGATGACTCGACAGAGGCTCTCCAAGAAGACCTCATCCTTATCCTGTAAGAAACCATCAGGGAAAAGACCCCTGTTCCTGACAATGTAAGAGGAGAGCTCCCGAGACAAAAGGTGATAGGAACAGAAAGCAGGAGTTTGACAAGGGGACAAAGCCTCTGTGAGAATCAGCTTATGCAGGTACACACTGCTGTCCTGAAACTCATGAGGATGGGGTAGGGAGGGGGGCCATATTAATGTGTTTACACTGATTGGGATTGGGGCTGGGCCATAGCTCTATCCTGATACACTAGGAGACTAATGACATCCAACACTTGGGGGAAGATGGGAGTGTTCTGTGCTGTCCTGAAGGGCAGTAGACACAGGGAAGGGGGGCAAAGGGGGCTCTACTGCTGTCTTCCTATCAGGTGGAGGTGATACTATGCTTGTGTCCTGACAGTAAGGGGTGGGGAAATGTGAGGGTTATATCTCCCAACACTGGAAAAGACAACAGTATTGGGAAAGTCTCTAGAAAACCAAACTCGACGTTGTGAAGGCAGCTGTGAGCATAAAAGCATTTTCCTGTTCCTTGGAACTTTTAAACCAAACAAATTGAGACGGCATAATCATGGCTGTGTTGTGGCTCCTAGAGCAGCCCAACGCAGAGCAGAATCTTGGGTATCAATAAGAGAATTTACAAACAAAACCAAAAATATTATTCTGCAATTATTCCACTGCATGAAACACCCATATCCTGAAGATTGGGATTGCATCATCTCTAAAAGAATAAAGGTACATAGGAGGGCAGCAAAGGTGATCAGAGGCATGGGACAATTCTTGCATGAGGAGAGATCTCTTGGAAAAGAGACATTGGAGAGAAGATATGCTGAAGAAGTATGAAATCATGAGAGATGGGTCTGGCCTGATGGCTCATTTCTTATGCTGTAGACCTGGGTTAATTCTGGGGTCATGCCTTCCTCTCCCTGAACAACTGGATTAGACCTGTTTCTAGATGAGTAACAGGCTATTTAATGTTTTCTTGGGCTCAACTAGGATTGACGAGAACTGGGAAGGCCTGATACAGGATGGATACATACCAGGTGCCCTAAAAAGTCCCACTGTTTGCCACTGTCAGAGAGAGGATGCTGGGGAGGTGCTGTAGTAAAATGGGCCTTCCAGTCTGCTCAGTAGACATTCATCCAAATTGAGTAGATGCATATAAAATCCCTTTTATGAACCAACATTGACTTCCCCCTCCCATGTCTTTTATCTGACTTCTTAACCTTTCTCCCAGCACTGTCTTCCACATCTATCCCAAATACTGTAGGTGCACAACCTGCCTTTTTCACTAACATGTCATCTCAGACCCTGCAGTCTTCAGTTTTGCTTTCAGCTGATGGGTGGTGATAATGTGAAAATCCGTAAATAACCTAAACAAGTCCCAGGACTGTAGTAAAAGCAAAGTGCCCGTGGGAAGAACATAACAAATGCCATACTGGGTCAGACCAAGGGTCCATCATGCTCAATATCCTGTTTGCAGCAGTGGCCAATCTGTCAGGTTCCCAAAAGGAAACACAACAACAATAATGTCACTTCCGGAGTGAAATGGACTACCTCAAACCCAACAAAAATCTCTCTACTAATGTTCAGACTTTCACATTAGGCTCATCTAGTTCTTCAGTATTTCAATAGAAGGAGAAAAAGGGGCTCAGAACCTAGATGAGGTTTAGAGCATAGGCACAAGGCAAACACCCACATCAGCCTTAGCTCATCCTCAACACGTCAAGGGCCCTGAAAAAACTCCTTCACTTTCAGTAATCTTCTCCAATCTTTTTCCATTTTTCTTTCTTGTTTTTCACTTCTTATTATCTTCTTGCCCTCTGCTCTCCCTCAGAGCATGCAGAACCACACACAAAGAAACACCCTTGGAAAACGTTTACTTCCGTGCTTTGAACCTGACTTGGTTTTACTTAGCTTTACTGGACACTTGTAGTGCTGTTGATTAGCCACATCGATATCCATCAGCTCCTCAACGCCACTCATGATGCAGGCTGAGCGTTTTGCCGCTTGCTTCTTCAGGGAGATACACACCAAAACGTTAATGCTGTAAGGGAGAGCAGAGAATTATAGACTACAAACACACCACCTACGTGAAATGCCCATGGCAGACATTATATCCCTTTTTCTCCGGTACATACAATCCCAGCGTTTGAACTAGTTTACAGCACACACCTTCTCTACTCACTTTCACCCGTTGTTCAGCATGCCCCAAAATTCAATAATTAACTCTCCAGAACGCCGCACATGCGCTCACTTAAATCCCCTACTCAGACCTCGTTCTTGAAATCTCCCGTCTATGTCCCAAAACAACTCATGCTGCTCCTGCTCATTCAAGCGCCCGAGACACCCATCCAGCGTTCATCATACTGTACCAAAACAAGCAGTTTTTTCAGGCCCGTTGACGTGTTGAGGACGAGCTAAGGCTGATGTGGGTGTTTGCCTTGTGCCTATGCTCTAAACCTCATTTGGTTCTGAGGCCCTTTTTCTCCTTCTATTGAAATGAATGAAGGCTATTGGATGAGCCTAATGTGAAAGTCTGAACATTAGTAGAGTGATTTTTGTTGGGTTTGAGGTTCCCAGAAGGTACACAGATTCCATGCTGCTTGTCCCATTAGTAAGACCAATCTCCACAGCAACATGGCCTGAAGTCTTGTTTCCTGAAGCATATCTTGCAGAGAATTTTTATTAAAAACCTCTGGGAAATACTGGGTCAGTACTGGTTCAGAGGGAAAGTACCCCTAGCACCATACTGAAACACTGAATCATTACTTGTTCAGAAGGAAGGGTGCCTCCTAAAACAGGGCTTGACAAATTCCAGGCACCAGGTTGCCACAGCGACTAGAAATTTGCTTCTTGCTTTCTCACTGTTGATCACCAGCTTCACCTTGATACCCTGTCCTTGCTTGAATTTGGGGCTCTGTTCTGTCCTATTTTTCTTCTTATCTCTCCCATTGCCCTTTTAGTGTATGTTCTGGTGGATCCTCCTCTACTGCCATCCCGCTTTCAGTTGGTGTACTTCAGGGGTCTGTCTTGGGATCTCTCTTTTTCTCTCTCTACACCAGGGGTTCTCAACCCTGTCCTTGGGACCCACCTAGCCAGTTGGGTTTTCAGGATAACCACAATGAATATGTATGAGAGCGATTTGCATGCACTGCCTCCATTATATGCAAATTCATTGTAGTTATCCTGAAAACCCGACTGGCTAGGTGGGTCCCCAAGGACAGGGTTGAGAACCCCTGCTCTACAGTCAGTCCCTTGGTGCACTTATTTCCTCCCATGGTTTTCAGTATCATCTTAATGCTAATGACTCTCAGATCTACCTCTCTATACCTGAAATCTCTCCAGGAATCCAGGCCCGGATCTCTGCTTGGGGATTGGGTGCCAGTGTTGGGGAGGAGTGATTGCGGGAGCAGACCTTAGCCTTTAGAGCTACCCCTTCAGGCAGGTATTTATTTGTGCCTCAGGGCAGCTGCAGATTCTGATATCTACATCTTTTTATATCGACTTGGATTCCTCTTGTAAAACGGGGCATGCGTGATATTTTAGGTCTGTCTTAAGCACTTCCTCTCCACACTCTTAACATACCTCCTCCCAAACTAAATGTGGAGTGCATCAGCCCTTTTTTAAGATGACATTTGCACATCTGCCAGTCTTCCTGTGTAAATGTTGCTATTTACGTATGTCCCAATATGTAAGACATCTTTACGGCTTCTGATTCTCAATTCATGCACAGCTACATCAGCAGTCAGATGTCCCGAGGGCTTTGATCCAGCCACATCACACATGCTGGTTTTACTCTGAAAAGTCTTCAGCTCCTCCCCAGTAGCCAGTTGAGTGCCTTCTGACCTGGGGGTCTCGTCTTCCAGCACTATAGTGCAATTTGTTTTGTTGTGACTATCCATTGGGTTTTCATGGCAAGATACGGAAGTAGATTTCCAGGCCTTTTCTCCGCACAGTTTAATTCTAGTGTTGTTGCCGTTTTCACTGAAATGTGATCCTCCACCGTCAACACTGTCCCATTCTGCTGCTGCCCAGATGGGTGGTTTGTCTTGGTCTGACGCCTCAGCTGAGACCTGTCCATCTTGGGAGACCCTGCCAGTAGTTAAATTACCGATAGCTTAGCCCTCAGCATCACTGATGCACACAAGCCCTCACAGCACGACAAGCTGCAAACTAAAGTAATGTTGACTTACTCACAGAGGCTTGGTCGTCTTTCAGGAGCATCATCTTTTCACAAGATCAGCATTATCAGCTGTCTCCTTCTAGACAGGGCTGCCATATAGTCAGTGGTTGCGAGTTCTGGTACAGCCCACGTGGGATGCTGTCAGCTCATATGATGTCATAGGGCTCCCAGATCCAAGAAGCAGGATCACTGTGAAGGCTGTTGATGCTCCAGGGGATCATTTAACCATGTGCTATCTCCCTTCTCCCCCCCCCCCCCTAAAAAACACACACATGCACAGTTCCATTTTGAACATTTAGAAGGTGTCTAGGAGTAGAGGAGCCTAGTGTTTAGGGACAGGGAATACCATTTATGAATTGTAATTCACCTTAAGCTGCAAGTGAGTTAAAAGCCAAATAAATTATGATTTTGCCCTGTCCTCCTTTTTATCCACACAGCTATTTACTACTACTACTACTACTACTGTTCATTTGTATAGTGCTACAAGGCATATGCAGTGTTACCTGGGTGTAGTGTGTGCACAGTTTTAAAGCACATCAGACTTACTTCAAGATTCTTCCTCTCACGCATAAGATTCTCCATTCCGGCACTCCCGCTTATCTGTCCTCTCTCCTTACTCCACACCCTCTTACTCAGGTTCTGCACTCAATTCAGGGCATCGATTACATTTGCCCTCCCCTTCTTAGGCACGATTTGAAAGTACACAACACGCACCTTTTATTTCTTGGGAGCCCTTCTTTGGAACTCTCTCCACATACCTATTTGGTTAGAGACATCATACTCCACATTCAAATCTGCTTTGAAGACTAACTTCTTTAGGCTTGTCTTCCACGTGCCCCTTAGATGCTTATGGATTCTGCCCCACACCCCTAACCTGCCCTCTTTAACTCTGGTCTACCTTCTCTAATTTAATTTTAATGGTGTTCTTTTCCTTTTCTGTTTTTTAATGGTAAGCATTGTAAACTGTTCTGCTGCTAGGAAGGGTGATATACCATTTTTAATATACTGTAAGATTGAAACTGTTAGATGCTGATTTTATTAACACAAATACTCTGAATATTGACCTCAATGCACTTAATATCAAAATAAAATAAGATAAAATAAAAACAATACTAGTTAATTCTAGCAAAGTACACATAACTTAATTCAGAAAACCTTTTTAGGAGAATCAGACAATTTGCCATGCTTTCTCAGCTCACTTCTCTCCAGCATCCCCCCAGCCTTTCTCCTCTGCTCCTAAGCCACCCCCTCCCCACAAACATTTTCTCTCTAGCATACCATAGATCCAGGCTCTCCCTTTCTTTCCCTCCAGCCCCAGCAGCCCCCCTCATCGTCTCCATATCCTCCTATCCTGCCGTCTTCACCCCAACCCAGTGTGGTATCCCCTCCCTCTCGTTTCACGCAGTCCCCTCATCTTCACCATATCCTCCTATCCTACTGTCTTCACCCCAACCCACTGTGTGATATCCCCCTCTCTCTCGTTTCCCGCAGTCCCCTCATCCTCTCCAAATCCTCCTATCCTGCCGTCTTCACCCCAACCCACTGTGTGATATCCCCTCCCTCTCGTTTCCCGCAGTCCCCTCATCTTCACCATATCCTCCTATCCTGCCGTCTTATATAAGAACATAAGATATGCCATACTGCGTCAGACCAAGGTCCATCAAGCCCAGTATCCTGTGTCCAACAGTGGCCAATCTAGGTCATACGTACCTAGCAGTTTCCCCAAAAGACACAGGTTCCACAATGCTTGTACTGAGTCAAGCATTGATATCCTGGGTCCCTTCTTAATAATGGTTTATGGACCTTTCCTCCAGGAACTTGTCCAAACCTTTTTTAAACCCAGCTACACTAACAGCCTTTACTACATCCTCCGGTAACAAATTCCAGAGTTTGATTACACGTTGAGTGAAAAAATATTTTCTTTTATTAGTCTTAAATAGTTTACCCTGTAGCTTCATTGCATGTCCCCTATTCTTTGTATATTCTGATAATGTAAACAGTCGATCTACGTTTACCCGTTCCACTCCGTTCATTAATTTATAGACTTCTATCATATCTCCCCTCAGCCGTCTCTTTTCCAGGTTAAAGAGCCCTAACCTTTTTAGTCTTTCTTCATAGGAGTATCCTTCTATCCCCTTTACCATTTTGGTGGCTCTTCTCTGAACCTTTTCTTATAACGCTTTATCCTTTTTAAGATACGGTGACCAGAATTGCACACAATATTCAAGGTGCAGTCTCACCATGGAGCGATATAGAGGCATTATAATATCTTTTGTTTTATTTTCCATTCCTTTCCTTATGATACCTAGCATTCTATTTACTCTCTTGGCCGCTGCTGCACACTGGGCTGAGGGTTTTAACATGTTATCCACAATGATGCCTAAATCTTTTTCCTGGATGATGGTTCCTAATGTGGAACCTTGCATCGTGTAACCATAGTTTGGGTTGTTCTTCCCTAGGTGCATAACTTTGCACTTCTCCACATTAAATTTCATCTGCCATTTTGATGCCCAGTCTTAAAATTTATCAAGATCCTCTTGCAATTTTCCACAATCCTCTTGGGTTTTAACAACTTTAAATAGTTTTGTTTCATCTGCAAATTTGATAACCTCACTCGTTATTCCCTTTTCCAGGTCATTTATGAATATGTCAAAAAGCAGCGGACCCAGCACAGGTCCCTGTGGTACACCACTATTCACCTTTCTCCATTGGGTAAATTGGCCATTTAGCCCTACCCTCTGCTTTCTATCTTTTAACCAGTTCCTGATCCACAATAGTACACTGCCTCCTATCCCATGACTCTTTAGTTTTGCCAAAAGTCTCTGATGAGGACCTTGTCAAAGGCTTTCTGAAAGTCCAGATACCCTATATCAACTGACTCACCTTTGTCCACCTGTTTATTCACACCTTCAAAAAAACACAACAGGATTAGTAAGACAAGATCTTCCTTGTCTAAAGCCATGTTGGCTGTCTCCATTAGGCCATGACTATCTACATACTGAGTAATTTTGTTCTTTATGATGGTTTCTACCATTTTTCCTGGTACTGATGTCAGGCTCACCGGTCTGTAGTTTCCCAGATCACCCCTGGAACCCTTTTTAAAAATTGGCATTACATTGGCAATCCTCCAGTCTTCAGGTATTACAGATGATTTTAATGAAAATTCACAGATTACTAATAGCAGGTCTGCAATCTCATATTTCAGTTCTTTCAACACCCTTGGATGTATACCATCCAGCCCAGGTGATTTGCTACTCTTCAGTTTATCTAATAGTTGTAATACATCTTCCCAATGTATCAATATTTCCTTCAATTCTTCTGCATCTTTAAATACCACTTCAGTCATGGGTAACATCCCTACATCTTCCTCAGTAAAGACCGAAGCAAAGAATTCATTCAGTTTCTCCGCTATCACCTTGTCACCTCTTAGTGCCCTTTTAACCCCTCTATCATCTAATGGACCAACTGACTCTCTCACAGGTTTTTTTCTATGAATGTACTTGAAAAGGTCTTTATTTTGCGTTTTTTTTAAATTTATTTATTTATTTATTTTATTTAGACAGTTTTGTATACCACCTTATCCTTCAGTCAAAGTGGTCACAACACAATTGGGGGATACATTTAACACGAGGGGATATGAGACACACACACTAATACTTACAAGGAACATGGGCAATGGAGGGTTAATGGAAGGTTTTTGCTTCCGCAGCAAGCTTCTTCTCAAATTCTCCCTTTGCCTGCCTTATCAATGCCTTGCATTTGACTTGCCAGTGCTTGTGCTGTTTCCAGGTTTCATCGTTTGGCTCTTTTTTACATTTCCTGAAAGATGCTTTTTTGGCAACAGCTTCTCTGACCTCACCTTAAAACCATGCTGGCAGTTTTTTGGACTTCCTTCCACTTTTCTTAAAGCGTGGAATACAGCTGGTCTGGGCTTCCAAGATAGTAGTTTTCAACAACACCCAAGCTTGATGTAAGTCTTTAACCTTTGCAACTGCTCCTTTTATTTTTTCTTAACTATTTTCCTCATTTTATCATAGTCTCCCTTTCGAAAGTTAAAAGGTAGTACTGTGGATTTCCTTACTATCCCTCCTCCACTAAATAAATCAAACGCGATCATGCTATGATCACTATTGCCAAGTGGCCCCAACACCCTTATCTCTTGCATTAGATCTGGTGTTCCACTAAGGACTAGGTCCTATATCGCTTCCCCTCTGGTCGTTTCATGAACCAGCTGCTCAAAGAAGCAGTCATTTATTTCATCTAGAAACTTTATCTCCCTAGCATGTCCTGCTGTGACACTGACCCAGTCGATACAGGGGTAATTGAAATCACCCATTATTATTATTGTGTTGTAACTTTTGTTAGCTTCCCTGATTTCTTTGAGCATTTCATCATCCATTTGTTCATTCTGGCCAGGTGGTCGATAGTATACCCCCACTGCCATCGCCTTCCCCTTTTTACATGGAATTTCAATCCATAGAGATTCTACAGCAAATTTTGTTTCCTGTAAAACTTTAATCCTTTCTGACTCAATGCCCTCTCTAACATAGAGCGCAACCCCTCCACCAATTTGATCAGCTCTATCATTACGATATAGTTTGTACCCAGGTATCACAGTGTCCCACTGGTTGTCCTCCTTCCACCATGTCTCTGATATTCCAATCGTATCTAACCTCTCATTTAATGCTATATATTCTAACTCTCCCATCTTATTTTTTAGACTTCTAGCATTTGCATACAAGCATTTTAGAGACTGTATTTTATTCATATTGATCTAGATATTGGTAGACATGGGTAATTTGGGATCTTTAAGCTGTGTCTGTTCCATACTCGAGGGCATTTGGGCTACTTTACTCTTTTTTTGGAACCTCTCTGCTTTTGGTAGTATCCTTCAAGGATACATTCTTCCGAACCATGCACTCTTGGGCGACTGTCGGCTTTCCCCTATTATCTAGTTTAAAAGGTGCTCTATCTCCTTTTTAAAGGTTAATACCAGCAGCCTGGTTCCATCCCGGTTAAGGTGAAGCCCATCCCTTCGGAAGAGCCCCTCCTTTCCCCAGAATGTTCCCCAGTTCCTAACAAATCCAAAATCCTCTTCTCGGCACCATTTTCTCATCCACTCATTGAGACTCCGGAACTCTGCCTGCCTTTTGGGTCCTGCACGTGGAACGGGAAGCATTTCGGAGAACGCTACCCTGGAAGTTCTGGATTTCAACTTCCTACCTAAAAGCCTAAATTTAGCCTCCAGAACCTCCCTACCACATTTTCCTATGTCATTGGTACCGACATGTACCAAGACAGCAGACTCATCCCCAGCACTATCTAAGACCTTATCTAGGTGGCGCGTGAGGTCCGCTACCTTCACACCAGGCAGGCATGTTACCAGGCGATCCTCACGTCCACCAGACAACCAGCTATCTACATGCCTAATGATCGAATCACCAACTATAACTGCTGTCCTAACCCTTCCCTCATGGGGAAGGGTCTTCACCCCAACCCACTGTGTGGTATCCCTTCCCTCTCGTTTCCTGCAGCCTCCTCATCTTCTCCATATCCTCCTATCCTGCCATCTGCACCCCAACTCACTGTGTGATATCCCCTCTCTCTCGTTTCCAGCAACCCCCTCATCATCTCCATATCCTCCTATCCTACTGTCTTCACACCAACCCACTGTGTGATATCCCCTCCCTCTCATTTCCCGCAGTCCCCTCATCTTCTCTATATCCTGCTATCCTGCTGTCTTTACCCCAACCCACTGTGTGATATCCCCTCCCTGTCGTTTCCCGCAGTCCCCACATCTTCTCCATTTCCTCCTATCCTGCCATCTTCACCCCAACCCACTGTGTTATCCCCTCCCTCTCGTTTCACGCAGTCCTCTCATCTTCTCCATATCCTCCTATCCTGCCGTCTTCACCCCAACCCACTGTGTGATATCCCCTCCCTCTCGTTTCCCGCAGTCCCCTCATCTTCTCCATATCCTCCTATCCTGCCGTCTTCACCCCATCCCACTGTGTGATATCCCCTCCCTCTCGTTTCACGCAGTCCTCTCATCTTCTCCATATCCTCCTATCCTGCCGTCTTCACCCCAACCCACTGTGTGATATCCCCTCCCTCTCGTTTCACGCAGTCCCCTCATCTTCTCCATATCCTCCTATCCTGCCGTCTTCACCCCATCCCTCTGTGTGGTATTCTCTCCCTCTCGTTTCCTGCAACTTCGTCATCTTCTCCATATCCTCCTATCCTGCCATCTTCACCCCATTCCTCTGTGGTATCCCCTCCCTCTTGTTTCCTGCAACTTCTTCATCTTCTCCATATCCTCCTATCCTGCCGTCTTCACCCCAACCCACTGTGTGATATCCCCTCCCTCTTGTTTACTGCAGCCCCCTCATCTTGTCCATATCCTCCTATCCTGCCGTCTTCACCCCATCCCACTGTGTGGTATCCTCCTCCCTCTTGTTTACTGCAGCCCCCTCATCTTCTCCATATCCTCCTATCCTGCCGTCTTCACCCCAACCCACTGTGTGGTATCCCCTCCCTCTTGTTTCCCACAGTCCCCTCATCTTCTCCATCTTCTCCATATCCTCCTATCCTGCCGTCTTCACCCCAACCCACTGTGTGGTATCTCCCTCTCTCTCATTTCCCGCAGTCCCCTCATCTTCTCCATATCCTCCTATCCTGCCGTCTTCACCCCATCCCACTGTGTGATATCCCCCTCTTTTGTTTCCAGCAGCCCCACTCATCTTCTCCATATCCTCCTATCCTGCCGTCTTCACCCCAACCCACTGTGTGATATCCCCCTCTCTCTCGTTTCCCGCAGTCCCCTCATCTTCTCCATATCCTCCTATCCTACTGTCTTCACCCCAACCCACTCTGTGATATCCCCTCCCTCTCGTTTCACGCAGTCCCCTCATCTTCTCCATATCCTCCTATCCTGCCATCTTCACCCCAACCCACTGTGTTGTATCCTCCTCCCTCTTGTTTACTGCAGCCCCCTCATCTTGTCCATATCCTCCTATCCTGCCGTCTTCACCTCAACCCACTGTGTGGTATCCCCTCCCTCTCATTTACAGCAGCCCCCTCTTTCCCATCCCCCTGTTCTGGTTCCACTCTCCTCTCTTTCCCTACCCTGGCAGCCCCAACAACTTTTCCAAGCCTCTCCACAGCAGCTCCCTCTCTCTACCCTCCCAATCCCTGCAGTCCTCCTTTCCCAGTGGTCCAGCCACATTTTTTTCTCTTTCTCCTCATTTCTCTGCATCTTTATTCCTCTCAGCTGGCTGTGTCCTACCTGTGGCTGGGCTGAAGTCTGCTCCTGCTCTCCTGCAGTACCTGTCATCTCACAGATAAGTGACTCCTGTGCTGCTCTGCTATCCAATGCAGCTGTGTGTGACCTTTCCTAGCTGCCCTGTTCTGGCCTGAAAGAGGCCCCAAAAGATGGGATGTCAGTTACCTGTTTTACCCCTACAGCTGCCTTTCTTATTGTGGTGTGATGCCAGTGCTATGCTTGTCCCCAAAACTGTGGCTCCCTAGAAGAGGGCCTCATTTGCCAGTGTCTAGTGCTAGGGCCAGTTCTGCCAAGAAGTGTGGCCTGACTCCATGTCCCTCTGTCATTTTCCCCTGGAACCAGGCAAAGGCTGCCTGGTGTGTAGTTTCTGGGCAGGGGTTAAAATGTAGCTCTTTATTTTTTTCAGCCTTTGCTATATAAATTCACTTGGCCTTTTAAATACTTTGAAGAGTTCATTAATCCTAAGGTGGGCACGGGTGGAGTATGACTCCTCCACTTTGGAGTCAATGGCAGGAAAAGACCAGCATGAGGAGGGCAGATCTGTATTAACATCTGCTCTATCCACCCATGTTAATCTCAAGCCCCATCAAAAAAATTGGTCCTTGCTATACCATTCTGCTCACATGAATTGAATACAGGTCTTGCTTTCCTTTCAAAAGGTGAGATGTTGGTTTTGCACTGTATAAGAAGACACACTGTGTCCTCTCTGTGTTTTATATATGTGAAAATATTTTAGGACAGGTGATTCTCCTATTTAACCTGTATCTCTGCCTTTGCTTCTCAGGGGATTGGGAGTTCCCCCTATCATCAAACTGAAAGCTGAAGATGCATTGGACCAATTCCAGCACGCTGAGGATTTTACACTCTTCTGAAGTCTTCAACTTACAGAAATATAATATCTCTGTTTTATGAGAAGAGGGGGTCTTTTATTTCAGTCAGTAAGATCCCCCTGAAACAAGCACTGGATGCCAAAATGGAAAGATGGTTACATGGAGATTTTTTTTTTAATTGTTGTGATCTGGTTGACATGTTTTAGTTCTATGGTATCTGGTGTAATATACCAATATGACAATTGTTCACATTTTAGTATGTTGGTATTTTTTGGTTTATCATATCATATTTTAGTTTCTGATCCTTCACTGTTTTTCAAATTTGTTCTTGTTATATATGTAACTAAGTTGTATGTTTCTCATTCTCTTCTGCCCCTCTCTTTTTCTCTGTTGTATCATGAGATGTCTCTGTATAATTTTCTGTGAGAAGATACATCTTATCATTGATTCGTGCTCCTAGGCTAAAGATGCATCATATCGCCCTGGGCCAGCTCTCTACCCTGACAACTCTTCAGGTCTCCCAATGTGTCTGTGTCTCTGTCTCTCTCTTTACTCCATGGAATTCAAGTAAATGTTTAGGAGATTTTTGGCCTGAGCGGCTTCTGATTAGAAAGGCCTCTTGTACCCTGCTTGCATCCATTGTGTGATTCTGGCCCTTCCTCAGCTTCTGCTGCAGGTTGGCTGAATTAGAGGCAGCTGACACGTGTGCACCCACGTGGCTTCTGCTACCCTTGCCTTAGTTTTGCGGTAGGTTTGCAAGGAGGAGCAGATTCTCCCTCCTCTTACCTGTTCTGCCTTATTGTCTGTAGTCCAGGACATGCCAGTGAAAGGGAGAAGGTGATCACTGCTATGTGACGCACTTGGATTATGTTTGGCTTCCCCCCTCCTGCTTTAGTGGCTCAGGCCAAGACTCACTAGTTTCTGGGATAGTTCTGCCACCAGCATTGTGGCATAGAGAGTATCCCTGTACTGCTCCTTAAATAACATGGCAAAAAAATGTTTCTGTGAACAATTAGATATGGAAAGTTGTGTTGTTACAGCTGCCTCTTGCTGTATAATGATAAGAATCCTCGCTGCTTGTGCTTTAGAGGGCGGCTGTATTGATAAGGCAGGAAGGTGCCTAGTTTATAAAGACGAATGCTAGTGCCAGCCCTGCACAGTCTTGCCTTGCTTGAAGGCGGGACATCCTGCTTCTCAAGAGCTGCAGCACTTTATATCATGACTCTGCCCACACCTACGCTGCAGGTACATGCTGGCTCGCATGAAGTACACATTTAGGTGGGACCTAATTTCATAAGAGCCCATTTAGGTGTGTAAATCAGGGCTTTAGGTGCAAATAAGTTTAGAAAATTACCTCCTTAATGTTACTGTGTGAGTTGGGGAGAGCTGCTTAATACAGTTTGAAGTCAGATGGGGGAAATAACCCACTGCATTAATATTCTATGTTTTATTATAGTTATACAAACCTAAAGCATATATAAGGACCACTGTAAGTGGCTTATAACACATTAAAAAAACATTTAATAGCAATGCAGGTGCTGATATTCCAGAGCAGAGCACAGCACAGCACAGGCTGGGCATCTCAGCAGCACTAACTGGAGAGCATTGCTGAAACTCATTACACATCACCCCAGGGTCGAGCATGGTCTGGATAATGGTGATACTCCAGCTACTCTCTGGATACGTTTAGGACAGTGGTTCTCAACCCAGTCCTCTGGGACCCTCAGGCCAGTCAGGTTTTTAGGATGTCCACAATGAATATGCATGAGTTAGATTTGCATGCACTGCTTCCATTGTGTGCAGATCTATGTCAGGCATACATCCTGAAAACCTGACTGGCCTGGGGCTCCCAGAGGATTAGATTGAGAACCACTGGTTTAGGACAGCAAAACGGCTGAATATCGTGGCAGCGAGGGTTGCTCTGCATATAGATATATATATATTCCGCACCGCCTGCTATTCAGATGGTGCCACGGAATATACATTCTTAAATTTTGCACCAGTTGGCCTCTGAGAGAAGGCTCATTGCAGTGTTTTTAGACCCAGCATTTTCTAGCCTAGTATGTGGGCAGCAGAGAGAAAAGGAGAGAGCCATTTGAGGGTCGTTTCCTTTGATATTGCTCCTGTATAAGATGGCCACAGACATTTGCACTTGCGTTCGATATGGGAATTTATTTCTAGCCAAAATGACACCTGTACTTTTGAAAATCCAACGTTGTGTGTTTTTGCCTCCCCTGCCTAACCCTCTCCCCCCACCCCACTGGGAATGCCATGTGCAAATATCAGCATACATGCTGTGAGCCCATTTCTACAGCTAAAACACTTTCCCCACAGAAATGGCTTCAACAGTTGTCCTTCTCTGAGTGCATCCTGTCATTACCTGATCATAGGCCTTCAATGAGAAAACGCAATACACATGCTGAATAGACAAGCCAAATCATTCTTTTTCAGGTACCTCTTTTGAGGCATTTAAGTGCACTAATAATCCCAGTCACTGGGGTCTTTCATAGAAGACAAATGTGTTCCACGTCATGTAACGGTGCTCACGACTGGTCTCATCTGTACTAAACCCATCTGAGGCTCTCCAGAGTGTGTTTTCTGCTACAGCAACCATTCATCTCTAACTTAAGAGCTTATATACATCACAAATTGCAGAACACTGCATAACAAAGCTTTATATAAAGACTAAATTGCAGAGGAATGTTTTTGAGGTGAAAACAAAGCAGGCCGTGCCTGTTCTGGCAATGGAACCCTTGTCCTTTGAGATCAGGACACACCCTCTGTTTCAGGATGTTCTAAATGCAACTTGCTCTGCCTGTCAATGGATCTACTACTACTTATTTACATAGGTGCTACAAGGCATACGCAGCACTGTAGATAGACATATAAGAAACAGTCCTTTCTCCATAGATCTTACAGTCTAGTCAAGACAGTCAAAACAGGAGGATTAGGGTAGTTTTTTTAGAGAAATGATTGAAATACGCATGGTTTTTAAACAGGAGCATAAGGAGTAGCCTAGTGGTTGGGGCAAGGAACTTCAGGCCGGAAGGTCGGGGGTTCAAATCCCATTAGAGGACAGCAACCTTGGGCCGGAAGGACTGGGGTTTCTAGTCCCACAGGTGCTCCTTGTGGTCTTGGGCAAGCCACTTAACCCTCCATAGCCCATGTTCCCTGTAAATTAGTTATCTCCAAGTTATAATACCCTGTTCAATGTAATTTCAGTTTGTTCAATGTAAACCGCACTGATGCAGAATAGCGCGATATATAAGAGAATGTAAATAAATAAAATAAATAAAAATAAGGGATTAGGATTCAAAAGCAGTCTCAAAGAGGTGGGTTTTTAGCCTGGATTTGAATAGGACCCTAGATGAAACCTGATGTAGTGACTCGGGTAATCTATTCCAGGTATAAGGTGTAGCAAGGTCGAAAGAATGACATCTGAAGTTGGCAGTAAAAGAGAAGGGCACAAGAGTGACTCGTATGATGAGCAGAGTTCTTAAGGAGAGGTGTAGGGAGAGATAAGAGAGGCAAGGTAATGAGAGCTGCAGAATGAATGCACGTGTAGGTCAGTAGGAGAAGTTTGAACTGGATGCGGAAACGGACAGGGAACCAATGAAGAGGTGTTACTACGCTCATGTAACACTGGCGGAAGATTAGTTGTGCAGCTAAGCTTTGAATGGATTGAAGGGGAGAGAGAGGGTTCAATGGGAGACCAGCGATGAGCAAATTGCAGTAGTCCTGGAGGTGACGAGAGAGTGGATAAAGGTCTTGGTAATATGTTCAGAATGGAAGGGACAAATTCTGCTAATGTTATAGAGAAAGAACTAACAAGGTTTAGCTATCTATTGGGTATGTGCAGAGAAAGAGAAAGAAGAGTCAAAGAAAACCCCAAGTTTGTAAACTGCGGAAACAGGGCAGATGACAGTGTTATCCACAGAAACAGAGAAAGGAGGAAGGGAGAGGCCAGTTTAGGGAGAAAGAGAAACTCCAACTTGGCCATGTTCAGTTTCAAATGGCAGCAGGACATCCAAGCAGTAACGTCAGAGAAGCCGGCTGAAGTTTGGCCCTGGATTTATGGAGAGATTTCTGTTGTAGAGAGGTAAGTCATGAGCATAAAGATGGTATTGAAAACCATTGGAGGAAATCAGGGTACCAAGGGAGTGAGTAGAGAGAAAAGAAGAGGTCCAAAGAAAAAGTGCTGAGGTACACCCACTGAAAGTGTGGTAGTAGCAGAGGAGGATCCAGCAGAGCAGATACTAAATTTGCAATCAAAGAGAGAAGAACCAAGACAGGAGAGAGCTCAGAAATCCAAGTAAGAGCAGGGTCTCAGAATAAGGTGGTGATGTTGAAGGAAGAATGTGGGTATTAATCCAGAAATCCAAGTAAGAACAGGGCCTCAGAAGACGGTGGTAACATAGTAAGTGACGGCAGATAAAGACCAGCATGGTCCATCTAGTCTGCCCAGCAAGATGGCAAGAGTAGGTGCACCTGTCGCTCTGTGCAGGCCACCCCTCCCCATGTCTTTGTTTAGGGGTGAACCCACTACTCCATGTAGGACACCCCTATTTGTTGAGACGTTAGATGGTACCATTTATTTTGTTTTTATCCTGTCGCTGTAAAGGGATCCACTGTGTTTGTCCCATGCCGTTTTGAATTCTGTCACCGTGTTTGCCCCCACCACTTCCATTGGGAGGGCATTCCAAGCATCCACCACCCTTTCAGTGAAGAAATATTTCCTAACATTGCCTTTCAGTTTACCCCCTTGTAGCTTCATGTTATGCCCTCTAGTTTTACAGCTTCCCCGTCTTTGGAAGAGGTTTGTTTGTTCATCATTTCTCTTTAAGTATGTTTATGTTTATTAAAATTTTGTTATACCGCTCAATACCAAAGGCATCTGAGTGGTTTACAATAATTAAAATACAGGCTGCAAGAAAGGAAAAAGAACGCCATTTAAAATAGAAATAGAAAAGAGGAGAGAAAGAACAGAAAAAGGCAACAAATTAAAAATACATCAGCAGGGGAAGGCAAATAGTTTTTAAAGTATTAAAAGGTCTGCATCATATCTCCCCTGTCCCTCCTCTCCTCCAAAGTATACATATTTAGGTCTTCAAGTCTCTTCTCATAAGGCTTCTGACGCAGGCTCCAAATCATTTTGGTCGCCTTCCTCTGAACAGTTTCCAGTCTTTTTACATCTTTTGCAAGATATGGTCTCCAAAACTGAACACAATATTCCAAGTGAGGCCTCACCAGTGACTTGTACAGTGGCATAAGTACCTCTTCCTTTCTGCTGGTGATCCCTCTTTGTATGCAGCCCAACATCCTCCTGGCTTTTGCCACCGCCTTGTTGCACTGTTTTGCCACCTTGAGATCATCAGAGATAATCACACCAAGGTCTTTCTCCTGAACCGTGCATACAAACCTCTCGCCCCCTATCGTGTATATTTCCCTTGGATTTCTGCTACCCAAGTTCATGACACTGCACTTTTTCGCATTAAATCGTAGTTGCCAAGCATTAGACCAGTCTTCCAGCTTTTGTAGATGTTTCCTCATGTTAACCACTCCCTCGGGAGAGTCCACTCTGTTGCAAATTTTTGTGTCATCTGCAAAAAGACAGACCTTTCCATTCAGTCCTTCAGCAATATCACTCACAAATATATTGAACAGTGCCGGGCCCAGGATTGAACCCTGGGGCACCCCGCTAATCACCTTCCTCTCATCCGAGTGAGCTCCATGTACCATCACCTTCTGTTGTCTGTCAGTCAACCAATTTCTAATCCAGTTTACCATCTTGGGACCCATCACAAAGCTACTGAGTTTATTGACAAGCCTCCTATGAGGAACAGTATCAAAGGCTTTGCTAAAATCCAGGTAGATGACATCCATTGCATGCCCCTGATCTAGTTCCTTGGTCACCCAGTCAAAGAACTCAATCAGATTTGTTTGGCAAGACCGTCCTTCAGTAAAACCATGTACCTCAGATCTTGCAACCTGTTAGTTTTGAGAAAGTTCACTATTCGCTCTTTCAGGAGCGCCTCCATTACTTTTCCCGCCACCGAGGTAAGGCTCACCGGCCTGTAGTTTGACACTTCTTCCCTGTCACCACTTTTGTGTAGAGGCACAACATCAGCCATTCTCCAGTCCTGAGGAACCTCTCCTGTTTCCAAGGAACTGTTGAAGACATCCTTTAACGGTCCTGCAAGAACCTCTCTGAGCTCTTTCAGTATCCTGGGATGTATCCCATCCTGTCCCATGGCTTTGTCCAATTTCAGTTTAGCAAGTTGTTCTAACACCTCATCTTCTGTGAATGGTGTGGTATCTACTTCATTCCCATTTTCATATTTGTGAGACACAGCTGGTCCATCTCCAGGATCTTCTTTAGTAAAAACAGAGCAGAAGTATTTGTTTAGCAATTTTGCTTTTTCAGTGTCACTTTCCACGAGTCCTTTCCCAGCACTTCTGAGTCCTTTCCGAATATACCTGAAGAAAGTTTTGTCGCCACCCTTAACATCTTTAGCCATCTTTTCCTCTGCCTTTGATTTTGCTATCCTTATTTCTCTTTTAGACTCTTTGAGCTTGATCCTGTATTCATTTCTGTGTTCTTCTGTTTGCAAGCTTTTGAATTTTGCGAAAGTTGTGTTTTTTGCCTTTATTTGAGTAGCCACCTCTTTGGAAAACCAAATAGGTTTCCTTCTCCTCTTGTTTTTATTTACTTTTCTTACATATTTATCTGTTGCTCCTTTTATTGCCGCCTTTAGTTTAGCCCATTGCAAGTCTGTGTTTTTGAAGTTTAGGACTTTGAGCTTCCTATGATTGGCCTGTACCATGGCTTTTATCTCAAACCACACCGTGTGATGATCGCTGCTGCTCACAGGGGCACTCACGCAGACATTCGATACGCTATCACTGTTGGTGAGCACTAAATCCAGCGTTGAACTTTCTCTGGTTGGTTCCTTCACCATTTGTCTAAGTAACGCATCTTGGAGAGCATCCACAATTTTTTTTGCTTCTTTTCAGATTTGCAGAAGGAGTAATCCAATCCACATCCGGTAGATTAAAGTCTCCTAATATTATCGCTTCCCTCTTTGTGGCTATCTTGGCAATATCTATAATCAGTTTGTTATCTATCTCTTCAATTTGTATCAGAGGTCTGTAGACTACAGCAGTATGGATAACAGTGCCATCTCCTCTTTCCAACACAATCCAGAGTGCTGCTTCTTTTCCCCATGCCCCCTGCATTTCAGTAGCTTTAATATTGCTTTTGACATACAAGGCTACTCCTCCTCCTTTTCCATTTTCTCTGTCTCTTCTGAAAAGATTTTAGCCAGTTATGGCTGTATCTTAATCATGCGATTCATTTAGCCATGTTTCTGTAATGGCCACAATTGCGAAATCCATTTGCACCATTAGAGCTTCCAGGTCTGGACTTTGTTGGCTAAGCTTCGAGCATTTGTGCTCATTGCTTTCCAGCATTTAACTGGCTTGTGTGTATTTTGCATTGATTTTGTTCTGCCTACATCTTCCTACTTGTTTTTGATATGTGGTTTTAAAAGTGTGGCTGTTTCTGATTTTAATCTGCTTTTGCAGGGGGTGACGTCCAGAGCTTGACCTTCCACATCCGTCACCCCCCTTTTTTCTAGTTTAAATGCATATCCACATATTGCTTGAAATTTTCACTTAGGATTCTTTTCCCTGTGACAGAGAGATGTAGTCCATCAACACAGTATAGTCTCTTGTTCCATCTGTTACAGTCAATAAATCTGAATCCTCCTTGTTTCCACCAGGTCTGGAGCCATGTATTAAAGCTGTTAATGCGATGCAGCCTTTTTGCCCCCTTACCAAGAACAGGTAGAACCTCTGAGAATGCAACAGTGTTAACAATGGGCTTGAGTTTCTCTCCCAGAGATTGGAAGTTCTTTTGGACTGTAGAGGCACTGTTTCTAGCCATGTCATTTGTGCCCAAGTGGATAACAACATTAAGTTTGGAGTGTTCACTTTCTGTACTAAGTACTTCAACAATGTAGTTTGTATTCCTGCTGGCTGAAGAGCCTGGGAGGCACTTGACTATCTTCTCTCCTTTGAACTGTGTTCCCAAGTTGATGCCATTGATGATGGAATCACCAAGTAGTAGTAGTTTGCTGTTTGGTGAGGTTTTCTTCATATTTAGTCTTTTAGCAGGAGATTGGGCATTGTCTGTCTCATTTAAGGGCCCTTCAGTTTCTTTGGATTGGGCAGCCTCATTCGCCAAGGCAGAGAAGGCATTATGCAGGGATATCTCCTGATGCATAGGATGCCTCTGTGTCACAGGTCGCAATCTACCAGAACCCACTGTGATCCATTTGTTCCTGGAGTGTTTGATTCCTTGTGGGAGTGGTGGTGGACTTTGTTCAGTTTGTATCCTAGATGAGGTGAGCTTCATTGCAGCCAGTTCCTCGTCCTCATTGGCCAAGGCAGAGAAAGCATTATGCAGGGATATCTCTTGATGCATAGGATTTCTGTGCGTTACAGGTCGCAACCTACCAGAACCCATTGTGATCCATTTGCTCCTGGGGTGTTTGATTCTTTGTGGGAGCAGTGGTGGACATTGTTGAGTTTGTATCCTAGAAGAGATGTGCTTCATTGCAGCCAGTTCCTCCCTCAGTAGGGTCACCTCTTTATGCATGGCAGCTAGGTCTTCCCTTAGTAGAGTCAGTTCTTTATGCATAGCAGCTGACCTGAGGCAAAGAGGACAAGCTCTTAGGTTCCAAATGATTTGCCTAGGAATGAATGTACTGCAGTTATTGCACTGAATACATGATATGCTGAATAAGTAGTCCTAGAAGGAGAAGAGGAAGAAGAAGAAAGGAAGAAGAAGATGTGGGCTTTAACCCAAGGTAAAAGGATAGATGGCAATGTATGTGATTACTATATAGGTAATGCAGCCCTGGGAGGGGGGGGGGGGCCTAAGTGTCTCTGGCCAGAAGACTGTTCCTGAACTGGGGGCACCCACAGATATCTGCTTCAAGGCTACCCAGAAAAGCAGTCAGTCAGTCAGATTATCCCCAAGCTTAATGTATAACCACAGTTAAACTTTATATTAGCAATTTCCCCAAAACAGACAGTTAAACTCAATAGGTAGGTAGAAACCAGCAGAGATAAGAAGGAAAATTATAGATTTTGCAGGCTTTGGAGCTACACAGTCAGAATATTCCCAAAGAAAGATATAACAGTTAAAATCTATATTAGCAACAAGCAAAAAGAAGATAGAAGCTGTAATGTAGCTTTTTGCAGCCTGTAGAAGCTGTGCAGACTGGAACAATGGCAGCCAGTAAGCTGATCTAATTAGCCCTTCCCCTGGGAGCTGGCTTGTACCAGAAAATTCAAAAAATGAAAGCCAAATAGTTAAACTGAACTTTTTCTTTCCTTCCTGTATCACACACAGCTATCTGATTTAAGGGCTACACAGTCAGAATATTCCCAAAGTAAGGTATAACCGTTAAAATCTATATTAGAAACACAAGTGCCAATTTTCTTCACTTGTACATTTAGACAATGTTTGGTTTAGGTGCCACAAAACCAGATCTGACCTGGAGCACCTAGCTAAACACAGCCTAAACCAGGGGTTCTCAACCCAGTTCTCAGGACATACCTAGGCAGTCAGCGTTTCAGGATAACTACAAAGAATATACATAAAGAGAGATTTGCATGCACTGCCTCCATTGGATGCAGATCTCTCTCATGCATATTCAATGTGGTTATCCTGAAAACCTGACTGGTTAGGTGTGTCCTGAGGACTGGGTTGAGAACCTCTGGTCTAAATGTACAGGCACCTGTTTTCAGCACTCATGTATACACCTGGGGGGGATCATTTTGGAAACTCTATTCGTGCTTTAGACATCCAAAAATGGTCATAGAGATGTCCAGGGTGCAGACATCTCCAGAGCCATTTTAGAATCCAGGTTTGTGGATGTGGTGGAAGCATGGTTGGTGCATTCTCAGGAATCTGGATGCCTCTGCCTGATCTCAGAAACGTCCCGGACATCCACCATCCTGTCTAAGTTTAGACCTGCTCCAGGTACGAACAGGCATCTGAAAGTGCTCATTTTGTTTGAAAAACATCCGGAGAGTTAGAGGAGAAAACACTCCATCATCCCAAGTACAATGATAGCAGCAGTGGGATTTGACCCCTAACCCACTACTCTAACCATTAAGACTACTCCTAGACATCCAAGTTCTGTAAGTATTCTGGGGATGTTTATCTAGGTACCCCACAGATGTCCATATCAGGCATGTCCATGTATGTGAAATCATGTCTGCACCTGGACGTGTGTGCCTTTTTTCCCAGATGTCCTGGCTTAGATGTCCCAGATTGCACGTGGACATCCTTTCTTCAGTTCCCCTCCATGTGTTCACTTTGCCACATAAATAGGTGTCTATATTCAGTGGTACTAAGCAAACATCACACAGAAGGAGTGGAAAGACAGAGCAGGCTTTATAACCACAAAATACTTTATTCTAAGAAGCCTGATTTGGCCAGGTTTCAGCAGAAAAGCCTTCAACAGGGGTCTAAAACAATAAACAAAAAATACATAAAATCATAAAAGAATATGCACAGAGTAAAATGACACCTGCAGGGTTGAATGCGGAGATCGACTATCAAGTTTTTCTTTAACTTATTTTTGTTTTTATTTTTTCTATATTATTTTTTAATATAATTTTCTTTTTTTAGCTTTTGGCCCCTTTCCCCTTCTCCTCCTTTTCTTCCTTCTTCTTCCGCCCTCTTCCCCCTATTCTCCTTCCATTTCCCCCTCCCCCTCTTCTCCCTCTCCCCCTCTTCTCCTTCCCTTTTCTTCCCCTCCTTTTTCCTTCCTCCCCTGCTCTTTCCTTCTCCCCCTCCCCCCCTCCTCTTCTTCCCTCTTTCCCTTCCCTTTCTGCTTCTTTCCCCCCGCCCCCCGTCCTTCCCCTTCTTTTGGAGGTCTTTTCTCTATATGTTTTTGTAATTGTTGTTTTATGTATCATAAACGTTTTTTTTGTTTTGCTAAGTTATTATTCTTTTTATTATACATATAAATATTGTGCTGCTGTGGTCTATTTGTAGCAGCTTTTTTAGCAGCCCTTAGCGTGTCTGCATTCATAATGAGCCTTTACCATTGGTAATGTTTTTTTTATTTCTAATATTTGTTTTCTATTATAGTTTTCATTTAGACAAGCATGCTGCTGTGGATTTCTTTACTGATTCTACAGTAGCCCTGAGTGTGTTTGCATTTATAATGAGCAGTTGGCATCTTTTCTTTTTTTGCTTTTGGTTTTCCGCATCCCTTTACCCTATTTTTAAATTTAGTATTAAACATTACTGTAGTTTGTTCAGTTGCCAGGTTTTGACACCTCTAGACGCACCCCCTGTGCACACGACGTATATATGACCGTCCTGCATGCGTTGCATCCTGTTTCCCTTGGTGCCGATTTCTGAGGTTCTTTAAACTGTGTGTACATTTCTCTGACTACAGAGTGCATTTTTGTGTTTTGGATACTAGTGTGTAAATTGTATAATCTCCAGGAACAAGCAGGAATGAGTCTTCACATATGGGTATCGTCGGTACCGACGGAGCCTGCGCGGGAACGCTCCCCAGCATCCAGAAAGAAAGCTTTTGGGAACATCCCACAGCGCCTGCGCGCTGCCTTCCCGCCTTTCCTAACTGCCTCTCTCCAGTTCTTCTTTTCCGCGGAGCCAGCAGGTCGTGTTTCCTGTCACCGCTGAAGAATTTCTTATTTTCTTTTATTTTTCTTTAGTCGCGTGTCTGCCTTCTCGATTCCACACTGGTACCACCGGTCCTTTTTCTTTCTTTAAAAAAAAAACAAAAAAAAACCTTATACTCTTTTCAGTTCATTTTTCTTCTGGGGCCTTAGGCCTACAGATATATTTTTCCCTCATGGAAAAACCCGCCTCCGGGTTTAAAAAATGCACAAAGTGCAGCAGCACTATTTCTGTCACGGACACCCATGACTGGTGTCTAAAATGTTTAGGTCCTGACCACTCCATTGCGGATTGCGAGTCCTGTTCCATGATGTCTAACAGAGGGTTACAGAATCGGGCAGCTAAGCTCAGTACTCTGTTTCCCTCTGATGCAGCTTCCGTGGCATCGACGTCTTCCAGGGCTGCTTCTTCATCCCATGGATCTCAGGTAACCAAACTTAAATCTGGCCGGTCCTCAAAGAGTTCATCTCCCTCTAAGTATCGAGATGCCCCCGGGCTTACTCTTGAGGATACCACACCGGCAAAATTACCCCGGCGGGAGGCTCCGGCTTCCAAAGCACTACCTATGGGGTCACAGGTTGACATCGATGGCTTGGCCTCGACCGATCACCTGTTACAATGTTCTGGGGTACCGGCAGTTTCTACCGGTACCGACATCCAGACATTGGTGGCGTCAATGGATCAGAATATTCTGACCATGCAGCATGCCATCACAGCATTCATTCAAGCTGCAACGCCTACGGTACCGCAACAAACCCCGTTGTCGGTACCTGTACCGATTCCGGTACCGGACCCGATATCGGTCCCGATACCAGTACCGCTTGCATCGACATCAGCATCGACCGCAGCGGTAAGCTATCCAGTGATGCCCATCAGTACCGGGCCGGTACCGATTACTCCCGATGTCGATACCTCCCGGTACCCGTATCGGGCTCTACGAGAGCATCCAGATAGTCGATACTTCGATTCCTCTGAAGACTCTGATTCTTCAGAGGCCTCAATTGAAGCATCGGGCATCCTTCCTCAGGAACCCTCTTCTCCAAAAAGGAGAATGTCTCCTCCTGAAGACTTGTCTTTTCAGGACTTCATTAGGGAGGTGGCCAAAGGCCTGTCCATCTCAGTGACCTCTGAGACTGAACCTAGAGCCAAAAAATTGGATATCCTACAATATCCTAAGGCTCCTAAAGAGGCAGCTACCTTACCAATATATGAGATTCTTTTTGAACACATGTTGGGCATATGGGAGACTCCTCTTTCCACCTCCCCTCATTCCAGAAGGTTGGACACCATGTATCGTGTTCCTCCTTGTCCTGGGTTTCATAAGACTCAGCTTCCTCACCACTCTATTGTGGTAGAGTCTGCTATGAAAAAGATCAAGAGTACAAAAAGGCACTCCTCTGCTCCTCTAGGAAGAGAATGCAGAACTCTAGATGCCTTTGGCAGGAAAATCTTCCAGGTCAGTATGCTTGTAGCCAGAATCAACTCATATAATCTCTATATGGGGATGTTTCTGAAAGAAGTTACAGATAATCTTCAAAACTTATCTCCTTTCATGTCAGAAGATAAGAGAGAAGAATACATCACCTGGCTTAAACATGCACAGGATGTATCCAAGTTTTCCAACCGTGCAGCCTTTGACTCTTTTGAGGGGGCCAGTAGAGCCTCTGCTATTGCCATAGGTGCACGCAGAGTTGCTTGGCTGCAAGCCTCTGATTTGGAATCCTGGGTACAGGATGGTCTAGGTAACCTTCCCTGTACAGGCGAAAACCTCTTTGGCAAAGATTGGCAGGCAAAGGCCAACCAAATGGATGCTGAAAACTCTGCTTTAGATAGACTTTCAAAGTCTACTACTGCTCCTTTTAAAAAGAGGTTGTTCAAAAAGGGATCTTTCCCAAAGAAAGGGAAATTTTTTTCTTATGGTCAGGCCTCTTCTCAAGGTCGTTTTGCTACAAAGAGACAGCAACAACCAAAACAGGCCAAAACCCAGGCTGCGAGGACTGCTACGGCCCAACAGCCTCAGCCTCCTCAGGGCCTTTGACTTTCTACTAGAGAACTTAGCCTTTCTGGCTCTAGAACATCCAGAGCCTCTCACCATCCCAGGAAGGTTAGCTCACTTTGCTCCCAGATGTGAACAAATCACAGCAGAGCAGTGGACCCTCTCCATCATAAAGGAAGGGTACAAACTTCATTTCTTAAACCTTCCTCATCACACCATGGTGAAACAGTTCAATTCTCCAACATCTCTCCTCAACCTTCTAGGTCAAGAGATTTCTACCCTTCTTGCCCAAGGGGCAATAGAAGAAGTACCCCTTCTTCAACAGGGCTCAGGGTTCTACTCCCCCTATTTCCTCATTCCAAAGAAAACGGGGGGCTACAGACCCATATTAGATCTCAGAGAATTGAACAAGTTTCTATGCAAGGAGAAATTCAAGATGACTTCTCTCGGAACTGTCCTTCCATACCTCCGAAGTCAGGACTGGTTTTGTTCTCTAGATCTCAAGGATGCGTACACCCATGTTCTCATCCATCCAGCACACAGAAGATTCCTTCGATTCCTTTACCAGGGAAAGCACTACCAATACAAAGTGCTTCCTTTCGGTCTGGCCTCTGCTCCAAGAGTGTTCACAAAATGCATGGCAGTAGTAGCTGCATTCCTGCGCACTCTATGGATATTCGTATTCCCATATCTGGACGACTGGCTCATCCGAGCTCCAACCCAGTCAGAGGCCCAGACTTCCCTGGCCTGCACAAGGCGTGTTCTTCAGTATCTGGGACTGGTAATCAACATTCCAAAATCCAATCTCACCCCTACTCAGTCTCTAGAGTTCATAAGGGCCTTACTGGATACCACAACTGCAAGGGCCTATCTTCCCCAGGCCCGTTGCCTACGCTTGGTGCAGTTAGCCTCCCAGATTCAGTTAAAATCCCATTTAACTGCTCGAGAGATGTTGCAACTCTTAGGCCACATGGCATCTACGGTGCATGTGGTTCCCTATGCTCACCTTCACATGAGAGCAGCTCAGTGGACCCTTTCCTCCCAATGGACCCAGGCATCAGGTTGCCTGTCAGACAAAATAGCAACCTCCAGTCGCCTTTTTTGGTCCCTCCACTGGTGGAAGTCCACTCAGAATCTGTTGCTGGGGTCCCCCTTTCAACAGGTGTTACCCCAAGCCACCTTTACAACAGATGCCTCTCCAAGGGGTTGGGGAGCTCATCTACAAGATCTCTCAACCCAGGGCATTTGGACTCCACAGGAGACATCTCTTCATATCAACCTCTTAGAGCTCAGAGCAATCTTTCTGGCTCTCAGAGTCTTCCACACCCTGCTCAGCTACAAGACCGTCCTCATCCACACGGACAACCAGGTAGCCATGTTCTACGTGAACAAACAGGGAGGGACTGGCTCTCTGTCACTTTGCAACGAAGCTCTGAGATTGTGGGCCTTCGCCAGAGAGCATCAAATCCATCTCATGGCAGTGTATCTTCCAGGGGTTCAAAACTCTTGGGCAGACAGACTCAGTCGAGTTCTGCTTCCGCACGAATGGTCCCTCCATGGGGACCAGATAGAATTTTTCGGATTTGGGGTACCCCAGACATAGACCTGTTTGCAAGTCCGTGGAATGCCAAACTTCCCCAGTTCTGTTCCAGGATTCCATGTCAGGGAGTTCAGGCCAGGGATGCCTTCCTCCTTCATTGGGGGCAAGACTTCCTCTATGCCTTTCCACCTATTCCCCTAATCCCCAAGACTCTGTTCAAGCTTCAGAGAGACAAGGGGACTATGATCCTCATAGCGCCACTTTGGCCACGCCAAGTGTGGTACCCTCTACTTCTGCATCTCTCTCAAGCTCCCTCCCTAGAGCTGAGGTCTGCTCCAGATCTCCTCTCCCAGGAGGAGGGAACCTTGTGGCACCCAAATCCTCAGTCTCTTCATCTCAGGGCCTGGTTGCTGAAGGCCTACACCTTCAGGATTTACAACTTTCTCAGCAAGTGAAGGATATCCTTCATGCTTCCAGAAAGCCTTCCACCAGACGTTCATATGCTTTTAAATGGAAAAGATTTTCCATTTGGTGTGCAGAGCAGGGTCTCAACCCTCTTGCAATACCTTTGCATTCTTTACTAGACTATTTGCTGCATTTATCCCATGCAGGCCTTAAAACAAATTCAATCAGAGTCCATTTGAGTGCTATTGCAGCATCCCTTAAGCCTCTCAATGGACAACCTATTTCCTCTCATCCTCTTATAGCAAGATTCATGAGAGGCCTTCTTTTGACTAAACCTCCCATTAGACCACCTCCAGTGGCCTGGGACTTGAATCTGGTTCTTGGCCAGCTTATGAAGCCACCCTTTGAACCCTTAGCCACTACCTCCTTAAAATACCTTTCCTGGAAGGTTATTTTTCTCATTGCAGTCACCTCAGCTCGCCGTATCAGTGAGTTGCAAGCTTTAGTGGCTAATCCTCCTTATACAAGGTTCCATCATGACAAGGTAGTCCTCAGAACTAATCCACACTTTATGCCTAAAGTGGTCTCACCTTTTCATCTGAACCAGGAGGTGTTTTTACCTGTCTTTTTTCCAGGATCTCATGCATCAAGTGCAGAGAGGAATCTTCATACCCTGGATTGTAAAAGAGCACTTGCTTTCTACTTACACAGAACACAGCAACTTTTTGTTGCTTTTGATCCTTCTCATTTAGGACTTCCAGTCTCTAAGAGAACTCTGTCCAATTGGATTGCTCAGTGTATTTCCTTTGCCTACCAAATTAAGCACCTTTCTCTGGAGGGTCATGTCACAGCTCACAATGTGAGGGCCATGGCAACCTCTATGGCTCATCTAAACTCTGTGTCCATCGACCAAATCTGTCGAGCGGCCACCTGGGCATCGGTTCATACTTTCACAGCCCATTACTGCTTAGACAAGGACTCCCGCCGGGATGCCTTGTTTGGTCAGGCTGTTCTCAAACACCTGTTCCATACCTAATCAACTCCTACTCCTCCATCCCTGAACTGGATGCCTGAGATGGGTAGAGGTAGAGCCCTTCCCAGGGACTTACAATCTGGGTGATCTCCCAGGCATCTCTAGCTGGGGAGTCCCCATATGTGAAGACTCATTCCTGCTTGTTCCTGGAGATAGCACAGTTACTTACCTGTAACAGGTGATCTCTGGGAACAGCAGGAATAAGTTTTCACAACCCACCCACCTCCCCTAGGAGTTGTATCTCTCTATCTATCTTTCCTTTCCTCTCTCTCTCTCTTTGTCTCAGCTTTAAAACTCGAACTGGAGAGAGGCAGTTAGGAAAGGCGGGAAGGCAGTGCGCAGGCGCTGTGGGATGCTCCCAAAAGCTTTCTTTCTGGATGCTGGGGAGCGTTCCCGCGCAGGCTCCGTCGGTACCGACGATACCCATATGTGAAGACTTATTCCTGCTGTTCCCAGAGATCACCTGTTACAGGTAAGTAACTGTGCTTTCCCTTCTTGCATTGGGGTCCTGAGGGTTTTGTTACCAAAAGTTCATATATTCGTTATGACGATAGGGATGTGTCATAGTTAGTGATGATTCCTTTTTTATGAAGTTCTCTTCAGATGGACAGTCTTTTTTGGTAGGTTTAATTTTATAAACTTTTTCCAACACTGTTTAATGTGCTACACCATTTTACTTGGCTATAGCACTTTTTTAATTACTTACTTTTTAAGTTATTGCTTATATACAAAGCCTTCGTGGTTTGTCTGCCTTCTTTGAGACACACTCCTGCACACATTACTTCCATTTGGAGACAGACTGTACATATGATTGCTTGTGCGTCTTGTTCCCCTTGGCATATGGTATTATTTTGTGACAATTTATGCAGTCAGTGACGTGCATCTGCTCTCATGAATATGACTGTTAATAGCCGCTATAATTATTCTGCCAATTTAAAGTGTCCTAGCTGTTCATGTTAATCCTTTGTTTATGCTTTTGTCACGTTCATAATGTTTGTAATGTTTTATACTGATTTTTTTATGATTGCATGACCTCCTTTTTATTTGTACCGTGATAGATCTGTCTTTTGTCCTGCCAGCCTACTTTATACTGTATTGTGTACTCATGTTTTTATTTTTCTTTTAGTGTATGCTCATTTTTAGGTGTGTTTTTTTTTGTCATTTTGAGAGTCTGGTATGTCCTCTTTTGGAGAAGTTACTTATTACTTTTTATTATTTGGTATTACGGTTTTATTGATAATATATTTCGTTTTGTGTGCATATTCTTTGTTTTTATGTATTTTTTTATGTTTATTTTTTTTGACCCCTGACAAAGGCTTTACTGCCAAAACCTGGCCAAGTCAGGCTTCCTAGAAAAAAAAGTGTTTTGTGGTTAGAAGGCCTGGTCTGTCTTTCCCCCCCTCCTGTGTGGTGATCTACCCTACTGTGGAAGCTTTTTACCTTCTTCATGGTGTTTGGTTTGGACTAAGCAAACACATAGCATTGCTGAATTTGGGCATAATTTGAAACATCTAAATAGGACATTTCAATTGATAGCAAAGATGTCCTGCTGAAAATTAGGGCCATTGTATTTTGGACCCATGTCCAACCTCTTTATCTGCAAGTATTCCTAAATTAAATGTTACAGTGGTTGCCGATTTTTATCTCTGAATCCTGACACACTGGTTATTTTGTTAAGAATGTTGGCAATATTATTTTAACCCTAGTCCCAAAGGCAGAAATATGAATGTAAATCTACCCACCAACTTACAGACCAACAGCAAACATTCCATTACTAGCTAAACTTCAGGAAGCAGTAATGGTGTCTCAACTGATGCAATCTTTGACTAAGTTGCTTCATTATATGACTCACAGTTTGGCTTCCATAGATCTTACAGTACCAAAATGCTGTTAGTTAAATTAGTTCAGGATGTGAAGAGAGCCCCCAGGTAAGTGAAACATTAAATACCTCTATAGAAATGGGTAATAGGGGCAACATCTGGAAAGCGGTGTGTATAAATGCCCGTAGCAAGGGAAATAAGATCTCAGATGTTGATTTAGTGGTGGTTACGGAGACATGTTTTACGGAAAACCATGATTGGGATGTAATTATACCGGACTATACTTTATTCAGGAAGGACAGGGTAGGAAGAAGGGGAGGAGGAGTGGCACTATGTATAAAAAATAATATTAAAGCTATGGAAGAGTTCAGAATCAAAAATTATTCAAAGATATTTGAAAGAGTTTGTAAGGAGAATGGACTGCCCAGCAGGAAAAGAGGCAGCAAGTGGGCTGCTTGATCAACCAGAGATCCAAGTAGTGGTGGTTGTATTGGGGTTGGGTTTTAAATGATTAGAGCCAGGAAGAGACTTTCACAAGATACAGTATGTAATAAGCTGGGATAGATTGAAAGAAGAGAAGTCAGTGTATGCTATTTAGCAGGATGTCATCTACATAGATGAAGATACTGATTCCTAAATCCTGTATTCAAGTTGCCAATAGGCTAAAAAAGAGTTGAATAGAAGGATTGCCAAGACAGAACATTGTGAGACACCATAAACCAGGAGTTGAGTAATGGAGGTATCAGCACTAGTGGAAACAGTAAAGGAGCGGTCCATAAGAAATGCAGAAAACCATTGGAGGACTGTGTCCCAGATAGCCATGCATGAAGTCGTTGGATATTATGATCCGCACGATCAAATGCAGCTGAGAGGTTGAGTGAGATGGTCAGGGCCGTCTGACCTCGGTGAAGGAAGCCACATGGATTTTCCTAAGTAAAGAAGTAATGATGATTTTGGAGCTGTGACCTGAATGGAAGCCTGATTAGTGTGGATGGAGTAAGTTGGGCTTTTCAACAAAGTGAGAGATTTGATCAAAAACAAGCTAATTGAATTACACTAGCTGCCTATTCAATCACACACTCTTTTTAACCTTTTTTTAGTACATAACATCTAGGATGGGAAAGCGCCGGTTCTTCTAACTTCATTAGCTTCCATCTGTTGTCCTCGTTGGACATTGCAAACATTAGATAAGGTTCTTTTGAAGATTCCCTCTTCTAAAAGTCAACTATGAACAGATCTTTTCCCTTTAAGCATGGCTGTTGCATGGAATTCCATGCCAGAAGGTTATAGACAGGAATCTATTTCAATTTTAGAAAAGGTTTTAAAACACAATTATTTAAAGAGGTATTTGCGTCCGACCCGAGTTCTCTTTAGTTGATATTTATTTTTGTGTGTTTGCACTTGCTATTTTATTCTTGTATTTTGATTTTTAAACATTGTACTCTGCTTTGAAATAGCTATCACACTAGACATGCAATCTATAAATAACGAATTAGATTAATTATATTAAATTAAACCAAAAGCAGCAGATAGGTCAAGAAGGATGAGGATTGAATAAAAGCCCTTGCATTTGGTCAGGAGCAGGTCACTGGAAACTTTGGGAAGGGCCGTTTCAGTAGAGTATAGAGACCGAAAGTCAGATTGCAGTAGATCCAGGATGGCTTGAGATGAAAATCAAGACAGCAGCAGCAGCGAACCACACATTCAAGTATTTTGCCTGCGAAAGGGAGGAGGGATATGGGACAGTAATTGAGAGGGCCGAAAGCATTAGAGGGCAGTATTTAACATAAGGGACTTAAGATACTTTTCCTTTACAGATAAATGGAAAGATCCAAATATTAGTGAATAGGATGAGGCGATCTCTGTTTTTTCTACATTTGTATTAAAACAACAGAATCAGAAAGGAAAGCAAAGCAAAGCCCATAGCCACCACCCACCTAGCCAAGGCCAAAAGCCAAAGAAAATAAAACTCCTTAAATCCTGCTTTAAATTTATGGTGGGAATTTTCCAGCCAAAAATAACGCAATACAGATTCATGTAGAATGGGGGCCAAAAAAGAAAATGCTGTCTAGTGCATACCTTGCAGTTTCTCTTCCTGGGACCTCAAAGCGCTTGCCGGAACATAAGGAATACGTGTGTTTTCAGGATTTTAAAAACTAAACTAAGTACCTTAAATTTCAGTCCGTAAACTATAGGCAGCCAGTATTAATTGTAGTGAATAATCCACAAGATTGAATGCGGAAGTGAAATATTGTGAGAACAATATAACAACTTTGCCTGAGGCTAAATATTCCCTTACCTCACTACAAAGGGCTAGTAAGCAAGTTTCCATATCGTCCTTAGCACGCGCTGTTCTGATACTTGCCTTAACTCTGACTTCTTCCAGGAAATGTTGTTTGACCTGTAGCAAGTGGGGTGCCTCATCCCTGGATCCTGAACTCTGCTCTTCTTGCAGTTTCTCAGAGTTGTCTCTGGAGGGCCCAGGGGCAGCCTTGCCTGCCTCAGAGCAGGAGATGATGGATGGCACTATGGATAAGGATATTCAGCCAGCTTGATCCGACAACCATGCTGTGAGCCTCTCATTGTCCTCTAGGGAAATTCAGACTCTGCGGCCTCTGGTTGCCCCTAGGCGCAGTCTCATGCAGGGCAGGATGAGAGTGGAAGCGCTGTTCGATTGCTTTTGACCAACCTTCCTGGCATGTGGAACCTCCTGGAGTTGGGGAATAGCTGGAATCTGAGATTTTGACTATGGCTTGGATCTGATGGATCGGTACTGGGTTTTGACTTGGATGTAGAAGTACTCTTGCCTTCAGAAGATTGTGAGGAGGCTGGTGTGATCTGCCTGTTCTGGAAGGAGGAGCTGGCAGCATTGATTGGGGTGCAAAAATCAACTACAGTCTTCCTGTTCCTGAATGTGATCAAGGATATGATCTGGTCAAAGTGGGACTCTCCCAACTCCTTGCCTAAAGGGTTAAGAGTGTGTAAGAAGATCTCCGCTCTCCTGGAGGAGTGTATTGAGTGGTTTGGCATGCCCAAGGTGGATGTGCAGGTCATGGCAATTACCAGATTCTTTGGAAGGCAGATCAGCCTTAAAGGATTTTCTGGACCATAAGGTGGATTTCTGGTTGAGGAGTGGTGGCTGTTCTACAGCTGCCGGTATGTACCAACCTGATGTCTGTAATCATGCTGCAGTGGATTCTGTCTCTTCTGCCAGATGATACTACATCTCTTTTGGAGTCTGCTATTGCTTTTCTTTCTGATGCCATGTATGACCTGGTACGTTTGGTGGCCAGGGATAGTGCCCTGATGATGATGTCACAGTATTGGATTTGGCTCTGGCAATGCAGCTGCAGTGTAGCATATTTAAGACTAATATGAGAAATTATTTATTCATGCAATGCATATTCAAACGCTGGAATTTGTTACCAGAGGATATAGTAAAAGCTCGTAGTGTAGCTGGGTTTAAAAGAGGTTTGGACGAGTTCCTGGAGGAAAAGTCCATAAACCATTATTAAAGAGGACTGGGGAAATCCACTGCTTACCCCTGGGACAAGCAGCATGGAATGTGTATACTTTTTGGAACCGAACAGGTACCTGAGACCTGGAATTGCCACTGTTGGAAACAGGATACTGGGCTTGGTGGATCTTGGTCTGACCCATTCTAGCATATCTTTTGTTCTTATGAGGTAAATTCAAATGACCATTCAAGCATGTTTTACTTAGCTGCAAGTTAGACAGTAGGAGGTGACTGTTCAATGGGGCTGCTGCTGCTGCTTACAGATAAGTGCAGAATGGTCAAGAACTTGGCAGCTGAGATTTAATGCTAAAAAATGCAGGGTCATGCACCTGGGTTGCAAAAGTCCAAGGGAGCAGTACAGTGGTAGGGGGTAAAGTGCTTCTGTCCATGAAAGAAGAGTGGGTCCTGGGCGTGATTGTTTCTGATGATCTTAAAACAGGTAGAAAAGGCGATGGCAAAAGCTAGAAGGATGCTTGGGTGCATAGAGAGTGGATTGGCCAGCAGAAAAAAAGGAGGTAGTCTTCCAGTGGAGGTAGTAGAAACGAGTTCAATATCTGAATTCAAAAAAGCATGGGACAAACTTAGAAGATGTCTTAAGGTAAAAAGAGGACTATTGTAGTTGATATGAAAGGGCAGACTAGATAGGCTATGTGGTCTTTTTTTCTGCTGTCATGTTTCTGTGTTTGTTTATCCCAGATTTTCGACTGTGCTAAGTGGACAGCTATTTACTTCTATGAATCATTTGTACAATGCTACCGTGTGCATCTAGCACTGTACACATGCAGTCCCTGCTGCACAGAGACACAGGGGTACAAATAAAGTTATTCAGCTAGGGATGCCGCCTTCCTTCCCCTTTCCCCACAACACCTCCCTGCTGCTCTCCTAGGACCAGTGGTTTTCAACCCAGTCCTCAGGACACACTCAGCCATTCGGGCTTTCATGGTATCCACTGTGACTATCTTGATGTTTGGTCACAAGCTATCTGGCTGCTGGCCCCAGATTTTTAGTATAAAGATTTATCAGCCTACCATGTTCAGTTGTTATTTTCAGTCTAATAAAATCAGCAAATAGTAATTTTGCATTAAAATGTACAGAACGATGTTGGGGGTATTTTCAAAGGCGTTTACAAGGTTTGCAGACCTGCGGGATATTCAGTAGCAGTAACATGTTTAGTGCTGCTAAATCTCCCTGGATGCCGCCGCTAGGTTCTCAATCTTCGCCTATCCTTCTCACACCCTCCCCCTCCACCGCCCCTATCCCCACCTTGTTCTCTCTTGCCATCTATATCTTCTGGTCCCCTGGGTGCTACTTCTCAACCATCATTGCCCCCCTCTCCACCTAATCTTGCTCTAGCTCATTCCTGGTCTTCCTTCCATTTAATCACCCCTGCTGAAGTTTTGCAGATTCTAACAAAATCTAATAAGACCACCTGCCAGCTGGATCCAATTCCGTCCTATTGGCTGTCTGAACCTTCTTTACAGTTCGTACCTTTTATTACCTCCATCATCAATACTAGTCTTTCTACCGGTCACTTTCCTTCATTCTGGAAGTTAGCTATTGTTCGTCCCATCCTAAAACAACCCTCTCTTAATCCCTCTGTTCTATCTCACTGGCGTCCAGTCTCAAATCTTCCTTTTCTGGCTAAACTTTTGGAACGTTTTGTCTTTGAGCAACTTAACTCTCATGTCGAATCTACTAACACTCTTCACCCTCGTCAAGCCGGCTTTCGTCACGGACACAGTACAGAAACGGTTCTTCTTGCACTACTCAATGACTTGCATGTCGCGCACGACCACGGTAATATCACTCTTCTGGTTTCTCTTGACCTTTCTGCGGCTTTTGATCTGATTGACCACCGTACTCTTCTTTCTCGTTTATCTGATGTGGGGCTTCATGGTATGGTTTGGCCGTGGTTCTGTTCTTTCCTCACAGATCGCTCATTCTCTGTTCACTCTGATGGTCAGTCCTCTGCCTCCTTCCCTCTCACTTGTGGGGTACCACAAGGTTCTGTTCTCTCCCCTCTCCTGTTTAACATCTTTCTGGCTCCCCTGTCACTGGTGATCCAACAATTCCCTGTATCATTTTACATGTATGCTGATGATATCATTCTACTTTTTCATACTTCCCCTTTGACCCTGGATATTACTCAGCTAAATCTTTGTGTCTCCCAGATCTCTTCCTGGTTGTCCCATAACTTCCTGCACTTAAATCCCTCTAAGTCTACAGCTATGTGGGTTTCACTGAGTGGTGTCTGTCCCTCTCTATCCCCCTCGATTGACTCTATTCCTCTCCCTCTCGTGTCATCTTTCCGCTATCTTGGTGTAATTCTTGATTCTACCCTCTCTTTCCACCAGCACCTTACCTCTCTTATTCGCCGTTCCTTTACTGCCTTGCGTCAGATTAGGGCAGTTCGTTCCCTTCTCCCTTTCTCTTCCTTAGTCACGCTTGTCTTAGCTTTAGTTATGAGTCGCTTAGACTATTGTAATGTTTTTCTTGCCAACCTCCCTAAATTTTAACTGTCTCGTCTCCAGCGCATTCAAAATGCTGCTGCTTGTCTTATCACATTTTCACACTGCTACGATCATATCACCCCTATTCTTATCCGCCTGCACTGGCTACCCCTCAGTTTTCGTTTTCAGTACAAGTTCCTTATTCTAATCCATCGCGCCATTCATACCAACACTCCCCTGTATCTTGCAGACCGGATTTCGCTTCACACCCCCTACCGTCAGCTTCGTTCTCTCCACGCCAACCGCCTATCTCTCCCTTCCCTGTCACAGGCACATCTTGAACAAACCCGGCATGCAGCTTTTTTCTTCTTAGGCCCAGTATTATGGAATGCATTACCATCATTTCTCCGATTAGAACCTTCTTACCTTCAATTTAAAACACTACTCAAGACCCACCTGTTTCAGCAAGCCTTCCATCTTTCACCTGATGGTCCTCCCTGATGTTTTTCAGTTGATATGAGTTACTGTTTGTTTATATGTCTGTCTTGTTTTGTACCTTGTCTACCCATAGGTTGTCTTGTCTCCCCAATATGGGCCTATTACTCTTGCTGTAATTTTGATGTCTTTGTAATCTTATGCTTTTAAAATTACTGGCCCTTTTAGTTTGTTATGTGCTGTCCATTTTTATTTGTCTATGCTTTTATACTTTTACTCTCTTATCCTGCTATGGCGTTCCTTTTCCTTATCTTGCATTGCCAACCTTTTATTGTACACCGCTTTATGTTTTTGACGGAAAGCGGTTCATCAAATTTTAAATAAAGATAAAGATATGTGCCCCCATGTTAAGCGTTTAGCATTGGGGTACAGCAGAGGTGGCACCCTTCACTAACCGGACAGCTATGATATTGAGCTGCTGCCCATTTAGCAATATGCAGCGACAGTGAGGCGCAGGAAAGTCTGGCCTAATTTTCATCTCATTGGCTAACTGGGCAATGGCTCAATATCACCACTGCCCGGTTAGCCTCGCAGTAATGCGGCAAACCTGGATATTCAATGACCCAGCACTGAATATCCTGGTTAAAAGTTCAGCACCAGCAGCTAGCCATGTTAGCAGGCCTAACCGCTGCTGAATATCACCCCCCCCCCCCCTTGCATTTAACTCTGTAGAGGTTGCATCATCGTCTGTTGACTTACTGAAACCTACAGTTCGGGGGGGGGGGGGTTTAAACATTTGCACACAACTGTAGATTGACAAAGAGAACATAAGATATGCCATACTGGGTCAGATCAAGGTCCATCAAGCCCAGTATCCTGTTTCCAACAATGGCCAATCTAGGTCATACGTACCTAGCAGTTTCCCCAAAAGGCACAGGTTCCACAATGCTTGTATTGGGTCAAGCATTGATACCCTGGGTTGAGAGTATAGTCAAAATTTAGTTTTATCTTAAAGGCCATATAGGTTTGCAGATCCCTGACCTCAAACGGTACTGAATTCCACAATGATGAACCTGCTATCAAAAAAGCTTAACTTGGAATTATGTGGCTTTCAGGAATGCGCCAACCTACTTACTACCATAAGAACGTGAGATGTGCCATACTGGGTCAGACCAAGATCCTTCAAGCTCAGTGTCCTGTTTCCAACAGTGACCAATTCAGGTCACAAGTACCTGGCAGGTTCCCAAAAAGGCACACAGGTTCCACAGTACTTATATTGGTGCAAGCAGTGGATTTCCCAGGTTCCCTTTAATAATGGTTTATGGACCTTTCCTCCAGGAACTTATCCAAACCTTTTTTAAACCCAACTACACTAACAGCTTTTACTGGGTCCTCCAGTAACCAACTCCAGAGTTTGATTATGTGTTGAGTGAAAAAATATTTTCTCTTATTACTCTTAAATGGGTTACATTGTAGCTTCATTGCGTGTCCCCTAATCTTTCTATTTTTTGATGGAGTAAACAACCAATCTATGTTTATCTGTTCCACTCCATTAATTTGTAGACCTCCATCATATCTCCCCTCAGCCATCTCTTTTTCAAACTGAAGAGCCAATTGTGGAGTAGTAGTTTTTTGGAGTGGGGCAGATGCAGGGGACAGATGGTGGTACAGTTGAAGGAGATAGTTTTTGTGGTGGGGGTATTTTTTAGGGGTAGTGCAGTTAAGTGGTAGAGCAGTTGCAATGAAGTGTTTTTTAGACATGGGGCTGCATGCACTTTGGTGGGGCAATTGCGTGGATATAGTTTTTTGGGGATGGGGTAGTTTGTGATGAAGAGGGACAGTAATGGCATGGTAAATTTTGAGTGGGGTCAATTTGTGGGATGGCGGTGCAGTTGCAGGCATGGGGCAATTGGCAAGTTGGTTTGGCAGTTGTGAGAGGTTGTTTTTTGGTGGGGAAGTTTCCAGGTGATGAGGAAGTTGTGGGATGCTGTTTTTGGTATGGGGACAATTAGTGGTGTGGTTGGACAGTTATGGTTAGTGTAGTTTTTGTATGTGGGGCAGCAGTGTGAGGGCACCTTTTCATGGTGATGGCATTTGCTGAGTTGGTAGTGCAATTGCAAGGGACTATTTTTTGGAGGTGGTAGCACTGTGTAGGGTTCTGAGGTAATTATAGGGGGGAGGCCAATTTGAAGGATTGGCAGAGCAGAGAATATGTAGAGGGAGTTTGAAAGGAGCAAGTTCCTGTCTGCTGTCTTTCACTGCATGTAAGTTCCTATGCTACAGAATCTGGAACTCTTTCTCCAATAGCAATACATTTGGCTAGTGTTTGGGGGGGCTTCTTTCTTTGGAACCCCTGTTCCGATTCAGCACATTTTCAAAGCCAATATGTCTTACCAGTTTTCCCACATGTCAAGTTTCATCCCATTCTGTTAAAATTTTGGAGAGTTATTTTGTACCCTGACAAACAAATGAACAGACATAATTATATTTTTCTCCATTTTCTGTTAGGTTGGAAAGAATAAAAATGTGACCATATGACCTCTAAGGGGTATGTTTACTAAACTGTGGCTACGTTAAGGTGCGTTATGTAATGTTAAGGCGCCTTAACGTTACATAACGTGCTTTAACGTTCCCAGCCGCGGTAAGTCCAGAAAAGGGTGGAGAGAGGGCGGAGAGAAGGGGTCAGTGGGCGGGGAGAGGCCCCTTTCACACTAACGCGGAGAAAGTAAGGGCTGAATCCTAACGCAACTGATAACCTGGCGTTAGCACACATTTACAAGAGACAGAAACCAGTTCTGTGTTAGCATAGCCAGGGAGCCCTAGAAAAGTGATATTAGTGATACATTTGCACCAACAACATAGCGGACAAGTATGAAAGGACACTATGGTGACAGTGCAAATGGGGCATAGGGTGCTGCAGGCGGGACATGTATTGGGGGCAGCAGGGGCACAGGGCTGACCAGGTGGAAGCCTAGGTGACATATAGGGACATAGACTTGAGAAATCAGCAAGACAGCTGCTGACCAAAGCAAAACACAAACCACAAATACACTGACCACCCTAGCCAATAGTTGCCAGGGCACACACTGGACACCCTCCCAGCCACCTGTCCTCCATGTGGAAGGTGCAAAATGTTGGTAGGCTGTGAGGGGCGTGCGGAAGGCCATGTATGCTCCTCCACCTGACACCCCAACCCAGGCACCCGCTTACCCATGCAGTGTATGACCTGTGATGGTGCACCAACAACATATGCCCATGTCAGCATGACAGAGGGGGGGAGTGTCTGTGCTGGAGGGGGCAGTGGCCCCAGGCCATGCCCTGCCCTACCCTACCCTACCCTACCCTACACCAGTACGTGGTGTGCAGTGCAATATAAAGGTTCTGGCTGAGGAGACGTACAGCTAGCCCAAGGGACCAATGTGACTCTGTGACAACACTGTAGCGCAATACACACAGCCAGTGTGTCTCTAAGCAGAGGTTTACAGGTTCAGGTCCCAGCTGTGGGCACAGCACATTACATCCAAATATTTTACCCCACTATGTAGATGAATCAGAAACCAGAGGAGGTCCTGCTGAGGAGAAGGAAAGGTACATTCCACTAATTTTTCCCCACCATGTACAGAAACCAGAATAACAGAAAAGCTCGGGCTGAGGAGAAGGAAATGTCCAGCCCAATAATATACCCCTCCACATAGAACAGAAAACCAGAAATGGTCTGGCTGAGGAGATGTAAAGGTACACCATGATAATTGACCCCACTATGTAGATAAAACACACCAGAAAAGGTCTGGCTGAGCAGACATACAGGTAGCCCTAGGGCCCATTGTAACTCTGTAGCAACTCTGGTGCGGCACACACAGCCAGTGTGACCTGGAGTTGAGAGTCACAGGTTCAAGTCCCAACTGCAGGCACAACCCAATATTTTACCCCACTATGTAAATGGATCAGAAACCAGAGGAGGTCCTGCTGAGAAGAAGGAAAAAGTACATCTCACTAATTTTCCCCCCACCATGTACAGAGACCAGAATAACAGAAAAGCTTGGGCTGAGGAGAAGGAAATGTCCATCCCAATAATATACCCCACCACATCGAACAGAAAACCAGAACTGGTCTGGCTGAGGAGATGTAAAGGTACACTATGATAATTGAATCCACTATGTAGATAAAACACAACACCAGAAAAGGTCTGACTAAGCAGACATACAGGTAGCCCCAGGGCCCATTGTAACTCTGTGGTGCAGCACACACAGCCAGTGTGACCTGGAGTTGAGAGTCACAGGTTCAAGCCCCAACTGCAGGCACAACCAAATATTTTACCCCACCATGTAGATACACCATCAAAACGTGCAATCCCCACAGCAGCGGCCAACAGGGGCACAAACACCCACTCAGCCAGGCTCCACTATCCAAATCCACATGTAGGGTCAGGCTGTTGGCCCCAGCATGGAGCTGCAGGTAGCATCCCAGCACCACCACCACCTCCTGCATGGGCCGGAAACGTGGACACTGAGCAGGGCAGGGTGGCGGGCAGGTTTGCCAAACACCCCTATTAGTGCACAGTGACATGTTAGGAGTGAGTGTGTGTGTATGTCTATCCATTGTATTGTGGCTGCCTACCCTGTCATGGGCCCCCAATGTGCTGATGTTAACAGTGTTAAAATACAAATTTGCATAATGAGCAAGGTTTTGTGGGTATGGTCAGGACAGGGCATATTGGGCAGGCGGCAGCTGCACGGGGAGTAGGGCAATGGCTCGGTCACTGTAGTGGCAAAACACCACCTGCATGAACATGGGGACCAAAGCATGTAATGCTGTGAGGCCAGTCCACCCTGATTGTTCAGTGACCATAGTATGTCTAGGTCCCCCCACAGTGCTCCATACCATCTGTCACCAGCGCTACATGTGTGATCCTAGTTTTGGGGTCCAATCACTGACATGCCTGCCTGGTGTATGCGCTACATGTGTGATCCTAGTTTTGGGGTCCAATCACTGACATGCCTGCCTGGTGTGTGTGTTCCATATACCACATCTGGGTGCACATGTGTGCTCTCCGTGCACCTGCACCAGGGACTGGCAAGTGGACTGTCTGCAGTTTGTGCATGGTAGGAACACCCTGTACGCTGCTGCTGGTGCAGTCCAAAAGGGCTGTCCGATGGTGAATGCCAGATGGTGGTATGTGGCCAGGGAGGATGCACAGGTCCACCAACACATCATGGCTGGTCTTCCACTGCTGCAGTCACATGTATGGGTCCTGTGCACTAGCCCTTGAAGTCTGTCTATCGTCATTATGACCGAAGGTCACGTGCCACATCCAACCCCAGGCACCTGTCACTTCATGGCCGCTCTGACAATATGAGGGCCTTTGGGGGTACATAGTGTAGACCACTCTGGTAGGGAAACTGCTACATATCCCCCATGTGATCCTAAACACCCACACTAATAGGTGTCCATGGCAGCCAGATCCAAACACTGTGTTCGCAGTGACATGGTTGAGGTCTGGTCACAGCAGACCACATGTGACTACAGAACACAGATGGGTACAGAGCCACTCTCAGATGCACTGTTACGAACACCTGTCACCCACTGGTAGGGATGGGGATGTGTAGCAGGACCTTTCTTTAACACCACGTGTACTGCGTACCCAGTGCTGTGCGCCCACCTGTACCATCAGGGCGAACACAGAACCTGCCGAATGGCAGGGTCTGTAGCTACTTTGTGGCAGTATCACACCCTGGCAGGCCGGTACACCAAGCTGGTAAAACAGAGAGGTGCAGACATCATGTGGCGATCAGATATATAGCGCTGTTCTGCATGTGCAATGCATCATGGGTGTTGGTGCAGCTACCCTATCCTTGCGCACACAGTTGATGGCTGTGTGCTGAACTGCAGTCCCCCTGTACCCAGCCAGTCCAAAAGGGCAGAGAGGTAAAGGACTGGCCAGTACAATGAGGCTACAAACAGTGGTCATGGGTCGGATTCACCGTTGTTACCTCCCCTCATGCTGTAACAACCAGTATAATTTGCATTGCTGCCAGTAGTCGTACTCTCGCAGATTGGTACTGCCAGCCCCCAACAGCTATGCCACAGTTGAAACAGTCCTGCTGTCCATCCGTGTGTGTCAGCTGTACATAGTCCTGTCTGCCTGTGCAGGCTGCCACCCCATAGCATGTGCCGGTACCCTGTCCTGCATTGTGCCTCTGTGTGCATCCCCGCCTGTGCCCGATCTGCATGATACCACCACCCTGCTGTCAACCCACCATTTCAACTATGTTGCCACCACCGCCCCCACCGGAAGAAACATACGCCCATCAACTGCTACCCACTGTTGCACAAGCATGTCACATTGACAGAACCCTGTGCCATGGTACAGTTGCCCACAACATGTTGGTCTACCGTACTGACAGCAACATGAGCTGGCTGCAGATATGGCACCTGCAGCCCCCACACCCCCCCCCCCCGTCAGTCACCTGTACAGTGCCACCCCCCCCCTGTGGCCACCCAGTGCCAGGGTGACAGCTGTCCCAATGCCCCTAGGTGATGCATGTCAAGCTGAGGCACCTTGCAGCCCATAGAGCACACTAACCGAGGGCACCCTATCCTTGTCAGGGCACTGTAACCATTAGCGCCATATCCCCGAGTTCCCCCTAAGGTGACCTGTCCAGGGGTGCTTAGTCCCGTGCCATGCCTAGAGACCAAGAGAAGGTGCCCTGTACGGCGCCTCACAAAACACCTGGGGAGCAATACGGCACCGTACAATATGGCAGCCACCAATGCACATACTAAGGCGCCATGTATGGAGCAGAAACCACAAGAGCCCTATAACACGCCATGTATAGGAGCGTGGGTCAGGGTGCCGTATGACATGCCTATGCCCTATGGAGACCCATGACGCGCTTGGTAGTGTATCGCGGGCAAGGCACGCTGCAAGGCGCTGTAACCAAAGTATACCTAAAGTGTGCATGATAAGCCTGACACGCTGTGATGTTAAGCCGCAATGCCCACAAGATCATGGTCTGACAGAGCAGCCTAATGGTTTGTGTGTAGCGCAGTGGGAGGAAATATATCTCATAACAATGTAATATGGGTTCAAACCCCAGTAGAGGGGATCACATCCAAACAGATAGGAATATGGCACAGCACACCGGGAAATAACACAAAACCCGAGCAAGGGAGGCACGTGACAAGGCGTGTAGCAACGCCTGCACTGCTTATGCGTGCTTCCACTGCATCATGGGTGAATTGACCACATGAGGCATACAAGATGGCCGCTAGATCTAGGAAGCCTGCATTTTCCCATGCGGACATATCTGCTTGCGAAGCAGATCTGCAGCCGCCAGGGGTGCCTGTTCCCAGGCTCCTCCCACCGGCAGGACCTCAGCAGGGTGAGGAGGGCCTGGGGGCACCTCACAAGGCGCTACCACGTGAGGTAAGTGTATGGGGACAGGCACACCAAGCAAGGAGTGAACACAGTAGCCAGCAACCACATCAAATATCAAGCACGCACAAGTGGAAAGGACATTTCTTTGGGGTAAAACCAGGAGCAATGTAGTTCGCATAGCTGATGCTTGCAGGTCTGCCCTACCCCCCAGGATGCTCCAGACCTCCTTATAGAGGAGTGTCACCCATCCTGCTGTTATGGTCTTGGCTCCTGTTACAGTTCCATAGCCCTGCCCTACCCCCAGGATGCTCCAGGCCTCCTTAAAGAGGTGTGTTATCCATCCTGGTGTTATGGTGGTGGCTCCTGTTGCAGTTCCATAGCCCTGCACCACCCCAAGGATGCACCAGGCCCCAACACAGAGGTGTGTTATCCATCCTGGTGTTATGGTGGTGGCTCCTGTTGCAGTTTCATAGCCCTGCCCTACCCCCAGGATGCTCCAGGCCTCCTTATAGAGGAGTGTCACCCATCCTGGTGTTATGGTGGTGCCTCCTGTTGCAGTTCCATAGCTCTGCCCTACCCCCTGGATGCTCCAGGCCTCCTTATAGAGGAATGTCACCCATGCAGGTGTTATGGTGGTGGCTCCTGTTGCAGTTCCATAGCCCTGCCCTACCCCCAGGATGCTCCAGGCCTCCTTATAGAGGAGTGTCACCCATCCTGGTGTTATGGTCTTGGCTCCTGTTGCAGTTCCATAGCCCTGCACCACCCCCAGGATGTACCAGGCCCCAACACAGAGGTGTGTTATCCATCCTGCTGTTATGGTGGTGGCTCCTGTTGCAGTTCCATAGCCCTGCCCTACCCCCAGGATGCTCCAGGCCTCCTTACAGAGGTGTGTTATCCATCCTGTTGTTATGGTCTTGGCTCCTGTTGCAGTTCCATAGCCCTGCCCTACCCCCAGGATGCTCCAGGCCTCCTTATAGAGGAGTGTCATCCATCCAGGTGTTATGGTCTTGGCTCCAGTTGCAGTTCCATAGCCATGCCCTACCCCCAGGATGCTCCAGGCCTCCTTATAGAGGAGTGTCACTCATTCTGGTGTTATGGTCCTGGCTCCTGTTGCCGTTCCATAGCCCTGCCCTACCCCCAGGATGCTCCAGACCTCCTTATAGAGGTGTGTTATCCATCCTGGTGTTATGGTCTTGGCTCCTGTTGCAGTTCCATAGCCCTGCATCACCCCTAGGATGCTCCAGGCCCCAACACTGAGGGTTGTCACCCACCCCGGTGCCATGGCGGTTGGAGCTGCTGATGTGTGCATGCCTGCACTGTCCGCACGTGGACCCTGGACCCCAGAGGGCATGTTGCAGCACATCCCCGTTGTCACCAGTGGCCCACCCTGAGTCCTAGGGCATGCAGAGAAGGTCAGGCTGGTGAATATCCTGAGCCAGGAAGTGGGGGTAGTGCAGGCGTAGTACACACCTCTGGGTAATGAAGTCCCAAACACTCCCCAAGCAGAGGAATAGAAGCAACAAAAGTGGTAAGGTGAAAATGAGGTTTTATTTCCCCATCCCGGGGTTTGGTAAGCACAAAGAACTTAGGAGAAAATAACCATGCTTCATGTACAAGGAAAAGTATATCAGGAACTGAAGAAAAATAACTCCTTTTTCTTCCAGCTTTCACTATACAGTCCTTTAACACAGGAATCAATAAACGTTTCTTTTCAAAGGCAGCAATGCTCACTTTGCTTCTCAATGCTGTTCCTACAGCTTTATACATCCAACTCAGCAAAGTGATTCTATGGTATCTGCTATAGTCAGTGTACAATCCATAGGCTCATCAATTATACATTCATCTATTGATTCAACTTGCATATCTTCCAGCCCTTCCCCCACTGGATACATGGGAACACATTCACACGGATTTAAAACAATTCTCTTTACCTTTAAGAGAGTCCCGGAGAGCTTTACTATCCCAGAGAAAACTGGTATTCTTTGTTTTCTCCCTGTTCCTTTTACAGAGACCGCTGTCTAGCTTTTGCCTGTAAGGTTTACTCGGCAGTGCTTCTTCAATATCAGCAGAGTTCAGAGATTTGTACCTTCCTCTCACCAAAGCTTCTGGGCACTCCCAAACTGACTTTCTGCGTGGCTTTTCTCTCCAGTTACCTTCAACACAAGGCTGTAACTGAGAGTAGCTTTCCTGTAGTCTTTGGGTTTGAGTTCTCTGTACCTTTTCAGCTGAAGCTTTCCCTGGTCGGTTCTCAGGGCTGTTTAAATCACTCTCAGCCTCTCTGCTATCAGTCCTTCTAACGGTTCTCCTTCCAGTTCCCGTTTCAGTTCCCCTTTCAGCTCTCCTTCCAGAACTGCTTCCAATTCTCTCTCCAGCCCTCTCACTGCTTTCTAATGAGTGCTTTTTATCAGCCTTAGGACTTAGCTTCGTTCCTCCCCCACCCAGGTGAATCCTATTACACTCAGGGCACGGGGATTGTTTGCAACTTGGGCGGGGCTGCTGCACTCGTGGCTGGGTTTGTTTATATCTCCCCTGGCAACCTGCAGCCATGTGCTTTGCTTGGCTGTCAGAATCTGACGTACTTTCCTCAGTTTCCTCTGACTGCATAGCAAGGGACAGATCTTCCCCATTACATATCCCCCCCCCCTTAAGATATTACGGGCTACTGACTTTTTAGTCTGCCAGCACGTAATCCTAGACAATGCATCAGCGTTGCCATGTAACTTCCCTGCCCTATGCTGCACATCAAAGTTAAAAGCTTGTAATGCTAAGTGCCATCTTGTTAATCAGCCATTACTATTTTTCATGTGACTGAGCCACTTCAAAGGAGCGTGGTCAGTGACCAGAAGAAATCTGCGCCCTGTGAGGTAGAACCTCAATGCCTCCACGGCCCATTTAATAGCAAGGCATTCCCTTTCCACCGTAGAGTAATTTTTCTCGGCACCTGATAACTTCCTACTGAGGTAGGTGACAGGATGCTCTACCCCCTCAAATGTTTGTGACATGACTGCCCCTAATCCGGTTTCCGAGGCGTTGGTAACCTGAAATCAACCCCCCTCAGAACAGGAGCTCTACAATGCTTTTCCTTTAACGCTATAAAGGCTTTCTCTGCCTCTGGGGTCCATTTTACAATATTGGACGCGCTCTTCTTAAGCATCTCGGTGAAGATTATGCTTTCTTCGGCAAATCTAGGGATAAATCGGCGATAATATCCATTGAGCCCTAAGAAGCTGCGCACATGCTTCTTGTCGGACGGTCGGGGAAAATTCCTGACACTATCAATTTTACTAGCCAGGGGCTTTACTAGTCCGTTTCCCACTACGTGACCCAAATATTTGGCCTCCCTACTCGCGAATAAACATTTCCCGGGGTTCAGGGTTAAACCGGCCTTCCTTATGGCGTGTAAGACCGCCGCTACTCGAGACAGGTGTTCAGCCCAGGTACTGCTATAGATGATCACGTCATCCATATACGCTAGCGCGTATTCGTGGTGGGGCCTTAACACCTGGTCGACGAGCCGTTGGCATGTAGCCGCTGCGCCGTGTAACCCGAACGACATCCGGCGAAATTGATATAACCCTACCGGCGTGCTGAATGCTGTTTTGGGTTTCGATTCCCGAGTTAGCGGAATTTGCCAATATCCCTTTGTGAGATCTAGCGTAGTTAAATAGCATGCTTGGCCTAAGCGGTCCAACAGGTCATCAATTCTGGGCATAGGGTATGCGTCGAATTGGGAGATACTATTGACCTGCCGAAAATCAATACAGAAACGGAGAGTTCCGTCAGGCTTCGGCACCAACACAATTGGGCTAGACCAAGGGCTCTTTGATTCTTCCACTATTCCCATATCTATCATCTCTTTCACTTGAGCTATCACCTCTTTCTTTTTGGCTTCGGGTAACCTATATGGCCGTTGCCTAATTATCTTCCCGGGTGTAGTGACAATTTCATGTGCCACAATATGGGTCTCGTCCGGCACCGTCGTTAAGACATCAGAAAACTTTGTCAACACCCTCGCTAACTCCTGTCGCTGTTGCGGTGACAGATCCGCGCCTATTCGTGGCTCCGGATGTTCTTTCCAGTCCGCTGGTTGTGGGCCTAGGTCCTCCTCCTTTTTTTCTTCGGCCAAAGCTGTTAGGCTTTTTACCTCCCCCAACCCCGTAGATCCAAAACCACCCACTCCTCGATTGGTAGAAGTCAGTGAGGGTACCTCTTCTACTGCTGGGAAGCCTACCCGCTCACAAATTAATTGAGCGATTCGTTCGCCCGTTTTAACCTCAAAGTCTTCTTTACTAAAATTAAAGAGTAAGACTTTTACTCCACCGCGGTAGTCGGGATCTATTACCCCGGCGCCAACGTCAAGAAAATGCTTGACTGCTAAACCGGATCGCGGCGCTATATGCCCATAGCAGCCTTCAGGAATTTGTATCTGCAACCCAGTATCTATGAGGGCTATCCCTCCTTTTGGGACTATAGCATCCTCTGCACTGAATAGGTCATAGCCAGCGGCAGCTTCAGAAGCCCTCTGAGGACTTTGAGCCTGAGGAGACACTTTACAGAATCGCAAAACAAACGTCTTCTGCTTCAAGGACCCATCCCCCTCCCGTGGCTTAGACTGGGAGCTATCCTTCCGGGGTTTTCCGAATAAGGGACTAGGGATTTTCTTCGCTAGAGCTTCTGTTTTTGGGGCCTCTTGCTGCACCCTACCTACTATCGGGGTTTCTTCCAGGGTTTTAGCAGGGACTGGGCCCGGTTTTTCCATAAGGCCTTTCTCCATTCCTTTTACAAATGGCGGCCAATCTCGCCCTAGAACAACCTCATACGGGAGCCGAGGGACTACGGCCACCTGTACCTCCTCATTAGTGCCTAGCCCTTTCACCGATACTTTGTATAAAGGGTAATATGAGGATGCCCCATGCACACACCTCACTTTCACCCATCCTTCTGCTTGACTCAGGGTAGACCGGGTATGGGCATTAATGGTCTGCCACAGCTTTTGCGAGACCATGCTCTGGTCTGCCCCCGAGTCCAGCAGCGCCAGAGCCTCTATGCCCTCTACTTGGACTTTCAGTAGGAAGCCTTCCCCAATGTGATTCTCACCTCCTGACACTAGGGCAGTTCGTAACTTGCAATCCCTACGGAAATGTCCAACCTGGCCACAATTATAACACTTGCCTTTAGAAAAGGACTTTGCAGTATACCCATCAGATACTTTACCCTTCGGGGTCTTTTCTAATCTCCAAAGGTTGTTAATGCCAGCCACCTTCAAAACACTTCCTCTTGAGGTCCCGGCCAACTCCGCCTCAAAGTAGCGCTCAGTGAGGTTGGCCGCTTCCTCAGTGGAATGGCATTTTTGGAGCATCAGAAAAGCCTTTGTTTCAGGAAGCACGGCTTCTAGGTATTGCTCCAGGATGATGGTGTCCATTATGGAGTCAACCGTCCTCCTCTCCGGAGCAAGCCACTTCATAGCCAGACCTTTTAACCTCTGAAACAGAGCTTTAGGAGTCTCTCTAGGCATTAGCCTAGCTTCTCTGAACATACGCCTGTAATGTGTGGGCGTTAACCTCAACCTATCTCTTACAGCATTTTTCACCTCCAGATAATTTGACGCTAGATCAGCAGGCATCGTTTTGTAGGCTGCCAAAGCCTCCCCTGTCAGGGATATGGCAAACCTTATGGCCCACTGGTCTGCCGGCCATTTAGCTGCCCCAGCAATGCATTCAAACGCATCCGCAAAGTCATCAAAATTATCATGGTCAGTCAGCTGTCCTAGTGCAAGCGCACTACATTCAGGTAGTCCTACCCCCTTCCGCACTAAGGGAATAGTCTCCTCTGGGTCCTTTTTTACCAAAGCCTCCAATAGTTCCAGGAGTGGCTGCTGTTGCGCCGCCATTGCTGCAGCAGTCCGCTCTTGGGTCAGCCTCGCCAGCTCGCTTTGTTTTTCCCACTGGGTGTTCATTCAGCTCAGAACGTCTCATGGATCCATCTTGGGTTTTCCTGCAGGGACAGAGAGAGAAAAAAAAAAAACAGGCCCACCAAGTGCGGCACACAAAACCTTTTTTCTGCCTCCTATCTGCAGTACAGATGTTCCCCCTTTCTCACTGAATCCTTCTACTCCCGTGCCCACCTACTATTACCTGAGCACAGTGTAGATTCCAGCACTGAGAAAGGTTTCTTTGTCCTCCAGGTCAGTCTGCTGACGAATCCAGTCCGTCTTTTCCTTCTTTTCAGGATAGCAGAACTTCTTCCTCTTTCAAAGCTGGTATCTCCTGAGGTTTTCCTTTCTTTTAAATGTCCTTATCTTGTGCAAAAATTTGCAGCAACTACGCCAATCTTGTCACCAGTGGCCCACCCTGAGTCCTAGGGCATGCAGAGAGGGTCAGGCTGGTGAATATCCTGAGCCAGGAAGTGGGGGTAGTGTAGGCGTAGTAGTACACACCCTCTGGGTAATGAAGTCAAAACACTCCCCAAGCAGAGGAATAGAAGCAACAAAAGTGGTAAGGTCAAAATGAGGTTTTATTTCCCCATGCCGGGGTTTGGTAAGCACAAAGAACTTAGGACAAAATAACCATGCTTCTGGTACAAAGAAACGTAAATCAGGAACTGAAGAAAAATAACTCCTTTTTCTTCCAGCTTTCACTATACAGTCCTTTAACACAGGAATCAATAAACGTTTCTTTTCAAAGGCAGCAATGCTCACTTTGCTTCTCAATGCTGTTCCTACAGCTTTATACATCCAACTCAGCGAAGTGATTCTACGGTATCTGCTATAGTCAGTGTACAATCCATAGGCTCATCAATTATACATTCAACTTGCATATCTTCCAGCCCTTCCCCCGCTGGATACATGGGAACACATTCACACAGGGATTTAAAACAATTCTCTTTACCTTTAAGAGAGTCCCGGAGAGCTTTACTATCCCAGAGAAAACTGGTATTCTTTGTTTTCTCCCTGTTCCTTTTACAGAGACCGCTGTCTAGCTTTTGCCTGTAAAGATTACTTGGCAGTGCTTCTTCAATATCAGCAGAGTTCAGAGATTTGTACCTTCCTCTCACCAAAGCTTCTGGGCACTCCCAAACTGACTTTCTGCGTGGCTTTTCTCTCCAGTTACCTTCAACACAAGGCTGTAACTGAGAGTAGCTTTCCTGTAGTCTTTGGGTTTGAGTTCTCTGTACCTTTTCAGCTGAAGCTTTCCCTGGTCGGTTCTCAGGGCTGTTTAAATCACTCTCAGCCTCTCTGCTATCAGTCCTTCTAACGGTTCTCCTTCCAGTTCCCGTTTCAGTTCCCCTTTCAGCTCTCCTTTCAGAACTGCTTCCAATTCTCTCTCCAGCCCTCTCACTGCTTTCTAATGAGTGCTTTTTATCAGCCTTAGGGCTTAGCTTCGTTCCTCCCCCACCCAGGTGAATCCTATTACACTCAGGGCACAGGGATTGTTTGCAACTTGGGCGGGGCTGCTGCACTCGTGGCTGGGTTTGTTTATATCTCCCCTGGCAACCTACAGCCATGTGGTTTGCTTGGCTGTCAGAATCTGACGTACTTTCCTAAGTTTCCTCTGACTGCATAGCAAGGGACAGATCTTCCCCATTACACTGTGCAGCACCCTGGTGTGTCTGCTGTTGTGCCCAGGGCGCAATGGTGGGACACATGAACCATGCCCACGCCACTGTGCGCAATGGCACCTGCCTATGCAGCCTCCACATGTATAGGACACATGTCACAGACAGGCCCCTGGGTGCAGGTGGCATATCAACACAGTGCATATTTGCGGGCTGGGGCATGTGCCCCCCCCGGTGCCCTGTGCACAAGGCATGCCGCCATGCAGCCCCCACGGCATGCCGCCCGTGGCACACAGCGTGACGGCACATGTGGCATGGTGGTGCATGGCCACGCATGGAGAGGCTGCTGCTCACGAAGGGAGCCGTGAGGTGTATGCCCACGGCACATAGGTTGAAGGACAGATATTTGCAGGTGTACCCGCTTGTGAGGGCGGGCACAGGGGAAGGTGTGGGTGCAGACATGGCCATTCCGGGTGACGGCTGTGTGTGTGGGGGGTGGTGGGGGCGGGCAGGGGAGGCCCGGGTCATGACCAGCAGGAATTGTTAGGGGAGGGGGCACCCTGAGCAGGGAAGTGTGAGGGACATGTGCCCAGGGTGGCCTCATGTGTGACAGGGGGACATGGCCATTCAGCTGAAGGCATGGACACGTGGCCACAAGATACATCTGTGATGACATTATTGTGCACACGAAACCCCCCCTACACCCTCTCCCGCATCCTCTGCCGCATCTGCCATGTCCCCGAGCACCATATGGGGCGGGTACTGCTTCTGCCACTGGCGGTGCTGCGACCAGCTGGCCCATGTGTGCCAACATGGCCTCATGCACCGCCACCATCCTGGCCATGCTGGCTGCCATTGACCCTGCCGTGTCATTCAGTGTCTGCACCTCACGGAGGAGGCCGCCCAGCACCAGTCGTTGGCATCGCACGTCATGCTGCAGGCGGTCCTGTCCTGCCGCCATCTCGTGCAATGCCATCTGTATGCCTGTGGGTGAGACACGGTGGAAGCCATGAGACATGGGTTGCACATTCCACCTGTACACATGAAATGGCTGGCCAGACGGATCGGCCACTCACCCTCTGCATCCTCATGCACTGCCTCAGAGTGGGAACGCATCTCCCCGATGACCTGGAGGATGGCTGCCTGTGCGGGTCGTGGTGCTGTACCTGGGGATGGTGGTCCAGCTGCACCACCAGCTGCAGCCCCCACCGTGACATTGCTGTCGCCTGCCTCGTCTTCCGCCGCACCGTCCTCTGAGAGGTGGTGTACTGCTGTGTCCCCCCTCTGCCTCAAGCGCTGCCTCGTCCTCCTCGGGCACCTCCACATCCGTGCCTGCCTCGGACAGGAGACACGGTCCAGGCCCAGAGGGCTCCACCTCCACAGCCGCCTCCATGGCATGTATGTCACTTGTGGGGGGTGAGGGTACACAGCTCAGTTGTGCCGTGCCTGGCCAGCCACTTACATGTACCTGTCCCATCGGCCTGGCAGGCGAGGTGAGCCACGGGATACATAGGGCAATCGGGGCCGTCACCAACTGTGTATATGTAGCCAGGGACTGTTCCAGGGCAGGAGTGTGTGGTGCACCATCAGTTGTATGTGTCCCCAGTGCCAACGGTGCCTCACTGGTGGATGTGTATGCGTGCAACTGGATACGGGCCGCGTATACTGTTGGGACTGCTGGAGTACTGCTGGGGTTGGCGGGCCACCATTGCCTGGGACAGGTGTGGCCTGTGGTGGCAGGGATCCGTGCGCAGGGGTGCATGCCCCGTGGCAGCGTGGGGCTGTGTTGGCGCAACTGGCATTCCACTTTGGGTGGCTGTGCAATGCGGGTGCATGGATGCGTGTGTGCCACATGGGTCTGGCCTTGCCGCACAGACCACCCTTCCCACGCCACTCCCTGAACGGTGGCCTGCCCCATGTCCAGCATCCAGAGCTGCCCTCACATCCCCGTTGCCCCCCGCCCTACCCACCTCGGGACACCCACCCCATTGATTGCTGTCGCATATCGCAGCCGTACCACCACCACCCACCGCGCATGTGGGTGCAAGGGGACACCGTCACCAACACACCCTGCATCACCGGGCGCTATGCAGCCCCCCGCCCCTCCAGTGTGGCTCCACTGCGCATAGGTGGTCAACAATCCCTGCCCCTGCCTGTCCCCCTCTGCGCCTGCTGCCTCATGCCCACCCACCCTCACCCATGTGCACCATCATCACATCACCCTCCCATGGCCCCCTGGTTCCAGTGTGGCCCAGCCTGTGCCAGCCACCCTCAGCTGCTGTATCTCTGTCACAGGTCTCCAGTGAGATGTCTATGACATGCCACATGGGCCTTCACTGCCGCCATCACCCATGGCCGCTCTGCTGCACCTGTCACTGGTGGCCACATTATCCTTCTTGGTACCCTGTCCGTGCATGGTCCTATAGCTGTGACCTGTCCCCGGCCTCCCACCAACCCCCGTGTGTTGGCACATCCTAGAACACATTCCTATGTCCCACCTGCACGTGGGTCCGTTGTATCCAGCTCGGGCAGCAGGCCGTGGAGGTAGATGGGCCCCAGTCTGTCGGCCAGTTTCTGTTCCAGCAGCGACAGTGTGGCTCCGTGTGGTGCACTCCCTCATATTGCACGGGCATGGCGCCTCTCAGCGATGACGCGAGCCCGGACCGAGCGCTTGATGTCGCAGAAACATTTCCTAATACTCTTGGTATCGCGGGTGGGTCCTCCTGCTGTGGCCACTGCTGTCGTGACCTCCTCCCATTCGTCATTTCTCTGGCTAATGGTGGTGGTGCTGCTGAGCCGCCCAAATAGCACCTCGTAGTGCTCCAGGACGGCTGCCAGGAGGAGCTCATTCTCCTCTTGGTTGTAGCGGGCTGCCCTCCTCCTGGCATCGTCCGGCACTGGCCTGCGATGGCACCTGCCACCTGCCACACCTTCTTGTGGCTGGATGGGTCTGCCTCACCCCCCTCAGGCTCCTCCTCTGTAGGGTACACCGCTGCCTGGTGACTGATCGGGTCACTCTCGGTCATCTCTCGTGCTCCACTCTGTGCCATCATGTGCCGCCATTGCTGACCTGCTGTGCCCCTTTTAAATATGCGGTGCATGGTTCATTTGATGTGCAGTCTGCGCAACACGTGTTCCTACGCGCGTTCTGTGCCTACAGGGGGTGGCTGTATGAGCCCTGCCCACCCCCCTTTGGCATTGCTCTATGCTATGCACGTGCGCAACATGCGTGTTGAGCGTAACGCGCATTCCTACGTGCTCTATGCCATTACGCACCTGTGCGCTTCATGTTCTGTACATTTGGACCTTTTCATTGTCTGCCCCTACATCCACTGGTGCTGTGTTCTCTTCTGTATTTGGTGCCACACATCTTTTGTTTCTGGTATGTAGTTTTACTCAGTGTGCTATGCCATCGCTACAGCATGCTCCACCATGCATAGGTGCCCCACGCGTTGCATCTGTGCATACATTGTGCACGCTCATGCGGAAACGCCGCATGCCCCTCCCCTTCCTACGTTCACTCCACATGATCCAATCGCGAGGTGCACTTGTGTGTTGTGGTATGCACGCTAGTGCGTGTGCTACGACGTTCCGCTTCCGTACGTACTGTGCGGTTTGTAAGCCTGTTGCTTGTGTGCATTACTGCATCTGCATATATCTGTGTGTAGGCTAGCAGACATCTAGCTGTACATGCTTTTCCTGGCTTGTGTGTCCTGTATTGCCAAGCACATATGCCTTTGTGGACATTTCATGACTCCTTTGTGTTTGGTCCTCCACATGTGCACAGCATGCATCTCCTGGACACGATCTGTCCTGCTCCTCATCTGTTGATGGACCAGTGGCTTTGGTGTGACATATTTTACAGACATTTGTCTCTGCTGCTGCATTACCACACTGACCACCTGACCACATCCTGGACCACTGGCAGTTGCCTGTGTGCCAGCCGTCTGCCGCCTCACACGGTGCTATGACTTTGCATACACACATGCCATTTAGTGGTACATATTAGCATTGCAGTTGTTGTGGTTGTTTGGCATAGTGGTTAGAGGCATGCATTGGGACACCATAGGTTGTGGGTTTGATCCCAGCATGTTCCATTCCTCTTCTTTTCTTGTGTTCTGCTAACCTTACCATGCAATGGCTGCAACTTCGGCACCTCTCCGCACACCCTCCCTTCTCTTCGCTGTGCACCACGGTGTGCCCTCTATGCAGCCTATCTTTCACATATTAGCTGTTACATATGGTTCTTATTATTATGCTATCCAAGTGAGCAGTTGGCTTGGAGGATTGGTAGTGCTGTTGTGATGCTTTTGTTGGACACGTTGTGTAGGTTTGTTTCTCATGTGCTCTTTTTTGGTTCTATTCCCCGTTTTGCCCTGGTCCAATGACCATGCACACAGCTGTCTCCTCTGCAGGCCCCTGCCACCCTTTCTATTTTGGATCTTCGCTCCTTGGCATGCTTTGTTCAGGGCATTCCATTTCATGGTGTGTGTGCATATGTTTATTTGTGTCTCTTTTCCCACTTACAGACTGCAATATCAGCTGTGGACGTCTGTTCTGCATTTGTGTTGCGTCATGGGTACTGGTGGGGTTGCCCTATCCTGGCACACAATAGGCATTTTGTGTGGTGTCCTGCAGTGTTCTTGTATGCAGACATTGCTGTGGAACTCAACATAGTGGTGTAGCCTGCTGGTTTGTTCACGGACTTTCTGCCCACTGGTCATGGGTTTGATTTCTGTTTGTTCCCATTTTTTATGCCTGTCCTATACAACTACTTGTCATTCCTTTGGACAGTCATATCTCTGCGGATCTGTGCTGCCAGCCCATAGTACCCTCACCACAGTTGCCAACAATCCTTATAAGGTGTTATAGGGCACCTTATTAGGCACAGTATAAGGCACCTTATTAGTCACACTACTTTATTACATGCCTTGTACTGTGCCTAATGAGGTGCCTTATAACATGCCTTATAATGCACGTTACCTGACATGGCTTGCCATAATGATGCCCCGCCCATGCCTTTATATGGGCATCTGTATCTTTACCGCAGAACCTAATGCAAGTGACATTACCGCAGTTTAGTAAACATACCCCTAAGAGTCCGCAGTAGCTGATCTGTTGGACCTAAAATAATGTGGCCAGTTGATCTTTAGTAGACCAAATTTGTTAAAAATAGGATGTCTTTTGTAAGAGTCCTCTATCCGCAACCTGCTAAATCTGGGATTACTTGGTCTGTAGGAGTCTCCACCTGTCCTGCAAATGGCCTGCACGAATCTGCTAAAGCTGTGGCCTGTTTGTTGCCCAGTTTATGAGGTGAATTAGGTTATAAATGGTATTGATGCCAAAATAAGCAATACTTACAGGTAAAACCAAATAATTATAAAAACAAGCTCTTAGTTTATTATAAAAATTATTTTCATTGATTTATACAGAAAATTAGATATTTGCAGTCTCTGGTGTTCTCAGGAAGGAATTGCAGCCAGAAAGCAAGACTTTGCTAATTGTGTTGTAGGAGTAATACTGGTGGCTACTTCTTGCACAAATTCCAAGAAATTGCAGCCACACTTACTTCATAGTAGTAATGGTGACTTATTTATTGTATTTATTTAAGCAAATGTAAAATCCCCTCCTCCCCCATCCAAGCACATGATTTTTCTAGGTTGCAAACAATAATAAATTACATTAAAAAATACAAATATTAAATATTTATTGACAAAAACATGATGACTGCAAAGACTCATTATATCATATCATATTTTTTTTATACTTTTTTAGCAGCATGTTTCAGTCGATCACAATCATGTTATGTGCTCTTGGACACTAACTTTCCATTCAGGATTTGTTATGTCTTTGCAAACAGATATATCTCCAGTTGTTTTGATATAGCAGGAGAATAACCCATAAGGACTATGTTGAACTGGGAGGAGACTGCATCAAAATAAAAGATCTGCAAGAACAGGTTTAATTTCTCCCTCTCGCCCCCTTATTAACATTTTTATTGTAAATCGCCATGATGGCCTTAATCTTTGTACAATATATCAACTGTCTGGAATAAATAAAAATATTGCTAAAACTGAGAGACTGAGCCTGCAGCAGCCCCTTGTATCTCTCCTACTTGTTGGGGAGTGGCCTAGTAGTTTGTGCAGCAGACCAGGGTTCATATCCCACTGGGTAGTCCTTGTGGCCTTGAGCAAGTCACTTAACCTTCTACTGTTTCATGTACAAGCTTAGATTGTAAGCCCTTGGGACAGGGAATGCCTGTAGTAGCTGAATGGAACTACTACTGGAAAGGTGTGAGCTAAATACTGTGGCCCAATATTCAATTGGGCCACATTGCTGCCGACCTCTAACCCCGGATATTCAATGCCAAGGTCATATGTGGCCCTGTTATTGAATATCCAGGGTCACTGCAGAAGCTAACCAGGTAGCAGCGATATTGCACTACTACCTGGTTAGCTCCTGCAGGTAGAAGTAGGCTGGCTTTTGCTATGCCTAGTTTTAGCTGCAGGTCTGTAACCAGGTAGCAGTGTAATATTGCCGCTATCTGGTTAGTGACTGTTGCCACCGATGATGTGCCCCAGAACGCCCCGATGCTAAGCAGGTGGCATTGGGGTGTATAGCAGCATTAGTTGGGGATATTCAGTGGCTCTAACCATGTTAGTGCCGTTGAGCATCCTGTTCAGAGGCATTTACACAGTTTATACCTCTGTAAACTGGGTAAATGCCTTTGCAGTATCTGGCCCGCATAAATAAATATTAAGACTGCAATCTGTTCTAAGGCCACCAGATGGCACTGTTCCTGTTTAGTGATTGCCAGAGTTTTTTTGTTCAGTTCCTCTTCTCACTGATCTTTTTCTGAAATCTGCTTGCTCCTTCTCTTAAGCTGTAGCGAGACAAAAAGCCATATGTGCTAAAGTTCTGTTTCCAATTCCCGCTGTCTTGTGTTTGACTGTTAGGAGGTTATAAACCCAGATACTTATCTATGATAACCCTTATGTAAACCACTTACGTCACTAAGGCGATCTATAAGCCTTGTCAATAAATAAATAAACCCTGTGTTTGTGTGTGGGGATGGTGGAGTAATGTACAGATGTGCCCCACTGCTCATTTGATCTGATGACTACCTGATTGTAATTAAAAAGCACTTCAAAAAGCAACTCCATGGCTGTTACTGTAGTGAAAACCTCCCAGCAGAAAAGTAAAGTTGGTTTTGTAACAGCTAAGTAAGGGCGGCGCCCAGTTCATTTCAACCCTGTTTTCACTGTGCTCCCGCCACACTACACCTCCAGAGTCTGAACTGATGATGGATCTAACAATGATTCTAACAGAAATAAAGTCTGACAACATTATACTGGGCACTCAACTATGCAAACACACAGTCCGACTGTGACAATGAGCAAGATCCCCAGGAATCAGTGAAAAGAATCAAAGCTACTCAAAATTGTATAACCAGAAATGAGGGTGATACAATTGTTCTAAAAAAATAACTAAATAAAAATATTTTGATAGTCATTATGGGGGTAATTTTATGAGGACTTTCCATGTCTAGGTGCCTTTTAGAAAAACACCCTCTGGAATACACATGTTTAAGTAGGTGCAATGACAAGATAAACATGAGCAAGTTAAAACAGAGCAGGAGTGGAACTGTGATGTATGTACGTATTTTATAACATATGCGCAGAGTTGCATGCAACACATTTACACCACTATCAAAGCAGGGACTGGTTCCAGGAGTCTAGTTTACAAAAGCATATAGGCACCTCTCTTACTTTTTTGGACTTCTAACATAGGTAATCTGTTAAAAAATTGTTAAGTGTCATCAAATCGATATCAACTCATGGAGACTCTGTGGATAATTGTTCTGTGTTCGGTCTTCAGTCTTAAGCTAAACTTAATTACAAAGGAGCTGCCCCGGCAGGTAGGAGACTTTGGTCCTCCTCTCCTTTGTTGGCATATCTGACAATTAAAAATTAGTCCAACTCTCGTCTTCTATCATTGGGATATTATGATATTGAATATTTGTATTTGGTCACCAATCTTGGTGTTTTATTATAATTTCCTCTAAAGTATACATATTAAGATCTTTAAGTCTATCCTCCTATACTTTATAATGAGGACCACTAACCATTTTAGTAGCCACCCTCTGTACAGACTCCAACCTGTTTATATCCTTTGAAGGTGCGGTCTCCAGAACTGCCACAATACTGCAAATGAGGTTGCACCAAAGACTTATACAGAGGCATAATCACCACCTCCTTTATGCTGGCTATTCCTCTCCCTATGCACCCAAGCATCCTTCTACCTTTCACTGTTGACTTTTGTACCTGTTCAGCTACTTTAAGATCATCAGACACCATCACGCCCAGGTCCCACTCATCTTTTGTGGACAGAAGTACTTCACCCCTACACATGTGTAAATGCCTTTGAATATCCTCCCCCAATCCATATCTTAGACAAGTTGAATAAAACTATGCAGAAATTGATAACAAAAGCGAGTGATCTGGAAAATTGTTCCAGGAGAAATAACCCCAGATTGGTGGGAATTCCAGAAGGTTCCATATCATCAGCATAGAGGCCTTGTTGGGAAACCTGCAGGCATAGTATCTGAGAACTTTATGATAAACAGAGCTCACCCCATCCCTGGATTTGTTACTAAAAAAGAAGAACTCTCTAAGACGTGTAATAATGTGCACTAACTGTTAGCATGGCATACTTAAGAGCATGGCAAATCCCATGCTAACAGTTAAGAAACATGATGACAGAAAAAGACCACATGGCCTATCTAGTCTGCCCTTCCATATCAACCACTACAACAGTTCCCTTTTTTCCTTTAGAGATCCTCTGTGTTTGTCCCATGCTTTCTTGAATTCAGATACTGTCCTCATCTCTACTTCCTCCACTGGGAGACTATTCCACATATCTACTACTCTTTATGTAAAGAAACATTTCTGCATATGACTCCTGAGTCTATCCCCTTTCACCCTCATCGTATGTCCCCTCGTAGCAGAGCTTGCTTTCAATCAAAAGAGGCTCACCTCCTGTGTATTTATGCCATGGAGATATTTAAACGTCTGTATCATATCTCCTCTATCCTGCCTGTCCTCTAAGGTGTATGTATTAAGATCTTTAAGTTTGTCCCCTTATGATTTATAATGAAGACCACTGACCATTTAGTAGCCACCCTCTGTACTGACTCCACCCTGTTTATATCTTTTGAAGGTGCGGTCTCCAGAACTGCACACAATACTACAAATGAGGTCGTAGCAAAGACTTACACAGAGGCACTATCACCTCCTTTCTTCTGCTGGCCATTCCTCTCCCTGTATACTCAAACATCCTTCTAGCTTTTGCTGTCGCCTTTTCTACCTGTTTAGCCACTTTAAGATCATGGGATCCTTGGCTAAATATCCCATTCCCATGCTAACCATTAAGTGCACAATTGAGTAGAGATGGGGTGGGTTAGGGGCATAATGAGGGCATTTTGGGTATCCGCTAACAATGCCTGTTGGTTAGTGTGGTGCTTCACGTTAGTAATCTGCTAATAGCAGGGAGATGGACCACACTGCTCACAAAAATTAGCACCAGGCATCTGTACTAATTTTGCACCACAAATGTGCACTACTGGTGCAGACTTCAGTAAACACTCCACTGTGTGTTGGAGAGGCTGCTAGCAGATATGGCCTATTAACTATGAATAAACTAAGCAAAAAGTAAACTAAATAGCCTAAGAACATAAGATATGCTATACTGGGTCAGACCGAGGTCCATCAAGCCCAGTATCCTGTTTCCAACAGTGGCCAATCTAGGTCATACGTACCTAGCAATATCCCCAAAAGACACAGGTTCCACAATGCTTGTACTGGGTCAAGCATTGATTATCCTGGGTCCCTTTTTAATAGTGGTTTATGGACTTTTCCTCCAGGAACTTGTCCAAACCTTTTATAAACCCAGCTACACTAACAGCCCTTACTACATCCTCCGGTAACAAATTCCAGAGTTTGATTACACGTTGAGTGAAAAAATATTTTCTCTTATTTGTCTTAAATAGTTTACCCAGTAGCTTCATTGCATGTCCCCTAGTCTTTCTATATTCTGATAGCGTAAACAATTGATCCACATTTACCTGCTCCACTCCATTCATTAATTTATAGACCTCTATCATATCTCCCCTCAGCCGTCTCTTTTCCAGGTTGAAGAGCCCCAACCTTTGTAGCCTCTCTTCATAGGAGTAGTCTTCCATCCCCTTCGCCATTTTGGTGGCTCTTCTCTGTACTTTTTCTAATAATGCTATGTCCTTTTTAAGATACGGTGACCAGAACTGCACACAATATTCAAGGTGCGGTTGTACCATGGAACGATACAGAGGCATTATAATATCCTTTGTTTTATTTTCCATCCCTTTCTTTATGATACCTAGCATTCTATTTGCTTTCTTGGCTGCCGCTGCACACTGGGCAGAGGGTTTTAACATGTTATCCATGATGACTCCTAAATCTTTTTCCTGGGTGGTGGTTCCCAATGTGGAACCTTGCATTGTGTAACTATAGTGTGGGTTGTTCTTTCCTAGGTGCATAACTTTGCACTTGTCCACATTAAATTTCATCTGCCATTTGGATGCCCAGTCTTCCAATTTATCCAGATCCTCCTGCAGTTTTCCACAATCCTCTTGGGTTTTGACAACTTTAAACAGTTTTGTATCATCTGCAAATTTGATAACCTCACTTGTTGTTCCCTTTTCCAGGTCATTTATGAATATGTCAAAAAGTAGCGGACCCAGTACAGATCCCTGGGGTACTCCACTATTCACCTTTTTCCATTGGGAATATTGGCCATTTAGCCCTACCCTCTGCTTTCTATCTTTTAACCAGTTCCCGATCCACAATAGTACACTGCCTCCTATTCCATGACTTTTTAGTTTCGCCAAAAGTCTCTGATGAGGGACCTGATCAAAAGCTTTCTGAAAGTCCAGATACACTATATCAACCGACTCACCTTTGTCTACCTGTTTATGCACACCTTCAAAAAAACATATCAGATTAGTAAGACAAGATCTTCCTTGTCTAAAGCCATGTTGGCTGTCTCCCATTAGGCCATGACTATCTACATGCTGTGTAATTTTGTTCTTTATGATGGTTTCTACCATTTTCCCCGGTACTGACGTCAGACTCATAGTAACATAGTAGTCGATGGCAGATAAAGACCAGCATGGTCCATCCAGTCTGCCCAGCAAGATGGCAAGAGCAGGTGCACCTGTCGCTCCGCGCAGGCCACCCCTCCCCATATCCTTGTTCAGGGGTAAACCCACCACTCCATGTAGGACACCCCTATTTGTTGAGACGTTATATGGTTCAGAAGTTAGATGGTACCGTTTATTTTGTTTTTATCCTATTGCTGTAAAGGGATCCTCTGTGTTTGTCCCATGCCTTTTTGAATTCCGTCACCGTGTTCACCCCTACCACTTCCATTGGGAGGGCATTCCAAGCATCTACCACCCTTTCAGTGAAAAAATATTTCCTGATATTGCCTTTCAATTTACCCCCTTGCAGCTTCATGTTATGCCCTCTAGTTTTACAGGTTCCCCGTCTTTGGAAGAGGTTTGTTTGTTCATCATTTCTCTTTAAGTATTTAAAGGTCTGAATCATATCTCCCCTGTCCCTCCTTTCCTCCAAAGTGTACATATTTAGGTCTCCAAGTCTCTTCTCATAAGGCTTCTGACGCAGGCTCCAAATCATTTTGGTCGCCTTCCTCTGAATAGTCTCCAGTTTTTTACATCCTTTGCAAGATACGGTCTCCAAAACTGAACACAGTATTCCAAGTGAGGCCTCACCAGTGACCTATACAGTGGCATAAGTACCTCTTCTTTTCTGCTGGTAATCCCTCTTTGTATGCAACCCAACATCCTCCTGGCTTTTGCCACCGCCTTGTCGCACTGTTTTGCCACCTTGAGATCATCAGAGATAATCACACCAAGGTCTTTCTCCTGAACCGTGCATACCAACCTTTCGCCCCCTATTGTGTACATTTCTCTTGGATTCCTGCTACCCAAGTGCATGACACTACACTTTTTTGCATTAAATCGTAGTTGCCAAGCATTAGACCAGTCTTCCAGCTTTTGTAGATCTTTCTTCATGTTAACCACTCCCTCGGGGGAGTCCACTCTGTTGCAAATTTTCGTGTCGTCTGCAAAAAGACAGACTTTTCCATTCAGTCCTTCAGCAATATCACTCACAAATACATTGAACAGTGCCGGGCCCAGGACCGAACCCTGGGGCACCCCGCTAATCACCTTCCTCTCATCTGAGTGAGCTCCATGTACAATCACCTTCTGTCGTCTGTCAGTCAACCAATTTCTAATCCAGTTTACTATCTTGGGACCCATCCCCAAGCTACTGAGTTTGTTGACAAGTCTCCGATGAGGAACAGTATCAAAGGCTTTGCTGAAATCCAGGTAGATGACATCCATCGCATGCCCCTGATCTAGTTCCCTGGTCACCCAGTCAAAGGGGCTTGTTTACAAAGCTGCGGTAGCGGTTCGCGATCGTTATCGGAGCCGCGGCCCCATTGATTTCAATGGGGCCGCGGCTCCGATAACGACCGCAAACCGCTACCGCGGCTTTGTAAACAAGCCCCAAAGAACTCACTCAGATTTGTTTGGCAAGATCGTCCTTCGGTAAAACCATGTTGCCTCGGGTCTTGCAACCTGTTGGTTTTGAGAGAGTTCACTATTCGCTCTTTCAGGAGCGCCTCCATTACTTTTCCCGCCACTGAGGTAAGGCTCACAGGCCTGTAGTTTGACACTTCTTCCCTGTCACCACTTTTGTGTAGAGGTACGACATCAGTCATTCTCCAGTCCTGAGGAACCTCTCCTGTTTCCAAGGATCTGTTAAAGACATCTTTTAACGGTCCTGCTAGAACCTCTCTGAGCTCTTTCAGTATCCTGGGATGTATCCCATCCGGTCCCATGGCTTTGTCCACTTTCAGTTTAGCAAGTTGTTCTAACACCTCTTCTTCTGTGAATGGTGTGGTATCTACTTCATTCCCATTTTTATATTTGGGAGTCACAGCTGGTCCATCTCCAGGATCTTCTTTATTAAACACAGAGCAGAAGTAATTGTTTAGCAATTTCGCTTTTTCAGTGTCACTTTCCACGAGTCCTTCCCCAGCACTTCTGAGTCCTGCAATTCCAACTCTGATCTTTTTCCTTTCCTGAATATACCTGAAGAAATTTTTGTTGCCACCCTTAACATCTTTAGCCATCTTTTCCTCTGCCTTTGATTTTGCTATCCTTATTACTCTTTTAGACTCTTTGAGTTGGATCCTGTATTCATTTCTGTGTTCTTCTGTTTGCAAGCTTTTGAATTTTGCAAAAGTTGTGTTTTTTGCCTTTATATGAGCAGCCACCTCTTTGGAAAACCAAATAGGTTTCCTTCTCCTCTTGCTTTTATTTACTTTTCTTACATATTTATCTGTTGCCCCTTTTATTGCCTCCTTCAGTTTAGCCCATTGCAATTCCACTTCCTTTATCTCCTCCCACCCCGTCATCTCCTCCTTTAAGTACTCTGCCATTTTATTGAAGTCAGTGTATTTGAAGTTTAGGATTTTGAGCTTCCTATGATTGGCCTTTACCATGGCTTTTATTTCAAACCACACCGTGTGATGGTCGCTGTGGCTCACAGGGGCACTCACACAGACATTCGACACACTATCACCGTTGGTGAGCACTACATCCAGCGTTGAGCTTTCCCTGGTTGGTTCCATCACCATTTGTCTAAATAATGCATCTTGGAGAGCATCCACAATTTTTTTGCTTCTTTCCAGATGTGCAGAAGGAGTAATCCAATCCACATCAGGTAGATTAAAGTCACCCAATATGATTGCTTCCCCCTTTGTTGCTATCTTGGCAATATCTATAATCAATTCATTGTCTCTCTCTTCAATTTGAGTCAGAGGTCTGTAGACTACAGCAATATGGATGACAGTGCCATCTCCTCTTTCCAACGCAATCCAGAGCGCTTCTTCTTTTCCCCATGTCCCCTGCATTTCAGTAGCTTTAATATTGCTTTTGACATACAAGGCTACTCCTCCTCCTTTTCCATTTTCTCTGTCTCTTCTGAATAGATTATAGCCAGCTATGGCTATATCCCAATCATGTGATTCATTAAACCATGTTTCTGTAATGGCCACAATGTCCAAATCCGTTTCCACCATTAGGGCTTCCAGGTCTGGAATTTTGTTGGCTAAGCTTCGAGCATTTGTGCTCATTGCTTTCCAGCATTTTCCTGGCTTGTGTATACTTTGCATTGATTTTATTCTGCCACTTCCTTCCACATGTTTTTGATGTGTGGTTTAAAAGTGTGGCTGTTTCTGATGTTGTTCTGCTTTTGTTGGGGGTGGCAGGCAGATGTTGACCTTCCACATCTGTCACCCCCTTTTCCTAGTTTAAATGCATGTCCACATACTGCCTGAACTTTTCACTTAGGACTCTTTTCCCTGTGGCAGAGAGATGTAGTCCATCAGCACAGTATAGTCTCTTGTTGGTCCATCTGTTGTCCCAGTTGCCAATAAATCTGAATCCTTCTTCTCTGCACCAGGTCTGGAGCCATGTATTAAAGCTGTTAATGCGATGCAGTCTTTTTGTCCCTTTACCAAGAACAGGTAGAACCTCTGAGAATGCAACAGTGTTAACAACGTGCTTGAGTTTCTCCCCAGAGATTGGAAGTCCTTTTGGGCTGTAGAGGCACTGTTCCTAGCCAGGTCATTTGTGCCTAGGTGGATAATAACATCAGGTTTGGAGTGTTCACTTTTTGCACTAAGTAATTCAACAACTTGGTTTTGTATTCCTGCTGGCTGAAGAGCCTGGTAGGCACATGACTATCTTCTCTCCTTTGAACTGTGATCCCAAGTTGGTGCCTCTGATGATGGAATCTCCAAGTAGTAGTAGTTTTCTGTCTGGTGAGGTTTTCTTCATATTTAGTGCTTTAGCAGGGGATTGGGCATTGTCTGACTCATTTAAAGGCCCTTCAGTTTCTTTGAATTGGGCATCCTCACTAGCCAAGGCAGAGAAGGCATTGTGCAGGGATATCCCTTGATGTATAGGATGTCTTTGTGTTACAGGTTGCAATCTACCAGAACCCACTGTGATCCATTTGTTCCTGGGGCGTTTGATTCTTTGCGGGAGCGGTGGTGGACTTCGTTCAGTTTGTATCCTAGAAGAGGTGCGCTTCATTGCAGCCAGTTCCTCCCTCAGTAGAGATACTTCTATATGCATGGCAGCTAGGTCTTTCCTTAGTAGAGTCAGTTCTTCATGCATGGCAGCTGACTTTAGACATATAGGACAAGCTCTTAGTCTCCAAATGATTCGTCTTTGAATGAAATTACCGCAGTTATTGCACTGAATACACGACATGTTTATGCAGCCCCAGAAGAGGAAGAAGAAGACGAAAGGATGAATACGATGTGGCTTTTAACCCACGTTTGGAATGATAGATGGCACGTCTGTGACCACTATATAGGCAATGTAGCCCCTGGGGTGGGTGGGGCGAGGGGTAGGGTGGGCGGGAACCTAAGTGTCACTGGCTAGTAGGCTGTTCCTGAACTGTTGGCACACACAATGGAGTAGGTAAGGGAACCCACCACTAAGGACAATTAGAAAGAAAGACAAATATGTGGAGACAGACTCACAGTTATTTGGAGACAGTTATGCAGCAAACACAGCAAAAATCACCTTTTGGGAGAGCTCTGAAAAAACACTCCTCCTCTTAAGGAACACAAGGCAATCTAAGCAAACCCACGTGCAGCTCAGGAAATGGCTGTCCACAACAGTAACTCAGCAGGGGGGGGGAGGGGTAGCCCCTGCAGGTAAGTTAAGAGAAAGTTTAAAATGTTACAGCAATGGAGTAGGCTAGGGAACCCACCACTAAGGACAATTAGAAAGAAAGACAAATATGTGGAGACAGACTCACAGTTATTTGGACCGGTCTGTAATTTCCCGGGTCACCCCTGGAACCCTTTTTAAAGATTGGTGTTACGTTGGCGACCCTCCAATCTTCAGGTATTACAGATGATTTTAATGAAAGTTCACAGATTACCAATAGCAGGTCCGCAATCTCATATTTCAGTTCTTTCAACACTCTCGGATGTATACCATCCGTTCTAGGTGATTTGCTACTATTCAGTTTATCAAATAGTTGTAATATATCTTCCCGGTGTAGCGATATTTCTCCCAATTCCTCTGCAGTATCACCTTTAAATACCACTTCAGTGTTGGGTAGCATCCCTACATCTTCCTCAGTAAAGACCGAAGCAAAGAATTCATTCAGTCTCTCTGCTATAGCCTTGTCTCCTCTTACTGCCCCTTTTACCCCTCTATCATCTAATGGCCCAACTGACTCTCTCACAGGCCTTTTGCTACGAATGTACTTGAAAAAGTCTTTATTTCGTGTTTTTGCTTCCGTAGCAAGTTCCTTCTCAAATTCTCGCTTTGCGTGCCTTATCAATGCTTTGCATTTAACTTGCTTGTGCTGTTTCCAGTTTTCTTCGTTTGACTCTTTTTTCCATTTCCTGAAGGATGCTTTTTTGGCAGCAACAGCCTCTCTGACCTCACCTTTAAACCATGCTGGCAGTTTTTTGGACTTTCTTCCACTTTTCTTAATGCGTGGAATACAGCTGACCTGGGCTTCGAGGATAGTATTTTTAAATAACACCCAGGCTTGCTGTAAGTCTTTAACCTTTGCAACTGCTCCTTTTAGTTTTTTCTTAACTATATTCCTCATTTTATCATAGTCTCCCTTTTGAAAGTTAAAAGGTAGTACTGTGGATTTCTTTACTATCCCTCCTCCACTAATTAAATCAAACATGATCATGCAATGATCACTATTGCCAAGTGGTCCCAACACCCTTATTTCTTGCACCAGATCTGGTGTTCCACTAAGGACTAGGTCCTGTATGGCTTCCCCTCTGGTCGGTTCATGAACCAGCTGCTCCAAGAAGCAGTCATTTATTTCATCTAGAAACTTTATCTCCCTAGTTTGTCCTGCTGTAACACTGACCCAGTCGATACCAGGGTAATTGAAATCACCCATTATTACTACTCAGCTGTGACTTTTGTTAGCTTCCTTGATTTCTTTGAGCATTTCATCATCCATTTGTTCATTCTGGCCAGGCGGTCGATAGTACACTCCCACTGCCATCACCTTCCCCTTCATACATGGAATTTCAATCCATAGAGATTCTACAGCAAATTTTATTCCCTGCAAAACTTCAATCCTTTCTGACTCAATTCCCTCTCTAGCATAGAGCGCAACCCCTCCACCAATTTGATCAGTTCTATCATTACGATATAGTTTGGATCCAGGTATCACAGTGTCCCACTGGTTATCCTCCTTCCACCATGTCTCTGAGATTGCAATCATATCTAAACTCTCATTTAGTGCTATATATTCTAACTCTCCCATCTTATTGTTTAGACTTCTAGCATTTGCATACAAGCATTTTAGAGGCTGTATTTTATTAATATTAATCTGGCTATTGGTAGGCATGGGTAATTTGGAATCTTTATGCTCTGTCTGCACCTTACTCAAGGGCATTTGGGTTACTATACTCTTTTTTGGAACCTCACTGCTTTTGGTAGTATCCTTCAAGGATACCTTCGTCCGAACCATGCGCTCCTGGGCGACTGTCGGCTTTCCCCTATTTTCTAGTTTAAAAGCTTCTCTATCTCCTTTTTAAAGGTTAATGCCAGCAGTCTGGTTCCATCCTGATTAAGGTGAAGCCAATCCCTTCGGAAGAGCCCCTCCTTTCCCCAGAATGTTCCCCAGTTCCTAACAAATCCAAAACCCTCATCCTTGCACCATCGTCTCATCCACGCTTTGAGACTCCGGAGCCTGGAGTTCTAAAATCAGACTTTTGGTGGACAAGCTGATTATTGGATGTTTAAGTAAAAATACTCTTATCCAAAGATGAGTAGTAGAAGCTTATCATTACAGAGACTTGGGACAGAAAGAACAGAGAAGTGAGGGCAACCATACATTTGTTAACAACGATCCGTTTCTTTGGAGTAGCACAAAGTGAGTTACAGTATTTCCCTGTCTTCAGAAGGATCCAGTCTTAAGTTTGTGCTTGAGGCAATGGAGAATGCAGCGACTTGGCCCAGGTCACAAGGTGCATCAGTGACATTTGAGCCCTGGTTCTCCTCTTCCACCCCAGTGGAATGTAAACTACTTTGCAAAGGCTACATGAAAGAACCTCTTTCTGCTGAGTCAGCTATATAAACAGATTCGACAAAGGAAAGGAGATGTAAGACCCCATGGATGCCATGCTACGAGCTTCTAGAGACAGTGCCCAGGCAGAATTGAGTGAGTTTGTTAAAGGTGGCTATGGCCATGACAAGCAGCAGATCTCAATGCAGGCCACTCCCATTCTGCACGGACATTTCACCAGGACCTCAGAGAGTTCATTGAACTGAGCCTTACAAAATAGTGCCGTACACACCTGAGCAAATGGAGCAGTTGAAAGGCCCCTAACTGACATGATGAGATCTGTGCTGAGAGACTGAGATATCCGAAAATTACTTGGGCAAAGCAGCTGTCGCATCCACATACTTGCAGAACAGGCTTCCCTCTAGATCAGTGAAGGAGACCCCGTAGGAAATGTAGCATGGAAAAATAAATCTAGTATCTCTAAGCATTTCCTTCCAAAACACAAGAAATTACCAAACTGCAGAATAAGGAAGTGGAAGGAATTTTCATTCAGATACAGTGAACATACCAAGAGCTACAGAATCCTGAACTGTTTTATTGTCAGCCTCTGTTCTGCCCAGCCCTAACAGAAATTCCTCCTGGTCGGCGTCTAGCGACTGGCCAAAAACTTGACTCACTGCCTCCGCTATCCCCATCTAATAACATGCTATTACAGGAGAATCCCACCACACATGAAAAAAGGGTCCCCTGTTCCCAACCCCCTGCCAGTAGTCTCCATTCACTCTCTGATCTCCCTTCTGCAGTTGCACTGGGGTTAGATAGGTGCAATATAAGAGTTGCGATTGGGTCTGGTGCCAGGTTATGACCAACATCCATTTGAACACCCCTCTCTCATTCCACATCTGTCCGGACTTCCCCCAGCCAGTCTTCTCACCCCTTAATGTGAAAGGGAGGAGATTTTTGTCCATGCGCAAGTAGCCCTTTCAGTACTGCTTCTTCCAACCAGGTGGTTGTTCTCATATCAACAGGCTAAAAAAGGGATGGGTCATAAACACCATCCCCTTTCCTGTCCAGCCCCCAGAATGCTCCCTAATTATCTACCCTCTCAAAAATGGAGAAAGGGGGGAGCAGTTGTCGTTCTACATCTACTCATAAGGCTTCTACCGGTTGGTCTTGATGAGCCTTAAATGCCCTTAATACTGCAGTGCGGTAATACAACTGCAAGGATGGGAGTTTTACTGCGCTCTGTTCCTTCGTTCCAGAAAGACAACTAGCTCCTATGCGGGCTCGCTGATCTCCCCATACAAATCTAAGGAGCTTCTTCTCCCACTTACAAATATACCCCCCCCCCCCCCCCCCCTTGAGAGTAAAGGGCAGCTTGGAGAACAAGAAGTTGAACTTGAGATGATGCTTATCTTAAGGGCTGCCATGCACCCCAACCAGCTCAAATACAAGTCTTCCCAGTGTTGGAGGTCAGTCTCCAACTGCGATACTAAGGGGGAATAATTAAACTGAAAAAAATCATGCATGTCCCGGCCTATGCGAACCCCCAGGTACCGGATTGATTGATTTGCCCAATGAAAAGGAAAGTTCGGAAGAGTGTACTGAGCTAGCCCTCCAAGGTTTAGAGCTTTAGTTTTGCTGAGATTCACCTTAAATCCGGATACTATCGAGACCCTCTGAATTTCCTCCAGTAGATGCAGGAGTGATTCCTGCAGCTGAGAGAGGAAGAGGAGAGTGTCATCCACATACAACAGTATTTTGTACTCTTGTTTGCATACCACAATGGATCAAATATCTGGATTTCCTCTCACCTGTGCAGCAAAGGCTTCAATCACCATCGCAAAGAGCATGAGGGAGAGTGGACACACCTGTCTTGTGCCCCTCCGCAAATGAAAGGCTTCTGACCGATCTCCATTAGCTAAAATCCTTGCAGATGGGCTTCGATAGAGTGCCTGAATCTTATGCAGAAAGCCCTCTCCCAAATTAAATTTTTTTAGCATTTCAAAAAGAAAATCCCATTCTACATAGTCGAAGGCTTTTCTGTGTCTAATGCAATGCATAGAGCCAATTTCTCATGCTCTTTAATAATCCACAGCAAATTCAGAGCTCATCTGACATTATCTGAAATCAGGCACCCCTTTATACATCGTGTCTGATCAGGATGAATCAAATGCTGGAGATGGAGTTCTGATCCAGCAACTCTAAGGGGTATGTTTACTAAACCGCGCAAATGTGCGGGGCGCGCTGATGTGCGATAGAGGCGTGGAAAGGCATTTCGAGGGCGGAGGAAGGCTCCCGAGGGGCTGGGGGAAGGGGTCAATGGGTGGAGAGTGGGAGGGGAGAGGCTCCCCGCACAGGAGCGGGGCTGAATTTCGGCAAAATAAATACCGCGAGTGAAACCCTCGCGTTAGAGCCGATTTAAAGGGAAGAGAAACCATTTCCGTCAGCAATGTACAGCAAAACCGGGGAAACCTGCAAAACGTGAGCAGTGTGATACATGTGCACAGAACAAAATAGCAAATATAAATTGAAAATGACCACTACAAATTCCAAATAAATTATAATCCAGCTGGGCAACAGTAATATTAATGGGCAACCATAAAAAACACTCCCAGGAAAGCTCCAAAAAAAAGAAATGACTTTTGGAAGGGTCTACGCTCTGTAGACTCGTTCAAAAATCACTGCATTTTAATGGAGCTTTCCTGGGAGTGTTTTTCATGTTGCCCATTGATATCACTGTTGCCCAGCTTGGTTTTGGTTTCTTTCCCCTTTTTTGGAGGTCATTTTTGAGGTTTATTTGCACCTTTGTCCCCATACAAGGTAAACGAGCCCACAGTAAAATTGTGCAGAGCAGGGTGTCTGACTCGTGCGGCCAGGTTTCCTATCTCCAGAGACTGCACTATCTCTGTGGCTACAGTGTGGTGCAGCGGACACAGCCAGTGCCTGTAGGATCAGAGGGTCACAGGTTCAAATCCCAGCTGGGGCTCCTGCCAACCCAGTCCCCATAGTTTTACCCACCACTAAACAGTGATAGTACAGACACTCCTTTATTGCAGAGAACATAAGCATGGTTCCAACACCTATATTTTACCCTACACCGCACACAAACCATAACAATGGGCATTACCTACAGCCGAGTCCCCCAAATTCAGTCCTGGAGTGCCACAACTCAATCAGGTCATATGCTTTTTCCCAGATAGGGACATGTCTGCATGTTGGCGGAAGGGTACAGGTGGTGGAGGGGGCAGTGGCTGCAAACCACAGCAGACAGTGGCCTAGGCCTGTGCAGGCTGGCACTGTCCACCGCAACAGACAGGCTCTGTCGGATGTACAGTCATGGACTCCCCAGGGAACACAGCATATCTGTGGCAACACGGTGGTGCAGTGCACACAGACAGTGTGCGCAGGAACAGAAGGTCACAGGTTCAAAGCCCAGCTGGGGCTACTGCCATTCCAGTCCGCATGGTTCATACGCCTACATTTTACCACACCAAACACAGACACCATAAACAGCCGCATTACCTAGAGCAGAGTCTCCCAAATGCAGTCCTGGAGGGCCCCACACCATTCAGGATCCATGCTGCCTCTAATAAAGATGCCTGTGCTGCATATCTATGCACCACCCCCATGGTATGCTGATGTAGCTCATGCATATTTATGAGGGACAGCATGAAAACCCGAACAGTGGTTGGAACACCAGGACTGGAGTTGGGACACTCTGCCGTAAAGCAGCAGCCAACAGGGCCAGACACACCCACACACACACCCACAGGCCCCATTGGCCAATGCCTCGTGGAGAGGCAGGACATTGGGCCCTGCCTGTATCTCCCAATACTAGCAGTTGCATACCTTAGCAATGCCACCCTACACCTGGGTATATGGTACACAGCTATCAAACGTTGCCCATGATAACTGGCAGATATCAATTCCTACGTTAAGCACATTTTGCTCATTGATCTCCACCAAAACAATCATTGTGATGTCTGCGGTGTGCGCTGCAGGTCTGGTCTCTGACAGTGTTTACCACCCTGGGGAGTGACCCCCAACAGTATTGCGTACCATATCCATGCCTGTACTGTGCCCAGGACTGGTGTGGTGGGTATGGCTGCTGGACTCCTCTATAGTAGCACAATGCTGGCATAGGTGTGGGGGTGGCTGTCTGTCTATCCAGTGTGTGGTGGCTGCAAACACCTTCCACAGCCCACACTGCCAGCAATGTTGCCAGTATTGGGCTGCCAATGTGCATAATGAGGAGCAAGGTACCATGGGTATAGGCCGGACAGGGTGGCCTGGCCAGGGTGCATCTGCACAGGGCATAGGGCATTGACTGGGACATTTTAGTGCCCGGCCACCACCTACACAGACAGGGTGACCTCAGTATGTCCTGCTGAGAGATCACGCTCACCCTGACTGTGCAGTGACCACAGCATGGCTAGGCACCCCTATAGTGCTATATAGTATTTCTCTCATGTGATAGATATGGGTTTCTTTTTGGGGCCCAGTCACTGATTTATCTGCTTGCTGTGTATGCTGACATCCCAGTTCTGGGTGCATGCATCTCCACTGGGAACATGCACTGTGGACTAACTAGCACACTGTTTGCAGCTGGTATGTGTCTTGATAGAGCAGCTTGCAGGGTGCAGCGGCTGATGACTTGCTGCAGGAGAATATCAGATAGTGGTGGGGTGCAGCTCACCATAGCCAGGCCTAATGTCTGTCTGCTATTGTGTTATGGATGTGTATAGAGCTGCATTGACTGCCCTGTGGGGTGTCTGTTCCTCAGCAGGACTGGGGTTGATGGTCCCCTCTACTGCCACCTTTGCAGGGAGGTAGAATGTGGATCTATTGATAGGAGACCCTGTTTGCCACCCTCAGCCCTGGGGGAGGGGGGGGGGTGTGGTGGTGCATGGCCCATCTGGGGGTCCATAGGGGCTACACCTGACTGAAACAGACAAAGATATCCAAGGTGTTTGTGCAGAAACTACCTATCTCACACATTAACACTGCTTTGGACCTCCAGCATGGCCTCTTTCAACCATGGAAGGTGTTGTGGACCTGGTGCTGGGCTCCTCACCGCACCCTCAGGGTGAGCACAGTACCCGCACAATGTGACGGTGTGTGCCAGTAAAACACACGGTCAGTACCCCCGACCAGGCCAAGGTGGTGTGTGGGTGCACATGGTCACTTCCCTCTACCAGGCCGAGGTGCTGTGGGGGTGCATTGCCCATCTTGTGTTAATCTGTGGACAGCTGATTTGCATGTGCAGTGCATCATGGGTATGGGTGGGCTAATCCTATCCTGGTGACCACAGCAGACTGTGTGGTGACGTGCATGCTCTCTACAGCCAGCCAGGGGCTTGCTAGCAGCTGTAGCCCAATGGTTACTTCACTGCCTCTGAAGCCAGAGGTCATGTGTTCAAACCCACAGTGGGGTTATTTGATAGGGTTGTCCAATGCATTATCTTTTTTTAATGTACATATTTTGATGCCAGCAAAAACACCCTCAGCGTACTGTACCCATAAGGTGCCTCTGAGGGTGCTTTATAGGGCGCCCTATAGGGCACCTTATGGTTCCCGTCCATATAAGGTGCACTATACATTATCCTGTGATGCAACCTATAGGGTGCCCTATAGGGGACATTTTAGGGTGCTGTGGCAGACAGTGCAATTTATAATGTGCCCTATGGAGTGCCTTATAGGGTGCCTTATACGGCACCTTCAATTACGGCACGTGAGGGCGTGTTTGCTGGCAGCAATTAATAACATAAAAATAAAGTGCTGCAGGACAAAATATGTACAATGCAAAGCTGATGCCACAGCCAGTCTTACGTATTAGGCACACTGGGGAGAAAACTCATGACCCCTGTATCAGCAGTCAGTGCCTTAACCATTGTGCTCCACTGCTGCTCCTCCTTGCCTGTTAGCGCACCTACTTATGCTTTTCATTCCTTAAACTGCACAGTGCTGCCATAAACAGTACACTGACCTTGCGGTACCTCATACGGCACCCTCTAAAGCGCCCTATAAGCAACATTCTAGGGTGCCTTGGCTGACAGTGCACTTTAAAATGTGCCTTATAGGGCGCCTTATGTTAACACGCTTTGAGAGTGCGTTTGCTAATAGTGATAATTAAAATATGAATAAAATGCCTCCTAAAGCAATCTTCCCCATGATATGTTATGCCTCAGCCAGCCTTGTTCATTGTGCACTTTGGGGGATTGAACCCCTGATCCCTGCACCATTGGTCAGTGTCTTAACCATTGTGCTGTGGTTCTGTTCCTGTGATTGCACATCAGCACGCCGCCTTATGCCGCCCAATATTAAAAAGCCTCCTAAAACATTAGCGCGCCGCCTTATGCCGCCCATCATTTAAATGCCTCCTAAAATAATGCCTCAGCCAGCTGTCTCCATTGGGCACTGTGGAGAATTGAACCCCTGATCCCTTCACCATTGGTAAGTGCCTTAACCATTGTGCTGTGGCTCTGCTCGTTTTCTTGCACTTCAGCGCGCCACTTATGCCTCCCGCACAGCTATCTCATGCACTAAGGTGCAGGGCGCACATGGGCGCCGCGCATCTTAGCGCATATGTAAATTCCGGCTTTTCTTTTTCAGGACGAAACGCCCACTCCTTATATGGCACCCGCACACTACCGGGGCCCGCACTTTACCGGGGTTTTAGTAAACATACCCCTAAGTTTCTAAACGTATTATTTTGGCTGGTTTTGATATAAATTTCCCCTGCCTGTTTATTACCTGTTTATATTCTCTTAGATCTGAGTGTACCCTCAGTACATAGAAGGTCTACTAGCCAGGGACACTACATCATTGATATTTGCCTACTAGGACTTGCAGTACACATTTGCTTCTAGATTTGCAAAGACCTGGCTTTCTACCAAATTTTACAGTAAAGGTATACATTTTAAAGTTCCAAGGTCCTTTGCATAGTAGACTGGTACATGGAAGTAGGATTTCATTTGAACGTTTAAGGTTCCATTTCTCTGTTAGAAGCCCACCTCACAGGGTGTGGTTGTCAATCAGCCTCTGCTGCCCGAGAGATAATTCAATTAGTCTCTGCTGCCTGAGCAGGAGTTCTGATCCAGCAACTGCAAAGCTAAGTTTCTAAATGTACTATTTTGGCTGGTTTTGATATAAATTTTCCCTGCCTATTTATTACCTGATTATATTCTCTTAGATTTGAGTGTGCCCCCAATTAATAGAAGGTCTACTGGCCAGGGACACTTAAATTCCCGCCCACCCTACCCCTCACCACAGGGTTACATTGCCTATATAGTCATCATATAGATTGATATCTGTCCTCCAATTAGGTGTAACACCCAACTTTTCTCCTTGTCCTAGAACTGCTTTATAACCATCTTCATCAGCATGTCATGTATTCAATGCAATAGTTGTGGTGCCTTCATTCGAAGAAGAATCATTTGAAGCCTAAGAGCTTGCCCTATATGTCTCAAGTTATCTGCCATGCATAAAGAATTGATTCTATTAAGGGAAGAATTAGCTGCAATTAAACACACCCCCTCTAGGGTACACATCGAAAAAATCCACCACCACCACTCCCACAAAGAATCAAGCAGCCCAGGAACAAATGGATCACAGTGGGCTCTGGTAGGATGTAACCTGTAACATGGAGACACCTTTGCCATCAAGAGATATCCCTGCATAATGTCTTCTCTGCCTTGGGAAATTTGAGTGTCCAATTAGTGAAAACTGAAGTGCCCTTAAACAAGAAGGTTAATGCCCAATCTACTGATAATGCCCTAAATATGAATAAACTGTCACAAAAGAGGAAACTACTATTACTTGGAGTTTCCATCATCAGAGGCACCAACTTGGGAACACAGTTTAAAGGAGAGAGGATGGTCAAATGCCTCCCAGGCTCTTCAGCCAGCAGGAATACAAAGTAAATTGCTGGAATAGTTAGTGCAGAAAGCGAGCACTCCAAAATTGATAATATCATAGTTTGGCTAGATAGGGGATGCTGGAAATTGGTCTGTAGGATGAAGGCTGGTTGATATCTGCTATGGGATTCTTTAATATGGGTTGAATTGAAGTAGTTTTCAGGGTAGGTGGCAAGTATCCATGAGTCAGTGATAGGTTTATGATTTTGAGTAGTGCTGGAGTTAGCTCAGTTCTGGTCATTTTGATCTGAGATGCAAGACAAGGATCGAGTGGTGATGTGGTGGTATTTAGCATTAAAAGGATTTGTTCAAGCTGTTGCAAAAGATTGATTTGAAGAATGTCCACTTTTGGGTTTTACTTGTTGTATTGGATGGCATTTGATTGAGTGTAGTTGTGGCTTCAGTATGGGAAGATTTATTGAGGAGGTATGAGACGAAGTCTTGTAGTTGTAATGTTGATTCCTTATGTATTGTTGGGGACTGGATATATAGTTTGGCTATATCAAATAGCTCTTTGGGACGGTTTAGTGATTTGAGTATGACATTTGTGTGCTACTTTCTCTTCCTTATTTCTATCAGCTTGTTGCATTGGTCTTGTTTATTTATATACTCATTATAGTGGGTTGGATCTCTGATTCTTCTCCATCTTCGTTCAAGTTGTTTTAACTTGTGTTTTACTTCCTTCGTATCATTTGAATACCAGGGAGCTTTGATGCACCGTATTGATACCTTTCTCTGTGGGACCTTAGAGAATGATGTAATTAAGGTGTTCCAGTTTTGTACTAGATCTGTGATATCTGATGAGGAAGAGTCTAGTATTGGTGAGATGTGCTTGAGAAGGGCTTCTTTGTTGAAATCCCTGAATCTGTGTGAACCTGGGAGGTGAGTTAGTGATGTATTGTTGACATGATTCAGGGGTAGTTCAAAGGTGATCATAACACTCCTTGTGGCCTTGGGCAAGCCATTTAACCCTCCATTGCCTCAGGTACACTTAGATTGTGAGCCCTTTGGGGACAAGGGAATAAAAAGTACCTGTTAGTATACATGTAAACCGCACTGATTCTAAAGAGCGCGGTATAAAAATAAATAAATAAAAATTAAAAAATAAATAAATATGATAGACCAGGGTATAGCGGTTACTTGGGTGTTGCCTACATCCATTTCCTTGGGTATGGAAATGAGATTTAGCGTATTACCACTATTGTGAGTAGGAGCAGAGACAATTTGCGATAAATCCATTGCTTCCATGGCTTTGAGGAAGGCTGTGAATTGACCAAGAGGTGCACTATTTAGATTAAAGTCTCCTAGTAAGATAAATGGTTTAGTATTCAATGTTTGGGAACAAGACATCTCAATAAGAGATGATAGATCATCAGATGTAGTGCTAGCTGCTCCATATACTAAGCAGATAGAGAGGTAATTATTTTTTATTACTAATGAATTTAAAGTTTTAGTTGTTAGGGTTGTAACTACCTTGAAATGAAGATGTTTGCTAGAGGTTGATATAGTGTATATGGATTTTCAGAAAGCCTTTGACAAGATCCCTCATGAGAGACTTTTGTCGAAATTAAAAAGTCATGGGATAGGAGGCAGTGTAGTATTGTGGATCAGGAACTGGTTAAAAGATAGAAAGCAGACGGTAGGGCTAAATGGCCAATTTTCCCAATGGAGAAACATGAATAGTGGAGTACCCCAGGGATCTGTGCTGGGTCTGCTGCTTTTTAACATATTCATAAATGACTTGGAAATGGGAACAATAAGTAAGGACCTTGATAGATTGGAAGACTGGGCATCCAAACGGCAGATGAAATTTAACGTGGACAAGATCAAAGTTATGCACCTAGGGAAGAACAACCCAACCTATGGTTACAGGATGCAAGGTTCCACATTAGGAACCACCACCCATGAAAAAGATTTAGGCGTCATCGTGGATAACATGTTGAAACCCTCCGCCCAATGTGCAGAGGTGGCCAAGATGGCAAATAGACTGCTAGGCATCATAAGGAAAGGAATGGAGAATAAAAAAAAGGATATTATAATGCCTCTGTATCGTTCCATGGTGCGACCTCATCTTGTGTGCAATTCTGGTCACCATATCTTAAAAAGGATATAGCATTATTAGAAAAGGTACAGAGACGAGCCACCAAAATTGTAAAAGGGATGGAAGGATACACCTATGAAGAGAGGCTAAAAAGGTTAGGGCTCTTCAACATGGAAAAGAGGCAGCTGAGGGGAGATATGATAGAGGTCTATAAATTAATGAATGGAGTGGAACGGGTAAATGTAGATCGATTGTTTATAGCATCAAAATATAGAAAGACTAGGGGACATGTAATGACATTACAATGTAACCCGTTTAAGTCTAATAAGAGAAAATATTTTTTCACTCAACGCGTAATCAAACTCTGGAATTTGTTAGCAGAGAATGTAGTAAAAGTGGTTAGTGTAGCTGTGTTTCACAAAAGTTTGGTCAAGTTCCTGGAGGAAAGGTACATAAACCATTATTAAAGGGGACATGGGAAATCCACCGCTTGCCCCAATACAAGCATTTTGGAACATGTGTTCTTTGGGGAAACTGCTAGGTACTTGTGACCTAGATTGGCCACTGTTGGAAACAGGATACTGGGCTTGATGGACCTTGGTCTGACCCAGTATGACAGTTCTTATGTTCCTTCCCCCTCTTCTATTTAATTGTGGGAAATTGTGAAGATCTATAGCTGGGGTTATGAGTTGGTTTATTAGAACGTTGTCAGTTTCCGTGAACCAGGATTCGGAAATGAACATGATGTCAATTTTGTTATCATGAAAAAAGTCTGAGATGATCAGAATTTTGTTGCATGCTAATCATGCATTTACAAGGCTGCATTTCATGTGATGAGGGATCAGAGTTTGGTTCCCTGAGGTTAAGAGGGGAGATTTTGTGGAAGAAGTATTTGTGTTAATATTTATTAATCTAGGTTGCCTTCTATGTGGATATTTGTTAGAGGGAAGCCATGGGATGGAATCACTCTGCTTGTGAACAACGGGTATCAAGCTGACTCGATCAGTGATAGGGCTAGTAGTTCTGATCAAGAAGAGGATAAGCACTGAGATTGCTGCAGTAGTTATCCATGATATGATCATTCAATATTTAGGAGCTTATCTCCTTAACTACGAGGAAGAGACAGTTGCAGCATTATTAATTGAGCCTTGTGATAAGGAAGCTTATCATAGCTCAGGAAGGGGCTATAGAAAAGGTGAAGTGTCTCTGAACAAGCAACCTGTCAGTGCTGGTAGAAATGAGAAAACAGAATTTTGCCATAAAAGACTACCAGTCCCAGAATGCACCAGGTTTCCAACAGCCATGAGAGGAGCTGAAGTGAGAAAACGTGTGTTCAATCAAAAGGGCTATGAGGTAATCCCCAAGCACTCATTGCAAAGGGCAGGGCTTGATTCAGCACAGCTGCGCTGTGCTAGGATGGAACACTCATCTCAAAGGGCAAGGCCTGATTCAGCACAGCTGCGCTGTGTTATGGAGGAGCATTCATCTAAACAGAATAAGAGTAGAGTTTATTCTACAGATGACCATCTTCATGATCACCTTGGATATCCAGAGAATTATCCTCAGTTTCATCTGAAGGATCATCAGAAGCAGAAGCCAAACCGGACGGACAGAGAGGGAAAGAAGCCCTCTGGAAGAAAGAGGAGAAAAGCCTTTGAGAGGTCTAGAAGAGTCCAAAGCAGTACGTATACTGGGAGGTATTCCAAGGGCCAGCATACACCATTGGACTGGGGAAAGCCAGAGGAATGCTGCTGCAGAGCTAGGAATCACCAGAGGCTACCTGTGAGGGAGACGGCTGCACGTGGAAGGGACTCTAAGACCTGTGCCAGAAGGTATGTGAAGAGGGATCCAGTGTCCAGGGATCTGGATTGGAAGGCTGGACATAAGAACTGGACTACATACTGGCCAGGCTATATAGAGAGGAACTCTAGCAGCAATGGAAGCTCAGGTATGAACACTGATCTATGCCCTAGCTATAACCTTGAAAGACAGCAGGGAAACAAGTATTTTCCTGAAAATGCTCCATTGAGAGATTCATCTGTGCCAATCCATGATATTGAACCCATGCTTGTTGAACAAGGGGGAATAATAGCAGATGAGGATCCTGTTTATATGGACTGCTCTCTATCTAAACTCCGTTGGTAACTTTCTGTTATAAAGTACAGCAACCATCACAAGAAAAATACAAATTTGTTCTTTAATCTACTCAGAAAAGCTCCTGAAGCAGGATTTGACCCACACAGTGGAAGGCAAGCCAGCTAAGGGGTTTCAGCTGGTAACTGCTAGCAATTAAGCTTTACCTAATTGCTTGTGAGCTAGGAGAGAATCACTTCTGTATCTATGTGGGAAGTAATCAGAGGTTAAGAACAGTTTGTTTCTTGCTTTATGGCTTTCCATTTGTTGTTTTCCTGATTTTGACTTTGTTTTTCCAAGTTAACACTGAAAGCAAGTTACCTAATTTATGTGCTACCAAGCATATCTGTGTTGGGAGAAATAACCCCATAAATAAATATCTTATTGGCTTTACCCAAGAGCACAACTAAATTATTGTCAGCAGCTGTGTCTGGTGTGAATGAACTACATTGCCCACAATACCTTGCAAATCATATAGAAATATGCACTTGCCAAGAGTGTGAAGATTCTCACCCAGGCAGCCATCTGACAGCCTTGAGTGGAGCCTTTAACAGAATGTGCGTCTGGGCAAGACCTCAGGGACCATTTGATTCTTTACAGTAACCCAATGAAAACTGTTACTGATAGCTAACATAGAGAGAGCTAATTAGGGTCTCGTTTCATGCAGGGCTGTTAGGCTGGAGTTGTGATAGTCACTAAGAAGGTCATTCCAAAATGCAAATAGGGCAGTTAATTGTGCAAGATAGACATCCACCCCCCAAATGTGCACCACCATATTCTGTGGCCCCGCAGCCCTGCACGTGCACAGTGCGAGTAAGGGGATCATAGACAATAGGCGAGAAGAGGCGGAGTAGGGACGTGGTTAGCTGCCGACACAACACAGGTGTTCAGGAACAGCTCTTGAATGTCCCCTGATGTCCCTGTACAGCTTATTCCTGCTGAACCCTGGAATAAGGGCAGGACTTGCAGCACAATCCGCTCTTCCCTACAGTGGTTGCCATAGAGAGAATGGGATATTTCAGGGCTGTTGCGAGGTGGTGTGCCGTGGAGAGCACAAGATGCCGTTTTGCAAGACAGCATCCAGAGGTGTGGGACATGTTTCCGTCAGTGAACCCGTAGGACCACCCCCAATTGCACATAATGCTGTGCCAGGGACAGTATGCCAGCTATGATGACATCTGCTGTTCGGCCATTGGCCAAGCAACGGCATGTATTGGGAGCAGAAGCGCAGCCACAGGGAGGTGGGGAGCCTCTGCAACGTCTGCTTTCTCTGCTTGCGGTGCACACAGGGATGTATATCATCCTGATCCCGAAGCAGCAGGTGTGTTTACACCCACGGTTTCGGAATCAGGGGGATATGTGCCTTAGGGAACACAGGTTTAAATCTCCCACCGGAGTGAGTGATTCGGCAGAGGGAGGAGCTTACAATGTGCTGCACTGCAACTTCACTGCCTGGCCCCTAGTCTTTCTACTTTTTGAAGGAGTAAACAACCAATCTATTGCATAGTTGAGTGGGTTTATATTCCTGCTGCAGTTCTGTATGCTTAAGTCCCTTACAAAATGGCCCCCATTATGAACAATAGAAAAAGGCAAAATAAATCTGTTCCATAGGGCCACCATTGCAAGACCTGATATTGCAGCAATGATAGGAAAGAGTTCGGTGCCAAGCCAAAAGGACTGAAATGTAGTAAAGAGGGTTTTGAGTTGTTCTTTCCTAGCTGTGTAACTTTTCACTTGTCCACATTAAATTTCATCTGCCATTTGAAAGTCCAGTCTTCCAATTTATCAAGGTCCTCTTGTAATTTTTCACAATCCACTTGGATTTTAACAACTTGAATGATTTTGTGTCATCTGCAGATTTGATCACCTTACTTGTTATTCCCATTTCCAGGTCATTTAAAAAGCAGCAGACCCAGCACAGATCCCTGAGGTACTCCACTATTCACCTTTCTCCATTGAGAAAATTGTCCATTTAGCCCTACCCTCTGCTTTCTATCTTTTAACCAGTTCCTGATCCACAATACTACACTGCCTCCTATCCCATGACTTTTTAATTTCGCCAAGAGTCTCTCATGAGGGACCTTATGAAAGTCTTTCTGAAAATCCAGATATACTATATGGACCAGTTCACCTTTGTCTACCTGTTTATTCAGACCTTCAAAAACATATAACAGATTAGTAAGACAAGACCTTCCTTGGCTAAAGTGATGTTGGCTTTCTCCCATTAAACCATGACTATCTACATGTTTAGTAATTTTGATCTTTATAATGATTTCTACCATTTTGCCCGGTACTGACATCAGGCTCAAAGGTCTGTAGTTTCTCGGATCACCCCTGGAACTCTTTTTAAAAATTGGCATTACATTGGCCAATCTTCAGGTATTACAGATGATTTTAATGATAGTTCACAGATTACTAATAGTAGGTCTGCAATCTCATATTTCAGTTCCCCCTGAACACAGTTTGTTGAGGGACAGGCTGAGAGTGGGGCAAAGGGCGCCCCCTGGAGATGGGGATTAGCTAGGATCTGTCCGAGATTTGGACTGTGGCTTGGGTTCAGATGTCTGATGTGGCTGAAGAAGTGATCTCGCTTTCAGAGGATTATGCGGAGTCCAATGTTATCTGCCTGTTACAGAAGGAGGAACTGGAGGTGTTGATTCCTAGGATTTCATCCACTTTGAGCTTGGCAGATGCTCCAAGTATGGAGCAGGAACCAAAGATGCATCCACTTATGCAAGGGGTGTGGAAATCCACAACTAACTTCCCATTCCCAGAGGTAACCAAGGGCTGGATCTGATCAGAGTGGGATTCCCCTGACTCCCCGTGTAAGGGGTTAAGGGTGTATAAGAAGATGCATGCTCTCCTGGAGAAGGAGGCATTGTGTGATTTGATGTTTCCAGCGTGGATGTGCAGGTCATGGCGGTTACCAGGTGGACCACCATTCCTGTGGAAGGCGGATTGACCTTAAAGGATAATCTGGACCAAAAGGTGGATTTGTGTTGAAGAACCACTTCGCTACGGCTGCTGCTATTCTTCAGTTGACGTCTCAAGCCCTGCTCCAGTGGATTCAGCCTCTTCCGCCAGATGATTCTACCCCTTTTTTGGAGTGGCTGTTCATAATCTCAGATTTATGCAGTTATCCTGGGTAACTCTGAGATTATGAACAGCCATTCCAAAGTTAACAGGCTAACTCTCTCCTGATAGATTCAGACCATAGGGATATGGGCTGAATATCCAAATAAACATCAGCTGGGCAAACATGTGTGCTTAATTCTTTTGAATACTGAGCTAAACAATTCTTCTTATATGGGCTAAGGCAAGCTCTGAGCTATTCCCACGATGTACAGATAAGCTGCCCCAACTCTGGGGTATCAATCTGCCTTTCATCCCCTTCCCCTCTCCCCCCCCCCCCCCCCAACAGCCTTAAACTCATGCTTTAGATTTACAGGGCAAAAGTTTTGGGATGGGAGAAAGAGGCACAGTTAGTGCTTCCCCATGGCACAATCATCATGTAGAGACCTCTAGTGGCTCAAAAAGGTATAGGAGTTGACATTCACTAAAATACAAATTAACATTCAGCTGATATGCTTGGCTTTTTTTTTGTTGGCCGTGCCAGCCAAAAAAAATCTAGATATTCACTGCTGGTATCTGCAGTATTGAAAGTGAAAGAAACCATAATGGCTGGCGCTGACCATCTGGATAACACAATGACTGGCAGTGTGTCTATAGCTGGTATCGTCTGTTTCACTCATCAGGTGAAAGGTTTGGACAAGTTCCTGGAGGAAAGGTCCATAAACCATTATTAAAGGGGACCTGGGAAATCCACTGCTTATCCCAATACAAGCATTGTGCAACCTGCCAGGTACATGTGACCTAGATTTGCCACTGTTGGAGGCAGGATACTGGGCTTGATGGACCTTGGTCTGATCCACTATGGCATCTCTTTATTTATTTATTTAACAATTTTTATATACCGTCTTTCTGCAATTCAAGATGGTATATCTCTTATGTTCCTATGAGAGTATCAGAGACAATAGCTTTATCCAGATTGATTGATTGATTTCTGGACACTTGCTATACTGCTTTTCAAATGTTATCAAAGTGATTTACAATTTAAAAAGTAAAACTATGAAAGAGAGTAAAATAAGATAAAGTAAAAAATAAAAACCCAGAAGTAAATGCGGGAAAGAGGGGAGTTGGGGAATGACAGAAAGGCATACAGGTCAGCTGGGGATATGGTTACAGTGGGGATGGTTATGGAGAGATGTCGCTGCTCAGATCTTGGCCCATGTCATTGAGCAACTGTCACAACCCTTTGATTAGCTGTAGAGGAAGGTCATGCTGAAATCTGTTTTCTATCTAGACCAACTGAGAAGGCCTTTTCAAAGCAGATGTAGGTAACAGCAGGTAGACGTTCTGTCAGAACTGTCTCCTGCAAAGTTGCATTCACAGGTTGCTGGAAGTCACAGATCAAAGTACTGGTTTACTTTGGATAGTGGATAACTATGGTTACACGATGCAAGGTTCCACATTAGGAACCACCACCCAGGAAAAAGATTTAGGCGTCATCGTGGGTAACACATTGAAACTCTCCGCCCAATGTGCAGCGGCAGCCAAGAAAGCAAATAGAATGCTAGGTATGATAAGGAAAGGAATGGAGAATAAATCAAAGGATATTATAATACCTCTGTATTGTTCCAACGTGTGATTGCACCTTGAATATTGTGTGCAATTCTGGTCGCCGTATCTTAAAAAGGATAGAGCGGAATTAGAAAAAGTACAGAGAAAAGCCACCAAAATTGTAAAGGGGATGGAAGGATACACCTATGAAGAGAGGCTAAAAAGGTTAGGGCTCTTCAACATGGAAAAGAGACAGCTGAGGGGAGATATGATAGAGGTCTATAAATTAATGAATGGAGTGGAACAGGTAAATGTAGATCAATTCTTTACGCCATCAGAAAATAGAAAGACTAGGGTGCATGCAATAAAGCTACAGTGTAACCTGTTTAAGACTAATAAGAGAAAATATTTTTTTCACTCAATGTGTAATCAAACTCTGGAATTCGTTTCCGGAGGATGTAGTAAAAACTGTTAGTGTAACTGGTTTTAAAAAAGATTTAGACAAGTTCCTGGAGGAAAGGTCTATAAACCATTATTAAAGAGGACCTGGGAAATCCACTGCTTACCCCAATACAAGCACCGTAGAAACATAGAAATATAGAAATATGATGACAGAAAAAGACCACATGGCCTATCTAGTCTGTCCTTCCATAACAACTACAACAGTCCCCTTTTTACCTTTAGAGATCCTCTATAGAAACATAGAAATATGATGACAGAAAAAGCTGTGGAAGCTGTGAGTCTTTTGGGGAAACTGCTAAGTACTTGTGACCTGCATTGGCCACTGCTGGAAACAGGATAATGGGCTTGATGGACCTTGGTCTGACCCAGTATGAAATATCTTATGTTATTTTTTTTTGTAATTAAGATTTTTATTAAACAACAATTCCATTCACATTTACATTATCAAGTATCACTTGTACAAAAAAAAAAAGCAACAGATACATCTAAATGGCATTTATAAAGAACAAAGAAATAATGTATGATATATCACAATTTGCTATTCTTAGAAGGTTCCCAATATCCATTCTCCCTGTATATCATTTATGCAATAGCTTTTTATCTCCTCATTCCCCCCCCAAAAAAGACGAAGAAGAACCTCAACTTACTATCTCATTCTACAATGTTATTAAATATCAGATACTTGATTCTCAACAAACTGCCCAACATTCTTTCATTTATTATTAAGAATGTTAATATTATTATCAACATGTTTTAAGTACCACTTTACATTTTTACCCTCCCGGACCTCCTCCCCTTCTCCCCTCCTCCTTCTAGGAACCCCAAGAAATTTATCTTAGGGAGGAGAGGCCTAGTGGTTGGGGCAAGTTACATCAGGCCAGAGACCAGGGGTTCAAATCCCACTACAGGACAGCAACCTTGGGCCAGAAGGGCTGAGGTTTCTAGTCCCACAGGTGCTACTTGTGGCCTTGGGTAAGCCACTTAACCCTCTGTTGCCTCAGGTACAAAAACAGATTGTGAGCCCTTCGGGGACAAGGGAAAAAATATATATATACAGTACCTGAATGTCCACCCCTTTGACTGGTAGGAAAGCAGTATATAAGCCTAGTTAAATAAATAAATATCTTTAATCTTTACATTACATTTGATATACTGCCCAGGCCAAAGCATCAGAGCAGTTTACAATAACACATCAATATTAGAGAAAACATGAAAAGAAGGCCATTTATAAAATAGGAAAGAGATAAGAGATACAGTGACAGTCAACAGAGATAGGCGGAAACAAGAGGGGAGGAAACAGTAAGTTTAATCCACAGGATACCGGGAAGATGAACAGCAGCAGCAGGGAGGCACCATAGAGGAACTGGGAGAGAGAGATTACCACTGAGGGGTTTCTTTTTGTGATTACCTCTGAGCAACTGCCTATATTGCCCAGATCTTATGGCAATTGTGATCCAGGCTTTTGGGGGGGGGGGGGGGTTCGCAGTGGTCTTACGCCTAAGGGCCACGCCAAAGGGCCCTCTGGCGAGGCTCTCAGGCATAGGCACGTCTCTGAAGCGGCGGTGTAAAGCCGTTGTTGAAGGCAGGTGATTGGCAGGCTCTGGAGGTGAGGAGGAACTCCTGCTCACACCCTCAGATGTCAGCCGCTGCTCTCCCCGTTCCTGGGCGTGTCTCACCTTCCACCCCAAAAGTAGGAATGGCAATTAAAGAACATCACCTGCTCTAATTTGCAAGACTCACTTAGGGCTTTCAACCCCTCCCTTTGCATCCAGCGAACATATGGCTCCCATCTTTGAAAGAGGACTATCTTCTGTCCCTTTCGAGCACCAATCTCAGACATCCGGTAGATAAAGTCCAAGCAGTGCAGAATCTGACCCTTTTCCGGACCCCTAGCCATTTCCCAATTGCGTTATATTTCCATTTGCACCCTTATTGCCAGAACCTCCTCCTCCTCCCCCCATCTCCACCCGGCCCATGTGACCTGTCCACCCCACCATGTCCTTGGCCACCTCTCTCATCCAATTCCACGTTAACTGAATAACAGGACACGTCCACCAAACGTGTACATAAGTCTCTTCCCCGCACCTTTTCCAACAAAGAGAGCCCCCGTGCCTGCCCATTTTAGCTAGTCTTTTGGGGATCAGATACATATGATATAGCATTTTAGAACTGTACTCCTGGATTGCGGCTGATACTGATGAAAATTTTGCAGCTGCATATCTTATTCCGTCTGTCCTCACCCCAGTGTGCCCCAGATCCTTCTCCCAGGCCTCCAGATATCCCCCCCCCCCCCCGGTGGTTTCCCTGCCCCAACCCTTTGTAGATTTGCATAATAAATCCCTTTGCTTTAGCACCTAGTCGGTACATCTTTTCAAATACCAGTTCCCTCTTACCAAATTCAGTCCCTATCCCTTTTTGTTGCAGCTGATGGTAGCCATACCAGTCGCCCTTTCTAAGGTGTACTCCCTCTGCAGTTCTTCCCTCCATCAGTTAGCAATTGACCTATATCGTGTAACCCCTGGACAGCCCACCTACAAAGTTGTTTGGCCAGGCCTCCTTCCCTGAATCCCTCACATGCGACTATTCATTGTAATCGGATTTCTCCCCCTTTCCAGCCAGTCTTATCTTTTCTTTTAGCCAGGTATGGGCCACAAATGCATTCCTTTCGGCGCCCCTTTCCCTCTTAGCTTTGGCTTCCCACAGGTTATCTATTATGGGCTCTGTCCCCCATCTCTTCCTGCTCGACCTGGCGCAAGAAATACTAAAACCAAACAGCAGCAGGTTTTTTAAAAATGTCTTTGCACTGCGTCGGCGCGGCATCTCTGGGGTCTTTAAACATAACTCATTCTGAGCTGGGTTTGGATGATTCTGGCTGGATAACTAGATGCTACTTCGGTAGATATGTACTTCGGGGCTGGTTATTGTTAAGTATGGCTTCTGGCTTTAGTATTTATTGCATCATCTTTTATTTAAGAGCGGGTGTAGAAGGAATGTGGTTTATCGATGAATTAGGTGAATGTTTGTATGTTGTGTAGATGAGTGGGCACTTTTCTACCATTTTTGAGGTAGGATTAATTAATAATGTTTGTTATAGGGATTTAGTATGGGACTTTTCTACTTTTTAGACATGTTTTTATAACCTGAGATGTCGGGTAGAAACTGCAGTCAGCTAAGGAGTGCTTGATGTGAAGAGTTGTCTAACTGTGATCCTGGTAAATTTGAGTAAGGAGGTTTAATTGGGGTTACATCTTTTTGTGGTCATTCTCCTGCTAGAGTATATTAAAGCGCTAACTCCTCCCCGATGAAACTCCTGAGGAAGTGAAACGCTTTGGCGCCAGTATATGTGTCGGAGGTTAGAGATGGTATTTCGCTGGAGATTGGCCCTGCTGTTTAAATGAAAACAGTGCAAATGGGAATAAGAAGATTATGAAGAGAAGACTATGAAGAGCTTTTGATATGTAAAACAATGTCTGGATTTCAATTGTACTTTTCAGCTTATGAATACAAAGTCCTCCTGTTTATATGGTATATATAGATCTCATATCAAAACAACTATGGGTTTTGATATGAGATCTATATCACATATTTAAGCTATATGCTGTTTTGGTAAAAGATTTGTGAAACATTTGAAGGATTTGCTATCTTGTTCTTTCACCTCCTTGATTGTATTTGGAATTTTATTTAATATTGTATAACGGTTTAATATATGTAATATATTGGAGTGGAGGAGTGGCCTAGTGGTTGGGGCAAGGTACTTCAGGCCAGAAGGTCAGTGGTTCAAATCCCAGTAGAGGACAGCAACCTTGGGCCGGAAGGACTGGGGTTTCTAGTCCCACAGGTGCTCCTTGTGGTCTTGGACAAGCCACTTAACCCTCCAAAGCCCATGTTCCCTGTAAAATAGTTATCTCCAAGTTATAATGCCCTGTTCAATGTAATTTCAGTTTGTTTGATGTAAACCACACTGATGCAGAATAGCATGGTATATAAGAGAATGTAAATAAATAATAAAAAGGTAAAACACCTTTTTTAAAGAAAGTAATTTTCCTCAGTCTGTTTTCAGAGTGTATGTCTTGTTAAAGTTATGGCCCACTTGCACCCCTAGGTACCGAAGTTGCTTAGCTGCCCATTTGAACAGGTAGGCGGCCCGTAGCCTTTCTTCCAATCCGGAGTCCATATGGAGCCACAAGATTTTAGTTTTCCCCATGTTTATTTTGTAGCCTGAATCGGCACTGTAAGCCTGTATCTCCTTTAATAGGTTAGGAAGGGACATGAGCGGTCCGCTCAGCATATAGATTATATCATCGGCAAATAGCGACATTTTATACTCCTGTTTCCCCACCCGCAGTCCCCGAATATCCTGTTGTCTCCTTACTCATTTGGCCAGGGGTTCTATAACTAAAGAAAACAGGAGGGGGGGGGGGGAATAGTGGGCAACCTTGCCGGGTCCCTTTTCCTGGTGGGAACTCCCTTGAATATGATTCATTGACACGGATACTCACTTTTGGGTTGGTATATAAGGCCTGTATTTATTTATTTTTTTTAACAGTTTTTCTATACCGCCTTTGTCCAAAGCGGTTTACAAAGATTATCATAACAATTGCATAAGAATTGTTTTACATTAAACAAGGGAAGACAACTTGGAGATAAATATGGGGTTAACTGTAGGAAAGAAATGAACTATGTCCACGGAGAAGTCAATTTCGTATACGGGGAGGGTAGAATGAGGAATGATCTGAGCAGTCAAATGGGGTAAGATATGTTAATTGTGATTAAGTAATGTCATTGAGTCCATAGTATTCTCTGAAGAGATGTGTTTTGAGAAGGTTTTTTTAGATCTGTAATGGATTTGGCTACTTTTATGTTTTCTGGTAGTGAATTACATATTGATGGAGCGTATAGGGAGAATGCTCTGTTACTGGTCTGTTGTGTGGTTTTGGTCTTGAGTGGGTGAATATTCAGTGGGTTCTGACTGGTAGTTCTTTGTCTTGTGTGTGTTGTGGTGATCAGCTCGGTGAGGTAGGGTGCTGAGAGATTGTGAAGGTGGTGGTAATCGATTTGTATTTTGTCCGCTGTGCTATTGGGAGCCAATGTAGACTTTTTAGGATCAGTGTTATGTGCTGCTGGGTTGAACTGGAAGTAAGGATTCTGGCAGCAGTATTTTGAACTAGTTGTAGTGGGAATAGAGCATTCTTTGGGAGGCCTTGGTAGATGGTGTTTCCATAGTCGAGGTGTGGTGTAATGATGGCTTGCAGTATAGATCTGAAATCAGTCTCCTGAAGTGTCGCAGGGGTTTGAAGAATTTTAGTTTCCAATATGCTGTTTTAGCTGCATTTTTTATGTGTGCAGACAAGTTGAGGTTGCTGTCAATAGTCATGCCTAGATACTTGATATCTTTTTTATTGTTATTTCAGCATCTCGTGTTATTATCTTTTTTGGTGGCTTGAAGTCTGGATCTCTGAATATAGGTGGAGCTTCTGTTTTATTTTTATTTACTATGAGGTTTATTCCAGTGAGGACGTTTGTCATGGTATTGAAGATATCAGCTATAATTGTGAAATCTGGGTTGGTGGGGTTGAACGGCATATAGAACATGATGTCATCCGCGTAGAGATGAAATTGCATTTTCAACTTTCTTAGTAGGTTGCAGATAGGTTGAATGTATAGAATGAATAATCCTGAGAGGGCTGAACCTTGAGGGATACCTTACGTTACCTTAAAGGGTTTTGAGTTGGTGGTACCGACCTTTACTTGCATGGTTCTGTCTGATAGGTAAGAAGTGAACCATTTTAGAGTGCCATCTGTTAAACCAATGTCTCTGAGCTGGTTCAGCATAATATGATGCGAAACTGAGTCAAAGGCTGCGCTTTTGTCCAGGAACATGAGCATAAATCCTTGGCAGGGCTTATCAAGGCCGATGAGTCTGTTGGAATAGGTCTGTTAGCAGAGTGTCAATGCCATGTTGTGGGTGGAAGCCATGTTGATGAGGCTCTAGCGGAGCATGTGTATCCACATGGTCTTGCAGTTGATATTGCATGGCTTTTTTTTATTATTTTGGCCAGAAAAGGGATGCTCACAATTGGAAGATAAGAACTTGGGTGGACTTTGTCTAAAGAGGCCTTTTTTATGATAGGGTGTATAGAGGCTTGTTTGAGCGCAGGGGGTAGGTATCCTTGCTTAAGAGAGGTGTGTACTATCTGTAGAATGGTCTGGGTGAATTGATTGCATAGATTTTTTAGCTATGATATAGGACAGGAGTTGAGGGGAGAGGTTGTGGTATTGATGTTGTTAATGATATCAAGAATTTCCTTTTATTTATTGGGTTGACATTGTGCCATAAATGATGTTTGTCTGTTTCATTCTTTTGCTGTGATGGATCATAGTGCTATAGCAGGCATGTCCAACAGGTAGATCGCGATCTACCTGTAGATCGCGGAGGGATCAGAGGTAGATCGCCAGCCCCACTTGACTCCATCTATCCAGAAGCTCGCCCCATCACTAGGAGAGAGCTCGTGTCGGCAGGATGTCTGCCGAGGGCTTGCCGCCGCTGCTGATCCTTTGCTGTCTTTTTTCCCTGCCTGTGGGAATTTTGCCTGCGGGTCTATTGGGGGCGCTTGTTGTTTTCGTGCCAATAGTTTGTGGGTACCCCAGGGGGCCGCCTCATGTGCCCCGCGACGAGACGCCACAGGCCCGGCGTCATAGCTGGTCTTCTGCCTCTCAGAATCACCCATTCCTGCCCCCACCCCAACACCCCTTAGAAGTGTGTTATATACTGGGCGATATCCATTCGCCCGGGCTTTACCTGAATACATTTACCGTATTAGTTGTGTCGTGTGCTGGTCATTGGTCGCTTTATAGTTCTCTCTCATTAAACGTTTTTGGGCAGACACAACAAAGTGTCAAGAATTTGGTGATTTTGGCGGGCTTTTCCAATTTTGTTATAACTTATCTATGCCTTGCCTTCAAATTGGTTCAAACAACTGTGACTTTTACTTGCCTCTGCAATTTTATTTTGCCTTGCCTTTGCATTGATTCTACACTGTGTGCAGAATTTATTAAGTCACGCGTGGTGGTATTTGAAACTTGTTTGGCGGTATTTGATTTTATCTGGTTTGCTGGACAGGTGCTTGAGGTTTTTTTGATGATTTTTTGGTGGTATTTGATTACTGGTGCCAGTATGATGAATTCTTATTTTTACTTTTAGAACTCCATGTGTGGTTTTGGCATCTCCAGTCCTTGTATTGCACATCATCCAGAAGTCTTCAGTTCATGTTGATCTTTAATACTTTGGGACAGTGACAGTTTTGGACCAGATTCAGCCAGTGTTTATACTAAGTTAGCAGACTTGGCCTTCTTACATCCAGCCACCCCAGTATAACTAAGATGGGTGTTCCAAAGAAGAGCAAAACCTACCACTTTCATGATGAATGGGAAATGGACTACTTCTTCATCATGGTGAAAGACAAGTGGTGTTGTCTAACTTGTAACGCCCCAGTATCCTTGCCCAAAAAGAACAGACTAGATGGGCCTTGTGGTCTTTTTCTGTCATCATGTTTCTATGTTTCAAAAAGGGTAATCTGGAACGCCATTATAAGGCTCTGCATAGCAATAGGTTTGATGCTGATTTTCCACCCAAAAGTGAAATTCGTAAACTGAAGCTCAAAGAACTTAAATCGAAATTGGCTACACAGCAACAGTTGATGGCGAAGCCAAGGTCACATTCGGTCAATGCAACCATAGCATCCTTCAAGGTCAGCAACCTGATCGCAAAGAAATGCAAACCTTTCACTGAAGGGGAATTTGTAAAACATTGTTTTTTTGAAGTAGCTGACAATCTTTTTGAAGGATTTAAAAATAAGAAAGAGATCATAGCTGCTATTCAAGATGTACAGTTGTCAAGAAACACCGTCGTGCGGCGAATAGAAAAGATTTGTGGAGACACAACTGAACAATTGGAGGATGGTTTCAAATTGTGTTGCTTTCTTACTCCAACTGGATGAATCTACAGACATAGCCCAGTTACTAGTCTTTATCTGGATGTTTTTTGAAGACTTCAGTGTTAAAGAAGAACTACTTGGAATGATTTCTTTAAAAGGGAGAACTACCGGTCAGGAAATATTCAGTTCTTTCCATTTTTTTGTGACAAAGTGTAATCTTCCATTGCATAGACTTGTTTCCATCACTACTGATGGAGCAAGAGCAATAACAGGTGAGGTTAACGGTTTCATAGCCCTCTGTAGACAGCATGACGACTTCCCAGATTTCCTTTCTTACCACTGCATCATTCACCAGCAAGTTTTGGCAAGCAAGAGACTCAATACAAAGACTGTCATGGACATCACTTTCAAAATTGTAAATTCAGTTCGTGGAAGATCACTTCAAAGACGGCTTTTCAATCTTACTCTTGATGAAGGGGCAGCGGAAATCATTTTGCACACAATGTAAGGTGGCTAAGTAGGGACAAATTTCTGCAAAGAGGTTTCTTGTGGCTGATTGGGTGTATACTTCGTCTAAGACTGCTGATAGATCTTCGGTGTTGGAGGTGGGTTTTCTGTAAGTTATGCATATGGTGTACTCTGAGTTGGAGATGGTTAGAAAATCTAATGTATGTAATGACTGTGAGCTGATCAGCGAGAAGTTCAGGTGTTTCTTAGCAAGGATAAGTACTCTTTGTTCCAATCTGGGGCAGTTGAACAGCATATATTGAGATGTAGTTAGTTAGTTGGTTGAGGAAGATGTTGTCATGGTCAGTGATCCAGCTTTCAGTGATGCACATTACATCAGTGTCTGTGTGTTGAATGTGGTCTACAATAGTCTGAATTTTGTTACAGACAGAGCGAGCTTTGACAAGAGAGCATTTGATTGGGTGATCCTGGAGTTTGCTATCCATATTTATGAGCTGCATAGGCTCTGTGTTGATACAAATGAGTCTGCGAGTTGGATTAGAAGGCAGTATTTTTTGGTATGTTGTGAGATGGAGAAAGCTTTTTTGTTCTGTGCAGCATTGGTATGTTGTTGTTCCAATTATAAATCAGTTGGGTAGATAATATGAGAAGTGTGGCTAGAAGCATCATTACGTAATAATTATAAAATAATGTGGTAGCATGTTTGGTTATTAGTTTACAGTTTACCATTGAGGGCTTGTTTGTAGGAGGTTCTCTTGGTATTTTGATTGTATGTAGTTGAGACTTTCCTTAGATTAGCGTATTATCAAGAGTTGATGTTTGCCTGGTCATCTGGCGTTTCCTTCTTTCCAGTATGACGGTCCATGCCTTGTGGCGCTGCAGATTTGAATATTCCCTCTGGTGCTCCTCTTCGGCCTGATTGGCCTTGGTGGTGGGGAGCAGGGAGGAGCTTATCTGCCTGCGCCCTTCCCCAATGCCAATTGGGCAGGTCTCTGCAGGATGTTAAAGTGTCTAGTAGTGCTTCAGATTTGAATGTACACATCTCTGAAAATTTTCTCCCAATCCCATCCCTCAGAGTACCTCATATATGAAATTCCATTCCATTCTATTCTCAAATGCTTTTTCAGCATCAATAGCCATCAACTGTGAAACCACTTTGTCCTGTCGAGCAATCCAGATCAGATTGAGAAGTTTGCAAATATTATCGCTGGCTTGCCTCTTGGGTATGAACCCCATCTGGTCATCTCTTATTAGTTTTGTGAGAAACTTTTGTAAGCTTGTTGCCAGGATCTTTGCCAATATTTTGGCATTGAGATTAATCAGGGAGATGGGGCGATATGACCCACATACCTCCACATCTTTCCGTCGTTTGGGAAGGACAGCGATTCCTGCAACTGCCATTGAACTCGGCAGTCGTCCTCCCTGCAATACATCATTGAACATCCCCCTTAATTCTGACCCTATATCTGCTTGAAACTTCTTACAGAACTTTACAGTCAGACAATCCAAACTGGGAGCCTTCCCTTCCTTTATCTCTCGGATGGCATGCCCTACCTCCTATTCCTCAATTTCCCAGTCAAGCCACTGACATTCCTCCCACTCCAAGCTGGGTAATCTCACCGTCCTCGCATACTTTTCTTCAGCCCCGTGCTCCACCCCCCACCTCCCCCCCATTCAGATTGATACAGGGTCTGACAGAAATCACAAAAAAGCTCATGGATCTTAGTACTATCAAATTCCCACTGTCCTTGACAGTTTTTCAATTTGAGTATCAAATGGATCAGAAATTGGCTGACTGACAGATGACAGAAGGTGATGGTAAATGGAACTCACTTGGATGAAAGGAAGGTGATTAGTGGCGTGCCTCATGGATCGATCCTGGGGCTAGTACTGTTCAATGTATTTGCTGAAGGACTGAATGGAAAAGTCTGTCTTTTTGCAGATGACACGGAAATGTGCAACAGAGCGGACTCCCCCGAGGGAATGGATAACATGAGGAAAGTCGGCAAAAGCTGGAAGAATGGTCTAATGCTTGTCAGTTAAGATTTAATGTGCAGAAGTGTAGTGTCATGCACTTGGGATGCAGAATTCCAAGGAAATAGTATGACATAGGGGGCAATAGGTTCGTGTGCACGGACCAGACGGACCTCGGAGTGATTGTTTCTGAGGATCTCAAAGCGGTGAAACAGTGTGACAAGGTGGTGGCAAAAGTCAGAAGGATGCTGGGTTGCATATAGAGAGGAATTACCAGCAGAAAGGAAGAGATACTAATGTCATTGTAGAAGTTGCTAGTGAGACCTCACTAGGAATATTGTGTTTAGTTTTGGAGACTGTATCTCACAAAGGACATAAAAAGACTGGAAGTGGTTTAGAGGAAGGCAACCAAAATGATTTGGAGCCTGTGCCAGAAGACATATGAAAAGAGACTCCATGACCTAAATATGTACACTCTAGAGGAGAGGAGGGGCAGGGGAGATATGATTCAGACCTTAAATACTTAAGGAATATTAATGAACAAACAAACCTTTTTCAAAGATGGGGAAACTGTAAAACATGAAGCTGCAAGGGGGTAAACTGAAAGGCAATGTCAGGAAATACTTTTTCACTGAAAGGGTGGTGGATGCTTGGAATGCCCTCCCGATGGAAGTGGTGGGGACAAACACAGTGACAGAATTCAAAATGGCATAGAAATAGGATAAAATCAAAATAAACTTAACTGTCTCTGATATCTCAACAAGTAGAGTTGACCAGCACGGAGTGGTGGGTACACCCCTAAACAAAGGCATGGGGAGGAGTGACCAACAAGGAGCAGTGGGCACACCTACTCTTGCCACCTCGCTGGACAGACTAGATGGACCATACTGGTATTTATCTGCTGTCATATACTATATTACTATGAGTATCTGCTGTTGGAAACTCTGCTCGCGGGGTTTCCGAGCAAGATACTTTCCCAGCTTATTTCCTCTGACAAAATGCTCATCTTTTAATTTAATCATTTGAAAAGGCCATTCTTCTGCCTGAATGTTATCTAATTCCCCTCAGACAGTTACTATTTATTGTAATAAACGCTTTTCTCCCTTCCAATTATGTAAAGCAACCAAGGACTTCAGCCAGGTTCTTAGCTCTTCTTCCCGCTGCTCTTTCTGCCTTGTCTTTCAACTTGCTAAGGAATGAGGTATCACCGTATCACCACCTTCAATCCATCCCATACAATATCTCGGGAGACCTCATCTGTGGCATTATTACCAAAGTACTCCTTTATAACCTCTTTGATACTTCGAACCCCTTCATGGTCATCTAGAAAGTGATACATTGAGCCTCCAAAATCGTATCCTGGAGTATGGCAAGATCTTCTATCACTGGCACATGATCTGACCACATTATGGGGCCTATTTCCACTCTTTCCAAATGATCTGCTAATCTTCCATTAACCCAGAGCATATCGATCCTGCTATAGGATTTATGTGGGTGTGAATAATATATATTTCCAACTGTTCTATGTAAACATTCTCTTGTTGTTCTGTGTAAACCATTTTGCCTAGTAGAAAAGCGGTACATAAAACCAGTTAAATATATAAATAAATACTGTCTATGAGTCCCATTCAGATGCCGCCATGAATCCAATATCCCTTTTTTTGACAACAGCTTCTTCATTTTTGCACTCCTTTTCCTCCCTCCCCCCATTCCACCCTCCCCCCCATCCCGAATGTGTCCAGGAGCAGCCCAAGGGGGGTGTGGGGCCATGTGCGGAGACTCGGTGCAGGGCCTCATTTGCAAAAGGGGCCTCATTTGCATAAATATTTGCATAATGTTACCATACACTAACTTTTAGAAAACATGCCCCTTAATGAGTGTATGGATAAAGAAAGACTAAAAGATTTCTACATTACTATAATCCAGTGCCCACAGCCAGGCACATTAGGAACTACTAGAAACACTGCCCATTTAGAACCCATAGCAAACCCGCCATATCATAAACAGCACTACCAGGAGTGACAAAGCACCAGACCCTACCTATCAAAAGGCAACACTGCAAATATTAAACCAATACATTTCAGAGAATAACAATACATTACCTACTGGGGAACGAGAACAAGTGGCAATGTCAAATACGAATTACATAAACAGAATACCTCAGCTCAGTTACACATGCAGAACATAGATCATCACAAAACAAGGAAACCTGCCATTTCTTTCTCTACAACATTAGCAAAATCCGCCCCTTCCTTTCTGAACACACTACCAAAATGCTTATCCACTCCTTAATCACCTCCCGTCTTGACTACTGTAACCTACTCCTTGCTGGTCTCCCGTTAAACCATCTCTCTCCCCTTCAATCTGTTCAACACTCTGCTGCATGACTAATCTTCCGAAACAGGAAATGCCTGTTTCCCATTAGCGCCGGCAGGCTTAACAGAGCCGCGAGAAAGGGAAACTTTCCCTTTGCGGCTCTGAAAAGCCGGCACTGAGGGAACTGATTCAGGGAGGGCTCTGCCGGGCAGGTGGGGGGCCGCGGGACACTTGATTCTGCCGCTGCCTTGGCGGCGGGGGCAGTCTTTTAATGCATAATGTTGTTTGTGCAGGGCCCCCTGAAACGCGGGGCCTGTGCAAACAACATTCTTGCTCAATGGATGGGCCGACCCTGGTTGTGTCTATTTTGGGGTTAACTATGAGATTAAAGTCATCTCTAATAACAAAGGCTTCTCCCTAGTGGTCCTCCAAATGATGCAACAGTCCCTCACAGAAGTGGCCCTGTGCAGCATTAGGTGCATATATATTACCTATCGTAAGAGCTTTGCCATCTATGAGGCCTGTCCAAAAGAGGAAACGGCCCCCACCATTTCTAATCACTTCCTGTTCTTCAATTACTAGGTCCCTTGTAAACATTATTCCCCACCCTTTTGTAGGGTTTTTCAGGTTAGAGGCCAAATAAATCTTGTCAAAGACACCCATACGGAGCCCCACCACATGTGATTTTTTTCAGATGGGTTTCCTGAATTAGCAATATATCCACTTTCAATCAGGTTCCTTCCCTCACTAGTGCCCTCCGCTTCTGCCAGCTATTGAATCCGTGAACATTTAGCATTACTATCCTTAATCCATGTCCCAGGTACCAGTTCTCCCTATCCAACATTGTAGTCCTTTCCTTTTCGGCATTAGCCATATCTGTATATTTTAATAACTGTACACCGCCCTGGTGTAATGAAGGAGCAATCCAATAAACATAAGCAACCCGGGGTTCCTATTAAATTTCCCTTAAATAGTCTTCCCCATTTCTTCCCATATACCCCCCTTTTCCCACCCTCCCTCAACCCCTCCCCCCTAACAGAGCTCCCTCTCTCCTCCAAACAGACAAAAACTACGCCATCTGTCCCCAACCGCCCAATTTCTCCTCCCAAACATCCCCTCTGTCTCTTCTCCTTTTATCCCTTTATTCCTCCAAACCATCCCACGTTAAACATCAAATCGCTGGTGCCAGTCATTCCTGCATATTCCACTCATCCCTTCTCTCTCATTCATACATCATCCCGCATGCTAACAGTTTAGCTTGTAGGTCGATATCAATTTAAATCATTGTATTCTGCATCTATTTCTCACCACTTAGGTATACAGGTTTTTTTTCTGCATAGCTGTGCATGTGAAATAATCCTTACTCTATCTAGTTCTGTAATTTGTAAACTATCAAATGTCTTTCTTAGTCCTCCTTTTTTGGATTTTTTTATCTTTGTGCTCAATTTGCTGCCAATTTTTCCCTGTTTCTCGCACAGCCTCCTGGGTTCTCTCAGGCTCAGGAACTCGGGTGAGCCCCGCGTCTTTCATCGCTGCAGCTAGTTCTTTTAGCAAAAGAGTCTTGCGAGTTATACCATTGGCGGTGAAGGCAAGGCCCAAGGGATATAGCCATTTGTATTGAATATTGTCCTCCCTCAATTGTGCTGTATTGGTGCTCCATAGTTTCCGGTGCTGCAGGGTGGCCGACGCAATATCCGCAAAGAGTGCAACTTTATTTCCCTGCCAGTCAAAGAAACCCAGGATACGCAACTAAGCAGCAATCTTTTCCTACATAGCAAAGTTACATATACATATGACAATGTCTCTTGGTTGTTTATTGCGGCCCGGGCCTAGTGCTCTATGCGTCCCGTCCTACTGTATTTCAGGTATGGATTCAGCATCAAAGTTCCAGTCAACACAGCTTTGCAGATCTCTGGTGCAACCTTAAAACCTTAATGAATCGCATGAATGGGATATAACCATAGCTGGCTATAATCTATTCAGAAGAGACAGAGCAAGTGGAAAAGGAGGAGGTGTAGCCTTATATGTCAAAAGCAATATTAAAGCTACTGAAATGCAGGGGGCATGGGGAAAAGAAGAAGCGCTCTGGATTGTGTTGGAAAGAGGAGATGGCAGACCTCTGACTCAAACTGAAGAAATTTATTTAACATTTCTTGTATACTGCCTTTCATGATATCAAGGTGGTTTACATTGAACAAACTGAAATGACATTGAACAGGGCATTATAACTTGGAGATAACTACTTTACAGGGAACATGGGCAATGGAGGGTTAAGTGGCTTGCCCAAGACCACAAGGAGCACCTGTGGGACTAGAAGCCCCAGTCCTTCTGGCCCAAGGTTGCTGTCCTCTAGTGGGATTTGAACCCCTGACCTTCTGGCCTGAGGTAACTTCCCACAACCACTAGGCCACTCCTCCCTCCAATAGATAATTAATTGATTAAAGATATTGCAAAGATAGCCACAAAGGGGGAAGTGATCATACTGGGTGACTTTAATCTACACGATGTGGTTTGGCGTACTCCTTCTACAGATCTGGAAAGAAGTAAAAAAATTGTGGATGCTTTCCAGGATGAGTTACTTAGACAAATGGTAATGGAACCAACCAGGGAAAGCTCAATGCTGGATTTAGTGCTAACCAACAGAGATAGCGTGTCAAATGTCTGGGTGGGTGCCTCTGTGAGCAGCAGCGATCATCACACGGTGTGGTATGAGATAAAAGTCAAGGTGCAGTCCAATCATAGCAAGCTCAAAGTCCTAAACTTCAAAAACACTGACTTCAGTAAAATGGCCGACTACCTGAAGGAGGAGTTGGCAGGGTGGGAGGGGATAAGGGAAGTGGAATTGCAATGGGCTAAACTAAAGGTGGCAATAAAAGGGGCAACAGATACATATGAAAGGAAAGTAAATAAAAACAAGCAGAGAAGGAAACCTATTTGGTTCTCCAAAGAAGTGTCTGCTCAAATAAAGGCAAAAAACACAGCTTTCGCAAAATTCAAAAGCTTGCAAACAGAGGAACACAGAAAGGAATACAGGATCAAACCAAAAGAGACAAAAAGAGAAATAAGGAAAGCAAAATCAAAGGCAGAGGAAAAGATGGCTAAAGATGTGAAGTGTGGCAACAAGACTTTCTTCAGGTATATTAGGGAGAGGAAAATCAGAGGTGGAATTGCAGGACTCAAAAGTGCTGGGAACGGACTCGTGGAAAGTGACACTGAAAAAGTGAAAATGCTAAACAAATATTTCTGCTCTGTTTTTACTAAATAAAATCCTGGAGAAGGACCACCTGTGACTCCCAAATATAAAAATGGGAATGAAGTAGATACCACACCATTCACAGAAGATGTGTTAGAACAGCTTGCAAAACTGAAAGTGAACAAGGCCATGGGGCCGGATGGGATACATGGCAGATAAATGGGCCGGATGGGCCGGATGGGATACATGGCAGATAAATGGGCAGAATAAAATCAATGCAAAATACACACAAGCCAGGTAAATGCTGGAAAGCAATGAGCACAAATGCTCGAAGCTTAGCCAAAAAAATTCCAGACCTGGAAGCCCTAATGGTGGAAACGGATTTGGACATCGTGGCCGTTACGGAAACATGGTTTAATGAATCGCATGATTGGGATATAGCCATAGCTGGCTATAATCTATTCAGAAGAGACAGAGAAAATGGAAAAGGAGGAGGAGTAGCCTTGTATGTCAAAAGCAGTATTAAAGCTACTGAAATGCAGGGAACATGGGGAAAAGAAGAAGCGCTCTGGATTGCGTTGGAAAGAGGAGATGGCACTCTCATCCATATTGCTGTAGTCTACAGACCTCCGACTCAAATTGAAGAGAGAGATAACGAATTGATTATAGATATTGCCAAGATAGCAGCAAAGGGGGAAGCGATCATATTAGGTGACTTTAATCTACCTGATGTGGATTGGATTACTCCTTCTGCACATCTGGAAAGAAGCAAAAAAATTGTGGCTGCTCTCCAAGATGCATTACTTAGACAAATGGTGATGGAACCAACCAGGGAAAGCTCAACGCTGGATGTAGTGCTTACCAACAGTGATAACGTGTCAAATGTCTGCGTGAGTGCCCCTGTGAGCAACAGCGACCATCACACGGTGTGGTTTGAGATAAAAGCCGTGGTACAGGCCAATCATAGCAAGCTCAAAGTCCTAAACTTCAAAAACACTGACTTCAATAAAATGGCCGAGTACTTAAAGGAGGAGATGACGGGGTGGAAGAAGATAAGGGAAGTGGAATTGCAATGGACTAAACTAAAGGCGGCAATAAAAGGAGCAACAGATAAATATGTAAGAAAAATAAATAAAAACAAGAGGAGAAGGAAACCTATTTGGTTTTCCAAAGAGGTGGCTGCGCAAATAAAGGCAAAAAACACAGCTTTTTCAAAATTCAAAAGCTTGCAAACAGAAGAACACAGAAATGAATACAGGATCCAACTCAAAGAGTCTAAAAGAGTAATAAGGATAGCAAAATCAAAGGCAGAAGAAAAAATGGCTAAAGATGTTAAGGGTGGCAACAAAACTTTCTTCAGGTATATTCAGGAAAGGAAGAAGATCAGAGTTGGAATTGCAGGACTCAGAAGTGCTGGGAAAGGACTCGTGGAAAGTGACACTGAAAAAGCGAAATTGCTAAACAAATACTTCTGCTCTGTTTTTACTAAAGAAGATCCTGGAGATGGACCAGCTGTGACTCCCAAATATAAAAATAGGACTGAAGTAGATACCACACCATTCACAGAAGATGAGGTGTTAGAACAACTTGCTAAACTGAAAGTGGACAAAGCCATGGGACCGGATGGGATACATCCCAGGATACTGAAAGAGCTCAGAGAGGTTCTTGCAGGACCGTTAAAGGATGTCTTCAACAGATCCTTGGAAACAGGAGTGGTTCCTCAGGACTGGAGAATGGCTAATGTTGTACCTCTACACAAAAGTGGTGAGAGGGAGGAAGTGTCAAATTACAGGCCCGTGAGCCTTACCTCGGTGGCAGGAAAAGTAATGGAGGCGCTCCTGAAAGAGCGAATAGTGAACTTTCTCAAAACCAACAGGTTGCAAGATCCCAGGCAACATGGTTTTACCGAAGGACGGTCTTGCCAAACAAATCTGATTGAGTTCTTTGATTGGGTGACCAAGGAACTAGATCTGGGGCATGCAATGGATGTCATCTATCTGGATTTCAGCAAAGCCTTTGATACTGTTCCTCATAGGAGGCTTGTCAATAAACTCAGTAGCTTGGGGATGGGTCCCAAGATAGTAAACTGGATTAGAAATTGGTTGACTGACAGACAACAGAGGGTGATGGTACATGGAGCTCACTCGGATGAGAGGAAGGTGATTAGCGGGGTGCCTCAGGGTTCGGTCCTGGTCCCGGCACTGTTCAATATATTTGTGAGTGATATTGCTGAAGGACTGAATGGAAAGGTCTGTCTTTTTGCAGATGACACAAAAATTTGCAACAGAGTGGACTCCCCAGAGGGAGTGGATAACATGAGGAAAGATCTACAAAAGCTGGAAGACTGGTCTAATGCTTGGCAACTACGATTTAATGTGAAAAAGTGCAGTGTCATGCACTTGGGTAGCAGAAATCCAAGGGAAAAGTACACAATAGGGGGTGAGAGGTTGGTATGCACGGTTCAGGAGAAAGACCTTGGTGTGATTATCTCTGATGATCTCAAGGTGGCAAAACAGTGCGACAAGGCGGTGGCAAAAGCCAGGAGGATGTTGGGCTGCATTCAAAGAGGGATTACCAGCAGAAAGGAAGAGGTACTTATGCCACTGTACAAGTCACTGGTGAGGCCTCACTTGGAATACTGTGTTCAGTTTTGGAGGCCATATCTTGCAAAAGATGTAAAAAGACTGGAAACTGTTCAGAGAAAGGCGACCAAAATGATTTGGAGCCTGCGTCAGAAGCCTTATGAGGAGAGACTTGAAGACCTAAATATGTACACTTTGGAGGAGAGGAGGGACAGGGGAGATATGATTCAGACCTTTAAATACTTAAAGAGAAATGATGAACAAACAAACCTCTTCCAAAGACGGGGAAGCTGTAAAACTAGAGGGCATAACATGAAGCTGCAAGGTGGTAAATTGAAAGGCAATGTCAGGAAATATTTCTTCACTGAAAGGGTGGTGGATGCTTGGAATGCCCTCCCGATGGAAGTGGTGAGGGCAAACACGGTGATGGAATTCAAAACGGCATGGGACAAACACAGTGGATCCCTTTACAGCAACAGGATAAAAGCAAAATAAACAGTACCATCTAACTTCTGAACTATCTAGCATCTGAACAAATAAGGGTGTCCTACATGGAGTGGTGGGTTCACCCCTAAACAGAAACAAAAACATGGGGAGGGGTGGCCTGCAGACTAGATGGACCATGCTGGTCTTTATCTGCCGTCACTTACTATGTTACTATGTTACTATGATACTGAAAGAGCTCAGAGAGGTTTTTGCAGGGCCGTTAAAGGATGTTTTCAACAGATCCTTGGAAACAGAATGCTGGGCTTGATGGACCTTGGTCTGACCCAGTATGGCATATCTTATGTTCTTATGTTCCTCAGGACTGGAGAAGGGCTGATGTGGTACCTCTTCACAAAAGTGGTGACAGGGAAGAAGTGACAAACTACATGCCGGTGAGCCTTACCTCAGTTCAGGAAAAGTAATGGAGGTGCTCCTGAAAGAGCGAATAGTGGACTTTCTCAAAACCAACAGGTTGCATGATCCGAGGCAACATGGTTTTACCAAAGGACAATCTTGCCGAACAAATCTGAGTTCTTTGACTGGGTGACCAGAGAACTAGATAAGGGGCAAGCAATAGATGTCATCTACCTGGATTTCAGCAAGCCTTTGATATTGTTCCTCATAGGAAGCTTATCAATAAACTCAATTGTTTGGGGATGGGTCCCAAGGTGGTGAACTGGATCAGAAATTGGTTGACAGACAGATGGCAGAAGGTGATGGTAAATGGAGCTCACTCAGATGAAAGGAGGGTGATTAGCAGGGTACCCCAGGTTTCAGTCCTGGGCCCGGCACTGTTCAATGTATTTGTGAGTGATATTGCTGAAGGACTGAATGGAAAAGTCTGTCTTTTTGCAGATGACACAAAAATTTGCAACAGAGTGGACTCCCCTGAGGGAGTGGAGAACATGAGGAAAGATCTACAAAAGCTGGAAGAATGGTCTAAGGCTTGGCAGTTAAGATTTAATGTGAAGAAGTGCAGTGTCATGCACTTGAGAAACAGAAATCCAAGGGAAATGTACGCGATAGGGGGCGAGAGGTAGGTGTGCACGGACCAGGAGAAGGACCTTGGTGTGATTATTTCTGAGGATCTCAAGGTGGCAAAACAGGGCGACAAGGCAGTGGCAAAAGCCAGGAGGATGTTGGGTTGCATTCAAAGAGGAATTACCAGCAAAAAAGAAGAGGTACTAATGCCTCTGTATAAGTCACCGGTGAGGCCTCACTTGGAATACTGTGTTCAGTTTTGGAGACCATATCTTGCAAAGGATGTAAAAAGACTGGAAACTGTTCAGAGGAAGCGACCTAAATAATTTGGAGCCTGCGCCAGGACATATGAAAAGAGACTCAATGACCTAAATATGTACACTCTGGAGGAGAGGAGGGACAGGGGAGATATGATTCAGACCTTTAAATACTTAAAGAGTATTAATAAACAAACCTCTTCCAAAGACGGGGAAGCTCTAAAACTGGAGGGCATAGCATGAAGCTACAAGGGGGTAAATTGAAAGGCAATAAACATATTGAAAGTGTGGTGGATTCTTGGAATGTCCTTCTGATGGAAGTGATGGGGGCAAATACAGTGACAGAATTCAAAATGGCATGGAACAGACACAGTGGCCCCTTTATAGCAACAGGATAAAATCAAAATAAACTTAACTATCTAATTTCTCAACAAACAAGGGTGCCCTACACGGAGCTGTGGGTTCACCCCTAAACAAAGACATGGGGAGGGGTGACCTGCACAGAGCTGCAGGTGCACCTACTCCTGTCATATTGCTGGGCAGACTAGATGGACCATACTGGTCTTTATCTGCCGTCATTTACTATGTTACTATGTAAAAGAGTTGCGGTAGGCCTCCTCCGGTGCACCTTTTATCCTTAGGCTGTTTCGGTGCGTTCTATTTTCAAGGTCTAATTTTAAAGAAACCGCTTCCTTCGCCGCTTCAAAGTCCTGCACCCTGCAGTTGACATTTTCCACTGTGTTCTCTGTCTTCTCAATGTGCCCTTTGCTTCATTCACTCTATGCCCCACATCATTTAAATCTGACTGGAGCTCTGCAAGGATTTCTTCTATATCGCTCTTTAGTCCTGCTACTTCGGTGGGTAACTTCATGAACCATGATCTGGGCTCCTCCTTAGAAATTGGCAAAAGAGCTCCTGCTTCGTTTTGCACCTCCTTTGCACTCTGCTCACTTGCTGCTTCCCGCTTGGGTGGCTTCTCCTCCGCCATCTTGTCTTTCTCTTTTTGCTCCCCTCGCACGCTTGCAAAAGCATAGTCGTGATCTGCTGTTTTCTTGCGTGTGCTGGCCATTGCTCACCTCAGTGGTGTTTCAGGCGCCTCTACCACCCAATGGAGATGATTTATCCTCTCAAGGGAACTCTTTTTGCATCTTAATACTGCTATGTCAGCGGAGCCAGTCATCTAGCCGTTCATGACATCACTTCCTCGACTGTCCGTATGTTCCTCAGAGTGTGCACCATTCACCTGTACTCTTTACCACCTCCCACTCGACCAATTTCTAGCCCAGTCATTAACTTTAGGGTCCATCCCTAAGGTGCACAGTTTGCAGCACAACGAAGTTAACTCACTTACTGCTGGCTTATGGAGTAAATTAATTGGCTTTTCACTCTTGCAACACAGCTTATGAGAATTCATTCCAGCAACTGCAGGTATTTATTTTGATACTTTAGCCTGTTTCAGATTTTTACTCCAATATGCAAATAAAACATCATAATATGGGAAGTTCAATGAGTGGAGGAGTAACCTAGTGGTTCGAGCACTGGGTTCATAAACAAGAGTCTAAGGTTCAGTTCCCACTAGCATTCCTTAGACAAGTCACTTAACCCTCCATTGCCTTGAAAGAAAGGCCTGGCAATCTACTTCTGGTCACACTGCCAATAAAACCCACAAACTGCTGTGTCAGCATTGATTCAGAGGCACACATTGCAATATGGTAACTTCATTGGGGATGGAACCCTCACATTTGTGTCTTTTTAAGTAACATACTGGGATGATTCCCCAGGGACCAGGAGGGCTCACAAATAGATGAGGTGGGGTGGGACAGTCGCCCATATGAGCCTTGAACTCAGCACCCAGGAGTCCACAAGCCAGGCCTTTATCACAACCACTACTCTGCTCTTTAGCTAAAGTTGGCTGAGGTTATTAAAAGAACTTTTGCAGTTGGCATTGCTGTCAACTGCATAAATGTGTTTTGCTTTGTTTTTTTTTTTAAATCTGGGCCACTTGAATGGACAACTTTGGTCTTTAGGTTGCCAAATGACCAAAGGGCATAATTAGAACAATATCAAGGCAGGAGGTAGGTTATCAATATGTTCATCCTCTAGATGGATAACTTATCCATGTAAGGGGCACCACCAAAATAACAAGTATAAAGTTATACTTTCTACATGGATTTTCCATGACTGCCCTTAAACAGTTAATGCTACTTATCCTTATAATGATTTTACGTGGATAAAATTTCCATGTAACTTTATGCTATCAGTCCACCACTTAAAACAGCTTGTTATATCTAAATAATGGGACTAATATTCAGCTGACACAGTGATTGTAGTAAATTAAGTTTGGATGCACCCTTTATTTTATTCCATCTGTACACATAAGCAGCAGTGATGAATATATGTGCAAATGGGTCACTGCGCTGGCACTCTGGATAATTTCATAACTCACCCTCACTTTGTCTTCCCTCCAACTCTTTCCTCTTCAGATAGTATCAGGCTGTTCTGATGGATATTCGGCTCAGTACTATCTAAGACTAATAAAATAAAATATTTTTTCACTCAACGTGTAATCAAACTCTGGAATTTGTTACCTGAGGATGTAGTAAAGGCTGTTAGCGTAGCTGGGTTTAAAAAAGGTTTGGACAAGTTCCTGGAGGAAAGGTCCATAAACCATTATTAAGAAGGGACCCAGGATATCAATGCTTGACCCAGTACAAGCATTGCGGAACCTGTGTCTTTTGGGGAAACTGCTAGGTACGTATAACCTAGATTGGCCACTGTTGGAAACAGGATACTGGGCTTGATGGACCTTGGTCTGACCCAGTATGGCATATCTTATGTTCTTAAGGCTGCAAATACATAGATAGGGACTTTATACATTGACTGGACACCAGTTAATGTGTAACTCCTTTTGAATATCGGCCCACTGTTTCTAGTATCTGAGTACAAGACATAAACAACTCTGCAATTGTTGTGGAGGTGTCTCCTTTATGGAACTTGGAAAATGTTAGACTTAGATGTATTGTTTGATTGCACAAAAGCTCTGTGATGGGACTGAAAGCATAGTTACTCACATGTAACAGATGATCTCCGGGAGCAACAATAATCAGTCTTCACATATGGGTGAACATCACCAATGGAGCCCATATAGGAACGCTCCCCAGCGTCCAATAGGAAAGCCTTTGGGAGAACTCCACTGCGCCTGTGTGCCTGCCTTCTCGCCTTCCCAACTCCTTTCCTCGGCTGAGTTTGTAGCTGAGAGGAAGAGCAAAATAAAAGAACCCTGCAACTCCTAGGAGAGGAGGGTGGGTTGTGAAGACTGATTCTTGCTGTTCCTGGAGATCAGCTGTTACAGGTGAGTAACTATGCTATCTCCAGGAACAAGCAGGAATTCAGTCTTCACATATGGGACTCACTAGCTCACAGGTACCAGACTGGTATAGTGGGAGAGAGCAGTGTGATCCCTGAGGTAAAAAATTGATAGCCAGAGAGCCTGGACATGTGTCATTGGACTCGATTCCAGGAGGTGATACTCTCCAAATGATAGTCTGGTATCTTGTAGAAGTCCGAATGGAGGATAGGAGTTGAATTTAAGTCCCAAAGAGGTGCTGAAGTACAGCTTGGCCAAAGACAGTGTACCGAAGGGAGTCTCTGTCCAGACAGTAGTGTGCAGCAAAAATATGAATGGAGGACCAGGTAGCTGCCCAACAGATAATGGATACTGAATGAGATTGGCTACGGAGGTAGCCATAGTCCGCACATTATGAGCAGTGACATGACCCTCCAAAGAGAGTCCTGCTTGTGCATAAGCAAAAGAAATGCAATCTGCTATCCATCTGCATAGAGTAAGTTTCGTCACCAGTAGAACTAGGTGACTAGGATCAAAGGAGATGAACAATTGAGAAGATCTTCTGTGAACCTTAATTCTATGCAAGTAGTGAGCCAATGCGCGCTTGCAGTCTAAGGATTGTAGCGCTGTTTCAGCCTGAGACGCATGTGGTCTAGGGAAGAAATTTGGGAGGATTATCGACTGTTTTAGATGGAAGGAGGAGACTACCTCAGAAGGAAATGCAGATGGGTATGCAGAACTATCTTGTCATGGTGGAACCGGGTATAGAGCAGATCGGCCACCAGAGGCTGCAGTTTCCTGATGAGGAGAGCTAAAGTGAGGGCAATGAGGAAGATGACATTCCAAGATAGAAGCTTCAGTGAAGTAGTGGCTAATGACTCAAAAGGAGGCTTTAGAAGTTGAGCGAGAACCACATTGAGATCCCAGGCCACTGGAGGTGGCTTAATGGGTAGCTTGGACAGCATGTTACTAAGGGTATGAGGAGATAGGCTGTCTGTCCAGTGATTTGTGAGAGGCTGAAATGGCACAAAGGTGAACTCCCACTGAGTTAGTTTTAAGACCTGTTAAGGATAAGTGGAGGAGATATTATAGAAGGGACTCCACAGGGCAAGAAAAGGGGTCAATATCCTTTGGAGAGCACCAGAGGGCAAACCTACACCACTTGAAGGCATAAGATTGCCTGGTGGAATCTTTACGTGATGCAATGAGGACATCTTTGACCGCCTGTTGCAAATTGAGGTCAGCGAGCACTTGCCTTTCAGCAGCCATGCTGTCAGGCATAGGGAATGAAGATTGGAATGGAGGAGCATCCCGTGGTCATAAGAGAGGAGTTTGGTTGCACATCCCAGGCTGAGAGGTTGAGTCTGCAAGGCAAAGAAGCAGAGGAAACCACAGTTGACGGGGCCAAAAGGGGGCTATGAGAATCATCAAGCCCTTATCAGCCTGTAGCTTGAAAAGCGTTTTGGGTATCAAGGGGATGGGTGGGAATGTGTAGAGCAATCCCTGTTCCCAGTGTAGAAGAAAGGCATCTGGGGCCTGTTGGTGCAGCAACTGAACCCTGGAACAGAAGAGTGGATGTTTTGTGTTTTACGGAGTGGCAAAAATATCTATGAGTGGGGTTCCTCATGTCTGGAAGATCCAAGCAGCCATTCCTGATGCAAGGTCCATTCGTGTGGACAAAGGATATGGCTTAGCCTGTCCACTATGGCACTAAGTTCACCCGGGATGTACACTACTTTGAGGTGAATGCAGTGAGATATGGCAAAGGACCACAGGTGAATCACTCCCTCGCAGAGGGGACGGTACCTTATTCCCCCCTGTTTGTTCACGTAGAACATGGCAACTTGGTTGTCCATCCTGACTGGAACAGGTTGCCCCGAAGGTTGGGGCTGAAAAACCTGAAGAGCATTTGTCAGTGCCCGTAGTTCTAGCAGGTTGATCTGCAGGGCAGATTCCTATTGTGTCCACAGTCCCTGTGTGCTTAGGTCATTCAGATGTGCTCCCCAACCCAACTTGGAAGCATTCATCGTCAGGGTACATCGAGGTGGAGGCATCTGAAAAGGAAACCCAACAAGTAGGTTTGGTGGGAAACACCACCACTGAAGGGACTTGATCAGTTGAGGAGTGATGTGGATCTTGTCTCTGAGACGCCCCCTTCGCTTGTGTCAATTGAGAAGACAGAGTCAATTGCGCTTGTCGCATGTGTAAGTGAGCATAGGGGATGAAATGGACCATGGAGGCCATGTGTCCTAAGAGTCGTAGCATCTCTTGAGCTGTTACTCGGCTTTGCTTTTGCACCCTCTTTGCCAGCTCGATGAGGCGGGCACAACAAACCTGTGGGAAGAAAGCTTGGTCTATTGAGTATCTGATGAACTCCAGTCATTGGGTTGAAGCGAGGTGAGACTTTGAAAAGTTTATGACAAAGCCCAGGTGTTGGAGCACCGTGATGGTGCGATGGAGAGAGCCTTGTCTCTGGAGGGGATTCTCCCTTGATCAGTCAATCGTCTAAGTAAGGAAAGACAAATAGCCCCAAGGTGCGTAGCTAGGCAGCAACTACTGCCTTGCATTTTGTAAAGATCCTTGGGGCAGAGGCTAGATCGAAGGGGAGAACCCAGTATTGATAATGGTTTCCTTGAAACATGAAGTGCAGATACTGTCTCTGTGAGGGATGGATCAGTAAATGCATGTACGCGTTGTTTAGGTCTAGAGAACATAGCCAATTGTGTCTCTGGAGGTATGGTAGAAGAGTTCCTAGGGAAATCATTTTGAATTTTTCTAAGACCATGAACTTGTTTAGGTCTCAGATCCAAGATGGGCCTGAATCCTCCTGTTTTCTTTGGAATGAGAAAATATGGAGAGTAGAAGCCCTCCTTTCTTAAGGAGGAGGAACTCTTTCTAAGGCACCCTGGGACAAATGGGTGGTCATCTTTTCTTTTAAGAGAATGTTTTGATGGGATTGTATGGGATAATCTCCTGTGAAGGTGGTGGGGGTAAGGTTTTGAAGTGAAGCTGATAACCCCTTTGAACAATCTGGAATGTCCACTACTCTGATGTTATGAGGTGCCACCTGTGGGCATAGTGACAAAGTCTGTCTGCTATGTGGAGGGGCTGGGGGCCCTCCAGGGCAATGCTCTCTAGGAAGGAGTCAAAAAACAGGTGCAGGTTGTGCCTGTAAAGCTGATTGGGGCTTAGGAGTCTTGGGCTTCTTGGGTTTGCGATGCCCTCCTTTCTCTGTTGAGTCTGCTGTGGGTGATAGGCAGCAGAAGGCAGGTAATGAATATAGTATCTCTTCTTCTAAGAATAGAAAGATTTCTTGGGAAGGGTCTTCCTTTTTTATGGGTTAACTGTTTTCCTGGAAGGACATTTTAGAGTGAGATCATCTGTTACAATCTCACCTGCTTTTTGCCTATGATCTTTGCCAAAAAGGTTTTCTGAATTACATGGGATATTGGCCCAGTTTAACCTGGACCCATTGCTCAAGGTTTGATGCCTGCAACCAGGCCATCCTGTGAGCTCAAGTGCGGACTGCAGAAGCTTTGCTGGTGGATTCAAAGGCATTGAAAGACGCCCTGGTAAGAAACTTATCAGTATTTTGGCCATGTTTGATGAGTGTCTGGAAGGCACTCCTTTTATCCTCAGGAAGCATAGGGGAAAAGTCTCCAAATCCCTGGTGACATCCTTCAGAAACATGCCCATGTACAGCATGTAAGAGTTAATTCTGGAGACCAACATGCAACTTTGGAAGCATTGATGCCTAAAGGCATTGAGTGTCCTCGAGTCTCTGCCAGATGGTGTGGAGGAATGGTTCTTTGAGTACTTTATTCAGCACATTGCCGATGCCACCACTATTGAATGGTGGGGGAGCTGAGGCTTTTGGAAGCCTGGACATTCTGGTACTCAGTACATGGTATTGAGTCTCTTGTTAATAGGGGGAACCATGAATGAAGCCTCCCACATGTGCAGCATAAGATCCTGTAGGATACGATGCACTGGTAGTGTAGCCACTTCTTTGGCCATGGGAGGGTATTGGAGTATCTCCAATTCCTCTGCCCTCTGTTCCTTCTCTGAGGCTATTGTAATGGAGAGTCCCACTACCATGTCACGGTGGGGGGGGGGGGGGAACAGTGGCGAAGGGTCCGGGGATATCTGGAAGTTCTCAGGAATCGAGTGATCCTCCATCAGAATCTGAAGAAGTTGAGTCAGAGTGCGGTAAGAAATAGAAGTACTGGCAGTCCTAGGTTTGACCTCAATGCTTCATGGACGAGTAACCTACCAGGCTTTGAGCCACTATCCCAAAACATGGAATTGATAGCTCTCTGGAGATCGATGCCCCGGGAGCATCCCGGAGCTTCACCTATGCTTTGGGGGACAGATCCTCCTGCCGGGGTTGTTTGGCTGGCTGGTCTGCATCGGAAGTAACTCTAGGGGAGTCGCAGTGCATGTGCTGGGACTTCTCTGTGGCCTCGGTATCAGTCTTTGATGCCAAGGCTGAAGGTTTGGCATCAAACCTTACTCTTATGTTTGGACTTTGAAAAAGTCTGAGAGCCATGAGAAGAAGTCGATGCCCTCGATGAGGTAGAAGCCATGGAGACAGAGTCTGAGGCGAATGACGACTCATACTGTCTGGCTTGGTTCTTGAGGCTGCTTTTTGTCATTTGTTGGCACAAAGGACAAGAATTGGGCTGATGATCAGGACTCAAACATTTTAGGCACCAGTCATGTTTATCAGTGATCATGATGGTACCAACACACTTGGTACACTTTTTAAAACCACTGACTGGTTTTTCCACGCTTTTAAAAATGTCTTCAAGGTTGAAGAGAAGGCGATGAAGGCCTAGAGGCCTAGCCTAGTGGTAAAACCCAGATGAAAATGAAAAGTAAGGACAATTTTAAAAGAAACAGAAAATGAAAGATTTATCGGGACCGGTATTGGATTCGACAGAACCGGCATCGACGGGAAGGCAGATGTTCCAGAAAAAAGAGAAATTTTTTGGCAGTGACAGGATGAAGTGTCCTGCTGGCTCCATGTAAAATGAAGAACTGAGGAGAAGAGTTGGGAAGGTGGGAAGGCAGGCATGCAGGTGCAATGGCGTGCTCCCAAAGGCTTTCCTATTGGACACTGGAGAACATTCCCACATGGGCTCCATTGATGACATTCACCCATATGTGAAGACTGATTCCTGCATGTTCCTGGAGATATGCTACTACTTCTACTAATCATTTGTGTAGCACTACCAGGCGTACGCAGCGCTGTGCATATAGATGTAAGATACAGCCCCTGCTCATCAGAGCTTTACAATCTAAACAAGACAAAAAGCATAGTGAAACTGGGGACTAGAGTACGGTAAGATACACGTAAGTAGTGGACAAGAGAGTGAGGAGCATCAGGATCCTGAAGCGGCTTCAGAGAGGGGGGTTTGAATAGGGCTAGCGAAGGGGCCTGTAGGCAATGTTCCCTCTAATTTTCTGTAGGCTGTGTGCGCATAAAATATCAGCTGTGTGCAGCTTTTGAAGGAAGGTTAAATTTTTGTGCGCCACATAATGACACTCGGAGTTATATACTTTAAAATTTGACTACACGTCAGAATACAGTATGTACACCACATTGATTTTAATCAAATTAAATGAAAATAGGTGATTACTAAATGAAGCGGGAAATTTCTAGTAATTACAATCATAACTTTTAAATTTTAAGATGTCTGTGTTTTCTAACCGAATCAGAGCCGTAATTTTTGTGCGCTCTGTTGTAAAGTATGTGCGCTCGCTTGGTGAGGTGTGTGCGCGCGCACACGCGCACAGCTTAGAGGGAACAGTGCCTGTAGGGCTGCTATTGCGCGTGATGGGATTCTATGCTCTGCTGATGCCATTGTCGTACCTGTTTTGTGGTGGGACTATGGGGGTCTTTTACTAAAGGGTGTTAACTGACAGCTCTGAATGCGCACCGGGACATGTGCTGTCAGTTAGCTCAGGGCCATGACAGCGCGGGATGATTCCCACGCAGTCTAACTCATCGTCACAAGTGGGTGGGGTAGGGGTGGGATGTGGGCGTGGCGTGTTCCGTGCAGTTGGCACTGGGTTCACATGGGAGTTACGTGCACCCGCACTAAGGAGGTATGCGCTAGGGGGCAGGACGCCACATTAACCGCTGGGGAAATGCTTTTCATGCCCCTGACCTTTAATGTAGTGGTGTTGCACCTAAAGCGTCATAGGTTCTGCGCTTTTGGTGTGTTAGGTGTAACACCATAACACCCTTTAGTGAAAGGGCCCCATGAGTGGTTGTAATGTTTGTATGTGAAGTCTGTTCTGTGGTGGGATTGTGTATCTGTGTGTGAGGGAAGCTGTCAGCCTACTGTAGCTGTACTAATTGGATTCAGTCTCTAGTGGTTTAAAGTACCGCCTCCTTCTATTGCTGTGAAAAAGATCCATGCTCGACCTGGTCCCTTGTTTTTGCCCTCCTGTGCCTGGTTTATTTCCAGCCTTTCCTGCAGAAAATAAAAAATTCTTCTTTATCTTTCTGGTAATTTAACTTTGACTTTTGCGTTTCTGGAGAATGGGAACGCTGGGAAAGGAGAGCAGTGCTAGCCTTCTACTCGGGAGGGGGTTTCAGGGCCACTCTTGGAATGCCTTTGAGAAGGGTTTCCTGATTCCTAAATGAAGCATCTGCGCCTGTCAGTAGACTCCCTCTGGTGTCTGTTGCTGGACTGGACCTGGCAGATTTTGCATATGGTGTTAGACGCAGGAGAATTCATTTAAAGTTCCAAGAAAAATATACACACAAATCCAAAATTAAAGCTTGCAATTAATATTCTTGCCCACAGATATGCTTGTGTAAGAGAGAGCGTGGGTAGGGCAGGATTAACCCTTTGCCAGGCCCTAGAAAAACAAGCACATTGAGTTCTCATTGTACTATGAAGTCCTGAAACAAGGCTCCAGGCGGTTTGACTGCAAAGCATTATGCAGCAGGTAAGAAGCCCTGCTCACCGATTCCTGCTGCCAACTAGAGGGCAATGTACCAGGAGGTGGCGTGAACCGACAGACCTGTGCAGGTGGCATTGGCAAGGGTCCCTCACCCCACTCTTCTTTCTTTCAAAAGCTGACTTAGGGACAAAATCTCTCCATCAGCACCCCGGCTCTCCTCCTGCTCTCCCGGCGGGGATCGAGCGAGCCGGGGCACCGGAACTCCTCCTCCAGCTGCAACTGCCCAATCGGGGCAGCTGCGGGCCGATTCAAAAAGCAGCACCGTCCGGCGCGTGGCCCTCTCTCCATCAGCACCCCGGCTCTCCTCCTGCTCTCCCGGCGTGGATCGAGCGAGCCGGGGCACCGGAACTCCTCCTCCAGCTGCAACTGCCCAATCGGGGCAGCCCCGGGCCAATTCAAAAAGCAGTGCCGTCCGGCGCGCCCGTGCCTTGCGGGCCCGCGCCTGAGGGCCCTTTGGCATGGCCCTTAGGCGATGGCCCCTTCCACGTGGCCTGCACTCAACAACGGCTCATACTACAGACCTATGGACTCTCCATAGACGCCCCACAAATGCGGCATCTCGCAAGTATTCTGAACGTTTTCTACTGTAACCAGTACTTTGTCTAATCTCTCCCTTCTGTCGCCAGTTACCTGCCTTAAACCTTACCATTGCACCTTTGCATTATATTGTCTTTATTCTGTATTGTATTGTAACCTCCTTTATTTAGTATTATATTGTATATCCCTACTGCTATTGCCTATAGTGCAATCATCCAAATGCCAAATACATTGTATCTAATTTTTTGCTGATTCATTACATGTAGCGAATGAGTCAACTAAGCTCATTACATTGTAGATGATTATTATCCCTTAAGGCCCCGGTCTACACATCCAAGTGCTAGCATACTACTGTCTATATATTCATTTATTCACACACTACTTGCCTTAAAAGAGTAGTGTTTTACCCAACACTACCCATCACCTCACCACACCATGTGGACACCCATAATGACTCACTACCACCTCACACTTTCCATATGCTGCTTATTATTAATTCTAACGCATAGCACCCTAGCCCTCATCCCCAGTCACAACACCATCCCAGTGCTACCAGGCTCATGGAGAGAATGGTCAAGCCACCCTCATCTACAGTCTTACACCGCAGGACACCATCCAAGTCCACACCTAATCTATGTTGCCATCTGGCAAAGAAAGTTGCCCCGAGAGGTATGCTGCACCCGCTCCCGCAACCTGTACTGTGCCCTCATTAATGCACGTTCGATTAGGAATAAATGGCCTGCAGTAGCGGATCTAATCTCTACCCATGACCTAGACATCCTCCTTATCACCGAGACGTGGCTGTCCACGTCTGACGCAATCATCCTACACAAATTTGTCCCTACAAACTTCGCCATCCACCCCTGCTACAGATCTGAAAGAAGAGGCGGAGGAGTACTCATTCTAACAAAGCAGGAACTACAATACCAGATCACATCAACTAGCAGTACCCTAAACCTAGACTCCATCACCATTTCGAACAAGTACAGCAACATCAGTCTGATCTACAGTGCCCCATCACCAGCCCCGGATGATCTATCCACCATCATCGATTCTGCTGGAAACCCCCAGAACCCTCGCGCCCAAAACTGGGTGATGGGAGACTTTAACCTCCCCTCGCTTCAGGACAACCTCGCCGACGCCTTCACAGAAGTGCTTACTGAGTTAGGCTATATCCAAATAGTAAACTCCCCCACACATGTAAAAGGTAACAAACTTGACCTAATATTCGCCCCTAGAGATATAATCGACGCCACTCTCAAGAAAAACCTCACTGTCAGCCCTGTACCATGGTCCGACCACAGCCTGATATTATTTCAGATACCATCACAACAATTACAAAATGTTAACCAGGCCACAAATGAACCCACTGTTTCTTTTTCAAAGTGGTTTCGGCAATTCAATATGGAGGACACCATGGTTAAAATTCAGCCACTCCAAAACCCTCCACATCAATGCCTGGACGACATGATTACTTCATGGAACTCTTGCCTTGATGCGGAAGCCAACACAGCCATCACTAAGAAAGTGGCAAGAAAAAGGAAAAATGCGCCGTGGTTCTCTCCTGAACTCTGAACATCACTACTTAAGCTAAGGAGGCTCGAAAGATCATGGCGGCGATCCCGATCAACCGAGAAACTAGTAATATACAACGAACACCTAAAAAGACACCGAGCAGACGTAACAGCCAGAATGAAACAATTCCATGCAGAGTTACTACAACGCTCATTAAACAAACCTCACGAGCTCTTCAGCCTAGTCAAGACCTTAGCAAAAGAGCCCTCTTCCACACAAACAAACCTCCCTGACCCCCAGGAATATGCGGACTTCCTTCATACCAAGGCAAACCAATTAAACACAATGACCACACACAACGCTCCCCTAACAACCCCACCATGTACAGCAACTACTGTCACCAAACACTCCATCACTGAGTTCTCTGCACCATCTGCAAGATACATACAAGACATCATCTCTTCCATAAACACTACCACAGCACCGAACGACCCATGTCCGGCATCTTGGATAAAATCACTGCGGACCGAACTCAGCCCTTTCCTCTCAAAACTCATTAGTCTATCCTTCTCAACAGGGACATTCCCCAAAAGCCTAAAACAGACAGCTATAAGACCATTACTAAAGAATAGCAAATTAGACCCAGCACGGATGGACTCTTACAGGCCCATATCAAGTATCCCGCTTCTGGCGAAAATCATTGAGAAGGTTGTTCAACAGCAACTCAACCATCATATCGAAACAAGTGCTCCCCTCGACCCTTGCCAACATGGATTTCGAGAATCGCATGGTGTCGAAACCCTCCTGACCACATTATTCAACACACTCACCATTGGATTGGACAACATCAAACAAGGGTTCTCTCTGATCTTTCTGGACATTGCAGCAACCTTTGACATGGTATGTCATGAAATACTCCTCTCCCGGCTCAGTGAGAAGGGCATTCAGGGAAACGCTCTAACTTGGTGTGCATCATATCTGACAGATCGTTGGCAACAGGTACGCGCCAGTCCCTCCACCTCCGCACCTTTCCTCCAAGAAAAAGGAGTTCCACAAGGATCATCACTGTCTGCCTTACTATTCAACATTTACATGCAGCCCATATGCAATCTCGTCAAATCCTTCAACATTAACTGCCTGATTTACGCCGATGATGTTCTCCTCTTTATGCCTTTCCTATTAGACAAACCAGATCTCACGCCCCTCTCTGCCTGTTTCGATGCGGTCTCAGATTGGTTACATGCACAGAAGCTAAGAATTAAACTTTAAAAAGACAGAAGTCCTTTTCATCACTAGAAATTCATCATTCATTCCACCTAGCTCCCTGAAGGTCAGGGACGTGGAACTCATAAGCAAACCATCAATTCGGTATCTTGGAGTCATCCTTGACCAAAAACTCAACATGAAGGCCCAGATAAGCAATATGGTAAAAGCAGTATATAACAAAATCAGAACTCTTCCCCACCTGAGACAGCTACTGGAACCCGAAGATTTTCGGACAGTATACCAAGCCCTAGTGATTCCGCATTTTGATTATGTGAACGCCATATTACACGGCCTACCAAAAGCCACAATAAACCCACTGCAACTTGCCATGAATGCAGCCGCCAGAATTCTTCATGGTGCATCAAGGAGGGAACATATAACACCAATACTAAAGAACCTGCACTGGCTTCCAATCCAAAGCAGGATCACGTTTAAGGTGATGTCTTTGACATTCAAAGCCGTAAATAATTGCTCCTCTACATCAGTCATCGACCTCATCCAAATGACACCCTCCAACAGAGCAAGAAGATCAGCCGCTATAAATACTTTGACCCTACCAAGTCAGCTCACAAAATGCTCACAAGCAGCCAGGTCCAGAGCGTTTTCGCTTTATGCACCTACCTGTTGGAATGCACTACCCCCAGCTATCAGGGCTATCAAGGACATCTCACAATTTAGGAAGGCACTCAAACATCATCTCTTCCTACAATACTACACTGATCAGGATCACGATCCACTGCAAACCACTCCCAGTGCCTTATATAGGCAACCCGCGAATAACAACCGCACAAGATCGAAACCTAGTCCGCCAAACTCAGATCCCCCAGACCCGGATCCCCCTGACAAATAGCATCTCCTTCACCCTAATGTCAGCTAACACGCAGTCGAAACAATAGCTACACACCTTAGAAATTCATGAACATATGTTGTACTACCTGTATATAACTGTATATAGTTACCCTGTTCTGTTCTAACTGTATCTAGTTACCCTATTTAACTATATTTAGTTACATTGTTATAGCTGTACTTTATAACTGTTATATTGTAAGTCCAGTACAGACATTCTGCACTGAACAGTTTCGTTCTATGTAAATCAAGGTTACTTACCTGTAACGGGAGTTCTCCGTGGACAGCAGGATAAGTCATCCACACCAGGTGACGTCATCAGACGGCGCCGAAGACGGAAGTAATCTCGCTCTCTAGCCCAGGATTTCCCTTTTGGGCATGTGCTAGTTAGCCCTACCCCTAGGCCCGCCCCTAGCCAGCCACTGTGTCCCGAGCTAAGCCAGATGCTAGGGGCGCAGGCCAGAGCCTGGGCAGGGTCCCTTGCAGGGGAGGCGGGAGGAAAAGTGTGGATGACTTATCCTGCTGTCCACGGAGAACTCCCGTTACAGGTAAGTAACCTCGATTTCTCCTAGGACAAGCAGGATGTTCATCCACACCAGGTGCCTCCCTAGCTGTAAATGCTGAGATGGAAGGGGCCCTGACGGGTAGGAACAGGAGTGACCACACTAGTGGGAAAAACAAGGATTTATTATCGTCGGATACCCGACTAGCCAACTTCAAGCAAATAGGTGAACAAGTGCAAATCATGGATCATGTGCAAAAAACAGGCAAGCAAACTGAACATGCGCATGTGCAAATCCTAGAACATGTGCAAAACAGGCAACGTAGTATGCTAACATGTAATTATTAACATGTGTAGACAATGCAAGCTTCTAGTGCAATCTGCAAGATAAGGTGTGTCCAGTGTCCAGTTCACAGCTTTGTCTGGGCGCTGGCGGCCGCTAGGACTGCCCGCCCAAAGGAGTCCGTCTGAGGGTCAAGGCAGTAGTGCTTTTGGAAGATCTGAATGGAGGACCAAGTGGCGGTTTTGCAGATGTCCGCTACTGGTATGGCTCGTAGGTTTGCAATTGAAGTCGCAAGCGCCCTCAGCTGATGGGCATTCGCTGGTGGAGAGGTTCTGGTACTGGCCTGGGCCAGGCAGAAGGATATGCAAGCGGAAATCCAGAGGGAAAGGGTGCGCTTAGTAACCAGGCGGCCCGGTTTGTTCTGGTCATAGGAAACGAAGAGTTGTGTGCTCTGTCGTTGCGCCGCAGTCTGGAGGAGGTAAAAACGCAAGGCCCAGACACAGTCAAGCTTGTGCAGCCATTCTTCCTCAGGAGACGTATAGGGCTCCGAGTGGAAGGTGGGGAGCTCAATTGTCTCGTTGATGTGGAAGGCGGAGGCTACCTTTGGAACAAATCTAGGATGCGTCCTGAGGGTAGCGCGATCCTCGGTGAGCTGGGTGTATGGTGGGTTGCTACCAGCGTTTGTAGCTCGCTGATCCGCCGGGCCGAGGTGATGGCCACCAGGAATAACGTCTTCCAGGAGACGAGCTTGATGTCTGCCAATTGCATGGGCTCAAAGGGCGGTAGGGTAAGTTGGTTGAGAACTGCACTGAGGTCCCAGTGAGGCACCGGCTTCCTGATGGGAGGATGAAAGTTGGCGAGGCCCTTCATGAAACAGGAGACAATGGGCAGCTGTGCGATGGAGCCTTCCCCTGTGCGATCGTGAAACGCCGCAATGGCTGCCAGATGGACCCGGATGGATTGCGTCTGCAGGCCTTTCTGGGACAGGGAGGTTAGGTACTGCAGGAGAGCTGGTACAGGACATGAAAAGGGGTCCAGTGTCTGCAAGGCGCATCAGGAGGCGAAGCGCCGCCACTTGAGGCTGTAGGATTTCCTGGTCGATGGTCGGCAGGCTGCTAGGACCACCTGTTTGACCTCGTGTGGGAGGTGGAAGGGGGACAGTGCTATCTGCTCAGCTTCCAGGCTGTTAAGGCCAGGGTCTGAAGGCTGGGGTGGAGGGTTTTCCCGTTGTCCTGGGAGAGCAGGTCCGGCACCAGGGGAAGGCAGATTGGGGGGCACACTGCTAACCGGTGGAGAAGTGGAAACCATCCTTGGCGAGGCCAATACGGCGTGATCAGGATGGCCTGTGCTCTGTCCGAGATGATTCGCTGGATTGTCCTGGATATTAGAGGGATGGGGGGAAAGGCGTATACTAGAGACCACCCCCCCCCACGATATGTCGAATGCATCCGCTGCGTGACTCAGAGTAGAGGGGCGTTTGGAGCAAAAGGTCTTGCATTTCGTGTTCTCCTCGGTGGCAAAGAGGTCGATTTTCGGTAGGTCTCATTCCTGGAAGAGGGAGTGGGCCACCTGAGGTTTGAGAGACCACTCGTGGGGAGTGAGCTGCCGGCTCAGTTTGTTGGCCAGCTCGTTCTGCAGTCCAGGGAGGTAAGAGGCCTGGAGGGAACAGTGTTGCGACGTCACAAAGGCCCAGATCTGAATGGCTTCTTTGCACAGGGGTCTTGACCCCGTCCCGCCTTGGTTCTTGATGTAGAACATGGCAACCTGATTGTCCGTTTGTAGCAGGACTGTTTTGCCCGCGATTATGCTCTGGAAGGCTTCCAGCGCACGCCTCATTGCCCTGAGCTTGAGGAGGTTTATGTGATAGTGCCGTTCCTGTGACGACCAGGCTCCCTGCATCTGGAGGTGAAGGCAGTGTGCTCCCCAGCCGATTGGTGAGGCATCGGTGGTGATGATCAACTGGTGAGTCAGTTGGGAGAGAGGTCTCCCGCATGATAGGTTCCTTTCGTAGGTCCACCACCTGAGGGATGAAATCACTGTACTGTCCATTGGGATGGTGGCCTCCAGGGACTGAGAGTGTTGGGACCAGTGTGCCCGTAGGTGCCATTGTAGACAGCGCATGTGGCGCTTCGCTAGGGGCACTGTCTGGGTGGCAGACGCCATGTGTCCCAGGAGGCGAAGGAGTAATCGTGTGGTAGGGGACTGGTCCGAGCGCACCAGATGTGCTAGATGTTTGATGGTCTTCACTCTCGGAGGTGGAAGGAAAGCCTTTAAGCGGACAGTGTCTATTAGCGCTCCTATGAACTCCCGCCGCTGTGAGGGATGGAGGTGCGACTTCGGGTAGTTGATCAGAAAACCCAGGGACATCAGCAGGGAGATGGTCCTGTGGGTAGCACATTTCGCCTTCCCCAGGGAGGGGGCAGAGATAAGCCAGTCGTCCAGATAGGGAAAAACACAGATCCCTTGTTTGCGGAGATGTGCGGCCGCCACCACCACACACTTGGTGAATACCCGAGGTGCGGGAGATAGGCCGAACGGAAGGACTTTGTACTGGAAATGTTTCCCAGCGGTCAGGAATCTTAGGTATTGCCTGTGATGTTTGTGTATGGGAACGTGCATGTAAGCGTCCAGGAGATCCAGGGATGTGAGCCACTCCTTGGGTTGAATGAGAGGCAGGATGGTTCCAATGGAGTGCATCCTGAATTTTTCCTTGGCGATGAATAAGTTGAGCTTGCGGAGATCGAGGATTGGCCGCATGCCCCCCGATTTCTTGGGGATTAGAAAGTACCTGGAGTAGAAGCCCGTGTTGATTTCTGCCTCCGGTTCGGGTTCTATGGCGTTTGGCAGCAAGGAGGGAAAGAATCTTGGTGTCCATGGAGGAGGAAGCTTGTTCGCAGCTTGGGATCGACCGTTGTATAGGTGGCGAAAGGAACTTTATTTGGTACCCATTGGCAATGATAGCAAGGACCCATTGGTCTGGAGTAATGGACTTCCAATTGGACAGGAAAATGGCCAAGCGACCCCCCGTAGGGAGGCTGGCCGCAGTCCTCCCGTCAGAAAGCCTGATTGGTCCTTCCCGATGCAGGCTGAGATGTCTTCTGCTGTCTCCTCTCGCATTGGCGGGGCTTTTGCTTGTAGGATGTGTGAGAGGAATGCGGCTGCTGTTTATAGTGGGGCTGATGCCATTTTCGGTAAGATCCGTATTGGAGCTTGGATGAAGAAAACGAATATGGCTTCTGCTGGTAAGAGTTCTTGCGGACCGGCCGTTCCAGACCTTCGTCTGCGAGGGTCTGAAGCGTCGTGCAATGGTCCTTCATCGCGTTGACGGTGTCATTGACCTTCTCCCCGAACAGGGTATCCCCCGTGCATGGGGCATCGGCAATGCGATCATGTGTGTCCTCTCGCAGGCCTGATGCCTTAAGCCAGGCGAGTCGGCGGGCAGAGATGGAGTTAGCTGCAGTGCATGCCGCCGCATCGAAGGCGTCAAAGGCTGCCTGCACCTGGTGTTTTGTGCACTCCTGTAGGTCGAGGAGAGTGGCTGAGGCGGCTGCCTGCCACTCCTGGTTGGAGGAAATGGTCGCTTTGAGCTTCTCTACCAGGGTATCCTGATAGAGGGCTTGTTGCAGCTGGTGGGCGGAAACTCTGGCGCATAGCATAGAACCCTGGAAGGTCTTTCTTACGATGTCGTCGAGGAGTCGTAGTTCCTTGCCCGGTGGAAAATTGGACTGTGTCCGCGTGGACTTAGACCGCTTCAGGGCGGATTCCACGACTATGGATTGATGAGGTAGTTGTGCCTTGTCAAAGCCTGGAGCGGGCTGGACCTGATATTTCATATCCAGCTTCCGAGATAGCGGTGTCCCTGAGGTGGGGTTCTGCCACAGGGGTGAGGAGGTTTTCTTTCAGCAGAGGGTGCACTGGAAGAAGAGCCGAAGGATGCGGGGCCTCCAGGAATTTTCTTGCGGCTTGGGTCTCCGGCCGCTGGTCAGTCGTGGGGGCGGTGCCGGGAAGACCCAGGGCGTCCGTGACTTTACGGAGGAACTTTGGGTATGTCAGGTCCTCAGGGATGCTGTGTGGGTCCGCAGGAGGCGTGGTTTGCTCTGGGTCCGCTGTTGAGGTAGAGGCTACAGACTCAGTGTTGCCCTCTTTGTTGGCATCAACTTGTCTGGTGTCCTGCGCGGGGGAGGGGAGCTCTGTAGAGACATGGTGTGAAGCTTCTGCAGCCATGTCCTTTGGGGGGTGAGTCCACTGCTCCAGCAGGCTGGAAAGGAGTGAAAAGATCTGTGCTGGAACTTCTTGAGCAGGCGGTTTGGGGACGGAGTTGGAGGCCTCCCGAGAGGGTTCAGGTTGCTTGGGGGGCATGAGTGTCTCTAGTGGCAGTGGGCATGCAACTGCGCTGTAATCCTGTAGGGGGCAGCATGAGGAGGCATACCTGCTGCTTGAAGCATTGTTAAAATCCTGTCCGCTGCTGTCTCTGCTGTCCCAGGGCTGTGTCCTTGTCGGCGATCCTTTCCTCTTCGCTGGTGCTGTTTCCGGCCTCTGTGGGGACTGCTCGAGCTGCTTGGGCTGCAGCTGCACTGATTCCGGCCCCCATATCCTCGGCGCGGACGGGAACAGCGTCTCCGCACCGAGCGGGATCGCCGGTGGTGGGCGTGTCTGCGCTGAGACCTGCTCCGCCTGTAGGTGTGCTTTTCTCGGCGCTGGCCAATGGCGCCACGGTGGGCAGGGCTATGGCCGATGATGCTGTCCAAGATGGCCACTGCCATGGGAGCCTCATGTGGGGCTGAGGTCTCCATCTCTTCGGCGTGCCGGCCGGCCAGAGGAAGGACCCCGGAGTGGGATGGGGACCCTGGAGCAGAGCGGATGCAGGAGGAAGTCCTGGCAGGCGCACCCGGAACCGCTGAGGTAGTCGGTGACATCGTGAGCAGCATAGGGAGCACAGTCTGGTGCTGCATGGATGTGGGTGCACCAGCAGAGTTCAGAGTGCTGGCAGGGACTCCGGCAGTCACAGGGACAGGCGATTCTGGAAAAAGTTCTCGGATCGCATTCCTTCTGGATTTTCTTGCTCGAGCGGACATGCGGGCACAATGAGAGCAGTCTTCAACCCCATGAGCAGTCCTGAGGCATCGTAGACATCAATCGTGGAGGTCAGTAGTGTTCATTTTCCTGGAACAGCTTGGGCATTTTTTAAAACCCGGTTTGGGCTGTTTTCCAGGCATCTTGATAGAAGATCAGAATGGAGAGAGAAAAAAATCCGTCTTGCTGGCAAGGCGGAAGAGGTAAAAAGTGGCTGGCTAGGGGCGGGCCTAGGGGTAGGGCCAACTAGCACATGCCCAGAAGGGAAATCCTTCTGGGCTAGAGAGAGAGATTACTTCCGTCTTTAGCGCCGTCGGATGATGTCATCTGGTGTGGATGACTTCATCCTGCTTGTCCTAGGAGAACATAAAAATATCGGATGTAAATTTTAAAAACTGACTTATTTCAGTCACTAAATTGAAAATAAATGTTTTTTCTAACCCCTCTGTCCACATGGGTTGAATCAGGGACAGGAGGCTGCCAAACGGGGAGCTCTAAAATTGAAGACAATCTCTAAAAATCGGGGACATCTGGTAACCTTAGCCTATGCCTTTATCCTACCCCAGGCATGGGAGGACTGCATTTGCCTCCTCCCTGCCTTCAGCTCTCAGTCCTGCAGTTTCCTTCTGGCATGCAGGGCGGGGGTGAGGTGGGTGATTTCCTGTTCTACCCTGTGCACTTGAGACCCTGAGGCAGGACCTGAAACGGTGCATTCTAGAAAGAGAGCGGTATGCAGAGTGCCCATAAAATGGGGATGAAGCTGAATTCTATATATTATACAGGAGAAGAAACATTTTACAGAGTTCAAGACCTTCAGTGATCTCTATTCAACACCTCACTATTTCTATTACTAAAATAGATGCAGAAAAAAAATAATTCAAATCAGTTCAAATGAAATCAGAAGGCTTCTCAGACATCTCAATAGCTCTGTAAATATTCCCTTTCAGCACTCTCCCTCCCTTGATGAGAACTGTTCCTGGGGAGGTAAAGCAGTTCTCTAGCATGCCTGAACAAGAAAAATAAAAAAAAACATTTTTCTTTCATCTCCGACTATACTGCCCTTCCAGTAGGGTTCTGGACTGGTCTGTCAGGACTCAAGGAAAGGAAATGGACAACTAAAATTCTCTTTACTAATCATCCTGCCTGACCAGGGCAAGTCTAGACAAGTGGAATGTACCCATGGTCCTTCGAGTCGGGCTGGAAGGACAAGGCTATACTCAGGACACTTGCCCGAAGTTACATCCTCCTGGTTGGACATCCAGTCAATAAAGAAGTCCAACTGGCCATCCTTCAAATATTAACCCATGGAAGGAATTTAAGCTGCATCTAAGAGAATATCAAAGAGACTGCTAACGTAAGCAGATGCACTTGCCTTGTTCACTCTAGGTCAAGAAACTTTTGATCGCACTACTCCTTTCTATGGACCACTGAACAGAATTTTAAAAATCTGCCTGACAGCCTAAATCGATTAGTGACCTTTAAGCATCTCAATAAAACCCTGCAAAAATCCCCAAAAATGCAAAGTCTCTGATTGGGGAAGACTGTCCTTCTGAAGATCAGGAGGGAAACAGATTGACTGGCTTTTGCCTTGTAAATAAGTTTTTTCATTGTTATAATGTAAAGTTCCCATTTGTTCTATGTAAACCACCACTGATCTTTGGAAGTGGCGGTATATAAGTTCTAATTAGTAAATAAATAAATCCTTTCTCCTAAATGTAGTGTCGCCTTCTCATTTGAATCAAAGTGACATCTTTTCCTTAGAAATAACTTAATAAAGCTCCTTTCTGGCTTGCGCCAGGCCAAGCAGGTAGCCACTAGGAAGGCTGCCTTGAGTGCCAAGGTCTTGAAGGATGCCCTCCCAAGAGGGGCAGGAGACTAACTTTTCCACTTGCACAGCTGCCAGTAGAGGGAGGTGCTGTGATATTGTGTTTTTAGTTGCAATGAGCAGGCAGTAGCTCCTCCTACCAACAGCAGTATGGGCAGATGATTCCTGCACATTTTGTTGGGAGTGTTGATGGAGACCAAGGCTTTAAGAACCAAGAACCAAGAACCTAGGAGGCAGCATCACCCAAGCTGGAAGCTGCAGCCCTTTAAGACAGCAAACTATATCCAGATGAGCTGCTACTGACTTCCCCTGAACTTGCCTCCTATAATACGTCAGTGCAGCCACCTGAACCTTGCGGGAACTAAGAGCAAAACCCTTGTCCAAACATCTCTTAAAGAAGAACAGAATGGTGGAGATGAAAGCCTTGAAAGAAGAAAGTACCCTGTCCTAACATCATGCATCAAAATCGCCACATCTGATATACTGTATGCTAGAGAAGTTGACTTCTCCACATACCCAGGGCAAGATAGTGCTTGCTACCTTCAGCCTGAAAACACCAAAAGATCTAGATGTAGTCCAGCAGCCCTGGACACGGAAGCATGCATCCATCTACCCAATGCGAACCAACCCAACTTATATGGCTCCAATGGCCTCAAAGTGAGTAGCTAGCCTAGGGAGTTAGGACTGACTCTAGGCTAACCAGCACCATGTGCAAAACCAGAAATCAGCACCCTCTTTGGTGATGACAGCTTTGGCACAGAGTCACCTCTGTTAATTTTAGCTCTGAATCTGGCACAACATTCCTTCTATCTTTCTATGAAGGGTCCACTTCTTTCTCTCCCAGTCTCTGCCTAACACCATTATCCCTCCGCTCCCCTTTCCCTACTGCTCACATGATCTGCTACCCTGTGTAGCTGCAGAGTCACAGACCCCTAAGTCAGGAGTGGAGCAAACCGAACCAAGAAATGTATATGCTTTAGAGGGCAGTGTGCCCATTGCCCGCTTCCAATCCCACCTCTTCCTGCTGTTGCAATACAATCAGCATATTTGACCCGCCACTGCTGACTACCATGGGGTGTAACAGGGAGAACGATCGTTTTATTTTTACGAAATAGGGAAGGAGTGTCCCCCCCCCTTCCCCTCTCAATTTGAGACTTGAGCAGAGGTCTGCTAAGAAAGAGATGTTTGTATTTGTCAGACCTTGGCATCACATATTGCTCCGCTACGGACTGCAGTAAAATAACCGCAAGGTTGGAGAAGAAAGAATAGCAGCTAGCACATGAAACAATTTTCCAACCTTGCATTTGCAGCTTGACTTCAGTCCTCTAACTCTGCTTATTTCCTTTCTGCTGTCACATTCCTTCTCTTTTAAAGATTATTTTCTTTTCCTCTCATTTCTTTATTGCACTGTCTGTGTAGCCTGTCTCTTCACAGCTTGTATCCGCTCACTTCCTTCTAGTCCCACCCACCCCCCTCCACACTCCTATTACTTCCTTCCCTCTCCTGCCTCCCCCCCCCCCCTCCTTTTCTCACTTCTATATTTCCAGGACCATTACAAGGATATCAGCTGCCCCAGGTAGTCTAGCTCCTACTACTACTACTATGGATCATTTATATAGCGCTACAAGGCTTTTGAAGCACTTGACAGATACATATAAAGACAGTCCCTGCTCTTCAAAGCTTACAATCTAAACCAGACAGACTGTACAATAGTTAATAAGAAGGAGAGAGATAGGGAAAGATAAGGAGAGCAAGAGATCAAGATCGAAAGGCAGCCTCAAAGAGGTGAGCCTTTAGCATGGATTTGAAAAGGGGGAGAAATGAAACCTGACAAGCAGATTCACGTAGTTTGTTCCAGGCAAAAGGAGCAGCAAGGTGAAAGGATCGAAGTTTGGAATTGGCAGTGGAAGAAAAGGGCAAAGAGAGAAGTAAGCTAGAGAAAGAAAAGAGTTCACGAGGAGGGGTGTAGGGAGAGAGGAGAGAGGAAAGGTAGTGAGGAGCAGCAGAATGAATGCATTTATAAGTCAGAAGAAGAACTGTGAAATCGATACGAAAACAGAACAGGAGCCAATGAAGTGATTTGAGTATATATGAGTATATTGAGGCTGGTGAAAGATTAGCCACGCAGCAGAATTTTGATTGAATGGGAGAGAAATGGCTCAAAAGAAGACCAGCAAGGAGAAGGTTACAATAGTCGAGAGGGAGGTGACTAAAGAGTGGGCATTTATTTATTTAACAATTTTTCTATACCGCCTTATCATTTAATCAAGGCGGTTTACAATAAAACTTCAACTTTTACAGAGAACTTGCATGTAGAAACAATAACATTAAAAACTTAAAACAATCACAGAAGAGTTTCTGTGGAAAACGAAGGGGAGGGGTCAGGTGAAAGTTCTGACACTAAACTTATATACATCATAACAAGAATGGTCGGTGGAAGGGAGGTGCAGACCGTGGAATGATTAGTGTGGCTAGGGGTCTTCATTGAATTGATTGATGAATAGGAAGGTTTTGAATAACGTCAAGAAATCTTTTATGTCTGTTGTGAACCTTAGCTTTTTAGGGAGGGAGTTCCAAATGGCAGGGGCAGCAAGTGAGAAAGCTCTCATAGAGGTGGATTTATTGGTTTTTGTGAACAGGCTAGAGGTTGGTATGGTGTTTTTGGTGCTGTTCCTGTCAGGTCTTTTACTTGCTTTGGTGCCGATGAGCTGTTGTAGTATTTCTGCCGACATGTTATTTTTAATCTTGAAGGTGGTGAGAGCCAATTTATATTTTGCTCGTGAGGAGATTGGTAACCAGTGCAGATCATGCAGAATAGGAGTTATATGGTCTTATTGTGAAGCACCAAAGATGATATGGGCAGCAATATTCTGGACTAGTTGAAGGGGTCGAGTGTAATGCTTGGGTAGTCCTTGAAAGAGGAGATTACAGTAGTCTAGCACAGGTGTAATGATAGCCTGGCATACTGTGCGGAAGTGTTCTTTGTTGAGGAGAGGCTTTAGTCTTCGGATCATTGCTATTTTGTAGTAGGCGGTCTTGGATGTCTTGTTGATATGCGCTTGGAGGGTAAGTTGTTTGTCTAGTATCACTCCGAGGTACCGAACTTCGTTTCTTATTGTGATTGGTATATTTGCAATGTTGATTGTGGTAGGAGGGGTGAATGTAGTTTTCCTTGTAATGATAATCGCTTCAGATTTTTTTATGTTGATGTTCAAGTTGTTATTAGTAAGCCAGGTCGTCATTTCTTGTATGCAGATAGATATGGTGGTATAGTCTGGGGAGTCTAGATGGATTGAGGTATATGCCATAATATCATTGGCATATCTGGCATAGTGTATCTTGTATTTATTAAATATCTTGCATACTGGCTGAATGTAAATATTGAAGAGAAGGGCTGATAGTGAGGAGCCTTGGGGGACTCCTTGAGTTGTTTGGAACGGTGCTGAGGTGAGGTGGCCGGATGTTACTCTCTGTTGTCTGTCTTCGAGGTATGATTGAAACCATTTGATGGTGGTGCCTTGGAGGCCAATCTTTATTAGGCACCTCAGTAGGGTGTGATGGGAAACTGTGTCGAAGGCGGATGAGTAAGAAGCTCTTCTTTATATTGTCTGTTCCTTTGAGTAAGTTATTGAATAGATGTGTGAGAAGTGTCTCAACACTGTGATTTGGGCGGAATCTGTGCTGGTGTGGATCCAGTGGGGAATATTGGTCAATGTTGTCTTGAAGCTGTCTCTGTACAATCTTCTCAGTTATTTTAGCCAGGAATGGGAGGCTGGATATCGGGCGGTATGCTGAAGGATCGGTGTTATTAGCTGAGGTGGTTTTGCGAATAGGGTGGATGGTAGATTGCTTGAGTGCTTTGGGCATGTGGCCCTGAGTGAGAGAGATGCTTATTATCTTTTGAATGTATGTGTTTAGGTCATCTTTGGTGGATTTAATCCATGTCACCGGGCAGGGGTCAGATGGAGAAGTGGTAGTGTTTAGAGTGGTGATAGTTTGGGCTATTTGTTCGGTCGATGGGATGCTGAAGTTTTTCCACTGGTTGATGGTAGTGGAACTTGCATCTATATTTGGTGTGTACATGAGAGAAGTGCTCTTGTGGGGTGTGGTGTAAATGGGGCTGTTCTTGGATATTAGAAAGTCAGCAAAGGCTTGAGGGTGGATCTTGCTTTCGTCCTTCGCGGTTGGGTCTTTCGTGAGAGTGTGTACGATGTTGAATAGCTCCTTGGGTTTGTTACAGGCTTTTAGAACAAGGTTTGTGTGGTATTGTTTGTGTTTATTAGATTACTGTATTCTTGTTGCATCTCCTGGTATTGCTTCAATGTGGTTTCTGATTTGTTATGTCTCCAACAGAATTCTAGTTGACATAGTTTCCTCTTAGATTCTCTTATTGTAGTAGAATGCTATGGTGTAGATCTAGGCCTGTTTTTGTTGTGGTGTGTGCTCTCTCGAGGTGGGAGTTGAGATGCGCCACTGATAGTGGTGTTCCATGCATTGACAGCCTCATCCAGGTCAGAGAAGTCTTGGGGTAGGGATAGTATGGTGTCCTTGAGGAAATGCTCTTTGTTAAATGCTTTGAAGCGTCTGGTCAGCTTCTCCGGTCTCTGAGATGTCTGCTGGGTATTGTGGTGGAGCTCGAATAGTATAGCATGGTGATCTGACCATGGGACTGGTGTGGTTTTAGGTGGTGTCATGAGACCATGGTCTAGAATGCTAGTTGGTGCAAATATGAGATCTGGTATAGAGCCAGAGCAATGGAATGGACCCGTGAGGATTTGCTTGAGGTGAATGGATTCCATTGCTTTGTGAAAAGCCGTTTCCAGAGTTGTGGATGCAGATGTGAGATTCAGGTCTCCTAGAACGATAAGAGTCTTGTGAGGGGAGTTAGCTGCGAATATCATATCTAGAATGTTGGATGTGTCCTCTGCTGGGGCATTGGGGGGTTGGTAGATCAGGCAAATGGAGAGGTATTGATTTCCTGTGCTGATGAAGTCACAGTATTCAGAGCTTTTGGAAGTTGATGTCTTGAGCCTTAGGTCTGATCGGGCGAGAATTAGAACTCCGCCTCCCCGTTTATGTGTCCGGGGGCAGTTGAATGCTGCGAATGTGGGCGGTGTTATTTGATTCAGGATCACCTGGTCTAAACTCTTAAGCCATGATTCGGTAATGCATAAGATGTCAATGTGGTTTTCCTGGATGTGATCAACAATAGCGTTTGTTTTGTTGCATATCAATCTAGCGTTTATCAGGCCTATGGTAATGCAAAAGGTATGTGGGAGATGTAGGTGAGATGTAGATGTATGTGAGGATGACTCTATTTGTATGTATCTGGTAGGTCTCCTGTTAGGATTTTTATAGGGAGCAGATTTGTAGAAGGTTGGGTATATGGGCGAGAGGAAAGTTACATAGGTAGGGGAAGCTTGTAAGGCTATAATGGAGGCAGTGTAGTAATAAGCACTTGTTAAGTGAGAGCATATAATAAGCATTCATATGATAGCATACATTTGATGGCAGAATGTCCATTTGTACCTTTGAGGTCTGTACAGGAACTTGTGAGTCTTCTATGTGGGGAGAGCATGTTGAGGTAGTGGTTCAGTGTTGTCGTCCGCCATGTGGAGGAAATTACTCACCGCTTGTGAGGTCTTGTTTTAGAGTTGGAGCAATACCGCTGGAGTCTTGATTGGTGATGTGAAGGGCTTATTATGGGTCTTTCCTCAGTCCAACCTGTCAAGGATAGCTTGGAGGTCAAGGTCTTCTTGTGGAGTGTGGTGGCTCCCTCCCCAGGGCTTCAGCCTAAGGGCCATGCCAAAGAGCCCTCTGGCGAGACCCTCAGACACGGACGCGCCAGGAGGCGCTCCTCTTTATGTTGGTGGCAGTTGATGCTGAAAGGCCCTGATTGGCCTTCTGGAGGAGAGCGGGAAGGTTTGTCGCCTCCCACTCTGGATCGGGACGCCGATCGAGGCTGCTGGATGGAGCTGGAGGCCAAGTTTGTCCTGTGTTTTAGTAGTGTGTTCAGAAAGGAAGGAGCAAATTTTGTTAATGTTATAGAGAAAGAAACGACGGGTTTTAGCTATCTGCTGGATATGTGACGCGAAGGAGAGGAAGGAGTCAAAGATAACCCCAAAGTTGCGGGCAGAGGAAACAGGAAGTATAAGAATGTTATCAACAGAGAAAGAGAAAGGGGGAAGGGGTGAGGACAGTTTAGGGGGAAAAGAAAGTTTGGTTTTGGCTATGTTCAATTGCAAACAGCGGTGAGACATCCAGGCAACGGTGTCAGATGACATAGTTACTCACCTGTAACAAGTGTTCTCCAGGGACAGCAGGAATCAGTCCTCACATATGGGTGTCGGCAGTGCCGATGGAGCCCACGCAGAGCATTTCCCCAGCTTTCAAAGAAAGCCTTTGGGACATGCTATCACACATGCATGGTCCCCTTCCCGCCCAAGGGTATCATCTTGCTCAGTCAGATGACATAGCTAGGATGGCAGAAAAAGCTAAAGGTAGGAAGGCAACTCCCAGGGGAGGAAGGAGGGTAGTGAGGACTTATTCCTGCTGTCCCTTAAGAACACCTGTTACAGGTCAGTAACTATGCTTTCTCCAGAAACAAGCAGGAAGTCAGTCCTCACATACGGGACTCCTTAGCTCCAGGCTGCCGAGTACCGAACCACGACAGCACCAACAGCGACCAATCAGGTAGCAATGAGTTGCAGAAGGTGAGTCTCCACTGAGAGACTCTACACGACCCTAGCATCCAGTGACACTATCACTCCGTAGCCTGAACACAGAAGGGTTGGAGGGTAGGAGTTGCCCACACCCTAAGAATATTACAGAGTACTGCCTGGCCAAAGGCACTGTCCCTGCGGGACTCTCTCTCCAGGCAGTAGTGAGCTGTGAATATATGAATTGAAGACCATGTGGTGGCCTTGCAGAACTCTCTCACTTGCACTGAGCGGAGGTTGGCCACTGAAACGGTCATCTCCCTCATGCAATGCGCTGTGATCTGGTGCTCAAGGGAGAGGCCAGCTTGCTCATAGGCAAATGCAATACAGTCCGCCATCCAAGTTGACAGAGTCTGCTGGGGTCATAAAACACGAAAAGCTGAGAAGCTTTTCAATGCACCTGAGTCAGCTGTAAATAGAAGCACAAGACCCGTCTGCAATCTAACGTATGAAGCACTAGTTCCTCCTTGCCAGGTGAGGTTGCGGGAAGAAGGTGGAGAGGACCACTCTTGGTTGAGGTGGAAAGGAGACACCACCTTCGGGAGGAATTTGGGGTGCGTGCGGAGCACTACCCGGTTCTTGCAGTCTGGAGTTCGCTCTCCCTTCGAGCGGATGTGAGGGCCACCAGAAAAGCCACTTTCCATGACAAATAAGTGGCAAGTGGCCAGGGGCTCAAACCATGGTTTGATAAGCTGAGAGAGCATCACACTGAGGTCCTACTCTGCCACTGGAGGGCGAAGAGGGGCCTTGGATAACAGGAGGCCCCAGAGGAACCTGGAGACTACGGGCTGGCATGAAAGGGGCTTTCCCTTGACAGGGTGGTGGTGAGTGGCTATGGCACTCAGATGTATCCTCACCGAGTTAGATTTCAGCCCCTGATGAGCCAGTTGTCCAGGTAGGGGAAGACGAAAGCCCCTTGTAGGTGCAGGTAGGCGGCTACCACCGCCAGGCATTTGGTAAAGATCCTTGGCGAGGAGGCCAGGCCGAAAGGTAGTACCTTGTACTGGTAGTGCCTCCTCCCACCACAAACTGTAGGTACTGTATGTGGGAAGGATGGATCAGGATGTGCATCCTTTAGGTCCAAGGAGCACAGCCAATCTCCCTGGCAGAGGTAAGGTAGCAGTGTTCCAAGGGAGAGCATATTGAACTTCTTCCTCACCAGAAATTTATTTAAGTTTCTCAGGTCTAGTATGGGCCTTAGGCCCACAGTTCTCTTTGGGACAAAGAAGTATCTGGAGTAGAAGCCTTTTCCCCACAGATGTTTGGGTATAGGCTCTACTGTGTTTTCCCTGAGCAGACCTGCAAGCTCTGAGAGCAGAAGGGTCTGGTGAAGGAGAGGTTGCACTGGCTCTCCTGAAAAGAACCGGGGTGGTACCTGCTGTATGTGGAGGAGGTATTCCTCCCTTACCATCTGCAGTACCCACTGGTCCGAAGTGGGCAAAGAGTGCCAGGCAGTCCCCTGTGGGCTGGTGAAGGTCTCCCGGTGGAGGGAAGGCACTGTCCCAGGAATCAAAAGCTCCCCCCCCCCCAGGTTGGGTGGGAGCTGGGGCCTGGGGCTTCTGTGCCTTTGGCTTCTGGGCCCCATGGTTTTGTCTTTTAGGGTGAGAATCCTGCTGCTGTCCCGAGAAGGGCTGATAGTGGTGACTCTGATGGAAAGGCCCCTTTTTCCTCGGGAATAGGGGTCTTTTCCCCAATGGTTTCTTATGGGTGAAGGATGAGGTCTTTTGGGAGAGCCTCTGTCGAGTCACCATGTTGGCCTCTACCTCGGCCACCTTGTCAGCCACAGGTTTGCCAAACAGGTTCTCCCCAGTACAGGGGACATCGAGCAACTTGTCTTGGACCCACTGCTCAAGATCCGAAGACTACAGCCAGGCTTGGCACTGGGCACCGATGCCAGCCACTGCTACCTGAGCCACTGACTCGAAGCCATCATAGGCCATCTGGGAAAGGAACTTAGAATAGCCCTTGATCCCCGAGATCAGGGATTAGAACCGTTGGAGGGGTTCCCCAGCAAGCCCTGCTGAAAACCCGGACAACTCCTGGGTTAGGGCCTTGAGATACATGCCTATGTATAGCTCATAGGCCTGGATCAGACACCTCAGCATCGAGCCCTGGTAGCACCTGCACCCAAAGGCATCGAGGGCTCTAGCATCCCTACTCGGGGGAACAGAAGAATGGTCTTCTGGCTCTTACGTTTTTGCATTGTTGACTCGACAACCATGGAGTTATGTGGGATTGGGGTTTGTGGAATCCCAGCCCTTTCCTGACGTGGTACATGGCATTGAGGCACCAGCTGACCACCTGTACTGATGCTGGGGTCTCCCACATTCTCAACAGGACCTGTTCGAGGATCGGCTGCACTGGCACCGTCAGAGTTTCCTTGGGAGGAGACTCGTACTGGAGAATCTCCAGCTCTTCAGTGCGTGGGTCCTCCTCCATCTCAGTTTGCACCGAAAGAGCTCTGGCCATATCCCTGACAAAGTTGTGGAAGGCCATGTCCTCCGGAGGAGAATGGTGCCGGGGGAAGATATGTCCAAGAGGATGTCTCTGTGCCGTCTGGTTTCCAGGGATGCCTCATCATCAGTCTCCCACTCAGTCGAGGGGTGATGATGAATCTGAGGCCCTTGCCTCGAGGCCAGTGCCGAGGGGGCTGGGGCCTCCGTAGGACCTACATAAGAACATAAGATATGCCATACTGGGTCAGATCAAGGTCCATCAAGTCCAGCATCCTGTTTCCAACAGTGGCCAATCTAGGTCACAAGTACCTAGCAGTTTCCCCGAAAGACACAGGTTCCACAATGCTTGTATTGGGACAAGCAGTGGATTTCCAAGATACCCTGGGGTCCGAGTCATGGAAACTGGCCGGGTAGAATTGGATTCCCGAGGAATGGGACTGGGACCTCGACCGGTGGCATTCGGCTCGATAACCAGGGTCTCCCCCACAGTCAGGGGGGGGGGGGCGGTCGTCGGGGCAGATGATGCGGATGAACCAGCCATCATTGCCTGCTACAGGGCCAGGATAGCAGTGATGTTCTGCTCCAGGGCCGCCATTCTGGTTTCCAAGCCAGAAGGTTCCATAGCTTTCAGCGCGGACACTGAGGATCTCAGGCCCGGCGCTGGCACTCTCACAAGTGTGTCCTCAGATTACGGTCTCGAGGAACCTCGCACGGTCTCTGCCGGCCCAAGAATCCTTTTTGAAGACCTTGCTAGGGTGCTTCTCGGAGCCGCCCTAGTCCCTCCGAGGGGTTTTACTGGGTTTCTCCAGTGGAACTTCGACAGACTTCGAGGATTTTTTCTTCTTTCTCTGAAGGTCCAAGGTCTTCTCAGAGGAACCGCTGCTGCAGGACTCTGAGGATGCTTGGGCCTCACGGGAAGTGCTGGGCTTGGAGCTCAGCTTCGGAGAAGCCGCTGCCGAGTCAGACCTTGGGAATAGTTTCTCCTGCAACTCTTACTTCTTTTTATTGGTCTTGGGTGTCATGGCCTGGCACAGGTCACAGAAGGTGCTGTTATGATCCAATCCCAGGCAGCGTAGGCAGCAGTCATGAGTGTCAGTTACTGACATGGTTTGACTGCAGTGGTCATATTTTTTTGAATCCACCGGGAGACATGGTGAGAAACACGCAGCCGGAGCCAATGACCCCTGGACGAAAAAGGCACGAACGCTGGTTGAGGCAAGCTTTGATGGAAAAAAAGGGGGAAAAAGCAGAGAACAGCGCCGAGTCCGGTGCCAGCTCGAGGCAGGAAGAGGAACCAGTACGCAAACTGGGCAAAGCTAATTTTTAAGGATATAGCAAGGATTTTTTTCCAGGGAAATGGGCAGATGTCCATTGGGCTCCACAAAAAAAAGGAGACTGAGCAAGATGGCGGGAAGGGGACAACACATGCGTGGTAGCATGTCCAGAAGGCTTTTTTTGAAAGCTGGGGAAATGCTCCGCGCAGGCTCCATTGGCGCTGATGTCACCCATATGTAAGGACTGACTTCCTGCTTGTCCCTGGAGATGGTAGCAGCGGATTCTGGACTTTGAAGCTAAGTTTTAGCTATTTTAAAACTTGCTTGTTCACACCATCATATTGACTGTTTGATTGATTAAAAGGGGTCAAGCCCACATTGGGAGTTTAAGTATATTTTTTCTCCCCTGTGGAGCGGGACCCGACAAAATACACAAAAAAGAAAAAAAGGAAAAAAGAATTGAGAAAAGAATTAGAAAAACACTATAATATATATGCCTGCAACACAGACAAGCTTTATTGTTTTCATTTGTTAATAGTGGTTGTTCTGTTCTCTTTGGGGTTTCGCTTGTTGTTCCTGGAGAAAGGCAGTTACACACTTACCTTCCAGCAATAGCTCTTTTTGCTTTTTTAAGTGCTGTCAAGTCATTGCTGACTCCTGGCGAACCAGCAGCCCCTGGATTTTCTTGGCAAGGTATGACCAGTAGTAGATTGCCGGCCTTTTCTTCCAAGGCAATGGAGGGTAAAGTGACTTGCCCAAGGCCACAAGGACTATCAGTGGGAATTGAACCCTGATCTCTTGGGTACTCAGCAAAAAAGATCATCTGTGGTGAAGTCTGATACTTCACGTCAGACAATCCTTGAAAGTCCCTGATGACATCGGCACAAAGTCGAAGGACTGGTGCCCCCGTGGACACTGACCCCTTGACAAAAATAAAATCCTTGGTGGCCCCATGGGCCCTGATCCGCCTCCTCTCCCCGAATAAATAATTTGTAGCCCATGTGCCCTGATCCTGATCCTACTCCCCTCCCTGAAAAATCATTGGTAGCCCATGGGCCTCGATGGAAGCCCCCCAACCTCACTAAAATCATTGTTGGCCTGTGCCCTCCATTAACTGTACCCCCCTCCCCACACCTGCAGTACCTTTAAGTAGAAGGGAAGTAGGCCCTACACAATGGTACATTTCCCCCATTCACAGGGGTACATGTATCACTGTCATGGGGGGTGTCAGGGGAGCCTTCTATCAGTCTCTACTTTCCCCTTTTCTGCCTCTTTTTTCCCCTCCCCTCATGCAGCATCTGCTCTCACCATCTTTCAGCAGAATCCTGGCCTGCAGTAACGAAGTGTAAAGTAAAGTAAATGCAGGACCTTTCCCCCCCCCCCCCCCGTAGTCCAGCTTTACTTCTTCTTTCTCCCTGCCACCTCCCCCAGTATTTATTTATTTAACAGTTTTTCTATACCGCCTTTATCCAAGACAGTTTACATCAAACAACATAACAGTTACAGGAAATTGCTTTACATTAAACAAGGGAGTACAACTTGGAGATAATTGGGGGGAATGAACTATTTACATGTAGAGGCGATCTTCTTTTTGGGGGAGGATTGGTTGATTTATCTTGTCTGGTCTTCTGTGCGAGATGTTAATGCTTGGATTATGTTTTGTCATTGGGTCCATAGTATTCTCTGAATAGATGCATCTTTAATTGTTTTTTAAATTTGTTGATAGTTGTCTGGTAGTGAGTTCCATATTGATGGAGCATACAAGGAGAATGCTCGATTGTTGGTCTGTTGTGTGCTTTTGGTCTTAAGCAGGGGGATGTTCAGGAGGTTCTGATTGGAAGCTCTTCTTGGTCTTGTTGTGTGTGTTGTTGTAATCAGTTCAGAGAAGCAGGGAGCTGATAGATTGTGAATGATCTTAAAGGTGTTGGTGGTGGCTTTGTATTTTGCTTGCTGTCCTATTGGAAGCCAGTGTAGGTTTTTTAGGATTGGTGTTATATGTAGCATTGTTGAACTAGTGGTGAGGATTCTGGCGACAGTGTTTTGGACTAGTTGGAGTGGTGATAGAGCAGATTTTGTGAGGCCTTGGTGGATGATGTTTCCATAGTCAAGCTGTGGTGTAACTATGGCTTGTAGTATTGATCTGAAGTCAGTCTCTTGTAGGAGATGTCAAAGTGGTTTGATGAGCTTTAGCTTCCAGTAGGCCAATTTAGATGCCTTCTTGATGTGTGCTTCCATGTTGAGGTTGCTGTCGATGGTTATACCTAAGTATTTGATCTGTTGTTTTATTGATATTTCAGTATCTTGTGTTATTATCTTTTTTGGTGGCTTGAATTCTTGATCTCTGAATATGAGTGGTGCTTTGGTTTTATTTCTGTTTACTGTGAGGTTTATATTAGCTAGGAAGTTTGTCACAGCATTGAAGACATCTGTTACAGTTGAGAAGTCTGGGTTATTAGTGTTGAATGGCATGTAGAACATGATGTCATCTGCATAGAGGTGGTAGTGGATGTTCCATTTCCATAGTAGATTGCAGATTGGTTGGATATATAGGTTGAACAGTAGTCCGGAAAGGACTGAGCCTTGAGGGATACCTTGTGCTGAATTGAATGGTCTGGAGTTGGAGGTGCCGACCTTCACTTGCATGGTTCTGTCAGAGAGGTATGACTTGAACCATTTTAATGTGTTATCTGTTAGGCCAATGTCTCTTAGCCTGTTTAGCATGATGGGGTGAGAGACTGAGTCAAACACAGCACTTATGTCAAGGAATAGTAGCACAAATCCCTGTCGGGATTTGTCCAGGCCAATAATGAGTCTGTTAAAAAAATCTGTTAGTAGAGTGTCAATGCCATGTTGTGGGTGGAAACCATGTTGGTGTTGGTCTAGCGGTGCGTGTGCATCTACATGGTCTTTCAGTTGATGTTGTTCAGTTGATGGTTTTCTCAATTATTTTGTCCAGAAATGGAATGCTTACAATTGGGCGATAGGAGCTTGGGAGGGTTTTATCCATTGAGGTCTTTTTTAAGATAGGGCATACAGAGGCCTGTTTGAGCACGGGTGGTAGGTATCCTAGCATCATGGAGGTGTGAGCAATCTATAGGATGGTTTGAGCAAATTGGTTGCGTAGATTTTTAGCCATGTAACAGGACATGGGTCGAGAGGTGAGGTTGTGGTATTGATGTTGTTGATGATGTCTAGTATTTCTCTTTTGTTTATGAGGTTGAAGTTGTGCCATAGATGTTAGCTTTCCTTCTCTCTCTCTTCCCTATTCCCCCCTTGGCCAGCACCTCACCTCAAAACCTTTTCCTATGGTGACTGCAACAATGCTCCACAGTGCGACTGCACCTTGAATATTGTGTGCAATTGTGGTCGCCATATCTTAAAAAGGACATAGCAGAATTAGAAATGGTACAGAGAAGAGACACCAAAATGGCAAAGGGGATGGAAAGATACCCCTATGAGGAAAGGCTTAAAAGGTTAGGGCTCTTCAACTTGGAAGGCTGAGGGGAGATACTATAGAGGTCTATAAATTGATGGATGGAATGGAACAGGTAAATGCAGATCGGTTGTTTACATCATCAAAAACTAGAAAGACTAGGGGACATACAATGAAGCTACAATGTAACCCATTTAAGACTAATAAGAGAAAGCATTTTTTCACTCAATGTATCATCAAACTCTGGAATTCATTACTGGAGGATGTTGTAAAAGCTGTTAGTATAGCTGGGTTTTTAAAAAATGTTTGGAGGAAAAGTCCATACACCATTATTAAAGAGGACCTGGAAAATCCACTGCTTACCCCAGGATAAGCAACATGGAATCTGTGTACCTGGGAATCTGACTTTTGGAAATAGGATAATAGGCTTGATGGACCTTGGTCTGACCCAGTATGGCATTTCTTATGTCTAACACATGCTTATGCTGGCCAGCTACAAAGTCTCTCAGCACATGTGGTCTTGAGCTCTTCCATGTCCTGCCCCTATGACAATAGGAAATGTGCATTGGGGTGGGACATGGAAGATCTCAAGACCGCATGGGCTGAGAGACTTTGTGGCTGGTTGCCACAGGCATGTGTTAGTGCTGTTTTTATCATTGCTGCAGACAATGTAGGAAATAAAAGGTTTGAGTTGAGGTGCTGACCAAGACAAGAATGGGGAGAGAGGGGAAGATACTGATGGAATTTGGTGGAACATCGGGGGGGGGGGGGAGGGGGGATGAGGCAGAAGACAGCGGTGACATCAGCAACAGTGGGCAGAACTAGGAGGGGCCACAACCCTACATATCTTCTGTATCGGGGCCTAGGCATCTGTTTGCACATGCACAAACAGATGTGCGCAGACAGAGAAACTTGAAGAAGCCTACCCTTGACCCTACCTCCCCCGCTAACTGGCGCCCTGTTTCCAACCTCCCCTTCCTGTCTAAAGTCCTTGAGAAGCTTGTTTTCTCCCAGTTGTCCTCTCATCTTGACTCCACCCTCGCCAATCCGGCTTCCGCACCGGTCACAGTACCGAAACTGTCCTCACAGCACTACTCTCCGAACTTCACCGTTCTCACGATCGTGGTGATATCTCCCTTGTGGTTTCCCTGGATCTGTCTTCTGCGTTTGATGTAGTCGATCACCGCACCCTTCTGTCTCGTTTGTCCAATTTTGGTATCCATGGCACTGTTCTCCAGTGGTTCCGCTCTTTTCTATCATGCCGTACCTTTTCAGTCCACTCCGGTACCTCAGCCTCTCCCCCTTCCCCCTCTATTTGTGGCATCCCCCAGGGCTCTATTCTCGCTCCCCTACTTTTCAATGCCTTTCTTGCTCCTTTAGCCCTGCTCATTCAACAGTCTGCTCTCTCTTTCTACATATATGCTGACGACATCCTCCTAGTTCATCACACCTCTTCCTCCTCCCCAGATCTTGGTCCGCTCAACCTCTGTCTTTCCTCCATCGCTTCCTGGTTTGAGTCCAACTTTCTGCACGCTAATCCCACAAAGTCTTCCGCACTCTGAATTTCATTTGGTCTTCCACCCCCCAAGCTGTTGCCTGTCATGGGCTCTCATTCCATCCCTCTGGTACCAACCCTTCGCTACCTGGGCGTTACCCTAGACCCATCCCTTTCCTTCCATGAACATATCTCCTCTGTTATTCGTGCTTCTTTTTTCCACTTACGTCGTGTCAAGGCCGTTCGTTCAGTTCTTCCTCTACCCTCAGTCGTTACTCTCGTTCTGTCTTTGGTTATCTCCCGTTTGGACTACTGTAATGTTATCTATGCAGGCCTTCCTTCTTCTCAACTCCGCCGTCTCCAACTTGTTCAGAATGCCGCCGCCCGCCTTGTCACCTCATCCTCTATTCGTTCTCATGTGTCACCGTGTCTCCTTTCTCTGCACTGGCTCCCAATCAAGTTCCAGTTTATCTTCAAGCTGCTCATCCTTGCTCATAGTGTTCCTCACTCCGATACCCCCCAGTATCTGGCTAATATCATTCATCTCCAGCCCTCCCCCCGCTTTCTTCGTTCGTCTCACGGTAATCGCCTCTTCCTCCCCTCCCCTACTCAGGCCCACCTGGAATCTACCCGTCGTTCCGCTTTCTTTTTCTTAGGTCCCGCCCTCTGGAACTCTCTTCCCCTCTCTCTTCACACTGAACTGTCCTACACTCGTTTCAAAGCCCTCCTCAAGACACACCTTTTCTGTCAGGCCTTCGATCTTCCTCTCCCTGCTGATGGTGCTTTATCCCCTAGTCGTGCCCTCCATTCCCCTTGATTTTCCCCTGTTCCCTTCCCCTTTCCACTTTCCTTTCCTTCTGCCCTTTCCATGGGCCCTTTCTGTCATCTATCCTTTTCACTGTCTCTCTCTGTCCTATTGTTTCCATGGGCCTTCTCTGTCATCTGTCCTTTTCACTGTCTCTCTCTGTCCTATTGTTTCCATGGGCCCTTTCTGTCATCTGTCCTTTTCACTGTCTCTCTCTGTCCTATTGTTTCCATGGGCCCTTTCTGTCATCTGTCCTTTTCACTGTCTCTCTCTCTGTCCTATTGTTTCCATGGGCCCTTTCTGTCATCTATCCTTTTCACTGTCTCTCTCTGTCCTATTGTTTTTTGGCGTTCCTTTCTTTCTTCGTTTTCCAGCGGCTGTCATTTTTGTTATTGTACACCACCCTGATGCTCCGGCCTGGGCGGTCTATCAAGTGTTTAAATAAAGATAAAGATAAAGAAATGAACGAGCCTCCCCAGTAGGCCCATCGGTTATGTGAAATATGCCCAAAAAACAAACAAATGCTAACAGAAGCTGCTACAATTATTATTCAGGTCACTTGGTTATGCTAAAAGCTTCTCTAAAAAAACATTCCTTCAAATGCTTGCGAAATGATAAATAATCAGACTCCTGATGCAAGGGCAAAGGCAAATTATTCCACTTTTTTGGTGCAAAATATGAAAAAATGTGCCACCTTAAAAACTCTAGAATATCCCACTAGATGGCAAATCCAGTAAATACTGCAGCTCACAGTGAGGAACATAAGCATAAAATCCTAAAACCCAGACATCTAATTTCAAAAGGCTTGAATGCACAGATAGAGTGTGTGTGTGTGTGTGGGGGGGGGGGGGGGGGCGTGTCAATGAGCAGTGAATGCACGTACTAGTCACGTGGGTCTAGCCCTTTAAAATCTCCTAGGGAGGATTAGTCCGCATGCGCGGCGTCTTAATGGTGAATTAATGAAGACACTGCAAAACAGGGTGAGTGGATATGTTATTTGCTTTAGTACAACTGAAAATTGAGAATGTGATTGCAACTGAAGTATGTATTAAGATGATCTTTTAACTCTGCAGATCAGGCATAAGTAATGCTGTATAAAAGAATTTGAACATCCTCTGAAGAAACGCATGGGATCAGGCATAAGTGAGGAATGCGATATAAAAGAATTTGAACATCCCCTGAAGAAACGCATGGGATCAGGCATAAGTGAGGAATGCGATATAAAAGAATTTGAACGTCCCCTGAAGAAACACACAACCGTGAAACGCCACGGCGCTGACATCCGGCATTGGGAAACCAATCGACTTTATTGCATAAGCATTGCCTTTCTATTTTCTATTGAATCAAAACATTAAGCCCGACTTTAGCTCATATTATAAATAGCAACATATTAGGTCGTTGATGCAATTTTAGGCACTGAACCCATATGTTTATGGTGGTTCAGGGATCAGCCTAGTTCTAGTCTGAGACCTAGTTGCTATTCAAAGAGCTTTTGGGTCAGGGTAACGGTTATATGAAAGCAGTTACAATCTTCAAGGTAAAGAGTGGAGCTGATTTGATTATATAACTGGAAAGGCTCTGACCAGTCTTTGCAAATGTTGCCCAAAAGGGAGTCCTTCCTTAAAGAACAGTCTGTGCCCTGTTCAACATGCCCAGTAGCAGAGCCACAAAAAATGCCTGATCATGACCACGTGGCCATAATTTGGGTAGTGGCCTAGTCTGATGAAATCATAAAATGAATCCGCCAGAAAGGTGGCCCCTGATTCTAAATGAGCTATGTCTAAGGTTACCAGATTTTTTTTCAGACAATTCTGGAATATATATCAAAAGGGGAGAAGAGGAGGAAGGGGCACCTTATTTATTTATTTATTTATTACAGTTTCTTATATACCGCGCTATTTAGAATCAGCGCGGTTTACATCATAACAAAACGACCATAACAACAAACTGTCAGGTTTTACATTGAACAGGAGTACAAACTTGGATAACTGGGTAAACTATATACATAAACTATCTACACTGCAGTGTGAGGGCATTTCTAGATTGGGTCATTTCTTGGAGGGGATATCTAGTTCAGTTGCTGTCTGGGAAATATTGGCAGAAAAGGTATGTTTTGAGAGCCTTTCTGAACTGAAACCTTAGTTCCAGTTATGAGCAACAAGGCATGGAGGAGGGAAGAGGAGCCATTACCCTGCTAGAATTGGGGACAGTAGGTTGCCCACAAGTGAGAATTGGGGACCCAGCTCTAAAATCGGGGACACTGGTAACCTTAGCTATGTCCCTTGGGGCTGGGCTGGTATTAGCGGGTGGCAGAAAGGGTAACACCCTGGGCCTCCATGCTACAGGGGGCCACCAAGCCTGTCTCAAGCTGAAGAAGGCAAAGTCTGCAGGCGGGCTTTAGGACCACCTCACCAGTTTCTGCCCTGGGCCCCTGCCTGTCTAGCACTGGCCCTGCCTTGGGGCCAGCATCTTACTTGCATACAGAGTATTTTTCTAGTAATCGAACCATGTAATGGAGGATAAAGTGAAACGGAGGCTGTAGCTGCTGGAGCATTTGGGGAACAATAACAGCCATATAACTGTTGAGTGGAGTAGCCTAGTACCCAGATCAAGGGTTCAGTTCCTGCTGGCACTCCTTGTGACCTTGGGCAAGTCACTTTACCCTCCATTGCCTTGGAAGAAAAGGTCTGGTAATCTACTACCAGTGATACATTGGCAAGAAAACCCAGATGTAGCTGGGTTGCCAGGAATCAGCACTGACTTCATGGCATTAAAAAGAAATACCTGTTAAACACAGCTGCCTCAAAAGAGAAGCATGAAGTAGCAGAAAGGGTTGTTTAACAAGGATTCACGTTTTCTATCCTAAGTATCCCCAAAGGCTGTATCCCCAAAGGCTGCATCCCCTTCTACTGCATGTTATTATTGTAAACTGCTTAGAAATTTTGATGATGGGTTATAAATGTTTTAAAATCAATCAAGAAATAAATACTGGGATTGTTGTTTTGTGGGTTACCATCATTATGACGGCATCCGCCCTAATTCTCCCCACCTTCATAGATGCTTCAAGCTTTGCCCATTCCATCTAGATCACATGATGCGCATCTACTTAACAATCTCGGGTCCCAGAGGGTTTGAACCTCTCTGCAGTTTTCAGGGAGGTACATACCTGGGTGATCAGACCTGGGACTTTCTCCTTTCTGAACAGTCTGCCAACGAATCTTCCCTTTCTCTGGACAAAAACTCTCCTTTGACTATATCCATAAGTTTCTTGTAGCAATTTATAACTCTTGCAAATCTGTCTGCTGATAGTTTCTCCAACTGCAGTTTGTTCCAGCTCATGAATGTTTCCAGGATTCGTTTTAGCAATGGCAGATTTCAGCTCTTTCCAAAGGTTCTCGATTGGAGTGAGATCAGTACTCATTGCTGGACAATTTAAAACGGTCCATTTTTCCTTTTTAACCATTCTTTTGTACTTTTGGATGTATGTTTTGGGTCATTGTCCTGCTGGAGGACCCATGACCTTCGACCCAGACTTCTGAGACTAGGTAGCATATTTCACTCCAAAATACCACGCCTCTGACTTCATGATTCCTTTAATACGTTCCAGGCCTCCAGTTCGTGAGGCAGCAAAACAACCCCACAACATTATGGAACCTCCACCATATTTAACTGTGAGAAGGGTGTCATTTCTTCACCTGTAAATGCATTGCTGTCCACAGAACATTTTCCCAGGATTGTGGTTTCTCAAAGTGGATACATCTAATTTTACTGCAGTGGGAATGTGGTTCTTATGTTCTAACTGATTTGAATTTTTGTAAGGGTGCCAATATCATGCCCTGGCAATGTCCAAGTTTTTATATTATTTCCCTTTTTAATTGGTCTTGTTTTATTTGGTTCTTTTATGTATCCAAAGCCATTTCACTGGCCACTCTTTTTTAGGACATAGTGGACATTAAAGGGTTGACCACAACTGTTTATGTTTGCAATAAAAACTGAGGGGATAATTTTCAAAGCCTTATTCGGATAGCCCATGGGGGGCTACCAGATACAGGCATGGTTAGTGCAGTGGCGGTCTGGGGGCGGAGCTAGGGCACTGCAACCACTATCTGGATACGTGCTGACCTTTTCCAGATGATGGAGATTTTCAGCTGCCCTTTTCCGGATGGCAGAGACTTTCAGCTATGGTTGCAAGTCCCCTAAGGTCAGCAATTATCTGGATAGTGGCTGCATAGTCTGGGTCGTCAGCAGCAGCCGCTCTCTGGATTGTGCCACTGAATATCTGGCGGCTATTTAAGTGTCGGGGCTCACCGGCACGTTGTTGGAATATCCACTACTTTGGTCATTTCCTGTTTGCTTCTTGCTGTGATTCAGCTTTGTGCGCGTGATCGTTGCTGTTCTCTTTCCTTTCTTCCTACTGTTGGTGCGGAGCAGCCAGCACCTCTAGTTATCAGATGGACAACAGAAATAGGAAGTTTGTTTACTGTCCTAAAGTTCTCTGGATAGTTGCTTGGACAGCGGACCTTATTCACTTCTATCTGGATAATTAACAGGAGTGCCAATGCTTTGCCTCAGATAGCACCGAGGTGGCCTGGAAGGATTTTCAGTGATGCTGTCCATATAGAGCTGCTGAAAATTCACAGGTAGCGGCTAACTTTATCTGGATATTTGCTTTTGAATATTCAGCTCTATGTGTTTTATAGAAAAAAAAATCTCTGTTGTCATTTTTTTCTGGGCAATGTTCATAGGGAAAGTCTCTCCTTTGAGAATTAGCGCAAAGTCCACAGTAAAATATGTAGGAACTATCCTTCTGTAAATAGTTTTGAAATTAAAGCCCTTAATTCACACAACATTGATGCGTGCCAATGTAAACCCGGTTCTCTGTCCACTTAATGCAGTTAACATATTCAGGCTTCGCCCTTCCTTTTTAATGCACGCCCTCATCCCTTTCCCCCATCCTTATGCCTGGCTCTTCCCCTCTGTTACTGCTCTTTCACGTTTTGCTGTATCCTCTATGTTCAGCTCCCCTTCCCCCTCCCCCTCCTTTTAATGCACATTAACTTGTTCATGGCTTTATAAGTATGCATCTCATGCTTCTGCAGACCACCACCAAGGCTTTCAAAGGATACCACCACCTCCAGTGTTCTAGGTGGACCCCAACCATGGACCGTGCTAAAGTCACCCTATTCTCCCTTGGACCTCTGAGCTCTCCTCTCTTAGTTGTCTTCTTATCTCTCCCATTGGACTTTCAGTGTATAATCTGATGGAGTCTCCTCCATTGCTATCCTGCTTTCAGTTAGTCTTGGGACCCTTCTTCTTTTCTCTCTCCACTCGTTCCCTTAATGTCCTGATCTGTTCCCATGATTTTCAGTACCAACCTTATGCTGATGACTTTCAGATTTACCTCTCTATACCAGAAATCTCCCCAGGAATCAAGGCACTGCTTTAACACGGCTTCCTGGATGTCCCACCACCATCTGAAACAGAACATGACCAAGATGAACCTTATCTTTCCCCCTAAACCCACCTCCTTTCTCTTTTTCTGTGGATAACAATATCATCCTCCCTGTCTCTTTAGCTCCCAACCTTGGGGATCATCTTTGACTCCTCTTTCTCTGCACACATCCAGCAGAGAGTTAAAACCTGTTGTTTCTTTCCTCTATAAATCAGCAAAAATTGCCCCTTCCTTTCTGAACACACTACCAAGTCCCTTATGCACTCTGTCATCACCTCCCACTTAGACTACTGAAACCTGCTCCTCACTGTTCTTGCATTGAACCATCTCTTTCCCCTTCAATCCGCTCAAAACTCAGCTGCACGGCTAATCTTCTGCCAGTCTCACTACGCCCACATAACCCCTCTTCTCAAGTCACTTCAGTGGTTCCCTATCCGTTTCTGCAGATAGTTTACACTTGTCCTGCTGACGTACAAGTGCATTCACTCTGAGGCTCCTCATTACCTCGCCCTACACCCCTCTTTGGGAACTCCACCTATCAGGCATTTTCCTTTTACCTTTGCCCTTCTTTTCTACTGCCAACTGCAGTCTCTATTCCACCTTGCCGCAATGCGCCAAATGCCTGGAATAGGCTACCTGAGTCAGGACATCTTATTTATTTATTTATTTACATTCTCTTATATACCGCGCTATTCTGCATCAGTGCGGTTTACATTGAACAAACTGAAATTACATTGAACAGGGCATTATAACTTGGAGATAACTATTTTACAGGGAACATGGGCTATGGAGGGTTAAGTGGCTTGCCCAAGACCACAAGGAGCACCTGTGGGACTGGCTTCATCTCTAGTCCTATTCAAAACCTGGCTAAAAAAAACACCTTGTGTGTCTCCTTTTGGATTCTGACTCCCTTATTCTCCTTTTCCGCACCCATGTGTTGCTTAATCACGTCCCCTTAGTCCTGTTTGTCTGTCTTAAATAGAAAGAAGCTCTACGGTGCAGGGACTTTCTCTTATTTGTGCTGCGTATGCCTAGCAGTGCTATAGTAATAGCAGCATGGAGTACCCAACTCCCCCTCCTCTGAATGCATGGTATCATGCACCCCTACTTCAGTTACCAAGATCCATATATGTAATGGAGAAAAGCCAGGACTTGATCCGTCTGTGTCTTTCTGAGAATCTGTCATCTAAATTCTGGAAAGCAGAACCTACTCCTGGTCCTTTTGGGTTGTGCCCAGCTAGACCCTGTCTTTTTGGCACTCTGTAGAAGACACTTAGGAGAAGGGCTCTCTTCATCTAATATTCAGGTCTCTATTAAAACACATTTATTTCCTCAAATTGATTTAAACACTTTTTTGATTATAGTCTTTGAGGCTCCTGTCCTGCGAATTGTTGTACTCAAAAGGATTTAAAAATGTCTTATTAAAGCTACTGCTCACTACGTCCAGGCTCTGGATAAGCTAGTTAAAGACGTCTTTTTAAAACAGATAAATGTGAGAAATGATATCACCCTCATTAAGGTCAGAACGAGTCCTGTTAATTACGAGGTCTGTGTGCTAAGGCAGATGTCTTCCGTCTCAGACTGTTAATGAGGGTGTCAGGCGACAGTCAGAGGCCTTAGAAAATCTAGAGCAGGTTGAGGGCAGCAGGGGCAAGCTCATTTCAGGCCTGGTCCTCGCTCCCCCTAAATTCCACTTTGCTCCTCTATTCAGGCATCGCTGGCAGAATGAAAAAACAAGAAACTCGCAGAGCTTTTACAAGAACAAAAACAGAAAAGGAAAGAAATAGGTGTCCACTCCAGGGCCATAGAGAAGAGGGACTGATGAAAGGAGCTCTGCTGGGGGCCGGGGGCTCTGAATGCAGCCTCCCCCTCCCCTCCATTCTGTGACCAGGAACTGGGAGCTCTTGTTCTTGGCCCAGCTCCGAGCTGTCACCTTGGGCCCTGGGTCCTCAACTTCCCCAGATTCAGCCATTCTTTCCCTATTCAGAGCACAGTGTGCAAGCTCATTAATCGCCTTTATTGGCCTCACTATTGACAGGCAAGAGGAGAGACCGAGTCATAGGCACTTAGAGCCTGAGCTGTGAAAAGATTAGAGGCCCAGCTCCCCCCTCAAGATTGTCTGTGGACTAAGGAAGGCTTGGCTTTTCTTCTGAATGCCAACCCAGCCATTCCTTCCCAGGGCCCAGGGGCAGCCCTTGTTGCATTTGCTGGCTCACTTGGGTGAAAGAGCTTTGCTGCACCCTTCTGAAGGATCCTCTCTCCCCCCTGCTCATCTCGGGGAAGAGAAGGCTGTGCAGTCCTAGCTGTCATTTCTTTTCCTTTCCTTTCAGACGTCCGGAGAGATGAGGATGAATGGAAGGAGGGTTGATGCCATTTCCTGTACACAAGATGTTAATTTATGTGAGAATGTGCTGGGAACGCTCAGACTGAGGGCGCTAAGGGCGACCCCTTCTTCTAAGGTGTCCTCTGCAAAGAATCTCTTTACGCAGGCCTGCATTTGCTGCAAATTCCTTTATTGAACACATTGCCCATTAAAACAGACTGCTGAGACTCGGGATTTGCAAAATGAGCTCTAGAATATTTATTACTTATCATGCACGACAACTTCTATGCGCACAAAGCTGCACAGGGCGATCATGTGCTCTAAATAGTTTGCCTCACACACTTTATTGGACCAGTTTGACTAACCCATGCTGTTTGCAAAGCACGCAAACATTTTTAGCCCCAGTATATTACAGGTAATTTTTAAAGACTACTACTGCTAATCCTTTGTATTGCAGAAGCCACACGTGGCGTTTTCCTTTGAAAATTACTGACTGCAAAATAGACATACTAAAATCAACCGCTGTACCTGAAACTGCAATTCGCGCGCGCTGTTTTACCCCGTCTCCCGCCCCAGGCATGCCTCTTTTCAACTCTGCTAAATGTGCGCATGCTATGAGAGCTGGCACTTACCCTTCGCCAAGCAGAAGAGCACCATTTCCAGCCAAGTTATTTTACTCAGGAAAACAGCTTTCAGTCTTTCCCGCTAAAGACGGAGACAGCCCACAGAGCTGCAAGTACCTGCCCGCATTTTAGCTAATTTTTTGAATACTACTTTCCCTTTCAAAGCTGCCTATGAGTGCAGTTTATCTCGGCAGAAAATGACTGGAAAACAATGTGCCTAAACGTAAAATTCAAACCCACACATGTTTATGTTATGTTTATGTTTATTCAATTTGATATACCGCCCTTCTGTGATAAGCAAGGCGGTTTACATTTCATAAAATACAGTAGAGACACATATCGTTTCCCCACACTATATATCTTTACCGTACCTAGCCCTGTGTGAGCAGTGCAGCCGCACAGGGCGCAAAGGTTTAAGGGGCACGTTTTAGCTGTCTTCCGTTGCCTGCTGCCGCCACTTTTTCTTCTCTCAGCGGTGGCAGGCAATGGAAGGACAGTTAAATGCACCCCTTAAACCTTCTCGCCGGCATGGGTTTTAACATGTTATCCACAAAGACGCCTAAATCTTTTTCCTGGGTGGTGGTTCCTAATGTAGCTTGGGAACGTGCAGAAATGGAGCTATGAATGATCTTTATCTTTATTTCACATTTGATATACTGCCCAGGCCATGGCATCAGGGTGGTTTACAATCGTGCCAGGTACGAAAATTAGGTCTAGTGTGTTCCCTTTTATGTGTGTTGGTACATTTATAATTTGGTGGAAGTCCAACTCAGTCATGAGGAAGAGGAACGTTGTAGCATGGGTGGCATTTAGAGAAGGGAGGTTAAAATCACCTAATAGTACTAATTGGTTACCTGCTGTAATGGAGCAGACTGTCCCTAGGATGAATGAAAGGCTCTTTGTCTCAGCAGATGGGGGCCTATAGAGCAGGCAGAATGATAGTTGACAAGTTTCTACCATGTCATCAATAGCTTCGGTATGGAACACAGAAGCTTTAAGTTCAGACTTGATGATAATGAGGACTCCACCATCTCTTTTAGTGGTCCGAGGGCAATGGAAGAGGTCATAGTTAGTATGTTTTAATTGGTTTAGTAGTACCCTATCCAAATCCGCTAACCAGGTTTCCGTTATGAGAAGGATACCTGGTGTTTTTTTCCAAAGTAAGTCAATGATGACTGTGATTTTATTCCTCATTGACCTGGCATTTATAAGGTAGCAATCAAGTGTTGTGTTTATGGGTCTAGGTTTGCTTTCATTATGTGGTGGGAAGGTTATAGGTGTGATGTAGGTGAGTCTATCTCTCTGTCCTCTATTATGTTGTAGTTTATAATCTTCTCTAGTAAGGTAGATAGTATGTGGGTTTTGGTGGTGTATAATTGTTATATTGTAAAAAATACTTGAGTGCGCTTGTGCACAAGTATGGATAACGAGAGGACAACAGTAGAATACATGTTAAAACATTAGCATTAATATATGTCACCATGGTGTAGAGGAAAAGATCCCAGTGAGGGATTGTGAGTCTTAATACTTGCAGATTTCAGGTTTTCAGTTTGTGGGAAGCGATGCTCTGTGTTTGAGGCTAAGTGAAATGATCCGCTCACATTCCCTGCTCAAGGGCCACACCTAAGGGCCCTTAGGCGTGGGCCTCCCAGGCACAGGTACCTAAAGTGCAGTGATATTTATGAGAATAGAGGCAGCAGGAAATGCAGAGGGCAGAGCAGAAATCATAGTGTAAGCAGCGTGGAGGAGGTGAGGGGGGAATCCCCTGTTTGCCCTTAGTTGGAGTGGAGATGTCTGGTGCAGAGAGCCCCGAATCAGCAAGCCAACTTATAATCTGGTGTGGAGAACCCCGATTTCACATGCACATGTTAATTCTGGTGCGGGGAGCCCCAATGCTGAGCCACAGTCCCCAGGCAATGATTCCCCGATGTGCTGGCTTTGTAAAGGATCGAGCCCCTGAAGTGCAGGGATTTTTATGGGGATAGAGGCAGCAGGAAATATAGTCACAGAGAGTGGAGCAGAAATCAGAATGTAAGCAACATGGAGGAGGGGAGGTGGGAATCCCCTGCCTACCTGCCTGCCCTTAGTTGAAATGGAGATTTCTGGTGCAGAAGGCCCCGACTTCGAGCCCAGACTCAGCAAGTCAACTTACAGTCTGGTGCGGTGAGCACTGATTCCACATTCACACGTTAATTCTGGTGCGGAGAGCTCCAAACTCTGAGTAGGAGCCATTGCTTTTGGCTTGAAATAGATTGTTCTTACCCATCCTAAGAAGGCCTCCCCAAACCCCATCTTCTCCAGGGTGCGCAGCATAAAAGACCAACTCAACTGGCCAAATACATTTTCTGCATCTATAGATAAAAGAAGGGAAGGATCAGTCCTCTTCCCAGCCATCCATATTAATTAATTAATTTTATTTATTTATTTAACTGTATTTATATCCCGCTTTTCACCGGGTCAAAGCGGTGGGACATATAACAAGGGGGGGGGCCCATCACCGGGGGTTCAACATTGATGATTTTGGGATGAACATAGAGACTGACAGGGTAGCATAGTTACTGGTCTGGAGCTTTTGAGAAAAAATAGGAGGGTTCCTATTCAGAGATGTTCTTGGAAGAGGACGGTTTTTAGCTGCTTTTTGAATGATGGGAGATCACCGTTGTTCCTGATGTGGTTTGGTAGAGAGTTCCAGAGGGATGGGGCATAGAGTTCAAAGGCTCTGTTGCAGGTCCATTGTGTTGCCTTGGTCCTTTTGTGGGGGACTGCAATGGAGCTGTTGGAGGTTTGTCTGTTTGTTCTGCTGTGGGTTGGTCGAGGTAGTAGGGAGCAGAGTGGGGTGCCTTGTGTTTGGTGGATGGTTTTGTGGGTGAGTAGAAGAGCTTTGTATTTGATTCTTGCTTCGATGGGGAGAATATGAAGGTCTTTCAGAATTGGGGTGATGTGGTCCCTTTTCTTTGCATTGTGAATTATTCTCGCCGTGGTGTTTAGGGCAATTCGGAGAGGATTGGTTTGTGTGGCAGGTAGGCCATGGTAGATTATGTTGCAGTAGTCTAGATGAGGGAGTGTCAGAGCTTGCATTACTGTCCTGAAGTCCTGTGGTTTGAGGAGAGGTCGGAGACGTTGTACCGTTTTTGCCTTGTGGAATACTGTTCGAGTGGTCTTGTTGATTTGCTGCTTAAGGGTTAGGGCTTGGTCAATGATAATGCCGAGATATCTTATGTGTGGTTGTATTTGGATTTGCGTGGTTCCCATGGTGATGTGAATGGGTGGTTTGAAGTCTTGGTCTTTTGTCACTATAAGAGCCTCGGTCTTCTTTATGTTAATGGATAAGTTGCTCTCTTGTAGCCAGTTGGATACGTCGGTGAAGCAGGTTGACAGCTGGTCGTTTGTCGGGTCTGTGGTTGTAATTGGGGCGTAGAGCATTATATCGTCGGCGTATATGTGGAAGTGGACATTGTGAGTGCGTATGACTGAACAGAGTGGACGGAGGTAGATGTTGAAAAGCATGGCTGATAATGTGGATCCTTGCGGTACTCCTTGATGTTGCTGGAAGGGGGGTGAGGTTGAGTTTTTGGTGCGGATTAGTTGCTGTCGGTTGGTTAGATAGGACTTGAACCATTGGAGTACAGTATCTTTGATCCCAATTGTTTGGAGTCTGTGGATAAGGGTGTTATGGGAGATGGTGTCGAAGGCCGCTGATATGTCCAGGAAGATTAGGATGAATCCTGAGTGTTTCTCTTGGGTTCCTATGATGAGGGTGTTCATCAGCGTGGTCATGAGGGTCTCGACCCCATGTAATGGTCGGAATCCGTGTTGCTGCGGGTCCAGTATGTTGTTGACGTCTAGGTGTTCTTGAAGCTGACGTTGTACTATCTTCTCGATTATTTTTGCGGTGAGTGGGAGGCTCGCTACTGGTCTGTAGGAGGTGGGGTCTAGGGGATCTAGGTTGTGCTTTTTAGGGTTGGTCGAATGATTGTGGTTTTGAGGGCATCTGGCATGTGGCCTTGGGTAAAGGATTTGTTTACGATGTGGGTTAGTGGTGCACTGAGGTCTTCTTTGGTTTTCTTTATCCAGTCGGTAGGACAGGGATCCAGCGGGAAGGTGGTGGTGTTCAAGCAGGAGATGGTGGAAGATATTTCTTCTTTTGAGGTTGTGTCGAATGTATTCCAGATTCTGTTTAGGATGGGGTATGAGTCTGTCTTGGCTGTTTCAGCATAGCGCTGTGGGCTTTGTGGTTGTTGAAGCTGTTTGTATTGTCGGGCCAGAAGGTCAGAGGGGATATCTGGCAGCTGGTCAGAGCTACTGGGTGTCCTTGTTAGATTTTTGACAATTTGGAAGAGTTCTCGAGGTTTGTTTATGGCTGTTGTGATGATCTTGGTGTGGTAGGCTTTTTTGGCGTTGTCAGTTTCTGAGTGGTATGCATTGAGTTCGTAGAGATATTTTGCTTTGTCTCTGTCGCTTTTGGTTTTCCTCCATTTCCTTTCGGTTCTTCTAAGTCTGGTTTTCAGTTTTCGGAGGATGGGGGTGAACCATCGGGCTTTTGAGGAGATGGGTCTGGTATTGGTGCTGTTTCTGGTTGTGCTGGCTGCTGAGGAGATCGTGGTATTCCAGTTGTGGATCAGGTCATCTAGATTGTTGGAGGTTGTGTGTAGGTTAGGCAGGGTTTGTGATAGGAAGTCTTCCTTGCTAAATGTTTTGAATCTCCTTGCGTGGTGTTCGTTTTCTCTGTTATTTTTGAGTTGATAGGTGTGGGATATGTTGATGATGTAGTGGTCTGACCACGGTACTGGTGATATTGACGGTCTTCTGTATGAGGAGGCGGTTTGGGAGTTTAGGAATACGAGGTCAAGTGTGTTTCCTTTTTCATGTGTTGGTTCCTGTATGATCTGTGTCAGGTCCATTGCTGTCATGGTGTTGAGAAAGGTTTCTGCTTGTTTTTCCTGGAGTGATGGGAGGTTGAAGTCTCCTAGGATAATTTGTTCCTTTGAAGGGCTGGTGCTTTCGGAGATGCGGTGTAGTATCTGTGGTAGGTCGGTGGTTGTGGTGGGTGTACGGTAGATCAGGCATATTGAAAGGTGCTTGTTGGTGAGGGTGAGGATGTCTGCCTCATTGGAGGTTTCTGAGGCGTGGAGCCGCAGGTGGAGGTTGTCCTTGGCAATGATGGCTACGCCTCCGCCTTTGGCATGTGTCCGGGAGCAGTGTTGAAGGCTGTATCCCTTTGGTGTTAGCTGGTTCATTATTACTGTGTCGTGGTCTGTTAGCCAGGTTTCTGTTACACAGAGGATGTCAATCTTCTCAGTTGTGATCAGGTCCTGGAGCATGTGGTATTTGTTTCTGACTGAGCGAGCGTTTATGAGTGAGAGGGAGAGGTGGTGGTGGTTTGTGGGGTTGATGGTGGGGGTTGGTGTGAGTGAGTATGTGCGTGCATGGTTGTGGATGTTTGTGGGCTGAGCTGTTGTGGTGTCTGGGCAGAGGGGGTTGTAAGGTTTGGTTGAGTGGGGGAAGAGGGTCAGGAGGGGGGTTAGGAGATAGATGGGGTTAAGAAGGGTGGCATGGTGTGTGGGAGTACCTGGGTTCTTGGGGTGGTGGAGTCTTTTCTTTGCGAAGTTGATTGTGGTTGTTCTTCAGTTCCGCGGTTGAGGTATTTCTGCTGCTGGATGTGGTTTGGGTTCCTTTGAGTGGGATCCGTCGTTTGTTGCTTCTTTTTTGCGTGCCTCTGTGCCGCGCCCTCAGGCGCGGGCCCGCCCGTGAGGGACACCGCGTTTATGGGGCGGGCTCTGCTCTCCCACTGCCCCGATTGGGCAGGAGCACCATGGGGGGTGGTGGTGTGTCCCGCGGCATTAGCGACTCCCTCCGGGGGTGAGGGACGCGGCTTTTATGGGGCCGGCTCTGCTCTCCCACTGCCCCGATTGGGCAGGAGCACCGTGGGGGGTGGTGGTGTGTCCCGTGGCGTTAGTGGCTCCCTCCGGGGGTGAGGGACGCCGCTTTTATGGGGCCGGCTCTGCTCTCCCACTGCCCCGATTGGGCAGGAGCACCGTGGGGGGTGGTGGTGTGTCCCGCGGCGTTAGCGGCTCCCTCCGGGGGTGAGGGACGCCGCTTTTATGGGGCCGGCTCTGCTCTCCCACTGCCCCGATTGGGCAGGAGCACCGTGGGGGGTGGTGGTGTGTCCCGCGGCTTTAGCAGCTCCCTCCGGGGGTGAGGGATGCCGCTTTTATGGGGCCGGCTCTGCTCTCCCACTGCCCCGATTGGGCAGGAGCACCGTGGGGGGTGGTGGTGTGTCCCGCGGTTATTAAGTTCAGCATTTTGTGGATGTTGTTACCTGCCTACATACTAGGCATAAACCGCGCTTGGTCACCATGTATCAGTGTCATGATCACCATATTAAGACATTGCGCCAAAATGTTAGGTAAAATCTTGACATCCAGATTTAACAATGAGATAAGCTGGTATCCCTTACATTCCTGAGGATCCTGTCCCTCTTTAGGGATCACTGAGCTCTTCACCACCTCATGGTGCCTACTAGTCTTTTCCTTCTTTTCATCCCATTAAAGAGGCTCATAAATGACCTAACAGTAGTTCAGCAAAGGTCTTATAGAAGTTACTAGTCAAGCCATCAAGGCCCAGGAACTTCCCGAATTTCAATTACTTAATCCCCAGGTGAACTTCATCCTCCTCTATATCCCTATCCGGGGTCTCCTGCATGGCCGACTTCAGTTTATGTAACAAAACGAGTCCAGATAACTTTCGATCACCTCCACAACCACCCCTTTGTTCCACTCATAAAACTCTGCATAAAATTAATGGAACTGCTCTCTAAGAGTCTCTGCCGCCCTAATCTCCTTTCCTTGCTTCCCCAGGAGTAACCCCATCCACCCCTGTTCCCGATAATTGTGAGGCTTGTTTGCCAACAGGCATCCTACCTTATTCCCATGTTTATAAAAAAGATGCCTCCGCCATTGCAACTGTCAATCCTCCTCATCCATAAGTTCTGCCCTAAGAAAGTCCTGCAGTTCCCGTAATTTATCCTGGACCCTTTTGCTTTGACAATTCTTATCAATCTGTTCCAGTTGCTTAATCTTATCCTGCAATTCCCCAATCTTCAGCTCCTTTTATTTTTTCTTAAGGGCCCACCACTTAACCAGTTGTCTTCAAATCACTGCCTTAAATTAGTCCCATACTCTGCCCTCCAAACATCTCTCCATCCCTAATGAGGGCAAAATAATCCTTAATACATACACCCACATCCTTCACCACTCTTAGATCTCTCAAGAGCCCATCATTCAGGTGCCAAAATTTGTGCCCCCTTCTTCCTTCCCCCTTCTAAGACGTAAGCACATGGGTGCATGCACATGGGTGCATGGAGTGGAGGAGTGGCCTAGTAGTTGGAGCAAGGTACTTCAGGCCAGAAGGTCAGGGGTTCAAATCCCACTAGAGGACAGAAACCTTGGGCCGGAAGGACTGGGATTTCTAGTCCCACAGATGCTCCTTGTGGTCTTGGGCAAACCACTTAACCCTCCATAGCACATGTTCCCTGTAAAATGGTTATCTCCAAGTTATAATGCCCTGTTCAATGTAATTTCAGTTTGTTCAATGTAAACTGCACTGATGCAGAATAGCATGGTATATAAGAGAATGTAAATAAATAAAAATGATCAAGCCAATACAGCCAATCTGTATATCCTACACCCTAAGAAGAGTCAAACCCACTGCCACAAAGTAATCTATCCTGGAATAGGACCCATGAGGCCCCAAACAGAAGGAAAAGCTACTCTCTCCCCCCACAAGTGCAGCTCCTGCCAAAGATCCCTCAAAGCCCACTCTCGGAAATCTTTTTACTGTTCTCCTATCCCCAGCCCTGCCCTCCTCCAACCCATCACCCCTCCTCCCCACTTGTTGTAGTGCCAACAGTGGCAAAGAAAGAAATGCCCGCTGGGCCCACCCACAAAGTAAACAAACCTATCCCTTACTCATTATCCTCACTACAAACTGCACTCAAATTCATCAATTACCACCACTCAATCAAAACACTCTCCTCCCTCCCTTTTTACACAAATATTCCTCAAACATCCCCACAAATATTCCAATCATACCAACTGCCCTTAGGCTATGCAAGACCCCAGTAAATAAAGAGAACAGAACCAGTCAACAATTTGATATTGTCCCTCCTCAAACTGGGTGCGCATCACCTGCTCCTCATTCCTCTCCTCCCACAGTGGCCCTTGGATTGTCCAGACAAGATCTTTGCAGGTGCTGCCCGCCTCCTGACATGTGCATCTACCATTAGACATCACCAGACTCCTTGTTGCAGGATACCAGTTTCTTCACACTTTCTGGAACATTATGGACACCCATCTCTGAAAAGCTCTGCCAGGCGTCCACCCCGTTTTTGCTCTGAGGGAGACACCCTTCATTGAAAACTGGCATAAAAGGAAATTCCCAGTGGTACCTGATATTTGTAGAGCACAAAAATTGTGTGGCTTCCCTCGTCTCATAGTTTATGTAAAATTATAGCTCAAAGTCCTGGAAGATCTCCAGTTGATGGCCATGCCATTCAAAATGTCCCTTCTTACTAGCATGCAACATTACACTCTCCTTAAAGTCATGCAAGCAGGCCATGATGTCTGGAGCTGGTTGGTTTTGCACGGCTCCAGTGGGCCCACTGTATATTTATCCGGCTGCAATCCACACCCATCTCTTCTTCTCCATCTAAGAAGAAACCAGATTGGAGGAGTAGCCTAGTGGTTAAAGCAACAGCCTAGCACCCAAGAGATCAGGGTTCAATTCTCAATGGCACTCCTTGTGACAGTCACTTTACCCTCCACTGCCTTGTAAGAAAAGGCCTTACCAAGAAAACCTAGGGGTTGTTGGGTCACCAGAAGTTAGCATTGACTGAATGGCACTTAAAAAAAAAGAGGAAACTGCAAATTTCGTGCACTGCCGCTGTAGCATCTGCAAAGTCTTCTTTTTCCGGCACAAATATTGTTCTGGTGGGATCTATTCTCTAAATAATCCAACTTCTCAGCATTATCAGCATGATGCTCTCTCAGCTATTGAATCTGTCTCTGCAAATTGGCTGTTGTCTCTGCCTGATCATCCACACGCTCATCAAGATCAGCCAACCACTTCCCCATCTCTCTGGTCGCCTTCTTGAACACAGATAGCCCAGTAGCTCTTTCTTCACTGCAAACAGTTCTTTTTTTAAGATCAGAACTCAATTCAAGAAACCAACTCTGCAGTTCATGTTGGGAGATTGGCCCAATGGATTCCCAGTCTCCCATGTTGCTCTCGCTATCGGAGTCAGAGCTTTCTGCCGCCATCTTGGCTTGCCCCAGACTTGGGCAGCAAGGCTGGATCCTTACCTTGTTGAACTGCCAGTGAATTTAAACTTCCAACCTTCTGTGTACCAAAATCACTCTAAAAGGCTGCAAGGATGTTCACAACTATCAAGGGGTGAGTCGGCAGTATTTTAATGCACTGGTCCAACATGGAGCACAGAGACATCACTTCCTCGCCAACAAAAAATTTGGAGGGGAATGGAATGCAGCCTGCCTTGAGTGCATGCATCTGAACCAGAACCAGTACAGGCCGCATTTGTTCTCTTTCAGAGTTGGTCTGAGCAGTGGCAGCAGCAGTGAGAGGGCACTGGGTAAGAGCAAAGAGAGAATAATGCAGACATCTGAAAGGGGGAGGCAGGGTAGAGAAGGGATGATGTTGGATGTTGTTGTTGTTAAGTGCCGTCGAGTCGGAGTCGACTCATGGCGACCCTCTGGATAACTATTCTAAATTGATGTTGGATATCTGCGATGAATATGGTAAGGAAGGAGAGATGCTTGACACCTGAAAAGTGGGATGGGGGGAGGGGAGATGTTGGATATGGCGGGGGAAGAATGTGAGGGCAAATGCTGAACTGGGGGGAGGCACAGGGCTTTGAGCTGCTCCGGGAGGGGCACACAGTGATGTTTTGCCTTGGGTTAGGCTTGTATATCACACATCCTCAGGGAGACTACACAGCATGTCCTTAGGCAGACTGTACACCACCCTCTTGCTATTTTGTTAAGGGTGGTATATCAAATGAAAATAAACATAACAGCATTTCACAAGGTAGTGTGTAAAGCACATTACGTAGTAAGTACATCCCTATAGAGATTATGCAACACTTCCATCTTTGGGAAATAATCAATGTGTTACTGGGGGAATCATAAAGATCGTTTCTAGACTGAACGTCAGTGGGATGAAAATAATGCCCAACCTACAGAGGGGCACTGTCCTTTAACATTGATCTTACTTCCAATGCAGTAAGAAGTTTTAGCATGGGAAAATCATTGGTAAAAGCACAACGCTAAAGGGCAAATACACATGCAAAAGGCTGAATTTTAAACTGCTCCTTTTGTAAAAAAAACATTCTAAATTTCAGCACTTTTGTTTTGTTGCTTACTTTGCTCATAGAGCCAAATCTTTACTTCAATCAGAGCTAGAGTAAACTTTCCAGCACAGGAGCAAACAGGTCATCTGAGGTGAAGTGCAGCACTTTGGCAGACAACTATAACATCTGAGCACTCAAGCCTCATAAACCAGAGGCAGCTGCTTGCCTGGATCTTGAGGTTTCCCTTATTTATCTATTTAAAAGATTTATAGACTGCACTATTTAAAAATCTAGACAGTTTGCAATTAAAAAACATACATAGTATTAGAGAAGTTAAATGCTAATATATTCTAAGACAAATGTTTAAACAATAAATACACACATAAAAACACATACAGTAGCCTTTGAAAAAAGAAAGAGTTGAATCATAGCCCAAGAGAGATTTTAATCATACCTAATAATCTGTTTCCTTGAATCATGCAAAGGCTAGCTAGACCAATCCAGACGAGTGGATTATGCTCCCCAGCCAGCAGTTGGAGGCAGCCTTGAGCAAATTTCTGTGATCTCATTACAGTATATCCTCTGGTATAGCACAGAGAGAAGTCAGAATGGGCCCGATATTCGAAGGCCTAGGCGCGTGCTACACGGGTAAGTGACGGTCTTATCTGTGGAAAACCGCCATAACCGTGTAAACCACATATTCAACAAGGCATCTTGAATCGTTGAGGCCCAGCTAACCGCACAGCTCCAGATTTACAAAACCTGTTTGCGCCTACATTGGACGTCACTAACCACATAACCATAAGTGATGGAACCCGGCGCATACAACCACTGATAGTGAGCTGCGAACCCGTGTAGTGGCGGAACAGGGCACAGTAGAGCGAAGGTTGTATGAGCAGGCCTGCATCCAAACCGGGCCGACATAAAGCACTGCCGGACAGGCAGAGACGCCATGTGGGCCATGCATATGGGTGATCCAGAGGTGGAGACACGCCCACCGTGCCCGGACACAGTGGAGGATCCGACAGGCAGTGCATACTCGAAGCAAGAATCAAGTACAAAACTCTTCTACTCACCCACAAAACCATCCACCAAACACAGGGCACCCCACTCCGCGCCCTACTGCCTCGCCCAACCCACAACAGAGCAACCAGACAATCCTCCAACAGCTCCGTTGCCATCCCCCACAAAAGAACCAAAGCAACTCAACGGACCTGCAACAGAGCCTTTGAACTCTATGCCCCATCCCTCTGGAACTCTCTACCAAACCACATCAGGAACAACGGTGATCTCCCATCATTCATAAAACAGCTAAAAACCATCCTATTCCAAGAACATCTCTGAATAGGAACCCCCCCCCCCATTTCTCTCCAAGATCTCCAAACCAGTAACTATGCTATCTTGTCAGTCTCTATGTTCACCCCAAAAATCATCAATGTTGAACCCCCGGTGTTGGCCCCCCCCCCCATTTTATTCCCCCCCCCCCCCCGGTTATATGTCCCACTGCTTTGACCCGGTGAAAAGCGGGATATAAATACAGTTAAATAAATACAGTTAAATAAAATACTCAGCAGCAGGCAGTGGCCCAGCACCTGAGATGCAGGTACCGTACCCCATGTGTACACAGGCCTAGAGTAAGCTACCTTCAACTGACAGAGGAGGAGGTGTACCAGAGATACAGACTGGATGGTGAAACAATAACTGAGGTCTGCAGCATACTCAGCGTGGACCTGGAGCCCACCACATCCAGAAGCCAGGCCATGCCAGTTTCTGTGATGGTGACCATGCTCTGGAATTCCTTGTAACTGGCAGCTTCTAGTATGTGATGGGGGTGACTGTTGGAATCATGCAGCCCACTGCCAGCCACTGCATCAGAACATTCACCAGGGCCCTGCTGCAGAGGATGTGCCACCTCATAGCCCTCCCCTGGACACAGCAGAGGTGGCAGGAGACCATGTGGGCGTTCAACAGTGTTGCTGGTATCCCATCGGTGCTTGGATCTATAGACTGCACCCACATTGCATTGCAGGCACCACAGCTGGAGCAGAGAGCATACCAGAACAGGCATGGGTACACATCAATGAACACGCAGGTCATTGTAGATGCCAACATTTCACAGATGTGTGTGCCTGCTACCCAGAGTCTTGCCATGATGCATTTGTCCTCACACAGTCCAGCCTGGGACAGACAGCAGCCGGGGGTCAGCTTGGAGATGCGTGGCTGCTAGGTGAGCATGCACATGTGTGAGCCCCAGGACAGACCCAGAATGGATGCCTGCTGCAATATGATGCTATGGGTACTGCAAACAGGCGATGACAGATGTGTATGGCATGTATCGTACCACATGAGCACCACTGCATGCTGTCCACAGCAGCCCATAGATCATACCCAATGCACGTCCCAATTCACATGCTCACAGCTCACATTGCCCCCACAAGTGACTGTGGGTACCCCCTGATGTTGGAAGTAACGAAGTGGGGTCCCAGGGCTCTCTGAAAAGGATTAATATGGAGAATGGCTTGGAATGTTGCTGACAGTCTGAAGTCCAGCAGTCTGGAGAGAGAGACGTGTTATAAAAGCCAAGGTTGTAATTTAAGAGACAGGATGCTTTTGTTTTTAGAATGCTGGAGCAGAAATGTCTCTGATCTGACTTAGAACATCTAGATAAACAAAGCTTGACGTAGAGCTCAATTTGTACAATGTAAGTGTTTTTCCCTAATAAAAGGAGGTGTGATGGCCTGGTTATGGGGGGGGGGGGGGGGGAGGGAAACATGGGAACCTGCACAAGTGTGCACAGCTATGAATTTCTCACTTAAGCTTAAGTTGTACCATTTTATATAACTCTCTGTGTCTGTGTGCTTTCTTTATTTGTAGTTGAATTTAGAGAACTGAATTCCAAGGATCGAGGTTGAGTTTGCTATCTGGTCAGAAGTAGGCTACAGGTTAAGAGATCCATTCAGTTGGTGACATCCACGGATCTTTCAGGTTCTGTTGCTGGTGAGGGGTGAAGCAGGGTACGTTTTTTTCACCTGAGAACCTGGCTGCTGACCCCAGTGCGCCACCCCAGAAGTCGGCAGGAGGAGAGGTACAATAGCGCCCACCAGTAGATATGAGTGGTTGTGCAATTGGTGTGCTGAAGAGCCACTTCCAGTGCCTCGACAGAAGCGGTGGTCAACTCCTTTACAGTCCGGAGTGGGTATGCCAGATATTTGCCGCAATCTTGCACGGATGTGTGGTGTGCTGGACCCAGAGCCAGCAGATGTGGAGGAGTGGGAGGCTGCAAATGGTGATGGTGCCGAGTCCGGGAGCCAGCAGCAGGTCAGGGCACTGGCCCACTGTTCACGGGTGATATGGGAAAGCTTCTGAGGTGACTGCCCTGCAGCAGCACCAGGTTTATACATATACAAACACCAATTATGTGCCCAGTACCATGTAATGTGCGCTGAAGGATTCAATAACGTGCCTATTACCATCCATTGTGTCAGAGTGTTCTTTATTTCCCCCCATGTGAACCCCCTTCCTCAGAGCTCCCTGCTGGCCATGTGTGCTTGCCAACATGTGCACTGCGATGTAATGGAGTGTTGTCGGAGGATGTGCTAGTGGTATCACCAGTCTCTCCAGCAGGGTGATCTGATAGACATGGCACACTGGCAGCCCCAGCACCCACCCCCTGTGCCTGCATGAAGCCCACAAAACTGTGCAGCGAGTCAGCTATAGATGCCTGGTACGCTGCCATCTCATGCATCAGCTGTAGGTGCCCATCCATGTGGCGCTCCATGTGCTGTCTGTGGTCCTACCACTTCTTGTGCTTGGCCTCCCTGGCCTGTTCTGCAGCCTGCAGGTCCTGATGGATAACCTGCAGCTCAGACAGAATGCCCTCAGTGCCTGCCACCAGGTACGCACCCTCCTGTCATAGCTCCTGGTCCAGGTCATCACTCCCTGCACACACTGGCTCTTCCAGGATGGCAAACTCTAGCTCAGCAAGTGGTGCATCATCCACAGCTGGCCTCACAACACTAGTGGTCACATTGGCCTGCCCCTCTGCCCTGGGTGGCGAACACAACAGCCCCTCTGCACTGGCCATCGCAGTGGGCTGCTCTGCATCACTGGCTGGTGTACCGGTATCAAGGGCTGTGCTTCATCCTGGCTGGTCACTGGCATCCTCCATGGTAGGTTGTGAGGCTCCTCCCCGGTGCATCAGTCCCAGACTGGGAAGGTGGTGTACCTAGTGGGTCTGTGGGAGAGCAAAGGTGGCAGAGGTTAGTGACATGGCATGCTGTCATGGCCCAAGGGATGGCACCCAGTCCACCATAGTACCGGCAGCTGGTGCACGGCTCACACTGTACCCACCCCATGCAGCACTTGCGGTCTGACAGATGGACAGGCATGGGTTGGGCAGACGGAGGCACAGTGGGGACACAGACATGTCAGCTGCAGCCACACCCATGTGCCTGTGGTGGATCTGTCAAAGTCCGGAACTCCTGTGATGGTGACCTCCTCCACATACTACAGCACCTGCTCCTCCAGTGGAGCGAGGCTGTGCTGCTGCGCAGGGGCAGCCTGTTGTTGCTAGCCCTCTTCTCCTTTGCCACCTGATGGACCATGCGCCTCTTTTTCTTGAGGTCCTCCATGTCGTGGTTGTGGTGATGTACCACATTGACCCTGTTTGCATTGTCTCGCCACTCTGCCTGCTGGCGCTGGCATCCTCAGCCGCGAAGAGGGGTGGTGTGCTGCTGCAGGATGAGCCCCAGGGCCATGGCTGTCTCAGAGTAAAGTTTGCATTCCTTGTGCACTTTTTCGCTGCTGGCGCCTTGTCAGCCATCGTGAAGCAGCAACGCGATAAGACGGCATTTGCTTACCTGCATAGGTCCTCTTATGCATATGCAGGTAGAGAGTGCAGTGGGGCAGTGCCCCATCCAAAAGCATATCTGGTATGCGCATAGGCCCCTGCATGTTGAAGCTACGAATATCTGCATGACAGCTCACCACCGTAGGATGCCATACCTGCATAGTTCTGAACAATGAAAATTCCAAAAGATTGTCTGTGAAGCAAGCAAAGTGTATGAATATAACATTTTTTGTCGGGTCTCCCACAGCAGGGGAGAATAATTGTAGTTTAACTCCCAATGTGAGCATGACCCATTTTAATGATGCGGAATGTGACAGTAGTGGATTCTGGACTGTTCAGCTAAGTGTAGCTACTTTCTAACTTTGTTTTGGACTTTTGTATCATTAAAATGGGTCACGCTCACATTGGGAGTTAAACTACAATTATTCTCCCCTGTTGTGCGAGACCCGACAAAAAATGTTACATTCATACACTTTGCTTGCTTCACAGACAATCTTTTGGAATTTTTTATTGGGTTTGAGTGGTTCTGCTATTTTTGGTTTTGTAGTTTTTAGTTCTGAACAATGGCATGATAGTCATCCAGGGACACCCAGACTGTGATACCCGGGTAGGACGCAGGCCAGGGGGCATCCTGCAAGTGCTGCACTGCTGTGTTGTGTGGGTAAGGTGGGGCGTTACCCATGCAGGGCGCTGTCCATGCCCATCTGCCTGGATAGGGGCCCTCTGTCATACTGTGCAGGATGGGCATTCCAGTCTGCCCTTCCAATCCAACTACTGTAGTCCCTTTTTCTCCATGCCCATGGACCCCTGGTCCCCCTCCCCTGGACCCTCACACCACCCAGGCAGACACGCCGCCCTGCCCCCACAAACTGGATGACAGAGCGCAAAAAACCCCCCATTTATTGGACAACTGTGTCAACATATGTACATCCTGCCAACAGTGGCAGACATTATTGCACTTTGCAGTCTTTGCAATCCATCCCAGCCCAGGGTGTATGTGACAGGTGGTCACACTATAGTGCAGGGGATCCCTGCCTGTGCCCTGACACAGCTGCTGTGAGGGCCTCTAGGTACAGGCTGATGGTCCATGCTGCAGAATGTACCTCTGCCACCAGGGCAGCCATGACCCAGACACTCCATGGATGAGGAAGTGGTGGCACTAAGGGTCTGGTGTGGTATGGCTAGGGTGCACCCCTGGGTGCTGGGGTGGCTTTGGAGGACCTCAGCTGTGGGAGGTGGACCATGGCATCATTCTGGGTCTCCCCTGGCCTGGGCTGTGCCTTGCGGTGGGCACATGGCCTCTTGGTTGGTCAGTGGATAGGCACACCTGTGGGCTGTGGGGTTCTGCTGGGTGGTGCAGCTTAACCTCTGGGCTCCCCACCAGTTGCCTGATGGTGGTGCCATGCCATGCCGTCACACCTGGGGGATTTGGTGGGTGGTTCCTGTGTCCTCCCTGCCATCCCCTCTGCTCCCACCTCTGCTGGCACCTCAGCCTCCCCACCCTGCCCCTGGTCCACCCAGCCCTCCTCTTCCTCCTCTGACCTTTCCTCCCCACCCTGCCCCTGGTCCTCCAATCCCTTCTCCTACTCTGATATCCCCTCTTCCCACTATGCCATGGACCTCTTGCTGCCCCCTCATCTGATGTGGTGTCCTCTGGTGCAGTGTCACTGGTCGCTGATGATGTCATTTCCTCATCATCATCACTAGTGGTACTGCTGCTGCTGCTCTGCTTGCCTGGCACAGCCCTGCCGCTCCTGGGTGGCTGACATGGTGGGTCAGCAGTCCATCAGACACCCCTGGAGCCAGCTGTGGGAAAAGGGGAGGAAGGGTTACTGGTACACACTGGCATGGCCCTGGGGTGGGACTGGCACATCCCTGGGGGGTGCACACATGCATCACTCACCTACCTTCGGCCCGCAGGGGCCTGCCTTCCCACAGTGCACACTGCGTCCCCCCTTTGCCCACTTCCAGCCTGCTCTGTTCCCTCCCTCACATGCTGTGCTGTGCCCTGCCAGCCCCCTCCCAGTCACTGGGTGCGCATGGGTGGCAGCATGGGCAGGTGCACTATGTGCACCTGTGGCCTCCGCTGGAGGGGGGTGCCCCTTTACTGCCCTTATGTGCCATGCCCCTGCCAGGTTCGCGCACATCTGCACATTGTGTGTACCCGCTGGCATATAGGGAGTGTCCACCATCAGGTGATCTGCCTGTATCAGTCTGGCAGCCATGGCTGCCACCCCCTATATCTGCTGGGCACCACTGTGTACCCCACTTACCTTCCTCAGCCACCATCCACTCCCTGATCCTCTGGAGCTGGTTGGATCACCTCCGGTGCAGTATCATGAAGTGGCATTTCAGGGCCTCCAGTGTCCAGCGTACTCCACATTCTCTGTGGGAGAGAGGGGGGACATAGAAACATAGAAATATGACGACAGAAAAAGACCACATAGCCTATCTAGTCTGTCCTTCCATATCAACAACTAAAACAGCCCCCTTTTTACCTTTAGAGATCCTCTGTGTTTGTCCCATGCTTTTTTGAATTTAGTTACTGTCCTCAGCTCTACCACCTCCACTGGGAGACTATTCCATGGATCCACCACTCTTTTCGTAAAGAAATATGTACGCATGTCACTCCTGAATCTATCTCCCTTCACCCTCATCCCATGTCCCCTAGTAGCAGAACTTGCTTTCAATTGAAAGAGGCTCTCTCCTTGAACATTTATGCCACGGAGGTATTTAAACATCTCAATCATATCACCTCTATCCCGCCTTTCCTCTAAGGTGTACATATTAAGATCCTTCAGTCTGTCCTCATATGCTTTATAATGAAGACCACTAATCATTTTAGTAGCCACCCTCTGCACCGACTCCATCCTGTTCACATCCTTTTGAAGGTGCAGTCTCCAGAATCGCACACTATACTCCAAATGAGGTCGTATCAAAGACTTATACAGAGGCATTATCACCTCCTTTTTTCTGCTAGCCATTCCTCTCTGTATGCACCCAAGCATCCTTCTAGCTTTTGCTGTCGCCTTTTCTACCTGTTTAGCTACTTTAAGATCATCAGACACAACCACGCCTAGGTCCCGCTCTTCTTTAGTGGACAAAAGTACTTCACCTCCTATACTGTATTGCTCCCTTGGATAGCTGCAGCCCAAATGCATGACCTTACATTTTTTAGCATTAAATCCCATGTGCTCAGTTGGCCACTACCATTTTGCCTGTTGTGCATACCTGTATCCTGTAACGGTCTGGTGACATGCCATTCCTAGGGGCAGGGGCACACCCATGGGTGCCAGGCTGTGGTGGCATAGCTGCTTGCAGGGACAGATAGGCACCATGTGTGGTTTCTGCCACGGTCCCCCCACACCCCTGCATCAGGGCACAGGGGCTAGGGGGTGAGGCAGGTGTTCAGGGCATCTAAACTGGCTGTCTCTGTCCCCTGCAGAGCTCAGCCTTGCCACAGCACTCCCTGCACTGGGCTTTTCCATTGCCTTGCATGACCTGTGGCATTGATATCAACCACCAGAGGGTGCAGCACCCTCATGACCTGCTATGTGTGGGTATGCATCCTGCTGCAGGCATTTGGGACTGGTACCTGTACCATTGCATGGCCTGTCCCCCCCCCCCCCCCACCTCCTGATAGGCACACATGGGGCAGCCATCAGCATATGTCTTGGCATCATTCCCTATCTCCCTGTGCAGACACACAGCTGTGTCTTTCAGGGTGTGTCTGCCTTGCATGGTGCTCAGCCCCCTCCCTGCCTGTTCTAGCCTCCTTACCTGCGCAGCCGGGGTTGGGTTCCCCTGCATAGGGCTTTTGCCAGCCTCGGTTTTGGGTGACAAGCCCCCCTGGGGTAGAGGATCCCCTCATGCTGCAGCACAGAGCGGACATGCATTCACTCTCATCCGGGGAAAAGTTCACATTTTTTCTTGCCACCTTGCCACTGGTGTCTGTCCACTGAGCCATAGGCAGCCTGCAGGGCCTGCGTGATGGTGTCGTCTATGCTGAGGTACACCAGATGTGCGATACATGGGATGCCGACCACGGTCCGTCGTGCATCTCTAGCCACTGCTGATGTGGCCACATACAGAGGTATCGCTTCTGCCTTCGGCGCAGTGCCCGGGTTATGCGCCTTGTGCTTATCTGTTATTGCCACAGTGGGCACCTGCCGCTGTGCTCAGCTTGTGCTGCATTTTCATTGCTTGCCCATTTTGTCAGCGCCTGACTCACCATTAAGGCACTTTTCCTGAACGGGTAACTTTCTGCGGGTGAGGCTGGCCTCAGCGCCTTGTTGAATATCGGGTCCTATGACATTTCCCAAGCAGTAAGCAAAACTGAAAAAACTCAGATAATGTTAATAGAAACATAGAAACATAATGGCAGAAAAAGACCACATGGCTTATATAGTCTGCCCTTCGATATCACCCACTACAAGAGTCCCCTCTTTTCCTTTAAAGATCCTCTGTGTTTGTCCCATGCTTTTTTGAATTTAGATACTGTCCTCATCTCTACCACCTCCACTGGGAGAATATTCCACACATCTACCACTCTTTCTGTAAAGATATATTTCCGCATATTACGCCTGAGTCTGTCACCTTTCAATCTCATCCTATGTCCCCTTGTAGCAGAGCTTGCTTTCATTCAAAAGAGGCTCTCCTCCTGTGCATTTCCTCTAAAATATGCATATTAAGGTCCTTAAGTCTGTTCTCATATGCTTTATAACAAAGACTATTAACCATTTTAGTAGCCACTCTCTGCACCAATTCCAACCTGTTTATATCCCTTTGATGGTGCAGTCTCCAGAATTGCACACAATACTCCAAATGAGGTTGCACTAAAGACTTATACCGAAGCACTATTGCCTCCTTTTTTCTGCTGGCCATTCCTCTCCCTATGCACCCAAGCATCCTTCTAGCTTTCACCGTTACCTTTTCTACCTGTTTAACTACTTTGAGATTGTCAGACACAATCACGCCTAGGTACCGTTCTTCTTTTGTGGACAGAAGTACGTCACTCCCTATAGTGTACAGCTCCCCTTGGATTGTTGCAGTCCAAATGCATGACCCTACATTTTTTAATGTTAAATCTCAGCTGCCAAATTCTAGACTATTCTTCAAGCTTAGCTAGATCCCTCCTATGAAACACAAACAGCTCTGCCATGAAAAGCATGAGCAAGAACATGACTCTTACTATGAGGAAACTGGAGCCAGTCTACAAGGCTTACTAAACCTTTAACAGCAGATGGAATCCCACCAAAGCCAGGGCCACATTTAAGATTTCTGCACCCATAAGTATGATGAGACAGGAGTAGAGGAGTGGCCTAGTGGTTGGGGCAAGGTACTTCAGGCTAGAAGGTCGGGGGTTCAAATCCCACTAGAGGACAGCAACCTTGGGCCAGAAGGACTGGGGTTTCTAGTCCCACAGGTGCTCCTTGTGGTCTTGGGCAAGCCACTTAACCCTCCATTGCCCATGTTCCCTGTAAAATAGTTATTTCCAAGTTATAATGCCCTGTTCAATGTAATTTCAGTTTGTTCAATGTAAACCGCACTGATGCAGAATAGTGCAGTATATAAGAGAATGTAAATAAATAAATATCTAAGAGAACAGGGAGAGCGGGGGCTTGTCAGAGATCCCAAAGATTGGAGATCCAGAAGAGGAAGGCTACCCCTTGCAACTATATCCCTAATTTAGAAAGGAGCAAGCTACTCTTTGGCCTGGGTATTTGACAGGCTTTGAATTTAGCATCCTAGGTAATTTGCCTATGTTAGCTATGCCTAAGTCCAGGTCTCCCAAGCAGTGACATCACTAATGTGACCAAAAGGAAGCAGGATTCTAACCTACAAAAGGAATCTTCCAGGGCAGGTCCTGGACTGGTGAAGCAGAATTCAAGGAAAGGAAATTTTCAGATATGATTAAAATCTCTGGGGGCATATTCAAAAGCATTTACAAGGTTTGCAGTCCTGCAAACTGCAACAATGCCGCTCAGTGGCACATACCTAGTTTGTACCACTGAATATCCCCATATAGCCCAGTAAAACACCCCAACATTAACCACTTAACACTGGGGCGTGACACGGGCAGAGTAGGGGAGGCACCAAAGGTTAGCCGGTTAGCAGTAATATTGAGTCACTAACCAGCGAACCTAAACCGGCTAAAGTTAGGTAGATAAAAGGCCAGTGGCTGAATATCGCTGCTGACTGGATAGTTAAATCACTATTCAGCTAAACCAGATATTCAGTGCTACTGGCTGGATATGGCCATGGCACTGAAGTCACTGCTTTAATTACACTGACTGCTGCAGCTGAATACGCCCCTCCTCCCTCATCATCCAACTAGACCAGTCCAGATGAGTGAGATGTGCCCAAACAGTCAGGACCCAGGGTGGGAGAAAGATGATAATCAAGACAGACTACCCTGTCAAAGGAGTCATCTGAATAACCTGCACAAGGTGATCAGTGAAGGCCAGGAAACCTTAGCACTGTCCTCTGGGGACACCCATGTGGACTCCACCCAAAAGGAATGCACTTACCAGGCATGATGCATCCTGCCCCAACCATCTCCAGGGGTGAAAGGACAATAGAGGACTTGACTTTAGCCAGCACTTCCCTTGAACTGCTGAGGATAGAGGAAGGCCTTACACATCACCCCAAGAAAAAAAGCCCTTCCAGGGTTCTACCACAGGAGCCCACTGAGACACTCAAGCAAACAGAACTGCTTCACTCCTGCTGAAGGAAGCAGCACTGAGAAAACTCCCAAGGAATCTCTTGGAGTAGATTCCTGTAGTAGAACAGGCCTGCCTCTCAAACCCTGAGGGCTCAGAGCCATGCTACTGCAGGTCAAACTGATAAAAGGCTCTAACATCTGCTACAGGCATAAAGACTCACCAGGTTCCAAGCAGGGAGGCTCCAAGCAGCTCAAAATGACCAGCAAGAGCCAGGCCCTAAGCGCGAGAAGGTGCCAGGACACTGCCTTTCTTGAGCACCCACCATGTTAGTGTTTTATTTGAGCACCCTTCATATTTCTCCTATAGGCCCATATTTTGAAAATAAAAAGAAAGGCTACACCACTTAACCCAAGAGTCTGTGTAACATGGTGTGTGAGTTCAAGCCAAGGCTCCTAGGATCACCAGGATCAAATGGGCTGATAACCTATGCAGAAGATGGCTCACCAAGGGTCAGAGAGGAAAGCACACAGCATGCCTTTCATAGGTCACTCCAAAGGAAGGGCTATCCAGCCTGACCATCCAGGGAACATCCCTGCCTCTGAAATATCCACACAACTGGCATCCGCCAGAGTGGCTAATACATGGGGTACTGGAAAACCATGTTGTCACACTATGAAATCAGCATGGGAGGGCTGAACACTCACTTTGCCTAGATCCATGAAGTTCTGACCCAGACAGTGGAAACACATGCTAATGAAGCTTATAGTATGTGCCACAGCTAGGGCAATCAGATGCTCTTCCACCCAACAGCTCAGTTATATAGCCATGAGTACCACTCTGGGCCTGCAAGCACTGCTGTAGAAGATGACATGTGTAACTGTTAGGACCATGTCCGAGAACAAGCAGCCCACTGCTTCCAATAAAGGAGGAACATGCATCTCCAGGGTTAATGTGATTGCTCTGACCTCCAGAAAGAAGATCCTCCAGGGGCCCCATGAGGGGACAGAATCCCTGTGCCAACAGGACTGGGCCTCACACCTTCAGCCCTGCTAACAAACATCTCCTTAGATGCTTCCCGCACCTTCCTGGTCATGAGGTCGAATCACAACCACTATCTCACCTGTTCCCTGATCTCCCAGGGGAGAGAAGAACCTGGTTGAACAACAGGGAACATGGAAACCAGATGATTAGGCAGGGCCTCTGAATCTAGGGCAAATGCTTTAATCAAATATGTATCGTATCCAAATGCTTGTCCCGTGTTACGTAATCATTGACTAATCAAAATGTAAAACTGAAATCTCAATGTACCGTACAATACATTATGATTCTGTAAAGTAAACCGCTGCTGATCGTAGGAAGCAGCGGTATACAAGTGTTTACTAAATAAAATAAATAAATAAATAAACAAGGACGCGGCCCCAAGGAAATTCAGGTCCACAGAGGTAACCAAGAATCGCCTGCCCTGAGGCAGCTGGGACTTGAGTGAACTCTCCGTTGTGAGAAAGTTAACTCCAGTAAGTAGGAATAGACTCCCCAGGAGCTCAAAATTGTGGGAGAGAAAAGAGAAATTAGACTACCTGCTAATTGTTTTTCCTTGAGGAACTCCAGTCCAGTCCCGCACCTCTGGGTAGTGTACCTCTCACAGCAGCTTGGAGACTGAGCATGTCATCTTTTGATGACACCAGTGTACTTATATAGCTGGCACTGCCTACCAGCCCCAGTAACCTATTGGCAAAGCAGACTCACAAGAGCAACAAATAAGTAATAAACATGCAACAACCATTCTTCATCTAAATAACCGAGTTCCCCCCACCACCTGGGAAGAAATCCCCCGTCCCCCCCCAGAATGAGGAGGCCTACCTGTGGGGCACCTGAATGATGCCGTGCAACATGGAGTGTGAAACTGACAGCTCTCCCAGTCCACCCCCCAACGCTGACTCTCCCCCTACTTCCCGGCACTTCCTGGCCACTTCTCCCACATGAACCAGCTTCAGGCCCAGGACAATATGACCAAATATCCTAAACACACTCCAGGGAGGGATCCGGGACTGGACTAGAGTTTCTCAAGGAACAACAATTAGCAAATAAGTCTAATTTCTCTTTCTTTATTGTCCCTCCAGTCCAGTCCCACACCTCTGGGATGTAATAGAGCAGTTAAACATCACTTTATATTTACAGTGTATTTGCACGTTATGACTCCTGAGGAAGACATTTTTTTGCCGAAATATGGCTATGTAGGGTCTTTTTCATGTGCAGGATGGTTCAATAAAAATTTTGTAATCTTCCATCGCCTGGTTTAGTGTTTTCAGTTCCTGGTGCAGATCCAAAGCTGTCAAGTCCTTTGGAGCTACTTGCCGAGATCTGCAGCATTGCTAATGCTTCAACTACTTAGGGAAGGGCTGCTGCATGTTCTTTTCCTACCATGAATAGCAGAGAGGTTGTTTTTATTGCTGCCAGGAGCAGGGTTGTGTGAACCACATGATTGGAGGGACTGCAGCATGGCCATGGGTGTTTTTTTAATTTTTTTTAATTTAAAGGGGCAGCACTTCTTTGCAGGTCCAGTGAGTGCAAACAGGGTTCAGGAAAGGGAAGGAATGAGAGACATGATTTCAGATGTGATATGGATCCTTGAAAAGATAAAAGAATACCAAAAGGATATCTATTTGTGTTTTATTGACTATAGCAAGGCTTTTGACTGTGCAAACCATGAAAAACTCTGGGCCACATTGAGAAGCATGGGTATACCAGAACATCAAAAGTTTTCTTGTACAATCTTTACATTAATCAAGAAGCAACAGTTTGAATGGAACAAGGAGAAACAGAATGGTTTAAAATCAGCAAAGGTGTATGGCAAGGCTGCATATTTTCCCGCTACCTGTTTAATTTATATGCAGAACAAATCAGAGAAGGAGACGGAGTCAGTATACACAATGACATATCTCCACGAGACCTCTTTTGTGGTATCCCCAGGGTCAACCCTTTGGCTCCTGCTTTTTAACATCTTCATAAGCTCCCTGGTTATGCTAATTCAGAGTCTGGGTGACTCTAGCTATGTCTATGCAGACGACATACTACTTTTGTTTTCTACAGATGAGCTCTCTCCAGATCTTTCCCCGATCAACGTGTTTAAACAGTATAGCGCAATGATTGTGCAATAATTTGCTTAACCTCAATCCATCTAGAACAATATCCACTTGGGTCACGGGTTCTCTGAACAGCCCAACGTTTGCCCCTCTTCTGGAAGGTGCCCCAGTGTTACTGCAATTCACTCTTTATTACTTAGGCATACTAAAAATGCTGAGAATGGATTCATGGAAGTGACATTGAAAAAGTGAAAATGCTAAACAAATACTTCTATTCTGTTTTTACTAAAGAAAATCCTGGTGAAGGACCACCTGTGATTGACAAATATACAAATGGGAATAGTGTAGACACCACACCATTCACAGAAGATGATGTGTTTAAACAGCTTGCAAAACTGAAAATGAACAAGTCCATGGGACCAGATGGGATACATCCCGGGATACTGAAAGAGCTCAGAGAGGTTCTTGCAGGGCCTTTAAAGGATGTTTTTTAATGGAGACAGGAGAAGTTCCACAGGACTAGAGAAGGGCTGATGTGGTACCTCTTCACAAAAGTGGTAATAGGGAAGAAGTGGCAAACTACAGGCCTGTGAGCCTTACCTCGGTGGCAAGAAAAGTAATGGATGCGCTCCTGAAAGAGAAAATAGTGGGCTTCTTGAAACCAATAGGTTGCATGATCAGAGGCAACATGGATTTACCAAAGGACAATCGTGCCAAACAAATCCGATTGAGGTCTTTGACTGAGTGACCAGAGAACTGGATCAAGGGCATGCAATGGATGTGATCTACCTAGATTTCAGCAAAGCTTTTGAAACTGTTCCTCATAGGAGGCTTATCAATAAACTTAACAGCCTGGGGATGGGTCCCAAGGTGGTGAACTGGATCAGAAATTGGTTGACTGACAGATGATAGAAGGTGATGGTAATGGAACTCACTCAGATGAAAGGAAGGTGATTAGTAGCATGCCTCAGGGATTGGTCCTGGGACTGGTAATGTTCAATATATTTGTGAGCAATATTGCTGAAGAATTAAGAACATAAGAACATAAGATATGCCATACTGGGTCAGACCAAGGTCCATCAAGCTAGTATCCTGTTTCCAACAGTGGACAATCTAGATCATACATACCTAGCAGTTTCCCCAAAAGACACAGGTTCCACAATGCTTGTATTGGGTCAAGCATTGATATCCTGGGTCCCTTCTTAATAATGGTTTATGGACCTTTCCTCCAGGAACTTGTCCAAACCTTTCTTAAACCCAGCTACACTAACAGCCTTTACTACATCTTCCGGTAACAAATTTGAGAGTTTGATTACATGTTGAGTGAAAAAATATTTTCTTTTATTAGTCTTAAATAGTTTACCCTGTAACTTCATTGCATGTCCCCTAGTCTTTTTATATTCTGATAATGTAAACAATCAATCTACGTTTACCCATTCCACTCCGTTCATTAATTTATAGACTTCTATCATATCTCCCCTCAGCCATCTCTTTTCCAGGTTAAAGAGCCCTAACCTTTTTAGTCTTTCTTCATAGGGGTATCCTTCCATCCCCTTTACCATTTTGGTGGCTCTTCTCTGAACCTTTTCTAAAATCGCTAGATCCTTTTTAAGATACGGCGACCAGAATTGCACACAATATTCAAGGTGCGGTCTCACCATGGAACGATATAGAGGCATTATAATATCTTTTGTTTTATTCTCCATTCCTTTCCTTATGATACCTAGCATTCTATTTGCTCTCTTGGCCGCCGCTGCACACTGGGCCGAGGGTTTTAACATGTTATCCACAATGATGCCTAAATCTTTTTCCTGGGTGGTGGTTCCTAATGTGGAACCTTGCATCCGTGTAACCATAGTTTGGGTTGTTCTTCCCTAGGTGCATAACTTTGCACTTGCCAATATTAAATTTCATCTGCCATTTTGATGCCCAGTCTTCTAATTTATCAAGATCCTCTTGCAATTTTCCACAATCCTCATGGGTTTTAACAACTTTAAATAGTTTTTTGTCATCTGCAAATTTGATAACCTCACTCGTTATTCCACTTTCCAGGTCATTTATGAATATGTCAAAAAGCAGTGGACCCAGCACAGATCCCTGGGGTACACCACTATTCACCTTTCTCCATTGGGAAAATTGTCCATTTAGCCCTACCCTCTGCTTTCTATCTTTTAACCAGTTCCAGATCCACAATAGTTCGCTGCCTCCTTGAATGCAATGGAAAGTCTGTCTTTCGCAGATGACACAAAAATTAGCAACAGTGTGGACTCCCCTGAGTAGATAACATGAGGAAAGATCTTCAAAAGCTGGAAGAATGGTCTAGTGCTTGGCAGTTAAGATTTAATGTAAAGAAGTGCATTGTCATGAACTTGGGATGCAAAATCCAAGGAAATTGTATGTGATAGGGGGCGAGAGATTGGTGTGCATGGACCAGGTGAAGGACTTCGGAGTGATGGTTCTGAGGATCTCAAGGCAGCAAAACAGTGTGACAAGTCAGTGGCCAAAGCCAGAAGGATGCTGGGTTGCATACAGAGAGGAATTACTATCAGAAAAAAGGGGATACTAATGCCACTAGTGAAGTCTCACTTAGAATATTGCAAACTCACCTGTTTGAGGACTTGTTCTGGCTGTCGACAGCAAAACCCTTGAGGTGTTCTTCTTTGTCTTGGGCTTGGCAGGGCCAATCTCTCAACTTTCTACTTTCCACCACCCCCTCCCCCCCTTTCTCTTCTATTGCCTCTTTGTTACCTGTTCCTCTGTATCTGGACTCTTTTCTCTTTCTGTGGTTTCTCTGTCTCTTTCTTATTATTGAAGCTGGCATTCCTTTTCCTCCTTGTCTTATTTTTATTGTAAATTGCAATGTTTGTAATGTAGATATTGTTGTATATTAAATAAAGGCAAACATAAACATAAACAACTGAGGTTTGAAGATTAATGGAAGACTCAACCACTATGCTGATGATACCACAATACTGGCTGAATACTTAGCTCACTTGAAATCCCATCGTCAGCTAAACCTGGGATAAGAGAAAAAACATCATGCAAGGCTCCTTAGCCGTTCTCTGAACAAACCGAAAGATCTCTTCCAATTAGTAAAATCCCTAACCAATGAGCCCCCTTCACCACAACAGGAACATATACATCCACAACTGTATGCTGACTACATCCAATCCAAGGCGATCAAGATCACAACTTCAACCACAAGTGTAACCACACAACCTTCCAATGTCCAATTCATACTCAATAATTTCTCATCCCCAACTCCTAAGACAATCGAAGAAATTATAACATCCATCAACGCCACCACCGCCCCTAACGATCCATGTCCTGCCCACTGGATCAAATCACTGAGAACAGAGCTCAGCCCATACATATCAGCCTTAGCTGACCAGTCCCTTAGCACCGGGATATTTCCAACAGCCCTCAAATAGACCTCCATCCGCCCCCTTCTGAAAAACAATAAACTTGATCCAAAAAAGGAAGACTCCTACCGCCCAATTTCAAGTATTCCTTTATTAGCCAAGATCCTAGAAAAAGTTATATTGAGACAAATCCAACAACACATTGATTCCAAAGCCCCATTAGATCCAAACCAGCATGGCTTCAGAGAAGCCCACGGAGTCGATACTCTTCTAACATCCTAATGAACACGCTTATTAATACAACAGATAACATCAGGAATGGAGTTGCAATGATCTTCCTAGACATAGCAGCAGCATTTGACTCTGTTGACCAAGACCAACTGCTTGCCCGTCTCTACGAAAAAGGGATTCAAGGAATGGCATGGAATTGGTGCAAATCTTACCTGGAAGAATGCTGGCAACAGGTACAGAATGGTAATACTACATCTCAGCCTTTCCACCAGAAGCAAGGAGTACCGCAGGGTTCCTCCCTCTCAGCTCTTCTATTTAACATATATATGCAGCCCATCTGCAACATCTCCCGCTCATTCGGAATATCATGTCTCATCTACGCGGATGATGTGCTTCTATTCACTCCAATCAACGTACTAAAACCAGACTACACTACATTAATCACCTGCTTCAATTCAATCTCAGACTGGCTGCTTACACAAAATCTCCGAATTAATTAAAAAAAACAGAAGTCCTGATCGTCACAAAGAACAAAGACTTCTCTCCTCCACCAACTCTAAGAACAAGAGATGCCGATCTACCACTCAAAACCTCAATACGTTACCTGGGTGTCATACTTGACCAGCGGCTTGAATTCAAAGAACATATAAAAAATACTGTAAAAGTCATCTACCATAAGATCAGGACACTCCGACACCTCAGACCTATGCTTGAACCATGCTATTTCCGCACAACTTTCCAGGCATTAGTCACTCCTCACTTCGACTACGCAAATATCGTACTACACGGCCTACCCAAGAGCACGCTGAATCCACTTCAACTGGCCATGAATACAGCGGCCAGGGCCCTATATGGAGCCTCAAGGAGTCAACATATTACTCCCATCCTATTCGAACTTCACTGGCTCCCAATATCATGCAGGATTCTATACAAAGCCCTCGTTTTGACCTTCAAAGCTTTCCATCAAATATCACCATCCTCGTTGTCCGACCTCCTGCATCACACACAGAACACCAGATCTAGATGATCCATAACAGATAACATGCTAACAGTCCCAAAAGACCTCACAAAACTCACCCAGACAACTACTTCAAGAGCATTCTCATCCTTCGCCCCCAGATGCTGGAATGCGCTGCCACCTAGCATTAGATCACAACAAGACCTATCTCAATTCAGAAAATCTCTAAAAACACACCTCTTCATACAACACTTCTCACAATGTACTGGCTCCCCTACCCCTCCAACACAAACCAATGATCATGGCTAGTCAAATAAGTTCCTGAAAATTCACTACCTGTTCCAGGTCAAAACCTCACAGACCCCCACCTTTAGAACGCAAAACATTTGAGAATCTATTGTAAATAGCTGTGAATATCTGTTATTTATTTTAACCCCAGTTATCCATGTTTTTATATCCTGTTACCTGTAAACTTGACATATGTTTATGCTTAAGTACAAAGCTGTTAAAATGTAAACCGCGCTGATGATAAAAGTGCGGTATATAAAAGCTGTTAAATAAATAAATAAAGATGATATGAAACATTTGCTTCTCAAGATCAAGAAAGTGCATCGCTAGCCCTCCAACCGCCCTGGTGAAGCTCCTGCCCTATCCGGGCAGTGGGAGCCTTTCCCCCACACACTCCTGCCCTATCCGGGCAGTGGGAGCCCTCCCTCCACACACTCCTGCCCTATCCGGGCAGTGGGAGCTTTCCCTCCACACACTCCTGCCCTATCCGGGCAGGGGGAGCCCTCCCTCCACACACTCCTGCCCTATCCGGGCAGTGGGAGCCCTCCCTCCACACACTCCTGCCCAATCCGGGCAGTGGGAGCCCTCCCTCCACACACTCCTGCCCAATCCGGGCAGTGGGAGCCCTCCCTCCACACACTCCTGCCCAATCCGGGCAGTGGGAGCCCTCCCTCCACACACTCCTGCCCAATCCGGGCAGTGGGAGCCCTCCCTCCACACACTCCTGCCCAATCCGGGCAGTGGGAGCCCTCCCTCCACACACTCCTGCCCAATCCGGGCAGTGGGAAGCTCACACGCACGCAGGCAGAACCGTATAAAAGCGGCGTCCCTACTTCGTGGGAGCCGCTGAGCATCGCTAGCCCTCCAACCGCCCTGGTGAAGCTCCTGCCCTATCCGGGCAGTGGGAGCCTTTCCCCCACACACTCCTGCCCTATCCGGGCAGTGGGAGCCCTCCCTCCACACACTCCTGCCCTATCCGGGCAGTGGGAGCTTTCCCTCCACACACTCCTGCCCTATCCGGGCAGTGGGAGCCCTCCCCACACACACTCCTGCCCTATCCGGGCAGTGGGAGCCCTCCCTCCACACACTCCTGCCCAATCCGGGCAGTGGGAGCCCTCCCTCCACACACTCCTGCCCAATCCGGGCAGTGGGAGCCCTCCCTCCACACACTCCTGCCCAATCCGGGCAGTGGGAGCCCTCCCTCCACACACTCCTGCCCAATCCGGGCAGTGGGAGCCCTCCCTCCACACACTCCTGCCCAATCCGGGCAGTGGGAGCCCTCCCTCCACACACTCCTGCCCAATCCGGGCAGTGGGAGCCCTCCCTCCACACACTCCTGCCCAATCCGGGCAGTGGGAGCCCTCCCTCCACACACTCCTGCCCAATCCGGGCAGTGGGAGGCTCACACGCACGCAGGCAGAAACGCATAAAAGTGGCGTCCCTACAGGGCGCGCGCCCGCGCCTTGCGGGCCCGCGCCTGAGGGCCTCGCCAGAGGGCCCTTTGGCGGTGGCCCTTAGGCGGTGGAGATTAGGCGCAGTTGAAACATCATCCACTCAACCGCAACAAGGCTGCAAGTATCAAGAAGCCTGACTCACATGACCCAAACACTCCGATAACGGACAGAAAACGAAAGTGCAACAATCAAATGACTGACGGCTTGAGCTCCCCAGGCCGGGTCTGAGCTCGCCGGTCCCGACCACCACGCTCCACGAGATTCCCATAGCTGGACCAAAATTCGACATCAAGAGCTTTCAACTACAACGATATCACCCAGGTAAACAATTACTGGACTTATCTACCTCCTGATGCAAAAGACCACTGTGCAACCCTGGCCTAACCCCCCCCCCCCCCAAGTAGGAGCCAACATACCTCTGTATATATAATGTGTAAACTCCCCACTGTCACAAGCCCTGTTCTCCTCAAGCCAGCTGTTACATTGTAAACCCCTACCAACTCTAAAGGCTACTACTGTTTATTTAGAGCTAAATGAAACAAAGTATCTCTAACCAGCAAGTTGTTACATTTCAATGCAGTAACCCAATAACCTTCTTGCAATAACCTTAAGACTGTATCGCACAATACTGTATCTGTTTATACTGAATGATAGGTAACGATAGGACTGTATCGCACAATACTGTATCTGTTTATACTGAGTGATAAGGAACGTTAGGACTGTATCCCTATTTTGTTAAAGTAATAAGAAACGCTGTACCCCAACCCATCTATCCCTGCTAGACTGTTGGTACCCAACAACTATCTTGCCGGCCTACACTAACTCATCTCTAGGCCAGCTGCCTTGACTTCACCCCACACTGCGCCACTCAAATCCAAAATCCAAGTATTTCTGGCAGACATAAAATGGAGCCTGCTCACACCTTCCTGATTTTGTGCATGTGTATACTAACATCTTCATATAGAACCATCCCACACTCACAATACTGCATTCCTCTACTATATACACCAATCTACCTTCTCCACCCCCCCCCCTCCATTACCCATCCTGCATCAATACAACTTAAATCCTATCACCACCACACAAACACCAAGTAAATTACCCCAACGACACACCCATATCAAAGGGAACAAATCTCAAAAACACCCTAAAATCAAAGCAAAGAACACTATTGGATCTCAAATACAACTCACACGAACCACACACCAAGAACATCACACATGTAACATTATCCTTATTAATGCTAGGTCAATAAGGAATAAAACGCATATTATCCACAACATTCTAACTGACGAACAACCAGATATCCTATGCATAACAGAAACATGGCTCACTGACTCAGACTCTGCAACAATGAACCAAATACAGAAGCCCGGATACCAACTATACAACTGCCCACGCATCAACAGAAGAGGAGGCGGAGTCCTTATAGCAGCCAAAACCAGCCTTCAACTCACAACCACATCTACGGTCACAAATCCAGATCTTGACCTACTTAAAGTCGAGAGCATGGCATTATCCATCTGCCTAATCTATCGACCTCCCTCACCACAGCACGAAACACTAGCCACAGCACTAGAAACCATCACATCCACACAAAGCAAAAAATTCCAGATCATCCTCGGAGATTTGAACCTAGCATCAATTCCTCCGTCCCACACGGACTCCTTCTATGAAGCCATCGACCAATTGGGTGTCCCACAAACAATAAGCAACCCCACACATGATAGAGGAAACATCCTAGATATGATTTTCATACCCAGAAATCCACAACAAAGCAATGAACCACCTATAATAAACATAACTCAAGTACCATGGTCAGACCACCACCAAATCAACTGTAAACTTAAACTACAGTGCCAACCCAAAAACTCAAAGGAGATGAGAATGACCAACCCCATTAGGAAATTCAGCAAACTCAACGAGGAACACCTCATAAGCACCATTGCATCCCACATAAACCTAGATTCCACAGACCTAGACGAACTAACTAACAGATGGAACACACACATCCAAAATACATCTAACCCAACTCTGAAACACACATCAAACCCACATAAGATCAACTCGGAACCCTGGTACACAGGAACTCTAACAAAATCAAAAAGGGAGCTCCATAAAATAGAGAGAAAATGGAGACAAACCAAATCCTCCGATCTCAAAACTAAATACATGGCCCATCTCGCAAAATACAAAGACGACGTGAACAATGCAAAAAAATTACATCACACCAACATCCTAAACAAGGCAATCAATCGACCGTGAGAGTTATTTGAACTAGTCAAATCACTAACCAAAACCGACCAAAATGCCAACCTCAACAAATCCATCAAGGTCCAAACACTGGCAAACCACTACGCGACCAAACTGACGGCCTCTGGCCCTCCACCCCCCCCACCAACACCACAAATCAGAAGTGAGAACAACACAACGCAAAACCAGTTATGGGAGCACTTCCACAAAATAGGAACCAAGCAAATCACAGCCATTGTCACAAGCCTGAAAAGCACCACCTCCCCACTAGATCCCTGTCCTGCATCCTGGATCAAGGCAGTGAAACAAGACATAGCACCTCACATAGCACACATAGTTAACCTATCCCTACAACAAGGAATCATGCCCTCAGAACTAAAGAAATCAGTCATTAGACCGATCCTAAAAAACACTACACTCAACGGAGAAGACCCAGCCTCCTACCGTCCCATATCAAGTATCTCATTCCTGGCAAAGATCATAGAAAAAACGGTCCTTCTACAACTCCAAGACCATCTGACTGACAGTGCTCCTCTTGATGACCAGCAATATGGCTTCAGGCAACATCATGGAGTTGAAACCCTGTTACTAGTTCTACTTAACAACCTCCTAAAGGGCCTTGAAAACAAAAAGAAAATGCACATTCTTGTATTCATTGACATCTCAGCTGCCTTTGATACAGTTAATCATGGGACCCTCATAAATAGGATAAAATCAATAGGAATAACAGGAACCCCACTAAAATGGTTCTCATCCTACATCTCAAATCGAACACAACAGGTTCAATTCAACGGAGAAAAAGCAGAATCTTTCTCACAAACACAGGGAATCCCCCAAGGCTCTGCTCTCTCAGCACTTCTGTTTAACATATATATGCAGCCACTATGCAAAATTTTCTCACGGCACGAAATTAATTACCACATCTATGCCGATGATATCATGCTATACACACAACTAGACACTAAAAGCCCAGACTACAACCCACTGGAGACATGTATCGGAGAGATGCAAGACTGGTTACAACAAAGTAGTATGTCAATTAATCACAAAAAACCCGAAGTAATGTATATCTCCAAAGAACCGAATTTTGACCCTCCCACATCAATAACACTATGTAACAACACTTACCAAACAAAAAAAGAAATAAAGTATCTAGGAGTCACATTTGACTGTGACCTAAAGATGGAAAAACACCTCCGAAAGACCAACAGAGCAGTTTTCCACAAGCTTAGAGTGCTCCAACCCATTCGGAATATTATTGATCCCCAAGACTTCAGAACAGTGGCCCAAGCACTCATCATGCCACATTTTGACTACTGCAACGCCATCCTACAAGGTTTACCTAAAAAAACCCTAAACATATTACAAATGGCACAAAATGTAGCTGCCAGGGTCATAATGAAGAAAAATCTAAGTGACCACATCACACCAGTACTAATTCAATTACACTGGCTACCCATAACAGCTCGCACAAAATACAAAATACTAACAACCACCTTCAAACTCATCCACAACTTAGCACCTTCCTTCCTCAACAACCTAGTAAGATTGCAACCTCCTACCCGAAACAGAAGAACCCACAATTCCAACATCCTTCACACTCCAACAGATATAAGATCTGCCAAAGCTAACACCAGCCACAGGGCTTTCTCATATGCGGCGCCAACACTGTGGAACCAACTCCCACCAGAACTACGAGCTAGCAATGACCTTCTAGACTTCAGAAAGAAACTCAAAACGCACATTTTCCAATCACATTTCAACCTGAACTAAACCCACAGATGGAGCAGCCCCTGACCACTGTGTCCAAGAAGATTATCCTGTATATATGTATTTATGTATATATGTAAATGAAATCCCCCATAGCTAAGAAGTGTTAACTCTGTATGATGTGCTTTTCTGACAATCTGTATGTAAACAAAATTTGTACCTGCCTTGATTCGGCAGTTTCACAATAGTAATCCTACCCGCTTCTGATCGCTGGAAGGAGCGGGCTACAAATGCTTGCTAAATAAATAAATAAATAAATAAAATGGGCCTGCATCTTAATACAAAGAAAGCAAAGATCCCGACAATTGACAAAAATCATTCAATTCATCGTTGAAAGAGAAAAAATTGAAATAGTAGACAACTTTAACCTGCTTGATCAATAAAGCGTAGTTACTCACCTATAACAGGTGTTTTACAGGGACAGCGTGAATCAGTCCTCATATATGGGTGATGTCAGTGCCGATGGAGCCTGCGCGGAAGCAACTCCCCAGCTTTCAAAGAAAGCCTTTGCGAGTTTCACCATGCATGTATGGGCCTCTTCCCGCCCAAGGATGCCATCTGGCCTCAGGCTAATGACATAGCTAAGACAGCAAAAATTAAAATATGGTACAGAAGCAACTCCAAGGGGAGGAGGGAGGGTGCTGAGAACTGATTACTATTGTCCCTGGAGAACACCTGTTACAGGTGAGTAACTGCGCTTTCTCTGGGAACAAGCAAGAAGTCAGACCTCACATATGGGACTCTCCAGCTACAGACTACCAAGAACCTGTAAAAATGCCATGGTGACCTGCAAAGCTGTGAGCAGCAGCAGTAGTGTTCTCTACTGAGACCCAGCACTCCGGTAGCCTGAACACAGAAGGGTCGGAGGGCAGGAGTTGCCTACACCCCAAAGAGATTATGAAGTAGGGCTTCGCCGAAGGCGCTGTCCTGTTGGGACTCCCTCTCCAGGCAATAGTGAGCTGCGAAGGTATGGACCGAAAACCAGGTGGTGGCCCAGCAGATTTCTATCACAGGGACAAAGCGCAGATTTGCCACTGATGTAGCCATGGCCCTGATGCAGTGGTCCGGTGAGATCCCCCCTTGCTCACAGGTAAGGGTAATGCAGTCCGTCACTCAAGCAGAGTTCACTTAGTCACTGGGAGCCCCAGACGACTGGGGTCATAGGATACGAAAAGCTGAGGTGCTTTGCTCAGATGGCCCTGAGTTCTTTGCAGATAGGACAGGGCCCTTTTACAATCCAAAGTAAGGAGAACGGTTTCTGCTGTGCCTGCATGAGGCCTCGGAAAAAAGGTGGGGAACACCACCTCCTGATTGAGGTGGAATGGGGCACCACCTTCGGCAGAAACTTGGGATGTTATGTGGAGCACCATCCTGTTCTTGTAGAATCTCATGTAGGGTGGCTCTGCCATCAGAGCCTGGAGCTCACTGACCCTGCGAGATGATGTGAGTGCCACAAAGAAGACGACTTTCCAGAAGAGGTACCTCAAGAGACAGGTAGCCAGAGGCTCAAACAGTGGCTTAGTGAGCTGCAAGAGCACCACATTGAGATCTCACTCTGCTGCTGGAGGGTGGACAGGAGGTTTGGATTGCATGAGACCCCGCAAGAACCGAGAGACAAGGGGCTGAGCCAAGAGGGGCTTGCCCTCAACTGAATGGTGGTGTGCTGCGATAGTGCTCATGTGCACTCTGACCAGTACCTGCTCCATCTGTGATAGATGGAGCAGGTACTGGAGTACCACTTGTACCAAGCAGGAGAACGGGTTCACCCATCTTTCAGCGCACCAAACTGAGAATCAGCACCACTTGAAGGCGTATGCCCTTCTTGTGGAGGCTTTACAAAAGGCCAGAAGAACCTCTTCTATGTCCCATGGGAGGTTGAAGGGAACTAATGCTACTCTTTCAGCAGCCAAGCCATGAGTGACAGGGACCCCAGATTGGGGTGTAGGAGAGAGCCCTACTCCTGTGAGAGTAGTCCTAGGGCTTGGCCCAGAGGAATCTGTGATGCCGCCAACAGGGAGAGGAGAAGTGGGAACCAGGATTGTCCGGGCTACCTGGGAGCTATCAGCATTAGTGATGCTCTGTCACGCTGGACCTTGAAGAGGATCTTGACAACCAATAGTGTCGGCAGGAAAGCATAAAGAAGGTCATCCTTCCATGGAGTGAAGAACGTGTCTGCTGTCATCCGGAACGGGTGTGGCTGGTGGGAGTAGAAGTGGGGCAACTGTCTGATGCCCGGACTGGCAAACAGGTCCACCAGGGTGACACCCCAGAGTTGAAACAGCCGGGAGGCCACTTCAGTATCCAGGCACCACTCGTGCGGCTGGAGGACTCTGCTCAGCTTGTCCACCAGGGCTTTGTCTTGACCCGGGAGGTAGATTTCTCTTAGGAGCATTCCACTGTTTGTCACATAGGAGCAGAGGGCTACCACCTCCTGGCAGAGGGAGTACAACCCCATGCCCCCTTATTTATACATGTAGAACATTGCGACTTGGTTGTTGCTCTGGACCAGCCCTGACTGGTGCTGCAGTCGGTGGTGGAAGGCTCAGAGAACCAGAAATGTTGCCCAAAGCTCCAGCAGACTGATTTGCATCTGGGATTCCATCTGGGACCAGCTGCCTTGCATCTGGAGGTCCTCACAATGCGCACCCAAAACCCAGTACAGAGGCATCTGTGGTGAGGACCCTCTGGGGAGGTGGGTGCCTGAAGGGCATCCTGGCCTGAAGGTGACGAGGGGTCTGCTACCATCTGAGGAAGTCCGCCAGCTAGCAGGTCACTCTCACTCTGTCCTGGAGCCTGCCTGTGGCTTGTGTCTGAGAGCGGAGGTGCCACTGAGCCGCACTTATGTGCAGTAAGGCATATGGAGTCACTGGAACCGTGGAGGTAATGTTGCCCAGCAGGCGGAGAAGAAACCAGGTGGAGAAGAAGCCAGGCAGAAAGCAACCATCATAGCTGTACCTCTGTAGCTAGTCCCCGTAGGCGATCTGCCTTTTCCTGAGGAAGGGAGGCCTTGACCTGGAGGGTGTCTAGCTGAGTCCCTATAAACTCCAGGCGTTGAGATGGGGAGAGGTGAGACTTGGGGTAGTTGATGATAAACCCCAGAAGCTACAGGGCGTTGGTGGTGCACCCTGTGGTGCATTGTGCTTCTGCAGCTGTGCCTCCCCCTATGAGCCAGTTGTCTAGGTAGAAAAAGACGAAAGGCCCCTTGGAGATGGAGGTGGGCTGTGACCACCACGAGGCACTTGGTGAAGACCCTTGGTGATCAGGCCAGCCCAAAGGGCAGCATCTTGTATTGGTAGTGCTCTCCTCCCACCACAAACCAGAAGTATTTTCTGTGGCTGGGATGGATCAGGATGTGTGTCTAGGCATCCTTCAGATCTAAGGAGCATAGCCAATCTCCCTGCTGGAGGAATGGCATCAGTGTTCCAAGGGAGAGCATTTTGAACTTTTCCCTTATCAGAAACTTGTTCAGATCCTGCAGGTCTAGTTTGGGCCTGAGGTCCCTGTTCTCTAGAAACAAAGAAGTACCTGGAGTAGAAGCCGGTGCCCCAGAAATGTTTCGGCACTGGCTCCACGGCCTTGTCCATGAGAAGACTTGCAAGCATAGTGAGGAGCAGGGTCTGGTGGAGGAGAGATCTTATGGGTTCTCCTGGAAAGTATGAGGGTGGCATCTGCTGAAGGTGGAGGAGGTAGCCCTCCTTGGCCACTTGTAGGACCCAGATATTGGTGGTGACGATGGACCACCTGTGGACAAACAGGGTCCCCCCCCCCCTGTGGGCTATAAGGGACCTCCTGAGGGAGAGGTTAAGCCCCAAGAGTCAAAAGCTCCCCCTAGGCTGAGCCAGGGCCGGTGCCTGGGATTTGGGGGTCTTTTGCTTACGGGGACTGTGCCCCTGTCCCTTGTTCTTTTGGCTGTGCTGAGGGGATGAGAAGGCTTGGAACTGTGAGGCACTGCTGATGTTGTCCTTTTTCCTCAGAAAGAAGGGCTTCTTTCCAAGGGTCTTCTTTCGGGGCTGCACCGAGGTCTTTTTTGAGAGTCTAGTCCTCATGAGGAAATCAGTCTCAATGTCTGCTGCTTTATATAAGAACATAAGATATGCCATACTGGGTCAGACCAAAGTCCATCAAGCCCAGTATCCTGTTTCCAACAGTGGCCAATCTAGGTCACAAGCACCTAGCAATTTCCCCAAAAGTCACAGGTTCCACAATGCTTGTACTGGGGCAAGCAGTGGTTTTCCCGGGTCCCCTTTAATATGGTTTTTGGAACTTTCCTCCAGGAACCTGTCCAAAACTTTTTTAAACCCAGCTACACTAACAGTTTTTATTACATCTCCCGGTAACGAATTCCAGAGTTTGATTATACGTTGAGTGAAAAAATATTTTCTCTTAATAGTCTTAAATAGATTACACTATAGCTTCATTGCATGTCCCCTAGTCTTTCTGTATTTTGATGGCGTAAACAATCGATCCACGTTTACCCGTTCCACTCCGTTCATTAATTTATAGACTTCTATCATATCTCCCCTCAGCCGTCTCTTTTCCAGGTTGAAGAGCCCTAACCTTTTTAGCCTCTCTTCATAGGGGTTTCCTTTCATCCCCTTTACCATTTTGGTGGCTCTTCCCTGTAACTTTTCTAATTCTGCTATATCCTTTTTAAGATATGGTGACCAGAATTGCACACAATATTCAAGATGTGGTTGCACCATGGAACGATACAGAGGCATTATAATATCCTTTGTTTTATTCTCCATTCCTTTCCTTATGATTCCTAGCATTCTATTTGCTTTCTTGGCTGCCACTGCACACTGGGCGGAGGATTTCAACATGTTATCCACAATGACGCCTAAATCTTTTTCCTGGGTGGTGGTTCCTAATTTGGAACCTTGCATCATGTAAACATAGTTTGCCTGCCATAGGTTTCCTGAAGAGGTTCTCTCCGATGCAGGGAACATCAATAAGTTTGTCCTGAACCCATTGCTTGAGGTCAGTCGATTGCAGCCATGCCTTGTGTCGGGTCCCGATGCCGACTGCGGCCACCCTGGCTGCTGACTCAAAGCCGTCGTAAGCTGCTTGAGACAAAAACTTTGAGCACTCTTTGACCGCTGAGGCCAGTGACTTGAACCTCTGGAGGGTTTCCCTGTCGAGGCCTGTTGAGAACCCACTGAGCTCCTTCGACAGCTCTCTGAAGTACATGTCGATGTAGAGCTTGGACTGGACCAGTCTGTCAGTCAGTCGGAAATGTGAACCCAGGAGAAAGGGTTCTTCTTCAGTATGTGGACGATCTGCTCATAGCCACAAATGCAGAAAGTGAATATCTACAAGCCACCAGTGAACTCTTGCACCTTCTAAATTAGGCTGGATACAACGTCTCAAGAGCCAAGGCGCAATTATGTTAAATTGAAGTTAAATATCTAGGATTCCAGTTGACCAGCAGAATACGACGCAAGGAAGCTGTGTGCAGTAATCCCACCAGGAGGCAAGTGAGAGCCTTCTTGGGGACTGCAGGGTATATGGATCCCCAATTTCGCCATTGTATCAAGCTACCAAAGGAAGGGAGAGGTCTCCATTGGAGTGGGGGCCTGAACAGGATGCAGCATTTCGATCTTTGAAGGCTGCCTTGATGTCATCACCAGCTCTGGGTCTGCCAGACATCCAGAAACCTTCTCGCCTCTATGTTCATGAGTCACAAGGAAATGCTTTGGGAGTGTTGACTCAATCTCTTAGATCTTGGCAGCGACCAGTTGGATTCAGTTGCAAAAGGCTGGCCCCCTTGTTGAAGAGCCATTGCAGCCACAGCCCTCTTAGTGAGCGAGGCTGACAAGCTCACTTGGGGACGGAATCTTTAAGTCACTAATTCGCAAATGTTGAAGTATCAGAGTATGCTGTGTGAGAATCCACGATTGCAATTAAAGATCAGTCAAGCTTTAAATCCTACTACGTTGTTACCAATTGGTCCTAGCCCCCCTGATCATGACTGTCTGGAAATTACGGACACTATATTATCAAAATCTCATCCACCCCACCAGTGAAAACAATTAATAAGAACCAATCCCAACTTTCACTGTAACAGTACCTCACTTCTCATTAGTTTTTGTCGAAGCTGGACCGTGGGAGGGACAAAACAAACATATGTCCCCCAACCAGACTGTCAGCTACTTTTTTCTTTTTTAGTGGTCCTAACAAAACCAAGAAATTGTGCCGAAATTTAAAAGTCTTTACTTAACTGAAGTATCTCATTCTTTCTTCTCGTTGCTCATAAGATCATCTCGTAGCACGACGCGCGCGTTTCGAGCCTCCAGGCCCTGTATCAAATGCTGTTATAATACTCTGCGCTCGGCAACGAATTACCCTGATAACGCCGTCAATGCGGCCAAGGTACTCCTCCTTTACCATTACTATTATCAAGTCACCCGGATCTGACTGATGTCCCTTTGGAGGACCCTGAACGGACTTTCTTTGTGGATGATAGCCGGACATGCAGTAGTGACCCTTGATCTGGTAGTTGAGGCCTCAGCTTTGCCCCCAGGAACTTCAGCACAGAAAGCTGAATTGATAGCTCTCACTAGAGCACTGACAATAGGAAAAGGGCTCTGTCTAAATGTGTACCCAGATTCCAAATATACCCTTACAACCTTACATGCACATGGGGCCCTGTAAGTATGATCCCGAGATATTAACATTATCAGATGCATACTGCCTACAGACCTCAGAACTTAGGAAAAGTAGACTGTATGAGTAGAACCCTGAAATCTCAGTTGTCCAAACTTTGCCAAGAAGCTCCCCTGATGTGGTCTCAAGGTCTTCCTATAGCCCTTCTTAGGATATGCTTAGTCCCTACTAAGTCTTTAGGAGTTTCCCCTTTTCAGATTCTGTATAGGCGACCCCCGCCTATGGTACAAGGAATAAAAGGAGATATGAAACAGATTGGATCTGAAATTACTGGACAAGAACTATTGGTTTTAGGTTCTGTTTTGCAGAGTCATCAGCTGCCCATCAACCTCTGCATCCTCTCAAGCCTGGAGTCTCGGTGTGGATCAAAGAGTGGAGAAAGACACCGTTGATACCGCATTGGAAGGGACCTTATGTTGTCATCTTAATAACCCCAACAGCAGTCAAAGCTGTAGAATCTGAACCCTGGATTCATCACAGTCGAGCAAAGTCAGCAGCCATTGATAGCACTGTAGAAAGGAAGGCAGCTACAAAAGTTTTAGCTATTATTTATTTATTTATTTAACTGCATTTATATACCGCTTTTCACCGGGTCAAAGCGGTGTAACATATAACATGGGGGGGATAGTATTTTATAGGGTGGGGCCATCACCAGGGACAACAATTAGTGATTTTGGGTGGACATAGACATGTACACTTCTGCTGGGTCTAGGTATTAGTTCGTGTGGGTAGGGTGGAAGCTATGTGGCAATATTACCCTATATACCCCAAGATGATGCTTTACACAAGTATAATATGTGATTTAATTCCCACCCTTTCTAACTTGCGGGTGAGAATAATCAAAGGGGGGAATGTGGTAGGCTATGGCCTATATAATAGCCTGTACATGTATGAGCCTGTACATGTATGAGCCTGCAAGCTAGGCCTGAGTCCCCACCCCCACTTAGAAATAGTAGTGCCAAGAAAGACCAAAGTCAGTGAATTTCTGAGGATCTGCCTTAAACCGCTCTAAACTGCTTTTGATATGTTCCAGTGTTTTGCGTTTTCACATTCTCTGAGCCTAGCTATGACCTTGTAGCAGGAATGTATTTATGTCTAGAAACTGAGCCTTTGTTAGCATAGCCTGAGAAGGGGGAACAGGGTGTTAGGCCCGATTGGATAGATACAGGGGGCGTTGGGACCAATAGAAAGTCTGCCTGTATCAAACTGTGAAGCTTGTATATAAGGAAGTTGTTCCTGCTCGCCATGGCTCAGTCCTTTTGAAGCTTGGGCCTTGTGCACAATAAATTGGTTTGGATCCTTGAACCGACTCCTGGTATTATTTATTGCATGCTTATCAGCGCTACATCAGCATTGAGACCTGAAAGGCCTTCCGGCCGAGGGCATTGAGGGTCCGGGCCTCCCTGCCGGGGGAGGGGGGGCACTGAGAAATGGATCTTTTGGCTCTTGAGTTTGCTCATGATGGCCTTAATGGCCATTGAGATGTTGGGAAGTTGGGCTTTCTGGAAGCCAGGGCCTCGGTGGACTTGGTACATGGAGTCGAGTTGCCTGCTGACAATGGACACCGATGCCGATGTCTCCCATATGCAGAGGAGGCTTTGTAGGATCAGCGGAACTTGTACTGTGAGGGGCCTCATCCTGGAGGATCTCCAGTTCCGCCGTGTGTGGATCCTCCTCCGCCTCGGTCTTGATGGAGAGCGCCCTAGTAATGTCCCGCACAAAGTCGAGGAAGGCAACATCCTCTGGCAGGGAAAGGCATCGGGATGCCAGAGGGGGACGGGTCCGAAGAAACATTTCAGTGGTGCAGACTGTCTGGGAACTACTTGTCCTCGATCTCCCAGTTGGATTAGAAGTCCGAGGCCGATCCCGTGGCTTCGTGATCATCATGGTCGAGGTCTGAGCCGACGGGCCCAGGGCCTCTGGGGGACCTGAAGTCCAAGCTGTGTGTGATTGCCAGAGAGGACCAGTGACCCAAGGAACGGGACCAGAACCTTGTCTGGTGCCAATGGGTCTCTCAAGGCTGGTGACGCTCGAGTATCGACTGGATGTCTGGGGATGCCCCCAATGTCGAGGGTTCCATTGTCAGGGTGAATAAACTGGACATGAACACCTGCTGCTGGGCTATAAGGGCAGAGATACTGAGGTATAAGGCTGCCATCCTGGTCTCCATGCCAGTTGGCTCCACAGCCTTCGATGCAGGTGCTGAGGGTTTCAAGTCCAACGTCTGTTCCATCGAGGGAGAGTCCAAGGCTGGTTGGGTGTCCAAGGCCAGTCAGTGGGTACCAACGACTCCTTTCGGGGGAGCTTGAGAGGCTTTTCCCACTTTGACTCACACAGGGGACTGCGGGACTTGGTAGGATTTTCCCGTCTTCCCAGACCCGCTCTCCGAGGAGGTCTTTGATTTCTTGTGTTACACCTCCGGGGATTGCCTCTCAGATGAACTGCGGGTGCAGCGGCCCGGACTTCGCAGGGCACAGAGGTACCAGAGGGGGCCCTGGAGTGGGCTGTTACCGGAGACTCCGGTGTGGAGTTGGACTTTTGGAAAACCTTTTCCTGCTGCTGATGACAGCTATTAAGGGCCTTTGAGGTCATGGTCCTGCAAAGTTCACAGTCCGAGTTGTTATGTTCCGGGCCAAAGTACCACAGGCAGCAGTCATGAGGATCTTGAGGGACATCATCTTGGTGCACCAATTGCATTTCTTGAAGCTACTGGAGGCCATTGGGAAAAAGGGGGCCCTGCTGCCCGGCAGGGGTCCGAGGTCTTTGGCTAAAAAAAGACACAAGCACAGGTCGAGAGATACCTCGAAGAAAAAAGTAAAAACGACTGACCACCCCCAAGGAGTGACACTGATGCGAGTTGGCTCAGGGGTGGGAAAGGAACAGGTATGCAAACTGGACAAAAAGGTATCACAAAAACACACTTTTTCCTTGGTAAACTGAACAGATGTCTAGAAGGCTCTGCGGAAAAAAGGAGACTGAGGCAAGATGGCACCCTTGGGCGGGAAAGGGACCACCCATGCATAGTGCATCTCCCAAAGGCTTATTTTGAAAGCTGGGGAGGTGCTTCGTGCGGACTCCGTTGGTGCCGACGTCACCCATATGTGAGGACTAACTTCCTGCTTGTTCCCAGAGAAAGAAATCATAAGCAGTCAAGAAATCCGATGAAACATTGCTCTTGGCAGAATAGTTATGAAAGATCTAGATAAGATTCTCAAGAGCAGAGCTGTCTCTCTCCATTTGAAGATTTGACTTGTCCAAACCATGGTATTTTCAATAATGTTATATGGATGCAAAATCTGGACATTGAAAAATATGGACAGGAAGAAAATCAAAGCCTTTGAATTATGGTGCTGGTGAAGAATACTGTGTATACCATGGACTCCTGAAGAACAAACCAGTCAGCACTAGAGGAGATTAAACCTCAGCTTTCCTTAGCAGCTCAGATAACAAGGCTTTGACTTTCATACTTTGGACACATCATGCGAAGAGAGAGATCATTAGAGAAAGGCATCATGCTTGGCAAGGTTGAAGGTCTACACAAAAGAGAAAGACCAGCAATGAAATGGATCAATACAATAACAGCAGCTATGGATGCCACTCTATCAACAATGAGCTGCCTGACTGAAGACCGAACACAATTTAGGACAACTATCCCAAGGGTCGCTATGAGCTGACACAGACTTGATGGCACTTAACATCAAGTACTACACAAAGTGAAAGAGTACTAATTTTAGAGGAGAGCCTCAGAACTTGGTAGGGGTTTCTTTTTAGTTACAAGTTCAGATGGGAGCTGGACCTGGCAAGGAAAGGTGACATTTTACTTACCAGATAATGTCCTTTCCTTGAGTCCTGCTAGACTAATCCAGACAAGTGGGCTGTATTCTCTTACCAGCAGACTGCTGGAGACAAAGAACCAATGAAAAGCCCAGATTTCAAAGACATCCTCCTCAGCCACCAGAGGTCCTTTCCATATTTATCCCAAAACAAAAAGGCAATACAGAGCAAGCCTCACACAACCTCAATGTGGGCACCAATGAGTAAACAATAGTAGAGAACTACGTACAGGAAGGAAGAAATAGAAGGTTGTCAGTGGAAGATGAGCCTGCATAGCCAATTATAAAAATCATGGTGGACCAAGGGTACCAAAGCAAAAGAACAGAGCAAAAACTGTTTCAGGGGTGGGCCCTGGACTGGTCTAGCAGGACTCAAAGAAAGGACATAATCTGGTAAGTAAAATGTCACCTGCCATATCGTCCTGCTAGACCAGTCCGGACAAGTGGGATGTACCAAAGCTACAACACCACTGGGCAGGAAGAAGAGACAGTAGCTCACAAAACTCTTAAGCCGAAGGACGTGTCCCCCACACATGGACATTCAAGCAGTAATGTTTGACAAAAATGGAACGTGATGCCCATATTGCTGCCCGACAAATGTCTGCAGAGGCTATTGAGCTCCATTCTGCCCATTAGGATGCTTGTGCTGGAGATGAATGGGCATGCAGACCCTCCAGAACCGGTCGGTTCTTTACCAGATATGCTGAGGTAATAGCCTCCTTAATCAAGCATCTCAAAGTCAACTTGGCCACTACTGAACCTTTGCATGGGTCTCCAAATATCACAAAAAGATGGTCTGATTTATGAAAGGAATTCGTAACCTCCAAGTAACAGAGAAGCACCGTCTGGGCATCCACAGTGTGAAGATCTGTATCCTTCTCCTGACACTGCTTCTTAGAGAAGGAGGGTAGGCAAACCACCTGGTTTATGTGAAAGTGAGACAGCATTTCAAGCAAGAAGGAAGGCACAGTTGAAAAGCACAGATAAGGATCTTGGCAAGACAGAGCCTGCAGCTTGGAGATCCACCTTGCAGATCAAATTGTGACCAAGAAGAGTCTTGAGCACCAAATCCTTCAAGGTAGTGTGCTTCAACAGCTCAAAGGGGATTTCCATCGGGACCCTGAGCATCAGAGACAGATCCCAGGAAGGGATCACAGACAATCTTCAGGGAACTGGAGAAAGGCCCTTCTAGGCCATCCTGTAGAAAGGCCAACATGGAGGACACCTTGGCCATCTCAGGAACCAAATGCCACGTGCCACACCAGTGCTCAGAGGCACCTTATCCATAACATGGAGTGGAGGAGTGGCCTAGTGGTTTGGGCAAGGTACTTCAAGCCGGAAGGTTGGGGGCTCAAATCCCGCTAGAGGACAGCAACCTTGGGCCAGAAGGACTGGGGTTTCTAGTCCCACAGGTGCTCCTTGTGGTCTTGGGCAAGCCACTTAACCCTCCATAGCCCATGTTCCCTGTAAAATAGTTATCTCCAAGTTATAATGCCCTGTTCAATGTAATTTCAGTTTGTTCAATGTAAACCGCACTGATGCAGAATAGCACGGTATATAAGAGAATGTAAATAAATAAAATAACATATGCTAGTTTCATAGACCTCCTCCGGGCACCAAGTATAATAGAGCTTACAGCTGGAGAGTAGCCCTTACATGCTAGCAGTCTCCTTTCAAAAGCCATGTAGTAAGCAAGAAGGGAGATGGGTCCTCCACAGACAATCAATCACTGCCACAATAGCCCCTGAGATGAAGGCAGCCAAAGGGGAGGTGCTTGAATGAACAGTATCAGGTCTACAAACCATGGTCTCTGCGGCCAATCCAGTGCCACCAGACTAATCCTGCCTGGGTGGCACTCTTTATGTAAAATCATATGTCCCACCAGGGGCCACGTGGGAAATACATACAGTAGCTGATGACTGAGCCAAGGCTGGGTCAGGGCATCCTTCGACCCCAAGTCCGTGCAACAACTGAAGAAGCAGTACACTTTGGCATTTGAGTGGGTCGCCATCAGATCCATTTCTTCTACTACTACTAATCATTTGTATAGTGTTACAAGGTGTATGCAATGCTGTACAGACACATCTAAGAGACTGTTCCTGCTCATCGGAGCTTAAAATCTAGTCAAGACAGACAGCACAACAGCTGAGGACAAGGATACATCTAGGAGAGTGGTAAGAAAATACATAGAGACTTGGCAGATCAGGATCCAAAAGAGGCCTTGATGAGGTTTGTTTTCAGCCTAGATTTGCAAAGGGACAGAGATGAAGCCTGCCATACAGACTCAGGTAGTTTGTTCCAAACATAAGGAGCATCAAGGTGAAAGGACTGAAGTCTGGAATTGTCAGTAGAAGAGAAGGGCACAGATGGAAGCGATCTGCCACATGTGCAGGTGACCCCCAGCGGTGCAGAATCAACTGAAAGGCTTCTTGACTCAACTTCCACTCACTGAGATTCAGAGATGCTGGATGACGAAGTCCACCTCCATGTTGTACCCTCCAGCAATGTGCTGAGCCGATAAGGCTAGAAGGTTCTTCTCCACCCAGGCAAACAGGAGATTCATCCAGGGCCACTCTGACACTTCTTGTGCCGCCCTGCCGACTGACATAAGCCTGTGCCATTGCATTGTCTGAAAACACTCGAACCACCTGGCTCTCGGCCAGGGGCTGGAACTGCAGAACAGTCAACATGATGGCCTTTACCTCGAGGCGGTTTATTACCACACCACTTTCCTGCGGTCCCAACAGCCCTGGGCCATATGGTCTTGGCATCCGTTGTCAGTAGGATCCAGTAGGAATCGTCCAGTGGTATGCCCTTCCTTAGATGACAGGGCTGCCACCACCACCACAGGCTAGATTTCACCATCAGTGGGAGCAGGAGCCTGCGCTCAAACTCCTGAGAACTTGGGGACTATTGAGACAGCAAGGACCACTGGAGCAGTCGCACGTGAGCATGCACCCACAGGACCATCTTTAAGTTGGCTGCCATCAATCTGAGGAGTTGAAGGTAATCCCAGACTCCGAGGGCCTGCTGCACACAGAACATCACCAGGCAATTCAACAGTCTTCTGACTTTCTCCACTGGAAGGAAACTCTGCCCACTCGAGCACTGAAATGTGCTCCCAGAAACTCCAAAGACTGGGAAGACAAAAGCTGGCTCTTTTCCTGATTGATCAGCCAGCCGAGGCTTTCCAAGAAAGTCACCACTCGGGCCATCACCCAAGACATTTCTGACAGGGAATAAGCTCAGATGAACCAGCCGTCCAGATAGGGATGGACACAGATCCCTTGGCACTGCAGCCGCCACCACCACGACCTCTGAGAATATCCTTGAGGCGGTGGAGATCCCAATAGGGGGGGTGGCAAACTGATAGTTAGAGCAAAGCACGGCAAAATGCAGATACTTCTGCTGGTCCACCTGGATTGAGATGTAAAAATACGCCTTGGCCAGATCCAGAGAAGCCAAGAATTCTCCTTGGCGCACTGCTTGAATCATGGAGCGCAAGGCTTCCATGCAAAAGTGGCAATCACTTTCCACCTTTGTCAAGCATTACTACCTGATGTCCACACTTGAGTAGACACGGCCTTTGGCTTGGAGGTCTTAAAAGTGGCCATGTCTTCTTCCTGCCCAGTGGAATCATAGCTTTGGTATATCCCACTTGTCTGGACTGGTCTAGCAGGGTGATGCAGAATGGGACATTTTACTTACCAGATAATGACCTTTCCTTGAGTTCTCCTAGACCAGTCCACAACCCACCCCTGGAACCTGCTATATTTATTTTATTTAACAGTTTTTTATACCACTTTATCATTTCAATCAAAGCAGTTTACATTGTAACTTAAACTTGGTGAGGGTACATTAAACAGGGACATTGATAACTTGTTTTTTTTTGTAAGCAATGGAGGGTTAAGTGATTTGCCAAGGCCACAGGGAGTGCTAGTGGGAATTGAACCCTGGTTGTTTGGTTCCCAAGCCAGTGCTCTAACCACTAGGCTACTCCTCCACTCCTGTATGCTCAGTGGATGGCCCTGAGGGTTCATGAACTTCTGACAATCCTTCTGTTGAAGCTGATCCTGTACATAGTTATGCTTCCTGATCTGTTGAACATTGTTATTTTCACTGAGATTGTGTGAGATCAGAGATTCCTTGGCATATGTTTGGGTACGAATACTAAATCATGCCCCTAAGCCTCTAGGGCAGTGGTTCTCAACTCAGTACTCTGGGACTCCCAGACCAGTCAGGTTTTCAGGGTATCCACAATGAATGTGCGTGAGATAGATCTGCATACAATGGAAGCAGTGCATTCAGATCTATCTCATGCATATGCATTGTGATATCCTGAAAACCTGAATGGCTGGGGGGTCCCAGAGGACTGGCTTGAGAACCACTGCCCTAGAGGGTTAGGCTGATAATGCACTGTGATATCATAAGAAGCCTATGGAATGTTTTCTCTGTCCCCACGTTTGCTGGTAAGGGGGAGGGGGGGGGGACACAACCCACTTGTCTGGACTGGTCTAGCAGGACTCAAGGAAAGGACATTATTAAGTAAAATGTCACCTTATAGTGACTTCAATTATAGCGCTGAAGTGTCAGAGAAAAAATACGAAACCTGCAAAGAATCAAAACACTAATTTTAAAGAGAGTTTTAAAGTCTTAACATAGATACATGGTTTAAAAGCAGACTGACTTGAGTCATTGTGTCTTAAAGTACATAGAAAAGGATAAATAGGTAAGAAGTTGGTTAAAAGTACTTCTTAACAGAAAACAGGTTAAAGTATCTTACTTAACAATGTTGTGAAATTAAAAGGTGTTGGAAAGTTGATTAAGCTAGGAGATAGCATCTTGTGAACAGAAGAAAAGAAAAACTGAACAAACTTACTAAGGCATCTGATGTACCTGTATTATCTTTGAAAAAATAATCTCTAATTTCTGAAAAGTATGTTGAAGTACCTCATTTTCTAAGCAGTAAAAGAAACAACTGTGCACCTTTTGAGACAATGCACTTGTGCAATGGTATTTTTAAGGTTTAGCACCTGATTTTAGTGAGGAAAAGCTTTGTATTTAAAACGTGCACCTGAGCACTGTAAGAGCCTCTGTCTGAGGCCCCTGACTACATATAAAAGATGGGCACAAGTAAGGCAGAGCAAAAAACATCATAAGATGCTGTGTTTGACAAGCCTAGTGTGACCGAGTGTTACTTTTCTTTTTAAAAAACACAATTACTAATTTAAAAATTCCTCATAACTTCAGCCTATATGTTCCCTTAATGTGTTCGGTGTTTTATGTTTCTACACTTGTTCTGACTGATATCGTTGTCCTAAAGCACCATTTCCCTTATGTCTCCCGTTTAGTCCCTGACTGGTTTTGGTTTCTTCTGTTCCTCTAATACATGGACTCCAAACCCCTTAGATGTTCTTTACCCTAGTGGTATAAAAATCTGTCAAATAAATAAGTAAAATAAATTTAAAAAAGACTCCTTACTGTGCAACTGGGAAAAGTGTGCCAGGCCACCGTGACTCATGAGAGCGTGGCATTTCTCAGACACAGGCCCACTTTCTCCATGGACAGCAGGATACATTAGCCACACAGATGCCCGTTGCCATCCTTGATGGCACCAGGCCGAACTTGTTCTCCCAGAGGCACATTCCGATCTGGACATCCAACCCTTTGTCCGGGGGCCCAGGATTGGGAAGTGCACTGAATGCACCCGATTCTGATCCCGTGGAGGCTAGATGTGCCCGTGGGAACAGAATAGGGAACAGGGCCAGGATGTCCAGGCTGTCCCACGATTCTGGATGCCTGTCACGCACAGCAGACTCCCCAGATAGCCCAGTCAGGCTCCTGAATGGAGCCGCAGTGCCATGGATCCCCAGCTGCCGACCAAAGTCCCTTTTCCCCACATCCCAACCCCCGATCTGGCCTTCCATGGCCAGAGTCAGGCTGTGAGGAACCCTCTGCACCCTTTGCTGGTCCCAGCTCAGCTGTCCCGAAATCTAGGGGTACTTATTCCACCTCTGAGGTGGAGTAAGTCTCCCGTCCATTTTCCAGACACAATACGTACAGGGCCGACCTCAGAATTGGTCCTGTATGTCCAGGATCAGTCGCCACCCACTGCCCACCCTCGCTCCTCTCCTGACCCACCCCCTCCTGCCCACGAACAGAGCTCCACGTACAGATTAGGTGAATGTGCGGGGAGCCCTGTTTCCCCCAGCGCCGGCTAGACGACTAGCGGGACTGGACATCTGGATCAGATGTCCAGATACGCTATTTTGGTCTCAGCATAGACCCCCCAGAGCTCAGAAGAGTCAAGAAAACTCTTCTGGGCATGTGTGAGTGAACCCCTTCTGTTTGCCTACTGCTCTTTACCTCAGTCTTCCTCATCTATGACCAAAAGCTGACGTAACTCTCCATTATTCACTGCTTTCTCTTTTATTTTCAAACTTCTTACATTTTCTTTTACATTGTATTTATTTTATTTATTTCTTTAGTATTTAGCTCATGCCTTTTCAGAAGTAGATCAAGGCGAATTACAATCAGATACTGAAGGTATTTCCCTATCCCCAGAGGGCTTACGATCTAAGGTTGTGCCCGAGGCAATGGAGGGTTAAAAGACTTGCCCAAGACCAAGGGAGAGTCAGTGGGAATGTCTTCCCCTCTTTGCCTGCAGTGCTAGCCCAGATCACAGCAGACTTCTCCAACAGTGGCAACACTAAGGAGTCTGTACTCCTCCTCATGTCACCCTATCCAGAGCAGACTTCTCAGGCAGCAGCAGTTTCCACACCATCAAGCAGACTGACTTCTGTTCCTATAAGGAAAAAAAAAGGACAGGAAGAAGTGGTTGGATGTTGCCATCTGACCTAAACATTCCTCTCTGGCAGGAAAAACAGCACACCACATATAGTCAACAACAACAAAAAAAGAGTGGTAGGTCTGGTTCCCGCATGGACCCCGCGTGCCTTTCCTAGCCTGTTTGCTGCCATTGCAACCCAACAAAGCTCAATGTGGCTTATGGTAAATAAATAAATAAAACAGGCCCAATTCCCACATAGATTCCCTGTGCCTTTCTAACCTGAGCAACTGTGACTGCTGTCCCAAGTAATTCTGACCACCGCTGCCGCCAGGCACCTACATAGGTGCTCAAGAGCGTTCAGACCTGCCATGATCTGCGGGCCTCAGGAGACTTGGCTTTCGTCTGAACACAATGATCACCCCTACTGCCACACCACTCTTTGTGGCCACCGGACCTCAGCACAAGATAGTTCCAATCACGGCACTCGGGATGGCCTGTGGCTGATTATCCAGTCCTTTGCCGCATTAAGCACAAGTGCTGGCTGGCTCTGGTCCTGCTTTGGGCTGCTGTGTAGGGCCTCTTTGCCCTCCTCCAGCTATGATTTGTTGGACTGAGTGAGCACGACCTCTGATCATCCCCCCAGGGTAGTCCTCTGCCACCTTCAGCATGCTGTCTAGCCCAGGTCCCGCTTTAGGGGGCAGGATGGGATGATGGCGGCTCTGCTCACGGCCCAGGAGGGCAGCTCCAGAACAGATCTACTACAACTACTACTACTAATAATTTGTGTAGTACTATAAAGCATACGAGTGGTCCGCTGCCACTGCCGCAGCATGCTGCAGCCTGCCTCTGACAGAGTACAAAAGAAAAAAAAAAAAGAAGGTGATGCTTCAGAGTTGGCCAGTGCACTTTGGGGTCCACAAGGGGAGAGACAAAGATAAAGACAAAAAAAAATTGGCAATCCCACTGTTCACTTGTGCACACCTCACTATTTCTGGGCCTGTCACTGCGAAGTTGGCTGGAAACACTTGGGATTCTCCACACAAAAACTGGGCTTGCATCTATGCTACTGATCTTGGCCCTGGAACCAATATAGTTCTCCAAGATAGCAATGTAGTGTTTTGGGCCACTCAACGGACCTATCTCTCACAGTTGAAGCCCCAGAGAGCAGTCCTCCTTGCTGAGTGCTTTCGGAAGCACATGCAGGATTTCAGGGGACCCCTATGGGAGGGCGCAAGCCCCCCCATGGCTTGGCCGCCATAAAGCATTGCCATAGACCACCCATGAGTTCCATAGGCTCCCGCCATAGCCCTACAGACTCCAGGAGTGGTTGCCTGCTCCCAGCCATAGAGGAGCTTTTCCTCTTCTCTTTTCCCCCCATGTTCAAACAAGGGGATGTCTGAGGACCATATGGAGTTCCCCACACAAGCTATCATAGCAAGAAGATGGAATCAAAACAAAAGTAAATAACTTCTAAATGAAGAAGGGGAACATTCCTGGAGCAGCATGCACAACTCTACAATTTATTTTATGTATTTAGCTGTATTTGACCTGGTGAAAAGCGGGATATAAATACAGCTAAATAAATAAAATAAATAAATACAATTCCGGCACCTTACTGAGCAGACTAGATGGACCATGCTGGTCTTTATCTATGTTCTATCCCTGCAGGCAAAATTTGCTAGCAATTATGCTGAAGGTCTAAAACTGCGAGGGTCTGCATGTCCATGGCCAAAACAGAGCATGGGGGATTCAGAGTGCCCATATAAGCCTGCGGGACTCCAGCGGGAGTCTCCACATGCTGCTAAATATTAAAATTCAGAGTCCTTGGACCATGTCTCCTGAGCTCCTACCATGGTCCTGTTTCTATTTTGGTGGTATTGCCTCTGCATCCCCTCCCACATCTACTGGAAGGGTAACGAGAAGAAAAAACTCCAAAAGATGAATAGCTGGGTGGACTTCAGCAAGGATCACCATTACAGCTTATTACAAGGGGTGAAGAATAAGTCCCTCCTACCTCACTGCCTGCCCAGGCGATGCAGCTCTAGCACAGTAGGAACAGCAGAAGAGACCACTCCCTTATTTACTTATTTAACAGTTTTTTATACCACTTTATCATTTCAGTCAAAGTAGTTTACATTGCAACTTAAAATTGGTAATGTACATTAAACAGGGACATTGATAACTTGGATTTTTCTGAGGCAATGGAAGGTTAAGTGACTTGCCCAAGGCCACAAGGAGTGCTAGTGGGAATTGAACCCTGGTCTCCTGATTCCCAAGCCAGTGCTCTAACCATGTCTGATTTCTATATCGAAGCCCAATCATTCTTCCCAAAAGGGAATTAGAATGACCCCGTTTCCTTCCATGTAAATGCCTTTGAAAATGCAACCCTATCTGGTAAGTAAAATCCACTTTCCATATTGTCTTGCTAGAGCAGTCCAGACAAGTAGGTTGTACCAAAGCTATGACTCCACTAGGCAGGTGTCACTTCCAAGTGTCTACTCTGTGAATCGCGTTGAGAGGGAGAAGATCTTCAAATAGTAAGAGACCAAGAAAATGTGGCAGAAAGACACCAGGTTATTTCCCATCATGTTGGGTGCCACATCCTTAATTAAGAAGACTTTGCAAGCACACCTTGGTAAATTTCCCATATTCATAACATCTTACGAACTCCAGAAGGAAGCTGTCTTTGGCACAATGTAAGTACTACACCAAACATTAGCAGTAAATTTGAGAGACTGAGATATTGTACTCCACATACTCTAGCTTAGAAGCAAGATTCATGATTTTCTTGGTTTGCACAAAAATAACCCATTTGTAGAAACTGCCCCGAAGGAAAACATTACTTGGGTAAGAAGGAGGGGTCAGGCCAAATGTACATGGCCTCCTCCGAGAATGACAGGGTAAGGGTCCCTGCAAGATAACACCTGCAGCTTGGAGATACATCTTGCCAAGCAGATAATAACCAAGAAGACTGTCTTAAGAGTCATATCTTTAAATGTGACCTACTTCAAGGGCTTCCCCATCAGGGCTGGAGCCCCAGGCAAAGATCCCATGAGGGAACAACCAAATGCAGAGGAGGGTGCAGGAAGGAAACGAAACATCCATCTGCGAGACTATAGACTGCCCCAACAGCATTCCCTGAAAGCACGATAAGGCTGGCACCTGAACCTTCAGGGAACTAAGGGAAAAGCCTTTGTTAAGGCCATCCTGAAGGAAAGCAAGCAAAGCTAGTAAATCCATCGTATTAGGACTAAACTTATGCTCACATGGCACCAGTGTTCAAAAAGAAACCAGATGCGCACATAGGTAAAGTTGATAGAACCTCTCTGCATCTTAAGGAGTGTGGAAACATAGAAACATGATGGCAGAAAAAGACCATACAGCCTATTGAGTCTGCCCTTCCATACCAACCACTAAGCTCTACAGCCCCTTTATTCCTTTAGAGATCTTCTGTATTTGTCCCTTGTTTTCCTGAATTCAAATACAATTTTTCTCTCTACTACCTCAACTGGGAGACTATTCCATGCACCTTCTACTCCAGGGGTCTCAAACTCAAATTGCTTTGAGGGCCAAATGAGGACTTGTAAAGTAACCCGGGGGCCGCATAAGACGCGGGGCCTCATTTGCATAAGGGGCCTCATTTGCATAAATATTTGCATAATGTTACCATACACTAACTTTTAGTAAACATGCCTCTTTAATGAGTATGGATAAAGAAAGACTAAAAGATTTAGAAACAAGAAGACAATAATTAAACTGGGAACCCCAAAATCCAAACTTGGAATGTACAACAACACTGTAGAAATAAAACTATAAATTAATTTCCTCTTGTACTAAACAAAGCGCAAACATTAATGATGCACATTTCCCAGAGCTGACATATTCCAGTTAATAAATTCAAAATAAAGAGATATTTTTCTACCTTTTGTGCATTTTTTTCAGTTGCAATTGTTCCAGCCACTTTCTTCTGGTTTCTTCATGTCTTCTGCTAACTCTCCATCGTCTGCTGTCCATTTGCCCTTTCTTCTCTCCTAGTTTTTTTTTCCATTCTCTCTCTACATCTGCTTTAACATACTAATCTTTCTCCTTTTTCTCTTTCCTCATTCCTATTTCATCCACTCAAATTTTACCCCTCCATCCTCAATCCCCACTTACTCTCCCAATACCTGGCCAATTGTAGATTTGTCTTCTCTCCCAGACAAAATATTTTTCCCCTCTCCATTTCACTTTCCCAGCTCCATCCCATTCTAATCCTCCCCCAACATCAGCTCCCTTCTAGTTCCAGCCCCACCCAGCAGCCGCTCCCTTCTAGTCCCCCCATTCGTCCATTTCCAGTCCTAGCCTAGCCTCACCATCAGCCCATTTCCAATCCTAGCCCCCCATCAGCCCATTTCCAATCCGAGCTCCCTCCCCTCACAGCCCATTTCCATTCCAAGCCCCCCTCCCCATCAGCCATTTGCAGTTCAAGCCCCCCTTCCACTCAGCCCATTTCCAGTCCTAGCAACCCCCCCCCCAGCCCATTACCAGTCCTAGACCCCCCATAGCCCATTACCAGTCCTAACCTCCCCATAGCGCACTTCCAGTTTTAACCCCCATCAACCCATTTTCAGTCTTACCACCCCCATAGCCCATTACCAGTCATAACCCCCCTGCCTATAGCCCACTTCCAGCCCTAACCCCCATTACCCCATTTCAGTCAGCCCTTCCATAGCCTATTACCAGTCCTAACTCCCCCCATCAGCCCACCACCAGTCCTTCCTAACCCCCACCTGCCCCTGTCCCGTGCTAGCCCCGACCATAGCCCATCTCCAGTCATAACCCCCCCCCCCTGCCAATAGCCCTTCTCCAGTCCTACACCCCCCCCCCCAGGTAAATTAAAAAAAAACCTGGCTTCTGCTGCTCAAGCAGCAAAATCAGCTGTCCTGCGGCCCCTTCCCCTGTGCCCGGAGATCCGAGTCTGCTCTATCAGCGGCGTGCTTTTCAACCTGCGAGGAGAGTATTCCCCTCTCGCGCGGCTTGAAACCGCGCGAGAGGGGAATACTCTCTTCGCGGCTTGAAAAGCACGCCGCTGATAGAGCAGACTCGGATCTCCGGGCACAGGGGAAAGGGCCGCAGGACAGCTGATTTTGCTGCTTGAGCAGCAGAAGTCAGTTTTTTTTAAAAATTTGACAATTGATTCTGCCGCTGCCACGGCGGCAACGGCAGAAGCCAGGGTTTTGGGGTTTTTTTGTTTTCCTCCGTCGCGGGCCGCACAAAGTTGTCTCGCGGGCCGCGTGTTTGAGACCCCTGTTCTACTCTTTCTGTAAAGAAATATTTCCGCAAATTACTCCTGGGTCTATCTCCTTTCACCTTCATCCTATGCCCCCTCGTTGCAGAGATTTCTTTCAATTGAAAGAGGCTCTCCTCCTGCACATTTATGCCATGGAGATATTTAAATGTCTCTATCTTATCTCTCCTCTCCCATCTTTCTTCCAAATATACATATTGAGATCTTTAAGTCTGTCACCAAATATCTTATGATTTAGCCCACTGACCACAGCTGGAGAAGAGCCTTTACACACTAAGCGATGTCTTTCAAGAGCCAAGCCGTAAGCAAGAAAGGAGCTGGACCATCCAGAAGGACTGGCCTTTGACATAACAGCCCCTGAGCTGGAGGAGGTCGCAGAGGTTCCTGCAGGAGTCACATTGGGTCCCCAAATGACAGCCTCCGTGGCCAATCCGGCACCATTAGGAACATCCCAACCCAGATGTTGGTGAAGCACATGTCCCACTAGCAACCATGGAGGAAACACATACAGCAGGTAGTGCTTTAGACAAGGCTGAACTAGAGCATTGACACTCTCGGAGCCTGTCTCCCTGCGGCAACTTTGGAATTAGATTGGGTAACCATCAGATCCATCTCAGATCTTTTTGAATGGTTCAGAAAATATTTAAATCGGATAATGGTGCCAGATGTCATAGCCAGAGAAAGGAAGTTGTTGCTGTTAAGTGCCGTCGAGTCTGTGTCGACTCATGGCGACCCTCTGGATAGTTGTCCTAAATTGTGTTTGGTCTTCAGTCAGGTGGCTCATTGTTGACTGGCACCCGTAGCTGCTGTTCTGTATCAGTCCATCTCATTGCTGCCTTCCTCTTTTGCGTTGATCTTCTACCTTGCCAAGCATGATGTCTTTCTGTAATGATCTCTCTCTTCGCATGATGTGTCCAAAGTATGAAAGTCGAAGTCTTGTCATCTGAGCTTCTAAAAAAAGCTTAGGTTTTATCTCCTCTAGTACTGGCTGGTTTGTTCTTCGGGCAGTCCATGGTATACGCAGTATTCTCTGCCAGCACCATAATTCAAAGGCATAAATTTTCTTTCTGTCTTTTTCATTGTCCAACTTTCGCATCCATATGATATTTATTGAAAATACCATGGCTTTCACAAATCAAATCTTTGTATGGAGAGAGACATCTCTGTTCTTGAGAAGCTTGTCTAGATCCTTCATAGCCATTCTGCCAAGAACAATGCGTCGTCAGAAGTAATGGTCTTGAAAATGTCGAGTGAGCCCCCAATGAAGCGATTTGTTTGCAAAACGGAGGAGATCTTCATAGGGCATTTGTGAACTTTAAGTCTTCTGAGATATACCCTTCAAATAAGTAACAGATTAATACTATCTATTGAATTTTATGAGATGTTCTGGTTTGTGTCTCTTTTGTAGGGATGACAAAAATGCAATAGACCTCAGTGTGGAGCTATTGGGGTGACCTACAGAGCTGTATACCTAGCAAGTTGTATATTATTTTGGTAATAGACCCTGGTGTCTGGAGGTGGTGGGGCGATTGATCAAGTTTTGTGCCTATGAACATGTTAAGTGCTGTGATTTCTTCTAGTGATAGTAACTGACTGGGAATAATTATTATTTAGTGCAAGGAGAGTATTGGTTTATATTTGTTAATAAATAATAAAAATTGCTAAGTTGAAAAGGAGTTTTTTAGACCTGTGATGGTTTCCCACAGTGATTCCCCTTCTGACATTTATTGACTGCTGCGAAGAGGAAGATCAGAATTACTGAGGTCTTTTCTCCTCTATTTTAGTTTTTCTTCTAGAAGCGTTATATTTTGTAGTTTTCAAATAGATATAATTAATAGTAGTGAGGCACTGGGGTTTTGCTAGATAATAGGTGTAAACTACATGAGTGTTCAACCATGCTCCCAGGTATTCCAGCGACTGGGAGGGCTCCAAGTTACTCTTCCCATGATTGATCACCCAGCTGAGACTCTCCAGCAACTGCACAATATGGGCTGTCACCCAAGATGCTTCAGACTATGACCTAGCTCAAATAAGTCAATCGTCCAGATATGGGTGAACACAGATCCTTTGGTGCTGCAGCACTGCTGCTGCCACCACCATGACCCTTGAGAACATCCTTGGAGGCAGTGAAGAGGCCAATGTGAAGAGCGGCAAATTGAAAATGAGAGCCAAGCACAGTTAAATGGAGAAAGCGCTGTTGATCCTCACAGACAGGAATGTAGAAATACGTGGACTAGATCCAGAGGTGTAAGGTACTCCATGTGCCGCACCACCTGAATTATGGAATGTAGAGTCTCCACATGGTACTGTAGGGTCCGCAGGTAGGCATTGATCCCCTTGAATTGTGGATTGGTGAAAAGGAACCATCCTTTTTGGCATGACAAAGTAGATGGAATCCCAGCCCTTGCCTCACTCAGCAGGGGGGAATGGGACAATCGCCTGCAGATGGATCAATCTTTTCAGCGTAATTTGAACAGCGGCTCTCTCAGCCGCAGAAGCATCTGTAGAGATGAAGGCTTCCAGGATAGGCTCCCTGCATTCCAGAACATAGCCATGCTGAATGGTGTCTTATCACAGAGATCCTCGGTGACCCGGGCCCACTCCTTGAAGAAAAGGCACAGCCTGTTGCCCACTGGGGGCATCCCAGAATGGGCACCCAACCTGTCACTGCGCCAGATGGGAGTTGGCACGTCTGGAAGTGGTAAGTTTCTAGCATCCATGAGCCCCTAAAATGCCTGCATCCAGGATCGAAATCCAGAAAAGGAAAAGAAGGTGGGTTTTCCAGGATAATACCTACGTGGGTCCCAGGAACTCCAGGATTCCAGGTATTGGGAACAAGGAAATTGTGTGGATGCCAAAAAGGAAGATGCACCCATTCACTTCCCAGGCCCCGTTGATCTATGTTCCAGGAGGCGATGAGGTTTGGACTCGTCCAGATCCTTAACCAGATTCTCCAAACCCTTTCCAAACAATAGCTTTCCTTTAAAGACAAGTCAAGACAAGTGGGACTTAGAGGCAGGATCCACTGCCCAGAAGCAAGACCAAAGCCCACATAGCGCCACTGTCAAAAGAGTAATATCTTCAGTCACCCAGCAGACAAGATCATAGCTGTTCAACAGAAAAGTCGCTGATGACTCAGGGAGGTTGGCAACATTCTCCAGGGTGAGCAACTGAATCCACTGAAAAGCTCATGTCGTCAGACCTGCATACACTGCCAACTGGAGGATAACAGAAAAATGACTCTTCAAGAGAGATTCTATCTTACAATCCAAGTGGCCTGTTAGGGCTGAACCACCCTCCACTGGGATGGTGGTCCACTTTGTAACTGCTGTGACCTGTACGTCCACTAGAGGCATGCTGAACCATGTGGTGTGGTCCTCCTGTGGCAGGAAATAAATCTTAAGGACCCGCATCCCCTTCACAAGGGAGACGAGCAAGTCCCATTCTGAGCAGACTGTGCCCTTGATAATCTCCAGAAAAGGAAAGGCCCTTGTAGACTTTTGAACCTCCTGCAGGAGGGGGGTGTACCTGTGGCACTGGTGCCACCAGAGGGTAGTCAAACTCAGAGCTGAAGACACCTGAGGTATTAGAGCTACCAGTTCCTCTTTTCTGAGCAGACAGATAATACCAGAATCTTTGTGATTCTCTGAAGACAACTCGTCCTCAAGGTTGGAATCATTGCCCGAGTCATCAGAATAATACTTGGGCCTCAGCCAAAGGAAAGACAATCCAAATCTCCAATCTCTGCTGAGATTGCTTAGGTAGCAGTGCTCAGGCTGGGCTTCAATCTGCCACTAGACCTTCTTCTGAGCATGCAGAAGACAACCCAGATGCCCCAGGGTCTGAGATGCTATGCCAGAAGGACCAAGCTTGTTGCAGAAATAAGAATACCATGGAGGACAACCCGGAGCTCCTTGGTGAGACAAGGGCCCCCACCTGCAGGGAAAAGACTTGACGTCGGCCCTTATGAGAAAGGGGAGCAGTCAGTAGAGCGAGCACTCACATCCAAGGCCTGAAGATCGTTATCTTTTAAATGCATCTGCTGCCTCCTCAGCGAGGTTGAAGTGCCGGGCACCCATGTCCCCTTGCTGTGAGAGTGGAGATGGACCCTTGAAGGGCACATCTGAATCTTCCATGCAAGAAACATGTAATCAAACTCTGGAAATCGTTACTAGAGGATGTAGTAAAAGCTGTTAATGTAGCTGGGTTTAAAAGAGGTTTGGATGAGTTCCGGAAGGAAAAGTCCATAAACCATTATTAACGAGAACTAGGGAAATCCACTGCTTACTCATGGGTAGGGTTGCCAACTGGCTCCAGATGCGCCCGACAGGCTCAATCCAGTCCTGGGTTTACCCCATTGCATGCAGGGACATGTAGTCTTGCTTTTCTTATGGAATGCAATGGAAAAATCAGAACTACATGTCCCTGCATGCAGTGGGGTAAACCTAGGACTGGATCAAGTGTGTCGGGCGCATCTGGAGCCAGTTGGCAACCCTACTCATGGGAGAAGTAACATGGAATCTGTATACCTTTTGGGAACCTCACAGGTACTTGTGGTCTGGTTTGGCCACTGTTGGAAACAGTATATTGGGCTTGATGGACCCTTGATCTGACCCAGTATGGCATATCTTATGTTCTTATGGGTGGTGAAACACGAGCAAAACCAATCTTTCTCAGATCCTTTTTTCACATATCATCAGAGCAAGAGATAGAGAAATACTGGGGTATGCCTCTAGGGGTACTGGCTGTTAGTGGCAGGATGATGTCATAAGAAGCTTCTAGAATATTTTTCTGTCTCCACATCTGCTGGTGGAGGAACACAACCCACTTGTCTGGACTGGTCTAGCAGGACGATACAGAAGAGGCAGGTTGTTTATGTTTCCTGAATTTGATATACCGCCCTTCATATATGCAGCGGTGATTGAGGCTACACCTGCCATTCATTCGGACACAAGAGAGCTTTCTGCAATACAGTGCACACAGAAAGACATAATGTGATAGGTGTCCTCTGAATCAGATTTACAGAGGAACATATCTTATGGAGTGGAGGAGTAGCCTAATGGTTAGAGCAACTGCCTCATACCCAGAAGATCCAAGGGTTTGATTCCCACTGGCACTCCTTGTGACTTTGGGCAAGTCACTTTACCCTCCATTGCCTTGGAAGAAAAGGCTGGCAATCTACTTCCAGTGATACATTGCCAAGAAAACCCAGAGGCAGCTGGGTCACTATGAGTCAACACTGACTTGATGGCACTTAAAAAAATATATCTTATGAGAGGGGTGCTACCAGAAGAAAAGTCAGACGATAAGGTTCAGTAGAGCATGCTATGGCTAGCTAATGCTGGGCAATAAGGGGGTGGGGAGAAATGGCCTAAAAGTGTACAGGTATTTTACACTTTATTTAACCAGCAAGAAATATTTCCCAGTATGACGTGTTCTGTATACATATAGGCGAGGAATGTTCTTCGCTACAAATTCTGCTACCAGACTGTGCACTGCGACCTTGAGTCTTTAACACGTTGGCAGTACTCAACCATGTGAAAATGCTGGAAAGACAAGTTTAACTTTGCTCTGCATAACTTACTAATGGCACAAGAGGGAGGAAGAAGCATTTCTAGGATTTTCATGGACTTCAATTGACAAGCAGATTTTAACTTAAAAAACCTCTAAATGCCGAATTCTGTCATAGTGTACTTCATATGGGCTTGTTCCCTATTTTTCCACAGTATGAGTCCTTCTTTTACCCTTGGCCCGCTGAGCTCTTGAAGGTCTGAGGTTTGGAGGCGCAGCTCCTCCGAGCACATTTCAGTGGCCGGCCAGACCAGTAGCCCTGCCTCACTGGCCTGAATGAATCACCTCAGCAAGGCCCAGGCCCAGGGCTCAGAGCCAGGGGTCTCGGCCCCGGACTCATCATTCTTTTAACCGCAATTCTAGCATACGTTAAAAAGTGATCAGACATCACCGCGATCCTCCGGCGCTCAAAGACGGGGCTGCCTCTAACTGACCGAACCCCACACTGATCAAAAGCAGCCCCTCCGCGCGCCATTTAGTGAGCGAGCCACTGCCAGGAGGGAGGAGGCATTGCACATCAGCCCGCTGCTCCACCAATCAACGTCATTCCCGCTCAAATGCATGATGAGTCACGTGCAGGGGGCGGAGGTGGGGCCAGGGGGAAGCAAAGGGAGGAAGGTCAAGCGAGAGGGAGACTGCTGCCCAACGCTGAGAGAAGCTGCCCAGAGGAAGCAGAAAGAAAGAGAGGACCCTAGTCAGAGAGTTGAAACTTACAGGGGAGGCAGATAGAGAGAGCATAAACAGAGACAGCCTAGAGGGGTCAGAGAGAAGAGTATGACGGGGAGAGCAGACAAAGAAAGCGAGCAGAGATGGCCTATGGGGGGCCAAGAAAAGTGGATGGGAGCAGATAGAGAGAGAGAGCAAGCAGGGACAGCCCAGAGGGGTCAGAGAGAAGAGTCTGATGGGAAAGAGACAGACAGCCTAGAGGGGTCAGAGAGAAGAGTATGACCATAGAGAGAAAGACAGCCTAGAGGGGTTAGAGAGAAGAGTCTGATGGGAGAGAGACAGACAGCTTAGAGAGGTCAGAGAGAAGAGTCTGACAGGGAAGAGACAGACAGCCTAGAAGTGTTAGAGAGAAGAGTATGATGGGAGAGAGACAGATAGCCTAGAGGGGTCAGAGTCTGACGGGGGAGAGACAGACAGCCTAGAGGGAGCCTAGAGGGGTCAGAGACTGACGGGAGAGAGACGGACAGCCTAGAGGGATCAAAGAGAAAAGTATGACGGGGAGAGGCAGACAAAGAAAGCGAGCAGAGACGGCCTATGGGGGGGCCGAGAAAAGTGGATGGGAGCAGATAGAGAGAGCAAGCAGGGACAGCCCAGAGGGGGCAGAGAAAGGAGTCTGATTGGGGGGCAGAGAGAGAGAGAGAGAGAGGAGGAGCGAGAGCAAGAGTGAACAGAGACACCCTAGAGGGGACAGAGAAAAATGTCTAATAGGAAAAGGTAGACAGAGAGGAAGTGAATAGAGACATCCTAGAGGGGGCACAGGGCAGAGAAAAGAGTCTGGATGGGGGCACATAGAGAGTGAGCAGAGATAGCCCAGAGGGGTCAGAGAGAAGAGTCTAATGGAGGAGAGGCTGACAGAGAGAGAGAGAAAGTGAGCAGAGACAGCCTAGAGGGGGCAGAGAGAAAAGTCTTAGAGCATGGAGCTTGCCGGGGGGAGGGGACAGAGAGGACTCTGGGGAGAAGAGAGAGAGAGAGAGAAAGGAGTCTACCATTGGGGCCAGGGATAGAGAGAGAAGATTCTGAAAGAGAATGGAGCTTGTCCAGTGAGTGCAAGAGGACAGTGAGAAAGGTCTGGGAGGGGATAGGGTGAGGAGAGAAAGAAGAGTCTGGTAGGGGGAAGAGAGAGAAAGAGGGAATGAAGCCTATTCAGAGGGAGCAGATAGAGTCCAGTAGCATACCCAATGGGGGCATAAAGAAGAATCCGAGGGAGAGAGAGAATATGAGAACAGAGGTCACCACCAGTGGAAAGCTGAGGCCCAAGAAAGAGAGAGGAACCTAAAGTAGAGAGACCATAAGCCCTTTGCTGTTTTTTTTAGAAAGAGACATTCAAGTTCAATTGCTGGAACCACTGTTAAGAGAAGAGGAACGAGACGTCTGTGAGTTTGAACAGCATGTCTAGTTGGTGGGGGAGATGGGAGGGTGGCAGGCTGGAGGAGAGGTGGAAAGAAGATAAGAGTGGAGAATACTCAGCTTGGGGAAGGAAGATTAAATTGTGCAGGGAGTGGGAAGAGGATGCTTGAATGGGATAGTGGAGAGGGCAGCTAGCTAGGCTGGGAGAAGGGAGTAGGATGCTGTACTGATGGGGGAGATGTGGGAATATTCAACTGAGGGTGAGTAAGAGGAGAATACTGGTCTACTGGGGGAGATGGGACGGTCCAAACTGGGCTGGAGGAACACAAGGATGGTGAGCTGATGAGGGACATGAGATGGTGTTGAACAGGGGTGGGGGAGGGGAGGATGTTGGTCTAGGATTGGGGAAGAAAGGATGGTGGGCTAGGGGATGGGTGAAGGAGAATGCTGGTCTGTTGAAGGAGAAAGAAAGGTGCTTGGATGGGAGGAGGGAATGATGCCAGCTGGTGGGGAGGATGCCAGGCTGGGAGGGAAGGAGGTGAGGTTGTTAGGCTTGTCGGGGCAAGAGAATGATGCTTAGTTAAGGGAAGAAAAGGGAGAATGATCAGATGGAATTATGCAGAAAAGAGGATACTGGGCTAGGGTGGGAAGATTGGATGAGATGGGGAGAGAGGAGAATGCTGGTTTGGGATGGGGATTGACAAGAATGCAGGGTAGGCAGGGAGATGAGGGGGGGTGGTTTGGTGAGGGAGCGAGGAGGACAAGGGAGGGTACTGGGTTAGGGGAAAATACTTGGATAGCATAAGGAAAGATGCTGGGCTGGAAGGGAACTGAGGATAAAACATGCCAAATTGATTGGGGGGGGAGGATTTTGGATTTAGTCCACATCTTTTTAAGAACAGCTAAGGTGAGTTGTATTTGGATACAGTAGGTATTTTCTTATCCCTAGGGGGCTTATAATCTAAATTTGCACCTGAGATAGTGGAGGGTTAAGTGATTTGCACATAGTCTGGCCCAAGGTATTTGACACCCTACCCAAACCATTGGCCATGTTCCCCTTCCCCACTCCATGTGTAGTCAAGCATCTCCCCTTCCAAATTCCACCCAGGTCTCAAATATCTCCCTTTCCCTACTTCTTCCCCTAGGATCTCCAGCATCTCTCTTCTTCCCCCTCTCCCCTCCAAGTATCCCATATCCAGCATCGCTCTCCTTCTCTTCCCCCCCGAGGTATTTGGTATTCATCATCTCTCTCTTTCTCTCACCCCCCACCACTCCCACTATCCAATTGGACAGAGGGAGAGCCCTAGGTGTGGTATACTTAGATTCCAGTAAAGCCTTTGACACTCTAGGAATGGATCCTAAAGTGATTACAGGTAAATGGAGCCCATTCTGAGAAGGATGTTACCAATGGTGTGCTGCAGGCAGGACCTGCGCTACCCGCTAAGCGGGGGTAAGCGTGGCAGTGGGGACGCCATTCTCCAGGGGGCGCCATCACTAGATGCCTCCACCCCCCAAGCAGGGCTGGCCCTAGGTATGTGCGGGCATGAGGGCCCCGCATGCTCCTGATCGGCTTGAGGGAGCTGGCGAGTCCCATAGCCTGGCGCTCCGGTTCACCTCTGCACAGTGGCGAGAGTAAACAGTGATGTTTTCCTTTACTCCTGTGGCTGTGATGTCACAGATACCGGCATCACTGAATTCCTGAAGGTTAAACAGCTAATATCTAAAACCTGTATATATGTAAAATATGTAAAAAACTGTAAAAGGTTCAGAACTGTACAAAGTTTGTCTAAAGTTACATGTATTTGTTAATAGTTTAATTATTGTTTCCTCTATATTTTTTACATTGTTCTCTATATTATGACATATTGTTCTCTGTATTATGACATTTTGTTCGATGTAAACCGCCACTGATCTTAGGAACTGGCGGTATATAAAAACGTTGCAAATAAATAAAATAAAATAAATAAATAAACAGGGTCACTTCCTGTCTTGCGCAGGAGTCAGGAAGTGCTCCTGTTCAACCTCCAGGAACTCAGTGGCGCTGGTATCTGCAACTTATCACAACCACGAGAGTAAAGGAAAGCTCTGCTGTTTACTCCCTTGGTTGTGCAGAAGTGAATCAGGGCGCTGGCCTTCATGCCTCATTGGCTCCTTCTGAAGCCAGTCAGGCTCACGCAAGGCACCTCGTGGTGTGGGGCCGTGTGTGTGTGTGGGGGCCATTGGCACTGTAAGAAGACTGGGGGCTAGAATGGGAAATGGGTAATGTTGGGGGATGGGAAGACTGCTATTGAAAGGGAGATAATGCTGGGAGGGGCTAGTACTGGAAATGGGATGATGCTGGGTGATGGAGGGACTGGAAGACAGCTGATGCTGGGAGGGACTAGAACTGGAGGAAGACTGATACCGGGGTGCTAGTACTGGGATTGGGATGATGTTGGGGGATGGGGAGCCTGGGATTGGAAGGGAGATGATTCTGGGAGGGACTAGGACTGGAAGAGGACTGATACTGGGGGGGGGGGGGGCAAGGACTGGAATGGGCTGATGCTGGGTGATGGGGAGACTGGAAGGGAGATGATGTTGGGAGGAACTGGAGGGGGACTGATACTGGGGGGACTAGAACTGGAAATGGGCTGATACAGGAAGATAGAAGGACTGGGACTGGAAGGGAGATGATGTTGGGAGGGACTGGAACTAGAAGGGAGCTGATGCTTGGGGAGGACTGGAAGGGGGTGAGGCTGGGCTGGGGGGAGGGAAAAGGAAGCTGAGGAGTGAGGATGGAGAGGGGGCAGATATTTTGTGTGGGAGGGAAGAAAAAAGGTCATATAGTGGGAACTGTTGAGAGGGAGGGGCATAAGAATGAATGCGGGGATGAGGAGGAAGAGTGGCAGGATTAATGAAAATCGGAGAGGAACTAGCTGGGTGGGTGTGTGGAAGGTATGTTGGAGGCAGTACTGGGGAAAGGGAGCTAGGGGAGAGCAGGGACTGGGATAGGTGGAAACTTTAAAATGGGGTGAGAGAAAAGAAGAAGACAGAATTTAAGATTGGCTGGGTATGGGGAGAGTAAGTGGGGACTCAGATGGTGGGCCCAAGAGCTGGCACTACTCATAGTGCATGTAGCTCCAACATCGTGCAGCACGATCCCCAGCTTCATCTTTCCTCCTCTGAGTCAGTAACATCAGCCAATTCTGCCCATAGCATTCACTTCCAGTGTGCAGGGAGAGAGAGTGAGTGAGACCAGGAAAAAGGAGATGGGGAATGGGAGGACTGGAGTGAGGTTGAGAAGTGGGAGGTAGATGGAGTAAAAAAGAGAGGGACTGAGGACTGGATGGTAAGAAAGAGTAGTGAACTTTGAGTGGACAGAGAGAAAAATAAATGGAAGAAAGCTGGACAGGAAAGATCAATATCCAAGATGAAACAAAGTGAAGAAAACAAAAGAGGAGACAAGAAATGGCAGATGGACTAGAGACCATAGAAAGAGAGCTAAGAGAAGACAGAGGAAAACAGAAACCTCAGCTTAGGACCAGCGTGATCAAATGATCTGATAACAAAGGTAGAACAAATAATTTTATTTTCAGTCTTTATATTTGATATAGTACAGGAAATGCATCTCTTTCTATTTCTCTGGTGTTGCATTGTATGCAGAATCTGGCTTCTTGGGATTGCTGTTTAATTTTTATCTATATACTGTGTTACTATTTACAGATTTTTATTTTTAGGATGTGGTCACTTATTCTGTACTTGGTGAGGGTCTGTGTTCTGAGTGTGTGACGAAGGCCAGATGTTCTGTTAACATGGAGTATGCATGTAGAGATCTGTACTGTAGTAATCTGAATTGTTCAGCTTTTCAAATAGGTGTTTGGATATTCCAGAGCCCGCTGCAGTATTTACAGTGCTGCTTCTTTGGGTAGGCTCCTTATGGAGGGAGGTGGGGTGAAGCCAGCATTAATAATAGTGAGGGAGGGGGTGCCTGAAACCCTAGCATTGGCCCTGGCCACAGGGATCAGTTCTTGGTCCAATTCTCTTTAACATTTTTGTTAGTGATATTGCTGAAGGGCTGTGGGGTAAGGTTTGCCTCTTTGCAGATGATACCAAAATCTGCAATAGGGTAGGCACCCAGGAAGGGTAGATAACAACATGTGAGGAGGGATCTAACTAAGCTTGAAGAATAGCTAAGAATTTGACAGCTGAGATTTAATGCTAAAAAATGCAGGGTCATATATTTGGGCTGCAAAAATCTATGAGAGCGGTACAGTATAGAGGGTGAAATACTTCTGTCTACGGTACTATAGAAGAGCAGGACATGGGCGTGATTGTTTCTGATGATCTTAAGGTGGCTAAATAGGTAGAAATATCAATGGCGAAAGCCAGAAGGATGCTTGAGTGCACAGGGAGAGGAATGGCCAACAGAAAAAAGGAAGTAATAGTGCCTCTATACAAGTCTCTAGTGCAACCTGATTCAGAGTATCGTGTGTAATTCTGGAGACTGTATAAACAAGATGGAGTCGGTGCAGAGGGGGCTACCAAAATGGTCGGTGGGGCTTAGTTATAAAGCATATGGAGACAGACTTAAAGATCTTAATATGTATACTTATTTATTTATTTAACATGCTCTTATATACCGCCCTGTCCAGAGATCAGGGACGGTTTACATCGAACTCAGATAGCAAACGTTACATTGAATTTAACAACTTATGTACAATGAACTAACTGGTTACAGGGTTAGGGTGACTATATACAGAATTGCAGTGGATACAAAGTTATGGCAATTAAATATATTTGTGTAATAGTGTCAGGTTTATACTCATTTAATGTTTCTTTATACTCATTTAATGACTTTGGATGGAAGACAGCAGAGAGGAGATATGATAGAGACATTTAAATACCTCCGTGGCATAAATGCAGTAAATGCACAAAAGGAGAGCATCTTTCAATTGAAAGAAAGCTCTGCAACGAGGGGGCATAGAATGAAGGTTTAAGAGGACAGATTCAGAAGTAATATGCAGAAATATTTATGTACAGAAAGAGTGGTAGATGTGTGGAATAGTCTCCGAGTGGACATAGTAGAAACGAGGACAGTATCTGAATACCAGAAAGCATGGGACAAACACAGAAGATCTCTCAAGGAAAATGGGACTATATAGTAGTTGGTAGGGAAGGGCAGATTGAATAGGCTTTGTGATCTTTTTCTGCCATCATGTTTCTCTTGCTCAATGCATAATCAAACTCAGGAATTCATTACCAGAGGATATAGTAAAAGCTCTTATTTATTTATTTTATTTTTATTTATTTATAGTCTCTTCTATACCGCGCTATAAATAATAATATTCAGCATCAGCGCGGTTTACAATGAACAATGAATTTACACCCAGCTACTCTTAGTGTAGCTGGGTTTAAAAGAGGTTTGGACAAATTCCTGGAGGAAAAGTCCATAAACCATTATTAAAATATTTGTGACCTGGACTGGCCCTTGTTGGAAACAGGTACTGGGCTTGATGGGTTGATCCATTCTCCATGGACAAGCAGGATTCGTCAGCCACACCTGGTAAGGAGACGGCGCTGTACTGTAAACCTTTCTGAGCATGAGTCAGAGGCCCAACCCACCGGCCCGTCCCTAGCCTGCCCTCTTTCTTCTTCCGCCGTGCCTGCAACACATGGAATCCTGCTCTCCTTACCATCTTTCAATCCAGAAGGAAGAAAACATAGAAAGAAAACACAGAAAGATCTCCAGTTTCAATAACAGGACTACTTACAGGTCAGAAGATGCCGAAATCGGCAAAACACAGTTTTAAGAAGTGTTCCTGTTGCACTAGAAAAATGAACCCACGTGGTGTCCGACCAAATAGGGACCCAGGATGTGCTCTCAGAGGCCTCTGACCCTGGTTGCTCTGTTCTGGCAAGACCCAATGCTGCCGCAATTACCAAGATCCTCAGTAACTCTTCTGGAGTCCAACGGGAGCTCTCGCGGGTCTCTGCTCTTCATAAAAGTTATGCTTCTTCTGGGGGCTGCCATCTTGATGAGCTCACAGTTCCTCCGAGCTCCTTACACTCCACAGTGATTGGCTTGATCACACTGGGTCTTCTCCTCAACGTGATGATGCAACAATGGCTTCCTTTCTCTGCACTGAAGCCGGAAACTCCCCCCAACATAGCTGCAAGAAGGATCTCCCTTCAGCGCCGGGTCCTCAGTCCCACAGGCACTGGAGCCGCGAACGGGGCCGTGAACGTAGCAGCGATTGCATAAGTGAAGGAGAACACAGGAGCCACCGCAAGCGAACTCACAACTCCAGCAGCAGGGAAAAGGACAGAAGGTCCCATCACCATAGGAGATGGTGCAGATCCAACAGCTCCGGCTCAGGGGCGTGAGAAACAGCACCAAGCCCAAAGAAGCAGGTACAGAGCACGCACCAGCCCTGCTCCGAGCCCTAGCCCTTCTCCCCTCATCCCTATTGCTAGCAAGGGAAACAGCTTCGAGGGCAACACAGACAATGCCACCACCGCAGGGGAACTTCCCAACCAAGGGGGCATGCTGCAGCTACTTTCCAACCTCACCAGCCTCCTGCAGGAAGGCCTCCAAGCTGCTCCATCTCCCCTGGACGACCGGATTGCAAACGAAAGCCCCCGGCAAGACAGAGCCGAAACTTGCAAGGGCGGACAGTACATCGGCTACGTCACTGATGACAGCATTGGACTCACTATCCTCTCTCAGTGGGGGAGAAGAGGAGGAAGAAGAGACAGCCCTGCTGGGCTCAGTCTCCCCAGCCAAGGACCCTGTCGCCATAACCCTGTGAGACTCAGCGGGGGGATCCACCACGGCTTCAGGCGTGGGTTCTGACCCGCTCTCATCAACTCCACTGCCTGAAGACCTTACTTACCCCAAATTCTTGCATAAGGTGGCGTCTATCTTAGCCCTTACACCTTCAGAACCCCCCGACCAAGCAGGATCCGGAGGTCCTCATGTATTTAAATGCACCGAAAATGCCAGTCACTCTACCGGTTCACTAACTCCTTTTGGACACACAATCCAAGCTCTGGCAGACTCCAGCATCGTCCCTTGCATGCCCCTGCAAGCTAGACACAAAATATCAAGTCCGGCAAGCCCCAGGCTTCATGAAGAGTCAGCTCCCTCACCACTCCATCATCGTGTCCTCCGCCCTGAAGCACATAAAATCGTTGTGCAATCATGCCAACTCCCCACCTGGGAGAGAGCGGAAACTTTTGGACGATGTGGGAAAGAAGATGTTCCAGGAAGCCATGCTGAATGCGAGGATTGCTGCCCACCAGTTCCATCATATCCTCTTTCAGGACATACTGCTGGGAACCTTTAAGGACACCATTGCATCTCTACCACAGGAAGCTCAAGCAACGTCTACGACCACACTTGGAGACCTCAAAGAATGAGGAAAACTCCTGATCAGTACAGTATATGGTGTTTTTGAGACTGCCACATGCACCACTGGTACGGCCATCCCCACGAGGCACTTAGCATGGCTGCGTGCATCGGGGCTGCTTGAGGATACCCACAAGTGCATCGCCAATGCCCCCTGCAATGGCAAATCCCTATTCGGCGAAAAGGTCACCAATACGGTCAATGACATGAAAGATCATTGTACCACCCTCCAGACCCTCACTGAAGATGGGTTGGCGCGTAGCTCCAACACTCAAAAAGGAAACTTCAACTGCAAGCCCTATCCCACACACAGGAAATACAACTCCTACCGCAAATGGCAGCCTCCACGATATAAGCAAGCTGCATACCAATCCTTGTACGGAACATCGTATCATCAAAAACACCAAAGGGACAGGAAGCAAAAGAAAGGCACCCCCAGCACCAGGGAAGGAGTGGCTCATCCTTTTGACAAACAGCCCACAGCTGCGCAGGCAGTGCTCCCGGGGGGAGGGGGGGCAGATTGTCGGCCTTCTGGAAGTCCTGGCGGCTTATCTTTATGGACGAATGGGTCTTGCAGATCATTCGAGAAGGGTACCGCTTACTGTTCCTCTCCCCACCGTACCAGTGCTCAGCACCAACCCAGGTCATCCCTGCGGACGCAGTCGTACAGATGCACACAGAATTGATTCACCTCCTGACAGCTCAAGCAATTGAGCCTATCCCGCCGACCAGATCAATGGTGGCTTCTATTCCAGATTCTTCCTGGTGCCCAAAAGGTCGGAAGGGATGCGCCCCATTCTCGACCTCAGGAAACTGAACAAATTTATCTACAAGGAGAGGTCACGTATGTACTCACGAGCTTGAATCTACCTCTCCTCCAAGCCGGAGACTGGATAGTTTCCCTGGACCTACAGGATGCCTACACTCATGTCCCAATCCACCCAGCAAACAGGAAATATCTATGATTTCAAGCTCTGGGCAATCACTACCAGTACAGAGCTCTTCCATTCAGCCTCTCCCCAGCCCCACGGGTATTCACCAAATGTGTAGCGGTTGCAGCGGCACACCTGCGCAAACAGGACATCCACGTCTTCCCGTACTTGGACGACTGACTCCTATTATCACCCTCAGCGCGGAAACACAAGCAGCAGTTGAGGAAATATCTGCCTTCTCATCTCCCTCAGATTCCTGGTGAACCACCAGAAGTCATACCTCTCTCTAACTCAACGCCTGGAGTTCATCGGGGCCTACATAGACACAGTAGCAGCAAAGGCCTTCCTCCCTGCCCAATGGGTGGAGAAGATCTCCGCACTAGCCTGGGAGGTCGCCTCGCAGACGGCCACAATGGCTTGGACTCTCCTACGGCTTCTGGGTCACATGGCCACTACTACTCAAATACTGGCACTGGCGCAACTACATATGCGCACACTACAGTGGCGCCTGTGGTCATGTTGGAACCAACGCACACAACCTCTGTCCACGCATGTCACTCTCGACGAACGAGCCAGACTGAGCCTTCATTGGTGGATCACCAAACAGAATCTCGTGGGGAGGAGCATGGGACAAACACAGAAGATCTCTCAAGGAAAAAGGGATTATATAGTGGTTGGTATGGAAGGGCAGACTGAATAGGTTTTGTGATCTTTTTCTGCCATTATGTTTCTCTCGCTCAATGCATAATCAAACTCAGGAATTCATTACCGGAGGATATAGTAAAAGCTCTTAGTGTAGCTGGGTTTAAAAGAGGTTTGGACAAATTCCCGGAGGAAAAGTCCATAAACCATTATTAAAGAGGACCAGCAAAATCCACTGCTTATCCTTGGGATAAGTAATGTGGAATCTGTGTACCTTTTTGGGAACCTGACAGGTATTTGTAACCTGGACTGGCCCCTGTTGGAAACAGGGTACTGGGCTTGGTGGGTTGATCCAGTATGGCATTTCTTATGTTCGTATCTCTCTCTTCCCCCCCACCCCCTGTTATCTGATATTTAGCATCTCTCTCCCCCCGCCCCCCAGTTATCTGGTATTTAGCATCTCTCTCCTCCCCACCCCTCATAATTCATCTTGGGACAACCCCCAAGGCGCAGAATCCGCTGAAATGCCAACTAATAGGAAGGTTGCCTGCAGTCCTTTCATTAGTCTTATCAAGTTACTTCTAAAGTTACATTATTTTCTTTAGAACATGTATGTAGGATTTAATATGAAGCAGTTTTTATGTTGGGTTGGGATGGGGAAGTTCTTGAGGGTGCACGCAAACAGATGCTGAAAGCCTACAGCGGAGAGCAGTTTTAAAGGGCTCTGCTGCTCTGTGCTGATGCTAAACCAAAGCTCGATTTTTTAAAAATATTCCCATGGAAGGAGGTGACAGCAGCAATGGTAGAGGAGGGAGATGCTACACTGCTGCCACCCTTAAGCTTGCCATCTTAGTTGGATGTCTAGTCTGCCTAGTGGTAGGGCCAGCCCTGCTTGAACAAGATCAGAAGGAGCAGAAGTGAGATTTGAACCCTGGCTTCCTTGTTTCTCTGCCTGCTTCTCTAACCATTAGGCAACTCCTCCAGGGAGGAAAAAGGAAGCTTGGATGGGCTTGGGGAAGAGAGGGAGTAAACTGGGTAGGTGTTGCAGGAGGTGAGGATGCCACTTGGTGGGAGATAGCATGAGCCACTGGCTTGGGTGAGGATCCCAGGCTGTTGGCTTGGACAGAAGGCTGCTTGGCTGGAATAGGGAAGAACGGCACTCTGATGGGGGAGGGGCTGGTGAGGATTCCAAACTGATATGGAAGAAGATGATGGATATCCTAAGATGGTGGGGGAGATGCAATGATGCTCAGAAGGTGGGGGGAAAGCAGAGACAGGAGATGATGCTAGATGGGGTGGGGGAGAAGGGAAGACGCTTTGATGTGTTTTGTCTTGATTAGATTAGGGGGTTGTGTCTTACATCGATGTGTACATGTCTTGAAGTACTGTACAAATGACTAGTAGTAGTATTAGTAACGCTGGCCTAGGACGGAGAAGAGGAAGGATTGGATGGAATGGGGGGTGGGGCAGGTGGGGCGGTAAGGATGCCTTGCTGGTGGGGGAGGGGGGAGGATGCCAGGCTACAAATGGAATGAATAATGCCCAGATCAGATGACGGGGTAGGAGGATGTCGGGCTGGGGAGAGGTGGATTGGATGAGATGCAGGAGGGGAGAGGATCGGCTGCAAAGGGAAAAGAAGTGTGCAGTGCTGGGAAAGGGAGAATAGAATAGAAACATAACAGCAGAAAAGACTATATGGCTTATCTCCTCTGTCCATCCATATCAACCACTATAGTCCTTTTTTTCCCTTTAGAGATCTTCTGTGTTTTCCCCATGCTTTCTTGAGTTCAGATACTGTCCTCGTCTCTACTACTTCCACTGTGAGATTGTTCCATGCATCTACCGCTCTTCGTTAAAACGTATTTCCGCATATTACTCCTGAGTCTATCCCCTTTCACCCTCATCCTGTGTCCCCTTGTTGCAGAGCTTACTTTCAATAGAAAGAGGCTCTCCTCCTGTGCATTTATGCCATGGAAGTATTTAAACATCTTTGTCATATCTCCTTTATTTGGCCTTTCCTCTAATGTATACATATTAAGATCTTTAAGTCTATCTCCATATGATTTATAATGAAGACCTTGGACCATTTTAGTAGCCACCCTCTGCACTGACTCCATCCTGTTTATATCCTTTTGAAGGTGCGGTCTCCAGAATTGCACACTATACTCCAAATGAGGTCGCATCACAGACTTTATATAGAGGCACTGTCTCCTACTCTTTTCTGCTGTCCATTCCTCTCCCTATGCACCCCAGCACCCTTCTAGCTTTTGCCATCATCTTTTCTACCTGTTTAGCCACTAAGATAATCCAAAACAATCACGCCCAGGTCCCGGTAATCTTTTGTGGACAGAAGTACTTTGCCTCCTACACTCTACCACTCCCTTGAATTTTTGCAGTCCAAATGCATGACCCTGCATTTTTTAGCATTAAATCTCAGCTGCCAAATTCTTGGCCATTCGTCTAGCTTAGCTAGATCCATTCTCATGTTATTTACTCCTTCCTGGGTGTCTACTCTATTGCAGATTTTGGTATCATCCGCAAATAGGCAAATCTTACCAGACAGCTCTTCCGCAATATCACTAAAAAAGAGGTTAAAAAGAATCAGATCAAGGACAGATCAATGCAGCACACCACTGGTAACATTCTTCTCTTTAGAGTGAGCTCCATTTACCTGTACTCTTTGTCACCTCGCACTCAACCATTTTCTAACCCAGTCAGTCACTTTCGGGTCATTCCCTAGGGTGCTCATTTTATTTCTAAGTTGCCTGTGCAGAATAGTGTCAAAGGCTTTACTGAAATCTAAGTACATCACATCTAGGGCTCTCCCTTGGTCCAACTCGCTGATCACCCAGTCAAAGAAATCAATCAGATTTGTCTGACAAGTCCTGCCTCTGTTAAACCCATGCTGCTTCAGATCCTGCAATCCTTTGGACTCCAGAAAGCTCACTATTCTCTCTTTTAGTAGTGTTTAAAATCATTTACTCACGACAGAGGTTAGATTAAATGGCTTGTAGTTTTCAGCCTCATCCTTACTTCCGCTTTTGTGTAAAGGGACCACACGTGTCTTTCTCTAGTCCTCTGGGACCACTCCCAACTCTAAAAAAGTATTGAAAAGTTCAATTATTGAAGCCGCTAGAACGTCCCCTTCAGTATTCTTGAATGCATCCCATCCAGTCCTATCACTTTGTCTACTTTTAGTTTAGCTAGTTCCTTACTTGGTTTGCAGCTTGTCATGCTGTGAGGGCTTGTGTGCATCAGTGATGCTGAGGGTTAAGCTATCAGTAGCTTAATTACTGGCAGAGCCTCTCAAGATGGACAGGTTTCAGCTGACGTGCCAGACTAAGACAAATCACCCATCTGGGCAGCAGCAGAATGGGGACGGTGTTAGCGGCGGAGGATCATATTTCTGTGACAATGGCAACAACACTAGAATTATCTGAGCCGAGGAAAGGCCAGGCAATCTACTTCACCCCCAGGTTGGAAGGCACTCAACTGGCTACTGGGGAGGAACTGAAGACTTTTCAGAATAAAGCCGGCTTCTATAATGTGGTTAGATCAAAGCCCTTGGGACGTCTGACTCCTGATGTAGCTGCGCATGAAATGAGAGTTAGAAGCTGTAAAGATGTCTTACATATTGGGACATGGAACGTACGAAGCATGAACCAAGGGAAGTTGGAGATGGTCAAGAATGAAATGGAACGTGTACAACTCGATGTGTTGGGTGTCAGTGAACTGAAATGGACCATGTTGAATGATGCTGAGATGATCAGGAAAAGGTGGAAAGAATATACAGAGTCATTATATCATAAAGATCAAGTAGACCAACAGCCGTATCAACCTGTACCTTATGATCAGGAACCATTGGTGATGAAAGAATAAGTTGAAGCAGCATTTACAGTCCTATCAAAGAACAAAGCACCGGGCATTGATGGCATTCCTATTGAAGTATTACAGCAACTGAATGCAACTGTTACCATACTTACAATGCTCTGCCAGGAAATCTGGAAGACAATATTATGGCCAACCGACTGGAAATGATCTGTGTTTATACCAATACTAAAGAAAGGTGATCCAACTGACTGTGGAAATTATTGCACAATCGCTCTGATCCCACATGCCAGCAAGATTCTACTGAAGATCATTCAGCAGAGACTACAACCATATGTATTGTATATTGTACATAGGTTGATTATAATACATTTTCTGTAATTTGTTTAACCAGCTGTTAAAATGTTACTTAGCATTTTTTATGTTATATTGTAACTTTACTGTTATGTTCAATGTAAACCGCCTTTGATCTTTGGAAGGGGTGGTATAGAAAAACTAATAAATAAATAAATACCTGGAACGAGAACTGTCCGAAGAGCAAGCAGAGTTCAGGAAAGGGCGAGGAATGAGAGACATCTTCACGGATGTGAGATGGATCCTTGTAAAGACAAAAGAATACCAAAAAGATATCTGTATGTGTTTTATTGACTACAGCAAGGCTTTTGACTGTGTAAACCATGAGAAACCCTGGGCCATATTAAGAAGCATGGGTAACACCTGATAGTTCTCTTGCACAACCTTTACATCGATTAAGAAGCAACAGTTCAAACAGAACAAGGAGAAACAGAATGGTTTAAAATCAGCAAATGTGTGCGACAAGGCTGCATACTTTCCCCCTACTTCTTTAATTTATTTGCAGAACAAATCGTCAGAGAAGCAGGACTGTATGAAGACAACCAAGGTGTGAAGATTGGTGGAAGACTCATCAACAACCTTTGCTATGCTGATGATACCACATTACTGGCTGAAAGCGAAGATCTGAAACATCTGCTTCTCAAGATCAAGGAACATAGTCTTAAAATGGGCCTGCACCTTAATGTAAAGAAGACAAAGATCCTGACAAGTGGCAAAATCAATACGTTCATTGTTAATGGAGAAGAAATTGAAATAGTTGACAACTTTAACCTACTTGGATAAGCTATCGATAAAGAAACGATAAGCAGTCAAGAAATCCGACGATGTATTGCTCTTGGCAGAATGGCTATGAAGGACCTAGACAAGATTTTCAAGAGCAGAAATGTTGCTCTCCATACAAAGATTCAACTTGTTCAAGCCATGGTATTCTCAATAATGTCATATGGATGTGAAAGTTGGACAGTGAAAAAGACAGACAGGAAGAAAATCAATGCTTTTGAATTATGGTGCTGGCAACGATTACTGTGTATATCATGGACTGCCCGAAGAACAAACCAGTCGGTACTAGAGGAGATTAAACCTAAGCTTTCTTTAGAAGTTCAGATGACAAGACTTCGACTTTCATACTTTGGACACATCATGCGAAGAGAGAGATCATTAGAGAAAGACATGATGCTTGGCAAGATAGAAGGTCAACGCAAAAGAGGAAGGCCAGCAGTGAGATGGATCGATACAATAACAGCAGCTATGGATGCCAGTTTGTCAACAATGAGCTGCCTGATTGAAGACTGAACACAGTTTAAGATAGCTATCCAGATTTCTGAAAATCATTCAAGATCCCCTGCACTTCTTTTCCTATTTGTGGGTGTTTTTGGAGGTCCTGCTCCTGGCTCTTCATCTGGAGGAGTGGTGTAGTGGTTAGGACATGGTACCTCAGGCCAGAGGACTGGGGGCTCAATTCCCACCTGGGGACCACAATCTGAGGGCAGAGGGACTGGGGTTTCTAGTTCTATAGGCACTCCTTGCCTTAACCCTACATTGCCTCAGGTACACATAGACTATGAGCCCTTTGAGGACAAGGTAATGTACCTGTTTGTAGTGATTACATAATGTAAATCATTTTGATTGAAGGATAAGGTAGTATAGAAAACTGGTTAAATAAATAAAATCTGTGAACATAGAACAAAAATATTTGTTAAGCAATTCCACTTTAACCTCATCAGCTTCTACAAATTCCTCCCCTTCGCCCTTGAGTCTGACAATACCACTTTTGCATTTCCTACTCTCGCTAACCTATCTGAAAAATGTCTTGTCCCCCCATTTTATTGCATTGGCTATTTCTTCTTTTTTGTATCTTTGGTTTCTTGACTACTTTCTTAGCTTCTCTAATTTTTCCCCAAATATTGATGCTTGTCTTCCTCTTTCTGTGATCTTTTGTATTTTATGAAGGCCACCCTCTTTTTCTTCACCTGTTTAGTTATTTCTTTTCAGAACCATGGTGGCCTCCTTTTCCTTTTACATTTATTGACTTTCATAACAAAAATGCTTGTTGCCTTTAAAATATCCCCTTTGAATTTTGTCCATTGCTTTCTTACATCCTCCAGCTGTTCTCATCCTGCTAACAACTCCTTGCGGTATTGTCTCATCTTGGAAAAGTTAGTTTTCCTAAAATCTAAGGCCTTCATTTTTGAATGGACTTTATCAGCTGTAATCCTGATACTGAACCATATGTGGGAGGAGTGGCCTAGTGGTTGGGGCAAGGTACTACAGGCCAGAAGGTCAGTGGTTCAAATCCCACTAGACAGCAACCTTGGGCTGGAAGGACTGGGGTTTCTAGTCCCACAGGTGCTCCTTGTGGTCTTGGGCAAGCCACTTAACCCTCCATTGCCCATGTTCCCTGTAAGTATTAGTGTATGTGTCTCATATCCCCTTGTGTTAAATGTATCCCCAACTGCTTTGACCTGGTGAAAAGTGGGATATAAATGCAGCTAAATAAATAAAATAAAATACCATGATGGTGATTACTGGATGCAAGGTGATCTCCCACTGTAACATCAGAAATACTTTCCCCATTGGTAAGCACCATGTCCAGTATGGGTTCTGTTACCAGTTGCTGGAATAGTTCTCCCTGTAGAGAATCTAGGATCTCCTTGCTTCTAGATGACACTGCACCAGGTTTGTGCCAATCACATCCAGTATATTGAAATCACCTACATATGAGTAGCAGTTCTCCTTTCATGGCAATATTGCATAAGTCTTCTATTAAATCTTTGTCCACGTCTCCATGTGAAGGAGATCTGTATATCACTCCAATGGAAATGGATTTATCTTTCGGTCTTACTAGTTTAACCCACAGTACCTCTTTGCTCCCTCTTATGCCCTGTAATTTTATAGCTTTAATATTGTTGTTGTTGTTAAGTGCCGTCGAGTCGGAGTCGACTCATAGCGACCCTCTGGATAGCTATCCTAAATTGTGTTCGGTCTTCAGTCAGGCGGCTCATTGTTGACAGACTAGTACCCGTAGCTGCTGTTATTGTATCGATCCATCTCATTGTTGGCCTTCCTCTTTTGCGTTGACCTTCTATCTTGCCAAGCATGATATCTTTCTCTAATGATCTCTCTCTTTGCATTATGTGTCCAAAGTATGAAAGTCGAAGTCTTGTCATCTGAGCTTCTAAAGAAAGCTTAGGTATGATCTCATCTAGTACCAACTGATTTGTTCTTCAGGCAGTCCACGGTATACACAGTATTCGCCGCCAGCACCATAATTCAAAGGCATCAGTTTTCTTCCTGTCTATCTTTTTCACTGTCCAGCTTTCACATCCATATGATGTTATTGAAAATACCATGGCTTGAACAAATCAAATCTTTGTATGGAGAGAGACTTCTCTGCTCTTGAGAATCTTATCTAGGTCTTTCATAGCCATTCTGCCAAGAGCAATGTGTTGTCTGATTTCTTGACTGCTTGTTGCTTCTTTATTGATAGTTGATCCAAGTAGGTTAAAGTTTTATTTTATTTCTTTCTATTTTATATCATGCTCTTTAGAATCAGTGTGGTTTACATGTATGCTAACGGGTACTTTTTATCCCCTTGTCCCCAAAGGGCTCACAATCTAAGTGTACCTGAGGCAATGGAGGGTTAAGTGGCTTGCCCAAGGCCACAAGGAGTGGCCATGGGACTAGAGACCCCAGTCCCTCTGGCCTGAGGTTGCTTGTCCCCATGTGGGAATTGAACCCCCAGCCTTCTGGCCTGAGATAATCTGTCCCAACCACTGAGCCACTCCTCCCCTAAGGTTGTTCACGATTTCAATTTCTTCTCCTTCAACGATGAACCTGTTGATTATGCCAGTTGTCATGATCTTTGTCTTCTTTACATTAAGGTGCGGCCCATTTTGAGACTATGTTCTTTGATTGTGAGAAGCAAATGCTTCACATAATCTTCACTTTCAGTCAGTAATATGGTATCATCAGCATAGCGAAGGTTGTTGATGAGTCTTCCACCAATCTTCACACCTCTGTTGTCTTCATACAATCCTGCTTCTCTGATGATTCGTTCTGCATATAAATTAAACAGGTAGGAGGAAAGTATGCAGCCTTGTCTTACACCTTTGCTTATTTTAAACCATTCTGTTTCTCCTTGTTCCGTTCGAACTGTTGCTTCTTGATCAATGTACAGATTGTGCAAGAGTACGATCAGGTGTTCTGGTATACCCATGCTTCTTAATGTGGCCCAGAGTTTCTCATGGTTTACGCAGTCAAAAGCCTTGCTATAGTCGATAAAGCACAAATAGATATCCTTTTGGTATTCTTTAGTCTTTTCAAGGATCCATCTCACATCCGCAGTGATGTTTCTTGTTCCTCGCCCTTTCCTGAACCCTGCTTGCACTTCAGGTAATTCTTGTTCTAGGTATGGTTGTAGTCTCTTTTGAATAATCTTCAGTAGAATCTTGCTGGCATGTGGGATCAGAGTGATTGTGCAATCATTTCCACAGTCAGTTGGATCACCATTAAGAACATAAGATATGCCATACTGGATCAGACCAAGGTCCATCAAGCCCAGTATCCTGTTTCCAACAGTGGCCAATCTAGGTCATACGTACCTAGCAGTATCCCCAAGAGACACAGGTTCCACAATGCTTGTATTGGGTCAAGCATTGATATTCTGGGTCCCTTTTTAATAATGGTTTATGGACCTTTCCTCCAGGAACTTGTCCAAACCTTTTTTAAACCCAGTTACACTATCAGCCTTTACTACATCCTCCGGTAACAAATTCCAGAGTTTAATTACACGTTGAGTGAAAAAATATTTTCTCTTATTTGTCTTAAATAGTTTACCTGTAGCTTCATTACATGTCCCCTAGTTTTTCTATATTCTGATGACGTAAACAATCGATCTACGTTTACCCGTTCCACTCCGTTCATTAATTTATAGACTTCTATCATATCTCCCCTCAGCCGTCTCTTTTCCAGGTTAAAGAGCCCTAACCTTTTTAGCCTTTCTTCATAGGAGTAGCCTTCCATCCCCTTTACCATTTTGGTGGCTCTTCTCTGTACCTTTTCAGTTCTGCTATATCCTTTTTAAGATACGGTGACCAGAATTGCACATAATATTCAAGGTGCGGTCCCACCATGGAACAATACAAATAAATGAATGAATCAGTAAATAATTCAGTAATAAAACAACGATGCAGAAGATGTCTGAAAAACATTACTATCATGAACACATCTAAAACACATGGATATGAAGAATAATGTGAACAAATTAAACAATTCATGCCTTTATAAGCAATCACACATCCACGGTATTTTAAAAAACTCTGTAAGAAGGGGGACAAGGATGAGAACCAATAGGATAGATACTATATATACATGAGAGTGATGTCATTTTAGATTTGCATAGCGCGGGAGACTTATGTTTGCAATGCGCAGACGCCAGCGTTTTACTTTCGATTTGCTACACGGAACGTTTCCCTCACGCGGATGCACAGCGCTGGTGATTCAAGTGAGTTTTTAAAGAGAATTTTGTTGTCATCAAGTATTGGAGTGGAGGAGTAGCCTAGTGGTTGGGGCAAGGTACTTCAGGCCGGAAGGTCAGGGGTTCAAATCCCACTAGAGGACAGTAACCTTGGGCCGGATGGACTGGGGTTTCTAGTCCCACAGGTGCTCCTTGTGGTCTTGGGCAAGCCACTTAACCCTCCATAGCCCATGTTCCCTGTAAAATAGTTATCTACAAGTTATAATGCCCTGTTCAATGTAATTTCAGTTTGTTCAATGTAAACTGCACTGATGCAGAATAGCGCAGTATATAAGAGAATGTAAATAAATTGCTTTGGATATTTTAAAATGGCTCGAGCAATTAGTTGCGTGTATTTAATCCTTGGCGCACTGAGTTCCGGATGTTTTTGCTATGTCTTTCATTCATACGTTTTTTAGGATTACGCTGCTGAAAGTCAATCGTCTGCATCATGAAGTGAATGGTTTTGGCGCATGCATTCTCTCTGGTTGAATAGTAAGGACCAACATTCATATTATTAAAAGCTTTTTTTGAAGTACAGTTTGGAAGTGATGGCTTTACCCACGGGTGCCTCCGGTTCACACTCTAAGGCACTATTATATTCAGTTAGGTTAAAGTTCGTCCTGCACCTCCCATGGTTATCGCGTTCTCCTTGAGATTTTTTTGGAGGTTAACTAGGAGTCTTGAATCTCTGCTAGTCTATCATGTGCACTGGGTTTCTTTCCTGCTTTTTGCTTGCCCTTGTGGAATAGCGGTTCTGATTTAGAACATCTCTCAGAATGATATATAGTATCTATCCTATTGGTTCTCATCCTTGTCCCCCTTCTTACAGAGTTTTTTAAAATACCGTGGATGTGTGATTGCTTATAAAGGCATGAATTGTTTAATTTGTTCACATTATTCTTCATATCCATGTGTTTTAGATGTGTTCATGATAGTAATGTTTTTCAGACATCTTCTGCATCGTTGTTTTATTATTGAATTATTTATTGATTCATTTATTTGTTTATTAGTAGTGAGTTATTTAATTATATATATGTAACACACTTATACATGTATTAGTTTCCTTTTATTGAGTTATTTATTTATTTATTAACATGTAATACTCTTATACATGTATTAACTTCTTTTGTTCCTCGCTTGCTGTGCTGATCTTTTATCATCATCATTTTTTATGTAGTATTATAATATACAATGTACATGAATTCATTTTTATTAATTTATATATTTTTTGAGTGTTTTGCTTTGGTATCCTTGGATCTTGAGAGAATTTACATGTCTTTTTATATTTTATTAATTTTATAGTGTATGTTTTTAATTATGTATTTATTTAGTTATTTCTTACTATATTTGTTGTTTTATAGCCTGCCCCTGAAGAAGGAAACGAAACACGGCCTGTGTCGGGCCATAGGCTTGGTTATCCTAATTAAAGTTGTTCTTCCAATTGCTATCCACGTCTTTTACTGGGTGCATTGTATTTCATTACAGTTCTTGCAAGTTTCTTCTTTATTATAAATGCAACACCATTTCTTCTTTGTCTTTCATTTCCAGCATAGTAGACCATGTGATCATCTGATGCAAAGTGCCCGATGCCAGTCCATTTCAGTTCGCTGACATCCAACAGATCAAGTTGTACACGTTCCATTTAATTCTTGACCACCTCCAACTTGCCTTGGTTCATGCTTTGTACATTCCATGTTCCAATGTGTAAGACATCTTTACAGCTTCTGACTCTCATTTCATGTGCAGCTACATCAGCAGTCAGACGTCCCGAGGGCTTTGATCCAACCACATCATAAATGCTGGCTTTACTCTGAAAAGTCTTCAGCTCTTCCCCAGTAGCTAGTTGAGTGCCTTCCGACCTGGGGGTCTTATCTTCCAACACTATAGCACAGTTTGTTTTGTTGTAACTATCCATTGGGTTTTCATGGCAAGATACAGAAGTAGATTGCCGGACCTTTCTTTCTGTGGACAGGCACTCGATCAGATTTGGAGCTTTTCATCCATCGTGTTAATGCTTACAAATCCAACATTCAATTTTCAGCACAGATGGAGGCCTCCAGTATACAGTTTTTGGATGTCACAGTGGTTTTAACATCATCCGGTTTGGAGACAACACTATATCGGAAGCCGGTACAGCGCAACACTCTTCTTCGCTATGATAGTTTTCATCCGCGAACATTGAAACGCGGATTGCCCTTTGGGCAATATCTACGGCTTCGTCGGAATTGTTCCACTAAAACGGAATTCCGTTTACATACTGCTGATTTAACGAATTGACTTCTTCATAGGGGCTATCCTCCTAAAGTGATTTTGAAAGCTTATAAACGAGCTAAGCATCTTTATCGCGAGTGGCTATTGCTACCAGCGAGTGTTTCATCTGAGGAAAATGTGGTTACCGGTATCTTGCCTTATACTAACAGGATGCCACAGATGGCACAGGTACTGCATCAATTTTGGCTGATTTTAGGTCTGCATTCCTGTTTCAGTAATAAGACCCTTTGCATTGCCTATTCAAGAAAGGCGAACTTGAGAGATCTTATTATGAAGACCACACACATGATGGATCGTCCTTTACACAGCTTTGACATAAAAGGACACTATCCCTGTAATCATTGTAAATATTGTAGTTCTACAATTTCGGGAGAGACCTGGACAGATTCACATACCTCTTGGATCTATTTTCTACATGGCTATATGAACTGTCTTTCTACTTTTGTAGTTTATTTGATAATCTGTCCATGTGAGAAATATTATGTAGGACACACAATTCGCCCTGTCAAACTCAGGCTGTCAGAACATGCTTCCCGTTTATGAACAAGAACTATATCCGCTCCCATGAACACTGTTTACAACATTCACATGATTTTGATTCCTTACATTGGAGAGTTATTGATTGTGAACCAACTGACCCCAGAGGAGGCGATCGGGAACAGCGCTTACAATTACGTGAACAGAAGTGGATATTTCGCTTAAACTCAGTTGCCCCTCAGGGACTCAATATTCAAATCGATTGGTATACCATCATTTAACCTTCTCAAGGGTTTCTCTTGACTGTGAGATTTCCCTTGCTATTGCAATTGGCTTCCGTGAGCATCACCTAGCACCTGTGGAAAGTGACATCAGACGCTGAAGCATAAGAGCACTTCCTCTTTCTTTGACTCATTTTGAAAGCGGCTCATGATGTTACTGCGGAGTTTGAACTGTGTTGCCAGCGAGAAATGGCCTGAAGCAGGGTTTTAAACTATGTTTGTTTGACCCGAAACGTGTGGCACGTCGCCAACCTTGTGAACTGGCATCTTCAACTGCTTTGGAAGTTCTTCTGAGCTAAGTACAGCATTCTTATTAAAAAATAAAAATAGGAGCAGTCACGGTGGTGTGCGGTAGACACTCCGCTCACTTTGCTGACTATCTCCGACAAAAAAAGTAATTTAGATTATAGGGGTCTTTTATTGTCAGGATCTCACTTGTTTGGGGCCTTTCTTCCATGCAGTTTAAGTTTGGCGTTGCTGTTGTCACAGAAATGTGATCCTCTGCCACCAACACTTTCCCATTCTGCTGCTGCCCAGATGGGTGGTTTGTCTTGGTCTGGCACCTCAGCTGAGACCTGTCCATCTTGGGAGACCCTGCCAGTAGTTAAACTACTGATAGTTTAGCTCTCAGCATCACCGATGCACACAAGCCCTCACAGCACGACAAGCTGCAAACCAAGTCAGGGGCTTTAATATTATTATTTATCTATTTAATCAGTTTTATATACCACCTTATCCTTCAATTTCACTCCTGCTTCCCTTCTTCCTACCCAGTCTTTCCCGAATAAAGTATAGCTTGGCATAATTACATTGCCACCCCTTAACATGCTATCAAGTATGAACACGTAAACCTTTCCAGTGGATGTACATACTATAAATACAGTCTGTAAATAGATGTAAATTGTTGTACATTGTTGCCATCAGTTGAAATCCAAGTTAAACTACCCTGTTCATTGTAAGTGCTCTGCTTTGACTGCACAAACCTGTTATATGTAAACCTGTTAGCCAAGTTGATTATCCTGTTCATATGTAAACACAAAGTACTATTGGAAATGTGTATGTTCACTGTTTATTGTAAACCGCGCTGATGCTGAATAGCGCGGTATAAAAGAGACTTTAAATAAATAAATAATAAATAAATAAATAAAATATAAGAACAACAAATAAATAAATAAATAAATAAATAATTGCAGGAATGGTTGTCCATAAACCGTGTCTTGGTAACCACCACTAAATCCAAGTTATTTATTTAACATCTCTTATATACCGCCTTTCATGATATCAAGGCAAATTACATTGAACAGGGCATTATAACTTGGAGATAACTATTTTACAGGGAACATGGGCAATAGAGGGTTAAGTGGCTTGTCCAAGACCACAAGGGGCACCTGTGGGACTAGAAACCCCAGTCCTTCCGGCCCAAGGTTGTTGTCCTGTAGTGGGATTTGAACCCTGACCTTCGGGCCTGAGGTATCTTGTTAGCATCTTCCATTAAATCCTCAACATCTGCGATCTTATTTCCCATACTATGGGCATTTATGCACACTGCTTTCCAGATGTTGCCCCCTTTACCTATTTCATGTTTTATTTCCGTGATGGCTCTCTTAATCTAGTTTAAAGCCCTTTTTAGTGGGTTGGCCAGTCTGCTGTAGAAACCACTTTGTCTCTGCATGGGGCATAGAGGGCAGGATGGGAAGCTAAAGTGGGGTGGGGGAGGGGGTGCTGTGTCTTGCTAATATTTGATGAAGGACGGTTGAAGTTCAGATGTGCGCGGCTGGGGCGAGAGCCTGCAAGATCCTTTTGCAGGAACGGGAAAGGTTTCACGGCTGCGCTGCTGTGCTTGTGCGGCTGGGGCATGTTGTAGCAGAGTAGAGAGGATCGGGGTCTGCATGCGGTACTGCAAGGGAGCCGCCGGGGGGCGCTTTAGAGCAGCCGAGTCCGAGGAAGCGTACACTATGGGCGCTTCCGGGGCCGGGCCGAGTCGGCTCGGCTTGCAGCGGGGGAGGGACCAGCGGCGGGGAGGTGACTCCGACCCCCTGCGTTCGGCTGCCTGCATTTGGGAGCTGATGGAGCGGCGCCGAAGCTGGCAGGAGCCCGGGGGTTCCCGTGCAAGAGCTGCGGGCTGAGTCTGCCCCCACCCCGAGCACGGGGCGAGCAGGTGAGACCCGGGCTGACAGTGGCCGCTTTCTTCGCTCTCGGCTAAACGTGGAGCGGGCTTCCCTTGCATACGCACATGCACACTTCTAGCCACATTACTCAGGGAGCACTTTGGGGACTCCTCGAAAGTCGCCTTTTGTCCCGGGCTGGATTTTGCTGCTAAAAAGATGTAGCTCGTGGAGCGGAGAGACCAGCAGCCCTAGCTGTAGCACTACACCATTGGCATTGGACTCCTGCATCTGCACTTTGTATGCCCAGTCTTGGACCTGATCTAGCATTGGCCTCTGTAGGGAGTGCTCAGCTGGTTCCCATCACATACCAGGGTCTCGGATCCAAATGTGCTCTTGAACTAGGAGAGGGTGACAGTGAATTGGGGGAAGGGAAAGGGGAAGAAGAGCAAAGCTGTGAACCATTCCTACAGACCTAGATAATATAGTATGATAAAGAAGGAAAAGTCCAGTAAAAGGTATGGCCTTAATGCATTCTTGCACTAGCTTTCAAAGGTTAAAACCTTCTTTTTCAAGTCAGGACAGTAGACAATGGATTCACTTGAGCTCCAGCGTCTTACATTCTTTAGCCTGGACAGGTGAACTGCAAGTAGGTTTTGGCTCGGCTCTGCTGGACTGTGGGACGCAAGAGAGACGTGCTGGGTGCCGTGTATACCTGACTGAGTTTCTTCCAGGCGGAGCTTGTCTTTAGCTTTCTGTATTGAATGCAGGTGTGTGTTGCCCTCTGCTTTCCCAGTCTGTCCTTATGGATGTCTCTTCCTGTCTCCTCTCTCCTTCCAGCTCTTATTGCAGATCTCCCATCCTCTTCCACCTTAAACAGATTTATTAACTTACTAATATTTATTGTACTTTATTATGGTTTATTGTTAACATTACATATAATTTTTTTTGGACACTATAATTTTTATGTTTTGTTGTTGCCTCTCCTGGTTGTCTTTGGAAGGATAGAATAAGAAAGAAATGTCTTGCTTTGGTAGTTTTTCCTCCTGGTTCTTGGGCTTCTAGTTTAGTTGGACTTGGCCTCCCTCCCACACACCTAGCTCAGTCTAGCAGCTTGCTCACCTTTTCTGTCGTGCTAATACCCACTCTCTCACCTTTTGTTTTCCTGCTTAAATATTTAATGTTCATCATCACTTGACTGCCAAATATGTTTTCAGTGTGGTTAATTGTTCTTTGGTTTAAATATCATGCAATTTGATAGCTAAAAGGTAGGACTTCGATCTTTCTACTTAGTTGCTTCTTATGCCTGTAACAAACTACCCGAGTCAGTATGTCAGGCTTCATCTCTGGTCCTTTTCAAATCCAGGCTAAAAATCTCAGCACTGTACAAATGATTAGCAATAGTAGTAGCAGCAGTAGTAGTAGTAGTAGTAGTAGTAGTAAAGGGAGGGGTGTGTGTGTGTGAACATTTTCTGTGCTTTCCCTGTGGGAAGTTCTTTCTGGCTAGGGATTGCCAGGGAAGGGAGGTGTGCTCCACACAGGTATCTAGGAGGCTATAGAAAGGGAAAGTTGTAAATTTTAAGATAGTTGATGGTGGGGTTTTGTATGTGTGTGTCTTAACTCTTGTGTGTCATCAGGAGGGGGCACTAGAGAGCTTGCAGCCAATGGATGGATGAGACCTCTCTGGGGAAATCCATAAACTCTGCCTCTTCAAAATACTTATCCTAAGAGAACTATCACAGCAGGTGGTAAATCGGACACAATAGAAGCTGCTTTTCCCGGGGTCACATAGTCAAAAGGTTCAAACAGGACAGTAAATCATGATCCAAGCAGAGAAAATGGAGGAAAGGACTTCCTTGTTGGACGATATGTGACACTGTCACAGGATCAAGTCACAGTCATTGCTGAATTGAAAAGGAGTTTGTTTCTTTGACTCCTATTATTTGTATCTTCAATCTGAAAATTTTGGGGAATTTCAGAGGGAAATTTATGGAGAGATTTCTGCCAAAGCTACCAGACTTTCAGTTTATTAAGAACTTGAGGTTTGAAGATGTGGAGAGAGGGTATTTCTTTAACATTAGAAACAAAAAATGCCTAAGACCAATGGTGATTCATGTTAGAAAAAACATCAAAGTACAGTGAAAGGGAATTGTGATTTTATTATTTACATTTACAACAATCTAAACAACACAGAAAAGAAGGAAATGTCTAGGAATTGGAGAGCAGCTAAGAAATCCAAAAACAAGGTTTGAATTGTTCCTTCTGGCAAGGACAATATTGAGACCAAAACATCTGAGGGTGTTGAAGAAATGTAAGATTTTATGTTGACTCTTTCAGAAAACAAAATGGAGACTGTGATTTCTATGTGCAGAGTGAGCCAGTGAGTTTTAGTACTGGGTTCCTGGCTAACAGAGGACCTGCTTATTTTTCCTTTCCTCTTCTATTGGGAAACTGCAAATATTATAAAATTATATAAATATGACTGCAGATAAAGACCACACGGAGTACCCAGTCTGTCCTTCCCTACCAACTACTAAGATCTACAGTCTATTTTTCCCTTTAGAGAAATATCTGAAAGACTAGGGGAGACGTTCTCTGAGCTGGTTCTTGTGAAGATTGCATAGTTTTGAGAGTTTCGGGTCTGCAGGCAGATTTCTTAGTCTGAAGTCTGCGTGTAAGAGTTTACCATAAAAAACCAAAAAGAATTCTACGCAGGTGAAAAGTCTTCCTGAGAGACAAAGTGAGCATGCAGTAAAGCTGCTGTTGCAGTCCAGGTCTGGCTTGAAATAGGTACCGGTACATCGTTATCTTTAAATATGAACCAATGCGTGCGTCTTGTCAGCAACCTGTGGCTTCGTTAGAAATATGTAGCTGAAGATATAAGAAGGGGCTGGGAATGATTGGGGCTGAAGTCATTTATTCTCTTGTTATATGCACTGAAAAACGTACTTGATGTCTGCCATTATAGAGGAAGTCCAAGAATTTACTAGTACTACTACAAATGATTTCTATAGCACTATCAGGCAAAGGCAGCACTGAGAGAAGCACTTTAATTCAGAAGAATGTCAGCAAGATATGTGGACATGATAATGGTCTGCTTCCTGTGCTTGTGTCTGGGTTAAGAAGAGCTACCATATATGTGAACTTTTAATTGTAAAAACTCGAAAGTGACACAGCTGATTTATTTGCAAACTGCAACGCTGACGGGAAATGCAGTGAGCATGTGAAGTAGCTGTGTGTCATGTAACTACGAGAACACATCTCTTGGTTCTGTATAGGATGGACTGAATTTTGTTTGAAAATTTGGAGGTGAGGGCTTAAAATGCATAGGTGTGTTGTAGGGACTGGGTTGCGTGAATGGGTTTTATAGGCTATCATGGGGAGTTTGCAGCTTTAATCTAGAACATTCTTGCAGGTTAATACTGTAAACTGAATGAATGTAGCAAGCGCTGAGACATGTTGAAATGCTGGGGTCTGAGAGGGATGGTACAATCTCAAATAGAAGTTTGTAGCAGTTATGCTGTAGAATTGAAGGAAATGGTTAGTGTGTGTATATATAGTATAATTTTAATATAGTTTAGAAATAAATGGTTTCCTCTTATTTTAATGCAATACTACCCCAAATGGTTCCAGCGAGGCAGCACTGTGAGAAGTGCAAGGATTTGTTATATATAGTCCATTTGTGCTTTAAGATAAGATCCATCAGGAATGTGCAAACAGCTGTATTTCTAGTATCTGGTAGGCATAAGAGCTTCTCAAGGAGAGAAGGAGCAATGGTACTACTACTACTGAGCATTTTATAGTCGTAGGCAGCGCTGAACAGACATGTAAGAGACAGTCCCTGCTCATCAGAGCTTACAAGTCAAAACAAACACAGAAGGTGTAAGCAGGGGTAAAACGGGGGTACCGATAAGCCAATCACAGCAGAGCAGATGGAGGCCAAGGGCACCCAAAGAGACTGTAGGAAAACTGGTATCTCTGTCATTCTAGTGATGGCTAATCAGGGCTGGAAACTACCAATCCCTTTCTAACCTTTAAACTAACTCTGTATTGTGGCTCTACCATTATTCAACTGCTAATGATCCCCCACAGCTTTCTCAAGCTTTGAGCCTGGGCAGGGCAAGCAACGTTGTTTTTGTAGAATGAGAGAGCCAGATTTAAATTTGGGTAAAATTAGGGCATAAAAGCCTGAAAGACAAGTTTGTTGGCTCCGTTTTTTAAACCGCACAGCTTTTGCCTGGGGTGTACTCTTCCCTTCCTGTAGGTGCAGGAAATTTAATTCCACAGGAAAAATTGTGCGAGCCAAAACTTGCAGAAAAAGTCCATGGGAGTTTTGTCTGGAACTGAGCACACTGATTTGGGAGGGGGAGGGTGCACACACTGACTGGATCCCGGCTGCAGGGAGGTCACACTTCCCACTGCCTCTGCAAGCTGGCTCCTTTGTACAGTGTGGAAACTGTGAAACCACAGGTGACCCATGGGGAAGGGCTTGTGCCGCAGGATCTGATGCGTGTGTTCTTGAATCGCTATAGGAAGCTTTCTCCCCCCCCCCCCCCCCGACATGAAATGTTCAGGTTGCACTTTATATTGTAAGGCACACTGCAGAGTTCTGTACTGTTAATGTTCAGAGCTTGCCTATTATGGCTTTGCTTCTCCCTCATGATTAGTTGTTATAAAACGTCTTTCTTTTTTGTTGGAAAAGTGTAGCCCTTGTTACACTGATTATTCCTTGAGCTGTTGATTGGCAGTTGGAGCACAAGAGTATTAATCCTTCAGGTGTAAGTGCTTCTCACTTCACGCTCTGATGGTTTCAAGTGTTCCTGTTGCATTTGAAAAATAACAGATTGTGATCGCTGCTCCCCTAACCCCTCAAAATAACAAAGCTCCAACCGTGAAGAACTACTGGGTGTCTTGGCCAAAGACTATAAGTGAGCAAATGGAACTTGACTTCTTCATAGCTGTAAGCCTTATCTTAGAGTAGGGTGTGTCAACATTTATCCTCAAGGGTCACACACGATGCAACCTAGTCTCATTCTTAGACCACATGCAGACAAACTGGATTTAGCTCGCAACTTTCTCAAAGCTTAAGGCGAGTTACATTCAGGTACAGTAATGCCTCTCGTTTAATATCCAGTGTGTGTATCTTGAGCACTAGACCCATCTGTAACCCTCACTGAAAAAAAAAACCCTTGCCCAGACCACAAGGCCAGCCCCAAAATTGGTTCAAAGTGTTGGGGCCCTAGGCAGACCTTAAGCTTTACACCGCCCCCTGGTTGTAGGAATCTGTTGTTTAGCTTTGAATGCCGTGCTCTTTGCCAGCCCAGGCGACCACCTAGTTTGCATAATGGTTGGACAGCCCCTGCCATACCCATCCATTTTCTGGAGAAACGGAGCATGCTGACTTGTTGGGCAGCGTCATAAGACGATGTCAGAAGCCAGTGACACGGCAACTTTAGTGCATCCGACATCAGGTCGTTGAGTCTTTCATCCTGCTGAGGCTTCATCTCCATGATAAGGCTTTGTGCCTTGGTGGGATAAGGGCATTTAAGCTTGTGCAACCCTTCTGAGTGATATTGTAGGCAAGGCAGTTTCAGTTACATTTTACTCCTCTCACGTTCTTATAGTCTCATGTACAGCTGTTGAAAACGTACTCCTTTGAGAATTCTCGTCAGCTGTTTGTATTGTGGTCATATACTGGATGCCCTGGGGTGCTACTGGCTGGTCCTCTGAAGTCTCTCACATAGTTATGCTGTATTCATAATTTTGGTGTGTTAAAATGCTGCTATTTTATTGAGGTGTTCGCTTTGTGTGCTGTATTCATTTATTGGGGGTGTCTCGGGGTGCTGCAATGTGGTCCTCTGAAGGCCTTTGCTTTATTCCTATACTGGGTGTCTTGTTTTATTCAGCTGTCTGTGCACCAGAAGGTACTTAGTGTACATGTGTGTAAGGCATTTCTTCCAGCTTGACTGTTTTTAAAACTGGTGTGGGGATCATCAGATATCGAAAGCAAGTGTTAAGACTTGCCTCTCTGTCTCCCTCTCACCTTCCTATGTACGGTGACCTAAGAAGGTGTTGAAAGACTCCAACTTCTCAAAAGAGCCAAATTTACTACTATTACTACTTATCATTTGTATAGTACTACAAGGTGTATGCAGTGCTGAATGTATAGATGTAAGAGACGGTCCCTGCTCATCAGAGCTTACAATCTAATCAAGACGAAGAACATGAAAATGGGGACTAGAGTATGGTAAGATACATGTAAGAAGAGAGTGAGGGATATCAGGATCCAAAAGCGGCTTCAAAGAGGGGTTTTTTAGCCTGAATTTGTATAGGGCCAGAGAAGGAGCTTGACGCACTGACTCAGATAGGGGGTTCCAGGCATATGCAGCAGCAAGGTGGAATGAACAGTCTGGAGTTGGCAGTGGCAGAGAAGGGCACACAAGAGTGCTGTTCCCAAGGAGGGTGAGATGAGAGAGGAAAGCTAGTGAGGGGCTGCACAATGAATGGACTTGTAGGTCAGTAGGAGAAGTTTTGAACTGAATACAGAAATGGATAGGGAGTAAGTGAAGTGACTTCAGAAGAGGGGTAACATGAGCGTAGTGATACTGGCAAAAGATAAGCCATGCAGCTCAATTTTGAACAGATTGAAGGGGAGAAAGATGATTATGGGGGAGACCAGTGAGGAGCAGGTTACAATAGTGAAGATGGGAGCTGACTAGAGATGAATAAAGGATCTTAGTATGTTCAGAAAGGAAGGGTTGAATTTTGCTGACATTAAAGAAATGACAGGTTTTAGCTCTCTATATCTGTTGGATGTGTGCAGAGAAACAGAGCAGAGCCAAAGATGACCCCAAGGTTCTGAGCTGAGGAAGCAGAGAAGGACCATAGTGTTATCCACAGAAAAGGAGAAGGGAGGGGATGTTTAGGGGGAAATATAAGGAGTGGAGGAGTAGCATAGTGGTTAGAGCCACAATCCAAGAGACCAGAGTTCAATTCCCACTAGCACTCCTTGTGGCCTTGGGCAAGTCACTTAACCCTCAATTGCCTCTGAAGAAATGGACTGGCATGCTACTTCCAGTGATTGTACTAGTACTAGATTGTAAGCTCGGATGAGCATGACACTGATGGGCAGGGACTGTATTATATGTATATCTTCTATATGCATGTCATACCTGTACAGCGCTGTGTGCTCGGCGCTATATAAGTGCTAATTAGTAGTAGTAGTAGTGATACCTTGCCAAAAAACCCCAGAGGCAGCTGGGTCACCACGAGTCATTATTGACTTGACTGCACTTTAAAGACAAAAAAAAGGGGAGCTTAGTTTTGGCCATGTTCAATTTTAGCTGGTGCTGAGATATCCAGGCAGCAATATCAGATAAGCAGGCCAGAGATCTGGGCCTCGATTCCTAGAGAGATTTCCGGTGCACAGAGGTACATTTTGAGAGTCGGCGGCGTAAAGATGGTCCTGAAAACCATGTTAGGAAATAAGTGCACCAAGGTACTGAGTGTAGAGAGAGAAAAGGAGAGGACTCAAGACAGAGCCCTGAGGTACACCAACTGATATCGGGATAGCAGTAGAGGAGGATCCACCAGAAAACACACCTAAAGTGCAATAGGAGAGGTAAGAAGAAAACCAGGACAAAACAGAGCCCCTAAATTCAAGTGAGGACAGGGTATCGAGAAGAAGGAAGTGTTCAACAGTGTCAAAGGCAGCAGAAAGGTCAAGAAGGATGAGGATTGAATAAAGGCCCTTGGATTTGGCAAGAGCCGTTTCTGTGGAATATAGAAGATGAAAGCTAGATTGCAGTGGATACTGAAGGGCTTGAGAGGAAAGCCAGTCAAGACACAAGTGCTGAACCGTTTGTTCAAGTAGCTTTGAAGTAAAGAGGAGACCGGTAACTGGAAGGCCGGGTAGGGTCTAGTGAAGGTGTTGTGTTTTTTGGTTTTTTGAAGAGAGGTGTAACTGCTGCAGGCACAGTTGTAGTGGAAAGTGATAGGCTGAGGACATAAGAACATAAAAACATAAGATATGCCATACTGTGTCAGACCAAGGTCCATCAAGCCCAGTATCCTGTTTCCAACAGTGGCCAATCTAGGTCATATGTACCTAGCAGTATCCCCAAAAGAGACAGGTTCCACAATGCTTGTACTGGGTCAAGCATTGATATCTTCGGTCACTTCTTAATAATGGTTTATGGACCTTTCCTCCAGGAACTTGTCCAAACCTTTTTTAAACCCAGCTACACTAACAGCCTTTACTACATCCTCCGGTAACAAATTCCAGAGTTTGATTACACGTTGAGTGAAAAAATATTTTCTCTTATTTGTCTTAAATAGTTTACCCTGTAGCTTTATTACATGTCCCCTAGTCTTTCTATATTCTGATAGCGTAAACAATCGATCTACGTTTACCCATTCTACTCCATTCCAGGATATGACAGATGGAAGGGATTAGTGGAGGAGGTGGAGCTAAGTAGGGGGGTGGGGAGAAATGGGATCAGAGGAGCAGGTAGTGAGTTTGGAGGACAAGAGAAGTTTTGCAATTTCCTCCTCAGTGATTTTAGAAAAGGAAGAAATGGTAACAAATAAGAAAGCAGGAATCTGGAAGTATTCCTCGATCTTTGTCCTTTGTATAAAGAAATAAACTTGTACTGGGGTTTGTTCTTTCTGAAGTTGTGACAAGATCATGGTACAGGCAGCTTTACTGAACCCTTAGAAGGGCTTCAAAGCGGTTTGGTAAAATCTGAAATGTCTGTTGAGGGAGCTGCTTTCATTCTGTGTTTTAGGTACAGTATACTGGAGTAATTTTGCTGTTCCAAGTCCATGACTGGGGTAAGAGTGCCTGAAATTGTTGTGCTAGTATAGGAATGATTACAGTATTTCTCAAGTCATTCTGATTTTCAGGATATCCAAATGAATGTACACTGTCTCCACAGCGCGCAAATCTATCTCACACGTAATTGCTGTGGATATCCTGAAAACCAGACAATCTAAATATTCATCTAAAGTAATTAAAAACACAGCTTTAATGAGTTACCTTGCTTGCTTGACAGTAGTTGGTGGCTTGAAGGCTGTTCAAAGGCGTGCATGATTTGTTTGGGAAGAGGTTTGCTTGGTGGTGTCTGGTGGCGCCATGTGGTGAGGTTGGTTGTGGACACAGGGATGTAGTTTGCCTGGCTATGGTTTTGTAACCTGGAAGGGAAAGGAGAGGTGCTTTACCTGATGACAGCTGGAGACTTTCAGACTATAGGATCTTTAGTGGAATTTGGAGGCTAAGGGGCAGAAGGGAAGCCTATATGGGTGTTGATGGGATGGAGGGTCTGGGAGAGCTAAAGGGGCTCTGTTGGTATATTAAAGATGAAAGAGAAGGAAGATACATTTGTCCTTCATAGTCTGCTTCTTTGTTAATCATTAATCATGCTTGAGAAGACTCTCTTACTTGCAATCTCCAGCTCTGAAGGAGCCAGCAGCAGAATCTTTGGGAAGACGATTGCGAGACTGTCCTTGTACCCTGGTAAGACCTGGTACTGTCCAAGTTGAGTCCTCCTTCACCTTAGTTTTGTGACATAATGTTTGGATGAGACGGTCACAGTTTTTGAACCAATATAATGCCTAGAGAATCTAGTCTCCTCGCCTGCTGATGGGTAAAAGTGTAGAATGCAGCAGGAGTGTACAGGACTCTGTCCCCAAGAGCTATAGAGTATGTACTTTCAGGACATCTGCAGTGAGTATTTCTTTCTGCGTATGTGGTCCAATGTTCAAGATAATATGCATAAATTGGGTTTGTAGAAACCAAGCCAGTTTGAGGCATTGGAGGATGGCATTTGTAGACTCTCTTTGGCCTAGAACATCTGTCTGAATTGTAGAGCAGTAACTCCTTACTTCTGCTGTAGTGCCAATGAGCTGAAAATCTTTTTTTTTTTTTTTTTTTTCTTCTGCACATGAAGTAGAAATGATGTTTACCCTTCTGAAAATGTAGAAGTCCCTTTTGTTATAAATAAAATAGTATGTAGACATTTGGTAAGGACCAAGATGCTTGCAATGCCTTTCTCTCTTTACGAAATTCATTGTCATTTATGTCTTTGAAAGTGCCTTAGAAAAGTATTTAAAAAGCACAATTAAATGTTAATTTTATAATCCATTTCCCTGCTTTGAAACTATACTGTAACAAGTACAGTCACTATGTTAATGCCAAGAAAATATTAGAAGTGAAATGAGCTCATCTGTCTTAAAGAAATGCTAAGAGCAAGGAAATATCACTTTCTATTTATATACGCCTCTCAATTTAAAGTAGCATATTGGCCACTTCTTATCATCTTCTATCTCTGTTCCATAAAATACTGCTTAGTGTGGTCCCTGGTTATCCATTGGAACCTACTTCATCATAAAAAGCAGTTTAATTCTTGAAAATGTGTTAAAAAGCTGTAAGACTGATATTCAGCAGTGGTGGCTAGGTGCCTCTACCATCACCGCTGCTTTAAATAAACCCCTATTCTCCAGGACCAAGCAGGAAGTCAGTCCTCACATATGGGTGATGTCGGCGCCGACGGAGCCCTCGTGCGGAGCATTTCCCCAGCTTTCAAAGAAAGCCTTTGGGATTGCATCACACATGCGCAGTCCCCTTCCCACCCAAGGGTGCCATCTTGCTCAGTCTTTCTTTTTCCACGGAACCCAACGGACGTAGTTCGTGTCACCTGGGAAAACGTTGATTTTTTTTTTCTGTGATTTTCGCCTCTTTTTATCTGGTTCGACGTCTGTTCCCCATCCCGTCTCGGCTCAGTACACCGGTATCGAGCCCAGAACTTCTTTTTCGTTTTTTGTCCTTTGTAACTACCGTTCACACTTTTTCTGTTATTTTCACTGGCAGCCCTGTCTTTTGACCTTGCAGGGGCCCTTTTTCTCCTGATGGCTGCCAGCGGGTTAAAAAAATGTGATCGTGTAAGAAACGTATGTCTCTCACTGACACACACGACTGCTGCCTCCAATGCCTCAGGCCCGATCATGACCCGCTGGTCTGTGGCCCGTGTGGCAATATGTCGTCGAAGGTGCTTTGGAGCCGTCCGCATCAACGTGAAAGAACTTTTTCGAAGTCCGTGTCCGGCCGGGCCCGGACTTCGTCAGAGGCCTCGACATCTCGGGAGTCTGACCCCGAGCGCCGTTGGGGTCTCCCGCCCGGAAGCACAAAAGGAAGAAGAAGCTCGTGAGGGCGGTGTCGGTGGAGGCACCTCTATCCTCGAGGGCCAGGTCGCACAACCCTGACCGCCGTCCCGGGCTCTCTGAGTTAGAGCGGCTGACCAAACTACCTCGCCTGGAGCCAGAGTCCCCGAGTCAGGTAACTTTTGTTGTCCTCGTTGACTCTCTGGGAGAACCGATGTCGGGCCCGACGCCGTCGGGGGCTGTGGAGTCTCCTGAGCTCAGTCTCAGGTTGACGGTCCTGGAGAGCAGCCTGGCTGCCTTCATGGAGTAGCAGCGGGTACTGATCGACGTTCTGACCAGGGCATCTGCCCCGACTACCGGGACCTCGATGTCTAAGTCGACCCCGGAGGCCGAGCTGATCCTCGAGTCCGTCAAGTCTTGAGTTGATCCTCGGCCAAGGTCTACCTCGACCTCCCGTGCGGGGCCGAGGTCGTCGACGTCGGTGCCCTTGGCATCGGGGCAGGTGGCATCGAGGCCCACACAGCCGGAGCCGCTCAACTCCTCTTCGGAGGAGTCGGCATGGGAGACGGAGGACAGGGAGTCTCCTGACACCTTCCAAACCCGGTGCATCCCATCGGACTCCCCGAAGTCCGAGCCTCGGAGAAGGTCCCCACCAGAGGATATCCGGTTCTTGGACTTCGTCAGGTGCATTCCTGGCGGAGGCCGAGGAGGAGCCTCGAGCTGAAGAGCTCAATGCCGTCCAGTATGACTTTCCTCCAAAGGAAGCCTTTACTGTTCCGGTTCCTCCGATGCTGGAACGGCTGCTCTTCAGTATGTGGGAAGCACCAGCCTCGGCGCCGGTTCTTAGCAAGCGGGTCGATTCCATTTATCGAGTCCGTAAGAGCCCTGGGTTCCAAAAGGCGCAGCTACCGCACAACTCCATGGTTGTGGAATTGGCCATGCTGAAAAGTCAAAAGATGCACTCCTCGATGCCTCCCGGTCGGGAGACCCGGAACCTGGATGCCCTCGGTAGAAAGTGCTTCCAGGGCTCTTTGCTATCTTGCTGTGTCCAGACTTACCAGCTGAACATGGGCATGTACCTACGAGACCTGGCAAAGGAGATTGCCGGGTTCTCAACTGGCCTCTCCGAGGATTCCTTGCAGAGATTCAAAACCTTGTCTACAGGGATCCGTGAGTGCTCGAAGTTTCTCTCGAGCAGCCTATGATGGCTTCGAGGCTTCGGCACGGGTAGCCGCAGCCGGCATCGGTGCACGCCATCAGGCCTGGCTACAGTCGTTGGACCTGGAGTCATGGGTGCAGGACAAGTTGGTCGATGTCCCATGCCGAGGTGACAACCTGTTTGGCAAGCCCATGACTGAAAAGGCTGCAGCAATCGAGACAGAGACTCTCACCAGGACAAGGCTGTCCAGAAAGACTTCTGCCCCTTCTCAGAAAAAGAAGGGCTCGGGAAAGAAGCCCTTTTTCCCAAGGAAGGGTGCTGCCTACAAAACCTATCCTCAGTATCAGGCCTCTCCAGCTCCCCAACAGGGCCAGAAGGCAAAGGGCAGGGGCATGGGCCCCGTAGGCAGAAAACCCCCAAGCCGCCAGCTCCGGCTCCTGCACAGCAGGGAGTGGGTGTTTGACTCCCACAGCATAGCCCCTCCTCCGCCGGTAGCTCCACTCAGCACAGGAGGTCGGCTGACCCTGTACGCCTACAGGTGGCCAGCCATCACAGGGGATACCTGGGTACTGAGCATAGTCCAGAAGGGCTATATGCTCCATTTCCACCAGCTGCCCCCTCCTACTATCCAGGGAAGCCTCCAAGACTCCCTCTACACAGGAACCTCCTCCTTCAGGAGTTGGCAAGTCTTCTAAAGGAACAGGTGGTGGAACCGGTGCCACACCACCTGGAAGGGCAAGGCTTCTACTCCAGGTACTTCCTGGTACCAAAGAGAACCGGAGGCCTCAGACCTATCCTAGACTTGCAAAATCTGAACAAGTTTCTGGAGAGGGAAAAGTTCAAGATGCTTACCCTTGGAATATTGCTGCCCTACCTCCAGCAGGGAGACTGGCTATGCTCCTTAGACCTAAAGGATGCTTACACTCACATCCTCATCCATCCAGACCACAGACAAGATCTCAGATTTGTGGTTGGAGGAAACCACTTTCAGTACAGAGTGCTTCCCTTTTGGCCTGACCTCTGCCCCCAGGGTTTTTACCAAATGCCTGGCAGTGGTGGCGGCTTTTCTCAGAAATCAGGGGATTTTTGTCTTCCCGTACCTGGACGACTGGCTAATCAGGGGCCAGTCACTCCAGGAGGCACGACAAGCCACTCTTTGCACTGTCTCTCTTCTTCAGCATCTGGGCTTTGTCATAAACTACACAAAGTCCACTTTGCTCCCCTTTCAGGACCTGGAGTTTATAGGGTCCAGGTTGGACACCCTTCAGGCAAGGGCCTACTTGCCTGAGGACAGGGCCCACAGACTTATGGACTTGGCCTACCAGTTCCAAAGCAATTCTCTTGTTTCCGCCAGACACTTCCTGCGGCTCCTGGGCCACATGGCATCCACTGTACATGTGACCCCGAATGCCCATCTGCACATGCGGACGGCTCAATGGTGCCTCAGAGAGCAGTGGACACAAGCCACTGGTGACCTGCGAGATAGAGTAAAGGTGTCCAGATGACTTCTGAACTCTTTACAGTGGTGGCTACAGCTGCCAAACCTTCTCAGGGGTGTACCTTTTCAGCCTCCAGCACACACAAGGGTACTGACAACAGATGCTTCCTTAAGAGGCTGGGGTGCACATTGCCAGGGCTCATGCACTCAAGGCCTGTGGTCCCCTCAGGAGGCCACACAGCAGATCAACCTTTTAGAGCTGTGAGCAATCTGCTTAGCTCTGCAAGCTTTCTGTCATGTTCTCTCTCAGCAGTCTGTCCTAGTTCAGACGGACAATCAGGTGGCAATGTTCTATGTGAACAAACAAGGGGGCACAGGGTCCCGGCTCCTATGTCAGGAGGCACTGGCCCTTTGTTCCTTTGCGGTCAAACAAGGCATATTTCTCAAAGCAGTTTATCTACCTGGGCAGGAAAATTTCCTAGCAGACAAGCTAAGCCGGATTCTCCAGCCCCATGAATGGCAGTTGAATCCATTGGTGGTCCAGCAGATCTTCCTCCGCTGGGGACTTCCATCCATCGATCTCTTTGCAAGTCCACTAAACCGTCAGTTGCCCAGGTTTTGCTCCAGACAACCGCATCCCCTGAGGATGGCAGCAGATGCTTTTCTAATCACTTGGTCTACGGGCCTCCTGTATGCGTTTCCTCCCACACCCCTGGTGGCCCGAACTCTGTTCAAGATCCTCCAGGACAAGGCCTCGGTGATTCTGGTAGCCCCCAGATGGCCGAGGCTGCCGTGGTTTCCACTTCTGCAGTTGGCGGTGGAAGCGCCGTTCCCTCTGGGGCTGCAACACGATCTCCTGTCTCAAGAGCAGGGTTCCCTTCTGCACCCCAATCTCAGGTCCGTCAATCTGATGGCCTGGCTTCTGAAAGGAAAGTGCTAGCTCCCTTACTTCTGCCTAAGGAGGTTGAGGAGGTGGTCTTGGCCTCTAGGAGGCAGTCCACCAGAAAGCCCTATGCCCTCAAGTGGCGTAGGTTTTCGGTATGGTGTGCTCAGCACAATGAAGATCCTTTCTCTTGCCTTGTGCCAGTAGTACTGCAGTATCTACTTCACCTTTCAGACCTAGGCCTTAAGTCTAACTCTGTTCGGGTCCACCTCAGTGCTCTGTCAGCGCACCACTCACCGGTGGAAGGACAGTCTGTCGGTTCACCCCTTGGTGTCCAGATTTCTCAGAGGTCTGCTTCTACTCAAGCCTCCGGTTCGTCCACCGGCGACCGAGTGGGATTTATTTATTTATTTTATTTATTTATTTAGACAGTTTTGTATACCGCCTTATCCTTCAATCAAAGCGGTCACAACACAATTGGGGGATACATTTAACACGCAGGGATATGAGACACATACACTAATACTTACAGGGAACATGGGCAATGGAGGGTTAAGTGGCTTGCCCAAGACCACAAGGAGCATCTGTGGGACTAGAAACCCCAGTCCTTCCGGCCCAAGGTTGCTGTCCTCTAGTGGGATTTGAACCCCCGACCTTCTGGCCTGAAGTACCTTGCCCCAACCACTAGGCTACTCCTCCCTTCCTTTGAACGTGGTCTTGCAGCAACTTACTCGCCCACTGTTTGAGCCAATGGCTACTTGCCATTTGCGCTTCCTCTCTTGGAAAGCGCTCTTCTTGGTGACTCTTACCTCGGCCAGATGTGTGAGTGAACTACAAGCTCTGGTTTCTGATAGACCGTACATGCGGTTCTATAGGAACAGGGTGGTCCTAAGGACTCATCCCAAGTTCCTCCCGAAAGTAGTCTCCTCTTTCCACCTCAATCAGGAGGTGGTTCTTCTGACCTTTTTTCCCAGGCCGCATGCCAGCTGGGCTGAAAACAGTCTTGCATACCCTGGACTGTAAAAGGGCGTTGTCCTTTTACATAGAATGCACGCGGAAGCATCGAAGGGCTACTCAGCTCTTCGCCCCTGGAAGACCAGTGTTTCAGGAACTACAGTAATCCAACTTTAAATCCTTGCTGGTGCAATGTGGCAAAAGCTGTACCAGAGACCACCATCCTTCCTCTGCTTCTTGACAGTCTGGCAGGGTGGGGGCCACTGTTCCCATGAAGATGTGCAGAATTCCTCCCCCCCACGCTGCTACCAGCAAGAAGACGTGTTGTGGTGTCTGTCACACTTCTAGTTGCAAGAAGCAGGCAGACTAAAAATGTGATATCGCAGCATTTCTCCGTACTGGCGTCAGTATGAGCTTTGCTGGAACATTGGTGGGGATATGGTGAGCACATGGCTACTACTTTTGCATGTCCTGATTACACAGAAATGTTCACTGAAGGGAAGAGTTGCCAAGGGGACAGAGTGAATATACTTGCCATGTCTTTGTCCTTCTGGTGTGTCGCTAGCTAGCTAACAGTGCCCCCAAAAACAAGGATGAGGGGGAATAGGGAGAAATTTTATAGAAATGAGGGAGGGAGAGAAGAATCCAGTGGGAGAGGATGACACTGATTGATTTAAGTAGGATGAGAGACGGAGAGAAGGTAAGAACCAGGATGAGAAGAATGTAAAGCAAGGGTGTAGAACTGTACTCCTGGAAGGTTTACAGGATGACCCTAATGCATATGCATGAGATATATTTGCATGCACAGTCTACATTGTATTCAGTTACATCTTATGCATATTCATTAGGGAAATCTTGAAAACCAGGCTTGTTGGTGGTTCTTCAGGACTGGAGTTTGACACTCCTGATTTAAGGGCGGGGGAGAGAGTGTGCAGCACAGAGAAAATGGAAAGGAGGTGGAGGCGAGCTTGAAGGGAGGGAGGCAGGTAGAGATGGGGCGCAAGCAGGGGACATAACCTGTGTGGGGGGGTAGAGAAGATCCTGATTAAAGCAGCAGGAGTGTTGAGATGAGATCTGCTTGTGTGTGTGTGTTATGAAAATCAGTCAATTTACTCTTTCCATCTATGGTCAGATTGAAAATTAGGACAATGGTGTGTCCTATTCTTGCACAAACAGGACAGAAGGCAGTTTCCTTAAAAACAAAACTAAACAAAAGCAGGCCTGTCCTGTATGAAGCAAGACAACTGGCCACTCTGTTAGCTGGGGATCGGTTATAGCTGATGATGCTTGCTTGTTTTCTATTGTAAACCACTTAAACATGTGCTCTAGAAATGCAATGAAATAAATAAATAGATTAGATGCTGCAGTAGGAGGGAGGGAGGGAGTTGAACACTGGGAGCCAGGCTAGGGAGAGTGCTAGGTGCCAAGTGCTCTGTCCTAGGGTGAGAGGAATGTTGGGTGCCGAGCACTAGGTGGGAAGAGGGCTGGTTCCATGGAGTAGTGGGGGTGCCAAGCACTGCGAGGGAGGAGAGTGCTGGGTGCTGTGGGATGTCGAGCACTGTAGCTCTTTTGTGACTCGAGCTGTTTGCGGCTTTCTTGCTTATTGTTCACTTAAAAACACAGCAGCTGTAACTGGAGCCCTCCCAGAGCCGTATGTGTGTGGCCTTGGAGTACACTGAGGCAGTGTTACTCCTCACACAACCCAAGAGACACACTGACCTGGCCGTGCCGCAAAAAAAGCTAACTAGTGGGCTTCTCATTCTCTTTATTGGCCACAAACACTGACTCTGTCAATGTTGTAACTATTAGAATCCAAGTTCCCCAGTGCTCCTGGCAGCCACAAGCGTGAAGAGGCCCACTGATGTGTCGGCGCTTCTTGTCCTTTTCATCCAAGTTTGGATTTAGCTTATGCCTTTTTTCAGAAGCTCAAAGCAAGTTACATTCAGGTACGTAGGTATTTTCCTCTCTCTGGAGGGCTTACAATCGGTGGAGGGTTTACCCAAAATCACAAGGTATAGCAGTGGGCTTTGAACTGGGCTTCCCTGGTTTGAATTGAGGACATGAATCGATGTAGCCACGTTCCTAACACCGGTTCCTTCCTGGGCAGAAGCTTGCATGCTTAAGGTTGTCAATAGGGGAGTATGGGGGAGGAAAAAAAATTAGACGTGTTTAGATCTTTAATGCTTCAAGCATTCTTTGTAGTCCTTCTTGAGTAGCAGTGACATGAGACGTGTAAAGCAGCCCTTCATAGCTTAGTACTCTGTGAATATCTCTCTTGTAATGCAGTCTGCTCCGTCCCTTGATGTAAGTGGTCTCAGCACCTATGTCATTTCTCAGGACACTCATACAGAGTAGTACTTGTTCAGAGATCGAAGTTGTAGGCATGGTGCAGTCTGTGAGTACCTTTGCTGAGCCCCTCTCTCCCATCTGCTGCTGCTGCTGAGCTGAGCCGAGCCCACCCAACCTACCCTACTTGTGATTTGGGCTGTCTTTAAAACCTTTCCATTATCTTCTTGTGCAAGACCACTATGGTTAAGAGGACAGTTCTTCTAAAGCCATGAATGTACATGACTGGCTGGCTAAACATTTCCTTCCCTGGGTGCCGAGTAAATTAACAGAAACGCTGTTAAAAGGGAGAATAGTGAGGTTTCTGGAGTCCAATGGATTGCATGATCTGAGGCAGCATGGGTTTACTAGAGGCAGCTCTTGTCAGACAAATCTAATTAATTTCTTTGACTGGGATACTCTTCCCATGCTGGCTTTATATGTCTCAATTGCTGCCCATCTGGCTTTTGGAGAAAGATCTAACTAAATTAGACTGTATGCTACCCCGCTTTTTTCTGGCAGGGCTGCCGTGCTCGTGTAGCACTAGAAGTGCTGAAGGGTTCCTGGCACCGTGGGGGAATGGGGATCCCTGACCTTTGTGCCTATAATTTAGCTTGCATGTTGTGCCATTTAAAAGACTGGCTCTTTGTCACAGAAGAATATACTCATTTGGCCTGTGAGAGAGATCCCTGGTGGCGTCCCTAGCCTTAAGATAGGTGCTACATGCACCTCTGAGCAAACTGCCTACCTCCTTCCGGAACTGCTCCCTTATTTGGGTCACACATAATGAGAATGCGGACTTTGTCCTGGATATGTCGTCTGCCTGTTTTTGGCATTGGTGGCTCTCGGGGATACAGTACTTGGACCAAGTGATGACGGAAGAAGGTGAGCTATTACCTTTTCAAGAACTTTGTGCCCAGTTCGGTATAAGGGGGAGCGACCTATGTTCTTATTATCAGCTTTGTAGCTATATGCAAGGCTTGGAGAGAGGTAATCTGTCCAGCGACCTTTGCACTGATTTGGAGGACGACTTCCTCTGTGAGGACTCGGGCAGGATATCCCGAGTACAATCTTCTTTTGCAACCAGGGCTTCCAAAATCACTTGCCATCAGCTGACTGAGACGTGGCATGCTGATCTCAGCATGTCCCTAATGGGAGAAGATCTATGGAAACTGATTGGCAAGATTCTGCAGTTCACAGCCATGGTCTTTCTACAAAACATGCAATTAGACACGCTACAAGACATGTAATTAGACACGCTTATCTCTTGCCCAATCATATGTGTGTGATGGGGTACAGTGGATGGCCAAACCTTCCCAAATGTGATCAGGAAGGTGCCCCACTTATCTACCTATTGTGGACTAATGGGGGGGAAATTCACTTGTTTGTTGTACTGGTCCTCCCTCCATGTGATGGAAGGGGTGGAAGTCACTGGACAGGATAAATGGCATTGGCTGAAACTGTCCTGAACACTGGTAACACAAATAATTTTGATGGGTTGGAAGTCCACTGAACCCCAAACTATTGGCAATGGTGAAATGCTCTGCACCAGCATATACAGACTGACAGGCTAGGGGCCAAAGCAGAATGGAGGCACATACCCCGATTTCACATGGTATGGGACAACTACATCCAGCAGCTGCCCCCGCGTAGCCATAGTTATATATTGAATGACCTCTAGGAGATGGTTGGTAGGGTGTGTCTCTCTTTAATGAAAATGGAGCACTCACTTGGAGGGGGGGGGGAGGGGAGGTCTGAGGACCAAAATGCAACCCGGAGTGTAAGAGCAACCACACCCCGGAATGAGCAACTTGTTGTTTAGTTGTAACGGCCCCACGACCGGCCGGGGTGAGTTCCAGAATAAAGGGAAAATATGTTAAATCAATGTTATATAGGCCTGCATGACCTGTCCTTTGGTTGTATTTTGTGAATTGGCCTGATTTCCTGTAATGTTTGGTTTTAATAAATAGTTTAAACATAATTTCTTTGGGCGACTAGAGAGTTGGACCGGGGGAGAGCCTTAGATTTCAGAAAAGCCTTTGACACCATTCTACATAGCTGACTTATAAATAAATTGAACACTCTAGGAATGGACCCTAAATTGACTGACTGAGTTAGAAATTGGTTGAGTGGGAGGTGACAAAGTGTACAGGTAAATGGAGCTTATTCTGAGGAGCAGGATGTAACTAGTGGTGTACTGCAGGGCTCTGTCCTTCGTCTAATTCTTTTTAACATTTTTGTTAGTGATATGCAGAAGGTCTGTCGGGGTAAGGTTTGCCTCTTTGCAGATGATAACCAAAATCTGCCATAAAGTAGACATCCAGGAAGGAGTAGATAACATGAGGAGGGATCTAGCTAAGCTTGAAGAATGGTTGAGAATTTGGCAGCTGAGATTTAATGTTAAAAAATGCAAGGCTAAACAGGTAGAAAAGGAGACTGCAAAAGGTGCATACGGAGAGGAATGGCCATCAGGATGGAAGGAGGTGATAGTGTCTCTGTATAAGTCTTTGGTGCGACCTCATTTGGAGTATTGTGTGCAATTCTGGAGACCGCACCTTCAAAAAGATATGAACAGGTTGGAGTCTGTGCAGAGCGTGGTTACTAAAATGGTCAGTGGACTTCGTCATAAGGCATATGGGGACATACTTAAAGATCTTAATATGTATACTTAGAAGGAAAGGCGGGAGAGAAGAGATATGTTCCAATCACATTACGGCATCACTTAGGCAGACTCATCTCCTATATTATCCCACTTTACCTACCTACCTCATAAGCTTTCGGGTCACAGAAGTCTATAGTCACTGTTAATTACTCTCGCATCTATGGCGATTTAAGATTTTAAAATGTATATATGTATATATATATCCACTGTTAATACTCTTTCATATATGGCGATTTGAAATGTATATACGCATTCTCCCCTCCTCTGATCAAATGTATAACTGTAAATGATTTGCTTGACGTGCACTCCTCCCCATTAATCAGACTGTATTCTTAAATTGCTCTGTACGTACTCCCCTGTTTGTTCCCCAAGTAGACCGCTGCTGATCGCTGGAAGTAGCGGTATACAAATCTATACCAAATAAATAAATAAATATGATAGAGACTTTTACCTCCGTGGCATAAATGCTTAGGGGGAGAGCTTCTTTCAAATGAGTGGTATAGGATGAAGGTGAAAGATGATAGACTCAGGAGTAATATGGGGAAATATTTCTTTACAGAAAGAGTAGTAGATGCATGGAATAGTCTCCCGGTGGAGGTAGTAGAGACCAGGACAATATCTGAATCCAAGAAAGCATGAGGCAAACGGAGGATCTCTAAAGGGAATATAGTAGTTGGTATGGAAGGGCAGACGGGATAGGCCATATGGTCTGTTTCTGTGTTTAGGGGTGGTGTTCCTGGGAGCATCTGTTGAGATGGATTAAAAAAATATGCACAAATTGTATTTTGAAATCTGTGCATGTTGTTTTTCATAGAAGATCTACCCCCACAAAAATCATGTGCAAAAGCTTTGCTGGCATTTAAATCCTCGCAAGTGCCTTTTATGTTAAAATTATATGCAGACTTTGTCCCAAGGTGGACCGTCTGAGAGATGTAATTAATTTGGGCAGAATTCTCACACTAATATAAATGCCATGGGGCAAGCTGCTAGTTGAGTGCTGTTTACTAATTGTCTCCTGTGACCGGTTGTGTTTTCTCCTCTTCCAGTGTGTTTTCCTCAGGTGTGTATCCCTCCTCTGTTTTTGTTTTATTTTTTTTTTTTTTGCTATCATCCATTTATTTCTGCTTTTTAGTTTTCCTTCTCTCCTCTAACATTTCCCCCTTCACTGTTTCTTTCCCTTGTAGGCGTCTTTCACTGAATTCTTTGTCGATACATTTCTCTCGCCTTTGTTCTTTTGTTTCTCTGTGCTTTTTGATTTTCTTTTCTTCTCTGGTTATCTCGGGATGTTTTACGTTCAGGTAACTTCCTTGGCCTGATACTTGGCAGGGTGTGTATACAAAGCAGTGAGAGGAGCGAATGTCTTAGTAGAGAGGAAAATAATGGGGGCGATTCCTGGGTTCTGAGGCTGCTCCTCTGTATGATTTCGGGTCACATTATGTTTCTTTCTTGCTAGCAGTCAACTGACATTTCACTCCCAAACAGCAAAAACAAAAGACAAACAAAATCTCGGTGGTTTCAGAACTCACAAATATGCGTGAAAGTGTCCTGGAGAAAATATCCCCCTTGGAAACTTTTTAATCTTTGGTCCTCTTAATAGCAAAAATCCATCTTAAATATGTTTGTTGCAAATGCAATGTGTGCCTTCAAGTCCATGCTGATTCCTGGTGACCCAGCAGCTCATAGGTTTTCTCGGTGTTGTGACCAGAAGTAGATTGCCAGGCCTTTCTTCCGAAGCAATGGAGGGTTAGCTGACTTGCCCAAGGTCACAAGGAGTGCCAGTGGGAATCAAATCCTGGTCTCTTGGTTACCAAGCCAGTGCTCTAATCATTAGGCTGCTCCTCTACGCCACTTCGCTCTATTCAGCGCATAATCAAACTCTGGAATTCGTTACCAGAGAATGTAGTAAAAGCTGTTAGTGTAGCTGGGTTCAAAATAGGTTTGGACAGGTTCCTGGAGGAAATGTCCATAAACCATTATTAAAGAGGACTAGGGAAATTCACTGCTTACTCCTGGGACAAGTGGTATGGAAGATATATATCTTGTGTTTCTGTGGAGGTGGAAGTTATTGGGCTCGCTGAGCCTCAGTTCTCTATGTTGGGGGAAGGTGGAAGTTATTGGGCTCGCTGAGCCTCAGTTCTCTACGTTGGGGGAAGGATACTTATGTTGGTGTTGCCAAATTCCTCTTGTTTTATTTGTTGAAGTGGGAGGTGTTATTTTGACAACCTTTTTTTGCTGAAGTGAGAAGTATAGTGTAGGGGCCCAGAAGCCCTCATTTATTTATTTATTTATTTTTTTTTGTGGAGGCGTGAGGCCCTGTATTGGTGCCAATGAGCCCCTCTTGTTGTTTGGCACATTTAGAGTAGAGGCAGGGCTGGCCTGTCCACCAGGTGGGCTAGGCGGCCACCTAGGGTGGCAGATCTCTTTGGGCAGCAGGCATGTGCTTTGGCACACATGGCCTGCCGCTTGCCCTTCCCCGTTGCCGAGCCATGCTACCCTTCCCCCCCCCGCCCCCCATGCTGAGCTTCACTATGTTGCTGCCCTCCCCACTGCCACTGATTTCAGCAGCAGGGGGTGTGGGGGGGGGGGGCGGCTAGGCTCAGTGGCAGGCCATGTGCTTCGGCACACATGCTCTGCCGTTTCTGAACCCCCAGTGTTATGATGGGGAGAGGTCAGAAGCGGCAGCCATGTGTGCCTAACATTTTTATTGAGGCAACTCAAAAATGATGCAAAGATTATGGTTGGAGGTCACACACATCCCTTCTTTGCTGTATAAACCATTTGTTGAGCAGTTAGCTTGGTTCCTCCTTTCATCATTTAGACATGTTCAATCCTGTGCTGAATGCAGGGCTCTCGATCCGCATGGCATTCAGTGGTTCCTGAGGCCATGAGAGATTGTAGAAAGTGTTTGTTTGCACAGATTCCTCATGCTCTAGAACTGTTTGCTATTCTCTTTGTTTTGTGAGAACACTAGAATATATTGTCATTGCCTAGAGTCCCGGTTGAAGAAAAAGTAAAGAAAACTCTTCAGTCTTCTAGAACTTTCTAGAGCGGTGTATCATGCATGTGAGGGGCCTCCTGTGTCTGTATCATTGTGTAGAAGCACCTCAGTTCTTTTTCTTCCATGGAGCCCAATAATTTAGTGTTGCATGTGGCTTTTCTTTTTTTTCTCCAGTGGTGCAAGCTCATTTATTTAGTAGAAAAGTCTGTTTTCCATACCAGACCACCTTGGTTTCACCCTTTTAATCTCTTAGAAAAGCTATAGATAGGTTTTACTTCTGTCTTGAGTGGGGGTTTTTTGGTGTGGCAACGATCTGCATTGCTGCATGAGATGGTGGTATTTTATACATGTTCATTTGATTTTGCTACAGCTAATTTTCATCTGATGTTTAGAAACAAGATCACTTGCACATCTTGAAGTTACTGGTAATGTGGCTGGTTGATATTAGAGATAGATATATCTCTGGTCCAAACATGACATCCTTAGTTGCACCGTTTGTCAGAAGGTGATACCCAGGAGTCTATGGTGCTGTCAAGAGCAGAAAGAAAATCTAATTGGTTTGACAAAGTTCAGCCCAAATGCATCGCCATCGGTAGTGTTGACCCCTAAAGATCCTGAAGATGCCCTGGGTTCTTGGGATACATCGATATCGAGGAACCATTGATCCCCCTCAAGGTCAAGCATTGTTAGATGCGATTGAAACTTATTGTCAAAGTCTTGTAAAAGAATGCAACGGATTTTGCTGTCGGGGCATTGACATTGGTCCTCATTGGCATCAACAGCGGGGAGATCATTTGCATCCGCCAGGTTACCTGTCCAGTAGCTCTGCAGAAAGCATCACGCTTCCTGACATCTGGGGCAATGCAGCAGTCTCTAAGGTCCTGATTACAGCCACCATTGCTCTTCAAGTGACCCAGGAAGATCCCACCTCTCCTGCACCGTATTCCAAACTGACATTGGCAGCCTTTGAGAAGGAGTTGGACAGGAATATACAGGGAATGCTGAACTGCCATCTGGCACGGTTCTCTGATACTGATGAAGGTGTATCTAGTCATGAAATCCATCACTGTGCCTGGAGGCGTAGACTAGATGCCAAGGTTTCAAAGGCTTTGCCATTGGTTCTAGCCGCTCTAGTATCGTTTTCCAGTGCATTAGGGAAGAAGAAAGCTTCACTAAGGCACCAACCTGCACTGAAATCTAAATTTCAACAGATAAGAATAACCCTCATAGAGGCTTTGTCTGGTAGTCGGGCATATACTCAGACCTCTTCCACTGAATAATTTTCTGATACTGAATGTGAACAGTTCTGGAGTTCCACTTATAGGTCCGGAGGTTTCTTACTACTAATTTATTTATTTAACAATTTTTCTATACTGCCTTATCTTGAATTAACCCTCTAACACACTCCAAGCACTCATAGTAAAATTTGTAAATATCTTATTTACACAAGATGTTATTAAAAAACTCTATTCATTGTATATAGTTCCTTAACATATATGTATAAAGTTTCCCAAAGTTGAATCCCAGTTGAAATCTCCTGTTACATGTAAACTCACAACAGTCTGTTGCTTGCTGTGAGTATTCTTGTTCATTGTAAACCGCGCTGATGAAAAATAGTGCGGTATAAAAGAACTATAAATAAAATAAAATAAGACGGTTTACAATAAAACTTCAAATTACAGAGAACTTACAATGGGAATAATTAACGCTTAACTGATTACAGAATAACTTCATTAGTAATCAAAAAAGGGATGGGAGAACTGGGAGTGTAACGTTAAACTTATATACAAATGTGCGTGTAAGTATTCATAAGGGGGGGCATCAGGTTTCATTAAAGTGCTCGATGAAAAGAAGGGTCTTAAGCTGTTTTCGAAATTCCTTTGTCTGTGGTGGTTCTCATTTTCTCCAGGAGACTGTACTAGTACTACTACTATTCAGCACTTGTAAAGCGCCACGCACGCAGTACTACTACTGAGCATTTGTATAGCGCTACAAGTCGTACGCAGTGCTGCACATAGACATAGTAACATAGTATATGATGGCAGATAAAGACCAGTATGATCCATCTAGTCTGCCCAGCATGATGGCAGGTGCAGGTACACCTGCCACTCCGTGCAGGTCACCCCTCCACATACCTTTTGTTTAGGGGTGTACCAACCGCTCCATGTAGGTCACCCCTTATTTGTTGAAATAGTTATGTTTATTTTGATTTTATCCTGTTGCTATAAAGGGATCCCACAGTGTCTGTCCCATGCCAGTTTGAATTCCGTCATTGTCTTTGCCCCCACCACTTCCATCGGGAGGGCATTCCAAACATCCACCACCCTTTCAGTGAAAAAAGTATTTCCAGACATTGCCTCTTTGTTTACCACCTTGCAGCTTCATGTTATGCTCGCTAGTTTTACAGCTTCCCCGTCTCTGGAAGAGGTTTGTTTGTTCATTAATACTCTTTAAGTATTTAAAGGTCTGAATCATATCTTCCCTGTCCCTCCTCTCCTCCAGAGTGTACATAGTTAGGTCTTCAAGTCTCTTCTCATAAGTCTTTTTACGCAGGCTCCAAATCATTTTGGTTGCTTTCCTCTGAACTGCTTCCAGCCTTTTTATATCCTTTGCGAGATATGATTTCCAAAACTGAACACAGTATTCCAAGTGAGGCCTCACCAGTGATTTGTGCAGTGGCATTAGTACCTCTTCCTTTCTGCTGGTAATTACTCTCTGTATGCAACCCAGCATCCTTCTGGCTTTTGCCACCGCCTTGTCACAGTGTTTTGCCACCTTGAGATCCCCAGAAACAATCACTCTGAGGCCCTTCTTGTCCTTGCACACCAACCTCTCACCCCCTATCGCATACAATTCCCTTGGATTTCTGCTTCCCAAGTCCATGACACTGAACTTCTTCACATTAAATCTTAACTGCCAAGCATTAGACCATTCTTCCAGCTTTTGTAGATCTTTCCTCATGTTCTCCACTCCCTCAGGGGAGTCCTCTCTGTTGCAAATTTTTGTGTCATCTGCAAAATGACAGACTTTTCCATTTAGTCCTTCCGCAATATTGCTCACAAATACATTGAACAGTACGGGCCCCAGGACCGAACCATGGGGCACACCACTAATCACCTTTCTTTCATCCGAGTGAGTTCTGTTTACCGTCACTTTCTGTCATCTGTCAGTCAACCAATTTCTGATCCAGTTCACCACCTTGGGACCCATCCTCATGCTATTGAGTTTATTGATAAGCCTCCTATGAGGATCAAAGGCTTTGCTGAAATCTAGGTAGATCACATCCATTGCATGCCCTTGATCTAGTTCTCTGGTCACCTAGTCAAAGAACTCAATCAGATTTGTTTGGCAAGATTGTTCTTTGGTAAAACCATGTTGTCTTGAGTCATGCAATCTGTTGGTTTCAAGAAAGTCCATTATTCACTCTTTCAGGAGCACCTCCATTATTTTTCCCATCACCGAGGTAAGGCTTACTGGCCTGTAGTTTGTCACCTCTTCCCTATTACCACTTTTGTGAAGAGGTACCACATCAGCCCTTCTCCGGTCTCCAAGGATCTATTAAAAACATCCCTTAAAGGCCCTGCAAGAACCTCTCTGAGCTTTTTTAGTATCCTGGGATGTATCTCTTCACTGGCTCCCTATCCGTTTCCGTATTCACTTTAAGCTTCTCCTCCTGACCTATAAGTGCATTCACTCTGTGGCTCCTCAGTACCTTTCTTCTCTCATTTCTCCCTATTTCCGTCCTCATGTACTCCGTTCTTCTTTCCAGTTGCTTCTTGCTATGCCCTTCTCCTCTATTGCCAACTCCAGATTCCGCTCTTTTCACCTTGCTGCTCCCTACGCTTGGAATAAACTTCCTTTGTCTATACGTCAGGCATCTTCTTTGCCCCTCTTCAAACTCAAGTTAAAAGCTCATCTTTTCGCCTCTGCCTTTGGCTCTTTTTTTTTTTTTTTTTTTAAACTTTTATTTTCATTTTGCAACAAACAAAAGAAACAACACACCAAAAGAGACAAAACAAGTATACAATAAGGAAAAGTAAACCCATTACCCCCCACCCCGGTGCTTCTTCTCTACCCGTTTGTATCAGCATGTGAGCGCTTCCAATTAACAGTGATTATACATCAAACGATCAAAAAAAGTATCCACAATACAGCATGATCATGAGACAGAGATATATACAAAGTTAGACAGTCAGATGAGAGCTTTTAGCAAAATGTACATATTCATTGAGCATCTTCCATTGAGACCAATGAGAAGGAGTCTGAACGGAGGAAGCGAACAGACGAGGTATTTGTTCATATTTACTGTAGAGACAGGCATGATTCCACCATTCATTGAGGCTCAGATGGGAACTAATTTCCCAGTATTACTTAATTAGGGAAATAGCAATGCCAAGCATGAAGTTCGAAAGGAGATAAGCCATTTTTGGGAGAGAGGGGATCCCCGCAACTGGGCGAAGTCCCACTATCCTCCAAGAAAGGGACTCCTGAGAGTGCGATATAGACTAAATACGACCCCAGACCCGACGCCAGTAATACTGTAGTGCGGGATAGTCATGCATAACATGAAGCAATAAACCAATGGCCGCAGGACGTGTCCAGCAACCATTACACTGAGTAGTGTTCCATTTGTCTAATCTGTGAGGAGTGTAAAAACACCGGTGGGCTAGAAAGAAGAGGGTCTGAGTGAGTGAGGCGGGTCGGGAACCCGTGTCCCTCTGCTCCAGATAAGGCTCCATTGCTCCGAGGTCAAAGTCACATGCAATTCTCTCTCCCATACTTTCTGCGCTATAGAGGTATCTCTAGTGATAGCATTACATAAGGTTTAGTAAAATTGGATGCTACACCCGGTGAACTACCGAGAGATCGGAGGTCTCCAATCAACCCTATGCAGAGAGTGCCGATAGCGGGAGTACTCTAGTGCTCCGAATGCAATGCTGAAGTTGCACTGACCAGAGTCGGGAGTCGAAAGGTTGCATAAGAGTATTAAAGGCACCTAAAGTGTCGAAAAGCATTGGTGGATAGTGGGAGTCTAATGGGAGAGTCATACCAGGGAGTAAGGTAAGAGAAATCGGTTAGCAAAGGCCCGCTACTATATCTAGCCACACAGGTCTGCTCGGTACTGGATCTTCCAACCAACGAGCACCTTGTTTGAGAAGAAAAGATTGAGAGAACACTTGAGTAAAATCGCCACCAAGTATTAATGGAGCATTGGCGGAGGCCGAGGCCAACTGCGCAAAACTTGCATAGTAAGCAGGGTTGTCCACATTCGGGGCATAGTGCAAATACACGTGAATTCACTATCTCCAACCTCAAGGTGTACACGGGCCCATCTACCCTCCATGTCAGCGCTAATATCAGGTACAGTAGCGTGCAAAGACTTCTTAACCAGAATGGCTATCCCGTACCATTTGGAAACGGTGGGAGAATAGGCAGCGACCATGTGAGGCCTAGCATTGAGTTTCAGTGTTTCAGCAGAGTGTAATGCGTTTCCTGAAGAAACACCAAATCAACATGCTCGTGACTAAGATAGCTAAGGATTTTCTTTCCTTTGAGTGGACCAGTAATGCCTTTGACGATGAATAATAAGATTTTACATAAGGCCATTCAGAAAAGTTAAAATTCTGAGCATGATAGCACACATAATTTCACTGTGTCCCTCAAACTGACTGTATCTGGCTGTACACATGACATAGGAAAAATAAGCTAATATAATACAATGAAGCGCCCCACATTAACAAAGAAAACCGCAGTACGGTAGAGGAGAAGCAAAACCCCAAAATTACTGGCGACCATGTGTCTGCGGGGAGAAACCCCAGAGAAGGCCGAAATTGAAAAAAACACATAACCTGTAGGACTGTGCGTGCTCCGAATCCGACCGAGGCACACATCATGAAGGGATAGGAGACCAAAGACAAAAGTCATACAGAGAAAGAAAGAAAGTCCAGGCTATTTCTGTGCTGGGCTATGACCGCCGCATCGGGCCCTTCAAAATGGCGGACAGAGCCGGCAGATAAGAGTCCAAGATTTGGGATTAGCGCATCTGCTCTGCTTCTTTGGAGTCCAAAAATGTTGATAGTAGATCAGGATCCTCGAACGTCCTGGTCTGGTTGTGGAGAGTCACTCGGAGCTTCGCTGGATACAACAGGCCAAAGCGAGCCTGTAGCTGTTGAAGTCGAGGGCGAAGAGCAAGGAGTTTCTTCCGACGGTCAACGGTAGGTTTTGCCAAATCAGGAAGGAAGGAGACCTTACGACCTTCAAATTCCAAATGATGATTCGCTCGGGCAGCATGTAAAATTTGTTCCACTTGTTGATATCGTAGCAAGCTAAAGATAATAGGCCGGGGGGTCGTGCGGTTGAGCGCCATGCGGGCAGGAACACGGTGTGCTCGATCGATTTCCAGTTCTCTGTGAAAAGTGATCTTCAGCAAGGAGGGAAGAGTTTTGAGCAAGAATTCTCTTATATCTCCTGCTTCCACCCCCTCCGGCATTCCGAGGAGCCTCACATTGTTGCGACGGGCTCGATTATTGCTATCTTCCAACTCCTTTTGAAGATTCTGTATCTGGCGCTCAGCCTTGTCCAGTTTGCCCAAGCGCACCTCGTGCGAGTCGAGGACCCCCGCCATATTGTCCTGCCGTAATGAAAGACCTTCAAGTCGGTCCTGGAGCACTCCAAAGTCTTCTCGCAAGGCTCGAAGCGCTTCTCCATTGGACTGCACCAATTCCTTCACGCCGCGTATTTCCTCCAAAATCTCCAGGTGCATTGCGGGGTTTTCACGAAATGGAACCATCTTCTGTGGGGAGGACACCTCTGTTTTGGAGCGTTTTCCGTGAGAAGAAGAAGGAGACCCGAAGACCAAGCGCGCTGGTTTATGGGCCGCCATCCCCCCCGAGGTGCCCCGGTCAGCTCGGAGCGAAATAGTAAATTTATATAGGTATTAAGTCAGGATTCTGAGTAGGCCTCTCGGGAGCTTCAACGCAAAGCGTCCTACCCGCTGGACATCAGGCTCCGCCCCCTGCCTTTGGCTCTTGATTTTGCTGTTCTCCTTCCTTCCTCTCTTTTATTTCACCTTTCTTTCTTCCTCTTACACTTGTTCTTACCTCTTTCCTGTGTCCTGTCTCTCCTGCTCTTGTCTCTTTGCCCTTGTTCTTATCTTTTTTCTACTCCTTTTCTTGCTTTGTCTTTTTAGATTGTAAGCTCTTTTGAGCAGGGACTGTCTGTTTGTGTTTTCATTGTACAGCGCTGCGTGCGCCTGGTAGTGCTTTATAAATGCTTAGTATTAGTAGTATCCCATTTGGTCCCAAGGCCTTGTCCACCTTCAGTTTTGCAAGTTGTTCTAACACATCTTATGTGAATGGTGTGGTATGGAAGTGGGATGGTAGTAGAGGAGGAGGTACAGGCTACACGGGGGGGGGGGAGGCATGGGGGGAGGGGTGACTCTTCCAAATTATCTTTTCTAAAGATATTGTCAGCAGGCAATCTCCTTTTTAAAGGTTATTGCCAGTAGCCTGGTTCCTTCCTGGTTAAGGTGAAGCCCATCCCTTCGGAAGAGCCCCTCCTTTCCCCAGAATGTTCCCCATTTCCTAACAAATCCAAAACCACCTTCCTTGCACGTGGGTGTCCTTACTACATAGCAGTTGTAAGGTGGTGTATCGGAGGTATGGTTAGGGAGTGGCCTGGGCAAGTCAGATATTTACATGTGTATTGCCCATTTCATGTAGGGAATACACATGTATGACCAAAATTGTCCATGTTGGGATATACACCTGCTCCCTGGTACAGTTTAATCTCCTGTTGGTAGTTTATTTCCCTCTTCAAATTCAATGAAGATAGGAGCCTATATAGTTAATTGGTGGCATTTACCTGTGTAGATTTGCAAAAGGGAAGGTAGGTTCTAAAATATCAATTTTCACGGGTATGTTTTGGCACTTATATCTGTAAGTTGCCACATTCCTCTATTGATTGTCTGTTCTCTCCTCCCCCACGCACACGTGTGTAAATTTGTAAAATAGCTCCTTCGGTTCCACCCATTGGTACATACACAATACCACTGCTGCATCTCCTCCTTTGTATTTTAGAAAAGATTCTGCATTTTTGGAATTGTGTATGCTGTGATCTTGACGTCTCGATCCCAATCTCCATGTTAAATATGCCTTTAGAAATCTTTCTGGCTTTTAGAAGAGATGTCATTAGAAAGTCTCGTAGCTTTAAGTAAAGAGGTTTGCTGTCTGGTGTAACGGAAAGGTCCTCTATTGTCCTACACAAAAACTGCTTAAATACCTTCTACATCTCTCAGATTTGAAAAGCAACTCTTAGGATTCACCTCGGTGCAGTTGGTGCTTATTTAGTGCTGATGTAAGACAACGCAAATGACCGGAGCAGCAGCTTTTGAGGGGTAGCAGAGAGCAGCAGCTGTCAAAGCAAAACACTAGAAACTGACAGCCACAAAAAGTCAGTGTGCCGTGAGCACATGCTGTTATCTGCAGGGACCGTGAGCGCGCACACATATATAAAACTAAGTCTACTATTTAAGGATCATATCCAATTATGCATTTTTACCTGATTGTTGTGGGAGGGGTAGTGTTGAAATGTTCATAAATGCTGAAGGTTTACCTAGGGTGCTAAATACAGGGCCATTATTCTTGCACTGGCCCTGTATTTATCACCGGCATGTAGAACGTGGACCTATCTCTCTGCAATGTTTAGCCCTTTAATTAATGCAGAGCTTTCTTATATTGAAGCATCCTATCAAGCTTCCTGCTGTTTCTTGCTACTTCAATGTGGTACCAACCTGGCAGATGAAGGTTCCCTTTTGGGCCTCCAGATTCTTGCAAGGGCCTGCCCTGGTGTCTTGTTTTTGGTGGGGATCACTGTGACACACGGAGGGGCTGAAGTATTTATTTTTTAATTGACTATTTCATTGTGACATACAAAAAACTCCCATCTATTACAAGATATGAAAGCAAAACAGCCAAATACCTAAACAGGTACAAATCCAAAAATCGGCTGTCATCAAGCCCACATTAAGGGAGACAAATGAGATCAATTAGATACAAATATAAAGAAAAAAAAAGAAATGTACAGAGCAGAGTGCTGTAAATGAAAATCAATCTAATTATACTAACTATCTAAAGAAATCAGATGCTATTGGCTTTCAGAAAATCCTCAAGTTGTAAAGGTTCAAAAAAAATATAGTGTTTCCTCTGAAATGTCACCAGACACTTAGGGGTCTGTTTACTAAAAGGCCGGTGGTGTGCGGTCCGCGGTACCGAGCGGGTGCCGTATAAGGAGTGGGCGTTCCGTCGTGAAGAACAGAAGCTGTGATTGACAGATGCGCTAAGGTGCGCGGCGCCCGTGTGGTTAGTGCCCTGTGACATTACGGAGTTTGATCTGTGCACATGGTTCACACTGCTCACGGTTTTTGGGCTTCCACTATTGTGCTGCACATTGCGGACGGAAACGGTTTCTTTTCCCGGCACAGCACCTCTAACGCGAGTGTTTCACTGGCGTTATATTTCTTTGCAGATTCGGGCACGCTCCTGTGCGGCGAGTCTCTCCCCTCCCACATTCCGCCCACTGACCCCGTCTCTCCGCCCCTAGGGGGCCTTCCTCCGCCCTCATTTCGCCTTTGCACGCCTCTTTCGCACATTACCGCCCCGCAAATGTGCGCGTTGTCGGCGCACGCTTGCGGGACCCGTTAATGTGCCGCGCACTCGTACGGGGCGCTTAAGAGCACTTAAATACATCTTTTAGAGCGCTCATGTGCGCCCCGTACAAGTGCGCCGTTTAGTAAACAGACCCCTTAGAAGGAAATTTTAGAAAAAATGTTGTCCCGAGAATTAAACATTCGGCTTCAGCTCTAGGAAACTCTTCTGACCTAACTGAGTGGTTCTGGAGACGTCTGGGAAAACATTGGTCTTCTGACCACAACATAACAGAGAAGTATGACATTGGAACAGAATTCTTGTCCACCTCAGATATAAAAGATACCAAGAGAGCAGCTCGAGTAGATACAATGTCTTGATAGATAAATCGGAACTATCTGGAGGTAATACTCATACTTGGTCTGACTCCCCCTCCAAGATATTTTCATTTCCTTTTCCTATGAGGGTGTTAATATGTAATCTCCAGGAACAAGCAGGAATGAGTCTTCACATATGGGAGACGTCGCCGACGGAGCCCGCACGGGAATGCTCCCCAGCATCCAATCAGAAAGCCTTTAGGAGCATCCCCCGCGCCTGTGCGGTGGCTTCCCACCCTTCCTACTGCCTCTCCCCAGTTTTTCGTTTTCCGCGGAGCAGGCAGGACGTCCCTCCTGCCACCGCAGAACTTTTCACCTTTTTCTTTTCTTGTTTCTGTAGTCGCGGCTTTTCCCGCCGACAGCGGCACCTCTGTGCCCATTTTGTTTTTCTTTTCTCACTTATTTTTCGTCGCCTAGCGGGACCTTTTTTCCCTCTGGGCGCCAAGGCCTACCGGACTTACAGCATGGAGCCCCAGAAGTGCCCTCACTGCGGGGACTTAGTTTTCCACATGGACTCCAATGCCTGGTGCCTCTCTTGTTTGGGGCCTGACCCTTTCCCCCCGGGTCCTCCGGGCTACAGTGTCGGGAGAAGACCTTCCCTTTTTCGGGTATCCCTCGATGACGTTTTCACGCCCAAGGCGTGGTCATCGGGTTTTTCTTCTCTCCAGGATCAGGTAACCACGCAACAGTCTGTTAAGACTAGCCAAGTCTTGAGGGGCGAGTCTCATGCACGGCATGGCGACAGCTCCGGCCAACCCCTCAAGTCCCCTTGGCTACTATACCCCGGCGGGAGTCCTCGGGCTCCAAAGCATCTACGGGGTTTCGGGATGTTCCTGGGGTTCGCTCCTCACAGAACATTCCCAAGCCATGCTCGCGGGATGTACCCGCTTCGAGCGGTGCCGATTCCCCGGCATCGGCGCTGGTGTCGAGTGTTCCACTCTTCGCCAGGGATCGTCAGCTGGTGTCCTCGGCGCCTCCGGGGCCGATCAACTCGACCGAGTCTGACCTCCCTATATCCAAGCCGTGCTCGAGGTAGGTACCCGCTTCGAGCGGTGCAGATCCCCCGGCATCGGCATCGGTGTCGAGCGTTCCGCTCCTCACCGAGGATCGTCCGGGGCTGATCGAATCGGTCCAGTCTGGCGTTCCTTCATCCCTGCCATGCGCGGGGGTGGTATCCACTATGGGCGGTGCTGACCCCTCGACGTCGGTGTCGAGCGTTCCGCTCCTCACCGGGGGCGGTCAGCCGCGGTCCTCGGCGCCTGCGGGGCCGACCGACTCCTGCTGGTATGGCGTTCCTACGGGGGTAGTATCCGCTTCCGGCGGTGCCGACCCATCGGCGTCGGTGTCGAGTGACCCGCTCCCCACCGGGGATCACCTGCCACTGCCCTCGGCAGCTCTAGGGCCGACCGACTCGACACAGTCTGGCGGCCCTACGTTCAGGCCATGCGCGGAGGTGGTACCCGCTTCGGGCGCGTCGGCGTCGATGGTTCCACTCTTCGCTGGGGATGGTCATCTGGCCTCGCTCCCTTCGGGGCCGGTCGCTTCGACCCGCGCTGGGTTGCCGGTATCCCAGCCCTGTGCGAGGGTGGTACTGGGTTTGCGCAGCACCGCTCCGCCGGAGACGGCAGGGGTGTCGAGCGCCAGGGACCGCCGTCGGCCTTCCCCGGGAGCCGCGGGGTATGTCGATCAGCCCCAGACGGGCGACCCCCCCCCGGCATCGTCGCGGCCGTCGAGGGCCCCGCCCTTTCCGAGAAAGGGGGCCCCGGGGTCTTCGATCGCTTCGATCCAGCCTGGATCTGCGCCGTCCCACAACGGTACCCCGGCGTCGGCGCAGGAGTTTTGCACTTCCCTCCCTGCAGGGGCTCGTCATCGGGCGACCTGGGTACCCTCGGGGACGGGTCGTATGTCCCGGAAGGATTTCCCTTTGGGTCAGGCGGGCTCGAGAGGGGGCCCGGCATCTGGCAGTGCCCGCCGCCGGCACCGGCGTCTGATGACCCCCTCTCCACCGAGCTTCGTCCTCGGGGGCCCTTGATGCTCGCGACGCCGATCAACGCGGTTCCAATCCGCTCCCCGGGATCAGCACCGCCGGCGCGGCTGCCCCCGCTGGGGCCCTCTAGAAGGGAGTCGATCTCATCGCTCGGTTCGATGCCCAGCCTGGAATCGCTATCCAGCCTCGAAGACTTGGCCACGACACGTCTCGGGATCGGCCCCTGTCCCCTCCCGCGATGCAGAGCGGAGATCGTTGGCCACTGCCCTCCGGCTGCCACGGAACCGCTTCAGTTGCCGGGGGCAGCGCCACCCCCGGGTTCGGGGCCGAGGCCGATTCTGGCGGCTCCGTCGGTGCCATCGACCCCTTCGATGCCTAGCTTGGAATCAATTCCAGGAGCCGACGACGCCTTGTTGACTACCCCGGTCCGGGGCTGTTGGTCCCCTCCTCTGCCCAGCGGGCGTCAGCCCGAGAGGCTTCTCGGTGCCCTGGCGGCCTCTCCCGCCACTGCCTCCCACGGGAGAGCCGTCTTTTCAGAATTTCCTCCTTGACATGGCGGACTTGCTGGCCATCCCTATCCCGGACCTAACTCCAGGCCCTGCGGAACGGGCTGCCGTGATGTTTTCCTCTGCATCCCTCCCTGCAGGATCTCCTGCTGTGGGCTTGGCGGTCGCCTTTGAGGGTTCCGGCACCGTTGACTGCGATGCATGCTCTGTATCGGGTGCCCCCCCTCCCCGGGTTTTCGGCAGCAGCAGCTTCCACATCGTTCCATTGTGGTGGAATCGGCGCTGAGGAAGGCCGGAAGCAAGGAAAAGCATTCTTCTCGCCCTCCAGGCCGTGCATCGAAGACGCTAGATACCCTAGGACGTCAAACCTTCCAAACGTCTATGCTGGCGTCCAGGATTATTTCATATATTTTTTTATATGAGTCTGTCGCTCCGGGAGGTCACCGAGAGATTATCTCTGTTGTCTCCCTTCTTGTCTGCAACCAAGGCCTTTGAATATTCCTTGCTTCTTTATCACTGCAGGAATATCTCTGGGTTCCTTTCTCGTGCTTCTCTAGACTCCTTCCTGTTGGTCAGCAGATGCTCTGCTGTTGCCATTAGAGCACGCAGTACAGCATGGTTGCAGGCGTCCGAGTTGTGTAGACAGGCACAGCATAACCTGGGTAATTCTCCCTGTGACGGAGATCACCTCTTCAATAGCGAAGCCTTACGTCAGGTCGCGCAGTGCATCGCTAACCTTCCCAGCGTTAGAAGCCATCCTAGGGCCCGGCTTCCCCCTGGTGGTGGTGCGCTCCTCACCAGGCCCTCCTTCCCTAGGAAGAGGAAATGTCACCCCTACGCCCACCCGCCAGGTGTGCCCAAGCAAGGGACCCCTCACCCTGGGTTGAAGTTCCCGGGCCCGCGCCAGAACTCTCATACCAAGCAGTTTTAGGCTCCGGTGGGCGGCTGCCTGCAATTTACCTTCTTACCAGAAGTTTACAATTGAGCTCTACTCTGGGGCTCGTTCAGTAGGGCAAATGGTTCGGGGGCTTATCCAGGGGTTCAGTTATTCTCCTTCTGTTGGTAGAGGGAGATCACCTCTACTCCATGATAGCTCTGGCCCACGGTCAACTGGCTTACCCTTAGGTACGTCCCCGAACCCTTCTCGGCCAGTATTCCCCTGCTGATTGCTTCCATACCGGAATTTTCCTTCCAGCCGCTATAGTCCCCCAATGCTTACCAAGGACTATGCCCTCATGTCCCCCGATTAGTGCGGAGGGCGAGTTTCTGCGTGCAGGTCCTGGAGACACCTATAGGGCCTCAGCCCTCTGGTGTGTTCTTCCGGACTGATGCTATCCTCTGTCCTTCACGCTACCGTGCTGTTCGTTCGCCGATCTGCCCTTGTTCCACCGGAATAGATCCCTCTCCCGGACGGATCTTGACACCACCTCCCCAGGTGGACGTTCTGTGGATCACTGGCAGGTCCGCCTTACCAGTGTTATGCTCATGGAGGTAGATTCCTCGGCGTACCTGCGTTAGTGCCGGGGTGGGGCGTTCTCCATGCCCACCGGCCTAGATATGCCAGATATCACCTGCTCGATAGGCGCATTTTGGGGGATGCCCACAGTGCCTGTGTTCTGCCGCCTATTTTTTTTCCCAATGGCCGGTACTCACGCCCCCCCCCCCTCCGGGGTCCGGCCAGTCCGCCTGCCTATTCCTTAGATCGGCCCTCGGACTGGTTGTACTCTACTGCTGTGAAGTCAACAGCTTCTATTTTCAGTTATGCCCTCCTCCCGGAGGTTCAGACCCTTGTCTCCCTATCTCTTCGCTAGGGCAGGCTGTGTACTCCTTCTGCTCCGGGGTACACCCCTACTCTTCTCCGGAATAGGCTATCCAGATCGGCCAGTCTTCTACTGTTAGTCCTCTGGGTTATGGACTCTGCTCCTAAGGGAGTGCTCAGCTTTGCATAAAGCTTCCTTGAAGACCTGCCGTCCTTCTCCTGACCCAGCTGAATCCTGGATCTCCTGGCCTTCCGAATTTGGAACTTCCTCCTCGCTGCGGTGAAGTTCCCTTGAAGACCTTGCTACTGCGTCTACAGTACCTCCATCACAGTCCTACTTCCTACAACTCAGTAGGTAAGCTCTACATGGTACTAAGTCATTAATTCATTAAAAACTTAATGATGCTTCCATGCATTCTAATGACTACTCTCCCTGTAGTCTTTGGGTTTTGCTGTTCCTCTTTTCTCAACTCCTACCCTCCATCCCTCGGGGGATGCCGGGGATTCAGGTTGGGCAAATGCCATCCCGTCCTGGGCCGGGCTTACGGGATCTCCCCTGGGCATCCTCAGCTAGGGAGTCCCCATAGGTGAAGACTCATTCCTGCTTGTTCCTGGAGATAGCACAGTTACTTTACCTGTAACAGGTGATCTCCGGAACAGCAGGAATTAGTCTTCACAACCCGCCCACCTCCCCTAGGAGTTGTATCTCTTTCTCTCTATTCCTTCCTCTCCTCTCCTTCTGGCTCAGCTATGAAACTCAACTGGGGAGAGGCAGTAGGAAGGGCGGGAAGCCACCGCGCAGGCGCGGGGGATGCTCCCAAAGGCTTTCTGATTGGATGCTGGGGAGCATTCCCATGCGGGCTCCATCGGCGACGTCTCCCATATGTGAAGACTAATTCCTGCTGTTCCGGAGATCACCTGTTACAGGTAAGTAACTGTGCTTTCCTTATCGTTCCTCCAGTTCAGTCCTCCACCTCTGGGTTGTGCACCTCCTCCTGCAGCTTGGAGACTAGGCATGTCAAAATCGTGACATCACTGGATGTAGTCTGCTGGTCTCTCCCATCATCCCCAGTGTGTCCAGTCTCCATGCAGCAGGAGGACAATAGTGAGCCTAGGTGCTGGGCTCACTTGAGAACAGATAAGGAGCAGTTAGAGTAGTTTTGGCTAATTCTTTGAATTACTTTTCCCCTAATTTTAAATGTTTTCTGTTTTGGAGTCTGTAGCTTTAATAAAAAAAAAAAAAAAAAAAGTAAGGCAGTTTCTTGTGCCTGGTCCTGCTTGCCCTGTCATTCTTTTTTTTCTCTGTCCAATTCACTACCGGTTCAGATCTCTTCCCCCTGATCAGTACTGGGGAGAGCTCGGCGGTAAATGAGCAGCAGTTTAGGCTTCGGCAGCTTGGAGCTGCCGCGATTTGCAGGCTCGCCGTTTTTCTGGAGGATACCTTGTCCGGTGGTTATCCACCTGGGCAGCAGCACCGCATTAGCGGGAGCACGGAGCACAGTACTTGCTGTGCGAAGATAGTGTGAGTACGGGCAAAAGAGCAGGGCTGTGAGCAGGAAGACGACCAAAGGCATGCTAAGCAGGGAACGGTGATTTTGGCGCCTTTTTTGTTCCTCAGGCAGGCAGCGGCGGCCATTTTCGGAGCATGTTTTCTGCATGGAATGCTGCTGAATCGCAGAGCGCACATGTCGCATTTTTGAGACACTGCGTCTTCCCAATGTCTTTACTTTTCTTCCTCTGCCTTTAGTTTAATTTTAGTTTCGGCGGTGCACATTGCAGGAAAGGACAATGTGACGGCGGATTTTCTCAGCAGAGTTCAGGTGGATACCGGAGAATGGGAATTGCATTGGATGTGTTTGCACAGGTGGTGCACAGGTGCGGGCCGCCGATCATGGATCTCATGGCGACCTTTCACTCAGCAAAGGCCAGTCGGTTTTTCAGCAGACAGCGAGAAAGGATGTTGGAGGGGATCGACGCACTGCTGCAACGTTGGCCGGTGTCGGGTCTCCTTTATGTATTCCTTCCGTGGGCGCTCATAGGATGAGTGGAACAGTGTATCGAGGCTCACCCGGGGAGAGTGTTGCTGGTGGCTCCGGACTGGCCAAGACGGCTGTGGTATGCCAATCTCATCCGCCTACTAGACGGAGAGCCTTGGAGATTACCGACCTCAGAGTTTCTGTTACTTCAAGGGCCTCTGCGGATGCCCCAAGTGGATCGGTTCTCACTTACGGTCTGGCCATTGAAAGGGCACGGTTAAAGAAAAAAGGTTACTCTAGAGCAGTCATTGCAACTTTACTTAAAGCACGGAAGAAGTCTATATCCCTAACCTATGTTCACATATGGCGTGTTTTTGAGGACTGGTGTTCGAGGAGACAAGTGCGTGCAGTGACTGTGTCCGTTCCAGTGGTTTTAAGCTTTCTGCAGGACAGCTTTGAAAAGGGTCTGGCGGCCAGTTCCTTGAGAATACAGTTAGCCGCGCTGGCTTGCTATAGAGGCAAGGTGCAGGGAATAGCGCTCGGGGCGCATGCAGGCGTGTTGCATTTTCTCAAAGCAGTAACCAAGCTACGTCCCTCTCGTAGGATTGTGGTTCCTCCATGGGATCTCAGCTTGGTTGTAGGAGCTTTGGCTAAAGAGCCTTTTGAACCCTTACAACAGGCGTCCGTAAAAGATTTAACGTTGAAGACGGTGTTTTTGGTGGCCATTTGCTCAGCAAGGCGTATTTCAGAGTTACAGGCATTGTCTTGTAAGTGTTTCTAGGCTTTTCTGCCTCTTCTCGTTCTTTCTCATCTATCATTCTGGCTGAGGTGGAAGGAAAGGGGCACAAGTTGAAAAGCCTAATTTCCAAGACAAGAAATTTTCTTGTATATAGTAGTTGTTATACGTTCAATTAACATGTTATTGTTAGCTACTTATTTGTTGCTCCTTTAAGTGTGATTTGTCAATAGTTCACTGGGGATGTTGGGAGAGACCAGCAGATTACATCCAGTGATGTCACGTTTTTGTGACATGCCCAGTCTCCAAGCTGCAGGAGGAGGTACACAACCCAGAGGTGGAGGACTAAACTGTAGTACCTAAAGGAAGAACAATTACCAGGTAAGTGTAATTTCCATTTAGCAATCTGCATTTCAACAGGGTTGAAAAAACAGAAGAACCTCCTTCAAATATTTTTGAAATAAAATCATAGGTGAAAGGTAGTAGATTAAGGGAAAATTTAAACAATATAGAATTTTTGCTCTAGAGGCATTTTTTCTAAAAATTCACACTGTCGATGGAAGGAGAGACTATCTTTATTGAATGAGGACGACATTGCACAGTAGCTACTTGTGTTTGTCTTATCTAAACGTTTAACTACATTATCAAATTTATAGTCATAATCAGTAAACTTGGCAACGGAGTCTTCAGTAAACTTTCAAAATTGTTGCAGAGTACCATTCAGGACTACTTCAGTACGCGAGACTATAGCCCAAATATCATTTAGAGAAATCTCTTGATGAAAGGTCCTGCTGCGCTATACCAGAAGGCAGCACAGGTAATTGTACAAACTTAGACACAGGAACAGCAGAATTAACAGCCAGTCCAGGTGCACTGTCCATCTCAAATGATACCAACAACGGGACAGGGGACGTCCCCTTGAGGGGAGATTCCACATCCCTCATCTGAGTCATGAGAAGGTAGCTGGGGTTGGGTTTCATCCCCAATTGAAGCAGAACAAGCAGATGAGTCAGTATTTACAGAGGTCAAAAGAAGGGGTTATCTCCACCATAGCTGTTTGGGGAAAGTGCTTATCCAAAGGACCTTCTACCTTAGTAGACTTTGCAGAAGACTTGGAGGGAAAACTTCTGTTTAGCCATTCCCTCCATGAAAGCCCCCTGCTCCTGCTCTTACATGCTCTGAAGGGGCTCCAAAGAGCACATGCCTGCAGCTGTGTCCCATGGAAGAGGCCGCAATTTAAAGGGGTCCAATAACGTCAGCGCGCCGGATGGTGCTCACAGGCAAAGTCCACACTGCTGTAGCGAGATCTCTTCGGGTCTCCCAGGGCTGAAGTATTAAATCTTGCATTACAGCCATGCACTAAAATGCAGTAAACAGTTTCCTTATGCACACACAGAAAAGTTTGTGTCCGATACGGTAACCAAATAGTATGCAAATTGTTTCAAAAAAATGTGTGCAAACACAGGAAAGCACCCCAGAAGTTTGCGCAAATGGGGTTGCCTACGAAAAAATAGTATTGGCACATTGCACACGTGCTGGAATGCTAGTCTGTGCATAAATATTATTGTTGGTATTTGAGAAGATTGTATTGACGTTTGAAATTGCATTGCGGATACATATGTGCAAGGGAATGATATTCTGAGCATAAATTTGCAGTCCAATGCTTTTGCTGTTAATAGTCGCAGCACCTCCCCCCCCCTCAGCTCCTCAAACCTTACTGGATTTTTTTTTTCACGCATGCACTTCATAAAAATAAAAACTTGCAAATCCTTCATGCTCATGGAAGGAAGAAGAACAGATATAACATCCCCATTGACGCCAGCCACAGAAGTTTGAGTTAACCTTTTACTCCTGGCATTAAAGCCCTGGCATTAGACATCCATGTTCTTGGCCTTCAGGTCTTTTGTGCATTTTACATCTAAGTTTCATAGTTAATACCTGCATTACTGTGGGTTTTAAATGAGCTTTGTTTTGATGTCAGTGTCTTGCATACAGTTTTCTCATGTGCAAAACTCCTTTTAGCATTGGGTGGACATGGTGGTGCAGAATCTGCGCTAAGCTATGTGTTAAGCCTCCCGCATGTTTACACCGGTCCCAAAGTCTAAACTCCAGGCCGTAGTGACCAATTCACCCTACACAGTCTTTCAGCAGTCTGCATCTCGGATTCTTGCCTAAGGTGGTGTTGAATTTCCACATTAACCAGTCGGTTGCTCTTCCAACATTCTGTCCCAGGCCTTGTGTACACCAGGGTTAGCGTGTCTTGTACACTTTGGATTGCAAAAGAGCCTTAGGGCTCTATTTACTTGGTGCTAGCAGTTTCTGTGCGAAATCGGAGCCATGGCCTTGTATTCAATGGATTTTTTCAATAATAGCGATCAGATCTCAGAATCGAATGTGGCTATATACTGCATTAACTTAAACGACTTGAATGTCGTTGATTGCCCAAAGATATAAACTTATGACACAGAAGACCACATGTTTTAAAGGCAGTGCAGTTTTTATTGAAAAAATAATTAAAGAAAATATAATAAAAAGTAAAAAATACCTTATTAGCGATAATACAGATCATTGATGTATTGAAGGCAGTTTACTGCATCCTTTAAGTTAATGCAGTATATAGCCACATTCGATTCTGAGATCTGATCGCTATTATTGAAAAAATGCAATGAAAAAATAAGAAGTTGGTACATGGTAAATAAGTAGAGCTTATTACATTTTCTGATTATAACATATAGAGCTCTGGAAAGTGACAATATTATAGATTTTGTAGTGAACAATAATGGAGAGTCACTCTATTTGGAAAAATACCTTAAGTTTTACGGAAGAGTACATACAAAATTTGAGTAAAGAATCAACCCCATTCACAAATGATGATGTCATCGTTGAAAACACCACTATCGGAGAAGATCTTCTTAAATTAGAGAAAAAACTAATACGTTTGGACTTACATCGTCTATCCATGGTAGAATATATTCGGCGACAACAAATACCTCGAGGTCTGAGGATCTATAAAGAGCCAAAGATGTTTACGACAGACCCTACGTTTATGAATAAATGGATATCCATTCTTAATAAATGTTCAGTAGATCTCATGGTCCTAATAGTAGATACGACTAAACAAGACCATAGAACAGATAACAAGTGATTCCAAGGTTCTGTCCCAGAAAATGAAAGAAGTATATACACCGGAACAACTATCAGTAATTTTGAAAGAACATCAGAAGCAATTGGAGATTGTAAGAGATGAAGTTAAGAAAGGAAAATTGAAGAAGTTACAACGTGATTATACTGATTACACTACGGGATACGTATACCCCTGGCAAAATCCTAAACGGAAAGAGAAATCATTAGCAAGAAGAAAAGTAGAATTCACTGACGTCTCGGATGACTCGATTACATCATCAGATTCAAGTAGAAAATCAAGAGAGGATTTTTTAGATTTAGGCCGGAACAAGACAAAGAAAAAGCAACAGGAACAAATGCCACATCGAACATCAACTTGCAAGAAAACTCTATAACAGACCTTACACCAATTATTAACATTTCGGGACTGGACATTTCTCCGGTACAGTAAAGAATATTAGAAAAGGGTCTTTCATATGTTCCAACTATTAGTTTTGATGAGTTTCAATTCCATATAGATTTCGCTAAATTCATTAGAAAATTATCACTTAAAGCTTTTTTTGCGACAAACTTAGGTAGTAAGGAGGATGTACCAGTATTGGACCGTGTAGCGTTACCACTAAAATTGGAATGGATACCACCAGGCCCTTTACCTCCAGCAATAAATGTCTATAAGGCATTAGTGTTAAAGGAGGTTACATACATGGTACAACAACGGAAAAGCAAGAGTCACACTACGTTAACACGGAAAGAAACACAAGCTCTAAAAGAATTAAGATCGAGGATAGACTTGGTAATTAAAAGGGCAGATAAAGGAGGCAGTATAGTAATATTACATCGACAACAATATTTACAAGAGGCAACTAGACAGCTATCTGATGAAAAAGTATATCAAATTTTAAATATTGATCCTACAGAGAATCTGCAGAAGATGATTAAAGAGTTAACATTACAAGCAAAAGATTCCAAAATCATCTCACCTAAAGAATGGAAGTTCTTAAATGAACAAAGTCCTGTTATAGCAAAGTTTTATCTTGTGCCAAAAATTCATAAGAACTTGACACAGCCTCCAGGTCGCCCTATTGTCTCCATGATAGGCTCAATCTTAGAACCTTTATCTATCTTTGTGGATTCATATTTACATCCTTTGATAGCGAAAATTCCCTCGTATGTACGAGATACTACTCATTTTTTAACTACCTTAGCAGATCAAAAGGAATGGGTGAGAGTACAGAATATACAACTAGTCACTTTAGGCGTAGCTGCTCTTTACACCAGCGTACCTCAACAAGCAGCGTTTGAGGTAGTGAATGAAGCGTTGCAAAATAGAGGTGATTTATCAGAACTTCAGCTAAAATTTCTGAAAGAGTTATTAAAATTGATATTGTTTCATAATTACTTTTTGTTTGAACAAAAAATTTATTTACAAGTTGCTGGAGTGGCTATGGGCGCGACATGCGCCCCTTCAATAGCCAATTTATATATGGCAAAATTTGAACGCTTATGGCTTGTCTCTACTATTCAGTGTTCACACATAAAACTCTGGCTCCGCTACATTGACGATGTTTTTATGCTATGGGAAGGAGATGATCAAGAACTAAAAAATTTTGTTCAATGGCTCAACAGCTGTGATATTAATATTCAATTCACCTATGAACATGATGTTAGCACCATTACATATTTAGATGTTAATATTTACAAGAAAGGTTCTGACTGGCAAACATCGGTATTTCGAAAGCCTACTGATCGAAATAGTCTTCTGCATTATACCAGTGCTCACCCAGGTAATCTCAAAGATAGTCTCCCAATTTCTCAGTTTTTTCGTTATCGGAGAAATTGCTCGGACCTTCAGGAATATAAACAGCAAGCTAAAATATTGCAACAAAAATTTAAAACTAGAGGTTACCCCAGTCATGTAGTAAAGAAAGCATATAAGCGAGCATTATATGCTAACCGTGAATTATTATTACAACCGCAGAAGAAAGATACTATGAGTCAGGACAGAGTACATTTTATAACTAAATATTCTCCATTTAGTTATCAGATCCAGAAAATTCTTAAGAAACATAGTAATGTTTTACACAGCATTCCAGGCCTGGAAAACCAAAAAATACAATGTGTATGGCAACGTCAAAAAAATTTGAAAGATATTCTTAGTCCATCGATTCTGAGAACACCGATGCAGAGACAAGTATTGCAAAATCAGGGTCATTATTGTTGTAGAAGCTGTGCCATATGTGAAATAACGCTGGAATTGAATCACTTTACACACCAAGGGAAAGTTTATTATCTAAGACATCACACTACATGTAACTCTACCTATGTAGTATATGTTATTAGGTGCCCATGTTCTTTGTTATATGTAGGTAAAACCATTCGTGAATTTCAGATTAGAATGAAAGAACATAAAAGCAGATTACATTGTAAAAACTTACAAGCCCCCATAGTATCTCACTGCATTGATAATCATCATTCATTTACGACATTAGAATGTTTCTGCGTAGATCAGGTTTTACAAGGCACAGGAGGAAAATCCCGAGCTCAGGCATTATTAAGACGTGAACAAGAATGGATTTTTCGCTTGGACACAGTAAGTCCTAAAGGTTTAAACATCGCTATTGAATGGGCTGTATGTTAATGAAACTTACTCATTACGGCATTACGGCATTTTGACGTTTTAAAGGGTTTAAATGGCAGATTCAATCTTATCCCGCATGCGCGGCGTTTTTTTGAAGAGAACCAGTGTATAAGCAGCCGTGAGTACTTTTCAACATATGTAGACCAACTTCCTTCTCATTTTAGCAGTACTTATTGAACTAAGGTAAATGTTTTAATTTCATTTTCTTAGGCAATCCCCTGAAGAAACGCGATTTGTGAAACGCTGAGGCGCCTAATTAATGCGTTGGGAAATGATGAAGAACAACACTGCCGAAGAGATTTTCAGTCAAGTATTGGGCTTGAAAAAATGACAAATACGGTTGAAGGCACTTTAAAATAGGAATTTAGTTGGACAATATAACATTGGGAGCTACAACATTAGAGCATTACTACATCGTTGAAAATTTTAAAACCACAACGAATGCGGTAGAACGCCCAATGATATAAGCCTATGGGAACTGAAAAAGAACAACACTGCTGAAGACATTCTCAGTAAAGCATTGGGCTTGAAAAAATGAAAGGCACTGTTGAAGGCACTTTAAAATAAGAATAGTATTATTACATCGTTGAAAACATTACAAGTGCACTGAATGTCGTTGATTGCCCAAAGATATAAACTTATGACACAGAAGACCACATGTTTTAAAGGCAGTGCAGTTTTTATTGAAAAAATAATTAAAGAAAATATAATAAAAAGTAAAAAATACCTTATTAGCGATAATACAGATCATTGATGTATTGAAGGCAGTTTACTGCATCCTTTAAGTTATGCAGTACATAGCCACATTCGATTCTGAGATCTGATCGCTATTATTGAAAAAATGCAATGAAAAAATAAGAAGTTGGTACATGGTAAATAAGTAGAGCTTATTACATTTTCTGATTATAACATATAGAGCTCTGGAAAGTGACAATATTATAGATCTTGTATTCAATGGGGCCGTGGCTCCAATATCGCACGGAAGGTTAGGTGGGCTTGACCCTGGAAGGGCATTTCAGGGCTCATAATTTCAAAGACTGGTGGTATCAGTATCTCGCCTGAAGTTGGCTCCCCTGTCAGAGATCTGCGAGGTGGTGATATGGACTTCTGACCACATGTTTACATTCCATTATTGTTTGGAAAGGGATTCTAGACACAAGAGTAGGGTTTGGTCGGTCTATGCTAGGGAATTTCTTTGGGATTTAGAATTAAGATTATCATATCATTTTGTTTTCTTTTTCAGGCAAATCGGAGACACTTATGTGAAGTAGGGAGGGGGATTGAGCAATAAAGTGTGGAGGAGGGAAGAGGAGTCATTATCCTGCCTCCCCAATCTATCTCATGACATTAATAATATCCCTTCCAAACAGTCAAATCAGCAGAGACATAGAAATGGTGATGCTGATTCGACTGTTTGGAAGGGATATTATTAATACTAGTTAATATAAATACTATATTAATAATAGTACTGTGCAAAATATAAAGATAACGGATTTAAATTCTAAAAACAAATAAAAATATTTTCAATTTTATGATTTGAATATTTCTTCTCCCGCTGTTCCCATTGCTGGAATCGGGGACAGGAGGCTGCCAAATAGATGGGAGTTGGGAACTCGGCTCTAAAATCGGGGGCATCTTGTAACCTTATTTAGAATGCAATCCCATTCCCCCCTAGGGCCCATTTTTATATTATTTTAAAGCAATGGAAAATAATATATATAAATGGCCTTTTAACAAAAACATGCTTGTTTCTGTTGGTACTGTTTTCCATTTCCTCCGTTTTAGTTAAAGGTTACCTGTAGATAGCAATATATCATGCTTGTCTTCGGAAACAACCAAGTTGCTTAGCTGAAACAGGTATTCTCTGATGATAGCAGAGTATGAGTCCTCACAAACTCAATCATGTCCCTTAGGAGCCTTATAATTTCAAAGGCTTATGCGTAACTGAGGTTTCAGAGATGTGAAAAGCCCTGCGCTGGCACGGTATGCTGCTTTAGAAATCTCTGGTAGCTTACAGAGCGTTGTTTACATTCTCCTCTGACCTGTACTTTATGCAACGTCAACCTATATGTGAGGACTCGTATCTCGTTGTCCTTGGAGAACACCTGTTACAGGTAAGCGACTTTTTCTTTAGCGTTCTGTTCACATCCATGTATCTGGAGATGTCTGAGCAAGTCTTCTCTTCTCTTCTCAACAGTAACTGAGAAGTCTCAATGCTTGCAAGGGCGTGACCTCATGGCACCAGCATGCACTTGCAGCACCAGTTCGGAGAAGATGGTTCAATTGTGCCATATCATGGGCCTACTTATAGCTTCCACATTAACGCTGGCCCTGGCCCGGCCCTCTTACAGCTTAAATGAAGATGCCACCTTGGAACCAGAGGGTGAGTTGAGTTTTGCTTTTTAATATCCCTAGTGCTCGTCACGGGCATTGTCTGAACAAGCATTGGTCTCTGCATTGATAGCTTACTGAAACGTTGTTTGGCTTTTTTCAAGAATTCTGGAAGAAAATGCCTTGTGTTCACTGCAGAATTCTGCAGGTCTTGTAGTTGTCGGCATGCACAGGCTCTATGGAGTTTGAACCAAGAGGCTTGCTAAGTTCCGCCCTCTACCCTACTTCTGAGAGAATTTCCGGTTGTTAACTTTTCCCCAGGGCAGAAAAAGTGCAGATGTTCTCTTGCTGGCATGAGGCTGCATAAAAGCAGCTTGTCTAGCCACCCCACTGTTCAACCAGTGCAGCATGCAAGAAAGTTGCAATATTCTGCAGCACGCGCTTCTCAGGAAGTGAACTGCTGGAGGAATTCTGCGTTTGCTATGCAGAAGTCTGTGCAAGACCTGGCATCGGGGAATCGATGAGGCAGGCTCTGGTGCACGGCTTTCAGGGTGCCTGAACCTGCCTCACCGTTCTCCTTTTCACAGCCGCGGAAGCGCATCTCTTCATTCCAACGCTGGCACCTTGAGGCTTTAATAAACGGAAGCACTTCCTGTTTCTTGCTAGGGACAGGAAGCACTTCTGTTTACTTTATTAAAACATTCAGTGCTGGTGTTGGAAGTGTAGCACAGCCACGGGACCAAAGGGAAATGCTCTCACGGCTGTGTTAAAATGCTTCTGCGGATCGAGTAGAAGACGTGAACGGCTGGGGACTGAGATCTGCTGATGAATCCACAGGGGGACGTAGGAGGACTGCTGGCAATTGAGGGTAGGGTGAGGAGAAGGAAAGATGGAGGTATGTGCCTGAGAAGTAAGGGAGAGAGAAGGCTTGGTGCATGCGGTGGGGGGAAAGGAGATGAGGTAAGGGTATGTGTATGAGGGTAGACCTTAGGGATAGACAGCAATAAGGGATCTTGCTAGAAGTTAGAGGGAGAGAGAGGGGGAGGGGCAGGAAAGGCTTGGGGACTGAGGAGGGAACTGTGATTGGAGAGAGAGAGCTGAGGAGGGAAAAGGCAGGGGGAATTAGGCTTTATGACTGAGAATTGTTAATAAAACATGCAGAATTTTACAGAATTTTAAATTACTGTGCATAGAATTTTTTTCAGAATTTTTGTGCAGAATTTTAACTGTGTTTGCACATAATTCCCCAGGTGTATAAGTGGGAACTTGATCAGTGATCCTCACACTGTGGATTAGAGTGCTTACACCCCGCCCCCAACCACAGCTTTCTCCCTAATCTCTCTTGGTGGAGGTGGGAGATGGGTCGGTGCTACTTGGTGTTTGCCGAAGGCGCCCTCAAATCATGATGTAGCGCTTACTAACACTTGGTGCTGCATCGTGGTTTCTTCCAGTGCAGAATGTGCTGTTTATATCTCCCTCCAAAACCAGAAGTGGCATCGGAGAGGGGGCGGAAACAGCACATTCTGAGCTGAAGGAAACATGACACAGCACCAGAGTGTTAATAAGTGCTGCATTGCGATTTGGGGGCTATTGCTAACACTGCTGGCCACGAGAGGGGCGCCTAGGATGCCTCCAATCCTTGTGCTAGCCCTGGAGGTCTGAGAACGGGGTATTTGATCCTCTGCCCATAGGAAGCGGGGGGAGTGGGATTTCTGAGAAGCTGGCGAAATCCCGGAGCTTATTGCTTCTGCGCCTCTTCTTGAAATCTTTGATTGTGTCAGAGCCCATCTTGTGCCTGCGGTGTCGTGGAACAGAACCTGCCTGCATTATCCACTTGGATATTAGCTGTTGTCATGCATGCTGTACATTTTAGCATCCTATGATGCTCTCGGTCCGCCTTACCCTATCTATCTGGGGGTGGAGAAGGGACAAACCTTGTCCAGGAAGCACTGAGCTGCCTTTCTGATGGGTCAGACTCAGAGGCAGATAAAAGAAATTTAAGGGCAGCAGAACCTACTGGCACAAGCTTTGAAGTCTTTTGGCAGATGAAAATTATGAAGTTATTAAAATGAAAAGTATTACATTGTGACCTTAAGTTTACTATACAAGTGTGGCTCCATTTGCCATCAATCTAGATGAGTTTTATAGATAATTTATTATTTATTTATTTATTTATTAGTATTAGCTCATGCCTTTCAAATGGTAGCTCAAGGAGAGTTACCTTCAGGTACATAGGTATTTCCCTGTTCTCAGAGGGCTTACAATCTGTTTTATACCTGAGGCAGTGGAGGGTTAAGTGACTGTCCCAAGGCCATAAGGAGATTGAAATGAAACATAGTCTGAAATGAGGTAACCACTGGACCTCAAGAATCTATGACAGTGGCTACCAATCCAGTCCTCGGGTACCGCCAGGCCAGTCAGGTTTTCAGGGTATCCACAATGAATATGCATGAGATCAGTGGAAGCAGTACATGCAGATCTATCTCCTACATATTCATTGTGGATATCCTAAAAAACGGATTGGCCTTGGGGGTACCAGAGGACTGGGTTTGGAGCCACTGTTCAATGGCCTACCCAAGATAAACTGCACATCCCACTGCGACCCATCATTAGTGCAAGGAACTCCCCAACCCAATCCCTGGCATGTTACCCGGCCCGGAAACTGAGAGCTTTAACAGATGACGCTGCTCAAATGCTAGAGACTATACCCACTTCATTGAAATTGTTAGCAACATGGACATCATGGTCTGTTTTGATGTGGTCTCCCTCTTCAGCAAAATCCTGGTGGAAGAAGCAGTCCATTACCTTGATAAATTGGGAGACTGGGCATCCAAATGCAAGATGAAATTTAATGTGGAGAAGTGCAAAGTTATGCATTTAGGGAAGAACAACCCAAACTACAGTGACATGATACAAGGTTCCACATTAGGAATCACCACCCAAGAAAAGGGTCTGGGCATCGTGGATAATAAGATGAAACGCTCTGCCCAGTGTGCAGCGGTGGCCAAGAAAGCAAATAGAATGCTAGGAATCCTAAAGAAAGGAATGGAGAATAGAACAAAGGATGACATCATAATGCCTCTTTATAGTTCCATCCAGTGTGCAGCGGTGGCCAAGAAAGCAAATAGAATGCTAGGAATCCTAAAGAAAGGAATGGGGAATAAAATGAACGATATTATTATGCCATTGTATCACTCCATGGTGCGACCACACCAAGAATATTGTATGCAATTCTGGTCATATCTTTAAAAAGGATGTAGCAGAATTAGAAAAGGTACAGAGAAGAGCGACAAAAATAGTAAAGGGGATGGAAGGGTAACCCCTATGAGGAAAGGCTTAGTAGGTTAGGGCTCTTCAACTTGGAAAAGAGACGGCTGAAGGGTAGATATGATAGACACCTATAAAATTAATGAATGGAGTGGAATAGGTAAATGTAGATCGGTCGTTTACTCCTTCCAAAAGTAGAAAGATTAAGGAACACACAATGAAGCTACAATGTAGCACGTTTAAGACTTATCAGAGAAAATATTTTTTCACTCAGTGCATAATCAAACTCTGGAATTCATTACCAGAGGATGTAGTAAAAGCTATTAGTGTAGCTGGACTTAAAAAAGATTTGGACGAGTTCTGGAGGAAAAGTCCATAAACCATTATTAAAGAGGACTGGAGAAATCTACCGCTTACCCATGGGACAAGCAGCATGGAATCTATACCTTTTGGGAACCTGACAAGTACTTGTGACCTGGATTGGCCACTGTTGGAAACATGATACTGGCCTTGATGGATCCTTGGTCTGACCCAGTATGGCATTCATGTTCTTACCAGAAGCTAGAAACACATGGACGTCCAATGAAATGGGCCAACCTAATAGCATTTTGTCTAAAAGCAACAGTCTTCCAGTACCAGAGACAGCACTATGCCCAAAGAGAAGGCACAGCAATGGGCTCCCCTATCCCCCCAGTGTTAGCCAACCTTTTCATAGAGTTTCTTGAATCCACTCTATTGAACAATGTCAAGCTCAAATCTAAACTCTGGGTCCACTATGTAGGTGACACGTTCATCATTTGGCCCCATGGACTGGAAAATCTCAATAACTTTCCGAACCATCTGCATGGCAGCCACTGTAGTATAAAGTTCACAGTGGAGACCAAGATCAACGGATGCCCCTCCTCCCCTTTCTTAATGTAATGATGAAAAAAGCAGGCGATCGAAAACTGAGCCATACTGTATAGAAGAAACCCACCAATTCCAACAGTTATCTACATGTGAAGTCCCATCACCATCTGTCCACAAAGAGAGGCATCCTGCTCACACTGGTAAACAGGGTACTAAGACTCTGTGACCTGGACAGTCTCCAGAAAGAAAGGAACACCCTCTGGGACATGTTCTCAGCCGATGGCTACAGCAAAATGGCCATTTCTCAGCCCTAAAACTTTTGGACAGAAGATCTGTTGCTACAAGGATCGACACCAAAGATCCAACCATTTTTTTTCACCTTCCAGAATCTGAGATTGTCGCAACAAATCTTCCTGCTAAAATTAAAAATTTCCTACCTCCAGAATTTCAACTTTCACTTTTCCCACCTTTTCGCCAAAACATCTTCCCTTCAAAATCAAAATCAAAATTTCCCACTTTTTATTCAATGAACTTTTCTGCTAAAAATTTAGATTTTTCCATCTCAATCTAACCAATCCAATTTGAGAACCACTATACTGTATATAAGAATGGACATCCACTGCATAACCACTTCACTCTGAAGAAAGCCACAGCATGATGGCTGAAACATCTGTTCCACATATTAAGACTTGGCATCACCCGGAAAACTGCAAAGATTTGGGTGTGAACATGAGTGAGGTAGTCAAATTTGCAGATGACACAAAATTATTCAAGGTTGTTAAAACACAAGAGGATTGTGAAAAATTGCAAGAGGACTTTGATAAACTGGAAGACTGGACGTTCAAATGGCAGAAGAAATTTAATGTGGACAAGTGCAAAGTTATGCACCTAGGAAAGAACAACACAAACAATGGTTACACAATGCAAGGTTCCACATTAGAGGAACCACCATCTAGGAAAAAGATTTAGGCATCATCGTAGATAACACGTTGAAACCTTCCGCCCAGTTTGCAGTGGCGGCCAAGAAGGACTACAAAAGGGGACTGCTACTTCTGGAGAGAGATCTGCAATTGTAAGTATTTACTTCTGGGAATTTTTCTAAATCTTGGGGAGAAAGGAATTCTTTAGATTAAAGCTGATTAATCTGTGAACCCAGTGTGTTTGTTAAATCAGTCAGGGCTTAGTAGCAGCAAAGAGCTTTCAGTTTAAATTTAAAACAGAGCAGAGAGCTTTCTGGTTAAATTTAGAACCCAGCAGAAAGCCTCTAGTTTAAATTTCATACTCAGTCAGGGCCTAGTAGAAGCAAAGAGCTTTCTGGTTAAATTTAGAACCCAACACACTCTCTCTATCCAAGCAAGGGCTGTGGGACTCCCCCTGGAATTGGTCACAGATTATCTTAGAAGCAAAGGAGAGGGTACAGTGTAGCAGCCAGTTTTTAATAAGTCTTTTTCTTCCCTCCCTCCCTCCCTCCTTCCCCAACACCCAACCACCCACCACCCCTGGGATAATTGTAGCTTTATAGGTGCATAAACCTCTCAAGTGCAGCTGTTTGTTGTCATCAGGCATACATTAAGGACCTGAGATTAATTAAACGTCAGGTGAACAAGATACATTAAACGTATTAGGTGTAGTTTTATTAGTATAAGTATTCCCACCACCCCTTAGTAGGTAAAGAACTTAAATACCTAAACACAACCTTAAAACTACAAGATGGGGGTTTTCCAGTCTTTTGCATTGAGTGTTACATGTATGTTTTTCTCCCAGTTGGTGAGGGGTTTTACGTGTGCACTAGTTGCAAGGAGCTCTTTGTTCTCAGGTAACAAGTCCAATCTCTGGAGGTTAAAGTAGCGGACTTGGAGGAAATAAGGAAACATAGTAACATAGTAAATGATGGCAGATAAAGACCAGCATAGTCCATCTAGTCTGCCCAGCAAGCTGACAAGAGCAGGTGCACCTGCCACTCTGTGCAGGTCGCACCTCCCCATGCCTTTGTTTAGGGGTGTACCCCCCCCCCCCACTCCGTGTAGGTCGCCCCTATTTGTTGAGATATAAGAGATAGTTATGTTAATTTTGATTTTATCCTGTTGCTATAAAGGGGTCCACTGTGTCTGTCCCATGCCATTTTGAATTCTGTTACTGTATTTGCCCCCACCATGTCCATCGGGAGGGCATTCCAAGCATTCACCACCCTTTCAGTGAAAAAGTATTTCCTGACATTGCCTTTCAATTTACCCCTTTTCACCTTCATGTTATGCCCTCTAGTTTTACAGTTTTTCCGTCTTTGGAAGAGGTTTGTTTGTTCATTAATACTCTAAGTATTTAGAGGTCTGAATCATATCTCCCCTGTCCCTCCTCTCTTTCAGAGTGTACATCTTTAGGTCATAGAAGCATAGAAACATAGAAGCATAGAAACATAGAAATATGACGACAGAAAAAGACCACATGGCCTATCTAGTCTGTCCTTCCATAACAACTACAACAGTCCCCTTTTTAGATTTAGAGATCCTCTGTGTTTGTCCCATGCTTTTTTGAATTCAGTTACTGTCCTCATCTCTACCACCTCCACTGGGAGACTATTCCACGACAGAGACAGAGAGGTACATAGACAAGACCTACAGGGTCCCACCTCCAATCTGGCAGCATCCCTGTTGCCATGGAGGAGAGAGGTCACTTGACAGGAGAGCATCTCCCTCGTGTGGCAGGAAGTGATCCTGTGGCTAGGACCTGTCCTCCAGGTGATGTAAAACCCTTTCGCACTGAGGAAGTTTCTCCAGGGCCATGTGCCCATGAGGGAAGGGTTAGGACAGCCGTTATAGTTGGTGATTCGATCATTAGGCATGTAGATAGCTGGGTGGCTGGTCGACATGAGGATCGCCTGGTAACATGCCTGCGGACATCACGCGCCATGTAGACAAGGTCTTAGATAGTGCTGGGGAGGAGCCTGCTGTCTTGGTATACGTTGGTACCAAAGACATAGGAAAGTGAGGTAGGGAGGTTCTGTAGGCTTTTAGGTAGGAAGTTGAAATCCAGAACTTCCAGGGTAGCATTCTCCGAAATGCTTCCTGTTCCATGCGTAGGACCCAAAAGACAGGCAGAGCTCCGGAGTCTCAAAGTGTGGATGAGACGATGGTGCAAGGATGAGGGTTTCAGATTTGTTAGGAACTGGGGAACATTCTGGGGAAAGGAAGGGCTCTTCCGAAGGGATGGGCTCCACCTTAACCGGGATGGAACCAGGCTGTTGGCATTAACCTTTAAAAAAGAGATAGAGCAGCTTTTAAACTAGATAACAGGGGAGAGCCGACAGTTGCCCAAGAGTGCATGGTTTGGAACAATGTATCCTTGAAGGATACTACCAAAAGAATGAAGTTAGGGCATATCAGCAGAGAAGGTCCAACAGACACAAAAATAGCCCAAATGCCCTTGAGTACAAAGCTTAGAAATTCCATATTGTCCCTGCCTACCGATAGTCAGATTAATGTGAATAAAATACAGACTCTAAAATGCTTGTTTGCAAATGCTAGAAGTCTAAAAATTAAGATGGGAGAGTTAAAATATATAAGCACTAAATGAGAGGTTAGATATAATTGGTATCTCAGAGACATGGTGGAAGAAGGACAACCAGTGGGACACTGTGATACCTGGGTACAAACTATATCATAATGATAGAGCTGATCAAATTGGTGGAGGGATTGCACTCTGTTAGAGAGGGCATTGAGTTATAAAGGATTAAAGTTTTGCAGGAAACAAAATTTGCTGTAGAACTTCAATGGATTGAAATTCCATGTAAAAAGGGGAAGGCGATGGCAGTGGGGGTATACTATTGACCGCCTGGCCAGACCGAACAAATGGATGATGAAATGCTCAAAGAAATCAGGGAAGCTAACAAAAGTTACAGCACAGTAATAATAATAATGGATGATTTCAATTACCCGGTATTAACTGTGTCAGTGTCACGGCAGGACATGCTAGGGAGATGAAGTTTCTAGTTGAAATAAATGTCTGCTTCTTGGAGCAGCTGGTTCATGAACTGACCAGAAAGGAAGCCATTTTGGACCTAGTCCTTAGTGGACCACCAGATCTGGTGCAAGAGATAAGGGTATTGGGGCCACTTGGCAGTAGTGATCATAGCATGATTGCCCTTGATTTAATTAATGGAGGAGGGATGGTAAAGAAATCCATAGTACTATCTTTTAACTTTCAAAAGGGAGACTATGATAAAATGAGGAGAATAGTTAAGAAAAAGTAAAAGGAGCAGTTGCAAAGGTTAAAGACTTACATCAAGCTTGGGTGTTTAAAAATACTATCTTGGAAGCCCAGTCCAACTGTATTCCACGCTTTAAGAAAAGTGGAAGGAAGTCCAAAAAACTGCCAGCATGGTTTAAAGGTGAGGTTAGAAAGGCCACTGTTGCCAAAAAAGCATCTTTCGAGAAATGAAAGAGTCAAATGACGAAAACTGGAAACAGCACAAGCACTGGTAAGTTAGATGCAAGGCATTGATAAGGCAGGCAAAGAGAGGATTTGAGAAGAAGCTTGCTGTGGAAGCAAATACGCATAATAAAGACTTTTTCAAGTACATTCATAGCAAAAAACCTGTGAGAGTCGGACCATTAGATGATAGAGGGGTGAAAGGGTCACTAAGAGAGGACAAGGCCATAGTGGAGAGACTGAATGAATTTTTTTGCTTCGGTCTTCACTGAGGAAGATGTAGGGATGTTACCCATGACTGAAGTGGTATTTAAAGCTGATACTGTGGAAGAAGTGAAAGAAATATCGATACACCGGGAAGATGTATTGCTACTACTTGATAAACTGAAGAGTAGCAAATGACATGGACCGGACGGTATACTTCCAAGGGTGTTGAAAGAACTGAAATATGAGAAATGCCCTCACACTGCAGTGTAGATAGTTTATGTATATAGTTAACCCAGTTATCCAAGTTTGTACTCCTGTTCAATGTAAAACCTGACAGTTTGTCGTTATGGTCGTTTTGTTATGATGTAAACCGCGCTGATTCTAAATAGCGCGGTATATAAGAAACTGTAATAAATAAAAATAAATAAATTGCAGACTTGCTATTAGTTCACAGATTACTATCATTAAAATCATCTGTAATACCTGAAGATTGGAGGATCGCCAATGTAACACCAATTTTTAAAAAGGGTTCCTGGGGTGATCCGGGAAACTACAGACCGGTGAGCCTGACGTCAGTACTGGGAAAAATGGTAGAAACAATCATAAAGAACAAATTTACTGAAGATGTAGGTAGTCATGGCTTAATGGGAGACAGTCAACATGGCTTTAGACAAGGAAGAGTCTTACTAATCTGTTATGTTTTTTTGAAGGTGTAAATAAACAGGTAGACAAAGATGAGTCAGTTGATATAGTGTATTTGGACTTTCAGAAAGCCTTTGGCAAGGTCCTTCATTAGAGACGTTTGGCAAAACTAAAAAGTTATGGGTTAGGAGGCAGTGTACTATTGTGGATCAGGAACTGGTTAAAAGAAAGCAGAGGGTAGTGCTAAATTGCCAGTTTTCCCAATTGAAAAAGGTGAATAGTGGTGTACCCCAGGGATCTGTGCTGGGTCTGCTGCTTTTTGACATATTCATAAATGACCTGGAAAAGGGAATAACGAGTGAGGTTATCAAATTTGCAGATGAGACAAAACTATTTAATGTTGTTAAAACCCATGAGGATTGGTGAAAATTGCAAGAGGATCTTGATAAATTGGAAGACTGGGCATCCAAATGGCAAATGAAATTTAATGTGGCAAGTGCAAAGTTCTGCACCTAGGAAAGAACACCCCAAACTATGGTTACACGATGCAAGGTTCCACATTGGGAACCACCACCTAGGAAAAAGATTTGGGCGTCATGGTGGATTACATGTTAAAACCCTCCGCTCATTGTGCAGCAGCAGCCAAGAGAGCAAATAGAATGCTAGGTATGATGAGGAAAGGAATGGAGAATAAAACAAAGGATATTATAATGCCTCTGTATTGTTCCACGGTGCAACCGCAGCTTGAATATTGTGTGCATTTCTGATCGCCGTATCTTAAAAAGGATATAGCATTATTAGAAAAGGTACAGAGAAGAGCCACCAAAATGGTTAAGGGGATGGAAGGATACCCCTATGAAGAGCGGCTAGAAAGGTTAGGGCTCTTCAACCTGGAAAAGGGACGGCTGAGGGGAGATATGATAGAGGTCTATAAATTAATGAATGGAGTGGAACAGGTAAACGTAGATCGATTGTTTACGTCATCAGAATATATTAGACTAGGAGACATGAAATGAAACTACAGTGTAACCTGTTTTAAAACTGTGTTAAGTGAAAAAATATTTTCTCTTATTAATCAAATTCTGGAATTCGTTATTGGAGGATGTAGTAAAAGCTGTTAGTGTAGCTGGGTTTAAAAATGTTTTGGACAAGTTCCTGGAGGAAAGGTCCATAAACCTAAAGAGGACCCGAGTAATCCACCGCTTGCCCCAATACAAGCATTATGGAGCTTGAGTGTCTTTTTGGGAAACTGCTAAGTATTTGTGACCTGCATTAGCCACAGTTTGAAATGGGATACTGGATCTTGGTCTGACTCAATATGGCATTTCTTATGTTTTCCTACTTGGACGATTGGTTGGTAAATAGCACATCTCAGGAAATGGGCTCCAAGAATCAATATACATAACTATCTGAATGCTGGCATTATTAGTGATCGTCCATAAACTACCCCAAATCCAAGCCTGTCACCTCAATTGGAATTCATAGGAGCTCTGCTAGATATGACTAGGGTAAAAGTCTCTTTTTTTTTTTTTTCCACAAGAAAGACTCACCAGATTGGATACCATTGTGGAAGATATATGAAAGAACCAGCAGGCTTCAGCAAAATGCATTTTGAGAATGTTGAGCCACACAACTTTGATGGTGTATATAACACCCAGGGCACTTTTCAAGATTAGATGAGCTTGCAGTGGACACAGGCCACTCATAAACTCTGAGATGACATTTCCATCCTGGTGCAACTCTTTGGCCTGGTAGACATTTGATTCTAATTTGATTAATGAATTCACTGCCAAATTCAGCCCCACTAAAAAGTACTCATGATAGATCCATCCAAACTGGGATAGAGAGCCCATGTAAATGATCCTCCTAGGGAAGTCTTTATCAGATCAATTTCCTGGAACTGAAAGCAATTATGACTGTTTTAAAGGCTTTCAGAGATTGGCTGGCTAGTCAAATTGTGATGATACAGCCAGCCATGTACTCCATCAACAAGCAGGAATGAATGGGATTATATCTCTTGTATTGAGAGACAGGATGTGAAACTGGGCCGTTTCTCATGGGATTGACTCTCTGATCATAAGAACATAAGATGGGTCAGACAAAGGTCCATCAAGCCCAGTATCCTGTTTCCAACAGTGGCCAATCTAGGTTGTACGTACCTAGCAGTTTCCCCAAAAGACACAGGTTCCGCAATGCTTGTACTGGGTCAAGCATTGATATCCTGGATCCCTTCTTAATAATGGTTTATGGACCTTTCCTCCAGGAACTTGTCCAAACCTTTTTTAAACCCAGCTACACTAACAGCCTTTACTACATCCTCAGGTAACAAATTCCAGAGTTTGATTACACGTTGAGTGAAAAAATATTTTCTTTTATTAGTCTTAAATAGTTTACCCTGTAGCTTCATTGCATGTCCCCTAGTCTTTCTATATTCTGATAACGTAAACAATCGATCTACGTTTACCCGTTCCGCTCCATTCATTAATTTATAGACTTCTATTCGTCTGAGGCCTCAACATCTCGGGATTCCGATCCCGAGCGCCGTCGAAGTTCCTCGGACAGGGGGTCCCCTGACCGGGAACGCAAGAGGAAGAAGCGGCTCGCGAGGGCATTGTCGGAGGAGGTCCCTGGCTCCTCGAGGGCCAGGTCTAAGACCCCCGACCGTCACCCCGGGCCTGTGGAACACTAGAAGCCTGCAAAAGTTCCTCGTGTGGAGCCGGAGTCTGCTGGACACGTAAGCCCTGTAGTCCTCGAGGACTCTCCTCCCAGGGAGCCGACGTCGGGCCCGGCGCTGCCGGGGCCCGAGTCGGTGGCTGCTGCGTCTCCCGAGCTGAGTCTCAGGATGACAGCCTTGGAGAGCAGATTGTCTGCCTTCATGGAGCAGCAGCGGGCACTGATGGCCAGCCTGTCTGGTGCATCTGCCCGGACCACTGGGACAACGACCTCGAAGTAGACCCCGGAGACCGAGCCGATACTCGAGTCCATCATGGTTCGGAGTCAACCTCGGTCACGGTCTCCCTCGACCTCCCGTTCGGGACCGAGGGCGTCGACGCTGGTGCCTCCGGCGTCGGGGCAGGTGCTCCAGGGCCCCGCGGGGTCGGACCCTGACTCCTCCTCGGACGAGTCAGCTTGGGAGACGGAGGATAAGGAGTCTCTTGATACCTTCAAGACTCGGTGCGTCCCGTCGGACTCGCCGCAGTCTGAGCCCCGGAGTAGGTCCCCCCCGGAGGATACTCGGTTCTCGGAGTTCGTCCGGGATATGGCCACTGCCTTGGCTATTCCGGCGGACCCCAAGGAGGAGCCTCGAGCTGAAGAGCTTGAGGCCCTACAGTATGACTCTCCTCCGAAGGAGGCCTTTACTGTTCCGGTTCCTCAGATGCTGGAACGGCTCCTCTTCCTTATGTGGGAGGCACCGGCCTTGGTGCCGGTTCTCAGCAAGCGAGTCGACTCGATCTATCGACTCTGAAAGAGCCCTGGTTTTCAGAAGGCACAGCTGCCACACCATTCTATGGTTGTGGAATCGGCCATGCATCGTCTGAAGAGCCAGAAGATGCACTCCGCGGTGCCCCCTGGCAGGGAGGCCCGAAACCTCGATGGCGTCAGTAGAAAGTGCTTCCAGGGCTCGATGCTTGCTTGCCGTGTCCAGTCCTACCAGCTGTACATGGGCATGTACTTGCGGGATCTGGCCAAGGAGTTGGCCGGGTTCTCTGCTGGTCTCTCCGGGGAACCCTTGCAGAGATTTAAGTCCTTGTCCTCGGGGATTCGGGACTGCTCGAAGTTCATGTCCCGCGCCGCCTACGATGGCTTCGAGGCTTCGGCCCGAGTTGCGGCAGCCGGCATCGCGGCTCGACGCCAGGCATGGCTGCAGCCATCGGACCTCGAGCCATGGGTTCAGGACAAGTTGGTCGATGTCCCTTGCTGAGGTGAAATCCTTTTTGGCAAGCCCATGACCGAGAAGGCTGCTCAGCTCGAAACTGAGCACCTCACACAGACAAGGCTGTCTAGGAAGACCTCTGCCCCTTCTCATAAAAAGAAAGGCTCGGGTAAAAAACCCATTTATCTGAGGAAGGGCACTGCCTACAAACAGTACCCGCAATATCAGGCTGCCCAAGCTGCCCCCCAGGGGCAGGGTAATGGGCCCCGTAGGCAGAGGACTCCCAAGCCACCGCCCCCTGCTACCACTCAGCAGGGTGGGGGTTTTTGACTCCTTGAGCGTAGCCTCTCCTCCACTGCTCTCCCAACCCTGCACAGGAGGTCGCCTCGCCCTCTTTGCCCACCAGTGGCCCCTTATCACCGGGGACAGTTGGGTGTTGGACATAGTCCACAAGGGTTATGCCCTGCATTTTCACCAACTGCCTCCACCATATTTTCCATGGGAGCCTCCAAGGCCTCCCCTGCACACAGACCTTCTCCTACAAGAGCTTCAAGGTCTGTTGGTGGACAGGGCCGTGGAGCCTGTGCCTCCCCACTTACAGGGTCACGGTTTCTACTCCAGGTATTTCCTGGTGCCCAAAAGAACCGGTGGCCTTCGACCCATTCTGGACCTCAGGAACCTCAACAAGTTCCTAGTGAAGGAGAAGTTCAAGATGCTTACTCTTGGGACACTTCTGCCCTACCTCCAGCAGGGAGATTGGCTATGCTCTTTAGATCTAAAGGATGCGTACACTCACATCCTCATTCATCCAGACCACAGAAAGTACCTCAGGTTCATTGTGGGAGGAATCCATTATCAATACAGAGTGCTGCCTTTCGGCCTCACCTCCGCCCCCAGAGTCTTCACAAAGTGCCTAGCAGTGGTGGCGGCTTACCTGAGAAACCAAGGCATCTTTGTCTTTCCCTATCTGGACGACTGGCTCATCAGGGGTCAGACGTCCCAGGCGGCCAAACAAGCCACCCTCAGCACTATTGCTCTTCTCCAAAGACTGGGATTTGTCATAAACTTCGCAAAGTCCACTTTGCTCCCCTCCCAGAACTTGGAGTTCATAGGAGCAAGGCTGGACTCTCTGCTGGCAAAGGCTTTCTTGCCAGCAGACAGGGCCCAAAGGTTGATGGCCTTGGCAAATCAGTTTCTCAGCAGGTCACTGGTCTTCGCCAGATTCTACTTGAGGCTTCTGGGTCACATGACTTTGACAGTACATGTGACCCCCAATGCCAGGCTCCATATGCGGCCTGCACAGTGGTGCCTTCGGACTCAGTGGTCACAGGCCACAGGCAGCCTCAGAGACAGGATAAGGGTGTCCAGACAATTTCTGCACTCCCTCAACTGGTGGCTGCACCCACCCAATCTGCTGAAGGGGGGTGCCTTTTCAGATTCCAGGGTACACGGTAGTGATAACCACAGACGCCTCCCTGCAAGGCTGGGGAGCTCATTGTCTGGGCAAGTGCACCCAGGGCCTGTGGTCTCCTTGGAAAGCTGCACAGCAGATCAATCTCCTCGAACTCAGAGCTATTCGCTTAGCACTCAAAGCTTTCTCTCCTACCCTGGCTCATCAATCTGTTCTGATTCAGACAGACAACCAAGTAGCCATGTTTTATGTGAACAAACAGGGCGGGACTGGGTCCAGGATCCTTTGTCGGGAAGCTCAGGACCTTTGTTCATTTGCCCTCAAGCACAACATGCTCCTCAAGGCTGTGTACCTTCCAGGCCAGGACAACTACCTGGCAGACAGGTTAAGCAGAATACTGCAGCCCCACGAGTGGCAGCTGCATCCTTCAGTAGTTAAGAAGATCTTCCTAAAATGGGGTCTCCCTTTGATAGATCTCTTTGCCAGCCCAATGAACAAGCAACTGCCAAAGTTCTTCTCCAGACAACCGCATCCTCTGTGGATGGCATCTGATGCTTTTCTGATTCCCTGGTCTCTGGGCCTCCTGTATGCGTTTCCTCCTACGCCCTTGGTGGCCTGAACTCTCTTCAAGATTCTTCAGGACAAGGCCTCGGTCCTGCTGGTGGCTCCCAGGTGGCCGAGACAGCCTTGGTTTCCTCTTCTGCTTCAACTGGCGGTGGATCCTCCACTCCAACCCGACCTTCTCTCACAAGAGCAGGGTTCCCTTCTGCACCCCAATCTCAAAGCTCTCAATTTGATGGCCTGGAGGCTGCAAGGGTAGTTTTGGCTCCCTGGGGCCTACCTCAGGAAGTTGAGGAGGTTGTCCTAGCCTCTAGGAAACAGTCCACTAGGAAAACCTATGCTCTCAAATGGAAAAGGTTTTCCGTGTGGTGTCAGCTACGTACAGAAGACCCTTTCTCTTGTATTGTGCCAGTAGTGCTTCAGTACTTACTGCACTTATCAAATCAGGGACTTAAGTCCAATTCTGTTCGGGTCCACCTCTCAGCTCTAGCAGCTCACCACTCACTGGTGGAGGGACATTCTCTGTCCGGTCACCCCTTGGTGTCCCGCTTTCTCAGGGGCTTGCTTTTGCTCAAGCCTCCAATCCGTCGTCCTGCCCCTGAGTGGGAGCTGAATGTGGTCTTGCATCAACTGACTCGCCCACCTTTTGAGCCGATGGCTACTTGTCCACTGCGCTTCCTCTCCTGGAAGACACTCTTCCTGATAGCCCTTACCTCGGCTAGGCGAGTGAGTGAGCTTCAGGCCCTGGTCTGTGATAGGCCTTACACCAGGATTTATAGGAACAGGGTAGTCCTTAGGACTCATCCAAAGTTCCTCCCTAAGGTTGTCTCCTCTTTCCACCTCAACCAGGAGGTGGTTCTTCCAACATTCTTCCCTAGGCCTCATGCAAGCCAGGCTGAAGCAGTCCTGCATACCCTGGACTGTAGGAGGGCCTTATCCTTCTACCTTGACCGTACGCAGGAGCATAGAAGGGCTACTCAGCTCTTCGTATCCTTTGACCCCAATAAGTTGGGGTTGGCTGTGTCCAAGCGTACCTTGTCCATCTGGGTGGCTGACTATATCACCTGGGCTTACAAGGCGGCTGACCTTCCTTTGCAGGGTAGGGTTACGGCCCACCGTGTCGGGGCAATGGCTGCCTCAGTGGCTCATCTCCGCTCTGTGCCCTTGGTAGACATCTGCAGGGCTGCAACTTGGTCTTCAAGCCTGACGTTTGCGGCCCATTACTGCCTGGAGAGGGAGTCCCGCAGGGACAGTGCTTTTGGCCAAGCCGTACTCCGGAATCTCTTGGAGGTTTAGGCAACTCCTGCCCTCCTGCCCTCTGTTGGGCTACTGGTGGAGGTTGTGTCCTTGAAAAGCCTTTCTTTGCTGCTGAGACTAGAGGGAGTTCTCTTGTTCAGCCTGGGTTTCTCGGTAGCCCAGAGCTTGGGAGTCACCCATATGTGAGGACTGACTTCCTGCTTGGTCCTGGAGAAAGAGTAGTTACTCACCTGTAACAGGTGTTCTCCAGGAGAGCAGGAATCAGTCCTCACAACCCTCCCTCCTCCCCTTGGAGTTGCAGTTGTACATAGTTTATTTTTCATTTTTGTGTGCTGTTCTTAGCTCTGTCATTTGACTGAGTTAAGATGGCACCTTTAGGCGGGAAGGGAACCGCGCATGCGTGCCTGCATTCCCAAAGGCTTTCATATAAAGCTGGGGAAATGCTCCGCTGGGGCTTCATCGGCGCCGATGACACCCATATGTGAGGACTGATTCCTTCTGCTCCTAGAGAACACCTGTTACAGGTGAGTAACTACTCTTTAGCCCAACTCTCTGCTTTCTTTCTTTTAACCAGTTCCTGATCCACTGTAGTACACTGCCTCCTATCCCATGACTCTTTAGTTTTGCCAAAAGTCTCTGATGAGGGACCTTGTCAAAGACTTTCTGAAAGTCCAGATACACTATATCAACTGACTCGCCTTTGTCCACCTGTTTATTCACACTTTCAAAAAAACATAACAGATTAGTAAGACAAGATCTTCCTTGTCTAAAGCCATGTTGGCTGTCTCCCATTAGGCCATGACTATCTACATGCTGAGTAATTTTATTCTTTATGATGGTTTCTACCATTTTTCCCGGTAATGACATGAGGCTCACCGGTCTGTAGTTTCCCGGATCACCCCTGGAACCCTTTTTAAAAATTGGCGTTACACCCTTGGATGTTTACCATCCGGCCCAGGTGATTTGCTACTTTTCAGTTTATCTAATAGTTGTAATACATCTTCCCGATGTATCGATATTTCCTTCAATTCTTCCGCACCTTTAAATACCACTTCAGTCATGGGTAACATCCCTACATCTTCCTCAGTAAAGACAGAAGCAAAGAATTCATTCAGTCTCTCCGCTATCGCCTTGTTGCCTCTTAGTGCCCCTTTAACTCCTCTATCATCTAATGGTCCAGCCGACTCTCTCACAGGTTTTTTGCTTCGAAAGTACTTGAAAAAATCTTTATTTCACGTTTTTGCTTCCGCAGCAAGCTGCTTCTCAAATTCTCCCTTTGCCTTCTTTATCAATGCCTTGCATTTGACCTGCCAATGCTTGTGCTGTTTCCAGGTTTCGTCGTTTGGCTCTTTTTTCCATTTCCTGAAAGATGCTTTTTTGGCAACAACAGCCTCTCTGACCTCACCTTTAAACCATGCTGGCAGTTTTTTGGACTTCCTTCCACTTTTCTTAAAGCGTGGAATACAGCTGGTCTGGGCTTCCAATATAGTATTTTTCAACAACACCCAAGCTTGATGTAAGTCTTTATTTATTTATTTATTTATTTAACATTTCTTTTATACCGCGCTATTACAATCAGTGCAGTGTACATTGAACAAGAACATACTACAATGCATACAAGTAACATTGAGTTTACAATGAACAGGGAAATTTAACAGAGGACAACCGGGGGAACTATGTACAGATTAACTTAATGCTATAATCTTTAACCTTTGCAACTGCTCTGTTTAGTTTTTTCTTAACTATTTTCCTCATTTTATCATAGTCTCCCTTTCGAAAGTTAAAAGGTAGTACTGTGGATTTCCTTACTATCCCTCCTCCACTAATTAAATCAAAGGCGATCATGCTATGATCACTATTGCCAAGGGGCCCCAACACCCTTATCTCTTGCACTAGATCTGGTGTTCCACTAAGGACTAGGTCTAATATGGCTTCCCCTGTGGTCGGTTCATGAACCAGCTGCTCCAAGAAGCAGTCATTTATGTCATCTAGGAACTTTATCTCCCTAGCATGTCCTGCCGTGACACTGACCCACTCGATACCGGGGTAATTGAAATCACCCATTATTATTTCCGAGCTGTAACTTTTGTTAGCTTCCTTGATTTCTTTGAGCATTTCATCATCCATTTGTTCATTCTGGCCAGGCGGTCGTTAGTACACCCCCACTGTCATCGCCTTCCCCTTTTTACATGGAATTTCAATCCATAGAGATTCTACATCAAATTTTGTTTCCTGCAAAACTTTGATTCCTTTCTGACTCAATGCCCTCTCTAACATAGAGCGCAACCTCTCCACCAATTTGATCAGCTCTATCATTACGATATAGTTTGTACCCAGGTATCACAGTGTCCCACTGGTTGTCCTCCTTCCACCATGTGTCTGATATTCCAATCACATCTAACCTCTCATTTAGTGCTATATATTCTACCTCTCCCATCTTAATTTTTAGACTTCTAGCATTTGCATACAAGCATTTTAGAGACTGTTTTTTATTCATATTAATTTGGCTATTGGTAGACATGGGTAATTTGGGATCTTTAAGCTCTGTCTGCTCCATACTCAAGGGCTTTTGAGCTACTTTACTCTTTTTTGGAACCTCTCTGCTTTTGGTAGTATCCTTCAAGAATCCATTCTTCCGAACCATCCGCTCTTGGGCGACTGTCGGCTTTCCCCTATTATCTAGTTTAAAAGCTGCTCTATTTTAAAAGCTGCTTACCTGGCAGGTGAGGACAATATTTTACTTATTTATTTAGCAATGCTTATGTACCGCTTTTCACCAGGTCAAAGCCGTCCAATATTCAGGCAGACAAACTGAGCCATGCCCTTCACCCTCAGAAATGGACCCCGGATGCCTGCTGGAATTCGTTACCGGAGGATGTAGTAAAAACTGTTAGTGTAGCTGGGTTAAGAAAAGATTTGGATGAGTTCCTGGAGAATAGGTCCATAAACAATTATTAAAATGGACCATGGAAATCCACTGCTTACCCCTGGGATAAGCATTGTGGAACTTATATACTTTTTTTGTGAACCTGCCAAGAGCTTGTGACCTGGCTTGGCCGCTGTTCAAAACGGGATACTAATGGGCTTGATGGACCTTGGTCTCACCCAGTATGGCAGGTCTTATGTTCTTATGGTTAGGAGAGTAACTCTAGTCATCTTTCAGGATGACTCGCTAGATCTGTTCACCACTCTTCTATTTTACTCTAGGGTAGGGACACTTGGCAAACCAGGTTTGGATGCCTTGCTTCTCTGTTAGGGAGGATGGTCTTCTGTACACTTCTGCTCTTAAACCTCTAAGGATAAAGCAGAATAGCTTAACAAATATTTCTGTTCTGTGTTCACAAATGAAGACCAGCAGGAGCAGGACCTCAGAAAACACCCACAAATAGGAACAGAAGCAACGGGGATTTTGAAGAATTTTCAGAAGACTGTTCGTGAGGAACTAACTAAACTTAAAGTAACAAAGCAATGGGACCAGTTGGGATACACCCTGGAATACTGAGGGAACTTGGGGATGTTCTAGTGGCTCCACTGACTGACCTTTTCATTGCCTCTTCGGAGTTGAGAGTGGTGCCAGAGGACTGGAGAAAGGCATATGTGGTCACTTTACACAAAAGCAGACAAGGATGACATTGAGAACTGCAGGCTGGTTAGTCTAACCTCTGTGGTGAGTAAATTATTGGAAAGGCTGCTGAAAGAGAGAATAGGGAGATTTTTGGAGTCCAATGGATTTCAGGATCCGAGGCAGCATATATTCACCAGAGGCAGATCTTGTCAGACAAATCTGATTGATTTCTTTGACTGGGTGACCATGGAGTTGGACCGAGGGGGAGCCCTAGATGTGGTGTATTTAGATTTCAGTAAAGCCTTTAGCACTGTTCCGCACAGGCGACTTATAAACAAACAGAAATTGGTTGAGTGGGAGGCGACAGAGGATGCAGGTAAATGGAGCTCACTCTGAGGAGGAGGTTGTCAGTGGTGTGCCGCAGTGATCTGTCCTTGGTCTGATTCTTGTTAACATCTTTGTTAGTGATTTTGCAGAAGGGCTATCGAGTAAGGTTTGCTTGTTTGCAGATGATACCGAAATCTGCAGTAGACACCTAGGAAGGTGTAGATAACGTGAAGAGGGATCTAACTAAGCTTGAAGAATGGTTTAGAATTTGGCAGCTGAAATTCAATGCTAAAAAACTGCAGGGTCGTGCATTTGGGCTGCAAAATTCCAAAGGAACAGTATAGTATTAGGGGGGTGAGGTACCTCTGTCCATAAAAGAAGAGTGGGACCTGAGTGTGATTGTGTCTGATGATCTTAAAGTAGCTAAACAGGTAGAAAAGGTGACTGAGAAAGCCAGAAGGCTGCTTGGGTGTGTAGGGAGAGGAATGACCAGCAGAAAAAAGGAGGTGATAATGCCTCTGTATAAGCCTCTGGTGCTACCTCTTTTGGAGTATTGTGTGCAATTCTGGAGACCCCACCTTCAGAAGGAAATAAGCAGGTTGGAGTTGGTGCAGAGGGTGGCTACTAAAATGGTCAGTGGTCTTAGTTATGTAGCATATGAGGACAGACTTAAAGATGTTAATATGTATACTTTAGAGGAAAGTTGGGATGGGGCAATATGATTGAGACATTTAAATATCTCTGTCTCATAAATGTACAGGAGGGTCTCTTTCAATTGAAGGCAAGCTCTGCTAGGAGGGGACATAGGATGAGAGTGAAAAGTGATAGACTCGGGAGTAATATGTGGTAATATTTCTTTACAGAAAGAGTGGTAGATGCGTGGAATAGTCTCCCTGGTGGTCATGAGGATAGTATCTGAATTCAAAAAAGCATGGGACAAACATAGGATCTCTGAAAGTAAAAAGGGGACTACTGTAGTTGATATGGAAGGGCAGACTAGATAGGCCATGTAGTCGTCTTCTGCCATCATGTTTCTATGTTCTGTAGCGAAGACTCTTCTGAAAGTCAAGGACAACTAAGGCACTATGATTCTCATAGCACCTTATGGCCAAGACAGCCATGATTCCCTCATTTTCTTGAACTTTGTTCAGGGAACCAATTCAGCTGGGCACTTCACTAACCTTGATTGTGTAGGATGGGGGGGGGGGGAGGGGGAGGGGGATACTGCATCCTGACATAAAGTCTTTGGCACTCATAGCTTGGATGTTGAGAGGCTAACGTCCTCTTTTTGAACCTTCCTGTTGATGTGACCAGTGTCTTCCTGGTTTCCAGAAGAGATTGCACTAGGGGGTCCTATGGTTTCATATAGTGGCAGTAACGTCAGCACTTAGATTTAGTGATCTCCAGGCTCTAGTCTGATCCACCCTACACTAAGTTTTACCACAGTAGGGTGGTATTGTATGCTCATCCTAAGGTGGTGTTTGACTTCCACTTTAATCAGTCTATAGCCTAACCAACATTTTTTCCCAAACCTCATGCTCACAAAGGAGAAAGTGCATTGCACATGTCTGACTGCAAGAGATCTTCTATCTGGAGTGGACTAAAGCTCATGGAAAGTCCACCCAACTTTTTTTGTTCCTTTTAAGCTGATCAAGCTGGAGGCTGCTGTCAACCAACATACATTATCCAGTTGATCAATGGATTGCATCTCCTTCACTTATGCCCAGCCTGGGTTGATTCTTGAGGGCCATGTCACAACTCAAAATGTCTGAGCCATGGTTGTGTTGGTGGTTTGCTTGAGATCAGCCCAGCCTCTATGGGGGAATCTGCAAGGCCACGTTGTGGACTTGTGTCCACACATTATCATCTTGCTACCGTTTGGAAACAGAATCCCAGCATAGATTTAACCAATACAGAATCTGTTCAGGGGTTAGAACAACATTTCCCTAGGCCCAGATTTTTTTTCCAGGTTGCCTCCAGCCAAAAAAAGAGAGGGGAAAAAAATAGCTGAAAGCTCTGCTGCCAAAAATAAGTCTGGTTGCAACACTTGTTCTATAGTTACTTTACCCTTTTCCTTTGAAGTAGATTGTAGCTAGGGATTCCCATATTTGAGGACATTATCCTGCTGTCCATGGAGAAGTCCTCACAATCTTCCCGCCTCTTCTTTGAGTTGCATTCTGATGTCACCTAGTGAAATAGACTGAGGTGATCAGGCGTGGAAGCAGCAAGTGGGAATGGATATGCAGGTTTGCTGATACCTCTCCAAAAGCTTGCAGAAGGAAGTAGGAGAGCTTTCCCAAGCAGGCCTCCATTGGTGATATTGCCCATACGTGAGGGCTTTATCCTGCTATCCATGGAGTAACTCTTTTTTTGTTTTCTTGAGCGCTCTTTATAAGAAATTAAGATTTGCCATACTTGGTCTGACTAAAGGTCCATCAAACCTAGTATCATGTTTCCAACAGTGGACAATCCATGTCACAAGTACTTGGCAGGATCCCAAAAGGTAGACAGATTACATGATGCTTATCCTGGGGACAAGCAACGGATTTCCCCCACTCCACTTTAATAATGATTTATGGACTTCCCCCTCCAGGAACTTGTCTAAACCTTTTATAAACCCAATTACACTACAAACTTGTACTACATCTTTTGGAAAAGAATTCAAGAGCTTAATAATGCTTTGGGTGAAAAAAATATTTTCTCTGATTAGTCTTAAAATGTACTACTTTGTAGCTTCATTGCATGTCCATTAGCCTTTATACTTTTTGAAGGAGTAAACAACCACGTCACATTTACCGGTTCCATTCCACTCATTATTTTATAATCCTCGATCATAGCTCCCCTCAGTCGTCTCTTCTTCAAGATGAAGAGCCCTACCCTTTTGAACTTTTCCTCACAGGGGTATCACTCCACACTCTTTATCATTTTGGTCAACCTTCTCTAAATCTTTTCTAATTCTACTATATATGTCTGAGATGTGGTGGCTAGAATTACACACAATTCTGAAGGTGTGGTTATACCATGGAGCGATACAGAGGAATTATGATATCCTTTGTTTTATTCTCCATTCCTAGCATTCTGTTAGAATTCTTGGCCATCGCAGCACAAAAAGCAGAGAATTTCACCGTATTATCCATGTTGATGCTTGGATCCTTTTCCTGGGAGGTGACTCCTAATGTGAAACCTTGCATTGTATAACTATAGTTTAGCTTGTTCTTTGTCCATATTAAATTTCATCTGCCATTTGGATGCCCAGTTGTCCAGTATTTTAAGGTCCTCTTTGCTCTTTTTCACATTTCTCTGGTGATTTAACAAGTTTTGTATCATCTGTGAGTTTGATCACCTCAATCATTCCTATTTCCAGGTCATTTTTAAATATGTTAAAAAAGCATTGGGTACTGATCCCTAGGGTATTCCACTATTCTCCTTTTGAGAAAATTGGCCATTTTAGTTCTAATCTCTGCTTTTCATCTTTTAATCTACTCCCAATCTACAATAGGACACTACCTCCTATCCCATGGTTTTTTAAATTTCCTCAAGAGCCTTTCATGAGGGATGTTGTCATAGATGTATTAAGCAGCTCACCTTTTATCTGTTTGTTTACACCTTCAAAAATGTAGTAGATTCGTGAGGCAAGACTTCCCTTGGCTAAATTCATGTTGTATTTGTCCCATTAAACTATGACTCTCTGTGTATGTATGGTAGCTTTGTTTTCTTATGATTTCTACCATTTTGCCTGGCACTTGAATCAGGCTTACAGGATTGTAGCTTCCCAGATCACCCCTGGAATCCTTTTTAAAAACTAGAGCTAGTTTGGCCACTCTCCAATCTTCAGTTACTAGAGACGATCTTAGAGAGAGTTTACAAATTCGAAATAGTAGGGTGGTATTTAATTTTTTTAAATTCTTTTTAGCATCATGGGATGTGTACCATTCAATCAAAGTGATTCACTATTCTTTTGATTGTCAAATTGCCCTGTGACATCTTCCAGGTTCTCAGAGATTTGTTTTATTCCTTTGATTCGTCACCTTTTTAAAAATATCATTTCTGGCATGGGTATCTCCCCTACATCATCTTCAGTAAAGATCGAAGCAAAGAATTAGTTTAGTTTTTCCATTATGGTCTTGTCCCCCTTAGTGCTCCTTTGACCTCTTTCATATAACGTCTCAGTTGATTCCATCATGGGCTTCTTGCTTTGAATGTACCTGAAAAGTGTTTTATTATGAGTTTTTGCTTAGATTCCTTTTGCCTACCTTATTAATGCTTTCCATTTGTCTTGCCAATGCTATTGCTATTTCCTGTTTTCTTCATTCAGTTCCTTTTTCAACTTTTTAAAGATGTTTTTCTAGCTATAACAGCCTCTCTTAGCTCACCCTTAAATCATGCCACCAGTCATTTGGCCGCCTTCAATCTTTTTTAAAGCATGGAATATATCTTGTCTGGGCTTCCAAAATGGTATTTTTAAACATTGTCCAGGTCTGATGCAAACTCTTCTCCTCCTTTTTTAAAAAAAAACTTTTATTTTTCAAACATTTTCATTCCTTTTACACAGCAACACTATTCAAGCCATTAATGTAAGCACAGTGTTTATCTCTGCACCCTCTCATTCCACTCTCTCTCCCCCCGTGCGACTTCCAGCAGCATTTTCCTCAAGATGATGATACATCCTCATTTACCCCACCTTTACTCCTCCATTCTTACTTCCATCCACCCTCCCTTTTTCCTTGTTCCCAGACTCCTTTCCCTGAATCTGCCCCTGAAATTATACTTTGTCTCTTACATTTCTCTTTCTGCAGTTCAAAGACCTCTTGTTTTATTTATTTTTATTTTATTTTATTTTATTTACATTCTCTTATATACCGTGCTATTCTGCATCAGTGCGGTTTACATTGAACAAACTGAAATTACATTGAACAGGGCATTATAACTTGGAGATAACTATTTTACAGGGAACATGGGCTATGGAGGGTTAAGTGGCTTGCCCAAGACCACAAGGAGCACCTGTGGGACTTGTCCTCATATCAGTAAGTTACTCCATGCTATAAATGTCGGTTGCAGCCTCCAGTCCCTTAAGTTAAGTGTTCTCTTGACTTCCAGTGTTCGACTATCTCTGCTCATGCTGCTACTAACAATCTCCCTTATCCAGGTTAATCGATACTATCCCCAAAAGCAAAGATGGCGGCTCCTACTTGAACTCATGATTTTTCCAAGCTCTCACTATCATCCTCCAGAATGTTTCCACCTCTGACCTTCCCACCGAATATGCCTCAAGTCCCTCTTCCTCCAACACCAGTTAGACAGTTCTGGGAACCACTTCTGCAACTTTCCTTGCATAGAATACCACCTGTATAAAATCGTATTTGCATTTTCCTTCACTGATGTGCTCACTGAATATTTCCCTGCTTCCTCAAATATTTGCATCTATTCCATCTCTGATAGGGCGCGTCGAATATCTGTCTCCCATTCCTCCATAAAAAGTACTTTTTTAACCTCTCTGCTCTCAGAAATTGGTACCATTTTATTAAAACCCTTTTTAAATTCTTCAACCCTTCTAATTGTTCCCTCCCTTCATCTTCATCTTCATTTTCCACTTTTTCATATATTGTTGTACCTGCACTATATATTTTTTATTTTATTTATTTAACAGTTTTTTTATATTGCTTTATCATTTCAGTCAAAGCGGTTTACATTATAACTTAAACTTGGTAATGTACATTAAACAGGGACATTGATAACTGATTTTTCTGAGGCAATGGAGGGTTGAGTGACTTGCCCAAGGTTACAAGGAGTGCTGGTGGGAATTATACCCTGGTTGCTTGGATCCCAAGCCAGAGCTACTTCCCCCTATATAACATTTCCTCCCCCCTCTCCCCAGGAAGCGATTAATTCTCCTGCATCTTCTCAATTGGGACCCTGTTTCCCCATCCATAAATTGCCTTAAATTGTCTAAAGGTTACTATCCCTGCTGGGCCCACTTCTCCCTTCCACAAATCTCTTCTGCAACCGTATTGGACCTCACTTTAACCTTTCGCCCCCGTAATCTCTTCTCCCTTAGCACCTTATACCATACTTGCATCAAATGCCTAATCTCGCTGCTCACTTTTCTGCTCCAAGATTCCAATCCAAAATACACTTAAGTTGGGCTGCCCAATATTATCTCTTAGAGTCAGGAACCACTAGCCAGAGCCGGCACAACCACTAGGCAAACCAGGCATTGCCTAGGGTGTCAGCATCTTGGGCAGGGAGGGGGTGTTTGCAAATAGCAGGACATTCAAAGCTAAACACCAGATTCTGACATCCAGGCGGTGTTTTGCCTAGGGTTCCAACACCTTGAACCAACTCTGCCACCAGTTCTCCTTCTCTGTTTATGGCCCGATATCTAATCCTAGGTCTCTTCCTCCTCCAAATAAACTTTTCCATTGCCCTTTGTAGATTTTCTAAATATCCTTTGTAACTCCCCAAGCCAAAAACTGAAAATTTAAAAGTTAGGCATCACATTCATTTTTATAACTGCTATCCTTCCCCACCAGGAGATAACAGGCTTGTGCTGCCTATCTAAGTTCTTCTTTATTTCCTTTGTTGTTTGTCCCAAAATTATTATTCCTCAAATCAGGCCCTAGCTGAACTCCCAAATATGTGATAGTCTTCTTGCCCCCGCGCTGATTATGAATAGTGCGGTATATAAAAAATGTTAAATAAATAAATAAATAAATATCTAAGTGGAAATCATTTTTAGCTTTTCTACTAGTCCTGTTCCCATATTCATATCTAATGCCTTGGTTTAATCAATATTAACTTTATACCCTGCCCAATATTCAAATTCTCTCAATTCCGCTAATATTAGAGGTAATGACAGCAGGGGGGGACCCAACATACAACAAAATATCATCCGCAAATAGTACAATTTTGTGTTCCTCCCCATCACGCCTATCCCCCTAATGGCTCTTTTCCTTCTTATTTTCATAGAAACATAGAAACATAGCAACATGATGACAGAAAAAGACCACATGGCCTATCTAGTCTGTCCTTCCATATCAACAACTACAACAATCCACTTTTTACCTTTAGAGATCCTCTGTGTTTGTCCCATGCTTTTTTGAATTCAGTTACTGTCCTCATCTCTACCACCTCCACTGGGAGACTATTCCATGGATCCACTACTCTTTCCGTAAAGAAATATTTCCGCATATCACTCCTGAATCTATCTCCCTTCACCCTCATCCCATGTCCCCTCCTAGCAGAACTTGCTTTCAATTGAAAGAGGCTCTCTCCCTGAACATTTATGCCACGGAGGTATTTAAACATTTCAATCATATCACCCCTATCCCGCCTTTCCTCTAAGGTGTACATATTAAGATCCTTCAGTCTGTCCTCATATGCTTTATAATGAAGCCCACTTATCATTTTAGTAGCCACCCTCTGCACCGACTCCATCCTGTTCACATCCTTTTGAAGGTGCGGTCTGCAGAATTGCACACTATACTCAAAATGAGGTCGCACCAAAGACTTATACAAAGGCATTATCACCTCCTTTTTTCTGCTAGCCATTCCTCTCCGTATGCACCCAAGCATCCTTCTAGCTTTTGCCGTCACCTTTTCTACCTGTTTAGCTACTTTAAGATCATCAGACACAACCACGCCTAGGTCCCGCTCTTCTTTAGTGGACAAAAGTACTTCACCTCCTATACTGTATTGCTCCCTTGGATTGCTGCAGCCCAAATGCATGACCTTACATTTTTTAACATTAAATCCCAGCTGCCAAATTCTAGACCATTCTTCAAGGCAAACCTTACCCGACAGCCCTTCCGCTATATCACTAACAAAGATGTTAAAAAGAATCGGACCAAGGACAGATCCCTGGGGCACACCACTGGTAACATCCTTCTCCTCAGAGTGAGCTCCATTTACTTGTACTCTTTGTCGCCTCCCACCCAACCAATTTCTAACCCAAGCAGTAAATTTAGGGGCCATCCCTAGGGTGCTCAGTTTGTTTATAAGTCGCCTGTGAGGAACAGTGTCAAAGGCTTTACTGAAATCGAAATACACCACATCTAGAGCTCTCCCTCGGTCCAACTCCCTGGTCACCCAGTCAAAGAAATCAATCAGATTTGTCTGACAAGACCTGCCTCTGGTGAATCCATGCTGCCTCGGATCCTGTAATCCGTTGGACTCCAGAAACCTCACTATTTTCTCTTTCAGCAGCGTTTCCAATAATTTACTCACCACCGAAGTTAAACTAACCGGCCTGTAGTTTTCAACCACATCCTTACTTCCGCTTTTGTGTAAAGGCACCACATGAGCCTCCCTCCAGTCCTTTGGCACCACTTCCAACTCCAACGAGGCATTGAAAAGGTCAGTCAGTGGAGTTGCTAGAACATCCCCATGTTCCCTCAGTATTCTAGGGCGTATCCCATCCGGTCCCATCGCTTTGTCTACTTTAAGTTGAGCTAGTTTCTCACGAACAGTCTTCTGAAAATTGTTCAAGATATCCCTCGCTTCTGTTCCTATTTGTGGGTGTTTTCTGAGGTCCTGCTCCTGGTTCTTCATCTGTGAACACAGAACAAAAATATTTGTTAAGCAGTTCCGCTTTATCCTTATCAGCTTCTACATATTCCCCCCCCTGCACCCTTGAGTCTGACAATACCACTTTTGCCCTTCCTCTTCTCACTAATATATCTGAAAAATGTCTTATCTCCCCATTTTATTGCATTTGCTATTTCCTCCTCCTTTTGAATCTTTGCCTTCTTGACTACTTTGCTAGCTTCTCTAAGTTTTTCCAAATACAGATGCCTGTCTTCCTCTCTCTGTGATCTCTTGTATTTCATGAAGGCCTCCCTCTTTTTCTTCACTTTTTCAGCTACTTCCTTTTAAAACCATAGCGGTCTCCTTTTCCTTTTGCCTTTATTTACCATTTTAACAAAACGTTGGTTGCCCTTAAAATACCCCCTTTCAGTTTTGCCCACTGTTTTTCTACATCCCTCAGCTGTTCCCATCCCACTAACGACTCCCTGAGGTATTGGCCTATCTTCGCAAGGTTAGTCTTCCTAAAGTCTAAGATCCTCACCTTGGAATGGATTCTAACATCCCTAGTATTAATACTGAACCACACCATCTGGTGATCACTGGATGCAAAATGATCTCCCACTACAACATCAGAAACACTTTCACCATTGGTAAGCACCAAGTCCAGTATGGCCCCTTCACGTGTGGGGTCTGTTACCAATTGCCTGAATAGTTCTTCCTGTAGAGAATCCAGGATCTCCTTACTTCTAGATGATACTGCAGCAGGAATGTGCCAATCAACATCTGGCATATTGAAATCTCCTATCAGTAGCACTTCCCCTTTCCTAGCAATGCTGCGTATGTCTTCAATTAACTCTGTCCACCTCTTCCTCTTGTGAGGGAGGTCTGTATATCACACCAATGCAAATAGATTTCTCTTTCCCTCATTCTAGTTTAACCCACAATGCCTCCTCTCTCCCTTTTAAGCTCTGTAATTCCAAAGCTTTAATAGTAGTTTTTACATATAGTGTCACTCCTCCTCCCCTTCTTCCTACCCTGTCCTTTCTGAATAAAGTATAGCCAGGTATAGTTACATCCCAGTCATGGTTTTCTGTGAACCATGTTTCTGTAACTGCCACTAAATCCAAGTCAGCCACTCCCACCAAAGCTTCAACATCAGGGATCTTATTTCCCATGCTACGGGCATTTATACACACTGCTTTCCATATGTTACCCCTGTTACCCATTTCCATAAAGGTATTTAATGTATCACCTACCTGGGGGCTCTCACTTACCTGGGGGCTTTTTTCACCTATCCCTAACGAATCTAGTTTAAAGCCCTCTTCAGTAGATTAGCCAGTCTACTACCGAAGATGCGTTGACCTTTCTTGGACAGATGGATGCCATCTCTGCTCTGCAACCCTTGGAGCAGCATCCCATGGTCTAGGAAACCAAAACGCTCTTGATGACACCATCCACGCAGCCATGCATTCATCTCCAGGATGCGAGCCTCTCTACCTTGGCCTATACCCTCAACAGGGAGGATTGAAGAGAACACCACCTGTGTACCTAACTGCTTCACCCTCTGTCCCAGAGCCATGAAGTCACTTTTGATACGTTCCAAGGTATACCTGGCAGTATCATTTGTTCCAACATGGATTAGCAACATTGGGTAATAGTCAGTGGGCTTGATGAGTCTCGGCAAACACTCCATAACATCTTGGATTTTGGCACCAGGCAGACAGCATACCTCTCTGGATATCAAGTCTGGTCGGCAGATGGACGCCTCAGTACCCCTCAGAAGAGAGTCTCCAACCACTACTACTCTTCGTTTCCTTCTGGTCACTGATTCTGCAACTTTGGGGTACTTGAACTCTGGTTCTTCCCTTTCCAGGGATGCTTTCACCTCCTCCACTTCCAGGGCTGCATAATGGTTCTTCAATTCAAGGGCTGGAGAAGTTGGGTTGGTGATTTTGCAGGCCCTGGTGACTTGTGTCCAACCATCGACATTCTGTTGGCACCCATCTTCTCCTGTGCTGGAGAGCTTGGTTGCTGCAAGAAGCATCTCATCAATGTACTTCTCACTGTCTTGAATGCTCCTCAGCCTCGCCACCTTCTCTCTGAGTTCCTCCACTTGTTTCCTCAGAGCTTCAGCATGCAGGCACCCTGCACATGGAACCGGTCCTTCAACTGGCATTAGGACCTCTGTCTGGACCGAGACAGAAGCTGTAACGGGGGCAACAGCTTTAGCAATACGATTTTTCCCAGCCATTGTTCTGTTCGTGGAGCTTAGGCATCTGTTAAAGCAAAAGAGAGAGATCTACCAAGTACCAGCCGGTTTCCCAGCTGTCCTTTCAGAGAAAAAGCAGTTAAATCTCTTTAATTATATTCAAAATGTGCTGGTCCAATTCTCTGTGATTTGTTAAAGGGGGAGGTGCCCTATAAAGCAAGACTGCTCACTAGGGGTGGGAGCGAGTCGTGGTGGGTAGGGAGGGAACTAACACCTGATTAGGTGTTAGCAGTTTCCAAACCTGAGGAGGTTACTAGAGTTCAGCAACCTACTGTGCTCAAGGAAAGTTCCCCTAAAGCACCAAAAATAAAGTAACCTTGCTTTAAAAAAATATACAAAAAACCCTTTTAAGAGCTCCCAGTCAGAGAGCTAGCAATGTAATATAATAAAAACAAACAAACATACCCTCAAATCCTTACTGTTTGTTGATCTGTAGAGCCCTGGTTAGGAAAGCCTCAACACGGCAGGACACTGGAGCCTTTTATGCAGGCCTCAGGTGCACTCAGGAAATCAGGCCCACTAACTCCTGATTAGGTGTTAGCAGTTTCTAAACCTGAGGAGGTTACTAGAGTTCAGCAATCTACTGTGCTCAAGGAAAGTTCCCCTAAAGCAGTGTTTCCCAACCCAGTCCTACGGGGCACACCGGCCAGTCAGGTTTTCGGGATATCCCTAATGACTATGCATGAGATATATATGCATTAGAGATAACCTGCCAACCTGACTGGTTTGTGGCCCTCCAGGGCTGGATTTGGAGACCCCTGCCTTACACCTCTGTCATTTAAGATTGTGAGTGGGCAAGGTGCAGATGTCCTAGACATCGAAAGGGTATATAGAATGTGACACATTCCTCCTCGATTCTCACCACCACCAAAATATTGTCTATTAGACAACCTTTTGGTGGTGGTGAGAATCGAGGAGGAATGTGTCACATTCTATATACCCTTTCGATGTTTAGGACATCTGCACCTTGCCCACTCACAATCTTAAATGACAGAGGTGTAAGGCAGGGGTCTCCAAATCCAGCCCTGGAGGGCCAGAAACCAGTCAGGTTGGCAGGATATCTCTAATGCATATATATCGCATGCATAGTCATTAGGGATATCCTGAAAACCTGACTGGCCGGTGTGCCCCGTAGGACTGGGTTGGGAAACACTGCCCTAAAGCACCAAAAAGAAAGTAACCTTGCTTTAAAAAATATACAAAAAACCTTTTTAAGAGCTCCCAGTCAGAGAGCTAGCAATGTAATATAATAAAAACAAACAAACAAACCCTCAAATCCTTACTGTTTGTTGATCTGTAGAGCCCTGGTTAGGAAAGCCTTTTCATTTTCATTGCTAATGGTTCAACAGATCAGTACGAATAAGAGAGGGGACAAGGGTATCCCTGCCTTGTCCCTTTTTCCAATCCAATTCCTCTGAGTACTCCCCATTCATTTTCCTAGTATAAACTCTTGGTCTTTGCAGCTGCTCCTTTAGTTTCCTAAGCATTTTCCTCATTTTATGTGGAGGAGTGGCCTAGTGGTTGGGGCAAGGTACTTCAGGCAGGAAGGTCGGGGGTTCAAATCCCACTAGAGGACAGCAACCTTGGGCCGGAAGGACTGGGGTTTCTAGTCCTACAGGTGCTCCTTGTGGTCTTGGGCAAGCCACTTAACCCTCCATAGCCCATGTTCCCTGTAACATAGTTATCTCCAAGTTATAATGCCCTGTTCAATGTAATTTCAGTTTGTTCAATGTAAACCACACTGATGCAGAATAGCGCGGTATATAAGAGAATGTAAATAAATAAATAAATAAATTTATCATAGTTGTCTTCTGAAAGTTAAATGTTGGCATGGTAGACTTCCTTGCTTTCTTCCCTGTCAGAGTGGTATTGGGTGGTTCCCTTTGGAGTTCTGTCTCTGTTTTATTTATTTATTTATTTATTTATTTACATTCTCTTATATACCGAGCTATTCTGCATCAGTGCAGTTTACATTGAACAAACTGAAATTACATTGAACAGGGTATTATAACTTGGAGATAACTATTTTACAGGGGACATGGGCTATGGAGGGTTAAGTGGCTTGCCCAAGACCACAAGGAGCACCTGTGGGACTAGAAACCCCAGTCCTTCCGGCCCAAGGTTGCTGTCCTCTAGTGGGATTTGAACCCCCGACCTTCCGGCCTGAGGTACCTTGCCCCAACCACTAGGCTACTCCTCCACTCTGTTGGCTGTACATCCTCAAGTAAAGCTGGCGTGAACTCTGGATGATCAGATGCCGTCTAGTCATTGGGTCTGATGGTCTTGGCTCTTCATTTCCTCTGCCCACAAACCCGAAGTATTTCATGTATAGTGAAATTGGTGGAGCTCTGATTTTGCCTCTGAAAGGGCAAGATCTGCTGGAATGTGAATTCTTTCAAAGCATGAAGAAAAGAGATGCCAGGTTAGGTGGTGTGATGTAAGCATGGAGATCTAAAATTCAGCTCCGCCTCAGAATTCCCTATGTCTGTTTATCCAAGATTATGTACCCTCCTCCATTTTTCCTTAGTGGATGGCCTGTGCAGGGCCATGTACTCCAGAGGTAGCTCCTTGCAGGGATCCCAGCTCCATGACAGCAGCTAGTTTGTTCTACGTCTTCCAGTGAGCTGTAATTTGCCCTTTTAGCTGTCTTCAGCAGTGATTGACATTTAATATATCCATCTGTCATCAGCAGGGAATATCTCTGGGCAGGCACTTAGCTAATGGTAATAAGACACTACGAAGGAAAAATTGGATACTCATCACCACGTTTATGAAGTGATTTTCTGGAGAGGGGGGGGGGAGGTATGGGCAGAGAAACTGCTGAAGGGTCTGGTGAGCTGCCAGCAATACAAATGGGTAGAGCAGTGGGAGACAGGTAGCCCCACCACAGACCATCTTGAGTGCTTTAAAATAATTCCTGGGGGGGCTGTACAAATAAATCATTTTACAGCCAGTGTCGACTGTCCAAAAGGGGGATGAGATTTGGGGAAATCTGGGGGTGCTACCACTTAGCCTTATAACTTGAAACTTCTACGGTATATTCCAATTATTTTAGATGATTAGCAGACCTGCCAACTGACTAAAATGCAGCAATCCCAAGATCCAGTGGCACTGCTGGATGTTGCCACAAACCACAGAAAAGAGGCCTGCTTAAAACTGGGGTGGCCCCAGTCACTGATGATATTCAGCCGATAAGCAGATAGCTAAACTAGTTCAAGTTAGGATAGGACATGGTTGTCCTAACTTTAACTGTTTTTGCTATCTAGTTAGTGGCTGAATATTGCCGCGGACTGGACAAGCGACACTTGTGAAATCGGATATCTAGCGCTCGACATCGGATAAGTCCTGGCACTAAATATCTGGTTTAGGTAAAGCAGCAGCTGCTAGATACTCTAAAAGTGCTGCTGAATTTTGGCTTCTTAAATCGTATGTTCCAAGCTGTGTGTGTATGTTCAGCAACCCTCTTTAAACAGATAGGACTACTGAATATATTTGAATTATATTTTACAAATATTTAAGTTCTCCATGCAGCAGAATATTGACCTCTGGCTCAGACCAGTGGTCCATCATCCTTTATCTCTTTGTACCTTGCTTCTGAATGTGATGGTGTCATCTTCTGCGTGTGACTTGTGAGACACTTTTCCTGACTGGGATTCACATCATGTTGGATGGTGGTAAAGGGATTCTTCTTCTTCCCTTACTGAAGCAAAAAGCCCCTTTGTGATGCTTAATTTCCTGCTGTCATGTCTTTTTGACATCCCAGATACTAGTTCATGCTTTGACCTGGTTCCGATCTGCAGAACTGCCCATTCCTAGGACAGAGTTTCACAGCTGCATCACTGAAGAGCAGGACAGTCCTAGTCTCTCCATAAAGACAAGGCCAGTATGTGGCACGGTGATCGGGTTAAACTGTGACAGATCTTTGAATGTGACTCAGTACTGGAATAGCAGGAGAGTCTTCCAGGGAAGGATTAAGGTGTGCTGCGAGAACGGTGTATGTTTGAGGGTGGGGACTGTCAGTACTGGAATAGCAGGGAAGTGTTTCAGGGCAGGAATGAGGTGCTTTGCAAGCTGTTTGTGGAGAGCGAGTGCCAGTACAAGAATAATGGGGGGGGGGGGGGGGGAGAGAGGTGAAATGTCCTGTTTATGGGACTATTCCAAAATGAAAAGGAGGTAAAACACCATATGCAAATAAAATCAGATATCAAAAAGAATGAGTCAACTTTGTAAAAGGCAGGGCTGGCCCAAGGGTTTCTGCTGCCCTAGGCCACCCCCCCCCCTCAGCTGCTGCCACCACTGCTCCCCCCCTCAACTGCTGCTGATTTCCTTCTCGGGAGGGGGAGACGGGCAGCTGGCAGTATGTCCAAAAATGGTGGCAAAAAGCAATCGCATATGGAAATACTGCTGCTGGCCACCCCCCTCAAACGGAATCAGCGACAACTCGGGGGGGGGTGGGTGGGGGGGTTGGGGGCAGTGCAGCCACCCATGTGTGCCACTGCTGCCGGCCACCTAGCTCGCCTAATGGACGGGCTGACTCTGGTAAAAGAGATAGAAAACATTCTTATGAACCAGAAAAAATAAGTAAATATTCTTTGCTGAGACATTCACCAAATGTACTTATATATTTCAGAAAAAGAGGAGGAAAAAGGTCTTTGCTTAGCAGCATATAATGCAGTAGCATGTATCATTCAATCCTAACATACTATAGACAAGCCTCAGGATTAAGGGAAACCGTGCCACATGTCTAAAATAGATTTTGGAAACACCAAATTATTATAAATTGTCAGTTAGATACCATTAAGCCTATTCAGAAAAACAGTCCACCATAGTCCTGTAAGACGGTGTTAACCCTCTCCATCTCTGGCGGAAATGTTCACAAGGCTCAAAAGGAGTTTGCAGCATAACCACATGATATTGGACTTTACTGAGGCATCTTCAGGGAGGCTCCTGCCTGTAATGAAGAATGAATGTATGTAGCTATAACATTGAATCTCTGTCTCAAATGCAGAGAAAACCTTTAAGAGCACTGCGGGTTTCTGGAACTGCTGAAACTCTTAAATGGTGTTGGAGTGTTGGAAGTCACTGAAGAATTATCATGATATCTGTAGGTGATTTATTTAGGACAGAATCTGTACGTACTGGTTACGTTCATTGTTTCTGTGAAGCTGTGTGGGAGTCCTCCGTCTGTGTTGCAGGTAGGGGGCGGTGCTGCAATATCACGGTGTTAGTCACGAGGAGCTGAACTCCCGCGCAGCTTTGTGGCAGTGTTGGTTATGTTGCAGAAATCAGCTCATTAGCAAAAGGGACGGCAGTCCTGTACGTTTTTTACCAAGTTGTGGTCGAAAATTCTTATTTTTACATTTCAAGTTGATGAACTGCAGGTAATATAAAATCCAGAAAGACTAATTTATAGTTTTGTTTTACTGCGCCTTCCCTGGTCCATATCCCACGGTCTCCATGATATAGACTAGAATAGTGGTTTATTCTGCCACTGCATTTTTTTTGTATGTCCCTTGATACATGCATGTAGACAAATGAGACGTGATTGAAATTCCTCTGAGGGCCCCCTGTCATCCCTTGCACTCAGTATCCTCACTAAGAAACTGCGGGACAGTGCTGACACATTTCAGAAGCGGGGGAACTTCTGAGTGGCTGAGTCGTGTTTGACAAGCCACCGCCTTACTGAGAAGGACTCTAAAGGTGTGGTGACCTGATCCACCCAAGCTAAGAGGTGCAGGAATGTAATTAGCCTTTATGGGGATGGAAATAATTGTGTCAGGTTCAGGCTGCAGTTTCTCCCTGCGTTTATGGGGAAGCTCTTTGCGCAGGTCGGTGTGAATAGCCTATATTCCTTTAGTAGGTTTCAGCAGTATTCTGCCCTCTCTACACTTCAAACATCCACAGTCCCGCTTTTTAACTTCCAGTGGTTTCATTTGCAAGAACTTACTGGCAGATGAGATGGAATTAAGAGTAGTTATACAGAGCCTGAGCCCATACAACTGTGTTGAGTGTTTCTCTGTAAACTTGATTAATTGAAATTCATTGTGATAAAGAGGTGCATTCCTGGGGTCCCAGTGAAATTCCTGTTGCAAAGACATCTCAAACACCTGTCTGCAGGGGACACTCAAGCTGGAAATAACCAGCTTCCCTAGCATGTCCTGGTTCCAGGGTGACCAACTGGGAAAGAGACTGCAACTCTCTTAGGGCATTAATTACAAATATATCCCTGACCTATTGAAACAAAGCTTACAGAGATAGGCTAATGTAATCTGATGCTTTAGGGTCACGTCACACTATAACCCATATAATACAGACTTTGGAGCTGAGCATGTTTCGATTGTGGCACATAGCTGATACCATGTAAGTATTTCTGTTGAGTAGTTACTGAAGAACGGTTTGGAGAAAGGAGTGTTGATGGTTGGGAAGAGGACATATGGTGGAGAGGTGGTAATTGTGCCATTTATGGAAGAGTGTATCTCCAGGAACAAGCAGGAATGAGTCTTCACATATGGGTACGTCGGTACTGACGAAGCCTGCGCGGGAACGCTCCCCAGCGTCCCAAAAAAGGAAAGCTTTTGGGAGCATCCCACAGCGCCTGCGCGCTGCCTTCCCGCCTTTCCTAACCGCCTTTCCTAACCGCCTCTCTCCAGTTCTTCTTTTCCGCGGAGCCAGCAGGTCGTGTTCCTGTCACTGCTGAAGAAGATCTTTATTTTATTTCTTCGACGTCGGACCGGTACCGCCGGTCTTTTCTTTCTTTCTTCTTAAAAAAAAAAAAAAAAGATATTTTCCGTTCCACTTCAGTGTATTTTTTTCTCAGTTGGGCCTTAGGCCTAACAGAAATTCCTCATGGAAAAGCCCGCCTCCGGGTTTAAAAAATGCACTAAGTGCAGCGGTACCATCTCTGTTACCGACACCCATGATTGGTGTCTTAAGTGTTTGGGTCCTGACCATTCCATCACGGATTGTCCGTCCTGCTCCATGATGTCTAAAAGAGGTTTGCAGAACCGAGCAGCCAAGCTCAGTACACTGTTTCCCTCTGATGCAGCTTCAGTGGCATCGACGTCTTCCAGGGCTGCTTCTTCCTCCTATGGATCTCAGGTAACCAAACATAAGTCTAGCCGGTCCTCGAAGGGTAGATCTCCCTCTAAGCATCGAGATGCCTCCGGGCTTGCCCTCGAGGATCCTGCACCGGCAAAAGTACCCCGGCGGGAAGCTCCGGCTTCCAAAGCTTCTCCTATGGGGTCACAGGTTGACATCGATGGCACGGCCTCGACCGATCACCTGTTGCAATGTTCTGGGGTACCGGTGGAATCTGCCGGTACCGACATTCATGGCGTCGATGGATCAGAATGTTCTGACCATGCAGCGTGCCATTATGGCATTCATACAAGCTGCGACGCCGCTGGTACCGCAACAAGCTTCATTGTCGGTACCGGCTCCGATATCTGTTCCGGTGCCGGTACCGATTGCATCGACATCAGCTTCGGTGTCGACTGCAACGGTACCCTGTCCGATGCTGCCTGTCTGTACCGATCCGGTACCGATGACTCCCGATGTCGATACCACTTGGTATGCGTATCGGGCCTTACAGGAGCATCCAGACAGGCGATACTTCGATTCCTCCGAAGACTCTGATGCATCGGAGGCCTCTGTCGAAGCATCGGTACTTCTTCCTCAGGAGCCTTCTTCTCCAAAAAGAAGAATGTCCCCTCCAGAAGACTTGTCTTTCAAGACTTCATAAGGGAAGTGGCCAAGGGGCTTTCTATCTCAGTAGCCCCTGAGACAGAGCCCAGAAAAATTGGATATTTTGCAATATCCCAAGGCTCCTAAAGAAGCAGCCACTTTGCCAGTTCATGAGATCCTTTATGACCACATGCTAGGCATATGGGAGACTCCTCTCACCATCTCTTCTCATTCTCGCAGGTTGGATACCATGTATCGTGTCCCTCCTTGTCCTGGATTTCATAAAACTCAGCTTCCTCACCATTCTATTGTGGTAGAGTCTGCTATGAAAAAGTTAGAGTGCAAAGAGGCACTCATCTGCTCCTCCAGGAAGAGAATGTAGAACCTTAAATGCTTTTGGCAGGAAAATTTTCCAGGCCAGTATGCTTGTTGCCAGAATCAACTCCTATAGTCTCTATATGGGAATGTTTCTGAAGGAAGTTACAGATCATCTGCAGACTTTCCTCCCTTTTCTTCCAGAAGATAAAAGGGAAGACTTTCTTACCTGGCTTAAGCATGTCCAGGATGTTTCCAAATTTTCCAACCGTGCAGCCTTTGACTCTTTTGAGGGGGCCAGCAGAGCCTTGGCCATTGCCATAGGTGCACGCAGAATTGCTTGGTTACAAGCTTCCGATTTGGAACCCTGGGTCCAAGATGGATTAGGAAATCTTCCTTGTACAGGTGAAAACCTGTTTGGCAAAGATTGGCAAGAAAAGGCCACTCAAATGGATGCAGAAAATTCTGCTTTGGATAGGCTTTCAAAGTCTACCTCTAATCTGTCCAAAAGAGGTTGTTCAAAAAGGCATATTTTCCCAAGAAGGGAAAATATTATCCTGTTTATGGTCAACAGACATCTTCTGCAGGTCGTTTTACTGCAAAGCGTCAACAACCTAAACAGGCCAAGCCTAAGGCTGCAAGGAATACTGTAGCCCAACAGCCTCAGCCTCCTCAGGGCCCTTGACTTGCAACTAGAGAACTTAGCCTTTCTGGCTCTAAAAGACCCAGAGCCTCTCACCATTCCAGGAAGGTTAGCTCACTTTGCTCCCAGATGGGAGCAAATCACAGCAGAGCAGTGGACCCTTTCCATCATAAGGGAGGGGTACAAACTTCATTTCTCAAACCTTCCTCCTTACACCATGGTGAGACAGTTCAATTCTCCAACATCTCTTCTCGACCTTCTGGGTCAGGAGATTTCTACCCTTCTTGCCCAAGGGGCAATAGAAGAAGTACCTCTTCTTCAACAGGGCTCAGGGTTCTACTCCCCCTACTTTCTAATTCCACAGAAAACAGGGGGCTACAGACCCATATTAGATCTCAGAGAATTGAACAAATTCCTATGCAAGGAGAAATTCAAAATGATTTCTCTAGGTACTCTCCTTCCTTTCCTTCAGAGTCAGGATTGGCTTTGTTCTCTAGATCTCAAGGATGCGTATACCCATATACTCATCCATCCAGCACACAGAAGGTTCCTTCGGTTCCTTTATCAGGGAAAGCACTACCAATACAGGGTACTTCCCTTTGGTCTGGCCTCTGCTCCAAGAGTGTTCACAAAATGCATGGCAGTAATAGCTGCCTTTCTACGCACTCTAGGAATATTTGTATTCCCATATCTGGACAACTGGCTCATCCGAGCTTCATCCCAGTCGGAGGCCCAGACTTCCCTAGCCTGCACAATGCGTGTTCTGCAGTATCTGGGACTCGTAATAAACTTTCCAAAGTCCCAACTCACCCCTACTCAGTCTCTAGAGTTCATAGGGGCCTTGCTGGATACCACAACTGCAAGGGCCTATCTTCCCCAGGCCCGTTGCCTACGTTTAGTGCAGTTAGCCTCTCAGATCCAGTTAAAAACCCATCTAACTGCTCGAGAGATGTTGCAACTGCTAGGCCACATGGCATCCACTGTGCATGTGGTCCCTTATGCTCGCCTTCACATGAGGGCAGCTCAATGGACTTTGTCCACCCAGTGGACCCAGGCATCAGGGGGTCTGTCAGACAAAATAGCAACCTCCAGGCGCCTCTTTTGGTCACTCCAGTGGTGGAAGTCCACTCAAAATCTGTTGCTGGGGTCCCCCTTCCAACAATTGTTACCCCAAGCAATCCTTACAACAGATACCTCTCCAAAGGGCTGGGGAGCTCATCTTCAAGACCTCTCCACCCAGGGCATTTGGTCTCTAAAAGAGACCTCCCTACATATCAACATCTTAGAGCTCAGAGCAATCTTCTTAGCTCTCAGAGTCTTCCATACCCTGCTCAGCTACAAGACAGTCCTCATTCACACGGACAACCAAGTAGCCATGTTCTACGTGAACAAACAGGGAGGAACTGGCTCTCTGTCGCTTTGCAACGAAACTCTGAGATTATGGGCCTTCGCCAGAGAGCATCAAATTCATCTTCTGGCAGTATACCTTCCAGGAGTTCAAAACTCTTGGGCAGACAGACTCAGTCGAGTTCTGCTTCCACACGAATGGTCCCTTCATATGGACCAGATAGTCAGAATCTTTAGAATTTGGGGAACCCTGGACATAGACCTCTTTGCAAGTCTGTGGAATGCCAAACTTCCCCGATTCTGTTCCAGAATTCCGTGTCAGGGAGTTCAGGCCAGGGATGCCTTCCTCCTTCATTGGGGTCAAGACTTCCTGTACGCCTTTCCATCCATTCCCCTAATTCCCAAGACCCTGTTCAAGCTTCAGAGAGATCGAGGGACTATGATCCTCATAGCTCCATGTTGACCATGCCAAGTGTGGTACCCTCTACTTCTGCATCTCTCTCAAGCTCCCTCCCTGGACTTGGGGTCTGCTCCAGATCTCCTGTCTCAGGAGGGGGGAACGTTGTGGCACCCAAACCCCCAGTCTCTCCATCTCAGGGCTTGGTTGCTGAAGGCTTAGACCTTCAAGATTGGCATCTTTCTCAGCAAGTAAGGGATATCCTTCATGCTTCCAGAAAACCTTCTACTAGACGTTCCTATGCTTTTAAATGGAAAAGGTTTACCATTTGGTGTGCTGAGAAGGGTATTAACCCTTTAGCAATACCTTTGAATTCTTTACTAGAGTATCTCCTGCATCTTTCCCATGCAGGCCTCAAAACAAATTCAGTAAGGGTCCATTTGAGTGCTATTGCAGCATCCCTTAAGCCTCTCAATGGACAACCTGTTTCCTCTCATCCTCTTATTGCAAGATTCATGAGAGGCCTTCTTTTAACGAAACCTCCCATTAGACCACCTCCAGTGGCATGGGACTTGAATCTGGTTCTTGGTCAGCTCATGAAGCCACCCTTTGAACCCTTAGCCACTACCTCCTTGAAATTTCTTTCCTGGAAGGTTATCTTTCTTATTGCAGTCACCTCAGCTCGCCGCATCAGTGAACTGCAGGCCTTAGTGGCTAATCCACCTTATACAAGGTTCCATCATGATAAGGTAGTCCTTAGGACCAATCCACACTTTATGCCTAAAGTGGTCTCACCTTTTCATCTTAATCAAGAGGTGTATTTACCTGTCTTTTTTCCAGGTCCTCATGCATCAAGTGCAGAGAGGAATCTTCATACTCTGGATTGTAAGAGAGCTCTTACTTTTTACTTACAAAGGACACAGCAACATAGAAAGTCTTCTCAACTCTTTGTTGCTTTTGATCCCTCTCATTTGGGACTTCCAGTCTCTAAGAGAACACTGTCCAATTGGATTGCTCAGTGTATCTCTTTCGCCTACCAGAGTAAGAACCTTTCTCTGGAGGGCCATGTCACAGCTCATAATGTGAGAGCCATGGCCACCTCTATGGCTCATTTAAATTCTGTGTCCATCGACCAAATCTGTCGAGCGGCCATCTGGGCCTCAGTTCATACCTTCACAGCCCATTACTGTTTGGACAAGGACTCCCGCCGGGATGCCTTGTTTGGTCAGGCTGTTCTCAAACACCTGTTCCATGCTTAATCAACTCCTACCCCCGCCATCCCTGGTTGGATGCCTGAGATCCATGGGAGCAAGTAGAGCACTTCTCAGGGTCTCACTACCTTGGGGATCTCCCAGGCATCTCTAGCTGGGGAGTCCCCATATGTGAAGACTCATTCCTGCTTGTTCCTGGAGATAGCACAGTTACTTACCTGTAACGGGTGATCTCTGGGAACAGCAGGAATAAGTCTTCACAACCCACCCACCTCCCCTAGGAGTTGTATCTCTCTATCTATCTTTCCTTTCCTTTCTCTTTGTCTCAGCTTTAAAACTCGAACTGGAGAGAGGCGGTTAGGAAAGGCGGGAAGGCAGCGCGCAGGCGCTGTGGGATGCTCCCAAAAGCTTTCCTTTTTTGGGACACTGGGGAGCGTTCCCGCGCAGGCTCCGTCGGTACCGACGTACCCATATGTGAAGACTTATTCCTGCTGTTCCCAGAGATCACCTGTTACAGGTAAGTAACTGCTTTCTTGGTGTGACACTTGAAAAACCGAAAGTGGACTAAGCCATGTTATTGAATGTGATATTCCCTGACAGGGTGCAAAGGCTCAATCATCGAGGTCTTCAAACAGGTCAGTTTTTCAGGATAACCCTCATAAATATGCATGGCAGAGATCTACATATATACTGCCTGCATTTTATGAGAGTGCTAAGAGAGGCTCTGGTGGGCCCTTCTAAAGGAACGGTTAGGCAAGTGTGGGAAAGGACAAGGTTGGAAATTACAGGTCTCTTTGACTTTGGAAAATGTATAGAGACTCTTCTACAGATAGTGAAGCATTCTGTATCCAAGTCAGAGACCATATCTGATTCTTCAGTCATGTAACCAGAAAATTAGATCAAGGATGTGCACTTGGTGTGGTGTACATAGTTTATAAATAAATTGAGCAGCCAGCCAGGACCAAAAGGTGGTAAATGTGATTTTAAGCTAGTTGTTAGAGAGAGTATAATGCTTAATATAGGTCACTGTGAAGAGAGGTGATGGGCGGAAGGCATCCTGGATTAGTCCTAGGAGTTATTCCTGTTTATGTTCAAATCATGCTGGCCCACACTCAATTGCAATGTTACAACATACAACTTAAACGGTTCCATTGTGTGTGTAATTTTGGAGTATGCTTGTTGTTCGAATTAGCTTAGTATTTCCATGACCTTGTGAATTTGTGTTATATGTAGAAAGTTTTAGAACAGTCTGGGATTACAGGTTTTTTTCTGGATGTGATAATGGCTTCTACTCAGACCTTTGGGGCCAGATTCTTGTCAATGGTTCTCTAACTGCTGATTTTCTTCTTCATAGAGGGACTCGACAGGACTGCCCTCTGTCCCCTCCTCTTTTTGTACTCACATTTGAGCCTGTGCTAGCTAGAATCAGGACACATCCCCACCTACAGGGGGCTCACTTCAGGGTGGAGGAATTCTAAGTTGCTGCTTTTGCAGATGACATATTGGTATATCTCCCTAACCCAAGGGACATCCTGTATCCTCTTTAGGAAACATTCACAGAATTTGGGATCTTCTCTAGGCTAACATTGAACCTTGATAAATCTGAGGTCCTGCCCCTCTGATTGGAGGACTGAGCGAACTGGACTGATACGTTCCCTCTCAAGTGGGCTGATGGGTCTTTTAAATATATGGGAACACAACTAACTGTGGATCTTCTCCAACTGTATGTTTTTTGAATATTAAATCCTTACTAATGGATACAACTGCGAAACTGTGGAGAGACTTGCCTTTGTCCTTGGGGGGGACGCATAGCTTTATTTAAAATGGTTATGTTTCCTAAATGGTTATATATAGTCCAAACCCTCTCCATCCTGTTAGCTCAGAAGGATCTCCGAAATTTGGAGCGTACACGAAATACTTTCCTTTGGTAAGGGAGAAGACCTTGCATACGTTTATGTACACTATAACAACCCTGGGATAAGGGAGGGATAGGGGTCCTGGATCTTTCTGTATAATGTGGCATGCCTCTTATGGAATAGAAACATTGAAACATGGCCTATCTAGCCTGCCCTTCCATATCAACCACTACAACAGTCCCCTTTTTCCCTTTAGAGGTCCTCGGTGTTTGTCCCATGCTTTTTTGAATTCAGATACTGTCGTCATCTCAGAGACTGGTTAAGTACAACAATGGATTATACCCCTATCATTCTAGAATGGGAGATAGCAACACTTCTAGCTTTGCAATACGTATTCCATATGCCAAACAGGAATCTCCCTCAAGGTCTTTGCTCACATGCAATATTTAAGGTAATGAGGGGAGTCTGGAAGATGGTCTACCACCAAGGCCAGATAAACTCCAGGGTGACTCTGCTCTTTCCATTTTATGGAATTGGGGGCATCAGTTCCAGAATGGAGGGGTGTACTTTATCGGTGATGGGAGAACATTGGGATAATGAGTATAGAACAGAAGATAGATCAAGAGGGGCTATCCTTGTCATTTTTAGACCTGCAGGCGCGTTTTGGCATCTCCGAAAGGCATATTATTTATTATAACCAAATACGGAGTTATATACGATCTTTAACACTGCAGGATCTTAGATGCAGTATTTGTTCCCAGATAGAAGAGCTATTATATTCAGGCAGTGAGTCCCGAGCACAAATATCTATCTTACAAAGGGAATGCTGGCAGAAGATGCGTGGCACAAGCATGGATCTGGGATCTGGGCGTGAGACTTGAAGAGACAGATATTCTAGAAGCTCTTGGAAATATTCCAAGCTCTAGCAGCTGCATAGACTTCAGAGATATGCAATATAAGATAATCGGGAGAATTCACTATGCTCCGCATAGAGCTTTTAGAGCAGGCCGTAGCGTCTCGCCAAACTGCCCCTACTGTGAACATATCAGAGCAAATCTAGGACATGTTCTGGAGATGTCTGGTTTCTGTTAGATATTGGACAGCCATAGAGATTCGGACTTTGCAAATCCCCATGTGACCATCTTGGGATTGATATCCCGCATAGAAGGAGCACCGGCGCCACTGCGTAAATGCATAGGATAACTATATTGCTGGTAGTACGCTGTCTTTTATTACAGTGCTGGATATTGCCTCAGGGCCCCACAATGAGAGCGTGGGAAAAAGAGGTACTTAATCTCCTAACTTTAGAACACACAGAGGCATGAAAAAGGGACGCTTCTAAGACAATTTTCTAGCCAAATGGGGACCCTACATTGATACACTGACTCCATGGGAGTGTGGTCAAATTTTAAACATTCTTTGATTAACCAACCTGGACGTTGTGTTGTGTCTTACTATGTAAATATGTAGGACACTTGGAAGAGGTGCTTCTTCCGCGAACTCTGGAGGAGTTATTCCTGTTTAATATCTTTGAAAGTGATGTTGCTGAATTAGGTGGAAAAATGTCTCTTGTTGATGGCACCAAGATCTGCAACGCAGAGGATATGTTTGAGGGAGTAGAAGGCAAGAGAAGTTATTTAAGGAAGTTTGGAGGATTGCTTTATTACTTAGCAACTATGTCATGATACGAAAGAATGCAGGTTTTTTGTCTTGAGTGCTGAAAGCCAAGAGCAAAATATTCATGTTGGTGATGCCAGAGGTCTTTATATCCATTGATTTCAAGGTAGGAAAATAATGAATGATGCGCTAAACAGATCAGAGGGATGCTAGGATACACCAGGAGAGGTATAACTGTAGAAAATAGGAGATCATTACGCTATTGTACAATTTATTAGGGAGATCTCACCTAAATATTATGTTTTAGAGGCCTCCTCTCTGGAAGGATATATACAATGTGGAGGTAGTCCAGAAAAGGACACTCAAAATGTCTGCCTCAGAGGAGATAGAAAAGGAAATAGGATAGAAATACTCATAGTCCTGAAAGGTATTAATAATATGGATGAAACAAACCTTTTTCAAGGGAAGGAAAGCTCTAGAATAAGAGAATATGATATGAGACTCCAAAGTGGAAGACAAAAGAGAAACAACAAGAAATATTTTTATGGAGGGGGTGGCTAATTTGTGGAAGGCTCTCTAAGGGTGGATGGTACAATCCATAACAACAAGGATCTCCCTGCATTTTGAAAGCAGATAAAAACTTTCCTCTTTGGGGAGCATCTTGGGACAACACAGAACAAAACTACACAGAACAGGCTAAGATAACGGAAAGAACCTGAAATGTAAATAGTACTGAAATGCAAATTTGACTGAAGAGAAAGAGACAGTAATGTCAAAGAATGTAAATAATATAATATTATTGTAAATATGCTATACCCCCCCCCCCCTCACTTGTATCTGTTCAATGTACTCTCCACGTGTTTGGTGTAACCACTTTGACCTGGCGAAAAGCTGTATATAAATATGGCTAAATAAATAAATAAACAGAAACGGAGTTTGAGGGCCTAGGATAAACAGAGAAGATCCTTAGTTGCTAAACGTGGACAGAGGAGAACATATGACAGAGTGGCATGCGTTTAAGTTTCAATAGCTCCATACTACATTGCTTTAACTCACAATTTTGCTGCTGCTAAAATGAGTGGTAATAGGGGTAATTTTATAAAGGATTTTTCAAACATATAGGCCTTCTATAAAAGTACTCGAGGGGTGGTGGTGGTGGTTAAGTGCGTCGAGTTGGTGTCGACTCATGGCGACCCTCTGGATAGCTATCCTAAATTGTGTTCGGTCTTCAGTCAGGCGGCTCATTGTTGACAGATTGGCACCCATAGCTGCTGTTATTGTATCGATCCGTCTCATTGCTGGCCTTCCTCTTTTTTTTTACTTTCTACCTTGCCAAGTATGATGACTTTCTCTAATGATCTCTCTCTTCGCATGATGTGTCCTAAGTATGAAAGTCGAAGTCTTGACATTTGAGTTTCTATCTGCTGTGCCCCAGGAGGAGCTGAATCGACGAGCCGGACTGAAGCCTGCAGCTGAGAAGGAGTTTGCTGCCTCTGCCTACCTCGGAGAAGAGCCTACAGCCTGCCTGCCTGCATCGGGAAGGAGCCCACAGCCTGCCTAAAAGAGCAAGCAGAGCTGTTTAACAAAAGAGCCATCGGTGAGAGATCTGCACGCTGCTTCCTGACTCCACCCCTCTACACAGCGTCACACAGCTGCACCGTCCAATCGGGGCTGCAATCCCAGCTTAAATAGAGAGCACGCCTAGCGCGCCCGCGCTTGCGGGCCCGCGCCTGAGGGCCGCACAAGAGGGCCCTTTGGCACGGCCCTTAGGCAAAGGCACCTCAAGGATCGTCAAATCGTCACGAAAACAAAGAAGAACTTCATCGCAGTGACCAATAACCCATTCAACACACCGCTGAGCTCCCTCAGGGTTTGAGCTAGCGTGGTCCAGTATTGCTGTCACGTCAGAAAATCGCAGAAAACGCCCCCAAGGAGCACGAAACGAACACAGAAAACAAACTGAAACCAGCAACAGCAACAAGGAATAGCAGAGCTCCATCAAGGTTGAGTCTGCGTACATCATACGTACATCATCTCCAAATAGAGCAAGGAGATCCATGGCTATAAACTCCCTCAAAATCCCGAGGGAACTTACTACTTGCACTAAATCGACAGCCAACAGAGCATTCAGTCTCAGTGCCCCAATATGCTGGAATGCACTACCCCCTGATATTCGGGCTATTAGGAGCCTGACACAGTTTAGGAAAGCCCTCAAATGCCACCTCTTCAACAAATACCTTATAGAACCCAATGGCGTCACCTAGAGCCCAATAACACCCACTGATACCAGTCCCAGATAAATCTAGGGTATATCAACAACTCACCAAGTGTGATATTCATTCCCATAGTGGGCTGGTTTCCCTATGTATCTTCTGTGTATATGATTCCATGTAGTATGTTTTGTAAATAGTTACCCCGGTTATCCAAGTTATTTATACCCTGTTACCTGTAAACTCATACGTGTTAAATGTACTGAGCATTTTGTTCCATGTGAACCGCGCTGATGCTGAATAGTGCGGTATATAAGAGACTGTAAATAAAATAAAATAAATAAAATCTATACAGCAGACCTTCAAATCGCAGCAAGTATAAACCAATACATGCAAAAACTTCTAATTTTCTGGTTTAATATTGCAAATTACTCTGAGACATCATAACAAAATCTACTATTAAGTGTTGATTATCTCATCTGTAACTGCATTGAAATTGAAAACTTAACCTTTAATATTAATTCTGAAAATGTACCTGCAAATAGCATCGCTAGTAATATAGTACTGTTGTCAGTATTTCAAAGTATATCTACATATGACATTGCTAGTAATATAGTACTGTTGTCAGTATTTCAAAGTATATCTACATATGACATTGCTAGTAATATAGTACTGTTGTCAGTATTTCAAAGTATATCTACATATGACATCGCTAGTAATATAGTACTGTTGTCAGTATTTTAAACTATACCTGCAGATAACATTCCTAGTAATATAGTACTGTTGTCAGTATATTAAATATAACATTGCTAGAAATATAGTGCTGCTGTCAGTAGTCCAAAACTGCACATACACTCACATTAAGCTGAGCCAAAAACTGAAAATGCTTCACCCTAATAACTTGCTCATACGAATATCATACACCTGTATATTATTAACAATAATAATAATTGACCTATCCTTATGTTTAAACCACAAAAATCACATGACTATACCTATAATACACACACATATTCGAAATGACTGCCACATGGGACACACTCATCAAAACTACCCAAAAATTAACTATCACAGACTAATACACATACAACAAACAAACACACAACAAACAGATAATAAAATACACATACAACAAACAAACACACAACAAACAGATAATAAAATCTGTTCTAACCACTCATCCTCCCTATCATGTATCCTCATTAATGCACGATCAATGAAAAATAAATTACCCCTATTTAATGACCTGATAACTGACTTAAAACCTGACATTTTATGTGTCACAGAGACATGGCTCACTGAAACAGATACAGTCTATCTAAATCAACTTGATAAAGAGAACTATGACACATTCTACAAACATAGACCCAATAGAAAAGGTGGTGGAGTTCTAATGATGACAAAAAAAACATTAAACGCCAAGCCAATCCAATCAAATATCAAAAATAACATAGACACATTATTAATAAAAATCGGCCTCATAAAACTTTGCTTAATTTATAGACCCCCAGACAAGAAAACAGATGGCCTGGATTCTCTTATTGAACTCCTCAGCTCATCTACTGACCAAAATCCTGTGATCATGCTAGGCGATTTTAACCTTCCGTCACTACCATCACCAGACTCTAAACTATTCCTAGACACCATAGCAGACATAGAGTACCATCAAATAATTAAAACTGCAACACATATCAAAGGAGGAACACTAGATTTGGTTCTTCTCCCTGAGATACTCTTCAAGCTAGTAAACTCAAATACCACTGAATGCACAGAGACACCTTGGTCTGATCATTTTATCATCAAAATAAATCTCTCATATCCCATCCCCAGCAGCAATAATTACATAAGAAGCACCCCCACTTCAAAATTCAAAAAATTTAATGAAACAGACTTCCTTGACTCAACAATTCCCTACTTCTTATCAACAACTAATTTGGATGATGCTGTTAACAACTGGAATGATACTATCAATAATGCAGCTAAAAATAAACAACCAAATAAAATGACCAAATACACCAAAACAAATAGTTCACCATGGTTTAATAGCACTCTAAGACAAATGAAAAAAGAACTAAGAAAACTTGAAACGAAATGGAAAAAATCCAAGCTGTCTGTACACAAGGAAATATACAATAACTATCTAACAAATTACAAGGAAACAATCGACAGCACAAAGAAAAACTATTATGCAGCAATCTTAACAAAATCATACAATAGACCTAGAGAGTTATTTTCCATAGTCAGAAAATTAACTAATAACGAGCAAACTTCTAGCAACGAAATCTCAGACATCTCAGTTCAAACCCTAGCTAACCATTATCAAAACAAATCTAAGGAACCTGCCATGCCCTCAGAAAATATTAACATCACTTATCAACCTGTTGATGAATGGTCAGAATTTTACCCCATTTCAATAGCGTCATTAAAAACAATCATCTCCAGCCTAAATACCACAACTTCATACTTAGATCCATGCCCAATATCATGGATAAAAAAACACACTACCAACTCTACTATCCTATATTCTCCCAATAGTAAACCTCTCACTCACCCAAGGATACCTTCCATCCCCGCTCAAACATGCACAAATACGTCCAATTTTAAAGAACTGCAAACTAGATAAAACATTGCCAACATCATATAGGCCCATTTCTAGCATACCATTCTTGGCCAAAGTAATTGAAAAGGTAGTGCAACTACAGACACAGGAATTCATAGACTTATCTTACCCACTCGATGAACAACAATATGGTTTCCGGCCCCGCCATGGAGTAGAAACACTTCTGGCAGTATTAATAGATACACTCCTAAAAGGAATTGACAATCACAAACAGGCGTACCTTCTTCTTTTCATTGACATATCTGCAGCCTTTGATAGCGTGCATCACTCAATATTGCTCAACAACCTAAAACAGTTAGGCATAAACTCCACCGTACATAAATGGTTCACTTCATATTTACATAACAGAACACAAAATGTAAGAGCAGGTAATCAAACATCCAACACATACAAACAAGAAATAGGTTTACCACAAGGTTCAGCACTGTCAGCCCTACTTTTAAATATCTATATAAAACCGGTCTGCAATATCTTTAAAAAAATTTGGTGTACAATATCACCTTTATGCGGATGATATCATGATGTACATACCTTTTACGATTCCTAACCTACCGATTCAACTTCTATCAGACTGCTACAATGAAATTACATACTGGCTAAAAACCCAAAACCTCCATATAAACCATGCTAAAACTGAAGTCCTAATCGTAACAAAAAACCAAACATTCACTCCTCCAACCCACATAACACTACAAAACCAAGAAATTAAAATAAAAAATGAAATAAGATATCTAGGTGTCATTTTAGATACACACCTTACTATGGAAACGCACATTAGAAATACCTTAAAGAAAATATACTTCAAACTTAAAATCCTCAAACAATTACGCCCCCTTGTATTTATACAAGATTTTATCAATATAATACAGGCTACCATAACTCCTCACTTCGACTTCGCCAACTTAATACTTATAGGCATTTCAAAACAAAACATCAAAAGGATCCAACTTGCGCAAAATGCTACAGCTAGAATTATATTAAAGATAAATTCACTCCAACACATTACACCGATACTAGCATCCCTTCACTGGTTACCAATACAAAGCAGGATAACATACAAAACAATAATAACTACATTCAAAGCCCTAAATGACATGGCCCCGAAGACACTCTGTAACCTAATAAGCAAAGAACCACCTAAGCCCACGCATAGAAAAGGACAATCAAATAAACTTAAGATGCCAAAAGAATATATACGAACTCACAAATTAACAAATAATAGAGCCTTTTCCCACATAGCCCCAACAGTCTGGAACTCTTTACCAGAGGACCTACAATCACTAACAGAGATAATAGAATTCAGAAAAAAATTGAAAACCTATCTATTCACTAAACACTATAATACCATAGAAAACCCTCCACTCAACTTAGATAAAGGCTAAACATGAACCTGCCCAAATTTAAGATTATACGCCCTACTACAATCAATACGCACAAACTTAAATGAATAATCATTCCTTTCCTATGCATTGATACCCCACTTGTATATAGTTACAACTGTTCTAGGGACAGTACTTCTGTTTAAATTGTAACACAAACTGTGTTAGTTGATTTATTGAATTATTCTGCTTAGTCTTTTAAACCCTTGTTGTACAAGTTAAGATGTTCTATGTAAAAAGTTATAATTGTTCTATGTAAAACAAGCTCTGCATTGTTAATTGTTGTTAATTGTACACCGCAACTGATCGCTGGAAGATGCGGTATATAAATAAGTGTTAAATAAAAATAAAGAAAGCTTAGGTTTGATCTCCTCTAGTGTTGACTAGTTTATTCTTCAGGTAGTCCATGGTATAGACAGTATTCATTGCCAGCACCATAATTCAAAGGCATCAATTTTCTTCCTGTCTATCTTTTTCACTGTCCAACTTTTGCCATTCATATAACATTATTGAAAACACCATGGCTTGAATGAGTTGAATCTGCATGGAGAGAGACATCCCTACTCTTGAGAATCTTGTCTAGGTCCTTCATAGCCATTCTGCCAAGAGCAATGCATCATCTGATTTCTTGACTGCTTGTTGTTTCTTTATTAATAGTTGATCCAAGTAGGTAAAAGTTGTCCACTGTTTCAATTTCTTCTCCATTAATGTTGAACTTACTGATTTTGCCAGTTGTCAGAATCTTTGTCGTCTTTACATTAAGATGGAGGCCCATTTGAAGACTATGATCCTTGATCTTGAGAAGCAAATGTTTTTTATGATTGTTTTCCTTTCAGCCAGTAATATGGTTTCATTAGTATAGCGAAGGTTGTTGATGAGTCTTTCGCCAATCTTCACACCTCAGTTGTCTTCATATATTCCTGCTTCTCTGATTTGTTCTGCATATAAATTAGAGGTAGAGGGGAAAGTATGCAACCTTGTCGTACACCTTTACTGATTTTTAAACTATTCTTTTTCTTCTTGTTCCGTTCAAACAGTTGCTTCTTGATCATTGTAAAGGTTGTGCAAGAGAACGATCAGGTGTTCTTTTATACCCATGCTTCTTAATGTGGCCCAGTTTCTCATGGTTTACATAGTCAAAAGCCTTGCTGTAGTCAATAAAACACATATAGATATCCTTTTGGTATTATTTTGTCATTTCAAAGATCCATCTCACATCTGCAATGATGTCTCTCGTTCCTTGCCCTTTCCTGAACCCTGCTTACACTTCAGGCAGTTCTTGTTCCAGGTATGGTTGTAGTCTCTGCTGAATAATCTTGAGTAGAATCTTGCCAGCATGTGGGATCAGAGCGATAATTTTCAGTCAGTTGGCTCACTTGTCTTTAGTATTGATATATACACAGATCTTTTCCATTCAGTTGGTCATGATGTTGTCTTCCAAATTTCCTGTCAGAGCTTGTAAGTACAGTAACAGCTGCATTGGGTTGCTGTAATTCTTTAGTGGGAATGCCATCAATACCTGGTGCTTTGTTCTTTGGTAAAGCTTTCAATGCTGCTTCTACTTCTTCTGTCATCACCAATGGTTCTGGATCATAAGGTACAGGTTGAAATGACTATTTGTCCACTTGATCTTTATCATATAATGACTCTGTACATTCTTTCCACCTTTTCTTGATCCCCTCTGCATCATTCATTATGGATTCTTGTTCATCCTTTAACATTCCAAGTCAAGGCTGGAATTTTTTCTTTAGCTCTCATAGCTTTAGGAAAGTCAATCTTGTTCTTCCTCTAATAGAAACATAGAACCATGATGGCAGAAAAAGACCACATGGCCTATCTAGTCTATCCTTTCATATCAACTACAATAGTCTCCTTTTTACCTTTTAGAGATCCTCTGTGTTTGTCCCATGCTTTTTTTGAATTCATATACTATCCTCGTGTCCACCACCTCCACTGGGAGACTTTTCCACACATCTACCACTCTTTCCGTAAAGTAATATTTCCGCATATCACGCCTGAGTCTATCCCCTTTTACTCTCATCCCTCTTAGCAGAACTTGCCTTTAATTGAAAGAAACCCTCCTGTGCATTTATGCCACAGAGGTATTTAAATGCCTTTATCATATCGCCCCTATCCTGCCTTTCCTCTAAAGTATACATATTAAGATCTTTAAGTCTGTCCTTATATGCTTCATAACAAAGACCACTAACCATTTTAATAGCTACCCTCTGCACCGACTCCAACTTGTCTATGCTCTTCTGAAGGTGTGGTCTCCAGAATTGCCCACAATACTCCAAATGAGGTTGCACCAGAAACTTATACAGAGGCATTATCACCTCATTTTTTTCTGCTGGCCATTCCTCCTCTTATACACCCAAGCATCCTTTTGACTTTCGCAGTCGCCTTTTCTATCTGTTTAGCTACTTTAAGATCATCAGACACAATCATGCCCAGGTCCCGCTCTTCTTTTGTGTACAGAAGTACCTCACCCCCTACACTGCACAGCTCCTTTGGATTTTTGCAACCTAAATACATGACCCTACAGTTTTTTAGCATTAAATTTCAGCTGCCATATTTTAGACCATTCTGGAAATTATCATCCTCTTTCTGCTTTCTTAGCTTTGTTGTATTTTTTTTTTCAGTTTTTTTTTCAATGCATATTCTTTTCTCTAAGCTGTATTTGGCTCTCACACTGCTTAACAAAGCAGTTAAAATATATATATTTCTCTCTACAGCAGCTGAGCCTCAGATTACAGGGTCGACTAGGCTTTCCCTTCTATGGTTTCAACTGGCTTGCCTCGCATGTACTAGGGATTCTCTTTTTGCCGTAGCCCATTTATTTTTTGTCTTTTCAGCAGGCTTTCTCTATATGGTTTTTAAAATGTTTGCCTTGTGTGGCTCTATTGTGATGCCAGGAGCCAAGCACTCTGCCTCTTGAGGCTACCACTGGATTAGTTCATTGACAAGTTATTTTTGTCCTGTGTTTGATGATGACATTGCAGGAGCCCGATGCTGCTTCTGAGACCTCCTCTGATTCTCCCACAGTTTTCTGGCCGTTGAAACCAGTGGCCGTTTTGGATGCTCATGTGGTTTCTATGTAAGGGGCACCTGATGAGGAGGCCACAGGCTCTAACTAGCACTCCCCCCTTGGAGTTCTCTGGGGCCATAGGGCTTTCCTCCTCCTGGTTTTGAGCAGCAGCTTCAGAAGCTGCTCACAGGCTACTTTCAGACCTTCCTAGCTTGACGGCCTATTTCAGTGGAATCCGGGGCCCAAGTCTCCCTTATGGGGGACCCAGGAGTGTCTGCTACTGGTTGAAAGGGGCTTAAACGTCCTTGCCCTTCCTCTTCATCCTCCATTTCTGCTAGGAGCCCAGCAGGGGTTCTTAGGGATGAAGTAGATGCAGGGAACATGGGGAAAAGAAGAAGCGCTCTGTATTGCGTTGGAAAGAGGAGATGGCACTGTCATCCATATTGCTGTAGTCTACAGACCTCTGACTCAAATTGAAGAGAGAGACAATGAATTGATTATAGATATTGCCAAGATAGCAACAAAGGGGGAAGCAATCATATTGGGTGACTTTAATCTACCTGATGTGGATTGGATTACTCCTTCTGCACATCTGGAAAGAAGCAAAAAGATTGTGGATGCTCTCCAAGATGCATTATTTAGACAAATGGTGATGGAACCAACCAGGGAAAGCTCAACGCTGGATGTAGTGCTCACCAACAGTGATAGTGTGTCGAATGTCTGCGTGAGTGCCCCTGTGAGCAACAGCGACCATCACACGGTGTGGTTTGAGATAAAAGCCATGGTACAGGCCAATCATAGCAAGCTCAAAGTCCTAAACTTCAAAAACACTGACTTCAATAAAATGGCCGAGTACCTAAAGGAGGAGATGACAGGGTGGAAGGAGATAAAGGAAGTGGAATTGCAATGGGCTAAACTAAAGAAGGCAATAAATGGGGCAACAGATAAATATGTAGGTAAAGTAAATAAAAACAAGAGGAGAAGGAAACCTATTTGGTTTTCCAAAGAGGTGGCTGCTCAAATAAAGGCAAAAACCACAACTTTCGCAAAATTCAAAAGCTTGCAAACAGAAGAACACAGAAATGAATACAGGATCCAACTCAGAGAGTCTAAAAGAGTAATAAGGATAGCAAAATCAAAGGCAGAGGAAAGGATGGCTAAAGATTTTAAGGGTAGCAACAAAACTTTCTTCAGGTATATTCGGGAAAGGAAGAAGATCAGAGTTGGGATTGCAGGACTCAGAAGTGCTGGGAAAGGACTCGTGGAAAGTGACACTGAAAAGGCGGAATTGCTAAATAAATACTTCTGCTCTGTTTTTACTAAAGAAGATCCTGGAGATGGACCAGCTGTGACTCCCAAATATAAAAATGGGAATGAAGTAGATACCACACCATTCACAGAAGACGAGGTGTTAGAACAACTTGCTAAACTGAAAGTGGACAAAGCCATGGGACCGGATGTACATAGTTCTCACGTTCTCTGTTTCACTGTTCATGAAACCTGTTTAATGTATACCAAGTTTATTGTCCTGTTCATTGTAAGCACAGATCAATTATTTGAGACGTGTAGTTTTTATGTTCATTGTAAACCGCACTGATGACGAATAGCGCGGTATAAAAGAAACTGTAAATAAATAAATAAAATCCTAGGATACTGAAAGAGCTCAGAGAGGTTCTTGCAGGACCGTTAAAGGATGTCTTCAACAGTTCCTAGGAAACAGGAGAGGTTCCTCAAGACTGGAGAATGGCTGATGTACCTCTACACAAAAGTGGTGACAGGGAAGAAGTGTCAAACTACAGGCCCGTGAGCCTTACCTCTGTGGCGGGAAAAGTAATGGAGGCGCTCCTGAAACAGCGAATAGTGAACTTTCTCAAAACCAACAGGATGCAAGATCCGAGGCAACATGGTTTTACCGAAGGATGATCTTGCCAAACAAATCTGATTGAGTTCTTTGACTGGGTGACCAAGGAACTAGATCAGGGGCATGCGATGGATGTCATCTACCTGGATTTCAGCAAAGCCTTTGATACTGTTCCTCATAGGAGGCTTGTCAACAAACTCAGTAGCTTGGGGATGGGTCCCAAGATGGTAAACTGGATTAGAAATTGGTTGACTGACAGACGACAGAAGGTTATTGTACATGGAGCTCATTCGGATGAGAGGAAGGTAATTAGCGGGGAGCCCCAGGGTTCGATCCTGGGTCCGGCACTGTTCAATGTATTTGTGAGTGATATTGCTGAAGGACTGAATGGAAAAGTCTGTTTTTTTGCAGACGGCACAAAAATTTGCAACTGAGTGGACTCCTTTGAGGGAGTGGTTAACATGAGGAAAGATCTACAAAAGCTGGAAGACTGGTCTAATGCTTGGCAACTACGATTTAATGTGAAAAAGTGCAGTGTCATGCACTTGGGTAGCAGAAATCTAAGGGACATGTACACGATAGGGGGCGAGAGGTTGGTATGCACGGTTCAGGAGAAAGACCTTGGTGTGATTATTTCTGATGATCTCAAGGTGGCAAAACAGTGCGACAAGGCGGTGGCAAAAGCCAGGAGGATGTTGGGCTGCATACAGAGAGGGATTACCAGCAGAAAGGAAGAGGTACTTATGCCACTGTATAAGTCACTGGTGAGGCCTCACTTGGAATACTGTGTTCAGTTTTGGAGACCATATCTTGCAAAAGATGTAAAAGACTGGAAACTGTTCAGAGGAAAGCGACCAAAATGATTTGGAGCCTGCGTCAGAAGCCTTATGAGAAGAGACTTGAAGACCTAAATATGTACACTTTGGAGGAGAGGAGGGACAGGGGAGATATGATTCAGACCTTTAAATACTTAAAGAGAAATGATGAACAAACAAACCTCTTCCAAAGACGGGGAAGCTGTAAAACTAGAGGGCATAACATGAAGCTGCAAGGTGGTAAATTGAAGGGCAATATCGGGAAATATTTTTTCACTGAAAGGGTGGTGGATGCTCGGAATACCCTCCCGAAGGAAGTGGTGGGGGCAAACACGGTGACAGAATTCAAAACAGCATGGGACAAACACAGTGGATCCCTTTACAGCAATAGGATAAAACCAAAATAAACGGTATCATTTAACTTCTGAACTATATAACGTCTCAACAAATAGGGGTGTCCTACATGGAGTGGTGGGTTTACCCCTAAACAAAGACATGGGGAGGGATGGGCCTGCACAGAGTGACAGGTGCACCTACTCTTGCCATCTTGCTGGGCAGACTAGATGGACCATGCTGGTCTTTATCTGCCGTCATTTACTATGTTACTATGTAAGTAGAGGAATCGTTCTTCCTGGAGGTTGCGTATGAGGAAGAAGGTGAGCTTTCCCTCATAGAAGGTAAGGATCCTTCTGTGTTCTGCTCTACCTATAGCTGAGTTTGCTCTGGCACAAGCTTCACCTGTTGATCTCATTTTGGAGGATATGGTGCACCCTTTGGGATTATTCCTTCTCCATGAAGTAATGCATCAGTTCTTTTTCTCAGTGGAAGACACCTGAGCTGGGCCTTAGAGGCCCTAAGGTTTCTGTCTCCGCGGTACTCTCTGCCTCAGGGTAAGCTAGATCAACATTTTTGGGTTCCTTCGGCTGGATGGCCTGGTCACAATCATAGCAAAGCACACGACCTTCCTGGTGGAAGAGGTACTGTGCTCAAAGAGTCTCATGATGGGAGGGTGGACTCCCTCCTTAAGAATACAGTGGTGGCACTGTGTGAGAGTCTGGTGGCCTGTACTCTTATGCTGGATCCAGCAATTGCTGCACATCCCAAAGGTTGCGAGACTGGAATTGGGCACTACATACATGACAGATGGCTTGTATGACTTGATCTGGGCCACCTCCAAGTCCCTGGCAGAAGTTGTAGCCAGATGTTGGCTGTGATTCTGCAGTTGGTCTGCACTTTGGAGAGGACATGGAGAAGTTGGTGAAAGACCTTGGAGAAGCATGCCCTCAGTAGCTCCTTGAAAATAGGATTAGGAGCTTTAAGAGTGCATTCTGTATTGCTTGTTGGTGAGCTTGTAGATGCACTTGGATTGCTAGGAGTCCATCTAAGGCCTCCTCAGTCTATAATACCAGGTCTAAGAAGACTCTGCCCTTTTGGAGCTCTAAGTGGTCTCGTGACTCAACCATGTCTATTCTTGGAGCTGGGAAGTCACAGCAATAAGATACGGCAGGGCCCTTTTGAGGGCAACTGGTTGGGGGCAGCTCCAACTGTTTCTCTCAGAGTGGACCCAAATCACCTTTAATCAGTGGATTGTATAGGTCCTATGTCAGGGATATGCACCTGAATTTTTAGAGCTTCTGCCAGATGCATTTGTGGCATCTCCCTGTAGCTCCCTGCTCAAGTGGATTGCAGCTGAAGAAACAGCAATTGTAGACTATTTCATCCATGCCCTCTGCAGAGCAAGGTCAAGAGTGTTATCCCATCTATGTTGCAATGCCCAAAAAGGGGAAATATCTTTTATTCCATCCTGGATCTGAAGGCAGTCAATGTCATGCTCCATGTTCTTTATTTCTGTATGAAGACCATCAGATTGGTGATTGTGCTGGTCCGGCAAGGGGAATTTCTTATCGCCCTAGATCTGGCTAAGGCCTACTTCCATATCCCTATCTGGAAACAGCATTTACCAAACCTTGGCCTTGAGCAACATGTCCATGCTCCTACTCATAACACAAGCCCTTTATCTAATTTTCACCTCAGATACACTATTTTCCTTCATTGGTCCTATTCACACAGCACCCTTCTCTTGGGTGGATCATAGACTTGTCATGTTTAATCTTCATTTCTTATCTCAGATTAAGTGAGGAGTGGCCTAGTGGTTGGGGCAAGGTACTTCAGGCTGGAAAGTCGGGGGTTCAAATCCCACTAGAGGACAGCAACCTTGGGCCGGAAGGACTGGGGTTTCTAGTCCCACAGGTGCTCCTTGTGGTCTTGGACAAGCCACTTAACACTCCGTAGCCCATGTTCCCTGTAAAATTATTATCTCCAAGTTATAATGCCGTGTTCAATGTAATTTCAGTTTGTTCAATGTAAACCGCACTGATGCAGAATAGCGTGGTATATAAGAGAATGTTAATAAATAAATAAATAAAGCCTCCTTTCTCCAACACTAAGTTTACTAGATCAATTCACCAGATTCCTCATGATCTTTCATCTCACTTGCATCAGCATTTCCTTCTGACTGTTTTGCTTTATCCATATCATCTTATACAATATCTAGACGAATTGGCCCCCCTTCATCCCATTCGCCACTTTTCCAAACATCACCATCCTTCCTTCCACCCCAGTCTTTTACTCCTTAAAAGATAGATATGCAAAGCAGAACACACATGACAGAAATTGAAAACTTCTCTTGCACCATCCCAATACAAAGAAAAGCAAAACCATACAAACATCAAATCAAATTAGCCAAAAGAAACTTTTTTACTTGTAGCATTGAAAACAATACTAACAAATCCAAGACCCTATTTCCTTTTTTCTATAGTCCATCTCTTCTACTCTATAAGAGTTTCTCAGAACCTAAGCTCAGGAGATTACTTTCAGAAAAAAATCACCAGTCAAAATTCTCTCTTTGCCTGCCTTATCTCAATGCCTTGCATCTAACTTGTCCGTGCTTATGTTTCCCATTTTCGTCATTTGGTTCCTTTTTTCCCATTTCTTGAAAGATGCTTTTTTTTGGCTACAACAGCCTCTCTGACCTTACCTTTAAACCATGCTGGCAATTTTTTGACCTTCCTTCCACTTTTCTTAAAGAGTGGAATACATCTGATCTGGGCTTTCAAGATAGTGTTTTTAAACAATGACCATGCTTGATGTAAACCTTTAACCTTTTGCAGCTGCTTGTTTTATTTTTTTCTTAACTATTTTCCTCATTTTATCATGGTCTCCCTTTTGAAGTTAAAAGGTAGTATTGTGGATCGCTGTCATCTTGTTCACCATCTCTCCCTAGTCCTGACCCTTTTATCAGTCCTACTCTGCTATGGGAGTGGGTTGGCAGTGTTTCAAGTCTTTATAAAAATAGGTTTATTTCTTTTTTTGTAAAAAAGCAAAGAGCAGTAAGAGCCGAGCACTACGATGTTATTAAATGTTGGAAAATTTGTCTCGAGGAAACCTCCTCTCGTGACAACTCTTCCCTTTTACTCAAATAGGTTCACTGTTTAATTCTAAGTAAACCTTATGTTAAAGATGTGCAAAAACACAACTGTGCACCTTACACAAACTTCAACTCATAAATTGTGTTATAAGACACCCATGTGCAAATCAATAGACTTAGTAGACTTATCTGAAGAAATGACTTCAAATGTCCATCATGAATTAGATGTCTATCATGAAATACTGGATCTGTTCAAAATAAATTCGTTGAGCCAAGCATAGAATGCATTTAGGGCACACCAACTGTGAATGCCTTGTTTCAACGTTCCGAAAACCGCAATGGTGACGTCCTGAAGTAATCAAATAGCATGGATCCTTTCAAAACTCAGCTGATATTTAAATCACATGACATCACTTCCTCCTGCAAAGAGTGTTTTATGTGTATGTGCTGGAATGCTATTTCACACATAAACGTCTCTAGTTCAAACTGTGGGACCTTTGACATAATATAATACAATGATTATTCACATGTACTGCAATGCTATTTCGCACATATTGTATGAGCGAATAAAACCCTGTGCGCAGTTTTCCTGATACCAAGAATATTTCTGCAATGATTAAAAAAAAAAAAAAAAAAAAAAAAGTGTGCTGCTGGTGATGCAAGAGGATATTTACATCACATTATCCATCAAATGTACAGGAGGGCTAAATATAATCATCCTTAATAGTGGCAAATAAACAACAGTACTTCTAACTGCCCTGATACCCCTCCGGGTTTAGTGGGGTACTACCTTATATGAACAACTCTTCCGCAGTGACTTCTATTCTTAAAAAACATTGGCAAGTTTTGGCACGGCATCATTATTTTCAAGCACGTTTGACAATAACTTATTGTTGGGGCCGAAATATGAGAGATCTGGTTGTGCATGCTGTGGCACTTTCAGACCGTATTACTTGTCAACACAGTGATCAAGGATTAGGCCATTTCCCTTGTTCAAGCTGTGATTTTTGTGTGAACATGCTAGTGGGATAGATTGGACTGACACATCCACGAATATTACCTATAGAACCTGCTGGTGCACATTCTGATTGACCTCACATGTGGTGTATTTATTAATCTACCCATGCCAATTGAAGTATGTGGGCAGGATGACTAGGCCACTGAAATCTTGTCTATAGGAACATCGCTCCAGGATTAAAACTAAGGTTCTCTCGGCCCCCTTTGTGTCACATTGTGTTCAATTGAATTATTCATTGCAGGATTTAAAGTGGTGAGTATTGGATCATGTCCCTTTGATCCCTGGGGGGGGGGGGGGGGGGTGACAGAACATCAAGACTAAAGTATTTGAAGCAGCCATGGATTTTTAAGCTTCATACTGTGGCTCCTCATGGACTGAGTTTAGAAATTGACTGGTGGAGTTTGGCTTAAATCCCATTAAATTATATCAATGTGATAAGGTATCTCCAGGAACAAGCAGGAATGGGTATCGTCGGTACCGACGGAGCCTGCGCGGGAACGCTCCCCAGCGTCCAATAGGAAAGCTTTTGGGAGCATCCCACTGCGCCTGCGTGCTGCCTTCCCGCCTTTCCCAACTGTCCCTCTCCAGTTCTTCGTTTTCCGTGGAGCCGACAGGTCGCACATCCTGTCACCTCAGAAAAATTCCCTTCTTATACTTCTTTTTTTGTGGTCGCATCTGCCTTCCCTCGACGTTATACCGGTACCGCCAGTTCTTCTTTTCTTTTAAAAAAAAAAAACACCACCACCTTTCTTTCTGGAGTCTTTTTCCAGTAATTTTCTTTTCGGGTGCCACGCACCATTTTGGGCACTAGGCCCAACTTTTTCCCTCAGAATGGAAAAACCCGCTTCGGGTTTTAAAAAGTGTTCTAAGTGTGGCAGTACCATCTCCGTCACCGACACCCATGAGTGGTGCCTCAAATGTTTAGGTCCTGACCACTCTATTTCAGAGTGTGTTGCCTGTGGGATGATGTCAAAAAGGGGCCGGCAAAACCGAGCTGCTAAGCTCAGCACCCTTTTTCCCTCCGATGCAGCCTCCGTGGCATCGACGTCCTCCAAGGCTTCATCTTCCTCCCATGCATCTCAGGTAACTAAACATAAATCTAGCCGGTCCTCAAAGGGTAGATCTCCTTCTAAACATCGAGATGCCTCTGGTGTTGCCTTGAGGGACTTTCACCGGCAAAATTGGCCCGGCAGGAAACTTCGGCTTCCAAAGCACTAATGGGGCTCCAGGATGTTCTTGAGGCTTCAACCTCAGCAGAACTACTGGTGCCATGCTCTGGGGTTCCGGACGCTTTATCCGGCACCGATACCTAAGCATCGGCAGCATCGATAGACCAGAGAGTTTTGGCTATTGAACGCAGTCTGGCGGCTCTTCTCACGGCCTCGATGCCCCTGAAACCGCTTCAGACAATTCAACCAGTACCGGCACTGACTGCATCGACATCGGCAGGTATTCTACTGGGACCGAGTCATGCGTCTCTATCCGGCATCGAGAAGTCGGTACCGGACCACTCCGATGCCGACTTTGATTGGTACCGGTACCGTGCCTTGCATGATCACCTGGATCGGAGATACTTCGAATCCTCGGATGAGTCTGAAGACTCTGAAAGCTCTGCCGATACCAGAGTACTTCTTCCCGAGGATTCCTCTTCTCCTCAGTGTAGGATGTCTCCACCAGAGGATATGTCCTTTCAGGATTTTATCCAAGATGTGGCCCGGGGTCTTTCCATCAAGTGGCTCCTGAAAAAGAGCCTAGGGCAAAGGAATTAGAAATCCTACAATCCCCTAGGGCAAAGGAATTAGAAATCCTACAATACCCTAAAGCTCCCAAGGAGGCAGCTACCTTACCTATTCATGAGATCTTGCATGATCTTATGTTAAGGATGTGGGAAACACCTCTGACCACATTTCCTCATTCTCGAAGACTCGACACCATGTATCAAGTTCCTCCTTGTCCTGGGTTTCAGAAGACTCAATTACCACACCATTCCATGGTGGTGGAATCAGCCATGAGACAGAGTGCAAAAAGGCATGCATCTAATCCTCCAGGACGTGAGTGTAGGACTCTTGACGCCTTTGGACGTCGATCCTTCCAGGCTTCCATGCTCTCTGCTAGGATCAGTTCCTATATCTTGTATATGGGAATGTTCCTTAAGGAAGTCACAGGAGACTTAGAGCTTATGAGCCCTCTCCTTCCTAATGATAAAAGGCAAGATGATCTCAGGATGTTTCCAAGTTTGAATCGTGCAGCCTTTGACTGCTTTGAATGCATAAGCAGAACCTCTGCTATTGCCATAGGTGCACGTAGGATTGCCTGGCTTCAGGCATCTGACTTGGAAATCTGGGTACAGGATAAACTGGGGAATATACCTTACACAGGAGAGAATCTCTTTGGCAAGAATTGGCAGGAAAAAGCTAATGAGATTGATGCTGACAATATCACTTTGGATAGATTGTCCAAATCTACAGCTGATCCTGCGAGGAAAAGATCCTCTAAGAAACCAATCTTCAGCAAGAAGAAAAAGTTTTATCCCGCCTGTACCCAGCTGGGACATCTTTCAGGTCAGTCTGCCCAAAAGGGATAGCAGCAACAACCTAGGCAACAAAGGAAGCCAAAAGCAGCTAAGCCTCAACTGGCTCAGCAGATTCAGCCTCCACAGGGGCTTCGACTCCTGTCTAGAGAACACTGCCTTCCTGGCCCGAAACCCTCCACCATTCCAGGAAGGTTATGTCATTTTGCCTACAGATGGGGTCAGATAACAGAAGAAAATTGGACTCTGTCTATTGTACAAGCTTCATTTCCTCAGCATGCCCCCTCCTAGAATAGTAAGACAGTTCAATTCTCAGACCTCTCTCAACGACTGGTTAGGTCAAGAAGTCACTATGCTCCTTGCTCAAGGGGCAATAGAAGAGGTGCCCATTCCCCAACGGGGTACAGAGTTCTACTCCCCCTATTTCCTTATTCCAAAGAAAACAGGAGGACACAGGCCCATTCTAGACCTCAGAGAATTGAACAAATTCCTGTTCAGAGAGAAGTTCAAAAAGATTTCTCTAGGAACTCTGCTGCCATACCTTCAAAGTCAGGATTGGCTTTGTTCTCTAGATCTCAAGGATGCGTACACTCATGTTCTCATCCATCCAACTCACTGAAAGTTTATTTATTTTATTTATTTATTTATTTAGTAACACTTTTATACCGCTACTTCCAGCGATCAGAAGCGGTTTGATTACATCTTTGGGAATTTGTCAAAAATCAAGACAGAAGAAATTGGGGCATTTATACAATAGTTCAGAGGTAGATCACAGCACACAGAATATAGTCTCGAGATTGGCCTAGACATATTTACATAATTTTACAAAAGGGATTCTACTTAAACATATTTACATTTTTACATATAACTGTTCACTTCATCCTTTATCTCTTTGGGATTTTCTACTGGTTGTAGTGACAGTGAAATAGATGCGTTTTAAATTTCTTCCTGAAATCAACTATGTCTTTAATTGCTCGCAGCTCATATGACAGTTGTTTCCATAAGGTTGGGGCATAGAATGAAAATGCTCTGCGGCTAGTACTGGCTTTTACCTGTCTGATGATGTTTGGAACTTGTAGCGTGTCTGAGTTGATAGTTCTCCTGTCTCTGGTGTTAGGTTGCTTGCAGATAAGGGTTGAAAGGAATGATGGGGCTAGGTTATGAATGATTTTGATCGTTGTTACCAGTGTTTTATATTGTATCCTGGCAGCAATGGGTAGCCAATGTAGCTCGATCAATACGGGTGTAATGTTTTCAGTTATGCTTGATCGCATGATGATCCTCGCCGCCACATTTTGTGCCAATTGCAAGATATTGGTGGTTTTCTTTGGCAGACCCTGTAGGATGGCATTACAGTAGTCTAAGTGAGGCATGATGAGTGCTTGCGCAACAGACCGGAAATCACATGGTTCAAGTATATTCCGCAGGGGTCGTAACACTCTAAGTTTGTGAAAAATGGCCTTGTTGGTGTTGCTCAGGTGTTTTTCCATCTTTAGTTTGCTGTCGATTGTGACTCCCAGATACTTGATCTCATTCTTAGTGTTGTAAGTGTTGTTACACAGTGTGATTGTTGGAGGAGGTTTGAAGTCAGGTTTACTGGATATGTACATCACTTCCGTTTTCTTGTGGTTAATCGACATATTGTTTTGTTGTAGCCATCCTAACATCTCGCCCAGGCAGGTTTCGAGCTGAGTATATTTAGGGTCTGCGGCATCTACTTGGGTGTACAGCATAATATCGTCTGCGTAAATGTGGTAATTGATGTCATGTTTCCTGAAAATGTCACTGAAAGGTTGCATGTAAATGTTAAAAAGTAGTGCCGAGAGGGCCGAACCCTGTGGTATGCCTTGAGTTTGAGTGAAGGCTTCTGCTTTTTCGCCATTGAATTGGACCTGCGGCGTTCTGTTCATTATGTAAGATGATAACCATTTCAGGGGGGTTCCCAATATTCCAATTGATTCCAGCTTGTCTAGGAGGATTCCGTGATGGACAGTATCAAAAGCGGCAGAGATGTCAATGAAAATAAGAATAAACATTTTCTTTCCGTCTTCGAGGCCTTTGAGGAGGTTGTTAAGTAAGGCCAATAGAAGAGTTTCGACCCCATGGTTTTTTTCTGAAATTTGTTTATCATCAATTTTATGAAACTCATGCCATGTTTGTTCTTGTTCCACTTCAGTTTTCAGATGTGATGTGTCAACACAGAGATTGGGTGATGTTGTTGTCAGCTTGCTTGCATAATGGTTTGCGAGAGTTTGCGGATGGATAGTGTTACCATGTTGTTCCGGCTGGGATGTTTTAGTTAGTGATTTCACTAGTTGAAATAGTTCACGCGGTTTGTTGATAGCTTTGTTTAGCAGGGTGGTGTGGTGCGTCCTTTTCGCAGCATCTACTTCTTCTTTGTACTTCGAAAGGAGGTTGAGGTACTCAGCTCGGTGTTCAATAGACTTGCTATGTCTCCATTTTTTTTCACACTTTCTTAGTTCTCTCTTCATTTTAGTCAGCTTTGCTGTGTACCAGGGTTCAGATTTGAGTTTGACCGGGATTGACGTATTTTTCCATTTAGGGTTCGCTGTAGTCTGAATTCCAATGTCCCAGCTGTTTGTTAGTGCATCGAGGTCTGTACTTTCCATGTCGATTCCTGTTTCAAGGGAAGCACTACCAATACAGGGTTCTTCCTTTTGGCCTGGCTTCTGCACCAAGGGGGTTCACAAAATACATGGCTGTGGTAGCAGCATTTCTCTGCACTCTGGGAATATTCGTCTTCCCTTACTTAGATGACTGGCTCATTGGAGCCCCTTCAGAGCCAGAGGCCAGGATGGCTCTGTCTCGCACAATGTGCATCCTTCAGTATTTGGGACTTGTCATAAACTTCCCAAAGTCCAACCTTGCTCCCACTCAATCTCTAGAGTTTATAGGAGTTCTTCTGGATACCAGACAGACAAGGGCCTTCCTTCCACAGCCCCGCTGCCTTCACATTGTGCAGTTAGCTTCCCAAGCAGTGCTAAAACCTCACCTCACTGCTCGGGAAATGTTACAGTTGCTAGGCCACATGGCATCCACCGTGCATGTGGTTCCTTATGCTCGCCTCCATATGAGGGCATCCCAGTGGACCTCATCCACTCAGTGGACTCAGGCCTCAGGTTGCCTGTCAGACAAAATAGCAAATTCAGATTGCCTTATTTTGTCCCTCCAATGGTGGCAGTCACCCAAAAACCTTCTGGTGGGGTCTCCTTTTCAGCAACCCCCACCCCAAGCCACTCTAAAAAAAAAAAAAAAAAAAAAAAAAAAAGAGATGCTTCACAGGTGGGTTGGGGAGCCCACCTGCATGGCCTCTCTACCCAGGGTACCTGGACTCCACAGGAGGCCTATCTCCATTTCAGCCTCCTGGAGCTCAGAGCAATCTTCCTTGCTCTTCGAGTATTTCACACCCAGCTCAGCTACAAGACAGTCCTAGTTCAAACGGACAGTCAGGTAGCCATGTTCTATGTGAACAAGCAGGGCGGGACAGGCTCTCTGTCGCTGTTCAACAAACTTTGCGACTATGGGCCCTCACCAGAGAGCATCAGATTCATCTCCTTGCGGTGTATCTTCTAGGCATTTAAAACTCTTGGGCAGACAAACTCAGTCGAGTTCTGCTTCCACACGAATGGTCTCTCCATGCAGACCAGGTGGCCAAAACTTTTCAAATTTGGGGAACCCCGGACATAGACCTCTTTGCAAGTCCGCTGAATGCCAAACTTCCCTGGTTCTGTTCCAGAATTCCGGCTCGAGGTTGTCAGGCCAGGGATGCTTTCCTCCTTCGTTGGGGTCAGGACTTCCTGTATGCCTTTCTACCCATTCCCCTAATTCCCAAAACCCTGTTCAAGCTTCAGAGAGATAGAGGTCATATGATCCCTCATAGCTTCACGTTGGCCACGGCAACCGTGGTACCCTCTGCTCCTACATCTCTCTCAAGCACTGCCTCTGGAGTTAGGATCTGCTCCAAATCTTCTTTCTCAAGAGGATGGGATGCTGTGGCATCCCAATCCCCAGTCTCTGCATCTCAGGGCCTGGTTGCTGAAAGCCTAGAACTTCACGGTCTTAACCTTTCCTAGCAGGTAAAGGATATCCTTCATGCTTCCAGGAAGCCTTTCACAAGACGCTCTTATGCATTTAAGTGGAAAAGGTTTACCATATGGTGCTCGCAGAAGGGTCTTAACCCTCTTGCGATACCTCCTGGAATCATTACTGGAGTACCTCCTTCATTTATCAAATGCAGGGCTTAAGACCAATTCAGTGAGAGTTCATTTGAGTGCTATTGCAGCTTCTTTGAAGTCTCTAAATGGACAACCTATTTCCTCTCATCCTCTCATAGCGAGATTTATGAGAGGCTTCTTTTAACTAAGCTTCCCATTAAGCCACCACCGGTGGCATGGGACTTAAATCTGGTACTTGGGCAGCTCATGAAACCATCCTTTGAACCATTAGTCATTACATCTTTGAAATTCCTTTCCTGGAAGGTTATCTTTCTCATTGCAATCACATCAGCACGTCGCATCGGTGAATTGCAAGCGTTGGTGGCTGATCCTCCTTATACAAGGTTCCATCATGATAAGGTAGTCCTTAGGACTCATCCACACTTTATGCCAAAGGTGGTGTCGCCCTTTCATTTAAACCAAGCGGTTTACCTTCCTGTATTCTTTTCAAGGCCTCATGCCTCAAATGCAGAAAGGAATCTTCATACTTTGGACTGTAAAAGAGCTTTGGCCTTTTACTTGCAAAGGACACAGCAACATAGAAAATCCTCTCAACTCTTTTGATCCTAGTCATTTGGGGACTTCCAGTCTCCCAAAGGACACTGTCCAGCTGGTTTGCACAGTGTATATCTTTTGCCTATGAGAGTAAGAACCTTCCTCTTGAAGGCCATGTCACAGCTCACAATGTGAGAGCCATGGCAGCTTCAATGGCTCATCTTCACTCTGTGTCTATCGATGACATCTGTCGAGCAGCTACTTGGGCTTCGGTACATACCTTCACAGCCCATTACTGCTTAGACAAGGACTCCCGTCGGGATGCCTTGTTTGGTCAGGTTGTTCTTCAACACCTGTTCCAGACTTAATCAACTCCTACCCACCATCCCTGGTAGGATGCCAGAGATCCATGGGGGGGAAGTGGAGCCCTTTCACAAGGGCACAGAACTTCTGGGGCCATCTCCCTAGCATCTGCAGCTAGGGAGTCCCCATATGTGAAGACTACATTCCTGCTTGTTACTGGAGATAGCATAGATACTCACCTGTAACAGGTGATCTCCGGGAACAGCAGGAATTTAGTCTTCATAACCCACCCACCTCCCCTAGGAGTTGTATCTTTCTATCTCTCTCTCTCTTTCCCTCTCTTTTGTCTCAGCTTTAAACTCAACTGGAGAGGGACAGTTAGGAAAGGCGGGAAGGCAGCACGCAGGCGCTGTGGGATGCTCCCAAAAGCTTTCCTGTTGGACGCTGGGGAGCGTTCCCACGCAGGCTCCGTCAGTGAAGACTAAATTCCTGCTGTTCCCGGAGATCACCTGTTACAGATGAGTAACTATGATTTTATTTATTTTATTTATTTATACATTTCTTCTATATCACCCCTTCCAGAGATCAAGGGCGGTGTACAGAGAACAGTTGAACAACTTTTACATGGAACAGCAATATTAACTATTTTCAAACAACTTTTACATGGAACAGCGGTATTAACTATTTACAAGGAACATATTGATTATAGATCAATGAAGCTGGTCCACATGTGATGGTGACGTTGTTTGATGCAACAATTGGGGCCCGCCGATCGGCATCCTTCAAATGATTTTACATTGCATGCTTTCTCTAGGAGTAATTCTCTTCTTACACTTTGCTTGAAGAAGAGCTTCGCGTTCTCTATGGCTCAAAACACGGCACTGTGTCGCATGACTTTTAATGTTTCTGGATAATTAATGCATGGACCTCTAGTGCATCTGTATAGCCAATGGAATCTGCATGAATTTCATGTGCTTACCGAGGTGTCCTATCTACAGGAGTCTTAATGGTGATGGACTTCAGCAGACAATCTCCGCTGGTGTTGAATGCATCAACTGTTTTTTTCTACTTCTCAGGGAAGTCCCCTTAAAGTTCATATGTGTGTTTTGCTTGGTGCATCTTTACATGTTGGATTTCGGCATAGAGCATTGCATGCTTTTTAAATAGAATAAACTGGAGGGTTTGCTACTGGAAAGTTTTCCCTTTCATGACAAACAATCCAACAAAAATATTGTTTCATTCACAGGTACTTTGCTTTTTCCTAGTCTAAGACAGGCAGTGCTCTTTGGCATGGGTTTAGTCTGACTTTTCATTTTGCCTTTAGAACCCATAGCAAACCCACCGTATCATAACGACACTACCAGGACTCAGAAAGCACCAAACTCTACCTATCAAAAGGGCAACACTGCAAATATTAAACCAATACATCTCGGAGAACACCAGTACATCTCCTACTGGAGAAAGAGAACAAGTGGGACTGTGTCACATAAAAACTACATAAATAGAATACCGCAGCTTGGTTACACATGCAAAACATAGATCATCACCAAACGTAGAACAAGGGATCATAATTTAGAAATATGAAGACAATAATTAAACTGGGAGCACCAAATGCCATACTTGGAATGTACAACAACATAGAAACATGACGACAGAAAGAGACCACATGGCCTATCTAGTCTGTCCTTTCATATTAACCATTACAACATTCCCCCTTTTTTCCTTTAGAGATCTTCTGTGTTTGTTCCATGCTGCTTTGAATACAGATACTGTCCTCATCTCTACCACCTCCACTGGAAGACTATTCCACAGATCCACCACTCTTTCCATAAAGAAATATTTCCGCATATAACTCCTGAATCTATCCCCTTTCACCCTCATCCCATGTCCCCTCGTAGCAGAGCTTGCTTTCAATCGAAAGAGGCTTTCCTCCTGTGCTTTTATGCAATGGAGGTATTTAACATTAGAAGCCCCAAAGTGCGTCAATTGACGCAAATGCATCTGTGAAGTTGTATACCAGCGCCACTGCTAGAACCATGTCAGTCATGTTCCATGACTTTGTTAGCAATGTCAAGCTGTTCAAATATGTGCATCGAAAATTAATGACAGATGCACCACCTAGCGGGAAAATTAATTTATACCTTGAAGCCCCAAAGTATGTCAGTTGGCGCACTCAGTTGTCTTGGATGCGTCAGTTGACGTACTTTGGGGATTCTAGGTATAAATTCATGTTCCCAATAGGTGGCGCATCTCAATCAGTGTTTACAGTTTTACTCCGACATTACAAACAATAAACACATGATGACGTCATGTAATGACATTACATACTGCACGTATTTAACAAATAAGTAATTTCACATTAATTCACATCTGCATTTCATGCTAAACGCAGTCGTCGTGATAATGCGTCAATTGAAGCACTTTGGGGTTTCTAGGTAAAATTCCTTTTGGGGCTTCTAGTGTTAAACGTCTCAATCATATCGCCTCTATCCCGCCTTTCCTCTAAAGTGTACATATTAAGATCCTTACGTCTGTCCTCATATGCTTTATAATGAAGACCACTAACCATTTTAGTAGCCACCCTCTGTACTGACTCCATCCTGTTTATATCCTATTGAAGGTGCGTTCTCCAGAATTGCACAATATACTCCAAATGAGGTCGCACCAAAGACTTATACAAAGGCACTATCACCTCCTTTTTTCTGCTAGCTATTCCTCTCCGTATGCACCGAAACATCCTTCTAGCTTTTGCCGTCGCCTTTTCTACCTGTTTAGCTACTTTAAGTTCATCAGACACAATCACGCCTAGGTCCCGCTCTTCTTTAGTGGACAAAAGTACTTCACCCCCTATACTATATTGCTCCCTTGGATTGCTACAGCCCAAATGCATGAACTTGCATTTTTTAACATTAAATCTCAGTTGCCAAATTCTAGACCATTCTTCAAGCTTAGCTAGATCCCTCCTTATGTTATCTATACCTTCCTGGGTGTCTACTCTATTGCAGATTTTGGTATCATCTGCAAAGAGGCAAACCTTACCTGACAGCCCTTCCGGTATATCACTAACAAAGATGTTAAAAAGAATCGGACCAAGGACAGATTCCTGGGGCACAACACTAGTAACCTCCTTCTCCTCAGAGTGAGCTTCTTTTACCTGTACCCTTTGTCGCGTCCCACTCAACCAATTTCTAACCCAATCAGTAACTTTATGGTCCATCCCTAGGGTGCTCTGTTTGTTTATAAGTTGTCTGAGGAATGCTGTCAAAGGCTTTCCTGAAATCTAAATACACCACATCTGGGGCTCTCCCTCGGTCCAACTCCCTGGTCACCCAGTCAAAGAAATGAATCAGATTTGTTTGACAAGACCTGCCTCTGGTGAATCCATGCTGTTAAGGCTCCAGTTCTGACTTTTGACAGTTGACAAGAAAACATATGGTCTGCAAGATATGGATAGTATTTCGAACGGTTGTCTGTACCTGGCACTTGCTGGTGGCAGAGACAAGCCAGTCATCGATATAGGGGTAGATGCATTGACATTGATGATGTAAGTGAACTGCGACTACGAGGCTTTTTGTGAAGACACAGGGGCTGACGACAGACCGAATGGCAGCACTCTGTATTAGTAATGTTGATTTTGAAATTTGAAACATAAGTTATTCCAATGATGAGGTGGATGGGGATATGGATGTAGGCATCCTTCAGATCCAGGGAGGCTAGCTAATCGTTCTTGCGGAACAGGAGAAGAATGGTGCAGAGAGAATACATCTTGATCTTTTCTCGTTATTTATTTAACCAGTTTTTTATACTGCTTTATCATACAGTCAAAGCGGTTTACAATGAACATTAACGTTACTATTATATCTCAACTATTACATTATAACATGATAAACAGAGAATGAGAAACTGGGGAAAGGAGAAAAGGGAAGAATAGGGGCATGCAGTATCTGGTGGAGTGGGGGGAGGGGTGGTTATCAGCCACTGTTCGACTCAAAGTAGTCAATGAATAGGTATATGTTTAGATTTTTTTCTTAGCTCCGATATGTTATCAGAAGAAGAACGCAGGTGTTCTGGGAGGGAGTTCCATATCTTGGGTGCAAAGAGGGAGAAGGCTCTGTTGCATTTGCTGAGTGCTTTTGGTTTTGATTACTGGGATATGAAGAAGATTCTAATTGTTGGATCTTCGTGATCTTGAGTTTGTAACTTTATTGATTAATTTTTGTAGTTCGGTTGGGAGTTGGTTCTGTAGGCATTTGAAGATGGTATGACTACCTTATATAAAGTTCTTTGTGATATGAGAAGCCAGTGAAGGGATTTCAATACGGACATGATTCGATCATATTCAGATGATCTGGTTTTACATGAAGGTTGAGATTATGGAGGTCCAGGATGGGTCGCAGGCCATCTGATTACTTTGGAATGAGAAAAAACCTTGAGTGAAACCTTAATTGTGCTGTGATGGTGGTACAGGCTCTGTGGCCTGGTTTCATAGCAATTGATTTATTTCTTGTTTGTAGAATTGGGAAATGTGAAGTTGTGGTCCTCTTCCCATCTGAGGCTGAGAGAGGTGGTACTGCAGAATCATGTGGAAGTTTATCCTGCAACCTTCGTGAACAATGTTGAGGACCCATTGGTCTATAATTGATTGCCATGCCTCCCGGAAGTGTAGAATTCTGCCCTCCACTGGCAGGTAGTCAAAAGGTGGTATTGGACTTTGCAGGAGGAATGGAGGTGGCCAGTTGTTTCTTCCTCTCATGTGGGTGGGATCTCTGGCTGTATGGTGGACTGGGGAATGTTGTGGTGGAGGTCGAGTATAAGGTTGGAACCTTCTGCGAGGGTATTACTGCTGGAAGTACTGGTAATGGTAAGCCTTGCGGAATTCGAAGGGGAGTTCTGCTGGTTGGGCCTGGGAGATCTTCAGGAGAAATTTGGGTAGGAGTAATCCTCTGGTGGTATCTCCAGGGTGTATCTCTCCTGTGGAGGGTCTGCCGCCTGGAGGGAAGAGACGGTTTTCCAAGAATGGTATCTGGCATTATTGGGGGAGGAGCCCGCATTGTCTTCCAGGGAGGAGGAGGATGCTAGTTGATGAGGCGGGGGAGACATGGGGGAAAGGGAACCCCATGGGTACCTGGAATGAACTGGAGGGAGAGGGGGGTTCTTCACTGGGGCAGGGTGAGTGGAGAAGAGCAGCACTATCCTGAAAGAATCACCAGAGGGAGAGAAACGGCTGGCCTCTCCAGAGGCTAGCATTCCCCAATGTGGTGGGTGGCTCAGGGGAGGAAAGGATCAGCATCAGGGCTTCGTGGTGCCTTCCTTTTTTAAATGGGCAATGTGGTTGTCCCCAGAAGCGTGCCTTTTTGAATGGCTGCTTGAGACTGAGGTAATAGGAGCCACAGTATGTTTAGTCTTTGAGGCTGCTTTACCTGTCATGAGCGATTTTTGTTCTCTAGCAGCAAAGTTTCTTCCTCCTTAGCAGGATTTTTCAGCAGTCCTGGGGGGGAGGCATGGGTCCCAGATGAGGAGGCCATAGCTGTCCCCTGTTGAACCAATGCCAGGGGGTTGCCTTGTCTGAGCCCCATGGGGAGATGGCGATCGCTGCCCCAGCATGCCTTAGGTGTTTCGTTATTTAAGTTTTGGCAGCTCTGCAGCAAAGTGGAACCTGTGAGGTGCCGGCAGAAATGTCAGTCTGGCGGTAATTGTGTGGTGCCAGCTGAAGCGACAGTCTGGTGGAAGTCACAGGCAGCTGGAGCTGCTGAAGTGAGCCGGAGAACTTGCACGATGAGGCTGTGGGCATTGAAGCTGTTGCCTTCTCTCTTTTTTTCCAATGTTTTTCTTTTTTCTGAGGACTTGTGAGGAGAGAAAGGGAGAGCCATGCACCATGAGGCGGGGTCAGAAAAAACTGTGACACACTCTGAGCAGGAACACTCAAGTGGGAGATGGCACGCATGCTCAGAAGTCTCACGACTTCTCTGGGCTAAGGGAGAGGCAAGCACAATGGTGACTTCCAAGACGTTGCCATCACAGTGTGCCTGCATCCCCCTGTTTGTATCTGGAGAAATGTGTTTGTTTCTTTCTTCCATCTTTCTCATCTTGGTGTCGGATTTTGTGGTTTCCCATTTCAATTTTTGTCTTTTGTAGTTTCTTATTCTTTAATTGGTGATGGTCTGTGTTTTCCAAGTGCAGTCAAGATGAGAGAAACCTACATGTTAATGGAATCTCTTTAGGAATCTGTAGTAGTTCAGCTTGCTCTCTTTTCCATCTGAGGGTTACTGGTGTGTTAGAATATTTACCGTTCTGATTTTTCATAGGTAGGGTTGGTGCAATTTGACTTCTTGATACTAGGGATGAGTGCCCATTTACAGGGTTTTGTCTTTTGATGCTCATTGTCTAGCTGTGGAGGGAATTAGTGGTGGTGTCACTGATGTGAATGTGAATATAATTTTTTTGTTTGTCAAAATGTAAAGTGAAACACCCTATTTCTGCTCTGCATCTGTTGTTGGGAGAGATTTATTGGTGAATCTGGGAGTGTTCCATATGAATGAATAATTATGCCCTATCAGACTGACATTCAAAGGCAATTAGGTGTTTGTTGGCAAATGCATAATTAGCCTAACAATGCATTTTCAGAAAATATACAGATAATATTAGGCTTTTAAATTGCAGTATGGCCAGATATTATCTGTATACTTGCAGGACATGTTAGAGGAAGGGTAGGCCAGACAATTATCCAGATAGTGGCAATATTGAGCCACTGTTCATGTAAGTTACACGTTTAGTTAGTCTGTGGAATATCAGGCCTAGCCTAAACTGATAATACAATAACCACACCATCATTTTCTGTATATTCAGTGCTGCTATGTATATGGATGGTGACAGAATACACAGATTAAGTTACATGGGAGAGAGACATTTAACAAGCCAGTGGGATGAAAATTCACCCCTTTTATTGTGCAGCTTGCAAGGCAGGATCGGACCTGGGGGGGGGGCAGCAAAAGTTGGCTCAGGGTCGTACAGCTCATTGAGCCGGCCCTGCTCTTCAGCCTGGAGAAAGAAACGCCTGAGGGAAGATATGATAAAGATCTAAAAAATCCTGAGTGGACTGGAACAGGTAGACATGACTTGATTGTTTACTCGTTTTCAAACGATACAAGGACTAGGGGACACGCCATGCAACTTCAAAGTAGTATATTTAAGACAGGAGAAAATAATTTTTTTCTCTTAATGTATAATTTAGTCTCTGGAATACATTGCCGGTGGATGTAGGAAAAGCAGCTAGGATAGCTGGCTTAAAAAATATTTGGACAAATTCTTGGAGGAAAGATCCATAAACAGCTGTTAATGCAGTCCAAGAGAAAACGGCTGCTTATCCTTGGATAGGAAGCATGGGAACTGGTTACTTTTGAGATTTGTCAGTACTTGTGTTGGGGCTCTTTAACCTGGAAAAGAGACGGCTGAGGGGAGATATGATAGAAGTCTATAAATTAATGAACGGAGTGGAACGGGTAAACGTAGATCGATTGTTTACCTTATCAGAATATAGAAAGTCTAGGGGACATGCAATGAAGCTACAGGGTAAACTATTTAAGACTAATAAAAGAAAATATTTTTTCACTCAACGTGTAATCAAACTCTGGAATTTGTTACCGGAGGATGTAGTAAAGGCTGTTAGTGTAGCTGGGTTTAAAAAAGGTTTGGACAAGTTCCTGGAGGAAAGGTCCATAAACCATTATTAAGAAGGGACCCAGGATATCAATGCTTGAACCAATACAAGCATTGTGGAACCTGTGTCCCTTGGGGAAACTGCTAGGTACGTATGACCTAGATTGGCCACTGTTGGAAACAGAATACTGGGCTTGATGGACCTTGGTCTGACCCAGTATGGCATATCTTATGATCTTATGATCTTATGGATTGGCTACTGGATAGGCTTGATGGACCTTTGTTCTGACCCATTATGGCAGTTCTTATGATGTTCTGCTACTGTTACTACTACTAATCATTTGTATAGCGGTACAAGGCATATGCAGCGATATACGTATAACAGGCAGTCTTTGCTCATCAGAGCTTACAGTCTAGTCAAGACTAGTGGCACAAGTGGGGACTAGGATATAGATTCTAGGGGAATGACAACAAAACGCATAGGTGAACCCAGTTATCCAAGTTTGTACTCCTGTTCAATGAAAAACCTGACAGTTTGTCGTTATGGTCGTTTTGTTATGATGTAAACCGCGCTGATTCTAAATAGCGCGGTATATAAGAAACTGTAATAAATAAATAAATAAACTGGCGAGTAAGGGGGGATCAGGATCCAAAGGCAGTCTCAAAGAAGTGAGGTTTTAGCCTGGATTTGAACAGAGTCAGAGATGGAGTCTGACATACCGACTCAGTTAGTGTGTTCCAGGCATAAGAAGCAGCAAGGTAAAAAGATCAGAGTCTGGAGTTGGCAGTGGAAGGCAAGGGCACAGATAGAAGGAATCTTCCTTGCTTATGGCAGTGTTTTAATTGTTTTATCTGAACTTCTAAGTCTTATTTTTATGCAGCCCTAATGCTATTATAACTTTCCCTCTCACACTTCAGCCTTAAGACATTCCCAAATTACCCCTCATGACTTTTCCCCAATGTCATTAAATTCCAAGTACTCCTCAATAGTTTTAACAATCATTGCCCTATTCTCTTTATCACTCTTAAGTGTATCATTGAGCTGCCATTCCAGTGTACCTCGTTTTTCCGTGTGTAGCTGAGTTTTCAGTGGATTAAAGGTGAGAGAGATTCAGTGGGAGACGAGTGAGAAGCAGCTTGCAATAGTCTAAGCAGGAGGTGATGAGATATTAGATAAAAGGTCTTGAAGTGCGTTCAGAAAGGAAGGGATGGTCTTTGATGCTAGCTAAAACCTGTTCTTTCTTTTTCATAATAATAAGATTCCATACTGGGTCAGACTAAGGGTCCATCAAAACCAGTATCCTGTTTTGAACAGTGGCCAATCTAGGTCATAAGTACCTGTCAGGTTCCCAAAAAGGTACACAGGTTCCACGCTGCTTATCCTAGGCCCTCTTTAATGCAAAGTTATGCACTTAAGGAAGAACAACCCAAACCAGTTACATGATGCAAGGTTCCACATTAGGAACCACCACCCAGGAAAAGGATCTGGGCGTTATCATGGATAACACGTTGAAACCTTCTGCCCAGTGTGCAGTGGCAGCCAAGAAAGCAAACAGAATGCTAGGAATCCTAAGGAAAGGAATGGAGAATAAAACAAAGGATATTATACTGCCCCTGTATCATTTCATGGTGTAACCACACCTTGAATATTGTGTGCAACTCTGGCCGCCATATCTTAAAAAGGATATAGAAGAACTAGAAAAGGTAGAGAAGAGCTACTAAAATGGTTTTACTCCATCAAAAGCAGAAAGACTAGCGAATATGCAATGAAGTAAAAGCTGTTAGTGTGCTGGGTTTAAAAAAAGGTTTGGACGAGTTCCTGGAAGAAAAGTCCATAAACCATTATTTGTCCACATTAAATTCCATCTGCCATTTGGATGCCCAGTCTTCCAGTTTATCAAGGTGGTCTTGCAATTTTTCACAATCCTCTTGTGTTTTAACAACTTTGAATCTGCAGTGACACAAAATTATTCAATCACCTTGCTCATAATTCCAATTTCCAGGTCATTTATGAATAAGTTAAAAAGCAGTGGGCCCAGCATGGATCCCTGGGGTACTCCACTATTTACCTTTCTCTATTCAGAAAATTGGCCATTTAGCCCTATCCTCTGCTTTCTGTCTTTTAACCAGTTCCTAATCCACAATAGTACACTGCCTCTTATCTCTTGAGTTTTTAATTTCACCAAGAGTCTCTCAAGAGGGATCTTGTCAAAGGCTTTCTGAAAATCCAGATACACTATGTCGACTGACTCATCTTTGTCTGTTTGTTCACACCTTCGCAAAAATGTATAAGAGATTAGTGAGACAAGACTTTCCTTCACTAAATCTGTTGGTTTTCTACTCTTAAGCCATGACTATTTACATGTTCAGTAATTTTATTTTTTTATAATAGTTTCTACCATTTAGCTTGGTACAGACGTCAAACTCACCCGTCTGTAGTTTCCTGGATCACCCTGGCATTACATTGGCCATTCTTCAATTCACAGATACTACAGATGATTTTAATGATAGCTTGCAGACCTACTTTTAGTAATCTGTCATCTCATATTTCAGTTCTGTCAGCATCCTGGGATATATGCCATCCAATCCAGGAGATTTGCTGCTCTTTATCAAATAATTGTATTTCATTTTCCTGATTTATCGAGATTTGTTTCAATTCCTCTGATACATCACCTTTAAATATCATTTCTGGCATGGGTAAGTTTTCTGCATCTTTTTTAGTAAAGACTGAAGCAAAGAATTAATTCAGTGTTTCCGCTATGGCCTTGTCCTCTCTTAGTGTGCCCCTTTACTCCTCTGATGTTTAATGGTTCAGCTGATTCTTTCACAGGTGTTTTACTGCAAATGTATTTGAAAAAGTGTTTATTATGCGCTTTTGCTTTCAGTCTCTTTCTTTGCCTGCCTAATCAATCAATCAATAAATAAATAACTGCTTTGCATTTAACTTGCCAGTATTTATATGGTTGCCTGTTTTCATCATTTGGCTCTGTTTTCCATTTTTTTAAGGATTTTCTCTTAGATATAATAGCCTCTGTGACTTCATCTTTAAGCCATGCTGGCTGTCTTTGGCTTTCCTTCTATCTTTCTTAAAGCATGAAATGCATCTGGTCTGGACTTCCAAGATAGTAGTATTTTTAATTAACGCCGAGGCCTGATGTAAACTCTTAACCTTTTGCTGTTGCTCCTTTTATTTTTTTTCTTAACCGTTTATCATTTTATCACAGTCTTCTTTTTGGAAGTTAAATACTGGTGTAGTGGATTTCATTGTTTGTTTATTTATTTTATTTATTTTAACTGTTTTCAATATACCATTTTTCTACAAGGAACAGAATGGTTTACAAAGAACACATTGAAACAGTGCAAGCAACTATATACAAAAAAAATACAATTGCAAATGAAGGCAACTATATACAGACAGCTATGAACAGTTATCTAATAGTTGACTAATGGCAGCGTTGACATGGGGAGTGGAGGGATCAGAATAGGAAATTATATCATAGAGTGTTATGCGATATAGAGAGATGGGTTGCGGGGGGGGGAGGGGAAAGAATGCTTGAGTTATGTTAAGTATGTGTAAAGAGAAGAACAAGGGTTATGAAGGAAGGGGATAAGGGAATGGTATGTGATAGTGGAGGATGTTCTTGCTGTGGGATGGTTGCAGTGGAAGTACCGTAGTGTTCTTCAAAGAGGAATGTTTAGAAGTGTTTCTTGAAAAGGGTGTGGGATGGTATGCAGCAAAAGGTGGGATGGAGTTGGTTCCATAGGGTGGGGGCATATAATTCAAATGCTCTGGTGCAAGTTTGTTGAGGTTTCTTGCAGATTTGCGTTGGAGGGAGAAGATTGGAAGCATTCTGTCGGCGGAGTCTGTTGTTTATAGGGTGTTTAATTAGTGATTGGAGCTGTTCAGCAAAGGTATTGAAATAAGTTCTATGAATGATGGTAAGTATCTTGAATTTGATTCGGGATGTAATGGGAAGCCAATGAAGGGATTTTAGAATGGGGGGATATTTATTTATTTATTTATTTATTTATTTATTTAACAACTATTTCTATACCGCTCTTTCACAAGTATCAAGTGCGGTTTACAATGAACAGTGTGTTGTATGGTATGGATAGTATCATACCAAGTCGTTTTACATAGAACAGATGAACTAGATACAGATAACGGTATAAATTTAAACAGTAAATTATTAAACTATTATAACATATATACATAGTAAATATATACAAATTGTATCATATATGAGAGTATCTTGGGACATCAGCTATAATGCGAGCTGTGGTGTTTTGAGCAAGCTGTAGAGGAGCGATGGTGGCCTTAGGGAGCCCATGGAGGACAGAGTTACAGTAGTTAAGAAGTGGTGTGATGGAAGCTTGGCAGACTGTGCGGAAGCTGTCAGATGAAAGGAGGTGTCAAAGGTTTGCGGAGAATTCGGAGTTTGAAATAGATGCCTTTGGTGACATTCTAAATGTGATGTTGGAAGTTTAGATGCTGGTCCAGGATAATACTGAGATATTTAGTCTGAGATTTGACTTGTATGTCTGTGTCTCTGAGTTTGATGCTTGGGGGAGTTATGAAGTTGAGGTCTCTGGAAACATGAAGAATCTCTGTCCTGTTAAAGTTTACTGCAAGGTTGTGATGCTCTAGCCATAATATAATTTCATTGAAGCAATCGGAGAGACAGGAGTAATCAGGGGAAGAGGTGTGGAAAGGGGTGAAGATCATTATATAGTCGGCATAGAGATGGTAACTGACCTTGAATTTCTGGATGATATAGCATAGGGGCCTGATGTAAATGTTGAATAAGAGAGAGGAGAGGGACTCCTTGGGGAAGGGTGTAAGGCACTGATGATTGGTTACCAAGCCTAACTGTTTGGGTTCGGTGAGACAGAATGGAGTGAATCCATTTGAGTGGGGCACCCTGGACTCCGATGGTGTTGAGTTAGTTGAGTAGGATTTGGTGGGATACAGTGTCAAATGCAGCGGAATGACAAAGAATAATGGTATGAAACCAGAGAGGGGTTTTTCAGTTCCGGTGATGAGTATATTTAGTAGGGAGGTGGGTAGGGACGAAAGCCATGTTGCCTGTGGTCAAGTGGGGCGGATCTGTCAACATGTTCTTGTAGCTGAGTTTGAACTGCTTTTTCAATAATTTTGGAGAGGTAGGGTACGCCGGAAATCGGTCTGTAAGATTCAGAAGAGTTAGGGTTGAGTTTGAAGTTCTTGAGTAGGGCTTGTTTGAGAGCAGGTGGGAGATAGGCTTGGATGAGTGAGGTTTGAAGGTTGGTAGCTATGAATGGTAACATAGTAGTCTTTGTTTGCTTAATCCAGGTTACTGGGCAAGGGTCAAGGGGGGAGGCGGTGGCGTTAATATAGTTGATAATGTTTAAAAGCTCTTCATGGGGAACCTCTCTGAATGTTGTCCATGGGGTTATGGTGGAGGATGAAGAAGTGGAAGGAGGTATGATGAGGGTAGAAGAGCCAGGAAGCTTGTGCTTAGATATTAGTCTGCTATTAGTTGAGGGTGGATGATGCCATTTTGAGGCCGAGATGGATCGTTTGTGAAGGATTTGATAAGGTTGAAAAGTTCCCTTGCTTTATTTATGGAGCGTAGAAGGATGATGCCATTATATTCACGCTTGGTGTTGAGGGTGTTAATGGAGTATGCTGTGCGATGTTCTAGATAGATAGCTTGAAGCTGAGGGTCCTTAAATTTTCTCCATCATTGCTCGAGTCTTCAGAGGGAACATTTTTGCTCTCTGAGGAGTGCTGAGTACTAGGGAGCATGAGAGTGATGGGTTTTGGATGAGATGCGTGGTGGAGCTTTAGCGGCTTCAGCGATGGTGGCGTTCTAAGACTGTACGAGTGTATCGAGGTCTGAGTGAAGAAATGCTTGCTTGAGAGTGGGGATGGTTTGTTGAATGAAGGATGTCTCATTGAAGTTTATGAATCTTCTTGTAGAGGGTGGTTTGGAAGAAGGGAGTTGTTTAGGCAGGGAGATAGGTAGGGTAAATGTTGTTAGGTGATGGTCAGATCACAGGACCGGGGTAGAGGTGGGAGAAAGGGGGTGTGATGAGGAGAGTAGGCTATTAGAGAGGAAGAGTAGATCAAGGGTACCACCCTTAAGGTGAGTTGAGGTGTTGATTAGTTGCGTGAAGTGCAAATCATCCATGGCTTGAAGGAAAGTGTTGCTTTAGTTGACATTAGCTGAAGGGAGACTAAATTCATCAAGGAGGATAAGGTGGTGTTGGTGAGAGTTGTAAGAACATGCAGCTTCAAGAAATGTGTCAAGTTGGTCAGCATTGTGATGGGGTGCCCTATAGACAAGGCAAATAATGAAATGCTTATTACTTATGATGATGGTGTCTAGACCATTGGAGGATGTTGCACTCTTAGTCGTGAAGTTGAGTTGCTTGTTAGAATGCACACTCCCCCACCTCTGTTGTTAGAACGTGGGCAGTTATGGATGTTGTGAGTGCTGGTGCTGAGTTGATTAATAAGGATGTTGTCTGTTTCAGTGAACCAGGTTTCTATGATGCAGAGATCTATTGCGTCATCAGTGATGTGGTCCGAAAGAGTTTGTAGTTTATTGTGAGCGGAGTGAGCATTGATCAAACGGCATCTAATTGTGTGGGCAGGGTGTGTAGTGGTGGGGATAGGGGGGTTGGTTAACTCAGTTGTAGTTGAGGTGCGGATGTATAAGAGGCGAGGATGTCTCCTATATTGGTGGGTGAGGTTTTGAGAGTGCAGAGGGTGTGAAAGGCCTTGGGAGGTGGATGATTGGGATGGGAGAGGGTGAGGTGGGTCAAGATGCTATGTGTAAAGAGGGAAGAGAGGTATAGGAGTGCTAGCCAGTTGAGTAAGAGTGACATGATTGAATGATGATGTTCAAAAAGATGCAGATAATAATATGAAATGCAAAAAGATCTTGTGCTTAGATAGCTCTGAAATATTACAGGGCTTGAGTGGCAGTGAAATTTAACAGTGCTTAAGGTGCAAGTAGAGAGAGCAGTGCCAAGACTGCAATAACTTAAAGCAATATCTCTTCCTTATCATCCCTCCCGTCCAGTCCCGCATCTCTGGGTAGCGCACCTCCTCCAGCAGCTTGGAGACTGAGCATGTCATCTTTTTGATGACACTAGTGTACATATGCAGCTGGCACCGCCCACCAGCCCCAGTATGCTCAGCCTCCAAGCAGCTGGAGGAGGTTGTGAGCCAGGGTGCTGGACTCACAGAAAGGACAACTAAGGAGATAGGTTTAGTTAGAGTTTGCTTTTATTTCCCCTGTTAAGATGCATTTTTCTTTGTTTTTAAAGGCAAAAGTAAAAAAAACAAAACAAAAAATAAACTAGAAGGAACAGAGAGAACCCGGGGGACAACAGGGCCGAGGGGAGGATATTCCTTCTTCCCCCTCTCCCACAGGATTTCGGAGGGAGGGTTTTGTGGGGGCCTTCCTCAGTCTGAGACTTCTGGCTGCTCCTGAACCCGTTATCGGGTGAGGAGCCGCTGCAGGGGCTGCAGTTGCTTGACAGGAGTGAAAGCTGGCAGCCCCGAGTCAGCCCCCCTCAGCGCCGAAGCCAGGAAGGAAGGCTGAGCGCGAGGGGTAGAAAAGCCGTGCAGCAAAGATGCTCCAAGGTAAAAGTGGGGGGAGGACAGCAGAAACCTCTAGCAACCGCCAGAACATGAGAAGCCAGAGAGCGGCCTGCAGCCGCATGTTTTGGAGTCTGCAGCAGTGTGGGAAACTCAGCCAGCTGCATTTAGGCGCAATTTCTTCTTATTCAGGCCCGCATGTGTTTAACCCCCTGCTGTGTTTTGGGTGCCTGGGAGAGGCAGACATCGGAGAATAAAGCAGGACAGAGCAGCCTCTTCCTAGGGGGCCATTTGCAGTTTCTTTTTCATTTCAGTTTCAGTTAATTAGATTTTATTTTATTTTAGTTCAAGTACTGTAGTGCTCTGTGCCTGACCCTGTGGAGGTGCACTGTGCTGGGGATCCTGTTACATACCCAGGTACAGATTGAGGGCGTTCCTGGGAAGTGCTCCCAGCCCTTCCCACCATGCCGGCCAGACCGCAGTGCCTGGTATAGGATGGTAACAAGGGGTGTGAACCCCACTTAATCCTTAAGCATTCCTTGTGTTATACAGCTCAAAATTTAGTCAGTGCACAATGACTTGATGAAGACGTGTGGGAAAGGCCTAATCAGATAGGCCATGGTTGTTGCTGGGCAAATTTCAGAGTGCTGTGTGCCTGGTCAGGTGATCTAAAAGGCAGTTGGTTGATACTTTGACTTTCTATCAGACCCTTCTCATGAGAAAGTTACAGACAGGAATAAAGGTGTGTTTTAAAAAGAAAAATAAATAAATAAAATGCTGCATATAGGTTTGTAGCAGCTACAGCTCTGTGGAAAACAGGAAGTACCTGCATACAAGAAATGTATGTAATTTGAAAGAGAGTGCATAGGAAACAAATTAAATCCTTCCATCTGTCTATGGTCAGTGAGTAACCTGACATGATCATCTCTTGTCTCTTAGCCCAGATTATGTACCTATTAAATCTGTAATATTGCTTGTAAGGGAAGCTGTACTCCCTAATAGCCATTAGTAGTATTAGAATAAAAATGTAACATAGAAACATAGAAATATGACGACAGAAAAAGACCACATGGCCTATCTAGTCTGTCCTTCCATAACAACTACAACAGTCCCCTTTTTACCTTTAGAGATCCTCTGTGTTTGTCCCATGCTTTTTTGAATTCAGTTACTGTCCTCATCTCTACCACCTCCACTGGGAGACTATTCCATGGATCCACTACTCTTTCCTTAAAGAAATATTTCCGCATATCACTCCTGAATCTATCTCCCTTCACCCTCATCCCATGTCCCCTCGTAGCAGAACTTGCTTTCAATTGAAAGAGGCTCTCTCCCTGAACATTTATGCCACGGAGGTATTTAAACATCTCAATCATATCACCTCTATCCCGCCTTTCCTCTAAGGTGTACATATTAAGACCCTTCAGTCTGCTCTCATATGCTTTATAATGAAGACCACTAATCATTTTAGTAGCCACCCTCTGCACCGACTCCATCCTGTTCACATCCTTTTGAAGGTGCGGTCTCCAGAATTGCACACTATACTCCAAATGAGGTCGCACCAAAGACTTATACAGAGGCATTATCACCTCCTTTTTTCTGCTAGCCATTCCTCTCTGTTTGCACCCAAGCATCCTTCTAGCTTTTGCCATTGCCTTTTCTACCTGTTTAGCTACTTTAAGATCATCAGACACAACCACGCCTAGGTCCTGCTCTTCTTTAGTGGACAAAAGAACTTCAACCCCTATATTATATTGCTCCCTTGCTGCAGCCCAAATGCATGACCTTACATTTTTTAACATTAAATCCCAGCTGCCAAATTCTAGACCATTCTTCAAGCTTAGCTAGATCCCTCCTCATGTTATCTACCCCTTCCTGGGTGTCTACTTTATTGCAGATTTTGGTATCATCCGCAAAGAGGCAAGCCTTACCTGAAAGCCCTTCTGCTATATCACTAACAAAGATGTTAAAAAGAATTGGACCAAGGACAGATCCCTGGGGCACACCACTGATAACATCCTTCTCCTCAGAGTGAGCTCCATTTACTTGTACTCTTTGTCGCCTCCCACCCAACCAATTTCTAACCCAAGCAGTAAATTTAGGGGCCATCCCTAGGGTGCTCAGTTTGTTTATAAGTCGCCTGTGAGGAACAGTGTCAAAGGCTTTACTGAAATCGAAATACACCACATCTAGAGCTCTCCCTCGGTCCAACTCCCTGGTCACCCAGTCAAAGAAATCAATCAGATTTGTCTGACAAGACCTGCCTCTGGTGAATCCATGCTGCCTTGGATCCTGTAATCCGCTGGACTCCAGAAACCTCACTATTTTCTCTTTCAGCAGCGTTTCCAATAATTTACTCACCACCGAAGTTAAACTAACCGGCCTGTAGTTTTCAACCACATCCTTACTTCTGCTTTTGTGTAAAGGCACCACATGAGCCTCTCTCCAGTCCTTTGGAACTACTCCCGACTCCGAGGCATTGAAAAGGTCAGTCAGTGGAGCTGCTGGAACGTCCCCAAGTTCCCTCAGTATTCTCGGGTGTATCCCATCTGGTCCCCTCGCTTTGTCTACTTTCAGTTAAGATAGTTTCTCACGAACACAGTCTTTTGAAAATTGTTCAAGATGTCCTTTGCTTCTGTTCCTATTTGTGGGTGTTTTCTGAGGTCCTGCTCCTGGTTCTTCATCTGTGAACACAGAACAAAAATATTTGTTAAGCAATTCCGCTTTATCCTTATCAGCTTCTACATATTCCTCCCCTGCACCCTTGAGTCTGACAATACCACTCTTGCCCTTCCTTTTCTCACTAATATATCTGAAAAATGTCTTATCCCCCCATTTTATTGCATTGGCTGTTTCCTCCTCCTTTTGAATCTTTGCCTTCTTGACTACTTTGCTAGCTTCTCTAAGTTTTTCCAAATACAGATGCCTGTCTTCCTCTCTCTGTGATCTCTTGTATTTCATGAAGGCCTCCCTCTTTTCCTTCACTTTTTCAGCTACTTCTTTCGAAAACCATAGCGGTCTCCTTTTCCTTTAACCTTTATTTACCATTTTAACAAAAAGGTTGGTTGCCCTTAAAATATCCCCTTTCAGTTTTTCCCACTGTTTTTCTACGTCCCTCAGCTGTTCCCATCTAACTAACGACTCCATGAGATATTGGCCCATCTTCACAAAGTTAGTCTTCCTAAAGTCTAAGATCCTCTCCTTTGAATGGATTCTAACAGCCCTAGTCCTAATACTGAACCACACCATCTGGTGATCACTGGATGCAAAATGATCTCCCACTACAACATCAGAAACACTTTCACCATTGGTAAGCACCAAGTCCAGTATGGCCCCCTCACGTGTGGGGTATGTTACCAATTGCCTGAATAGTTCTCCCTGTAGAGAATCCAGGATCTCCTTACTTCTAGATGATACTGCAGCAGGAATGTGCCAGTCAACATCTGGCATATTGAAATCTCCTATCAGTAGCACTTCCCCTTTCCTAGCAATGCTGCGCATGTCTTCAATTAATTCTCTGTCCACCTCTTCCTCTTGTGAGGGAGGTCTGTATATCACACCAATGTAAATAGATTTCTCTTTCCCTCTTTCTAGTTTAACCCACAATGCCTCCTCTCTCCCTTTTAAGCTCTGTAATTCCAAAGCTTTAATAGTAGTTTTTACATATAGTGCCACTCCTCCTACCCTACTTCCAACCCTGTCCTTTCTGAATAAAGTATAGCCATGTATAGTTACATCCCAATCATGGTTTTCTGTGAACCATGTTTCTGTAACTGCCACTAAATCCAAGTCAGCCACTCCCACCAAAGCTTCAACATCAGGGATCTTATTTCCCATACTACGGGCATTTATACCCACTGCTTTCCATATGTTACCCCTGTTACCCATTTCCATAAAGTTATTTAATGTATCACCTACCTGGGGGCTCTCACTTACCTGGGGGCTTTCTTCACCCATCCCCAACGAATCTAGTTTAAAGCCCTCTTCAGTAGATTAGCCAGTCTACTATTGAAGACGCGTTGACCTTTCTTGGACAGATGGATGCCATCTCTGCTCTGCAACCCTTGGAACAGCATCCCATGGTCTAGGAAACCAAAACGCTCTTGATGACACCATCCACGCAACCATGCATTCATCTCCAGGATGCGAGCCTCTCTGCCTTGGCCTTTACCCTCAACAGGGAGGATTGAAGAGAACACCACCTGTGCACCTAACTGCTTCACCCTCTGTCCCAGAGCCATGAAGTCACTTTTGATACGTTCCGAGGTATACCTGGCAGTATCATTTGTTCCAACATGGATTAGCAACATTGGGTAATAGTCAGTGGGCTTGATGAGTCTCGGCAAACTCTCCTTAACATCTTGGATTTTGGCACCAGGCAGACAGCATACCTCTCTGGACATCAAGTCTGGTCGGCAGATGGATGCCTCAGTACCTCTCAGAAGAGAGTCTCCAACCACCACTACCCTTCGTTTCCTTGTGGCCACTGATTCTGCAACTTTGGGGTACTTGAGCTCTGGTTCTTCCCTTTCCAGGGATGCTTTCACCTCCTCCACTTCCAGGGCTGGAGTAGTTGGATTGGTGATTTTGCAGGCTCTGGTGACTTGTGTCCAACCATCGACATTCTGTTGGCACCCATCTTCTCCTCTGCTGGAGAGCTTGGTTGCTGCAAGAAGCATCTCATCAATGTACTTCTCACTGTCTTGAATGCTCCTCAGCCTCACCACCTCCTCTCTGAGTTGCTCCACTTGTTTCCTCAGAGCTTCGGCATGCAGGCACCCTGCACATGGAACCGGTCCTTCAACTGGCATTAGGACCTCTGTCTGGACCGAGGCAGAAGCTGTAACGGGAGCAACAGCTTTAGCGATACGATTTTTCCCAGCCATTGTTCTGTTCGTGGAGCTTAGGTATCTGTTAAAGCAAAAGAGAGAGATCTACCAAGTACCATCCGGTTTCCCAGCTGTCCTTTCAGAGCAAAAGCAGTTAAATCTCCTTAATTATATTCAAAATGTGCTGGTCCAATTCTCTGTGCTTTGTCAAATGGGGAGGTGCCCTATAAAGCAAGACTACTCGCTAGGGGTGGGTGGGAGTCGGGGTGGGTAGGGAGGGAACTAACACCTGATTAGGTGTTAGCAGCTCCGAAAGCTGAGGAGGTTACTGGAGTTCAACCACCTACTGTGCTCAAGGAAAGTCCCACTAAAGCACCAAAAAGAAAGTAACCTTGCTTTAAAAATGTACAAAAAACCCTTTTAAGAGCTCCCAGTCAGAGAGCTAACAATTTAATATAATAAAACAAACCCTTAATTCCTTACTGTTGGTTGATCTGGAGAGCTCCTGTAGGAAAGCATTTACTCGGAGTAAACTTTACTCGGAGAGCGTGTCAGTTTGATTGGATCAGTGCAAGGTCCATTTCATATCTTTAAGATACAACACTGCAGTGCAATCTAAAAATCCTCAAGATGTGCAGTCCCCAATGTGGTGTGGTCTCGGAGGATGGTGTCTGAACTGCACGCAGGAGGCGGTCATGGGAGCAGGACCTGCAGGATGAGATGAGGCAGGAGAGTCCCTCCCGGTTGCTAAAGACCCTGGGGGCCGGGGGTGCCATGTTACGTTCAACAGATCCGGCCCCAGTCCCTGCATGATGCCCGGACATCCACCCCTCAAGCCCAGGGAGCGATAGGGCTCCCGGGGGAGTTCTCACCGGAGTTTGTCTTACCTTTGCATAAGGCATTTTGCCTACCAAGTGGCTCCTCGGTCCCGGAACACAGGGCTAAGAGGATGTCAGATGCAAAAGAGCACGAGTCAGGAGCAGTGGCATCTAATTGGGCTAGAGGCTTAGAGGAGTGGCAGCAATCGCCATTGTCAGGGGGGCTGGATGGGGAAGACCTTGACACGGAGCTAGATCTGCAGGAGGAGTTGGAAGGAGAGAGCCCAGAACAGGAGGATCAGGCCCGACTTGTTCGGGTTTTCCGCCGGGAGGAGCTACCAGTGCTCATCTTTATGTTTGTTTATGCAATTTCTCGATATACCGCCCAGGCCGAAGGCCATCAGGGCGGTTTACAATCACTACAAGCGGGTACTGATACAATTCCTCGTCCCCAAATGGCTCACATTCTGTGTGTACCTTGGCGACCCTCAAGGCCCTGAATATGCCTGCTAACCTTCTGGCAGAGGAAGAGGCGCTGTACGATCCGCTGTTCCAGGTGGGACAGAAATCGCAGAAAGTCTTACCAGTACATGGAGTAGTAGGACAGATGATCCAGGATGTGTGGGATCTTCCAGAGGTTAGCCTTGAAGGGGTGCAATGCATGATGCGCCTATACCCGCTGCCGGAGCAAGAATGAGCTCCTTTGATTGCCCAAAGTGGGCACAGCGGTGTTGGCAGCAGTAGAAGAGACCTTGACTTGTCTCCTGCAGCTGAGAGCTGTGGAACTGGTTCTGCGAGGCCAGTACGTCTGCGGTCGATTCTTCATATATTTCGTTTTGTCCAAAAGGAAGGTTCCTTTCGCCCAATTCTCAACTTTGAGGGCATGAACTACGGTCTTCAGATACTGCATTTTCACAGTAGTAATGGTGGTAGGAAACAGAGATTTTTGGTGACTCTCGATCTCACAGAGGCGTATCTGCATGTTCCCTTCCATCCAGAACATCAGCAGTTTTCTCCGCTTTGCGGTGCCAAGGGGCCATTTCCAGTTTCGAGTGTTGCCCTTCAGTCTGGCGACCACCCCCAATACCTTCACCAAGGTCATGGTGGTGATGGCGGCAGCTCCTCCACAAGGAAGGGGTTCTCGTCCACCCGTACCTAGACGATTGACTGATCCAGGTGAAGTCCAGGCACGATAGTGAAAAGAGCAACAGTGCAGGTGGGAGAGTTCCTTCAAAGTCTCGGTTGGGGGTCAACCTGGCCAAGAACCAGTTATGGCTGGCCCAGGAGCTAGAGTATTTGAGAGCGTGCTTTGATACCTGCGTGATAATCAAAAAAGAATAATACCCCCAACTAGGTTAAAACATATCAACCAAAAAGGCAGCCTAGAAAATAATAACCCGCGTTTTCAATAATTCAGTACCCAAAAAAGGAAATTTTTTTGTTTGTTTTTTGTCAGAATGGTCAGCTAGGTGGAAAGGAAATTTCCTCTCACTATCGTGACCACTCCATTTTAATAAGAGAAAGACGCTTTGTTTTTTGTTCTTAACAGCGTTTGTACTTAGCTGTATGTCCAATGAAGGCTGTTTCAAAACATCATTGACGGCAGTGCTCCAAACAACAACGTGTCATGTTTCGGGGTTTACACATTACTCCCCCTGCTTCAGGTCTAAACTCTGCTGTTCGATGAAAATTCAGCCATACCAAATATTAGGAAGAACCACGGTTTTTATACCCAGGAAACACCAACGCTTGCTCAGCTGTTGCAACCGTCCATTCAGCAGAGGTATAAATGAAGAGCCAATCAGAACAGACAAGGGAGGAACTACCAGTCAGACTACTACCTTCTGATCAACAGGCTACAGAATATCCAAAAATTTAGGAAACAGTGTGCCACTCCAGCTGCATATTGAGCCCCCTCGGGTAGACAGTATGCAGTCTATAGATCCATTTTTGTTCCAGGTTCTGTAAAGATTGAACACGATCTCCTCCTCGAGGATTCAAGGGTACAAAATCAAGCGCTCGCCACTGAAGCATTTCAAAAGTATGTGTCATGCGAAGACAATGATCTACCAACGGGACTGACAACGTTTTAGTACGACGTCTATAGGCATGTTCACCCAGACGAAGTTTTAAAGATCTTGATGTGCGACCCACATAATATAAACCACATGGGCATATAATCAGATACACCACAAATGCTGAAACACAACTAGTGTGCCAGCGAGCTGTATAAACCTTCATAGTGTGGCTATCAAGCCATGTCAAACCCAAAATTGTAGTTGAGCAGAAGGTAGTAGTCTGACTGGTGGCTCCTCCCTTGTCTGTTCTGATTGGCTCTTCATTTATGCCTCTGCTGAATGGACGGTTGCAATAGCTGAACAAGCGTTGGTGTTTCCTGGGTATAAAAACCGCGGTTCTTCCTAATATTTGGTATGGCTGAATTTTCATCGAACAGCAGAGTTTAGACCTGAAGCAGGGGGAGTAATGTGTAAACCCCGAAACGTGACACGTCGTCGTTTGGAGCACTGCCGTCAATGATGTTTTGAAACAGCCTTCATTGGACATACAGCTAAGTACAAACGCTGTTAAGAACGAAAAACAAAGAGTCTTTCTCTTATTAAAATGGAGAGGTCACGATAGTGAGAGGAAATTTCCTTTTCACCTAGCTGACCATTCCGACGAAAAACAAACAAACAAAAAAATTTCCTTTTTTTTTTGTGTACTGAATTATTGAAGAACGCGGGTTATTATTTTCTAGGTTGCCTTTTTGGTTGATACCTGCGTGAGCAGGAATTTCCTGCCGGGCGTAGGAGCTGCGACAGTTGATACGGCAGGTCCTGAAGAGGGCAAGACCATCAGCATGGCATTATCTGCAGGTTCTGGGGACCATGGCGGCCACTCTTGAGCTAGTTCCATGGGCAAGGACGCATATGCAATTGCTGTAGAGGGCTCTGCTCCATCGCTAGTCCCATCAGGGTCAACCCCTGTCTCAAGAACTCCCCTGCCCACGAAGCACCAGGAGAGCCCTCAGTTGGTGGCTGCATGTGGAAGGAGTCCCTGGTGTGGGTTCCTCGGGTGACCAGCCTGTCCGGTTGGAAAGCCCATAGCAAAGGACGCTTTGTTCAGGGACAAGAGTCTGCAGTAGGCCCTGTGGTCAATCAACAGGCTCGAGATGTGAGCGGTGACCTTGGCGCTAGAAAGTTTTGAGCCATGGTTGCAGGGGAAGGTGGTCCAAGTACTCTCAGACAATGTGACCACGGTGGCTTACATCAACCAGCAAGGAAGCATGGGCAGTGCAGCCCTGGAGGAGGAGGCCGAAGGTCTGTTCAGATGGGCAGTGATTCGTCTCCAGGCATTATCAGCGGCGCATGTAGCAGGAGTTGACAGCATGATGGCAGACTACATCATCCGAGTGCGCATGGATCCCGGAGAGTGGCAGCTCAATCAGGAAGAGTTCGAGCAGGTGGTTCGCCGATGGGGCACACTGGTCACGGACCTAGTGGCAATGTTCGAGTTGGCCAAGGCCTGCCGGTTTTTCAGTAGACGAAGAGAAGAAGTCCAAGGGCCTGGATGCTCTAATTCAGCAGTGGCTCGAAGAGGGTCCTCTCTGTTTTTCCTCGTAGACTCTCATAGGCCAGTTAGTGCAGTGGCTAGAGGCGCACCAGGGATTTGTGATTCTGGTGGCACCAGACTGGCCGAGGTGCCCATGGTATGCTGACCTGATTCGGATACTGGCGGATTGACTGTGGTGGCTTCTGGTTCGGAAGGACCTCTTGAGGCAGGAGCCGCTTCACATGCCCCAGGTGGATCAATTCTCACTTACGGCATGGCTCATGAAAGGGCGAGGTTGAAGGATAATCTGGCTCGGGGATAGCGACCTTGCTACAGGCCCAGAGGTGGTCTACAAACATGTCGTGCATCTGCGTAGGATGCATCTTTGAATTGGTGCGGAGAGAGGCAGCCACGCCCTTCCATTGCCTCTGTCCCGGACATCTTGGCGTGCTTGCAATCCAGTTTTGATAAGGTTCTAGCTGCCAGTTCCTTGAGAATGCAACTGGTGGCATTTTTCCAGTTATCACGGGAAAGTGCCATTGGGTACACACCCAGATGTGCTGAGCTTTCTAGGGGGGGGGGGGGGGTGATCCACCTCCGTCTGCCAAAGAGGGCAGTGGTACCACCTTGGAATCTCAATCTGGTGCTGTCTGGGGAACCTGTTGAGCCATTGAGTCGAGCTTTCCTGCAGGATTTCGCTCTGAAAATGGTATTCCTGGTGGTGAGTTGCTCGGCATGCAGGATTTCAGAGCTTCGGACCCTGTCATGCCAGGAGCCATTCCTTTCCTTCTCCAAGGAGAAAGTGGTCAGGCGCCCAGTACCTTCATTTTTAAGAAGGTGGTGTCAGCATTTCATGTAAGTCAGGCCATTTCCTTACCGGCTCTGGCGAGCGTGGATATGGGCGAGAGTGGGTATGGGCCGTGCCACTCCACAGCTGTGCCACCTGGAAGGTAAGAGTTCTGCGTAGGTATGTGAAAAGGGCATTGTCCTTTCGGAGATCGGACCGTCTGGTTCTGTTTGGCAGGTCACGCAAAAGTGAGGCGGCAGCTAAGCATCCATTTCCAGATGGATCAGTGAGGCAATCACGTCGGCATACATCTTGAAGGATAGAACAGTGCCGGCGGGGTTGCAGACGCATTCCATGAGGGCTCAGGCAGCTTCATGGGCAGAGTATACTTTAGTTCCGCTGGTAGAGATCTGTAGGGTGGCATACTTCTCTGAACATTTTCGCCTGGATGTCCAGGCGGCGGGGGATATTCGTTTAGGATTGGCAGTGCTTCAGGCTGGTTGTGCTGGTCCCTCCCATTAGTTAAACTGCTCTGATACATCCCAGAGATGCGGGACTGGACTGGAGGGACAATAAGGAAAGAGAAATTAGACTTACCTGCTAATTGTTGTTCCTTGAGGAACTCCAGTCCAGTCCCGGAACCCTCCCTGAGTGCTTCTTGTGGTGATCTGTGCACACCCCAGTCCTGAAGCTGGTTCCCTTGGTGGAGGAAGTGGCCAGGATGAGCCGGGGAGGGGTGTGTAATCAGTGTTTGGGGGAGGGGCGGACCAGAAGAGCTGTCAGTTGCTCGCTTCCTGCTGGTTGGAGTTGCTCAGGCACTCAACAGGTAGGTCTCTTCATCCTGGAGTGGGGGACGGGGTATCCTTCCCAGGGGATGGAGGGGGTACTAGTTTATTTAGACATAGTTACATGTTTAACTACTTATTTGTTGCTCCTCTGAGTCTGCTTTGTCAATAGGTACTGGGGCTGGTGGGCGGTGCCAGCTGCATATTTACACTAGTGTCATCAAAAAGATGACATGCTCAGCCTCCAAGTTGCTGAAAGAGGTACACTACCCAGAGATGCGGGACTGGACTGGAGTTCCTCAAGGAACAACAATTAGCAGGTAATTTCTCTCTCTACAGCGCAAAACAGTAATGTGTAGGCTGCAATGGATACAGCGGTGCTTAGGGTGCAGTGTAGCACAACCGAGCTTAAGGTATAGTGAGATATTAGAAGTGCAATATATAGGATACAATGAACCGATAATATCAGGGCTAAAGTAAGAGTGTGAAACAGTGTCTAAGATATAGTATGATATAGCAATGCTAGCATTTTGTTAAAGCAGGGCTTAATAACGAGATATTCTGGCAATAAACTGTTGTATTAGCAGTTGAGGTCTTAGAAAACACGGTTCAGGTCTTAGAAAACACAGTGTTATAGCAGTAAAAATGGAGTACAATTCAGTCATCATTGTGTGAGAATAAGCAGTGCAAGCAAATAATTAACAAGGCATGGTTGGTGTAGTTAAAGGCAGTTGAGAAATATTAATGACTGTGAGAACAAATATTGGTATGCACTGTTAACTTACATGCGGTAAGTTGGAGGTGAAGAGCTTCTTTCAATGCCTCAGGTCTCCGCTTAAGGGCCACGCCAAGGTGCCCTCAGGCGGGGACTCTCCTGAAGGCACTCCTGCTTTTAAATTTAAAAGTCCTCCTTTTCAGCCTGATTGGTCTTGGCAGTGGGGAGCAGGGAGGGGCTTGCCTGCCTGTTCCCTTCCCCCTGCCTCCATTTATTAAATCAAATGTGATCATGTTATGATTGCTATTGCCAAGCGGCTTCAACACAGTTACCTCTCACACTAGATCTTGCTTTCCACAAGGTCTAGGTCTAAAATAGCTTCCCCTCCATGAAGCAATCATTCATTTCATCTAGAAACTTTATCTCCCTATTTATTGATCCAGTCAATACTGGGGTAATTGAAATCTCCCATTAGTACTGTATTGTATCTTTTGTTAACTTCCCTAATGTCTTTTAGCATTTCATCATCTGTCTGATCATTCTGGCCAGGCGGATGGTAGTACACCCTCACTGCCATTCCCTTCGCCTGAAATTTCTGTATCTATTGGATATGTGCAGATAAAGAGAGAGGCAGAGTGTCAAAGATGACCCAAAGGTTGCAAGCTGAAGAGACAGGGAGGATGATAGTGTCATCCACAGGAACAGAGAAGGGAGGAAGGGGGGGGGGGGGGTTAGGGGGGAAGATGAAAAGCTCCATTTTGGCCATGTTCAGTTTCAGACTGCAAGAGGACATCCAGGTAGCAGTGTCAGACAAGCAGGCTGGGATTTGGGCCTGGATTCCTGGAGATACTTCTGGTGCAGAGATCCTTAATTGTGAAAGCGTAGGGAAGCCTGAGATCAACTTTGGTCTATGATAAGGCTTTCCAAGTTTGTTCTGGTGACCGTACAGCCAATCTAGTTTTTTGGATATCCAGATTATCATATGTTGTGTTTCCTATGCATTCACTTTTTTGCATTGATATTCACTTTAGATATCCTGAAAATATGACTGGCTGTGGGATCATGGGGACAGGCCTTGAAACTCTGGTGCACAGCATTGCAACCAGGAGGAAACCAAGTAGATCAGATAGATCAGACTAGCAAGTCCTATCATCATACTGTTTCAGTGAATTGATATCGGGCTTTCCATTTGAAACCAAAGGATCAAGGTGATGATGGTATATGAGGGGGATGTGGCAAGTGTAGAGGCTTTGGTCTGCGTACAGGTGATCCAGCGACTGTACAATACAGACAACATTGGTAGGGAGTTGTAGAGCCTGTGCATCAGTGGCTGATCCAAGTGTTAGTAATGGTGGGGGATTGGGCAGTTCTAGAGTCTGGGCAGTTCTGGTGATATGCAGGAGATCCTGTGGCTCTAGAGTTTGTGCATTAATGGTGGTGGTAACAGTAGAGTCCATGGCTCTAGAATCTTGGTGAAGATTATGGCAGCTGTAGGGTTCAGGCAGCATCGGTGGTATTAGAGGTGGTGGTATGCAGGGGAATCCAATAGCTTTGATACTTGAGCAATGTGGTGACTGTCGGGACTGTGTCGGTAGTGGTATGCAGGGGATTTGGCATCTGTATCGTGGTGCTTGGCTGGAGGCTGTTGCATCTGAGTGGTCAGATACATAGAGGACATGGAGTGGGAGATGGTGGTATGCAAGAGTTTTTGCTGATGTAGAGTCTGGGCTGCATTGGAAGTATATAGGGTATCTGGTTGGTATAAATTTTGGAGGTTAGCCTGCTCCATCTTTGGCATGCCGTAACTTCCCCCCTCAGATTTTGATAATTAAACTCAACAATCATGGTCATTCCAACACAACACTTTCCACAACAATCCTATAAAAATGTATAATTGGACATCATACTTTAGTGGAACTCATTTTTATTGTCATTTTGTCACAATTTGCCGTAATACAATGCTGAGGTGAAACACGAACAATAACGGTACACAAGCAGTGTTCCAAATAGCTTGATTAAGAACCAGAACTAACGATTTAGCTTTCAAGCAATATACTTTTGTGGTGTTCAGTACAATGAACCCGCTAACTCGTATATTTTACTTTACCGCCTAGACACACAACCAAAATTAACTACGTTAACCTTCCCTCTTCCCCCACCCTATCCCTCTCTTCTCCCTTTTTTCCCTTTCCCTTCCCCTCCGTCCCTCATAAATCCATCCCATTTCTCCAGCTAATGCTTTCATCTCAACAGCTCTTAATAATTATTTAGAATGATACTTTGTGTTTGTGGAGGGAGTGCGTTGATAACAGGGTCCCATATGCTGTGTAACTCATCTAATTTCTTAATCCCCAGCATTTGAGCTGTTCTCCTTTCCATACCCATTAAGTCTGTCATTGCGGCTTTCCAGGAGAGCACCTCAGACACTTTTTTCCAGACATCCACTGCTGTAAAATAGGCTTCATACTAGCTAAAAAAGGTTTTCTCACAAAGTCTCCTTTGCCTAGTCAAAAGACACGAGTCCACTCCAAATCTGCCAAATAGGCATGAATGTGCCTGGGGCACCAGGGGATGAAGTACCCGTTGACTCAGCCTTGTGCACACATCGTCCCAAAAGGTCTGTATATCTGAGCATGCCCAAAAACAATGTGTGAAAGTGCCACGTTCTTTATGACAGAAACGGCAGATGTCTGTGGTGGCATTCCCGCCTTCACTACCAAAGCATCATGAATGTATGCCCTCCACAAAAACTTGTACTGAAATGCCTGTAGATAGGCACATTCAGAGATAGCGGTATAGCACTCAAATGCCCCTTTTAATAACTCGGTATTAACTTCCACTAACCCATCCTTGAGCCAACATTGAGCCAAAACTTCCAAGCTAGATAGATCCAGAGCAGGATGGAGTTCTCTCTGCAGTTTTTTCATGGTTAGGCGCCCTTCCAGGGCTTCGATTAACTCAACCATTCCTCCGGGCTGTAACAGTGAGGGCTCTTCCTTTCAGACAGACTGTATGTAATGTCTGATCTGCAGGTAGTAATAAAATTGCCGTGTGGGCCATTGATACCGTTTTGTAGTCCTAGGAAGGACTCCAGTTCGGTTCCCGTTAGCGTCTTTAGATCCCATATGCATGTGATCCCCCTCTGCCTCCAATCCTTAGGGATTCTCTGCAGCTGACCTGGAGCGAATTCCCTATTGTCTTCTATTGGAAGGTAGTCTGTTGTATGCCACCATCGCCCACTGTGATGACAGAGCACCTTCCAAGCCCCCAGATAGTATGAGCATTTCCATGTCGCCAGTAAGGCTGAGGCCTCTGCATGCAACAAGTAGGTTCTGTGATATGGGAGCGAGAGCCAATCAATCATGTTCCCCGGTACACTTTCCGATGTGCCAGTCAAGATGTCCTGGAGAGGGCGTACAAGATACATCAAGTTGTAGAGGCACAATGATGGAAGATTAGCTCCCCCCACCTCCAGGGATTTCATCAGTACTGATAAAGCTATCCTGGGTTGGCAGCCCTTCCACAAGAATCTGCTCAAGTGCCCATGCAGTGCCGTTCAATCTCTTTTGGTGACTCAGACTGGCAGATGTCTTAGCACATATAACCATGGGAGTTCCATCATCTTGTGTAGGGCTATTCAGCCTTTCAAAGAGATGGGAAGGTCCTGCTATTTCTTTAATTTTGCTATTGTGCGTCCCAATAAAGGTTTAATGTTGTAGTCATAGAGATGGGACATATCCACCAGCAACTGAATGCCCAAATATTTTATTTGTGACTCTGCCCACACTAATGGAAAATTTCCGGCCATCCATTTTTCACCAACCTGCCCACATCTAGGCCCATTGATTTAGCGCGATTAAGTTTTAGATCCGAGAAATGTCCAGATTGCTCAATATGTTGCAATGCTGCCAGTAGCGACTGGGACTGAAGGCAAAATAGCAAGTCGTCTGCAAAAGCGCTAAGCTTAATTTCTCCAGCTCCCCATGTAATTCCCTGGACCTCTGTCCTCCTAATCAAGGAACGCAATAGCGGTTCAAGCGAGAGCACAAATAGGGGGCAGAGGACACCCCTGTCTCGGTCCCCTTTCCAATTTGAAGGGGGGGATTGTATGCCACCCACCATTATGGAGGCCAGGGGACTTATATAAAATGCCTGACTTCATCTTAAAAATGCACCTCCGAAGTCAAAGCGGTGCATCACTTTAAACAAATATGTCCACGAAACTAATCAAAAGCCTTCTCGAAGTCAAAACTTACCAGCAGAAGAGGCTTTCAATGGCATTGGCAGTGTTCCATCCCGAGCAATACCTTACTGATATTTAGAAGGGCCTCTCTGCCTTTCAAAAACCCTGCTTGGTGGGGCCCAACTAGCTTGGGCAGCATGGGCTGGAGATGATTGTCCAGTACTGTTGCCAAAACCTTCATATCGTAATTGATTAATGAGATCGGTATGTATGAAGTAGGGTCTTCCAGGTTTTTGCCTGATTTTGGGATGACCATAATGGTTGCCCACCGCATGTCCCTAGGGAATTTCCCTTCCATCAGCACTTCCGCGTACAGTGCCGCTAATGCCGGTGTTAGTTGGAGAGACAGTATTCTGTAGTATTCAGGCCCCATAGCCATCTGGCCTTGGGGTCTTATGCAGGGCTCCAACCTTGATCACTTTCTGTATCTCTCCTCCTGAGATGGGCTTATTTAATTCAGCTAACTCAGCCTCTGTAAGAGTGGGGAGTGGAATCTCATCTAGGAAAGCCCGTTCTCCATCACGGTCTTCCAATTCTGCGGTATATAAGGTGTGATAAAATGTTGGAATACATATGTGATTCAGTTGGGATCATTATGACATAATCCTGAGGATCCTTAATCGTCATCACAAATCGGGAGCCCCCCCAGTCCCACACAACACAAGCCAACAGTTTACCTGTTTTATCTCCATATCTAAAAAATTGGTGCTTGTAATATTGTCTGCTAGACACTGCTCTATTATGTATTAGACTGTTCAGGGTGGCCTGTGCAGCAGCATGGGCACTACTTGTTGTTGGACTTTGGGTGTCTCAGAGCTGCCCGTTTCTGGTCCCACAATGTCTGTTCCAATTGCAAAATAATCCTATCTGCTTACGACGTTTGGCCACATATACAATGATTGCTCCTCTTATTACTGCTTCCCACCTCCCAAAAAAGGATTGTGGTATTTATGTGGGCCTCATTCAGCCTTTCATAATCTGCCCATTGCTGTTAGAGAGAGACCCAGAAATTTTCGTCCTTCCACAGGTACCTTGGGAACGACCAGATCCCCAAGGGGGGGGGGGGGGTCTTTTCTCCATCCAATCTATCCACACCATACCATGATCTGATACTGACATCAGTTCTGTTTCTGCCTTTGGGACATGCCCAAAACTACTTTTTGAGGCCAAAATATAGTCGGTGCGGGACCAGGTGTGGTGTGCTCTCGATAAATGTGCATAGTCTTGCACGCCAGGGTTTAGAGACTGCCACACATCTACCAATCCCTCCAACCTGCATAAATATCCTATTCCTTTGTTCTTCCATCCTCTTCTTTTGTATGGGCCCAATCTATCCTGCTCAGGATCATGATGGCAGTTAAAATCCCCTGCTAATACCACCGGGGTTTGGGGATTGCTTGCTATACGCTGGACTATGCCTTTGAAAAGTCATGTTCATAATTATTGGGTGCATACACATTCCCAAGGAGGAGTTCCTCTTGTTGTAATTTTACTTTTAAGAAAATAAATCGACCCTGTGGGTCCATTTCAATAGATAGAACTTAGAGGGGAATACCTCTTCTTATTAAAATGGTTACGCCGCACTTATGGGTACCTGAGGAGGACCCATACACCTGAGTCACCCAGTCACAGTTCAGTTTGGAATGTTCTAGCATGTTCAAGTGTGTCTCCTGGAGAAAGGCTACCTGCGCCCCTTTCTTTTTCAAAGATTGGAATATTTTTGTTCGCTTGATGGGCGTGCTTATCCCCCCTACATTCCTGGTTACTATGAGTGTTCTATTTGATATCTAGTATGCCCGCATGGCTTTTATAAGCAAATTTTATAGGTGTTTTCTGCCCTGGACTGCCCAACCTCAGCCTATAGGCATGCATTGTAGCGTCTCACACACTCTCCTTCTACTTCTTTCAACTGGGATCCTAGCTTACCTATGAGGCAATACCTAACTAAAGAAGTTCCCCACCCTACCCCTCTCCCCCCACCTTCCCCACACTCCATACCTCCAGGCTTTCTCTCAGCTTTCCCCCTTATTCTCCCTTGCCTCTGGTCCCCTTTCTCCTCCTTTCTTCTATTCTGTCACACCACTCTCTCTCCCCTCGCTCCCTCTCCTCTCACCACTCCCTCCCCCCACACCACTCCCTCCCCCCACTCAACCCAAGCACAAAATGTTAAACATCATCCCCACAATCCTCTCATTGACACTCATACCTCATCTCTCTGAGACTGGGCCCACATCCAGTGCTGCGAGGCTACCCCGGTTTCCTCCTGGTCTTCCTGATCCTCATTTGGGGAGCGGATCATCAATTTGTGCCTAACGGTACCCTTCAGATTTTTTTCCAATGTCCAAGTTAAGGCTCTCGCTCTGTGTGATTTGTTTTTCCAAATGTGTCGCATTGCATCTCCAGGAACAAGCAGGAATGTAGTCCTCGCGTATGGGTGACATCGGGTACTGACGCATCCTGTGTGGGAAGCTCCCCAGCTACCAATAGGAAAGCCTTTGGGAGCAGTCCACTGCACCTGCGCTGCTGCCTTCCCACTCTTCTAACTGACTCTCCTTGGTTCTCTTTTTTCCACGGAGCAGACAGGATCACTCCTGTACCTGCTGAAGAACTGCTGCCTTCACCCCGTATCACCGATACTCCTTATTCTTATTTCTTCTATTTCTAATCTTCTACTTCTTGATAAAATCTACAAAAAAAAAGTTGTCCCTCAGGTCCCTTTCTCTTCCTCTGAGGCCCTCACCAGGCCTACCCTCTGAGGCAACATGGAAAAACCCGCCAGTGGGTTTAAAAAATGTATGAAGTGCTCCAGCACAGTATCGATCACCGACAAACATGACTGATGCCTCAAATGCTTCAGCCCGATCATGTCCCCACAGAGTGCACACTTTGTAAGCAGATGACAAAACGAGGCTTCTGGAATGGAGCCAAAATGTTTGAAGAGCTCTTCCCTGTAGACACCCTCTCCTTGGCCTCAACCTCCTCGAGGGCTTCTTCTGGCTCCAAGCATTCGAAAGACTCCAGAAATGGTGAGAAAAGAACCTCTCCTTCCTGCACTCCCAAGGAGAAGTTGCTGCCCTTGGAGCCCTCAGAGACTTGGAAGGATCAATGCAAGAAAAGACCACTCTGGTAGGCCAAAGACATTGAGGGAGAAGTTGAGGGAGAGGTCCCAAGAGGGTTCCCGCGCTCATCAGGAATCGTCCCGGACCTAATCTGATTCCAGTAATAGGTCAAGGCATCCCCGCCGGTGGGGGGGGGGGGGGGGTGGACTTCTCCCCCAAAGCCTCAGTGGGGAGTCAAGAGGTACCCAGAGCGCCCACCTCCGCGGAGCCTTTGATGCCATGCTCAGGTCTGATGGTGGCTGACCCTGCTCCATCCAATGACCATGCACCGGAGACATCGTTGAATAAATGCATGCTGACTCTGGAACGCACCCTAGCAGCCCTACTAGCAGCCTTGATGTACCTAACACCTTTGGCCCCGATGTCACTGCAGACTACATTGGCACTGACATTAGGAACGCAAGCCGGCTTGATGCCGATGTCAGTACCATCATCGGGGAGGGGGAGGAGTGGCTCAGTGGTTGGGACAGGTTATTTCAGGCTGGAGGGCCAGGAATTCAATCCCTGCATAGGGACAAGTAACCTCGGGCCGGAGGGACTGGGGTCTCTAGTCCCATGGCTACTCCTTATGGCCTTGGGCAAGCCACTTAACCCTCCATTGCCTCAGGTACACGTAGATTGTGAGCTCTTTGGGGACAAGGGAATTAAAAAAGTGTCTGTTAGCATATATCTGTAAACCGTTTTGACTTGGTGAAAAGCGGTATATAAGCACAGCTAAATAAATAAAATAAATCGACCCCGGTATTGATTCCACCTGTGATGCCGCTATCTTCCCTGATGCCGGTACCGTCACAGATGCCAGTGCCTTCACCGATGCTGATATCTTCTCTGATGCCCAGACCTGCCTTGGTACCGATACCTTTGCCGATGCCCGGGCCTTCATCAATGTTGATGCCTGCACCGCTGCCTCCAACTGATCTATCCTCTTCCATGCACAGCGTTAAACCGGAGGACATTGACCTACATTGCTACTCTAAACACCAATGATACTCTCTGGAATCTGGCTCAGAATCCTCCGACTGTGACTACAGATCCCCAGACTCTGAAGACCTCAGAGATGTTGTCTCTGAACCTTCACTGTCACAGGCCAGTACCAGAAGGAAATCCCCGCCAGAAGATATATCTTTACAAGAATTAATCAACGACATGGCGGCGGGTCTCTCCATTCCTGTAGCTGTGGAACCAGAGCCCAGGGCAGAAGAACTCGAGATACTACAATATCCCACTGCACCGAAAGAAGCGACCATCATACCGGTGCACCGCATACTGCACAACCTGATGCTTCGAATGTGGGAAACACAGTTATCTGTCGCTCCCATAAGTCGATGTCTCGATACCATATACCAAGTCCCCGAATTCCCTGGCTTCCAGAAGCTGCAGCTTCTGCACCACTCCATTGTGGTGGAATCGGCGATGAGTCTGATAAAAAGTGCCAAGAACTATGCCTTGGTTCCTCTGGGATGCGAATCAAGAACCCTCAATTCCTTTGTGAGGCGCACCTTCCAGGCCTCCATGCTCGCCAGCAGAATCAACTCATACATCTTGTATATGGGGATGTTTCTTAAAGAGTTGAACAAAGACTGGGAGTGCTTCCTGCCGTTCCTCCCTGAAGAGAAGCGCCACTTTTCAGGCAGTCCTAACCACAGTCAAAACGTCTCTAAGTTCGTCAACTGAGCAGCTTTCGATGCCTTCGAATCCACGAGTAGAACCTCCTCCATAGCCATAGGGATGAGACAGTTGGCTTGGCTCCCAGCATTGGACTTAGAACAGTGGGTGCAGGACAAGTTGGCCAATATCCCCTGTACAGGTGAAAACCTCTTTAGAAAGAATTGGAGGGAAAAAGTGGGAGAACTTGAAACAGACGACGCCACCCTCAAAAGGTTGTCAAGAAAAACTGGATCCTTCCAAGAAGAAGGCTCAAACAAAAAAGGCCTTCTATCCAAAAAAGAGGAGATACTACCCAGTCTACTCCCAATCAGCCTACCCTTCACAACACAAACAGCAGGGAGCTAAACAAGCCAAAAAGCCACAGTTGACCAAGCAAACATCTCAACCTCAACCAGCTGCCTCAACACCATCTTTTGACTCTTACAGGGGGAGCATGGCCAGTCCCATCCATACCATTCCAGGAAGGCTCTCAAAGTTCATCTCTCAATGGAGGACTATAACTTCCGAAAAATACACACTATCCATCGTCCACAAGGGATACCTTCTCAACTTCAGAGAACTCCCCCCCCCCCCTCATCGTTTCAGGGGACAAGCCCTGTCCAAAAACCCTTGACACCTTTTTACATCAGGAAGTCGCGTCGCGTCGCTTCACTTCTCACTCAAGGAGCCATCGAACAAGTCCTCCTACAGGAACATCGCAGGGGATTCTACACTCCCTATTTCCTCATTCCAAAGAGGTCAGGGGGCCCGAGGCCTATCCTAGACCTCTGAGATCTCAACAAGTTCCTTGTAAAAGAAAAATTCAAGATGATCTCCTTGGGGACCCTCCTTTTTCACCTGCAGCAAAATAACTGGCTTTGCTCCCTAGACCTCAGAGGCCTACACTCACATTCTAATCCACCCTTCTCACAGGCAGTATCTACGATTCGTGTGCCAAGGGATACATTATCAATACAAGGTGCTCCCCTTCGGCCTCGCCTCAGCGCCAAGAGTCTTGCCGTCATGGCCGTCGTGGCGGCTCATCTTTGGATCAACTGCATCTACGTCTTCCACTCATAGACCTCCTACAGTCCTTAAGCTTTGTGATCAACTTTCCAAAATCACAGCTGGTTCCGACACAAAGGCTGGAGTTCATAGGGGCTGTCCTGGTCACCATCTAATGCAGGCCTTTCTCCCACAAGACCGTATGCAGAGACTCATACTATTAGCAGAGACCATGCGGCAATGCCAGTCTGCTCCGGCACGATCCTTCCTACAGCTGCTGGGCCACATGGCCTCCACAATGCACGTTGTCATGCCACCACCACTCGCCTCTAGGTTAGAGGGGCGTGGATTTTTAGAGGAACTTTCTGCTGTATGCTTTTTCAGCTTTTTTTAAAACTATTTCCCTGCAGTGCCCTCTGGGAAATGTAGTCCTTATTCAGCTGTATGAGTGCACCATGCAGAAAGCTGTAGTCAGGCTCAAGTAGGTAAAGCAAATGACAGAAATGTATTATTTTTATATACACAATGGTTCGATCATACCACGCATAGGATTGTTGGTTCAGGACTCTTGAAAGCAGAGCATTGTCCAAAACATATTCAACCACAAAATGCAGTTTTAAAGGTTTTCTCTATTGCAGGATACACAGTCTTTACCAGCAAGCTTATTGTATTCCCTTATTAGCCTTGCTGGCTAAAGCACAAACAAAAATCACATTTAAAGTCTGTGGTAAACTTCCCCTTTATAAACACAAGGGAAACACAGCCACCCTGCTTGTGGAATAAGGGTACCTTTTTCCTGGATAACCTTCTTTCAGGACTGGCTTGCTTTCTCTACGTTCCCAGGTCTACAGCTTGGCACAAGGAACAGTCCATGGTTGTGTCCTCCTCAATCAGCTTCACCTCGGGCTCTCCCAGCTGCATAGGCTCTGAATCCCCACCTTGCTCACAGTGCTCAGCTAACAGCCTTCTGGGGAATCCTGGAGTCTCTCTTGTTCCTGGCTCCAAACTCTCCTGCAGCCATGCTACATGCCAAATAGCACTCTCTCCAGCTGGAAGGTCCGTTCCTCTGCTCTGCTCAGCCTGGCTACCTGCTTCTCCTCTCCTCCTTTCCACTAAATCTTACTCTGCTCTGGGTTTATACTTCCAGGGCTCTAGCTCCAACCCCACCCTACTCAGGTGACAGCAATCAGCCTGACTCCGGGCACCTGAGTGCTTGAAGCATTCACTGCCTAAAGGGTTCTGAGCCTTGTATCATCTCCCCTTCATTCCACTAGGGGGAGCATGAAATGTGGTCCACGTGGAAGTTTTCTGATCCCTGGAGGTGTTTATGGCTTTCCTACCCTGACTTGAGTAAAGGGGGCCTTTTACAAGGGTGAATTCCCTGTCTCTTTGTCCTCCCTTGGACTCTGGATAGGCCTCCTTGCCACAACGTAGTTCTGAATGCCAGGCTACACATGCGCCAAATGGAGTGGACTCTGTCAACCCAGTGGACACAAGCCACCGAAGGTCTGCATGCGTCCATCACCATATCACCACCCATGGCACAATCACTCCAGTGGTGGACAACCCCTGAAAATCTTCTCAAGGGATCACCATTCTGCCCCCCTTCCCCCCCAGCCTCAGCATACCCTAACAACGGATGCGTCTAAACTCAGCTGGGGAGTTCACTTGGATGTGCTCTCCATGCAAGGCCACTGGACTACCCACAAGTTCACACAACAGATAAACCTCTTGGAACTTTGGGCTGTGTCGAGGGCTCTCCAAGTCTTCAAGCATCTTCTTGCCAACAGTTCTGTCCTCGTAAGAATGGACAATCAAGTCACCATGTTTTATATCAACAAGTAAGGGGTATGGGCTCTCTTCCCCTCTGCATGGAGGCATGCCAGATCTGGGACCAGACTATTCAGCATCATATACTGCTCAGGGCAATCTACTTTCCAGATCAGGACAACCTGCAGGCAGACAAACTCAGCAGATTGTTCCATCCTCACGAAAGGGCTGTAGACCAACCTCCTGTTTGACACCTGGGGAACTCATGGATAGACCTATTTTGCTACTCAGCGCAATGCCCAACTTCCCCCCCCCCCCACTTTTGCTTGAAGCTACCAACAAACCTCAGTCTATCCAATGATGCCTTCATGATCCCTTGGAATTGGGGGCTTCTCTATGCGTTTCCGCCAACGCCCCTGATCCTTAAAATACTTCTCAAACTCCACGAGGACAAGGGGTACATGATTCTCATAGCACCTTTCTGGGCCTGCCAATCCTGGTTCCCCCTCCTTCTTCAACTCTCACAAACCCAACCAATCCCGCTGGGATCCAAACCGGGTCACCTCTCTCAGAATGATGGAATACTTCTCCATCCCAACCTCCCATTCCTTCTCCTAACAGCATGGCTCCTGAAAGCCTGGCATTGCATCATCTTCCTCTCCACAGAGATCATAAATATTCTCCTCTGTTCCAGAAAACCTTACATGAGAGGCTTATTCACTAAAGTGACGCCGATACGACACATAGTGTTCATAAAATGCATGCAATCGTTTTCAGACATCTGTTGTGAACTACTCCACTTCCTCTGGCACCTCTCTTCTCAAGGCCTCAAATCATCCTTGATAAGAGTCCACCTAAGTGCAATCTCAGCTTTCCATGACTCGGTGAATGGTAAACCCATCTCCTCCGACCCCTTAGTTGCACAGTTCATGAGAGGTCTCCTACTTACCAAACCACCCATCTGCCCATCCCCAGTGGCATGAGATCTCAATGTCGTTTTAGTTCAACTGCTCAAGCCATCCTTCAAACAGTTAGCCACTGCTCAACTCTGCTACATTTCTTGGAAAGTACTCTTCCTCATAGCCTTAACTTCAGCCAGACGCGTCAGTGAGCTACAAACCCTAGTGGCTCATGCCATTTACCTTCACCATTCCACATGAAATCACTTACAATATACAAACGAGTTTAGAATATTACATATAGTTAATGTATATAGTTTAAAGTTAAACTGTACATAGTTATCCCGGTTATCCCATGTGTTATTTTTCCCTGTTCTTTGTAAACTCAATGTTGCCTGTATGCATTGCAGTATGTTTTGTTCATTGTACACCGCGCTGATTTTAATAGCGCGGTATAGAAGAAATGTTAAATAAATAAAATAAATAAATAAATAAATACACACATTTCTACCATGACACAGTGATTCTACGAACGCAACCCCACTTCCTCCCGAAAGTGGTCTCTGTCTTCCACATCAATCAATCAGTCATCCTTCCAGTATTCTTTTCCAGTCCACATGCCTCCCGGGTGGCTCTGCATACTCAGCCTCTGTTCTTTGTATGTAGAAAGCCAGAGCTCATTTGCAGTCCAATCAGGAAGTCATCTCAACTCTTTGTGTCCTTTGACCAAGCTCATCTGGGACTTCCAGTTTCTAAACGCACCCTATTATCGTGGATAGCAGACTGCATATCTTTCTGCTACAACAACGCAGGATTATCCCTCACTGGACATGTCACTGCACGCTTTTGAGCAATGCCCACCTCTGTGGTGAACCTGCGCACAGTACCAATTGCTGAAATCTGCCGAGCTGCTACATGTGGTCCTCCATCCATACCTTCGCAGCCCACTACTGCTTGGACAAGGACTCCCGCCGGGATGCGGCCTTTGGCCAAGTGGTTCTTCGGCATCTCTTTGGAACATAAGAAAATTCCTACCCCCCCCCCCCCCGCCCGCTTCAATCCAGATCTCTGCCGGGGAAGTCGGTTAACGAACTTATCCAAGTTCCAACCCTCATGAGATCTGTGAGCTAGGGAGTCCCATATGTGAGGACTACATTCCTGCTTGTTCCTGGAGATAGCGTAATTACTCACCTGTAGCAGGTGATCTCTGAGAACAGCAGGAATTTAGTCCTCACAACCTGCCCACCTCCCGAGGAGTTGTAGGGTTCTGTCCTTTCTTTTCAGCTATACACTCAACTGAGGAACGTCAGAAGAGTTGGAAGGCAGTAGTGCAGGCGCAGTGGACTGCTCCCAAAGGCTTTCCTATTGTAGCTGGGAAACTTCCCGCACGGGCTCCGTCGGTACCCGATGTCATCCATACGTGAGGAGTAAATTCCTGCAGTTCCTGGAGATCACCTGCTACAGATGAGTAACTACGCTTTTCTGCTGCTCGAATTTTCCTCCTATGTCCCATTCAAGTGATAGTGTTCCCTCAGTTATATCCCAATTTGCAGAGGTCTGGACTGATCAGGACCTGGTGAATTAAAATATATTAAGGCCTTACCAGTCTCAGGCGGACGACGTACCCTTTGCGTCTAGTTCTGCTACAAACATCTTTGTAGCACTGACATTATTGAATGTATGTCCTTGTCCCTCATGCTGGACCCTCAACACAGCTGGGTAGACCAAGGTGAAGCGTATTTTCCTTTGAAAGAGGGTAGCGCAGAGCAGCGTGTATTCCTTGCGTTTGGTGGTCACCATTGCTGAATAGTCCTTAAACAACAAAATGCGGCGGTTTTCAGCAGAAGTTCTCCCTTTTTACGATACACTTGCAGAAGTTGTGTCTTGTGATGAAAGTTCAGGATCAGCGCAATTACCACCCATGGCCGCTGTCCTGTTCCATGCGGGCCTGACAACTCGAGGCCTAGTTCCTTGGGCAACCAGTCTTCTATCAGAGAGGCTAATGCTTGATCTGACCATGTTTCAGGCACCCCAACTATTCTCAGGTTTTTTTGCTGCGACCTATTTTCTAGGTCATCCACCTTAGATATTAATGTCTCGATCTGTGCCTGCTGCGCCTTGCCTTCCCGCTTCCGCTGCCACTTGGAATCTTCCATTGCCGCCACGCGGTGCTCGAATTCATCCACGTGTTGACCAGTATATGTACATTACCAAGTTTAAGTTTCAATGTAAAACGCTTTGATTGAAATGATAAAGCGGTATATAAAACATGTCAAATAAATAAATAAACAATATCTGCCAATGAGTCCCCCACATCTTCCAATTTTTTAATAATGTGATTGAATTTTGGGTCCAGTAGCTTTGCAACCTCTCTTGCTAACTCCTCTGGAGCAGAGTCCGTACTTTCCACTGCCGATGATGCAGGCAGTGTAGATGTTGAGGCCGCAGCCACCAATTGCTCTGCTCTTTTTGTGGTCCCCTTTTGTCAGTGGAGAAATTCTGAAGCTGCCTTGACCTCAGCCTGAGCCCCAATTGCTTTTTATGGGATTGTGTTTTCATTTGTGCAATCGCTCAAAGGCGTTTGAGATTTTGCAGATTATTCATAGGAGTAGCCCCGGAGCAAGCAGACAACACACCCTCATTCGTTCATGTGTCACGTGGCCCCCCTGGACATCACACTTTAAAAAATAGCCTTTGCTTTGTATATATCTGTATGTCCACAATCCCTACAGGTAAGAGATTGTGGTGATGGTTCTTTGAGATTTTTTGGCTGTCAAGATCTATAGCCTTGCTCTGACTACTTCTGTCACTACTGCCCAAGGCAACCGCCTAATCCTGCCTAATGGTTGAGCCTCTCAAAAAGGTCCCAACAAAAAGGTGATACATTCAATCCAACACTATATAAATCACCAAATCGTCCCCAAAAACACAATAATTAGATTTTTTTGTCGGAGCAATACCGAGGGAGGACAGTACTTTTAGCTGCCCCCAACCAGACGGTAGACTCCATTTTATTCAATTAAAGTTCATGTTTAAACAAAGCTGATTTGACCTTACAAGATTGTGAGCTAAATGTTATGCTGCTATTTTTGATAAATATTGTTTAAACATGAACTTTAATTGAATAAAATGGAGTCTACCGTCTGGTTGGGGGCAGCTAAAAGTACTGTCCTCCCTCGGTATTGCTCCGACAAAAAAATCTAATTATTGTGTTTTTGGGGACGATTTGGTGATTTATATAGTGTTGGATTTAATGGTTGAGCCTAGCTATTCCTCTGTTAGTGTCCAAAGAGTATAATATCTAGTAGAAGAAAGGGTTAAAGGATTTTCTTTGACTGGAGGTGGGGCCATGATTGTATTAAATTCGAGGATTGTTCAAGTGTTTGTAGGCTGTTGGCAAGTCCTGACATTTTTCCCCCGCTCTTAGCTCAGCAACAGTCATACCATACAATGTCCCTCGCCCACAAAGTAAACCTTTCTGGTTGTTTGCTTGTAACTTTGAGGAGGAGAATAAGGGGCGTCCATAGTGAAGCTGGAGGCTCTGTGACTGAGGCTAATGAGCTCTGCTGGAGCTGTGAGGCTGCTCCTTTCCCTGGAAAGGATATGCATGTTGTTTTTCTCCATGGGGGAGGCAGGTTTCCACATCCACCTATTTTCTGGCACACTGCTCTGTGTGTGTGCACTCTGCATGGTGAATTTCCATTTTACTGTTGTTAATTTACAAAGTAGTAATACCTCCTTTTGCCGCCTTCTACCAAAATTACTAAATGTATTATTTGGCAACATATATAAAATTGTTATGCCAGTAAAGTAATCCTTTTGTGTGTGTGTGTGTGTGTAGGGGGCTCTCTGCAGTGCAGGCTATTAGGGATGGAGAGAGAGGTTCCCTCGCCTCCCAGGGGGGAGAGTCTTTTTGCACTAGTGCCGTTTAACCCTTCTAGTGCATGAAGAAAGCAGAGTGCAGCAGATGTTTGGAATAATATTGGGCTGTACCTGTTATCCCTTCAGGGCAGGCAAAGGCTTTCAACTGAAATCTGATGAATTGCTTTTTCTAGGTTTGATAAGTTGAAAAAGGGCTGTTCAGAATCAGACTTATGACCTAGCTGCACAGCCCCACTAGCAGAAATAGTTGTCCTAATGTTTTGCCTCTTAGATTTAAGTACATTTTCAGCTGAAAACCTAGCACTTGTACTAAAATATTAACAGGCTAAAATAATCCAGCTAAGTTTGCTATTTACTGGCTTTTTTGAAGTTGATCCACAATTTCTGTGATTCTGAAAAAGGCGGCATGTCTAGATGTACTGCCTTTGTGGGGCCATATGGAGATCAGCGCCCAAAGTGCACTGTTGAGTGTTGTAGGAGACGGGACCTCAGCCTCTCTCCTTAAGATCTGCAGAGAAGATCCAGTTCTGTGCTTAGTGCTGTTCCTCTCATCTCTTTTCTGCTGATTCCCTGTTTATAGTTTTTATGTCATTTTTATGATGTGTAAATGTTTTGAGATTTTATTGTGTGCTTTATGGATTTATGTCCTGCTGTTTTGGCTCGATTTTTACTGTGAGCTTTGAGCTGAAGTTGAAAAAATGGATGAACCGATGATATTAAATAGAGAATCCAGTCAAGCTGAACTGCTGCTCTCTGGTGTGGTTAGGTGATGCCGAGCAGTGTTGCTCATAAAACATTTGTGGCTGTGGGATTTTACCAGCAGGTTTTCACAGCCTCTGCTGAGGTTTTGTCTCCTTTAAATACAGCCTAAAGTTCCCTTCTAACCTTGTCCTGAAGGGCCACTAATTAGTCCATTTTGATTAGTGCCACTGTAATTGGCACCTGATTTAATTGCAAATTAAGAGTATAAAGAAGTGTCACTTGCCAGGCCTGCATGTGCTACGCTGAGCAGTTGGCAAGAGAAATAAAAACTCCCAAAGGTCAAGAAAAGTAAATTATCATTAAGAAGCTCTAAAAACGGGTAAAAGGCAGAAAAGGGGCATTGGAGGTGAGCAGTGACAGGACCCAGGTGGACAGGACTGAGGCAGGAGTGGCACATGTCCAGAACGCGCAAAAAAACCAAATGAGTTTAGACCAGCTTGCTTGATGATTTAATCTTGTTTTCCAAACTGCTTCCACCAAATTGCTCAAAGCAGTGAGAAACATAAATAAATATTACAGAGAGGAATTGTAATAATCAAATTAATCAACCATAAAACAGCCAAAATCCTCATAAAACTAATCAAGTCCAAACCATAGCCCGATCCACTTGTCTTTCCAACTTAAATGTTCTAAAATAGAATATAACTAGAATACAATTTAAATTATCTCTCCTTTGTAGGAGTGAGGAAATTATTTCAGCAGAAGCAGGGAAAGGGGGGCAGCACGCTGTGCAGAGATGTGGAGGAAAGGGGGGCCGAGGAGAGACCTTGCTGTGCGTAAGTGTGGAACATCCTCAGAAAGGGGAATTAAGAGGGGGGAAGCATAAAAGGAGGTAGTAAAGCTCCATAAATACATTGGGCAAAGGTGTAGAAGTAAATAGGAGATGGCACTCAAGGGCAAGATGGAAGATGGGGAGGATATGCAGTTTTGAGGTGGGCATATGTTGAGTACCATTCAGAAAGGTAGGAGTGAAAAGTTAAGTGAAATTGAGGGGGAAGGATCAAAGCTCTTTGCATTTGGTCTCTTGAATGCCTTCAGTGATAATCCACTGAGTTGGTTGTTCATATTTCTTGGCTATTAAGATGCAATGCAATGTGTGCCGTCAAGTCAATGCCGACTCCTGGTGACCCAGCAGCCCCTGTGGTATCTTGGTAAGATGTGAGCGGAAATCGATTTCCAGGCCTGACTTCCAAGGCAATGGAGGGTAAAGTGACTTGCCGAAGAAAACAAGGAATGCCATTGGGAAGCCTTTTCTGTCACTTTGTGACTTCCTTAAGGGTAGGGAGGGTGTCATGTTTGCAAATCAAGCATAGAGTAGTTTAATGCATACAATTTATTGTATTTATACATTTACTTTTTAAAAAATATATATTACCATATGTGTTTGGGTTTATTAGCTGAAAGTGCCACTCCAAACTTGATCATCAAAAACATGGTTTGAGCCACATACTCAGGAAATTGTATAAATGTTTCATGCGTAAAATGCCTTTTATAAAATTAGGTTCTCCAGGACCAAGCAGGAAGTCAGTCCTCACTTATGGGTGACGTCGGCGCCGACGGAGCCCTCGCGGAGCAATTTTTCCCCAGCTTTCAAAGAAAGCCTTTGGGAATTGCAGCGCGCATGCGCGGTCGTCTTCCCGCCCGAAGGTGCCATCTTAGCCAGTCTTCTTTTTTTTCCGCGGAGCCCTACAGACGTCCCCGTCTTGTCCCCGCGAAAAAGTTGATTTTCTTCTTTATTTTATCCTTTTTCTTTCGGTTCGACGCCGATCGTTTTCCCGCCCGGACTCGCGACGCCGGTCTCGAGTCCTCTTACGTTTTTTCGGTTTTTCTGACTTAGTCAGCTTTCGTTTTCGTTTTCCCTGGCAGGCCGGTCCTTTGACCTCGCAGGGGCCCTTTTTCCCCCGGTGGCTGCCAGTGGGTTTAAGCGGTGTGGTCGGTGTGACCGAAATATGTCACTAACCGACACACACGACTTTTGCCTCCGCTGCCTGGGCCCGGATCATGAGGAACTGATCTGTGGGCCCTGCAGCAAACTGTCCTCAAAGGCGTTGAGAAGTCGGCGGCATCAGCGTGAGAGAATCTTCGCTGACCCCAGCCGTACCCGGACCTCGTCGGAGGCCTCCGTGTCGAAAGGCTCCAGCTCGGACCGTCGCCGGAGCTCCTCCGACCGGGGTTCTCCCTCCGGGGACCATCTTCGGAAGGAAAAACCCGCGAGGGCGGCGTCGGTGGACGCTCCTGGCTCCGCGAGGGCCAGGTCGCATAGCCCCGACAGCCGCCCCGGGTCCTTGGAGAAGGAACACCTCCCGAAGCGACCTCGCCTGGAGTCGGAGATGCCTGCCCGGGTAAGTCCTGTGGTCCTTCTGGACTCGCCTCCGCGACAGCCGACGTCGGGCCCGACGCCGTCGGGGCCCGAGTCGGGGGCTGCTGGGTCACCTGAGCTCGGACTCAGGTTGACGGCCTTGGAGAGCAGACTGTCTGCCTTCATGGACCAGCAGAGGGCACTGCTCGCTGGCTTCGCTGGCGTCGCTGCCCCGACCGCCGGGACGTCGACGTCCAAGTCGACCCCGGAGACCGAGCCGATCCTCGAGTCAATGAGAACTCGAGTCGATCCTCGGTCGAGGTCGCCCTCGGCCTCCCGTTCGGGACCGAGGTCGCCGACGCCGACTCCCTCGGCGTCGGGGCGGCTGGCGCCGCACCCTGCCCGGGCCGACCCCACCGAGTCCTCGTCGGAGTCGGTCTGGGAGTCTGAGGAGGAAGAGTCACCTGATTCTTTCCGGACTCGGTGTGTCCCCTCGGACTCACCGGAGTCCGAGCCTCGGAAGCAGTCCCCCCCGGAGGATGCCCGGTTCTCGGACTTCGTTAGGGATATGGCCAAGGCTTTGGCCTTCCCTGCGGATCCCGAGGAGGAGCCTCGAGCCGAAGAGCTCGACGCCCTCCAGTATGACTCTCCCGCGAGGGAACACTTTACTGTGCCGGTTCCTCCTATGCTGGAACGACTACTCTTCCGCATGTGGGAGAGTCCGGCCTCCTCGCCGGTCCTGAGCAAGCGGGTCGATTCTATCTATCGGGTCCGCAAGAGCCCTGGCTTTCAAAAGGCGCAGCTGCCACACCATTCCATGGTAGTGGAATCGGCCATGCATCGTCTTAAGAGCCAGAAGATGCACTCCTCGGTGCCTCCTGGAAGGGAGGCCCGTAACCTGGATGGCCTTGGCAAGAAGTGCTTCCAGGGCTCTATGCTCGCATGTCGTGTCCAGACTTACCAGCTATACATGGGCATGTATCTCCGGGATCTGGCTAAAGAGCTAGCCGGATTCTCCGCTGGTTTTTCCGAGGAGCCCTTGCGGAGGTTCCTAGCCTTGTCCACGGGCATTCGGGAATGCTCAAAGTTCATGTCCCGAGCAGCCTATGATGGCTTTGAAGCCTCGGCTCGAGTGGCCGCAGCCGGCATCGGTGCCCGCCGACAGGCTTGGCTTCAGTCGTCAGACCTTGAGCCCTGGGTACAGGACAAGTTGGTCGATGTCCCCTGACGAGGCGAAAACCTCTTTGGCAAGCCCATGGCGGAAAAGGCTGCACAAATTGAGACTGAGACTCTCACCCGGACCAGGCTTTCTAGGAAGACCTCCGCCCCTTCCCAGAAAAAGAAGGGCTCGGGGAAAAAGTCCTTTTACCCGAGGAAGGCGGCTGCCTACAAACAATACCCCCATTATCAGGCCCCTGCAGCTCCCCAACAGGGCCAGCAGGCCAAGGGACGGGGTAACGGGTCCCGTAGGCAGCAAGCCCCCAAGCCTGCACCACCAGCCCCTGCTCAGCAGGGTGGGGGTTTTTGACTCGCTCAGCATAGCCTCTCCCCCCCCGCTGGTCACCCCCAGCACCGGAGGCCGGCTGGTTCACTTCGCCCACAGGTGGTCCAGCATCACCGCAGATGCCTGGGTGCTTCAGGTCGTGCGAGAAGGCTACCTTCTCCACTTCCATCAGGTCCCTCCCTCCTATTTTCCGGGAGAGCCTCCGCGCCCCCTCTGCACAGGGAGTTGCTCCTTCAGGAGTTAGCAGGTCTTCTGCAGGATCAGGCGGTGGAACCGGTGCCACACCACCTGAGAGGTCAAGGCTTCTATTCAAGGTATTTTCTGATACCAAAGAGAACAGGGGGCCTCAGACCCATCCTGGACTTGCGCAACCTCAACAAGTTCCTTGTGCGGGAGAAGTTCAAAATGCTTACCCTTGGAATCCTTCTGCCCTACCTCCAGCAGGGAGATTGGCTATGCTCCTTGGATCTAAAGGATGCCTACACGCACATCCTCATCCACCCAAGCCACCGCCAATACCTAAGGTTTGTGGTGGCGGGAAATCATTACCAGTACAGAGTACTGCCCTTTGGCCTGTCCTCCGCACCGCGAGTCTTCACAAAATGTCTCGCGGTCGTGGCAGCCCATCTCCGGCTTCACGGCCTCTATGTCTTTCCGTACCTCGACGACTGGCTCATCAGAGCAGCGTCCGCTCAGGAGGTCACCAACGCCACGTGCCGCACGGTGGCTCTGCTGCAGCACTTGGGCTTTGTCATAAACTTCGCAAAGTCCACTTTGCTCCCCTCACAGGATCTCGAGTTCATCGGCGCAAGGCTGCACACTCCTCAGGCGCGAGCGTTTCTACCGCTCGACAGGGCTCAGCGGCTCATGGACCTAGCCGACCGCTTTCGCAGCCAGCTCCTGGTCTCCGCCAGGCGCTTCCTGAGACTGCTCGGACATATGGCTTCCACTGTCCATGTGACCCCCAATGCCCGCCTGAATATGCGGTCTGCTCAATGGTGTCTCCGCCGGCAGTGGCGACAGGCCACGGGCGGCCTCGCAGACCTAGTGCGCGTTTCCGAGCCGCTGATCTCGTCTCTCCGGTGGTGGCTCCGGCAGCCGAACCTGACATTCGGCATGCCCTTCCAGTCACCTCAGCCGACCCGGGTGCTGACCACCGATGCATCCCTCCTGGGCTGGGGAGCGCATTGCCAAGAGGCGCGTACTCAGGGCCTCTGGACCACGTGGGAGTCTGCTCAGCAGATCAACTTCCTGGAGCTCCGGGCGATCCGCCTAGCTCTCAAGGCCTTCTCCCACCTGACTTCCCAACAGTCCGTCCTTGTCCAGACGGACAATCAAGTTGCCATGTTCTACGTGAACAAACAGGGGGGCACGGGCTCCTTTCTCCTCTGCCGGGAGGCTCAGAAGCTCTGCTCTTGGGCCGTCAGTCACGGCATTCTCCTCAAGGCCGTTTATCTCCCGGGCCGAGACAATTGCCTTGCGGACAAACTCAGCAGGGTCCTCCAGCCGCACGAGTGGCGTCTGGATCCCTTGGTAGTTCAGAAGCTCTTCCTCAAGTGGGGCCTCCCCACGATGGATCTCTTTGCCAGTCCTCGCAACCGGCAGCTTCCTCGCTTCTGCTCTCGTCTGCCACACCCCCTTCGGGTTGCGGCGGACGCCTTTCTGATCTCATGGTCAGGGAGCCTTCTGTATGCGTTCCCTCCCATCCCGCTAGTCTCTCGGACTCTTTTCAAGGTTCTCCGAGACAAAGCCTTCATGATCCTGGTGGCCCCTCGCTGGCCCAGGCAGCCGTGGTTTCCGCTCCTGCTGCAACTGGCGGTGGAGGATCCAATCCCTCTGGGGGTACAACCGGATCTCCTCACTCAGGATCAGGGGTCCCTCCTGCACCCCAACCTCAGGTCTCTCAACCTCATGGCCTGGCTGCTGAGAGGGTAGTTCTTGCTCCCCTTCTCCTGCCGGCGGAGGTGGAGGAGGTCGTCTTGGCTTCGCGACGGCCTTCTACCCGCAAATGCTACGCCCTTAAATGGCGTCGCTTTGCAGTCTGGTGTACCCAACAGTCTCAGGATCCCTTCTCCTGCCCGGTGTCGGTGATCTTGCAGTACTTGCTGCACCTCTCTAATCTGGGACTTAAGTCCAACTCCGTCAAAGTTCACCTCAGTGCTCTTTCAGCACATCATGTGCCGGTGGACGGCAGACCTCTCTCCAATGACCCTCTCGTAGCGAGGTTTCTCCGAGGTCTCCTTCTACTTAAACCACCTCTGCGCCCGCCAGCGCCTGACTGGGACCTGAATGTGGTGTTGCAGCGGATCACCTGTCCGCCTTTTGAACCTATGGCTACCTGTTCTCTCCGTTTTCTGTCTTGGAAAACACTGTTCTTGATAGCCCTCACTTCCGCTAGACGCGTGAGTGAATTGCAGGCCCTCGTGTCTGATCCCCCTTACACTCGGTTCTACAAAAATAGGGTAGTCCTACGGACTCACCCTAAATTTCTTCCAAAAGTGGTCTCCCCTTTTCACATCAATCAGGAGGTGGTACTTCCAACCTTCTTTCCCAGACCACACTCCAGCCGAGCTGAAACGGTCCTCCATACCCTGGACTGTAGAAGGGCTCTGAACTTCTACCTTGACCGTACGCGGGAGCACCGTAAAGCTGCTCAGCTTTTTGTGTCTTTTGACCCCAATAAATTGGGGCTCCCGGTCTCCAAGCGTACTCTGTCCATCTGGGTTGCGGACTGTATCTCTTGGGCTTATGGGGCAGCCGGACTCTCCTTAGAAAGTCGAGTCACGGCTCATTGCGTTCGGGCAAAGGCTACGTCAGTGGCTTACCTCCGCTCTGTTCCGCTGGCAGACATCTGCCGGGCCGCTACTTGGTCTTCGAGCCAGACTTTTGCGGTCCATTACTGTCTCGAGAGGGAGTCCCGTAGGGACAGTGCTTTCGGACAGGCAGTCCTCCGTAATCTCTTTGAGGTCTGAGCAACTCCTACCCTCCATCCCGGATGTGGGCTACCGGTGGGTGATACTTCAGCGAAGATTCTATCCTTCTGTGCTGCTGAGCTAGAGGGAGCTCATTTTTGTGCTTAGGGTCTCCGGTAGCCTTGAGCTTGGGAGTCCCATAAGTGAGGACTGACTTCCTGCTTGGTCCTGGAGAAAGCGTAGTTACTCACCTGTAACTGGTGTTCTCCAGGAGCAGCTGTAATCAGTCCTCACTACCCTCCCTCCTCCCCTTGGAGTTGCAATCGTCTGCTTATGTTCTTTTTGCAAATTTTTATGCTGTCTTTTTAGCTATGTCATCTGACTGGCTAAGATGGCACCTTCGGGCGGGAAGACGACCGCGCATGCGCGCTGCAAGTCCCAAAGGCTTTCTTTGAAAGCTGGGGAAAAATTGCTCCGCGAGGGCTCCGTCGGCGCCGACGTCACCCATAAGTGAGGACTGATTCCTGCTGCTCCTGGAGAACACCTGTTACAGGTGAGTAACTACGCTTTACTCCTAGTGCATGGTGCATTTAGGAGCATACTTGTACATAAGAACATAAGATACGCCATACTGGTTCAGACTAAGAGTCCATCAAGCAAACAGCGGCCAATCCAGGACACAAGTACCTGTCAAATTTCCAGAAGGTATACAGAGTAGGTATGCCTAAGGAGGAATTTTGATGGGGTGTGGGTGGAGTTGCAATTCATGTGCTAACATTTACGATTGTGAGCAGGTGTAAACTTAATTATTTATTTAGCAATGTTTATATACCGCTTTTCACTGGGTCAAAGCGGTGTACATTCAGGTATGGTATATATTACCTTTGTCTCTGAAGGGCTCACAATGTACGTTATGTACCTGAGGCAAAGGAAGGTTAAGTGGCTTGCCCAAGGCCACAAGGAGTGCCTGTGGGACTAGAAACCCCAGTCCCTCCAGCCTGAGATTGCTGTCCTCCAGCGGGATTTGAACCCCCGGCCCGAGGCAACTTGCCCCAACCCCTAGGCTACCCCTCCCTGTAAATGTCAGTTGCCACAATCTAGGTGTTATTTCTGTGGATTTTTGCTAGTTTCTTTTCTTTTTTAAATGAAAACGCATAAAATAGATTCCTTCTCCCTCTTCAGAACTAGGCGACCTGTTATAAAATGACCCTTTTATGGTCCTAAGCTCCTAACCTCCATGTCCAAAAAGTCACTCTCCTATACTCCTTCACTCTGTCATATAAATGTGCTGTCTCTTGCACCCCAGTCTCTTTGCACTATCCCCTGAACTATGGCGACCTTTTAGAATCCTGATGGCTTTTTGTGTCTTTCCAGGAGTGTCTGCCTGTTAGTATTCTCTTCCTTCCATTGTTTTATGTTGTTATTCTTTAGTGCTGGCTCAGCTTGCAGGGAACACGTATATTACTGGAGTATTTAAACATGAATATCTCCATGAAGAGCTATCGGTCCTGTTGGTGGAAAATTACGAGGGCACTGGAAGGACTCCAACCTCATCCACAGAGGTCTCCTTAAATCCTGGCAAAGAGGAGATTTCTAGAATGTCTGAATGACATTCGGGGTCAGACTTAAGAATTGGCGCCTATTTATTTATTTATACAGATTTGTATCCCACTTCCTCCTTCAATCAAAGTGGTTGTTTAGACAGATTGGGACAACATTAACAGGGCGACAGGACGTATGTAGAGACCATAGTGGTTGGGTTATCGTAGATAGTGGATAGGCTATCATGGATAGTGGATGTGATTATCGTACATAGTGGTCGGTGTTATTACATTCCAGATGTTGTCATAGCATTCCATAAATAGGTAGGTTTTAAGAGATTTACGGAAGTCCTTGAGGTCCTTCATTGCCTGCAGTCCGTCTGGGAGGGAATTCTATAGGGCTGGTGCCTAGAGGGATATGGCTCTGTTGGAGGTCGCTTGCCTTGTTTTGTTGTATCCAGCGGGTACGCGGAGCCTATTGCTGCTGTTGGTTCTCCTGGGTCTGTTGATTGTGTCTCTGGTTATTAAAGTGTGAAGGACATCTGCCATGCATAGGTGAATGATCTTGAATATGTTTACTGCTGTTTTGTATCTTGCTCTCGCCGATATTGGTAGCCAGTGTAGTTGCTGAAGTACAGGAGTAATGTGTTCGTGTTTGGCTGTGCCAGTTATGATTTGGGCTGCTGTGTTCTGTACCAGCTGGAGTGGATGGGTAGCCTGCTTAGGAAGTCCTTGGAATAAGGAGTGTCCGTAGTCCAATATTGGAGTGACTATAGACAAGACCAAAGAGTAGGGGAGGAGGGGAGACCCAGAGATCCCAAAAGATTGGAGAGCCAGAAGAGCAGCAGAGGAAGATCATACAGCCATAGTGACACCCCTTGAAATACTATGGGAACGTGCCTTACATAAGTGGGAGCACTCTCCTCTTTGTCTTGGGTATATGGTGCCCCAGAAAATGGGCTATAGGAATGCATGTCATCTTTACCGTATGGTCAAATTTTTATATTTTACCTTTAAAACTATTGCTAGACCATTTTGGAACAGCCATCAGTTTGGACGATTGTTGTGTTGTAGAGGTCAGCAACAAGAGTCAAATGGAAAATAGTTTCTGGCTTTAAAGTTGTTATTTTTCTCTTTTTCTGGATACCCTTAATACATGTTACAGCAGTATATCAGCCTTCTCATGGATATTACAGAAGGAAAAGTACCCGTCACGTTTTCCAGCATCGTTCTTCGTCCTTGTGAGGGCTTCCTGAGGGCCGAGTTTGCTGGCTTTCAAGGGAGGCTTGTCTGATTGGCATGACCTCCCCTCTGAAACTAGTATTAGTATTACTTTGTAATGTAGAAGAAAAGGATGAGGCTCACTTGGTTTGCAGCTTGTCGTGCTGTGAGGGCTTGCGTGCATCAGTGATGCTGAGAGCTAAACTATCGGTAGTTTAACTACTGGCAGGGTTTCCCAAGATGGACAGGTCTCAGCTGAGGTGCCAGACCAAGACAAACCACCCATCTGGGCAGCAGCAGAATGGGATAGTCTTGACAGCGGAGGATCACATTTCTGTGACAACGGCAACAACACCAAACTTAAACTGCACGGAAGAAAGGCCCGGCAATTTATTTCTGTATCTTGCCATGAAAACCCAATGGATAGTTGCAACAAAACAAATTGTGCTGTAGTGCTGGAAGATGAGACCCCCAGGTCGGAAGGCACTCAGCTAGCTACTGGGAAGAGCTGAAGACTTTTCAGAGTAAAGCCAGCATTTATGATGTGGTTGGATCAAAGCCCTCGGGACGTCTGACCGCTGATGTAGCTGTGCATCAAATGAGAGTCAGAAGCTGTAAAGATGTCTTACACATTGGAACATGGAATGTATGAAGCATGAACCAAAGGAAGTTGGAGGTGGTCAAGAATGAAATGGAACTTGTACAACTTGATCTGTTGGGTGTCAGCGAACTGAAATGGACTGGTATCGGGCACTTTGCATCAGATGATCACATGGTCTACTATGCTGGAAATAAAAGACAAAGAAGAAATGGTGTTGCATTTATAATAAAGAAGAAACTTGCAAGAACTGTAATGAAATACAATGCAGTCAGCGAATGCTTAATCTCTATTCGTCTACGAGGAATGCCTATCAACACAACTATAATTCAAGTGTATGCCCCAACAACAGCTGCAGAAGAGAATGAAATTGAAGAGTTCTATGAACAAGTACAAGCCGAAATTGACGGACCATGCAAACAGGATATCCTGATAGTCATGGGTGACTGGAACGCAAAAGCTGGCAACAAAGAAGAAGGCAAAGTAGTTGGAAAATATGGACTTGGCAACAGAAATGAAGCTGGAGAAAGACTGATAGAATTCTGCAAGACCAACGATCTATTCATCTCAAACACCTAATTCCAGCAACACAAGCAGCGACTGTACGCATGGACTTCACCCAATGGATTGTATAAAAATCAAATTGACTACATCTGTGGAAGTCAACGATGGAAAAGCTCTATAACATCATCAAAGACAAAACCTGGAGCTGACTGTGGTACAGATCATCAACTACTAGTATGCAAACTCAAGCTAAAGTTGAAAAAGAGCAAACCACTCATGAATGCAGCAAAATATGACCTTGAGAATATACCACTGGAATTTAAAGACTGCCTGCAAAATCGATTTGCTGCTTTAGATACAAATGATAGAGCTCCAGAAGAGTTATGGAATGACATCAAGAAGGTTGTGTTGGAAGAAAGCGAGACGTCTCTACAAAAGGTGAAAAAGAAAAAATGGCCAAAATGGATGACGGAAGAAACTCTGAAAATTGCCCAGAAACGCAGAGAAGCTAAAGCCAGAGGAGAAAGAAAGACAATCACAGAACTCAACAGAGATTTCCAACGTGCAGCAAGACAGGACAAGGAAAAGTTCTACAATGACGTATGCAAGGAAATAGAAGCAGAAACTATTAGAGGAAGAACGAGATCGGCTTTCCTAAAGCTACAAGAGTTAAAGAAAAATTCCAGCTTCGAATTGGAATGTTACAAGATGCTCAAGGTTCTATGTTGAATGATGCTGAGAAGATGAAGAAAAGATGGAAGGAATATACAGAGTTTTTATATGATAAAGATCAAGTGGACCAAAAGCTGTTTCAACCTGTACCTTATGATCGGGAACCATTGGTGATGAAAGAAGAAGTTGAAGCAGCATTGAAAGCCTTATCAAAGAACAAAGCACCATGGCACTTAAAAAAAAAAAAAAAAAAAAAAAAAAGAAGAAAAAAAAAAAGGTGATCCCAGGATACTACAGACTGGTGAGCCTGACAACAGTACTGGGCAGAATGGTAGAAAGCATTATAAGGAATTCATTTGCTGAACATGTCGCTAGTCATGGTTTATTGGGAGAAAGTCAACATGGATTTAGCCAAGGAAAGTCTTGTCTTACTAATCTGTTATATTTTTTTGAAGGTGTGAATAAACAGGTAGACAAAGGTGAGCCAGTTGATATAATGTATCTGAAGTTTCAGAAAGCCTTTGACAAGGTCCCTCATGAGAGACTCTTGGCGAAATTTAAAAGTCATGGGATAGGAGGCAGTGTACTATTGTGGATCAGGAACCGGTTAATAGATCGAAAGCAGAGGGTAGGGCTAAATGGTCAATTTTCCCAATGGAGAAAGGTGAATAGTGGAGTACCCCAGCGATCTTTACTGGGCCCGTTGCTTTTTAACATATTCATAAATGACTTGGAAATGGGAATAATGAGTGAGGTGGTCAGATTTGCAGATGAGACAACGGTATTCAAAGTTGTTAAAATACAAGAGGATTGTGAAAAATTGCAAGAGGATCTTGATAAATTGGAAGACTGGACATCTAAATGCACGTAGGAAAGAACAACTCAAACTACAGTTACATGATACAAGGTTTCACATTGGGAACTACCACCTAGGAAAAAGATTTAGGCATCATCTTGGATAATATGTTGAAACACTTAGCCCAGTGTGCAGTGGCGGCCGAGAAAGCAAATAGAATGCTAGGAATCATAAGGAAATGATGGAGAATAAAACCAAGGGTATTATAATGCCTCTATATCGTTCCGTGGTGCGACCGTACCTTGAATATTGTGTGCAATTCTGGTTGCCTAATCTTAATAAGGATATAGCAGAATTAGAAAAGGTACAGAGAAGAGCCACAACAAATGGTAATGTGGATAGAAGGGCACCCATATGAGAAAAGGCTTAAAAGGTTAGGGCAATTTTTATATGGCCAGGCCAACTGCCGGCAGAACTCTACAACCAGTAAGTGAAAAGCCGTATTTTGTGATTTGAGGGCCCGATGCAATGCTTAGCATATTTTTTCTTCCTACTTCATGCTGTCATCTCTACTGTGTGACAGCTATAAAATCCACACTGAACATGGTGGCTGGACCTTTGAGACATCCCCACGCTTCAAAGGCCTTGCTGGTCCTGCCCCCTCTGATGCATGTTTTTCAAAAGCAAGGCTTTTGAATCACACAGATGTTTCAAAGGACCTACTGCCATGTTTAGTGTGGATTTTATTGCCGCTGCTACCAAGTTGAGGAGAAGTGGCAGCGATAAAGATGAGATAACACGAGGCGAGGAAATACAGTAAAAAATGCTGAGCCTACTGGGGTGGGGTGTGGTAAAGATAAGAGGTACTGCTGAGCAGCCAAGGAAGGGAAAACTAAAGATAATAGAGGCTGAATAGGGGGAAGGAGGGAGACGAGACTGAGGGAAATGGAGAGGACATACTGGATATGGGGGGTATCGAGAGAGGGTACTAGGCTGGACCTGGTGGAGGGGTGATGGATGTTACATGGGGAGGGGGGGGGACGAGGTCCTGTATTCAAGAGGGGAGAGGGAAAGAGAGGGAAAGAGAGGGAGACACTGAACATCAGAGTAAGAGGGGAGATGCTGTAGATAGAGGGGAGAGGGGAGAGGTAAGGAAGGGTAATGCTGGACTCGGGTGGCATATGAAGAGAGAGAGAGGGGAAGGCACTGGACATGGGTGGGGGATACAGATAGAGAAGGACAATGGTGGAATGGGATGAGAAAATGTGGAAGAGGCACTGGATGGGGGAAGAAAGAGGCAGCAGATACTGGATGGAGTCAGTCTGGACAGGGGAAGAGAGAAGGGTATAAATGCTGGGCATGGGGAAGAGGCAGAGCGAAGGAGGGATAGTTAAAGGCTGGGGAAGGAGTTGGGACATGGAAGGACTCTGTTGAGAGTTGAAAAGTGATTTCTAGATGCAATAAAAAGTGGAAAACTGAGGAATAGAAGTAAGAAGGACTGAAATCTGAGTTGATAGAAAGAGAAGAATAAATGGAAGAACACTGAAAGAAAGGAGAAAAGTAATATAGATGGAAAGAAGTGAAGAAGATAGGAGGGGAGAGAAGTTGACTGGAGATCCTAGAAAGCAAATTAAAGATGCAAGAAAGCAGAAACCAGAGATTGAGATCAAGATGATTAGAGAATAAAATGGCTAGACAACAAAAGGTAGAAAAAATAACTTTATTTTCAATTTAGTGATTGGAATAGATCAGCCTTTGTAACTTGGGAGCATTCCATTCAAAACCCTTAGCTGGATGGCCAACAGGAAACTGGATAAGGGTGGAACTATCCAGATAGTACCTACCGCAGTATTCAGTGGTACTGTCCAGATAGTGCCATTCAGTATTTCCACAGACCTCTCCTGCACTGTTGTCTGTGTTCAGCAAGTGTGACTGAGGCCAAGTATTCTGTTAGCTTGGATTTTCTGTGTAGCGGCAGAGTTGCCAAGGTGCCCAGTTCCAGGAGTGAGATTTTAAGCCAATCTTGGATTTTTGACAGTCTCATTCTGATGCATTATGGGACCTACAACACTGATTCCAATGGGTAAAATCAGGGACTACAAATACCATACTGCATTGCAATGCCTATTTAAAACCTTTTGGTACAGGATGGGCACGGAGATTAGGGGAGGTGGATGGCTTCGGACATTAGGAGATGCATGGGCTCAAGAATTGGGAGAATCTGTAGATGAGCAACTGATGGGAGGCCTTTTTGCGAGCATCCCACAACATACCCCAGAGGTCTCACTGCAGGAAATGCAGTTTAAGATCCCATACAGGGCCTACTTGACATGGTCAAGGGTGGAGAGGCTACATCTATGGGGCAGTTCAAAGTGTCTGAGGTGCAAAGTGAGTAGGGGAACGTGGGTCCACACTTTTCTGGAGTGTCATTTTTATTTACTTATTTAGTTGTGTTTTTTTTATACCACCTTGTCAAGAATGAAAGCTGTTTACATGGAACAATAACATTTACAATGAACAGTAGTTAGCAAAAACACAACTCTAGTAGTGAACGAAATTTCCATACAAGGTAATTTGTAGTAACTTATTTACTATAACAAACATAATTACAGTGAGATTTTGGGGTAGTTTACATCATTTTGGGGTGGTTTATATCATTACATTTTTGATGTGTTTAAATAGGGTCAGAAGATGAGGGTGTGTGTTGGGTGAAAATATTGAATCATTTTTTATCCGGGCCTCATATATGTATGTTGGTAGGACATCTGTTTCTGTTTGTTTACTCTTTTATTTTTATTTATTTATTTACATTCTCTTATATACCGCGCTATTCCGCATCAGTGCGGTTTACATTGAACAAACTGAAATGACATTGAACAGGGCATTATAACTTGGAGATAACTATTTTACAGGGAACATGGGCTATGGAGGGTTAAGTGGCTTGCCCAAGACCACAAGGAGCACCTGTGGGACTAGAAACCCCAGTCCTTCCCGCCCAAGGTTGCTGTCCTCTAGTGGGATTTGAACCACCGACCTTCCGGCCTGAAGTACCTTGCCCCAACCACTAGGCCACTCCTCCACTCCACTTTTCAAAACATTATGAAACTAATGTCTTAATCTTTTTCTGGAACGAGGATAGGTCATTTATATTTCTTATCCCGTCTGGAAGGGAGTTCCATAATGTGGGGACATAGTAAGAAAAGGTTCTATTACTCATTGATTGCTTGGTCCTTTTGTTGGGATGGTTAGGGAGTTTTGAGTAATTCCCCTTCTTTGTTATTTGGGATTTTGTCATACGCTACAGAATTACTGGGAGGAGGTACCAACATGTATAGGACATACATTGGGGAGCAAGATCAAGTGGTCCTATGTGGACCTTGCTTTTAGGAGACATGACACTACTCAAAAAACAGATGGTGGGGGACACAGAATGGAAGTTCATACGAGTTGTATTGATGTTAGCCAGAGAGATCAGGCACCAGCAGTACCACACTGGGCGAACGTGGTGCGGGTAATGGCTGAATGGGTGCTACGGGAATGAAATGGGTGGGGGGGGGGGTCTTGGCAGAAAAAGCAATACTGGAAGATGTGGGACAAATGCCTTTAGGCCTTGTGACCTCTACCGGCCTACTGCTGCAGTATGCTAGACCATGCAGGAGGAGGAGGGGGGAGGGAAAATAGACTACTGGTCGTTAGAATGACCCTGGAAGTATACACGAAGGTCTCAGAGTGGGCCTGTAATGGATAAAAGTAAGTAAACAATGTGGCACAGGGGCATTCATGTTTCTTCAAGGAAGGAGTATAACTTGGGGTTGGTGGGGTGGGACACTAGCTGCATTGACAGTTTATTTGCATTGTAATTAGAAATGCTTCACTTGGTTGCTGAGCGTTTGAAGTGTATTGTACTTTGTTTTTATGTAGAGATGAATAATCCAGCAAAGCTCACTCTGACAACAGAATGAAAATCTAATTATCTCTGATGTATTTGGAAGACTTGGTGTTTCAAGTTTAAGTTTCTGAAATTGGTAGTAGCAAACTGAATGCTCTCGAACTCAAACCCAGAACACATCAATGTCAATGTCTTTCTGAATATTCACAGATTAATCTGCTGTACCGTGTAATGTACTGAAGCATACTGCAGACAGCTGTTTGTGTGCACCCCATACTATCCAAACACAAGCTCCATCTAATTTCTTTTGGCAATAAAAGTATGCTTTACTTTCTCTCCCTGTAATTTCTTTGATATTTGATCAATTACACGATCGTGCCTTCGCAATTCCTTTGTTGCTTTTTTTTTTTTTTTTTTTAGTGCTATCGAGTCGGTGTTGACTTATAGCGACCCAGCTACCTCTGGGTTTTCTTGTCAATATCACCGGAAGTAGATTGCCAGCCTTTTCTTCCGAGGCAACGGAGGGTAAAGTGACTTGCCTAAGGTCACAAGGAGTGCCAGTGGGAATTGAACCCTTGATCTTCTGTGTACGAGGCAGTTGCTCTAACCACTAGGCTACTCCTTGTATTCCTACTTAAAATGCTTGTGTGTGTTCTAGGGGGAGGGGAATGCACCTTTTTGGCAACACTTTGCACTCTTCCTTCCCCTTCCAGCATAACTCCTACTGGCTCCCCTCCTCTGTTACCCTTCAGACTCTTCCTCTCTTCACTAATGCCCCCTCCCCCACCCTCCTTTCCTAAATAGGCCACCAGTCTTTTAAATTGTTCCTGTTTTACCTCACTTCCTACCCAAACACCTTTTCTGCTGCTGACCGCGGCCTCCCTCTTCTCATCTGCTTGCTGGGATCTGATTCCTGCGGGCAGACAAAGGGTTGCGGCCATTGGGGCAACTCGTTTGGGGTGCAATGCCCTCCCTCCCCCACTCTCCGCCTCCCCCTCAAAACTACGCCCATGTCTTGAACAGATACTCATGGTGGACCATTGCTACACAGATCCTGAAAGCAAAGCTCATGGTACTGCTTTCCCCAGCTGTGACTCAGCATTTCATGTCCTTCTTTTCCAAGTCTGTATTTTTAGTTGGGCTACCATGTTCCTGTAAACAAGGGCAGGGCAGGGAGAAGAAATCCTTTTTATTTTAGCCTTTTCTAATCTGGTTTTACCAAACAGAAGACTTGTTGAGTTGCTTGAGGAAAATGTTCTGCAGCTCAACCTGCTGCTCAGTTAGTTGTGGACTGCAGACCCAAAGGGGAATATAGCGTGCTTTCTGCCATCGGTCACAGGAACAAACGTTTCCGCCAAACTACGCTGGTATCCTGTGCCCACACTGCTGCTGTAGAGTTGGTGCCGTGATATTGTCTTCTCCTTGCAAATTAAAACGCACATCCCGGCATCTTCTCCTACCCAGCAACAGCACAGCTTGGCAGGAATGTTGCTGCCAACTTTTTCTTCCTCTCTTTAGGGGCTTCAACTTTCTTCACTGTAAAGATACCACATGCTTAGGTTTGTTTTATCGTACTAGATGTTAATGGGGTGATTGCAAACTAAATACAGTAAAAATTTAACATCTGCAAACTCTTTCAGCTTCCCAAACTCGGAAAAGAAATGAGACCCTGTGCTGTGTTTAGTGTAGTGAAAAAGAAAAAAACAATTTTTAGTTTGGCTTTTTCTGTCATTTGAAGAAATTAAATAAGAATTTTAGTCCTGGTTTTATCTCCGTAGCCAATTAGATGAAGTTTGAACTTGATTTTTGGTTTGGATTATTTTGTGAGAGTATTTAGTCTCTCATTTACAAATCGGCAAATTGTATATGCTTTCTGTCATATATTTCTAGAGAGAATAACCTGAAAAACATTAATTACATCTTTGAAATTGTCAAAATGCTTACCATTGTATTGGCATCTATTAATGTTTCTAATGAATTCTTAGAATTTAAACATTTTATGTGGAAAATGAAGCTTTTTTTGTCTTTCTTTGACTAGGCTGGTGTTCTCTTATGTTTTCAACTGCACTGACTGTTTTCTATGCCCTGGAAGTGATGGTTGCTTTCAATGCCCTGTACTCCTTAAGAGGAGATTCTTGGACATGGAAGGGGGGCGGTGTCCTCCTGTTAACCTTTGAAATGCTGGGGATAATAAACACTGGAATACTTGCAGACTCTGTTTTATGAAAGGGAAGCTGAAACTGACCTCTGCTGTGTCTGTCTCTCTCTCTCTCTTGACTTCTCGTAGAACGGCCAACTAAATACCAAATCTCTCAGCCGATCGTGTACCCAGTGCTTACCGGAGACATGCTGGAACTGCCTTGTCATGCCAGTAACGCCCTCAGAGTTACATGGACTAAGGATGGGGTCTTGATGGGTCCCAACAATAGGACACTGCTTATCGGGGAGTATTTGCAGATTAAAGGTGCAACCCCACGGGATTCGGGGCTCTATGCCTGCACGGTGACTAGCAGTATAGGCAGTGACACCCGCTACTTCATTGTCAATGTTACAGGTGAGTGTGGTGCACTCTTCCTGAGGCTTCTACAAAAGGAGGGGGGGGGGGGTGCTGGTCAAGAACTGACAACAAATAAGTTGCTTTATCTTCCAAAGATTATGTCAAAAAAGAAAATACTCAATATTTGTAAAACACCTACCCACACCTTGTCTGCAGCGTTTTCACATGCTTGTGATAGGATACCATCACCTTGGAGAGGCTGCTCGTTATTTTGTAGAGATTAGGGTATAGTGAAGTTGTAATTTTATACTGTTCTGGTAAGATTTTTAACCTGTTTGAGGGATTAATGTTTACAGCAATGAATTTAAAGAAAGCAGCTTGCAAGTTTTTTTTATTCTTGTTTTTTTTTATTATAAAAGACTGTTACTTGTGCAGCTAGAGCCAGTCTCCCTCTTGCTGTAAAATTTAGCAAGGGAATCATAGGAGGGATGTTAGCCAAGATGCATATATTTATAAGACGGCAGTATGATGTTCCATTGTTGGTCAGAGCAGATTTGCATTGAGCCTAGCACCGTGTCTCTAACAGTAGCCAATCCAGGTCACGAGTACTTGGCACAATCCCAAAGAATAAATCTTATCTCCAGGAACAAGCAGGAATGCAGTATTCACATATTGGTGACATCGGCACCGACGGACCCTGCATGGGAACACTCCCCAGCATCCAATAGGAATGCTTTTGGGAGCATCCCTTCACGCATGTGTGCCTGCCTTCCCAGCGATTCTCCTCAGTCGTCTTTTTTTTTTTTCCGTGGACCCTTTAGGGCATTGTCCTTCTCCCTGCTATTAAAAGTTCATCTAAGTGCCTTCAGATACATCATGCTTCACCTTCCCATCGATCCAGTCCTGCATTGGACTTTCCCGTTTTTTGTTCCTTTTAAATTTTTCCTTTTTTTTATGTTTGCCGCTTGCTTAGCTGGCCTAGACTGCCATTGCTGCTTTTGATTTTGCTTCTGTGGTCTTCTCAAACATCGAGAAACCACACAGCGGTTTTAAAGAATATATTAAGTGCCGAAACACTATCTCTGCTACAGATAAGCACGATTGGTGCTTAAAGTGTTTGGGCCTGGAACATGACGCTTCGGCTTGCCACTTGTGTCAGCAAATGACCAGGAGAGGGGACTTAAAAACCGTGAACAACAACGAGGAAAGTTGTTTCCATCAGACTCCGCCACTTCAGCATACTCTTCAGTGGCTTCCACACCCTCATGGGCATCCACCTTATCACATGGTTCCCATATCTCCTTGAGGCCCAAACATAGCAGCAAACACAAGTCCTCCACAGAGGTAGAAAAGGTATCAAAGACCTCTGCTTCGGCGTCTGACACCGATCCCCTACATCGGCACCGAGACTCACCGAGTGGGGACCTGGAATTGGACCAACCTGCAAAACAGTCCTAGCAGAAGGATACTTCCTTCAAAGCACCAGAGGGGCTCCAGGATGCACCCGTGGCATTGTTCTCTGGTGAGCTTCCAGTTCTGTATTCTGGGACGGTGGCACAAGACCCCGTACAGGAATCCGCCCTGATACCTCCAGTCTCCCTCGACCAGCATGTGCTGACTATTGAGCGGAGTCTGGCTGCTATACTGGCAGCAGTAGTGCCAGGGCCTTTGAGGCCTTCAGAATCTGGAGACCCAATGCCCGACTTCGATGCCGTTGCATCCAGGCATTTGGTAGCATCACTGTTGGGAACTAGCACCATCACAAGCTCCAGGGCCAATTCCCCCGTTAGAGCCCATGGATGAACTGGTCTCGGGGCACATCTGAGCAGCATCTTCGCCATGGTACCAACTGACACTATTTCGACTTCTTACCAAGTGCCGATTCCACCTACTCTGAATTGAACGTTGAGTCTGTCTGTTCCACAGGACTCCCAGACATTCTTTCAGACCCTTCTTCACCACATGAGCGACTTGGTCACCGCCTGAAGATATGTCTTTTCAGGATTTTATCTATGGCGGCTGCGCTCTCGGTGATGGTAGCCACCACAACAGAACCGAGAGCTGAAGAACTTGAAATTCTTCAATATCCCTTGATGCCTAAGGAGGCTGCTATGTTACCAATGCACCATATCCTCCAGGACCTCATGCTCCGCATGTGGGGGGCTCCCTTAATGGTTGCATCGGTCAGCAAAAGACTAGACACACTCTGTAAGGTTCCTTCTTGCCCAGGTTTTCAAAAGCCTCAGCTTCCACATCATTCTATGGTTGTGGAATCGGCAATGCGTCAAGTTAAGTGTTCTAAAAGTCACTCCTCTGCTTTCCCAGGAAGAAAATCAAGGACTCTCGATGCATTTGGACATTGATGCTTCCAAGCAGTTATGCTAGCATCCAGGATCAACTCCTACATGCTTTACAGTGTGCATGATTTTGAGGGATGTAGCTAAAGATCTGACTAAGTTCTCCACCCTGCTGTCACCTGATAAGCAGGGTCCATATCAGGCCCTGGTCAACCATGGTCTCAAAAATACCTCAAAATTCCTCACTAGGTCTGCTTTTGATGCCTTTGAGTCCACCAGTATGGCAGCAGCAATCTATATAGGAGCCAGAAGAATGGCCTGGCTACAAGTGTCCAACCTTGAAGAATAAACTACTTAACATTCCCTGTACAGAAGAGAACCTCTTTGGGAAAGGGTGGAGAGAAAAGGCTTGTGAGATAGACGGATGATCTCACCCTAAAATGTCTTAATCGAAAGACGGCTGATCCATCTAAGAAGACTTTCTCCAAGAAACACTTCTACCCCAAGAAGAAGTACTACCCTTCCTTCCCACCTTACTCCTCTTATCAGCCTGAACAGCCACATCAGAAGCAGCAGGGGCCACGTCAGCCCAGGAAGCCTAAAGCTCAAAAGTCTCAAAGTGCAGCTGTTTTTTGACTGCTTCCTCGAGGGCATAGCCAGTCTACCCTTACAGGACGCCCTCCCCTCCCACATTGCAGGCAGGTTAGTCCACGTTGCTCACAGATGGCCCCTCAGAACCCAGGACTCTTAAGAATCGTGAACAAGGGATATCTGCTACATTTTCAGAACCTGTCCCCTACTTTCTTCATAGCGGAGTTCTCCATGAATCCTATGCACTCCAGTCCGCTTCATTAAGAGATAGTCACTCTTCTAGCACAGGAAGCCATAGAGGAAGTTCCACCCCCACAACAAGGGCTCCCATTATTTCCTCATCTCCAAAAAGACAGAGGGTTTCAGGCCTATCCTGGACTTCAGGAATCTCAACAAGTTACTAGTAAGGGAAAAGTTCATGATGGTCTTGCTAGAAACCCCCTTCCTGTACCTTCAGGAAAAAGACTGGCTCTGCTCTTTGGATTTCAAGGATGCCTACACTCACATCCTCATACATCCCTCTCACAGAATGTACCCACGATTCTTGTTTAAGGGACTACATTACCAGTACCCATGTTCTACCCTTTGGTCTAGCATCTGCACCAAGAGTTTTTACAAAGTGTCTGGCAGTAGTAGCGGCCTACCTCTGCAACCTGGACATCTTAGTCTTCCCTGACTTAAACTGGCTCATCAAGGGCGCTTCCCCTCAAGTAGTGACCATGTCAGTCCAGCACACAATCTCGGTGCTTCAACATCTAGGCTTTATGGTCAACTACTCAAAATCTTACCTTGCTCCAGCTCAAAAACTAGAGTTCATTGGGACGCTTCTGGACACTACACAAGCTTGAGCCTTCCTTCCAGGAGACCGACTCCATCGCCTACTCAAGCTGGCAGATCACTGCCGAAGCCTGTCCTGCATCAGGGCGAGGGACATGCTTCATCTCTTAGGACACATGGCCTCCACAGTCCTTGTCATCCACTATGCTCGCCCTCAAATCCATCAAGCGTAATGGACTCTCTCCTCTCAGTGCAAGCAGTCAACAGATCATCTCATGGACAAATTAACCATCACTCCTCAATTTGTAGACTCCCTGAAGTGGTGGCGCACCACTCACAATCTTCTGGTGCGAAGGTAACAGACCTAATGCGACACCCAGACAAGGTCTTAGATAGTGCTGGGGAGGAATCTGCTGTCTTGGTACATGGGAAAACTAAAAAGTCATGAGATAGGAGGTGATATACTATTGTGGATCAGGAATTGCTTAAAAAATAGAAAGCAGAGGGTAGGGCTAAATAGCCAATTTTCCCAATGAAAAAAGGTGAATAGTGGAGTACCCCAGGGATCTGTGCTTCGTCCGCTGCTTTCTGACATATTCATAAATGACCTGGAAAAGGGAATAACGAGTGAGGTTATCAAATTTGCAGATGAGACAAAACTATTTAAAGTTGTTAAAACCCAAGAAGATTGTGGAAAATTGCAAGAGGATCTTGATAAATTGGAAGACTGGGCATCCAAATGGCAGATGACATTTAATGTGGACAAGTGCAAAGTTATGCACCTAGGAAAGAACAACCCAAATTATGGTTACATGATGCAAGGTGCCATATTGGGAACCACAACCCAGGAAAAAGATTTTAGGCATCATCGTGGATAACATGTTAAAACTCTCCGCCCACTGTGCAGCGGCAGCCAAGAGAGCAAATAGAATGCTAGGTATCATAAGGAAAGGAATGGAAAATAAAACAAAGGATGTTATAATGCCTCTGTATAGTTTCATGGTGTGACCGCACCTTGAATATTGTGTGTAATTCTGGTCACCATATCTTAAAAAAGATGCAGCGTTATTAGAAAAGGTACAGAGAAGAGCCACCAAAATGGTAAAGGGGATGGAAGGATACTCCTATGAAGAGAGGCTAAAAGGTTTAGGGCTCTTCAACCTGGAAAAGAAACGGCTGAGGGGAGATATGATAGAGGTCTACAAATTAATGAATGGAGTGGAACGAGTAAACGTAGATCGATTGTTTACGTCGTCAGACTATAAAAAGACTAGGGGACGTGCAATGAAGCTACAGGGTAACCTATTTAACGCTAATAAGAGAAAATATTTTTTCACTCAACGTGTAATCAAACTCTGGAATTTGTTACCGGAGGATGTAGTAAAAGCTGTTAGTGTAGCTGGGTTTAAAAAAGGTTTGGACAAGTTCCTGGAGGAAAGGTCCATAAATCATTATTAAAAGGGACCCAGGATATCACTGCTTGAGCCAATACAAGCATTGAGGAACCTGTGTCTTTTGGGGAAACTGCTAGGTACTTATTACCTAGATTGGGCACTGTTGGAAACAGGATACTGGGCTTGATGGACCTTGGTCCGACCCAGTATGGCATATCTTTTTTCAAATGTCTGTGCCGCAGTGTACCCTGACAACAGATGCTTCCAAACTGGGCTGGGAGGCTGACCTCGAAGGCCTAACTACTCAAGGCCTCTGGTCTCCCAAGGAATCTTACAACAGTAACCAACTCAGGGCAATTGCCAATGCCCTTCGTGTGTTCTGTCTTCAGTTGACTGGACAATTGGTACTCATTCAGACCAACAACCAGGTATTCATGTTTTAAATAAACAAACAAGGGGGCACCGGATCTGCTTCCTTTGCAGGGAGGCGGTCTACCTCTGGCACTGTTCCCTCTAAGCTGTGCGCGTGCGCGCGCGCACACACCTCGCCGAGCGAGCGCACATACTTTACAACAGAGCGCACAAAAATTACGGCTCTGATTCTGATAGAAAACAACACAGACGTCTTAAAATTTAAAAGTTATGATTATAATTACTAGAAATTTCCCGCTTCATTTAGTAATCATCTATTTTCATTTAATTTGATTAAAATCAATGTGGTTTACATACTGTATTCTGATGTATAGTCAAATTTTAAAGTATATAACTCCGAGTGTCGTCATGTGGCGCACAAAAATTTAACCTTCCTTCAAAAGCTGCACACAGCTGATATTTTATGCGCACACAGCCTACAGAAAATTAGAGGGAACATTGACCTCTGGATTTTTGCTGTCTCTCATTGAATGCTTCTTCAAACAGTTAACCTTCCAGGGGAGCTCAATGTGCTAGCAGACAACCTGAGTAGAGTCCTTTGTCCAGATGAATGGACTCTCCATCGAGAGACAGCACAGCACAACTTTCGGTTATGGGGAACTCCTATATCGACCTCTTTGCTACTCCAATAAATGCTCAGCTTCCTTGATATTCAGCTCCAGAATCCTGTCTTCACCGAGCCAGGCATCTGATGCATTTCCCCTTCATTGGGGACAGGGACTGCTTTATGCATTCCCACCCATTCCATTGATCCTGAAGACGCTCTTCAAGTTGCAATTAGACAGGGGCATAATGAATCTCCAGGAACAAGCAGGAATGAGTCTTCACATATGGGTATCGGTACCGACGGAGCCTGCGCAGGAACCGCTCCCCAGCGTCCAAAAGGAAAGCTTTTGGGAGCATCCCACAGCGCCTGCGCGCTGCCTTCCCGCCTTTCCTAACCGCCTCTCTCTAGTTCTTCGTTTCCGCGGAGCCAGCAGGTCGTGTTCCTGTCACCGCTGAAGAATTTCTTTATTTTATTTCTTTGGTCGCGCGTCTGCCTTCTCGACGCTGGACCGGTACCGCCGGTCTTTTCTTTCTTTATTCTAAAAAAAACCCTACTGTTTTTTCTCACTTCAGTGCATTTTCTTCCTTGGCCTTAGGCCTAGGACATTTTTCCTCATGGAAAAGCCCGCCTCTGGGTTTAAAAAATGCACGAAGTGAAACGGCACTATTTCTGTCACTGAGACGCATGAATGGTGTCTAAAATGTTTAGGTCCTGACCACTCCATTGCGGATTGTGAGTCCTGCTCCATGATGTCTAAAAGAGGTCTACAGAATCGAGCAGCTAAGCTCAGTACCCTGTTTCCCTCGGATGCAGCTTTGGTTGCATCGACGTCTTCCAGGGCTGCTTCTTCCTCACATGGATCTCAGGTAACCAAACTTAAATCCAGCCGGTCCTCGAAGGGTAGATCTCCCTCTAAGTATCGAGATGCCTCCGGGCTTGCCCTCGAGGAATCCGCACCGGCAAAATTACCCTGGCGGGAGGCTCCGGCTTCCAAAGCTTTATCTATGGGGTCACAGGCTGACATCGATGGCTCGGCCTCGACCGACACCTGTTGCCATGTTCTGGGGTACCGGTGGTTCCCACTGGTACCAACATCCAGACATTGGTTGCGTCAATGGATCAGAATATCCTGACCATGCAGCGTGCCATCACGGCATTCATACAAGCTGCGACGCCTTCGGTACCGCAACAAACTCCGTTGCCGGTACCGACTCCGGCACCGGTACCGACATCGGTTCCGGTGCCGGTACCAATTGCATCGACATCCGCTTCGGTGTCGACTGCAGCGGTACACTGTTCTGTGATGCCCATCGGTACCGCACCGGTACCGATCACTCCCGATGTCGATACCACCCGGTACGCGTATCGGGCTCTGCAGGAGCATCCAGACAGGCGATACTTCGATTCCTCTGAAGACTCTGATGAATCAGAGGTCTCTGTCGAAGCATCGGTGATTCATCCTCAGGAGCCCTCTTCTCCAAAAAGGAGAATGTCTCCTCCAGAAGACTTGTCTTTTCAAGACTTCATTAGGGAAGTGGCCAGGGGTCTTTCCATCTCAGTGGCCCCTGAGACAGAGCCTAGAGCCAAAAAATTAGATATTTTACAATATCCTAAGGCTCCTAAAGAGGCAGCTACTTTACCAATACATGAGATTCTTTATGATCACATGTTGGGCATATGGGAGACTCTTCTCACCACTTCCCCTCATTCTCGCAGGTTGGACACCATGTATCGTGTTCCTCCTTGTCCTGGCTTTCATAAGACTCAGCTTCCTCACCACTCCATTGTGGTGGAGTCTGCTATGAAGAAGATAAAGAGTACAAAAAGGCACTCTTCTGCTCCTCTAGGAAGAGAATGCAGAACCTTAGATGCCTTTGGCAGGAGAATTTTCCAGGCCAGTATGCTTCTTGCCAGAATCAACTCCTATAGTCTCTATATGGGGATGTTTCTAAAAGAAGTTACAGATCACCTGCAAACTTTATCTCCTTTTATTTCAGAAGATAAAAGGGAAGAGTTCCTCACCTGGCTCAAACATGCCCAGGATATTTCCAAGTTTTCCAACCGTGCAGCCTTTGACTCTTTTGAAGGTGCCAGCAGAGCCTCGGCCATTGCCATAGGTGCACGCAGAGTTGCTTGGTTACAAGCTTCTGATTTGGAACCTTGGGTTCAAGATGGACTAGGAAACCTTCCTTGTACAGGTGAAAACCTTTTTGGCAAAGATTGGCAAGCAAAGGCCACCCAAATGGATGCTGAAAATTCTGCTTTAGATAGACTTTCAAAGTCTACTTCTGCTCCTTTTAAGAAAAGGTTGTTCAAAAAGGGATTTTTTCCCAAAAAAGGGAAATATTATTCTGCTTATGGTCAGCAGTCATCTACTGCAGGTCGTTTTGCTACAAAGAGACAGCAACAACCGAAACAGGCCAAGCCTAAGGCTGCTAGGACTGCTACGGCCCAGCAGCCTCAGCCTCCTCAGGGCCTTTGACTTACAACTAGAGAGCTTAGCCTTTCTGGCTCTAGAACATCCAGAGCCTCTCACCATCCCAGGAAGGTTGGCTTACTTTGCTCCCAGATGGGAACAAATCACAGCAGAGCAATGGACCCTCTCCATCATAAGGGAGGGGGGGGGGTACAAGCTTCATTTCTTAAACCATACTCATCACACCATGGTGAGACTGTTCAATTCTCAGACATCTCTCCTCGACCTTCTGGGTCAGGAGATTACTACCCTTCTTGCCCAAGGGGCAATAGAAGAAGTACCCCTTCTTCAACAGGGCTCAGGATTCTACTCCCCCTACTTTCTTATCCCAAAGAAAACAGGGGGCTACAGACCCATATTAGATCTCAGAGAATTGAACAAGTTTCTATGCAAGGAGAAATTCAAGATGATTTCTCTCGGTACTCTCCTTCCATACCTTCAGAGTCAGGATTGGCTTTGCTCTCTAGACCTCAAGGATGCGTACACCCATGTCCTCATCCATCCAACACACAGAAGGTTCCTTCGGTTCCTTTATCAAGGGAAGCACTACCAATACAGAGTGCTTCCTTTCGGTCTGGCCTCTGCACCAATGGTGTTCACAAAATGCATGGCAGTAGTAGCTGCATTTCTACGCACTCTAGGGATATTCGCATTCCCATATCTGGACGACTGGCTCATCCGAGCTCCATCCCAGTCAGAGGCCCAGACTTCCCTAACCTGCACAAGCCGTATCCTTCAGTATCTGGGAAATGTAATAAACTTTCCAAAATCCCATCTCACCCCCTACTCAGTCTCTAGAGTTCATAGGGGCCTTGCTGGATACCACAACTGCAAGGGCCTATCTTCCCCAGGCCCGTTGCCTACGCTTGGTGCAGTTAGCCTCAAAAATTCTGTTAAAATCCCATTTAACTGCTTGAGAGATGTTACAACTGTTAGGCCACATGGCATCCATGTGCATGTGGTTCCTTACGCTCGCCTTCACATGAGGGCAGCTCAGTGGACTCTGTCCACCCAATGGACCCAGGCATCAGGTTGCCTGTCAGACAAAATAGCAACCTCCAGTCGCCTCTTTTGGTCCCTCCACTGGTGGACGTCCACTCAAAATCTGTTGCTGGGGTCCCCCTTTCAACAGGTGTTACCCCAAGCAACCCTTACAACAGATGCCTCTCCAAGAGGTTGTGGAGCTCATCTTCAAGATCTTTCCACTCAAGGCATCTGGTCTCTAGAGGAGACATCTCTACATATCAACCTCTTAGAGCTCAGAGCAATTTTTCTAGCTCTGAGTCTTCCACACCCTGCTTAGCTACAAGACAGTCCTCATCCACACGGACAACCAGGTAGCCATATTCTACGTGAACAAGCAGGGCGGGACTGGCTCTCTGTCGCTTTGTAATGAAGCTCTGAGATTGTGGGCCTTCGCCAGAGAGCATCAAATTCATCTCATGGCAGTGTATCTTCCAGGGGTTCAAAACTCTTGGGCAGACAGACTCAGTCGAGTTCTGCTTCCACACGAATGGTCCCTCCATGGGGACCAAATAGCCAGGATCTTCCGAATTTGGGGAACCCCGGACATAGACCTCTTTGCAAGTCCGTGGAATGCCAAACTTCCCCGGTTCTGTTCCAGAATTCCGTGTCAGGGAGTTCAGGCCAGGGATGCCTTCCTCCTTCATTGGGGGCAAGACTTCCTCTATGCCTTTCCCCCCCCATTCCCCTAATTCCCAAGACACTCTTCAAACTTAAGAGAGACAAGGGGTCTGTGATCCTCATAGCACCACATTGGCCACGCCAAGTGTGGTACCCTCTACTTCTGCATCTCTCCCAAGCTTCCTCCCTGGACTTGGGATCTGCTCCAGACCTCCTGTCCCAGGAGGAGGGAACGTTGTGGCACCCAAATCCCCAGTCTCTTCACCCCAGAGCCTGGTTGCTGAAGGCCTAGACCTTCAAGATTTGCATCTTTCTCAGCAAGTGAAGGATATCCTTCATGCTTCCAGAAAGCCTTCCACTAGACGTTCCTATGCTTTTAAATGGAAAAGGTTTTCTATTTGGTGTGCAGTGAAGGGTCTTAACCCTCTTGCAATACCTCTGAATTCTTTACTAGAGTATTTGCTGCATTTTTCCCATGCAGGCCTTAAAACGAATTCAGTAAGAGTCCATTTGAGTGCTATTGCAGAATCCCTTAAACCTCTCAATGGACAGCGTATTTCCTCTCATCCTCTTATAGCAAGATTCATGAGAGGCCTTCTTTTGACTAAACCTCCCATCAGACCACCTCCAGTGGCATGGGACTTGAATCTGGTTCTTGGCCAGCTTATGCAGCCACCTTTTGAACCCTTAGCCACTACCTCCTTGAAATTTCTTTCCTGGAAGGTTATTTTTCTCATTGCAGTCACTTCAGCTCGCCGCATCAGTGAGCTGCTGCAAGCCTTGGTGGCTAATCCTCCTTATACAAGGTTCCATCATGACAAGGTAGTCCTCAGGACTAATCCACACTTTATGCCTAAAGTGGTCTCACCTTTTCATCTGAACTAGGAGGTTTATTTACCTGTCTTTTTTCCAGGACCTCATGCTTCAAGTGCAGAGAGGAATCTTCATACCCTGGATTGTAAAAGAGCTCTTCCTTTTTACTTGCAAAGGACACAGCAACATAGAAAGTCCTCTCAACTCTTTGTTGCTTTTGATCCCTCTCATTTAGGACTTCCAGTCTCTAAGAGAACTCTGTCCAATTGGATTGCTCAGTGTATTTCTTTCGCCTACCAGAGTAAGAACCTTTCTCTGGAGGGTCATGTCACAGCTCACAATGTGAGGGCCATGGCAGCTTCTATGGCTCATCTAAATTCTGTGTCCATCGACCAGATCTGTCGAGCGGCCACCTGGGCCTCGGTTCATACCTTCACAGCCCATTACTCTTGGACAAGGACTCCGCTGGGATGCCTTGTTTGGTCAGGCTGTTCTCAAACACCTGTTCCATACCTAACCAACTCCTACCCTCCATCCCTGGCTGGATGCCTGAGATTCATGGGTGGAGGTAGAGCCCTTCCCAGGGACTCACAACCTGGGTGATCTCCCAGGCATCTCTAGCTGGGGAGTCCCCATATGTGAAGACTCATTCCTGCTTGTTCCTGGAGATAGCACAGTTACTTACCTGTAACAGGTGATCTCTGGGAACAGCAGGAATAAGTCTTCACAACCCACCCACCTCCCCTAGGAGTTCTATCTCTCTATCTTTATTTCCTATCCTCACTCTCTCTTTGTCTCAGCTTTAAGACTCGAACTGGAGAGAGGCGGTTAGGAAAGGCGGGAAGGCAGCGCGCAGGCATTGTGGGATGCTCCCAAAAGCTTTCCTTTTGGGCGCTGGGGAGCGTTCCCACGCAGGCTCCATCGGTACCGACGATACCCATATGTGAAGACTTATTCCTGCTGTTCCCAGAGATCACCTGTTACAGGTAAGTAACTGTGCTTTCTCCAAGACCAAGCAGGAGGTCAGTCCTCACATATGGGTGTCATCGGCGCCGATGAAGCCCCAGCGGAGCATTTCCCCAGCTTTCCATGAAGGCCTTTGGGAATGCTGGCACGCATGCACGGTTCCCTTCCCGCCTGAAGGTGCCATCTTACCTCAGTCTTTTTTTTTTTTTCTGAGAAGCCCACCGGACGTGTGTCCTGTTCTCCCGGATAAAAGTGATTTTTTCTTCAGCGATTTTTCGCTATTTTTCTCCGGTTCGACGCCGGTTCCCCTCCCGCCGGGTTCGGTACACCGGTATCGAGCCTGCTTCTTTCTTTTTCGGTTTTTGCCCTTTGTGGCTGGCGTTTGCGCCCTTTTTTTCATTTTTCCCTGGAAGGCCGGTCTTTTGACCTCGCAGGGGCTCTTTTTTCCCCGATGGCTTCCAGTGGTTTCAAAAAGTGTGATCGGTGTAAGAAACCTATGTCTCTCACCGACACACACGACTGCTGCCTTCGGTGCCTTGGCCCTGACCACGACCCCAAGTCGTGTGTGCCATGTGGGAAGATGTCTTCCAAGGCACTCAAAAGTTGACAGCATCAGAAGGAAAGGTTTTTCTCGGACTCAGCCTCCGGCCGGGCCCGGACCTCGTCTGAGGCCTCGACATCTTGGGATTCCGATCCCGAGCGCCGTCGAAGCTCCTCGGACAGGGGGTCCCCCGACCGGGAACGCAAGAGTAAGAAGCGGCTCGTGAGGGCGGCATCGGAGGAGGTCCCTGGTCCCTCGAGGGCCAGGTCTAAGACCCCCGACCGCCATCCCAGGCCCGTGGACCAAGAGAAGCCTGCAAAAGTCCCTCGCTTAGAGGCGGAGTCTGCTGGACACGTAAGCCCCGTAGTCCTCGTGGACTCTCCTCCCAGAGAGCCGACGTCGGGCCCGGCAGTGCCGGGGCCTGAGTCGGTGGCTGCTGCGTCTCCCGAGCTGAGTCTCAGGATGACAGCCTTGGAGTGCAGATTGTCTGCCTTCATGGAGCAGCAGCGGGCACTGATGGCCAGCCTGTCTGGTGCATCTGCCCCGACCACCGGGACATCGACTTCGAAGTCAACCCGGGAGACCGAGCCGATACTCGAGACCCTCGTGGCTCGAAGTCGTCCTCGGTCGAGGTCTCCCTCGACCTCCCGTTTGGGACCGAGGGTGTCGACGCCGGTGTCCCCGGCATCGGGGCGGGTGCCTCGGGGCCCCGTGGGGTCGGACCCTGACTCCTCCTCGGATGAGTCCACCTGGGAGACGGAGGACGAGGAGTCTCCCGATACTTTTAAGACTCGGTGCGTCCCGTCGGACTCACTGCAGTCTGTGCCCCGTAGTAGATCCCCTCCGGAGGACACTAGGTTCTCGGAGTTCGTCCGGGATATGGCCGCTGCCTTGGCTATCCCCGCCGATCCCGAGGAAGAGCCTCGAGCCGAGGAGCTCGATGCTCTACAGTACGACTCTCCTCCGAAGCAGGCCTTTACTGTCCCGGTTCCTCCGATGCTGGAACGGCTCCTCTTCCGGATGTCGGAGGCTCCGGCCTCGGCGCCGGTTCTGAGCAAGTGAGTCGATTCCATCTATCGACTCCGCAAAAGCCCTGGTTTCCAGAAAGCACAGCTACCACACCATTCCATGGTTGTGGAATCGGCCATGCATCGTCTGAAGAGCCAGAAGATGCACTCCGCGGTGCCCCCCGGCATGGAGGCCCGCAACCTCGATGGCATCGGTAGAAAGTGCTTCCAGGGGTCTATGCTTGCTTGCCGTGTCCAGTCTTACCAGCTGTACATGGGCATGTACTTGCGAGACCTGGCCAAGGAATTGGCCGGATTCTCTGCTGGTCTCTCCGGGGAACCCTTGCGGAGATTTAAGACCTTGTCTTCGGGGATTCGGGAATGCTCAAAGTTCATTTCCCGCGCCGCCTACGATGGCTTCGAGGCTTCGGCCCAAGTTGCGGCTGCCGGCATCGCGGCTCGCGCCAGGCGTGGCTGCAGTCATCGGACCTCGAGCCATGGGTTCAGGACAAGTGGGTCGATGTCCCCTGCCGAGGTGAGAACGTTTTTGGCAAGCCCATGACTGAGAAGGCCGCTCAGCTAGAGACCGAGCACCTTACCTGGACAAGGCTGTCGAGGAAGACCTCTGCCCTTTCACATAAAAAGAAGGGCTCTGGTAAAAAGTCCTTTTACCCGAGGAAGGGCACTGCCTACAAACAGTACCCTCAGTATCAGGCTGCCCAAGCTGCCCCCCAGGGTCAGCAAGCCAAGGGCCAGGGTAATGGGCCCCGTAGGCAGAGGACCCCCAAGCCTTCTGCCCCTGCTTCCACTCAGCAGGGTGGGGGGTTTTGACTCCTTGAGCATAGCCACTCCGTCCCTGCTTTCCCAGCCCTGCACAGGCGGTCGCCTTGTACTCTTTGCCCACCAGTGGCCTCTCATTACCACCGACAGTTGGGTGCTGGACATAGTCCAAAAGGGCTATGCTCTGCATTTTCATCAACTGCCTCCTCCTTACTTCCCAGGAGAGCCCTTGAGGCCTTCCCTGCACACAGACCTTCTCCTTCAAGAGCTCCAAGGTCTGTTGGTGGACAGGGCGGTGGAGCCTGTGCCTCCCCACTTGCAAGGTCACGGATTCTACTCCAGGTATTTCCTGGTACCCAAAAGGACCGGTGGCCTTCGGCCTATTCTGGACCTCAGGAACCTCAACAAGTTCCTAGAGAAAGAGAAGTTCAAGATGATTACTCTTGGAACGCTTCTGCCCTACCTCCAGCAGGGAGATTGGCTATGCTCCTTAGATCTAAAGGATGCGTACACTCACATCCTCATTCATCCAGACCACACAAAGTATCTAAGGTTCATGGTGGGAGGAAACCATTATGAGTACAAAGTACTACCTTTTGGCCTGACCTCCGCTCCCAGGGTCTTTACCAAATGCCTGGCAGTTGTTGCGGCCTACCTGAGAAATCAAGGCATCTTTGTCTTTCCCTATCTGGACGACTGGCTCATCAGGGGTCAGACGTCCCTGGAGGCCAGACAAGCCACCCTCAGAACCATTGCTCTGCTTCAAAACGTGGGCTTTGTCATAAACTTTGCAAAGTCCACTTTGCTCCCCTCCCAGAACTTGGAGTTCATAGGGGCAAGGTTAGATTCTCAACTGGCAAAGGCATTCTTGCCAGAAGACAGGGCCCAAAGACTGATGGACATGGCCAAACAGTTCCTAAATCAGCCCCTGGTCTCCGCCAGACTCTGCCTCAGACTTCTGGGCCATATGGCTTCGACAGTGCATGCGACTCCCAATGCCAGGCTCCATATGAGGCCTGCACAGTGGTGCCTTCGGACTCAGTGGTCTCAGGCCACAGGCCGCCTAAGAGACAGGATAAGGGTGTCCAGACCATTTCTGCACTCCCTCAACTGGTGGCTGCACCCACCCAATCTGCTGAAGGGGATGCCCTTCCAAGTGCCAGAATACTCGGTGGTCCTCACCACCGACGCATCTCTGCGGGGCTGGGGTGCTCATTGTCTGGACAAGTGCACTCAAGGCCTCTGGTCTCCCTGGGAGGCGGCCCAACAGATCAATCTCCTGGAACTTCGAGCTATCCGCTTGGCTCTCAAGGCTTTTTCTCCGGCCCTGGCTCACCGCTCAGTCTTGATTCAAACAGACAACCAAGTAGCCATGTTTTATGTGAACAAACAGGGCGGGACTGGGTCAAAGCTCCTTTGTCGGGAGACTCAAGACCTTTGTTCCTTTGTCCTAAAGCACAACATGCTTCTCAAGGCGGTGTACCTTCCAGGCCAGGAGAACTGCCTGGCCGACCGGCTGAGCAGAATTCTGCAGCCCCACGAGTGGCAGCTGCATCCCTTGGTCGTTCAGAAGATCTTCCTGAAGTAGGGTCTCCCTTGGATAGATCTCTTTGCCAGTCCGCTGAACAAACAACTGCCCAAGTTCTGCTCCAGGCAACCGCATCCTTTGAGGATAGCACCAGATGCTTTTCTGATGTCCTGGTCTCAGGGCCTCCTGTATGCGTTTCCTCCCACGCCCTTGGTGGCCCGAACTCTTTTCAAGACTCTTCAGGACAAGGCCTTGGTCCTGCTGGTAGCTCCCAGGTGGCCGAGGCAGCCTTGGTTTCCTCTTCTGCTTCAGCTGGCAGTGGATTCCCCACTACCTCTGGGGTTGCAACCCAACCTTCTCTCACAGGAGCAGGGTTCCCTTCTGCACCCCAATCTCAAAGCTCTCAATTTGATGGCCTGGAGGCTGCAAGGCACTGTTCCCTCTAAGCTGTGCGCGTGTGCGCGCGCACACACCTCGCTGAGCGAGCGCACATACTTTACAACAGAGCGCACAAAAATTACAGCTCTGATTCTGATAGAAAACACAGACGTCTTAAAATTTAAAAGTTATGATTGCAATTACTAGAAATTTCCCGCTTCATTTAGTAATCATCTATTTTCATTTAATTTGATTAAAATCAATGTGGTGTACATACTGTATTCTGAATTGCAGTCAAATTTTAAAGTATATAACTCCGAGTGTCGTTATGTGGCGCACAAAAATTTAACCTTCCTTCAAAAGCTGTACACAGCTGATATTTTATGCACACACAGCCTGCAGAAAATTAGAGGGAACATTGCTGCAAGGGTAGTTTTGGCTCCCTGGGGCCTACCTCAGGAAGTTGAGGAGGTTGTCCTAGCCTCTAGGAAACAGTCCACTAGGAAAACCTATGCCCTCAAATGGAAGAGGTTTTCTGTGTGGTGTCAGCTACGTACAGAGGATCCTTTCTCCTGTACTGTGTCAGTAGTGCTTCAGTACTTACTGCACTTATAAAATCAGGGACTTAAGTCCAATTCTGTTCGGGTCCACCTCTCAGCTCTAGCAGCTCACCACTCACTGGTGGAGGGACATTCTCTGTCAGGTCACCCCTTGGTGTCCCGCTTTCTCAGGGGCTTGCTTTTGCTCAAGCCTCCAATCCGTCGTCCTGCCCCTGAGTGGGAGTCAAATGTGGTCTTGCAGCAACTGACTCGCCCACCTTTTGAGCCGATGGCTACTTGTCCACTACGCTTCCTATCCTGGAAGACACTCTTCCTGATAGCCCTTACCTCGGCTAGGCGAGTGAGTGAGCTTCAGGCCCTGGTCTGTGATAGGCCTTACACCAGGATTTATAGGAGCAGGGTGGTCCTCAGGACTCATCCAAAGTTCCTTCCAAAGGTTGTCTCCTCCTTCCACCTCAATCAGGAGGTGGTTCTTCCAACATTCTTCCCTAGGCCTCATGCTAGCCAGGCTGAAGCAGTCCTGCATATCCTGGACTGTAGGAGGGCCTTATCCTTCTACCTTGACCGTACGCAGGGGCATAGAAGGGCATGACCAGCCTGTAAATTGTATATATTGTTATTGTATATAGTTACCCTGTTAGCCAAGTTGATTCTCCTGTTCATATGTAAACACAAAGTACTATTGGAAATGTGTATGTTCGTTGTTTATTGTAAACCGCACTGATGCTGAATAGCGCGGTATAAAAGAGACTTTAAATAAATAAATAAATAAATACTCAGCTCTTCATCTCCTTTGACCCCAATAAGTTGGTGTTAGCTGTGTCCAAGCGTACCTTGTCCATCTGGGTGGCTGACTGTATCACCTGGGCTTACAAAGCGGCTGACCTTTCTTTGCAGGGTAGGGTCATGGCCCATCGTGTCAGGGCAATGGCTGCCTCAGTGACTCATCTCCGCTCTGTGCCCTTGGTAGATATCTGCAGGGCTGCAACTTGGTCTTCAAGCCAGACTTTTGCGGCCCATTACTGTCTGGAGAGGGAGTCCCGTAGGGACAGTGCTTTTGGCCAAGCAGTACTCCGGAATCTCTTTGAGGTTTAGGCAACTCCTGCCCTCCTGCCCTCTGTTGGGCTACCGGTGGAGGTTGTGTCCTTGGAAAGCCTTTCTTTGCTGCTGTGACTAGAGGGAGTTCTCTTGTTCAGCCTGGGTTCCTAGTAGCCCAGAGCTAGGGAGTCACCCATATGTGAGGACTGACTTCCTGCTTGGTCCTGGAGAAAGAGTAGTTACTCACCTGTAACAGGTGTTCTCCAGGAGCAGCAGGAATCAGTCCTCACAACCCTCCCTCCTCCCCTTGGAGTTGCAGTTGTACATAGTTTATTTTTTCAATTTTGTGTGCTGTTCTTAGCTATGTCATTTGACTGAGGTAAGATGGCACCTTTAGGTGGGAAGGGAACCGCGCATGCGTGCCAGCATTCCCAAAGGCTTTCACGGAAAGCTGGGGAATTGCTCTGCTGGGGCTTCATCGGCACCGATGACACCCATATGTGAGGACTGATTCCTGCTGCTCCTGGATAACACCTGTTACAGGTGAGTAACTGCTCTTTCTCATCACCCCATTCTGGTCACGTCAACCGTGGTTTCTCCTGCTACTTAGAATAGCGCAACAGAAACCTCTCAATCTGGGATGCGCTCCCAACCATCTCTCGCAGAACCAGTGCTTGCTCCTTCACCCCAGTCTGTGAACGCTCTGTCTGATGGCATGGCTACTGAAAGCCTAGTCCTATCTCACCTAAATCTTCCTGATGGATTTAAAAATATCTTCCTGGTGTCTAGAAAAGACTCCTATCACCACGCTTATGCCTTCAGATGGCACATATTTTCCCTCTGGTGCTCTGAGGGGTCTCAGCCCATTTACTTGCCCTACTTCAATATCTTCTCCATCTCTCCATGGCAGGACTAAAGATAAATTCAGTTCAAGTCCACCTTAATGCCATTGCGGCCTCTCACTATCCAGTCGACAGCCAGCCAATATCTGTTCATCCTCTGGTGGTACGCTTCATGTGAGGCCTGCTAACTAAGCCATCAATCATACTGAAACTCGATGTTGTCCTGGGTCAGCTGCTCAAATCTACCTTTGACCCCCCTTGCCTCAGCTTCGCTGAAGTTCCTTACGTGGAAGGTCACCTTCTTGATTGCTCTCACATCAGCTTGGCGTATAAGTGAACTCCAAGCTCTGGTGGCTCATGCTCCTTACACACGCTTCCACCATGATAAGGTAGTCCTCCGTACATGTCCTCTGTTACTTCCGAAGGTGGTCTCTCCTTTCCATCTTAATCAGTCTGTTTTCCTTCCAACCTTTTTCCAATACCTCATTCTTCTTGAGCTGAAGCAACCCTCCATACCCTGGATCGCAAGAGAGCTTTAGCCTACTATTTGGATAGAACTGAAACCCATTGACAGTTTTCACAGCTCTTTGTATCATTTGGTCCTAGTCACTTGGGTCAACCAGAAACCAAGCATTACCCTATCCAACTGGATTGCGTACTGCATTTCCTTTACTTATGTGCAGGCGGAATTCTCCCTAGAGGGTCACATAAAAGCTCACAACGCCTCCATTTCATCTCCATCTTGGAGATCTGCCAGGATGCCACATGGTCCTCCATTCCTATGTTTGCTGCCCATTACTGTCTAGACAGGGACTCCAATAGGGACGCAATCTTTGGCCAAGCCATTCTTCGTCATTTTTTGGGACTTAACTACACCTCCCTCTATTCCTACTGGCTACCTTCTCCCTGTTGTGTGGAGAGTGTGCTCAAGAGGCTGAATCTGACTGATCCATACCCTACCCTTATTGCAGTTTGGGATTTTTTTACCCCATTGGGAGGAGGGAGGAGTGGCTCAGTGGTTGGGACAGGTTACCTCAGGCTTGAGGGCCAGGGGTTCAATTCCCACGTAGGGACAAGTAACCTCAGGCCAGAGGGACTGGGGTCTCTAGTCCCATGACCACTCCTTGTGGCCTTGGGCAAACCACTTAACCCTCCATTGCCTCAGGTACGCTTAGATTGTGAGCCCTTCAGGGACAAGGGAATAAAAAAGTGCCTGTTAGCATATATTTGTAAAGCCGCTTTTGACCTTGTGAAAAGTGGGATATAAGCACAACTACATAAATAAATAAATAAATCGGTCGCGCCTTACTCCTCTCTGGAATCTACCATAGTCGGAAGCTAGTGAGTCCCATATGTGAAGACTGCATTTCTACTTGTTCCTTGAGATGTAGTTACTCACCTGTAACAGATGATCTCCAGGAACAGCAGGAATCCGTCTTCACAACCCACCCTTCTCCCCTAGGAGTTGTAGAAGGGTTTTTTTTCTGTTTTATAAGCTCTGTACCTTCCTGAGGAGAATTGCTGGGAAGGCGGTAAGGCGGGCATGCATGCGTGGAAGGATGCATTCCTATTGTATGCTGGGAATGTTCCCATGCAGGGCTCCATCAGTGCCGACGTCACCCATATGTGAAGACTGATTCCTGCTGTTCCCGGAGATCACCTGTTACAGGTGAGTAGCTACGCTTTTCACTCCAGGGATGAGCAATGTCTTCCAAGTCTACATGGCTAATGTTGATTTATAAACCTGTTCTTCAGAAGCTCATTTAAACCCTTTTTAAACAACTATCTTGATCACATCTGCTGGCATTAAGTTCCACAGCTGGATTGTGCATTGTTGGAAAAAATGGCTTCTCTGATTGGTTCTAAATGTGCTGTCCATTAGTTTCATGGAGTGTCTCAGTCTTATTACTGTTTTTAAAAGTAATAACTGGGGAAAGGGATAGGAGGAGTGGGATACTTTTGGAACAAGAAGGGTGTTGTAATCATTATGTATGTTCACTGAGGGGGGTCTGATGCCAAAGAGAGAGGCTGCGGGGGTTAGGGGATTGGTGGGGGTTGGTGGGGGGGGGGGGAATTGTGAATGCTGTATTTGTGTAATTGATCTGTTGAGGTTCCTGGTTTGTATATTGTTTTGTATGATTTGTACTGTGTGGACTTTAATAAACAGAGTTTTCAAAAAAAAAAAAAAAAAGTAATAACCATTCCTGTTTACCTGTTCCACTCAAGAATTTATAGCCTTCTATCATATCTCCCCTCAGCATCTCTTTGCCAAGCTGAAGAACCCTAACTTCTTTAACCTTTCCTCATAGAAAAGTTGTTCATCCCTTTTGTCATTTTGATCGCCCTTCTCTGCATCTTTTCTTTTTGTTCTTTTTTTTATGTTGAAAATTGTATTGAGTAACAACAAAACCAGGAACAGAGCATGAGCATGAACAAATCATTAGTGTCATATTACAATGGAGTTCACATCAATATTAACATGAAGTAATCACAAGAATAGACTAATTTTGTAACAGCTTGTCACCTATACTGGAATTAACAACAACAAATAGACAAATAAGAAAGCAGATCAAGTGCTCCACCTACCCCCCACTGCTACATATGTCATCTAGCCTAATAATACATAATACACATAATAATGGTACTACTCCATATTTCCCCCTCTCCCCAACCCACCTACCATATAGCATCTAAGGCATACTAGAATATAGAGTACAAGAGTACAAGAAAAAAACAGATAAAACAAAATTTGATGTTGGGCAAAAATAAAACCAGGATTACCTCCTGTAGGCAAAATATCTTCTCCAATCCCACACTCTGTCATCTTCAATATCTTGTTCATTGAGACACCCATTTTTCACCACTCCACCCCCCTCCCTCCCCTCCACCACCTCCGCAACTCCCCCCCCCCCCGCCCTCTATCCCTTCCCACTTAGAATCCATACTTAAATAGTGACAGATAGGCATATCTATATATTTACAGATAGAAGGGTGTAATAAAATGTAACCCACGATCAGACACCTTATGCACAACAGGACTTGAAACCTATCATACACACGTTATTTTAGTTATATATTTGTATACCGCTGCTTCCAGCGATCAGTAGCGGTTTGATTACAGATATGAATTTGTCCATCATGACAGGACTTTTTGCGGTATACACACATTGATTTGAAGGGAGAAGCACAGCACACGGTGAAGGACTTACGGAGAGTAATCAGAATCTACATATGCACATATTTACATATTTACACATTTACATAACTGCAACCATGTTTCATTGTGAGGTAACTTTTACCCCCGGGACTATATCAGATTGTGTTGACACTGGAAAAGATGTGTCTTGAGTTTCTTTCTGAAATCCATAAGGTCTTTGATTGCTCTTAGCTCTGGTGGTAGTTGGTTCCAGAGGGCAGGGGCCGAGTAGGAGTATGCTCGTTGGCTAGTACTGGTTGTTACAGATCTGATATCGGGGGGAACGTGGAGTATGTTTGAGTGGAATGTTCGCCTGCTTCTGTTGGGTGGTTGCGTGCTGATAAGGGTGGAGAGAAAGGATGGCGCAATGTTATGTATAACGTTTATTTATTTATTTATTTATTTTATTTATTTTTATTTCTTATATACCGCACTCTTTCAATCAGTGCGATTTACAAATGAACAGAATAAACACAATGGTACAAACAGCATTGGTTTTTTTACATTGAACAGGGTATAACAACTAGGAGGTAAAACAGGGTTAACTATATACAGAGAACATGGCTGTGAATAAGGATAACTATGTACATGGCAATGTTTGAATAACTACATGGTATAGGTCACAGATAAAATTACAGTAAAGTATAAAATATAAGTACAGTATGGATATAGTGGGCAAGTATGGATCTGCAGGATTATCCATTTTCTACCGGGGTTAAATGTGAGAGATCAGTATGAATGCAATGTTCATTTGGGGTTGCTTCAGGGTAGTATATTAGGAACAGATGATGTTTTAAGGCCTTTCTGAATGTAGTGAGGCTAGTGATGGATCTGATTTCGGGTGGGAGGGCATTCCAGGCCCTAGGTGCAAACAGAAGGCTCTGGAGGCTGTCGTTTTGGAGCATTTGGTAAGGATTTTTGGAAGGTTGATGGAGTCCAATGCAGCAGTTCTCCTGGATCTATTTGTTGGCGTGACTTGAATCATATTGCTGATGGGTGATAAGGAAGGGCTCTTGACAGCTTTAAAAGTCATGACCAGGGTTTTATATAGGGTTCTGGCCTGGAGGGGTAGCCAGTGTAAACTCATCAGAATTGGAGTTATGTGTTCTGATCGTGGAGCACCTACGAGAATTCTCGCAGCTGAATTCATGGCTAACCGGAGGGGATTTAGGGTAGATTGTGGGAGACCGTGTAGTATTATATTAGCAAAATCCAAGTGAGGTAGAACCAGGGCTTGGAAGATAGTACGGAAGTCGGAGTAGTCAAGAAGAGGTCTGAGATTGCGTAGGGATCGAATCTTTTGGTAAATTGAGTTTGTTATCTTCTTGATGTGTGCTGACATATCCAGCCGCTGATCTAAAGTAATCCCTAAGTATCTAATTGTGGGTTGTGCTTTCAGTTCAATGTTGTTTACTTGTAATGAGGTTGGGGGAATGAAAGTTGGATTCCGTGTCACGAATAGGACGTCTGTTTTGTTATGGTTTATACGTAGATTCTGTTTGAGAAGCCAGTTTGATACCTCTTCGAAGCAAAGAACTATTGATGTGAAATCTGGTTGTTTTACATTGAAAGGAGCATATAGCAGGATGTCATCAGCATATGCCAGACATTGAATGTTGAAACTGCGTATCAAATCACAGATTGGCTGCATATAGATATTAAACATTAGTGCGGACAAGGAAGATCCCTGAGGGACACCTTGTTTAAGTGGGAATGAATCAGATGTTGTTTCTCCTGTTCTGACTTGCTGCTGTCTATCGGATAAGTAAGATTTGCACCAGGTCAGTGCTAGACCTTGAATACCCTTGTCTTTAAGGCGCTGAAGGAGAGTGTTATGATTTACTGAATCAAATGCCGCAGCTATATCAAGAAAGATGATATTCTCAAAAGAGCAGCCACTCTTCCTGATGTAAACTGCTAGACTACCCCGAATCAATCCAATACCCCCTCCCAATATACCTCACTTACCTAGTTCCCGTAAAACTCCCGTCCATATCTCCACATCCTTGAAGAGTCTACTATGGACTGCTGCTAATTTCTCTAGGTAATAAATTTCCCTAACCTTCACAGTCCACTCATCCTCTGCACCTTTTCTAATTCCGCTATATCATTTTTGAGATGTGGTGTCCAGAATTGCACACATTACTCAAGGTGTGGTCGAAACTTGACATGACAGAGTACGTCATAAAAACAGAGAAAAAAGACGGCAGATAAAGACCATATGGTCTATCTACTCTATTCTTCCATAGCAACTACTAAGCTTTACAATCCCTTTTTCCCTCAGAGATCCTTTGTTTTTGTCCCATGCTTTCTTGAATTCAGATATAATTCTTGTCTCCATACAGTCTACAGTTTAGTTTATTTGATATACCGCCCATCCTCGAGCATAGTTAGGCGATGTACAATAAAAATAAAATTACACAAAACAAGGGCGACAAGACAGGTCAATGACAGGGATAACAAGAGTCAGGAGGCCTAGGTTACATAGTTATAATTCAAACATCACTTCCAATGGGAGTTTATTCCATGCATCTACCACACTTTCTGTAAAGAAATATTTCCTCAAATTAATCCTGAGTCTGTCTCCTTTCACCTTCATCCTATGCCCTCTTGTTGCAGTTTTCTTTCGACTGAAAGAGGCTTTCACATGCATTTATGCTATGGCGGTATTTAAATGTCTCTATCATATCTCCCTTCTCCCATCTTTCCCCCAAAGTATACATATTGAGATCTTTAAGTCTGTCTTCTTATGATGAAGCCTGCTGACCATTTTGGTAGGTATCCTCTTCATCGACTCGATCCTGTTTATATCCTTTTGAAGGTGTAGTCTCCAGAATTGCATACAGTACTCCAAATGAGGTCGCACCAAAGACTTACACAAAGGTACTATCACCTCTCTCTGCTCTGGGAAGAGCAGTGCCCTCACAGTGCTCTGCTAGAGAGGTGGATATTTAACTCCTGTGATGACTTTGCTGTGAGTTCTAGCTGTTTATTTATTTATTTGTTGTCTTTATTGGTGTGCTACTTCACCTTCTTGTTCCCTTTAGTTTTGCACTTCAGCTTTCTCAGCTGTATAAATTACCCTGCCTCTCTCAACTAACTGGCCTTTGTGTGGTAGCCAGGTTAACTGTTACTTTAAATTAAATCTCTCTCCCTGCTCTGTCCCCAGAACGTGCTGCACAGGTCAAACCCAGCAGCTTGAGGGGTTGCCCGCTTAGGAGCTTGGGCCTTCTCTGTGACCCTATGGTACTTTAGGATGAATGTCTGCTTTGGGGTAGCTTGGTCTTCTGGACGCTTAACCATCTTTTTAGCTGGGGTCTGAGGACTTCCAAATAAAGGCCCGGGAGCTATTACCATTAAACCTTCTCCCTCCTAACTCTGATTGTCCCAAATTTTTCCAGTCGCTTGCGGAGACGCTGGCTGACTTCGCTCCGCTCCCTATAGTACTGGGTGGCGATTTCAACTTGGTGCTCGACCCCCTTATTGATTGTCAGCCCCCTAGGATCTCTAGGAGGGGCCGAGCATCTGTGGTGCTGGATTCTCTCATTGACAACATCGCTTTGGTGGATATCTGGAGATTGCGACATCCTTCAGAACGAGATTATACCTTTTTCTCTCATCCGCACAACTCACATTCCAGGATCGATTTCTTTTTGGTCTCCCGATCTTTTGCCCGAGAAGTTGATAGGGTTGAAATCCTGAGTACGCATATTTCTGACCATGCAGCGATTATGCTGGAACTGGGAGATCGCATGGTGCCAGCTAGGGAAGAGGGCTGTTTTTTTTTCCTAGAGTTCTCCTTGCTGAGGATTCCTTCAAGCTCTATGTCCAACAAGCAATAGACGAGTATTTCGATTGCAACCGACCGGAAGATACATCTATCTGGGCTTGGTGGGAGGCTTTCAAGGCCTCGTTGAGAGCAAAGATAACCAGCTATGTCATAGCCAACAACAGGAAGGCCAGAGCCGAGCTTAAAGTCCTGGATGGCCAGATTAGAGCCGGAGAGAGGCTCTTGCAAGGACAGTTTAGCTCTCTGGTCCTTAATCGCCTCCAAAAGCTAAGATATCAATACAATGCTCTTTTAAGCAGGGAGGTGGAACATAGCTCTTTCGACTCGCAGGCCCGCTATTATACGGAGATGAACAAGGCTGGACAGATGCTGGCCTCTAAATTGAGTCCGCGTGCTGCCAAAAAGCATATTGTGTCTATAGCTGACGGTCAGGGGGGCTCTCACGAAGAGAATGCTGAGATCGTGACGGCTTTCCGAAGCTTTTATCGGGAATTGTACTCCTCAGAAGGTCCCAGCGAGGTAGCTCTGATACAGGACTTTCTGGCTCCGATTCGTCACCCGGTCTTGGCAGCGGAACAGGTGGTGGACCTTAAGAAGCCGCTGAGTATGACTGAGATTCGAGAGATATTACAAGGGATGAAGTGTGGGAAAGCAGCGGGCCCTGACGGGATGCCGATAGAGTTCTTTCAGGTGTTCGCAAAGAGCGTGACTCCCCATCTCCTGGCATATTTTTACTATCTACAGGAGCAAGATAATAATCCAGGGGGGTTTGCGGACGCCACCATTGTGGTACTTGAAAAACCTGGCAAAGACCCGCAGCAGGTAGGGAACTATAGACCTATCTCGCTGCTGAATGCGGATTACAAGTTATATTCGGCTATTTTGGCTAATCGCCTTAATAAAGTTCTGCACCTGCTCATACATCCTGATCAATGTGGCTTCATTGCCGGAAGATCCACGTCGGACAATGCACGTTTATTTTGTAATATCCTGGGATTGGCGGACAGTATGGATGCCCCCCTGCTCGGGCTATCGGTGGACGCTGAGAAGGCCTTTGATAGGCTTGAATGGCCCTTTCTGTTCACTGTGCTAGCGTGGTTCGGGCTTCCGGAGGAATTTGTGAATATGATTCGGGTGCTTTACTCTCGTCCGACTGCAAGGATTCTCGCTAATCGTCAACTTTCCAGTCCCTTTTCTTTATGTCGGGGCACACGTCAAGGATGTCCGATGTCGCCTCTCCTGTTTAATTTGGCTCTGGAGCCACTTGCCCTACTTGTCCGTCAGATGGAGGAGATTAAGGGGATTGCGGTTGCGGATCTTCATATCAAGTTATCAGCCTACGCGGATGATCTTCTGTTTTTCTTACAACCAGCTTCTATAGCTCCTCTAATGCAGGCGATAGCTAGCTACGCTCGGCTCTCAGGCTATAAAGTTAATTGGTCGAAATCGTTGGCCTTCCCCCTGAACAATTTGGCAACTAATAACATGGTGCAGGAATTCTCCTTCCATTGGGAAGCTAAGGCCATCAAATATCTAGGAGTCCTTTTCGCTGCCCCGCTGGATGAAACCCTTCGCATAAATATTGCTAAGATAAAGGAGATTGCTAGATCCTTTACGCTAAAATGGTCCCCACTGCATCTCACCTGGTGGGGGCGTCTGGAATCCATCAAGATGGTTCTTATGCCCAAGATCAACTATATATTGGGGATGATTCCTATTATGTTTCCGGCATCAGTCTACAAGGAAGTTGAGAAAATCTTGACTGTTTTTCTTTGGGATGGTAAGCCACCCAGAATTGCCTTATGGAAGTTGAAGGCTAGTAAGAGCGAGGGGGGAGTGCACTTTCCCGATTTCCAATGGTACCATTCAGCGGCGATACTTAAGCAAGGTGGACTGTGGGGTGTCATGGCTAATAGTCTGCTGAAGCCAACATGGATGGCCCTAGAAGAGTGGCTATGCTATCCCTGCCCACTGGGGTTGCTGATGGGCATGAGGCACTCGGAGTCGCCCAAAGTTGGCCGCGTCGTTACATCTACGCAGGCTGCCTTTCAGAGTTTGTATCCCCTTATTTCTCGAGAGAATCCGCCTTCCCGACAAGCTCCCATCTGGCATAATCCGTTATTTAAAATAAATAAAGCGTCGGTTGCATGGGAGACTTGGCAAAAGTGTGGCATTTGGACTGTGGGCCAGCTTCTTGAGGGCACAAATTGGAAAAGCTATCATGTGCTCCAGTCGGAGTTTGGGCTCCCAGTCTCCGGATATTTTCAATGGATGCAACTTCGGCATTGCATATCTCAAGTGTGGAGAAAACCAATGGAGATTACAGAGTCTTGGGGACTGGAGAAAATTATGTCAGAGGTCTGTGCGCAGAAAGGCACTATCTCCAGACTGTATGCATATTTTCAGTCAAGTAACATACCTCCACTTGCGGACTTACACAAAACCTGGGAAGCAGAGTTGGACCTTAAGATGTCTCCTAAGGAGTGGAGTTTATTCTGGGGACCTATAGTACGTGTTTCGAAGTCTGCGAAGTTAACACAGTCTATGTTCTTCTTCGCACATAGAGCATATATCACCCCAATTAAATTGGCCAAATGGAGCGCTGCTGGCACATCTCAGTGTTGGTCCTGTCGCCTTGCCCCGGGCTCTTTGAAGCACATGTTTCTGGAATGCCCTCTCATTCAGGGATTTTGGTCATCAGCATGGACTCAAATTCAGAAGGTGTTAAATATCTCTACCCCTCTGTCATGGAGGATTCTCGTATTGAGATCGTTGGCAGATATCCCTAGGTTACACAGGGAGGATTTCTTTGTGTTTAATTTCATGATTACTGTTGCCATCAAACTGATTTTGACACATTGGAAAGATCCTCAGAAGTTATCTGGGCCTTTGTGGTGGAACACAGTATGCTTATATAGTAAATATGAAAGGGCTCAAGACAAGTATGACAGAAGTAGGGGTGGGGAGGTGACTCGCTACAAATGGTGCTCCTTGGACCGCTATACACGATAAGGGGAACTGCGGATAGGTAGAGGCTTGCAAGGTGCTGGGTGGAATTTGTGGTGGTGGGGGGATGTATTGTAGGGTTTTGTTTTGGTGGTTATCTGCTGGTTACGTGACAACTGTATCTTAATAGTTGTATATGCTCGTGTGTGTGTTGTTGTAACTGTTTAAAATGTTATAAAAATAATAAAAAAAAAAAAAAAAAAAACCTTCTCCCTCCTTCTTTCCTAGCCCTTCCGCTAGACCCTGCTTAAATCTTGGCCAGTCTCTTCCTAGAACCAAATCAAAGGGTAGCCTAGGCACCACTGCTAACAGGACTTCCTCTTGTCCCCCCAGGCACTTAACCTTTAGCCTATAGGTGGGATATGATGTTGCAGCACCATGAATGCATCTGATGTGAACTTGGCTTTCAGGGGTTCTAGGCACAAATCCTTCTTGGGCCCCTATTCTCTTCCAAAGCCTTTTTGACATCATACTCTGGTCTGCCCCAGAGTCTAACAAAGCATTTGTGGTAATTCCTTGCACATCAACCATCAAAATAAATCCATCTTTAGGCTGTTTTAAATCCACACCCACTAAGCTAGTGTGTGTCTGACATCCTTTTTTTAAATGTCCCCATTTTCCACACTTGAAACATTTCTTTCTATTCCACTGTGTCATCTGGTTTGATACAGTACATTCATTTTCAGAAACATTTTTAATTATTTTCTTTTCTGATACAGCACATCTTGCCTCAGCACCAATCTTCAGAGGGCCACCCATTCTATGGCAAGCCTGCGTGGCTTCCAAGAATCTCTCTGCTAGCATGGTTGCCTCTCCAAGATTTTGGCAATTTTGCTGTATAAGGAAAGTATGCAAATCTTTAGGCACCCCAGACATAAATTGTTCAAGCATTATAATATCTAATAACATTTCTACCGTCTTTTGCTCAGGCTCCAACCATTTTACAGCTAAACCTCTGATTCTCTGACTCAGAGCCCTGGGTGTTTCACCCACTCTCAATGTAGTAGCTCTAAACATTCGCCTATACTCTGAAATAGACAACCCTAGGCGATCTCTAATAGCAGCCTTTACATCCTTATAATTCAAAGTCTGGGCTGCTGGCATTGCTCTATAAGCTGCAAGCGCCTCTCCAGTTAATGAGGCTGCCAGCCTTACTGCCCACTGGGTCTCTGGCCATGCTAATGCTTGTGCCACTCTTTCAAAAGACTCTAGAAAATCATCAACATTATCATCTGGAGTTAGCTTCCCAAAACTAAATGCCCCAATCCCTTGATTGAGTCCCACACTGTCCACATGTGGTGTACCAGTATTTACTGCTGGTCTTGCATCTGTTCCACTTTGGTTCTGCAGCTGAACTAGGGCTTGCACCAGATCAAGCACTGGCTTCTGCTGGTCCATTAAGGCTTTCATAGCAGTGTCCTGTGCTTGCTGCGATAGCTCCTGTTGCCTGCTAAACTGGGCTGCCATCCAGCTAGCCATCTCCCTCGGATCCATCTTGATCCCTGCAAGAAACAAAAAAAAAAAACACCACAGTGCACCACCTTCCAAACAGGTGTTTTTTTCTACACGTTTTTTTTTTTTCCAATTAGCCCTGTGCCTTACTCCATTCCACCACTAGACATGCCCAGGTACTTATTACCTTGTGTCAGTGATGAATCCAGCTCTACACAGGGTCTTTTCCTCCTGGGACAGCTTCCTGGAACAACCAATTCTCCTCCAAAGTGCAGTTGAGGGAAAATCTTTTTTTCCAGCTTTAAACTTGAACTTTAGTTGTAATCCTCAGCAAGTAAATCCCCTTTTGTGCAAAAGCAATCCGAAAAACTACGCCATTTGTCAGACGGCTGCCTGGGTGAAAATCTTCACAGTCTTGGCAAGTGCATATATCTGTATGATTTGCAAGGTATTGTGGGCAATGTAGTTCATTCACACCAGACACAGCTGCTGACAATAATTTAGTTGTGCTCTTGGGTAAAGCCAATAAGATTTTTATTTATGGGGTTATTTCTCCCAACACAGATATGCTTGGTAGCACATAAAATAGGTAACTTGCTTTCAGTGTTAACTTGGAAAAACAAAGTCAAAATCAGGAAAACAACAAATGAAAAGCCACAAAGCAAGAAACAAACTGTTCTTTTCAGGTTAACTTCTGAATACTTCCCACATAGATACAGAAGTGATTCTCTCCTAGCTCACAAGCAATTAGGTAAGGCTTAATTGCTAGCAGTTACCAGCTGAAACCCCTTAGCTGGCTTGCCTTCCACTGTGTGGGTCAAATCCTGCTTCAGGAGCTTTTCTGAGTAGATTAAAGAACAAATTTGTATTTCTTTGTGATGGTTGCTGTACTTTATAACAGAAAGTTACCAATGGAGTTTAGATAGAGAGCAGTCCATATAAACAAGATCCTCATCTGCTATTATTCCCCCTTGTTCAACAAGCATGGGTTCAATATCATGGATTGGCACAGATGAATCTCTCAATGGAGCATTTTCAGGAGAATACTTGTTTCCCTGCTGTCTTTCAAGGTTATAGCTAGGGCATAGATCAGTGTTCATACCTGAGCTTCCATTGCTGCTAGAGTTCCTCTCTATATAGCCTGGCCAGTATGTAGTCCAGTTCTTATCTCCAGCCTTCCAATCCAGATCCCTGGACACTGGATCTCTCTTCACATACCTTCTGGCACCGGTCTTCCACGTGCAGCCGTCTCCCTCACAGGTAGCCTCTGGTGATTCCTAGCTCTGCAGCACCATTCCTCTGGCTTTCCCCAGTCCAATGGTGTATGCTGGCCCTTGGAATACCTCCCAGTATACGTACTGCTTTGGACTCTTCTAGACCTCTCAAAGGCTTTTCTCTTCCTTCTTCCAAAGGGTCTCTTTCCCTCTCTGTCCGTCCGGTTTGGCTTCTGCTTCTGATGATCCTTCAGATGAAACTGATGATCAAACTCAAGCTGATTCTCAGGATACTGAGGACAATTCTCTGGATATCCAAGGTGATCATGAAGATGGTCATCTGTAGAATAAACTCTACTCTTATTCTGCTTAGATGAGTGCTCCCCCTTAACACAGCGCAGCTGTGCTGAATCAGGCCCTGCCCTTTGAGATGAGTGCTTAGGGATTACCTCATAGCTCTCCTGATTAAACACACGTTTCCCCACTTCAGCTCCTCTAATGGCTGTTGGAAACCTGGTGCATTCTGGGACTGGTAGTCTTTTATGGCAAAATTCTGTTTTCTTATTTCTACCAGAACTGACAGGTTGCTTGTTCAGAGTCACTTCACCTTTTCTATAGCTCCTTCCTGAGCTATGATAAGCTTCCTTATCACAGGTTCCAAAAAAGAGTAAAGTAGCCCAAATACCCTTCACCCCTTATAGATGCCCCCTTACTCATGATCTGACTCTACCTATCCTGCAGTGTAAATAGCTTATGTATATAGTTATGTATATAGTTAACCCTGTTATCCAAGTTTTATTACCTGTTCTATGTAAAACCAGACACCTTGTCACCATGGTAGTTATGTTATGATGTAAACCGCGCTGATGCCGAATAGCGCGGTATATAAGAAACTGTAATAAATAATTAATAAATAAATAAATAAATAAAGATTCCAAATTACCCATGCCTACCAATAGCCAGATTAATATTAATAAAATACAGTCTCTAAAATGCTTGTATGGAAATGCTAGAAGTCTAAACAATAAGATGGGAGAGTTAGAATATATAGCACTAAATGAGAGGTTAGATATGATTGCAATCTCAGACATGGTGGAAGGAGGATAACCAGTGGGACACTGTGATACCTGGATACAAACTATATCATAATGATAGAACTGATCAAATTGGTGGAGGGGTTGCGCTCTATGTTAGAGCATTGAGTCATTAAGGATTAAAGTTTTATAGGAAACAAAATTTGCTGTAGAATCTCTATAGATTGAAATTCCATGTATGAAGGGGAAGGTGATGGCAGTGGGGGTGTATCGACCACCTGGCCAGAATGAACAAATGGATGATGAAATAATCAAAGAAGCTAACAAAAGTCACAGCACAGTAATAATAATGGGTGATTTCAATTACCCTGGTATCGACTGGGTCAGTGTCACGGCAGGACATGCTAGGGAGATAAAGTTTCTAGATGAAATAAATGACTGCTTCTTGGAGCAGCTGGTTCATGAACCAACCAGAGGGGAAGCCATACTGGACCTAGTCCTTAGTGGAACACCAGATCTGGTGCAAGAAATAAGGGTGTTGGAGCCACTTGGCAATAGTGATCATAGCATGATTGTGTTTGATTTAATTAGTGGAAGAGGGGATAGTAAGGAAATCCACAGTACTACCTTTTAACTTTTGAAAGGGAGACTATGATAAAATGAGAAATATAGTTAAGAAAAAACTAAAAGGAGTGGTTGCAAAGGTTAAAGACTTACATCAAGCTTGGGTGTTTAAAAATACTATCCTGGAAGCCTAGACCAGCTGTATTCCATGCATTAAGAAAAGTGGAAGAAAGTCCAAAAAACTGCCAGCATGGTTTAAAGGTGAAATCAGAGAAGCTGTTGCTGCCAAAAAAGCATCTTTCAGGAAATGGAAAAAAGAGCCAAACGACAAACTGGAAACAGCACAAGCACTGCAAGTTAAATGCAAAGCATTAATAAGGCAGGCAAAGCGAGAATTTGAGAAGGAACTTGCTATGGAAGCAAAAACACGAAATAAAGACTTTTTCAAGTACATTTGTAGCAAAAGGCCTGTGAGAGTCAATTGGACCGTTAGATGATAGAGGGGTAAAAGGGGCAGTAAGAGGAGACAAGGCTATAGCGGAGAGACTGAATGAATTCTTTGCTTAGGTCTTTACTGAGGAAGATGTAGGGATGTTACCCAAGACTGAAGTGGTATTTAAAGGTGATATTGCAGAGGAACTGAGAGAAATATCGCTACACTGGTAAGATGTATTACAACTATTTGATAAACTGAATAGTTGCAAATCACCTGGGCCAGATGGTATACATCCAAGAGTGTTGAAAGAACTGAAATATGAGATTGCAGACCTATTAGTAATCTGTAAACTTTCATTAAAATCATCTGTAATACCTGAAGATTGGAGGATCGCCAATGTAACGCCAATTTTTAAAAAGGGTTCCAGGGGTGATCCAGGAAATTACAGAACCGTGAGCCTGACGTCAGTACTGGGGAAAATGGTAGAAACCATCATAAAGAACAAAATTACACAGCATGTAGATAGTCATGGCCTAATGGGAGACAGCCAACATGGCTTTAGACAAGGAAGATCTTGTCTTACTAATCTGATGTGTTTTTTTGAAGGTGTGAATAAACAGGTAGACAAAGGTGAGTCAGTTGATATAGTGTATCTGGACTTTCAGAAAGCCTTTGACAAGGTCCCTCATCAGAGACTTTTGGCAAAACTAAAAAGCCATGGTATAGGAGGCAGTGTACTATTGTGGATCGGGAACTGGTTAAAAGATAGAAAGCAGAGGGTAGGGCTAAATAGCCAATTTTCCCAATGGAAAAAGGTGAATAGTGGAGTACCCCAGGGATCTGTACTGGGTCCGCTACTTTTTGACATATTCATAAATGACCTGGAAAAGGGAATAACTAGTGAGGTTATCAAATTTGCAGACGACACAAAACTATTTAAAGTTGTTAAGACCCAAGAGGATTGTGGAAAACTGCAGGAGGATCTGGATAAATTGGAAGACTGGGCATCCAAATGGCAGATGAAATTTAATGTGGACAAGTGCAACGTGTTATGCACCTAGGAAAGAACAACTACACTATGGTTACACAATGCAAGGTTCCACATTGGGAACCACCACCCAGGAAAAAGATTTAGGAGTCATCGTTGATAACATGTTAAAACTTTCTGCCCAGTGTGCAGCGGTGGCCAAGAAAGCAAATAGAATGCTAGGTATCATAAGGAAAGGAATGGAAAATAAAACAAAGGATATTATAATGCCTCTGTTTCATTCCATGGTACGACCGCACCTTGAATACTGTGTGCAATTCTGGTCGCCGTACCTTAAAAAGGATATAGAAAAGGTACAGAGAAGAGCCACCAAAAATGGTAAAGGGGATGGAAGGCTACTCCTATGAAGAGAGGCTACAAAGGTTAGGGCTCTTTAACCTGGAAAAGAGACGGCTGAGGGGAGATATGATAGAGGTCTATAAATTAATGAATGGAGTGGAACGGGTAAACGTAGATCGAATGTTTACGCTATCAGAATATAGAAAGACTAGGGGACATGTAATGAAGCTACAGGGTAAACTATTTAAGACAAATAAGAGAAAATATTTTTTCACTCAACGTGTAATCAAACTCTGGAATTTGTTACCGGAGGATGTAGTAAAGACTGTTAGTGTAACTGGGTTTAAAAAAGGTTTGGACAAGTTCCTGGAGGAAAGGTCCATAAACCATTATTAAAAAGGGACCCAGGATATCAATGCTTGACCCAATACAAGCATTGTGGAACCTGTGTCTCTTGGGGATACTGCTAGGTACGTATGACCTAGATTGGCCACTGTTGGAAAGAGGATACTGGGCTTGATGGACCTTGGTCTGACCCAGTATGGCTTATCTTATGTTCTTACCTGCTTTCTGCTGGCCCTCCATGTGTACCCAAGCATCCTTCTGGCTTTTGCCATCACCCTTTCTACTCCTTGTCTAATAAATCCTGTTATTCTGCTTGCTTTTTTTTTGGCCATACTGAGCAGAAGATTTCAATGTATTGTCCACAGTGACTCTAAGATTCTTTTCCTGGGTGGAGACTCTTAATATACTTATTAGAAAATGTCTACTATCCGCAGACTCCAATGCTGTGATCAATCAATGCAGAAATGTTAAAATGTATATAAGTTATGCTTTCGAGCATGTCCCGCATGCCACCCCTACCTATTCCATGAGTTCTTTGTAAAATTGTTGTTCTTTTGTAAACAGTTTTCATTTTTTTTTTATGATAAGGCGGTATAAACAACTTGTAAAATAAGATAAATAATATGAAACCCAGCATTTGGCACTATATATTTTCCCTATTGGCATCACTTTTGCACTTATCCATAACAAATCTTTCTGCCATATAGATGCCCAGAGCTCCTTTGTATTGTGCTTGTGTGTCTATGTAAGGTGTGTTTTTGTAGCAGAGGGAAGGTATTGGGCAGAGACCTCGGCATCTGCTGTTTCTGTTGGTGGGAGAATTGGGGCAGGATATGGGGTTATGTTGCTAGAATTTCACCTCTGAAAGATCTCCTTGCCCTAACTCAATGGGAAGGAGAGCAAGGAGCAGTGACACTTTTTAAAGCAGCAGTGCTAGTTAAGATAAAACTGATCAACATTAAAATCGTTACTGACTTTAAAAGACCCTAATCTGTAGTATCTTGGTGAGCTGAACACGAATATAACATTAAAAACATTTTATTGGCTCTCATTTTGAAGATATTGCATGTAGTTCATTTTTGACGTTTCACCATGTAAATTTATCCAGTAGGACATCAACAACATCCCATATAAGTCTTGAATGATGTAATATTGCATCACATTGCATAATACCAGCATGCACACATCATCCAGAGTTGATTGCATCATTTTCTGATGCAGTGCAATACTACTGCCAGACGGCTGCTGAAGCCATCTGACATCAGCAGTGTACTATATGCAGTCGGAAAGGTTGAGCACTTAAAATATTTCAGACTGTGTGCGAGACAGTTTAAGCTACTGTTACTTGTAACTTTTATTAATCATATAAGTTTAGCCATTTAGATACAATACAGAACAGTAATGCCGGGAAAGTGCGTTAATACCATTGACAATTTCTGCTACATTTGTGGGGAAGTGACATTTGCCAACCAGAAGAAAAATATCACTTCTCAACTGAAGAAGGCATATCATCTTTACTTCGGATGCAAGGTTGGTGACCAAGACAAGCCTTGGGCCCCACATATATGCTGCACTACATGTACAACACAGCTTTCACAGTGGTTGAATTGCAAAAGACCATCAATGCCGTTTGCAGTCCCCATGGTGTGGAGAGAGCCAAGCAACCACATAAATGACTTACTTCTGCTTGGTTCCTCCTCTTTCCAGCAGAATAATGAAGCAAAAGAAGTCGAGCATAGTCTACCCAAACATTCCGTCTGCATTGAGACCAGTTCCACATGGTGATGGACTTCCTATTCCAGAACCTCCTTCAGAATATTCTCTTGATTCATCTGATGAGGAGAAGGGTGAGCCGACCTGTTCTCCTGGTCCATCAGAATGCAGTGACCCAGATTTTCCCTGGGATGCATTATCAACTGCACACAGAATAACACAGGAAGAACTAAATGACCTGGTTCGTGATTTGGACTTATCCAAGAACAAGGCAGAATTGCTAAGATCAGGACTCCAACAATGGAATCTTCTAGAAGAAGATGTCAACATTACTCCATATTGAAAGCGCCACCAGCAGTTGGAGCCTTTCTTCAGAAAGTAAAGTAATCTGGTATTGTGTTCCGATTTTGAAAGCCTCATGAATGCCTTAAAATTCACTCATGACCCACAAGACTGGAGACTATTTATAGACTCTTTGAAACTGAATCTGAAGTCTGTGCTTTTGAACAATGGAAACCGTCTTCCATCTATTCCAGTAGCGCATGCCATCCACATGAACGAGACATACGATAACTTAAAGCACCTACTGACTTCATTGACTATAACAAGTACAGCTGGCACCTCTGTGGTGACTTGAAGGTAGTTGCCCTTTTAATAGGACTGCAGCAAGGATATATAAAATACATGTTTCTTATGTGAGTGGGATAGCCGAGCAAGGGATTGGCACTATTTGCAGAAGGAATAGAATCACAGACAAAATGTAACAGTTGGAGAGAAGAATATCCAGCACCCAGCTCTAGTTGAGGCTCACAAAATCCTGCTACCACCCCTTCACATCAAGCTAGGTTTGATGAAAAACTTTGTGAAAGCGATGGACCGCACTTCACCAGCTTTCCGATACCTGCATGAAAAAATTCCCTCGACTCAGCAAAGCAAAGATTAAAGAGGGAGTTTTTGTGGGTCCTCAGATTCAAAAGCTCTTCAAAGATGACCGGTTCAACAACTTGCAGGGTGATGCGAAACAAGCATGGAATGCTTTTCGCCTATTGTCAACAAACTTTCTCGGGAATGTTAGGGCAGAAAACTACAAGGAACTAGTAGAAGACATGCTGATGCAGTATCAGAAACTTGGTTGCAATATGTCTCTAGAGATCCATTTCCTTGATTCCCATCTCGATTTCTTTCCTGACAACTGTGATATGGTTAGTGATGAGCAGGGCAAATGTTTTCACCAGGATATCGCAACGATGGAACAAAGATACCAGGGAAAATGGTCCACTACAATGCTGGCTGACTACTGCTAGACACTCCCCAGAGAAGCTCCCGAACAGCTGTACAAGAGACAGGTGAAAAAATCTAAGAAGTAGTCTATGAGTTGGTTTTTTACAGGTATTAACCGAAGGCCTATTATATTTACTATTGACATGCATTTCGTGATGTAAACATTAATTCTTGTAGATTACAAAAAAACTAGAGCCAACTTTGCAATTTCACTGTCATATTCGTGTTCAGCATATAATGACTATTTCTATTTCAGTAACATGACTTTTGTAAAAATTTGTTGACCATATCTGCTCACAGGCCAGGTGATTTTGTCTTCCTCTTTTGGCCTTTTAGGAGTCATTGCTCTTGTGTTTCTCACTGTGACATTTTGAAATGAGATTTGCACTTTAGAGCCTGATATTGACGCCTCTGTGTGTCATACTGAGGATGCAGAAAAAGGTAGTCTTGGGTGGCAGAGGGGGCAGAGCCTCACGGAGGAGTAAATGTGGGGCAGAGATTGGAACTTGGACGGGAGCAGGGACATCTTCTTCCTCCAGCGCAGGGCGCATCACTCAATAATGGGGTGAGCCTTGCCTCACTCTGAAGTAGGAGTGGAGGGAAGGACTAGGTCTCACCTGAGTCTAGCACGGGGGGGGGGGGGGGGAGGCTGGATCTCACTCGAGCAACAACATCGAAACCACCTCACTATCCCAATGCAGAAGTCAAAAAGCTCTCAAGCAACATGTCAAAAAACCTTCCCAATCTACGGTCCATCACTATGGAATTCACTCCCAACTAATCTAAGAGCAATAGAAGATGTATCCGACTTCCGGATAAAACTAAAAACCCACCTTTTTAAAGAGCATTTTGGATTCAATACTGAACCCTTCATTCTATTTCCAGCATCATCTGAAATGTTAAGCCTTGACTTTTTGCAAAGAATCTGTTGTACCCCTCTGCCTCTCATCCCCTCGTTATATTAAACCACTAATAAGCCGTTTTATGTACCACTGTTATATGTAACCACTAATATATTGTTCTATATAAAAATGGTTTACAATAAAATTCAACAACTTTGATATTTTGAAAAGCGGTATAGAAGAAAAGTTAAATAAAATAAGATTAGATGTGAAGTCTTGTAAGTCAGGGGCATCCAATGTGTTCCCATGGCCAGATGTGGCCCACTTGAGATTTTTAATCAATTTCTTTTTTACCTGATTAGCTAGCATGCTTGATTTTGAAGCATTGCAAAGCTGTTTGGTAGATATGAAGTCACAATTCCAGAAGAGATTCACAGATTTTAATGAGCATAAATCATGCTGCAACAGGCTAAAATATTCATACGGTGCCCCCATAAACAGATTTCTGATTGTGTGGTTCACTGCTGAATGCTCCTCTTGTAAGATGTTCCCTGTAAAATAGTTATCTGTGTGCTGTGCTTTCCTGTCTAATCAATGTGTTTATACCTCAAAAATTTCCTGTCATTATTTGACAATTTCCAATCTGTAATCAAAACCGCTGCTGATCACTGGAAGTAGCGGTATACAAATGTATACTAAATAAATAAAAAAATAAATAAATAAAAATAAGATGAGGAGTAGCCTAGCGGTTAGAGCACTGACGTAATAACCCAGAGACCAGGGTTCAACTTCCACTAGTACTCCTTGTGGCCTTAGGCAGGTCACTTAACCATCTATTGCCTCTGAAGAAAGGCCTGGCAATCTACTTCTGGTTACACTACTAAGAAATTCGAGGAGCTGCTGGGTCTCCAGAGGTCAGGATTGACATGGAAGCACGCATTACGTTGCATTGCCTTTAAGACAAAGTTTTTGTGCACAGAACATTTCGCCAGAAAACTAAAGAAACTTTTGAAAGATTGTTAATGATGTGGCAGGTTTACTGTTTTGGTATTCCTTGCTTAATCTACTGGAGTTGGGTTGTATTTGCTGAATGTTCCTGTGTAGTTCTTACATAAATCTGAAGTAATGCTGCATTTTGAATTGCACAGATGCGCTGTCCTCTGGCGATGACGAAGATGATACCGATGCATCGGAGGACCTCACTGCTGATAACCACATGAGTAAGTTAAAGCCAGTGCCTGAGTTACATTGTTGGTTATGGCATACTGGCCTCTGACCCAACACAGAGCCAGAACCGGAGGCTGAGATATGAGATGGGGGGGTGGGGGGGGGTACATTGACCTCTCACTCAGTGCAGTGTCTGGGTTTCCGAGCTGTGCCCAGATCATGGCTGCATCTCCCCCAGCGTCTCTTGACGTTGGCAAGCAGCAGGAACTTAGAGAGTGTGTGTGGCATTGTCCATCCTGTCAGACTCATCATAGTTGTCGTTTAGATGTATTGATGTGCGTCATTAGTGCGCCCCTTAAAAAATCTAGTGCAAGCTAAATCAATTTGTGTGTTAAGTCAGTGCATGTGAAAAATTCTTTTATTAAAACAATTGTGCGAAACAAACTGTAAAAAGTTCAAAAATTGGGAAGAAGCCCAAACAGAGCACAAAGTTTTTCCTTTTGCACATTGTTATTTAGGGGTGAACTGAGACTGGAGTAACAGTAGGGCAATTTTTCAAAAGCTTTTCCGTGGTTAAAATGTTGTTTTAGCCACTGAAATGTTCTCTTTGAAGCCCACCCTCGCTGTGTTTGAGTGAAAGTATATGTGTTCCGTGGTGTGTGTAACGGCTAGTGGAGGTTTGTTTGGGGGGGTGGGGGGATGGTGTTAAGGTGATGAATGTACTTTAGGTCAGAGAATGTGTCCACAGGAAAAGGAGGAATAGATGTCTGTGGGTAGTTTTTGTTTAGGCTATTTTGTTACCTATTTACTTTCACTTTGAAAACCGTTGCAGAGCATGTGAGTCAAAATTACACAATGACTTTTTTCAGCATCTAAAATCATCTGTGATGTATAACAAGATAATCAGGAACTGTTTTTACCTTTTCAACTAATATTTGGACTAGGTAAGGTATCTTTGAAGGATATTGGCAAAATAGGGAAGTCACAGTATCCCAATGGAGAGGTTGTGGTAAAGGCTGAAGTAGCCAAATGCGTTTAATGGTAGATGAGGCAGATATAAATGAGTCCGTGTTACTCCTTTTAACTGCTAGGCAGGTTGCAAATACTAATAAGACATACTTGAATTGTATGTATGCAGATACCAGGAACATCCTAAGGGTTAGAGCAGTGTGCTGAGAACTAGGGAAGCCAGGGTTCAAATCCCTCTGGGCTTCATGTTTATCTTGATCAGGTCACTTAATCCTCCATTGCCTCTGGTACAAACTTAACATTCAGGAGGGCTTATGATCTAACTCACCTTGACTTTCTGAGACCTGTTGGAAGGAGGATAACCACTGGGTAACTGACAGAGGTTATATACTATATCGAAATGAAAGAGCTGGTCAAGTTGGTGGAGGGGTGAGTGGTGCTATATGTTAACTATGGTATAAAGTCAAGCAGGTTAAGTCTGCATGAAACAAAATACTGTGCACTTCAGAATCTTTATGGATAGAAATTTTACATGTTGATATGAGTATAGCATTGGGGGGGTATCTTACCATCTGCTTGGCCAGGACAAAGAGAAATACTGTGAAATTTAAACAGAAATTAGAAAAGCAAATAAAATTGGCAGCACAGTAATAATGGAAAATTTCAATTACCTCAATATTGATTGTTTAAAGGTGCTAGAGAGGTACATTTTCTGTATGTCATAAGTGACATAGAGGAGCTGGTCCTGGAACCAGCGAGAGGGAAAACAACTCCTAGATCTAGTGCTCACTGCAGTACAGGACATTGTGCAAGGGATAACAGTGGTAGGACACTTGGCAGTAATGATCATAGTGGAATCAAAATTGATTTAATCACTGACCTAAAGAGACAGGATTGGGGGGGGGGGGCAGCCTGAGAGCAACACTTCAATGCTGTTGTCAGTGTGGTGCATACCCTTTCAGCACAGGCCCATGCCCAGGAATGGCCACATCATGCCCCCCTCAACAGGAAATATGCATAGGAGGGGACAAACTCAGCAATGCTTACGCACAGGCTCAAGGCCCTGAACCGCTCTTCCTTTCATTTTGCTGGGAATGACTCGGCTTGGGTGGAGGTAGGATGACAGTGGCAGGGGGAGGGGGGAGAGGAAAGGAATGAGGATGGAGATAGACATGAATGGGAGGGGTTGGGGGAGAAGCGATGATGCTGGTCACTTTGGGGGTACAGAAAAGGACAGGGAGGTGTTCGACCATGGGGGGGGGGGGCGGGGTGGTTGTACAATGGAAGGAAAGATGCTGGACTACAGGCAGTGGGGAGAGGGGGAGATTGGGCTTCAAGCTGGCACATGACTAAAGGTTCGCATTGGGATTTTATATATCCTTTGGCCAGCTCTGACTGCAGTAGTATTTAATTTTAAATGGGAGGCTATGATAAGATGAAGAAATGAGAGAGAAACTGAAATACTTCCTTTTATAAGTTAATGCAGGGTTTCCCAAACTGCAGGTCACAACTCCAGATGGGTTTATGACATCCTCATTTGTTGTCATGACCACAGTGGCAAGAAATTTAAAAAAAATAAAAATAATGGTGTGGCATCATCTGCCCACACAGGCCTACAGGGTGCAATAACTCTGCCTGCAAGGGCTGTAGTGGGAATGCCTGCTGATGCTACAAGTTAGTGCGCATAGAAGAAGGTAACGCTGGAAATGAAAGCCTGATTTCAGCTAGGAAATGGACTCATGCCCCAAAATATTTTGCTAAGCACTGGGATAAATGTTTGTATGGGCACTGTTTAAAAATACTATATTGGAAGCCCAGACTAGATGTATTTGATGCACTAAGAAAAGTTGAAAAAAAACAAATGACTGCCAATGTGATTAAATGGTGAGGTCAAAGAGGCTATTGAAGCCCAAAGGATGTCTTTCAGAAAATGGAAAGCAGATTCAAAGCAAATCTTCTATAAGGCAGGCAAAAAGTGAATTTGAAAAGAAGCTTTCCAGTGGAGGTACAAAAACTCATAATATAAACTTGTTCAAGTATATGTGAAGCAGGAAGCAACTATTCCAGCAACTAATAATGGAACCCAGGCAAGAAGGGGTCATACTGGACCTGTGTTTACTAATAGGGAGAGTGTTTTTGGTATTACAGGGGGTAATTGTGGCATTCAGTGATTACAGCATGATGTGGTTCAGTATTAAGAAGACATGGGTGTAGATGGTTCATTCAGAAGTGAAGGTCCTAGATTCAGGAAAACTAACTGCAAAGATGGGGAATATCTCAAGGAGCCAACTGAATGGGGACATCTGGTGGAAACAGAAAAACAGTGGGTAAAACTGAAATATATTTTAAAGCAACAATCTTTTTTTTGTTAGGACAGTAAATTAAAAATAAGAGGAAAAGGAGACCGCTATGGTTCTTAAAAAGAGTAGCTGAAAATGTGAGGAAAAAGAAGTTAGCCTTCATAAACTATAGGAGAGAGAGAGATGAGCATCAATATCTGTAAGACTTAAGAGAAGGTAGAAAAATGGTCAGGAAAGCAAAGATACAAATGGAATTTAAAATAGCCTATATAGTAAAATGGGGGAACAAGATGTTTTTCTTTTCTAAAGGCGCATTTTGCTTTAGCATAACATCTATTGTTGAGGGTTATGTTCCCCTTTCAGCAGAGGTGGAGACAGAGAGAATTTTCCAGAGGCTTCTTATGACATCATCCTGCCATTAGCAACAAAAAAGCTGAAAAATCTCCACAAACAGCAAAGCAGCACAAAGGAGAAGCGGAGACAGACCACAGCTACACCAAGTCAGTCTTCTATTAAAAAAGCTTTATTTGACTTGGTGTAACTGTGGTCTCTCTCTGCTTCTTCCTTGCGCTATCATCCTGCCATTAACAGCCAGTTCAGCTGACAGTATTCAGAGCACAGCAGGCTCCCTGGGCTTTGTGTAATTTACATTATTTCAGATGGCGACATTAGTCCATATGGTTCCTGTGCACACTTTCGCATGTGACTGCTACGTATAAGGGTTCTTGCTGCCTCTTGGTCTCTGAGCTCTCTGGTTCTCAAGACCAGGCCTCCCTTCCTTCCATTAGTGAGGCTCCGGCTGCATTGGTGGGGACAGACCCAGCTTCTGTGGAATGGTAGGCCATTGGATGATATTTCGTGGCTCCTTTTGTCGATGGATGTTAGCCTGATTGGCTGACATTGCGAGGCCTGAATGGTTTACAAAGATAACATGGCCCATCAACTGGCTCATGTTCATGGCCACTCGCTAGGCCTCCCATCCTAATCTGGGGTGGAGCACTCTGGGCATTCTTGGACAATGTCGCAGTGGTGGCATCGGTTAATTAGCAAGGTCCCACCAAGAGGGCTGGAGTAGCCCTGGGGTTGCCCCTCCTGGGCAGAAAGGAAACTCCTAGCCCCCTTGGCTTGGCACAATTCTTTGTGGGTGTCAAAAGGGTGGTAATGGACTTCTCAGTTGCTACCCTGGGAAGTGAGTGCTGAGTGAGTTGACATTTATCAGGTTCTGGACCTTGGGGACATTCATGATAGATCTGGTATGAAGTCCCAGTCCAGCACCCGGTGCACAGTTCTTCAGTCGACTCATGGATGTAAACTCAGAGGGCACTGGCATTTTGGTTCAGTCCTGGCCAGGTCAGATTGGTCTTGATTCTCACAGTGGCTGTCAATGGGGCATGTGCTTTGCCACATAGAGTGAAACCCAGGCTTGGTTGGCCAGGTGGCGCCATATGGGCTGTGGAGATCATGGTTCTGGAACTGGATGCAGCTCCTGTGGGAGCCTTCCCTATGACTTCTAAATCCCAGGAGGCTGTTGTCTCAGGAACTGGTCATTCTGGATGACCCGACCCCCTTCTCGCTTATGGCTTGATTTGGCATGTAAGGGCTATTCTCCTGTTGTGGTTTCCATGCTTCTGTAAGTAGAGATAAGGCCTCTCAGCCTTGCCTACGTGCATATCTAGTGCCTGTCTGAGCACTACTACCATGAGCCTCAGGTTGGTCCTGGTATGGAACCCCCCCCACCCCCCACTTTCTTAGCTGTCTTTTTCAAGATGGTCTTGTAAGAAGCCTTTCCCTTAGTTTTCTGAAGGTACAGGTGGCAGCATTGTCGTACTTTAGGAGGCTGGTGGAAGTGCAGTTTATGGCTTTGCATCTGATTGACTCATTTTCTCCTGGAGGTTCACCCTTGCATCCCCATTGTGTTCAGTCATGCCATCTTGGGATCTCTGCTTAGTTCTGTAGACCTTGATGTTGGAGCCCTGGATTGGGCTTTTCTTAATAATCTGTCCCTTAAGACCATTCTTGGTTTCATTTGGCTTGGTGGAATGTATCTTCTTGTTATAGACACTGTCTGCAGGGATCCTTGTTCCTTCGGAGGAGACCGGATGGCTTTGGCTGTTCCCACCCCCCTTCCTTTGCATGCGCACCTCCCTCAGGCATCAACTCCCTTGGGTGTAGTGTAGCGTGGTAGTCTTTCTGACATTTCTCAGGTGACGGCATGAGCATCGCCTTTTACTTTTGTTGAGCACTGCCACTTTGAGGTCCAGGTGTGGGTGGTTTCGGCTCTGGCTCAGTGGTTTTAAAGCTGCTGTATATTCTTCTTGTCTAGTGGAGGCATAACTTTGGTATATCCCACTTGTTTAGACTGGTCTAGCAGGATGATATGGAAGGTGACATTTAATTACCAGATAATGTCCTTTCCTTGAGTCCCGCTAGACCAAGCCAGAAACTGCCCCTGTGACTTAGTGTGGTCTGCTTTTCTTTTTCTGCAGTTGACTCTGCGAGCCCTTACTCTTACCTCCTGAAGCTGATCTTGTACATAGTTATAGTTCCTTGTGCTGTTGAACCTTCTATCCTCTCTGAGGCTGTGCATAATCAGAGATTCTTAACCATCTGCTTGGGTATGAATACTGAGGTATGCCTCTAGGGATCCTGGACGTTAATGGCAAGATATCATAAGAAGCCTCTGTTAGATTTTCTCTCTCCACCTCTGCTGATAGCGGAATATAGAAACATGACTTCAGGTTAAGGCCACACATCCTGTCCAGTCTTCCCTTCCATATGAAACACTAAGCTGTACAGTCCTTTTTCCTTTAGAGATCCTCTGTGTTTGTCCCATGCTTTCTTGAATTCATATACAGTTTTTGTCTCTACTACCTCCACTGGAAGACTGTTCCACGCATCTACCACTCTTTATTTATTTAACCTTGTTTTTATACCACCTTTTTACCATTCAAGGCGGTTACATTTAAGAGGGGTGTAGCAGGGCTGTAGTGGGCCACTGCAGTACATAGAACTAAACCTTGTAACAGCAGAACAGGTAACATACACTCTTTCTGTGAAGAAATATTTCTGCAAATTACTCCTGAGTCTATTTCCTTTCACCTTCATCCTATGCTCCCTCATAACCCACTTTTTTGGACTGGTCTAGCAGGACACGAGGAAAGGACATTATCTGGAAAGTAAAATGTCACCATGCTCCTCCTTAGGTGCCCGTATAAGAAGCTTGGGGAGGCTAAGCCTTCTCAGCCCCAACTGCAATTGCCAACTCCGAATTGAACTGGCAGATAGATACTCTGTATTCCTTGCTTTTTCTCATCTGCATCTCCTTCACTAGGAGGCTGTTCCATGCATCCACCACCCTTGCCATAAAGAAATATTTCCTCAGATTACCCTGTGGAGGAGTATCCTAACAGTTGGAACAGTGGGCTAGAACTAGAGAAACCAGTTCTAGCCCACTGCTGCTCCTTATGATCTTGGGCAAGTCACTTAACCCTCTGTTGCCTCATGTACAAACTGAGATTGTAAACCTTCTTGGACAGAAAAATGCCTCCTGTACCTGAATGTAATTGCTTTGAACTCCTGAGAAAAGGTGTGAGCTAAATCCAATTCCCTTTCATCTTATCAGCCCTCATCAGGGCTTAATTTGTAGACAAGATATGAAATGGAACTGTAGTGCTGGACGAGGATGCAAGTGGGTTGGCCAGGGAGAAGGAGCAATAAGAATAGAGGGTGTCGATTAGAAGTAGAGTGACTGTTCCTTGCTCCAGGTTAACCACTTCCCCCCCTCCTCCTCCTCCTCCTTGCAAACTACCTTGAAAGGAAGAGATGGAGCGAAACATCCGTGCTGCTCTGGAGTCTGAAAAGAAGTGGTGGAACTGTGTTCCAGGCAGTTCCCCCAGAAATTAAGCCCTGCCCCTCATTTGGGAGCTTCCTTTCAGCTGGAAAAGAGCCACCTCCTGTGCATTTATTTCACAGAGTTATTTAATTATCTGTCATATTGCCTCCAAAGTAGACATAATGAAACTTCTAACAATTCCTTACAGCGGGAAGGTAATAAATCAACTAACAGAGAGAACCAACCCTATGGAAAATTCACTGCCACAATATTCCCTAAATCAATCCAGGAGCTCAAAAAAGAGGGGAAAAGATCTCCGTTTATTTCTGGCAAAGAAAACACAATTGCCAACAGGAGAAGCCAACACTGCCATTTAAAACAAAAAAGCAAATGGGTGGCATAACATGAAAGGTCAAAAAAACCTCTGTAGTTTAAGTGCAGTATACTGTATATATAGTTCAGCAAAAAACATTAAACGACAATGCATCCATAATTCAACTTAGCTTAGCTTTAATGAAATGGTCCAGTCCATGGCTCTTTAAAGAAGCAGCCTGCCTGCAGTCCTTGAGCAAATCTTCGACACGGAGTGTTTCATAGATAGCTTCTTCAGGGAGCAGGACTGTAACACCGTTCAAAATATTGCCATAAAATTCAAACCGACAGAGACCACACAGAGAAACTGTTTAGCAGGACAGTTTTTTTTATCTAGCGATTTCCAAACCGTGGTCCAAGATGAGGACAGTAACTGAATTCAAAGAAGCATGGGACCAACACAGAGGATCTCTAAAGGTAAAAAGTGGACTGTTGTAGTTGTTGATATGGAAGGACAGACTAGATAGGCCATGTGGTCTTTTTCTGTCATCATGTTTCTATGTTTTTATGTTTATACCCCACACTAAGACTATTGTAACAACCTACTACTGGGTCTCCCCAAAAAGACCATCAACACCTTATAACTAACCCAAAATGTGACCACTAGAATTATTTCCAAAACTCGTATAACAGATCATATTACGCCGGTACTTAAGAACCTACATTGGCTACTGATAATGAGCAGAGTAAATTATAAAACGATAATCACCACGTTCAAACTACTCAATAACATCTCGCCCTCCTTCCTTACATCTAGAATTCACGCACAAACAGACGCTAGGAACAGAAGAAAGAGCACCCTGAATACACTTGCCATACCATCATCAATCCGTAGAACAAAGCAAATAACCAGTAATAGAGCCTTTACTTACACTGCACCGACACTGTGAAACTCTGCCAGGCACCATCAGCTCAATAAAAGACGTACAAACATTTCAGAAAGAGCTAATAACGCTTCTCTTTAATGAATATTTTAATAACGATTGAAGCATAATTGTTTACTCCGGTCTCGCCCAACCCATGTGCACGTGTATATAGTTGTTGATATCCTCCTAGTTCACCTGAGGCAGGGGGACACCTTGTACATAGTTGAATGTTTTTTCTATAACTGTACATAGTTATACCGTGTTATGGTTTGTAATATCTGTTCTCTGTAAATCGATTTGTTTAATGTAAACTGCCCCTGATCTCTGAAAACCTGCTTAAATTAAATAAATAACTATACTGCACTTAAACTAAAGAGTTTTTTTTTTTACTTTTCATGTTCGTGCCACCGGTTTGTTTTTTTGTTTTAAATGGCAGTATTGACATCTCCTGTTTGCATTTGTGCTTTCTTTACCGGAGATATACCAAGATGTTTTTTCCTCTTTTTTTGAGCTCCTGTATTGATTTAGGCAGTATTGTGGCAGTGAGTTTTCCAATGGATTGATTCTCTCTTTGTTAGTTTCCTCCAAAGTATACATATTGAGATCTTTAGGCCTATTCCCATATACCTTATAATGAAGACCACTGTCCATTTTAGTAGCCATCCTTTGGACCGACTCCATCTTGTTTATATCCTTCTGAAGGTGCAGTCTCCAGAATTGCACATAGTACTCCAAATGAGGTCTCATTAGAGACTTGTACAAAGGCACTATTACCTCCTTTTTCCTGTTAGCCATTCCTCTCTGTATGCACCCAAACATCTTTCTGGATTTTTCCATTGCCTTTTCTACCTGTTTGGCTACCTTAAGGTCATCCGATGCAGTCACCCCCAGGTCCCACTCTTCTTTAATGCACGGAAGTACTTCACTCACTATACTGTACCGCTCCATTGAGTTTTTGTAGTCCAAATGCATGCCTGTGCATTATTTTAGTATTAAATCTTAGCTGCCAAATTTTTGACCATCCTTCAAGTTTCACTAGATCCTTTCTCATGCCATCCATACCTTCCGGAGTGTCGGCTTTGTGGATTTTGGTATCATCTTCAAAGAGGTATGCCTGCTGCTTCTGTTTTTCCCCAGTAGAAAGAGTATTGCTGTTTAATATGTGTAGTGCTGCCTTTTCATAAATAGGGTTGATGATGTGTGAGTCTTGGCAGTGCTGTTATAGTATGTCAGGTTTGCTGTAAGATCTGAATGAACAGCGTTTTGTAGTACTTCATAATGTGCATGGCAGTTAGCACTGGAGGGAAGTTGTTAGACATTAGCCGTCCTGTAACCCACAAAAGAATTTATTGTTGGAACAAGAGACATTATTGTGAAGGGCTCGATTGTAACCTGGGGAGAGGGGGTGGCGGCGGGTAGATGGGCAGGTGCAGCACAGCACAAAAAAGGAAGCAGGGGTCCTGGCCAGTGGAAGGGTTGTCAACCTTCGGAAGACTGAGGCATTATGTTTCCATAATTTGGACTGGTCTCAGATTTCTGATAGTCCTTTCCAGATCATCCTGGTAGACCAGACAAGTGGGTTCTGTTCCCCAGCCAGCAGATGATGGAGACAGAAAAAGAACAAAAGATTCCAGTCATCATATCACTGGTATAAAGGCCGGTGCAGCTAGGGGAACCCTCAAGGGTTCCTGTCTCCAGCAGATGGTGGACTGCTGGTCTGGTGCAGCAGAATTTCAGGCTCATGGCAGCAGTCTTCAGGGGCGACTCCTAGCTGAACCCAATTAACAGAGGTCTCCAGGGTGTATTTTTGAATACCTCTCTGGAATTTTCCGCTGTGCGACAGAAGGGGGTTAGCTCCCTGTCACAGCGGTCAGGTTGGTCTCCTGAGATGTTCTCTGAAAAAGAGAATTCTTTGAAACCTGGAATCCTTTTAAATTTGGATTTAAAGAGGAAAGGCCACATGCAGCACTCCTGGAAGTTAGTTTGAAGCCTTACTCTTTGACAGGGAGATCGTGGCAAATTATAAGTTGCCTCATCTGGAAGTCTGGGGCACGCACAGTCATAGCGGGGTCCGTTGGTGGAGTGCCTGGTGTTCGTGCCATTTTTTCCCCTCAGTCCCCTGAGAAGGAAGGTTCTCGATGCGAAGCTGTTCCTTTGGGTTCACCCCATGGTTCCTTTGTCTTCACCCCATGGTTCCTTTGTCTTGCGCTGGTGGCAGCAGTTTCCTTTCCTCTATTCAGCACTTTTTTCTGACGGGTATGCAAAAGTGCTCTGTGCTAGCTTGACTGTGGAAAACAGTGGCAGTTTTTGCCACCCTATTTGTGCGGCATGTGCTGCCAACAAGGGGGAAACTTCGGGTCTTTCTCCTGAGGTTTCTGCGATGTTCCTCTAGATTTTGGGATTTTAAGTATTGCCTGTCTGCATTCTTTTCAAATGATCACCATTTTATCTCCCAGTCTTGAGTAGGGTCCACTTCTAGTCCTTCTCCCACAGGGTTTTAGTCCTGAGGAGGTGCAGAGGACCCTTTTGTGTCTGAGTTCTCCAGTTTCTTCAAGCATGCATGGTCTTTCTAGAAAAAAGACCTTCAAGAGTTCCAGGATTTGCAACGGGGGGGGGGGGGGGGGGCGGTTCTCTGCTAGCTGGGATTTCTTCTCCCCAAAGATTCGCTAAATCAGCTGGTTCTTTGCAGAAGCATTCTCAAGAAAAGGAAGGATGATAGTGTGAAGGTTTTAAGATCATCATCTTGGCAGTTTCTGGGGATCGCAGCGCTAAAGAAGGATTTGACAAAATTCCTGATAGGGAGTTTCTTGATAGTTTGGAAAGTTCATCTAGTAGAGAAGGAGAGTTGTCCTCTCTAGAAGAGGACGATTCCTGGATATCCACTGGTTCTGCAGGGAAGGGCTTCCTTCCTTGATCTCCCAGATTACTTCTCTCTGTATAGATGATCTCCCCGAGGAAGAGAAGTCTTTATCAAATTCTATTCTTGTGGATATTAGAACGCCTTCCAAAGTTTTTCCTTTTCCACCAGAATTGCAGAGGATGGTTTCTGCTGAGTTCAGATGCCTCTCTGAGGACTGGAAGGTGGTTGAGTAAGATTTATGCATAGCCTCCAGCTGAGCTGGACAAGTGACTTTGTTTTCCAAAAGTAGATGCCTTAGTGACAACAGTGATGAAGCAGTGGAGGGTGGAGCAGCACGCCATGATCAGCAGGATAGGAAAGTAGAGGCTCTCCTGAAAATGTGTTTTCTGCATCGTCCCTTAGCTTGTAGACGTTGGCCTATGAAGGCTTGGCTGCCCATGCAATCTTATACTGGATACAGCTCTTGCCGGAAGATTCTTCATCTGCCCGTCTAGAGTTGGTTGTGGCTTTCCTGGCGGATGTGAAGTACAACCTTCTATGTCTGGCTGCTCAGGAAGCTACTACAGTAGCTAGAAGGTGGCTTTGACTTTGCCATTAGGCAATGGATGCATCCCCTAAAGTTAGATTGTCTAAGCTTCCATTCAAGAGTAAATTTATGTTGGGGAAGATCTCGGAGAAGTCAAACCCTGCAGTATTTACCTGAAGATAAGCCTAGGACACTTTAAGCACACTTCTTCTTTTTCTTCACTCTGTCTTCTAATTCCGAGATGTCAGGCACTGCCAACCTGGCAAGCAGTCTGGTTCCTTTTTAAGACCACAGGCCAAGTCTCAGTCCTTTTATGGAGCCTATAAATCTCAAGAAGCTTCTTCATCCTTCTGCAGACTTGCCACCTCCTGTTCATCCCAGTAATAGGATGGAGGCCCACTCCTTGGTTCCAGAAGTAGGTGGCCGCACTCGCCTTTTTTTTTTTTTTTAACCGGGAGTGGGTCTGTGTCATGTTGGATCATTGGATTCTCAACATCATTCGTCAAGACTATCTCCTGGAATATCCCTTGGTACTGACGTCACCCATATGTGAAGACTAAATTCCTGCTGTTTCTGGAGATCACCTGTTACAGGTGAATAACTACACTGTATCTGTCTCTTTTAAAAGATTCCACTGGTTCCTTAGAAAGTCAGAGCCCCTCAGTATTACATATAGCTTAATTCAAGTTGCTGTTGGTAAAACATTAATTCTGTTTTTGGTTTTGTGTTCTGTTATGCAGTCTTTAGTATTAAGTACTCCAGATTATCATAATGCCATATATATTTGTTTACCACAATGAGTGGCGAGAACACTGCAGCTTAAGAGTTTGGTTGCGCAGATTTTATCAGGCTAGAAAAAATTTGGAAGTGCCAGACGTTCTTTGATTAGTCTTCACTGGCTGCACATAAAGGAGAGAATAAAATTTACAAGCTTGTTGACTTTCAAGGATTTGAGGATGTTCCTAGCAATGAATCTACAATGTAACCAATTTAAGACTAATAAGAGAAAATATGAGATGTGATCAAAACATTTCGAGACGTTGTATAGCTATATAACAATATGTCGCACCATGATGCTATTAAGCATGCAGTGACCTAGGTATTTGAGTGTAGTGTGGCTGCAGCACACCTGTACTTTAAATCACATGTTTGGTATCATGTTAAAGCAGTTAGATTTACGATGAGTGAAAAAATTGATCTCCAGGAACAAGCAGGAATGTAGTCTTCACATATGGGTATCGTCGGTTCTCCAGGACCAAGCAGGAAGTCAGTCCTCACTTATGGGTGACGTCGGCGCCGACGGAGCCGTCGCGGAGCAATTTTCCCCAGCTTTCGAAGAAAGCCTTTGGGAATTGCAGCGCGCATGCGCGGTCCCCTTCCCGCCCAAGGGTGCCATCTTGCTCAGTCTTCTTTTTTCCGTGGAGCCCTACAGACATCGTTTGTGATCGCCGCTGAAAAAGTTGATTTTTTTCGTTTGTTTTTTCTCGGTTCGACGCCGTGTCTCTTTCCCGCCCGGCCTCGATACTCCAATATCGAGTCCGTTCCCTTTTCTTTCAGTTTTTGTCCTTTGTAACGGGCGTTCCCGCCACTTTTTTTCTTTTTCCCTGGCAGCACGGTCTTTCGACCTCACAGGGGCCCTTTTTCCCCCGATGGCTGCCAGCGGTTTTAAAGTGTGATCGCTGTACCAGACTTATGTCTCTTACCGACACACATGACTGCTGCCTCCGTTGCCTCGGACCCAATCATGACTCGGTGGGTTGTGGTCCGTGCAACAAAATGTCCTCGAAGGCATTGAGGAGTCGGCAGTCACAAAAGGAACGAATCTTCTCTGACTCCGCGTCCGGTCGGGCCCGGACCTCGTCAGAGGCTTCGACGTCTCGTGACTCCAGCCCCGAGCATCGTCGGAGTTCCTCTGAGCGGGGGTCTCCCGGCCGGGAACATCGTCGAAAGAGGAAACCCGCAAGGGCGGCGTCGGAGGACGCTCCTGGTCCCTCTAGGGCCAGGTCGCATAGACCCGCCAGCCGCCCCGGGCCCTCGGAGGCGGAGAGGTCGTCGAAGCATCCTCGTCTCGAAGTGGAGTCTCCTGGACACGTGAGTACTGTAGTCCTCGTGGACTCACCTCCCAGGGAACCGACGTCGGTCGGGGCCCGAGTCGGGGGCTGCTGGGTCTTCTGAGTTTGGTCTCAGATTGACGGCCTTGGAGTGCAGTATCGCTGCCTTCATGGACCAGCAGCGGGCATTGATGGCCGGCATCGCCAGTGCATCTGCCCCGACCACCGGGACGTTGACGTCCAAGTCGACCCCGGAGGCCGAGCCGATCTTCGAGTCCATACGAGCTCGAGTCGATCCTCAGCCAAGGTCTCCCTCGGTCTCCCGTTCGGGACCAAGGTCGTCGACGCTGGCCTCGGCGTCGGGGCGGAGGTCCTCGGCCCTCGCCCGCACGGAGCCACTCGATTCCTCCACGGAGGAGTCGGGCTGGGACACGGAGGAGGACGAGTCACCCGGTTCTTTTCAGACTCGGTGCGTCCCCTCCGACTCGCCCGAGTCGGAGCCTCGGAGACGGTCCCCCCCGGAGGATACCCGGTTCTCCGATTTCGTGAGGGACATGGCCAAGGCTTTGGCCTTCCCCGCGGATCCAGAGGAGGAGCCTTGAGCCGAAGAGCTCGAGGCCCTCCAGTATGACTCTCCCCCGAAGGAGGCCTTTACTGTGCCGGTTCCTCCGATGCTGGAGCGGCTGCTCTTCTGCATGTGGGAGAGCCCGGCCTCGACGCTGGTGTTAAGCAAGCGGGTCGATTCCATGTATCGAGTCCGCAAGAGCCCCGGGTTCCAGAAGGCACAACTACCGCACCATTCCATGGTGGTGGAATTGGCCATGCATCGATTTAAGAGTCAGAAGATGCAGTCCTCGGTGCCTCCGGGTAAGGAGGCCCGGAACATGGATACCCTCGGTAGGAAGTGCTTCCAGGGCTCTATGCTTGCTTGCCGAGTCCAGACATACCAGCTATATATGGGCATGTATCTTCGAGACCTGGCAAAGGAAATTGCCGGGTTCTCTGCTGGTCTTTCCGAGGAACCTTTGCAGAGGTTCCAGGCCTTGTCCACTGGTATTCGAGAGTGCTCGAAGTTTATTTCTCGAGCAGCCTACGATGGCTTCAAAGCATCGGCTCAAGTAGCCAGAGCCGGCATCGGTGCTCGCCGTCAGGCTTGGCTTCAGTCATCCGACCTCGAGCCATGGGTGCAGGACAAGTTGGTCGATGTCCCCTGCAGAGGTGAAAATCTCTTTGGCAAACCCATGGCTGATAAGGCGGCGGAACTCGAGTCCGAGACTCTCACCAGAACTCGCCTATCCAGAAAGACCTCTGCCCCTTCACAGAAGAGGAAGGGCTCGGGGAAAAAGCCCTTTTACCCGAGGAAGGTGTCTGCCTATAAACAGCACCACCCACAATATCAAGCCTCAGCAGCTCCCCATCAGGGCCAGCAGGCTAAGGGACAGGGTAATGGGTCCCGTAGGCAGAAGGCCCCCAAGACCACTACACAGGCCCCTGCTCAGCAGGGTGGGGGTTTTTGACTATGCCGGCATAGCCTCTCCCCCTCCGCGACTTTCGCTCAGCACGGGGGGCCGGCTGACCCACTTTGCCCACAGGTGGTCAGCCATAACATCCGATTCCTGGGTGCTGCAGGTGGTTCAAAAGGGCTACCTCTTACATTTTCACCAGGTACCTCCTCCCTACTTTCCAGGGGAGCCTCCAAGACCCCCTCTGCACAGGGACTTACTCCTTCAGGAGCTGCAAAGTCTGCTTCAGGAACAGGCTGTGAAGCCAGTGCCCCAGCACTTGTGGGGTCACGGGTTTTATTCGAGGTACTTCCTGGTTCCGAAAAGAACAGGAGGCCTCAGACCCATCCTGGACTTGCGCAACCTCAACAAGTTCCTGCAGCGGGAAAAGTTCAAGATGCTTACCCTTGGAATCCTACTGCCCTACCTCCAGCAGGGAGATTGGCTATGCTCCTTGGATCTAAAGGATGCTTATACTCACATCCTTATTCATCCGGACCACCGGCAATATCTGAGATTTGTGGTGGCAGGGAATCATTATCAGTACTGCGTACTGCCCTTTGGCCTCTCCTCCGCTCCCATGGTGTTCACGAAATGTCTGGCAGTGGTGGCAGCCTTCCTGAGGCTTCAAGGCCTCTTCATCTTCCCCTACCTGGATGACTGGCTCATCTGGGCACAGTCTTCCCTAGAGGTCACTCAGGCCACTCAACGCACAGTGGCTCTGCTTCAGCACTTGGGCTTCGTCATAAACTTCGAAAAGTCCACTTTGTCCCCTCTCAGGATCTCGAATTCATAGGAGCACCGCTGGACACTCTGCAGGCTCGGGCCTTCTTGCCTCTGGAACGGGCCAACAGGCTCATAGCTCTGGCCGGCAGGTTCCACAGCACGTCACCGGCCTCTGCCAGACAATTCCTGCAACTGCTCGGTCACATGGCCTCCACGGTCCATGTCACTCCGAATGCCCGTCTGCATATGCGACCTGCTCAGTGGAGCCTTCGCACTCAATGGCATCAGGCCACAGGGAGACTGACGGACTTAATACAGATCTCCGACCGCCTGGTCTCCTCTCTGCAATGGTGGCTTCACCTGCCCAATCTGGTACTTGGCATAACTTTTCAGTCTCCTCCACCTTCCCAAGTGCTCATGACAGATGCATCTCTCCTGGGATGGGGAGCGCATTGCCAAGGAACATGCACTCAAGGCCTTTGGACACCTTGGGTGGCTGCTCAGCAGATAAACTTCCTGGAGCTGCGGGCGATCCGCCTAGCTCTGCGGACCTTCTCTCACCTCACTTCTCGTCGGTCTGTACTGGTGCAGATGGACAATCAGGTCGCCATGTTCTACGTGAACAAACGGGGCACGGACTCCCTCCTTCTATGTCAGGAGGCTCGGAGACTGTGCTCTTGGGCAGTCGACCACGACATCCTCCTCAAGGCTGTTTACCTGCCCGGGCAGGAAAATTGCCTGGCCGACAAACTGAGCCGGATTCTGCAGCCGCACGAATGGAGGTTGAACCCCGTAGTTGTCCAGCGGATCTTCCGCCGGTGGGGCCTCCCCACCGTGGATCTCTTTGCCAGTCCTCTAAACCGGCAACTTCCCAGGTTCTGCTCCCAGCACCCGCATCCTCTCAGAGTAGCGCCGGATGCTTTCCTCATCTCGTGGTCCACGGGCCTACTGTATGCCTTTCCTCCCACGCCACTTGCGTCCCGGATGCTGTTCAAAGTTGTCCAGGACAGGGCCTCCGTGATCCTGGTAGCGCCCAGGTGGCCGAGACAACCCTGGTTCCCTCTACTCCTACAACTAGCGGTGGACACCCTTCTTCCTCTGGGGTTTCAGCCCGATCTCCTGACCCAGGATCAGGGTACTCTCCTCCACCTCAACCTCCGGGCCTTTCATCTGATGGCCTGGCTGCTGAAAGGGTAGTCCTAGCTCCGCTCTTACATCCTCCGGAGGTGGAGGCTGTCGTCCTGGCGTCTCGGCGACCTTCCACCCGGAAATCTTACGCCCTTAAATGGCGTCGCTTCTTGGTCTGGTGTTCTCAGCGCTCTGAGGACCCCTTCGCCTGCTTAGTATCGGTGGTACTGCAATATTTGCTTCACCTCTCCGATCTAGGCCTCAAATCCAACTCTGTCAGGGTCCACCTCAGTGCTCTCTCTGCACATCATTCGCCGGTGGAGGGCCAGCCTCTTTCCGCGCACCCCTTGGTGGCGCGTTTTCTCAAGGGCCTTGTTCTGCTTAAGCCCCCGCTGCGCCCTCCAGCTCCTGACTGGGATCTCAATGTGGTCTTGCAAAGGCTTACCTGTCCGCCTTTTGAACCCATGGCTACCTGCCCTCTTCGTTTCCTCTCCTGGAAAACTCTCTTCTTGGTAGCCCTTACCTCCGCTAGGCGCGTTAGTGAACTACAGGCCCTAGTGTCGGAGCCCCCATACACTAGGTTCTACAAGAATAGGGTGGTCTTACGGACTCACCCTAAGTTTCTTCCAAAGGTGGTCTTCTCTTTTCACATCAATCAAGAGGTGGTTCTTCCGACCTTCTTTCCCAGGCCGCATACCAGCCGAGCTGAAGCTGTTCTGCGTCCCCTGGACTGTAGAAGAGCCTTATCCTTCTACCTTGACCGTACGCGAGAGCATCGAAAAGCTGTCCAGCTTTTCGTATCTTTTGACCCCAATCGGTTGGGGGTACCCGTCTCTAAGCGTACTTTGTCCATCTGGGTAGCTGACTGTATCGCCTGGGCTTATGGAGCAGCCGGCCTCTCCTTAGAGAGTCGGGTCACGGCTCACCGTGTCAGGGCGAAGGCTGCATCAGTGGCTCACCTCCGCTCTGTTCCGTTGGCAGACATCTGCCGGGCCGCTACTTGTTCTTCAAGCCAGACGTTTGCGGCTCATTACTGCCTGGAGAGGGAGTCCCGCAGGGACAGTGCTTTCGGACAGGCAGTCCTCCACAATCTCTTTGAGGTCTAAGCAACTCCTACCCTCCGGCCCTGGTGTTGGGCTACCAGCCGGATTCGTATTCAGAGAAGATTCCTTCCTTCTGTACTGTTGAGCTTGAGGCAGCTCATTTTTCGGTTTGAGATCTCCGGTAGCCTTGAGCTCGGGAGTCCCATAAGTGAGGACTGATTTCCTGCTTGGTCCTGGAGAAAGAGTAGTTACTCACCTGTAGCAGGTGTTCTCCAGAAGCAGCAGGAATCAGTCCTCACTACCCTCCCTCCTCCCCTTGGAGTTGCAGTCATTCTTATTATATGTTTTTGCTAACTTTTTTGCTGTCTCTTCGCTATGTCATCAGACTGAGCAAGATGGCACCCTTGGGCGGGAAGGGGACCGCGCATGCGCGCTGCAATTCCCAAAGGCTTTCTTCGAAAGCTGGGGAAAATTGCTCCGCGAGGGCTCCGTCGGCGCCGACGTCACCCATAAGTGAGGACTGATTCCTGCTGCTCCTGGAGAACACCTGTTACAGGTGAGTAACTACTCTTATCGACGGAGCCTGCGCGGGATCGCTCCCCAGTGTCCAATTAGAAAGCTTTTGGGAGCATCCCACAGTGCCTGCGTGCTGCCTTCCTGCCTTTCCCAACTGCCTCTCTCCAGTTCTTCGTTTTCTGCGGAGCCAGCAGGTCGTAGTTTCTGTCACCGCAGAAAATGTTCCTTATTAACTTCCTTTTTTGTGGTCGCGTCTGCCTTCCTCGACGCTTTATTGGTACCCATGGTTCTTTCTTTCTTTTCTTTAAAAAAAAAAAAAAAAAAAATATACTTAGTTCTTTTTCCCATTTTTCCAGGTGCACGCGCCATTTTGGGCCTTAGGCCCAAAACGTTTTTCCACAATGGAAAAACCCGCTTCGGGTTTTAAAAGGTGCACCAAGTTTGGCGGTATCATCTCCGTCGCCGACACCCATGAGTGGTGTCTTAAATGTTTAGGTCCTGACCACTCCATCACGGAATGTATGTCCTGTGCCATGATGTCCAAGAGAGGTCGACAGAACCGAGCTGCCAAGCTCAGTACCCTGTTTCCCTCTGATGTAGCCTCGGTGGCATCGACGTCTTCCAGGGCTTCGTCTTCCTCCAGTGTATCTCAGGTAACTAAACATAAGTCTAGCTGGTCCTCAAAGGGTAGATCTCCTTCTAAGCATCGAGATGCCCCTGGCATTGCCCTTGAGGATTCTGCACCAGCAAAATTGCCCCGGCAGGAGACTTCAGCTTCCAAAGCATTATCGGGGCTCCAGGACGTTCTCGAGGCCTCAACCTCGGCAGAACTATTGGTGCCATGCTCTGGGATACCAGCTGTTTTCTCCGGTACCGACATCCAGGCATCGGCAGTGTCGATAGACCAGAGGTTCCTGGCTATTGAACGCAGTCTGGCGGCTCTCCTTGCGGCATCAGCATCCTCAGAACTGCATCAGACAGTTCAACCGGTACTGGCACCGACTCCGGCACTGGTACCGGTACCGACAGCATCTGCATAGACATCAGTGTCCGCATTGCCGGCACCCAATCATGCGATGCCTTCCGGTACCAATACACCGGTACCGATTCCCCCCGGTACCGACCGGTCGGTACGGGTTTCGGGCTCTTCAAGAGCATCCAGACAGAAGGTACTTCGAGTCCTCAGAGGAATGTGAGGATTCTGATAGTTCTGTCGATATGGGAGTACTTCTTCCAGAGGAGCCTTCCTCCCCTAAACGCAGGATGTCTCCTCCAGAGGACATTTCCTTTCAGGACTTCATCAGGGAGGTGGCTCGAGGTCTGTCCATTACTGTGGCTCCTGAAACAGAGCCCAGAGCAAAGGAGTTGGAAATTTTACAATATCCCAAAGCTCCTGAGGAGGCAGCTACTTTGCCTATCCATGAGATCTTGCATGATCTCATGCTAAGAATGTGGGAGACACCTCTTACCACCTCTCCTCACTCTCGTAGACTGGATACTATGTATTGAGACCCTCCTTATTGTTTATTGTTTATAATCACTTGATATACTGCCCCCCATTACATCGAGGCGGTTTACGATAAAACTGTAAAATATATAAAATGATTAAAAAGAAAAGGAAAATAACAATACTTAAAAAATACTTTTTTCTTAAAAAGGATAGAAGAAAAAGGTCAGTATAGACAAGATAGATTGCAAATAGGAGCAAATCATAGGAGAAGCAGAAGTCACTGGAAAAGATTAAAAGCAGTGGAGAAAAAAAATGTGTTTTGAGACGGGAGCGGAAATTAGGAATGGACTGTTCTAGACGGAGGTCAGTGGGGAGGGAGTTCCAGAGAGCAGGACCAATGTAAAAAAAGGCTGATTGCCGGGTAGAGTGAAGGTGAGCTTGAGAGGGAGAAGGGAGGTGCAAGCGATTAATATGAACTGAACGAAGACTGCGGGTGGGAGTGTGAAAGGTTAATAGATCGGATAAATACTGAGGTGTGTGCAGATAAATAGCCTGATGGACAAGAGTGAGGATCTTGAACTGAATTCAAAAGTTTATTGGCAACCAGTGAAGATGCTGAAGAATGGGAGTGATATGGTCACGAGGAGAGGCATGGAGGATCATCCGAGCTGCAGTATTCTGTATGAGTTGTAATCAGTGGCGCTGGTATTGAGGAATGCAGCATAAACAGGATTGCAAAAATCTAACCTAGTGATAACTAAAGAAAGTAAGAGGGTGGAAAGAGCCTGAGGGGAGAGAAATGGTCTGATGGCATGGATTCATCTAAGGCAATGGAAAGAGCGACGAGACACCTGGGAAATGTGATCATGAAACGAGAGATTACTATCAAGAAAGACACCTAAATACCGAAGCTTAGAGACTAGAGATATTGAGGTACCCGAAAAAGATGGAGCAAGTGATGGAGCAGTAGAGCTGTGGGGAAACCATATAGTCGCGGTTTTAGAGATATTCAACACAAGACAATTTGTAGAGAGCCAGGAAGAGACCATAGATAAACAGGCATTAAGGGGAGCAATATCAGGTTGGGAAGAGAATGTGTGGTGTAGAAGAAAAATATCATCTGCAGAGTAGTAACCCGAAATACCCGATTGCTGTATCAAAAGGGCAAGGGGGGTCAGAAACAGATTAAATAAAAGAGGAGCCAATATAGAGCCCTGAGGAACATCGCAAGAAAGAGGAAAGGCATCAGTAGTGATGGAGGAGGAAGTGACTGCAAATGACCAGGCGTGTAAGTAAGAATAGAACCAGTGGTAAACAGTACCCCGGAGACCTGCATTCCGTAATCGAGCAAGAAGAGAGTGATCCACCAGATCAAAGGCAGCAGAAAGATCTAAAGAGACCGCCACCGTGATGTCACCACGATCGTGAGATGAGTGAATTTCGTTCAGAACTGCTGTAATAATGGTTTCGACACTGTCTGGTCCGAAAACCGGACTGCCGAGGGCGCAGAAATTGCGTGGAGTCTAGATGGTGTGAGAGCTGGGAGAAAACTGCCTTTTCCAAGAGCTTTGATGCATAAGGAAGATTAGAAACAGGTCGATAGTTTGCTGGCACAGAGGGGTCCAAAGATGGATTTTTAAGCAAGGGCCGGACCACAGCATGTTTCCACGGGTGAGGAAATAAGCCAGAGGACATACTGGAATTGATAATAGTAAGGAGTGGATGCAATAGATCAGGAGAAGAATCAGAAAACCAACTGGAAGCACTGTTCCCTCTAAGCTGTGCGCGCGTGCGCGCGCACACACCTCGCCGAGCGAGCGCACATACTTTACAACAGAGCGCACAAAAATTACGGCTCTGATTCTGATAGAAAACAACACAGACGTCTTAAAATTTAAAAGTTATGATTGTAATTACTAGAAATTTCCCGCTTTATTTAGTAATTGTTTATTTTCATTTAATTTGATTAAAATCAATGTGGTGTACATACTGTATTCTGATGTGTAGTCAAATTTTAAAGTATATAACTCTGAGTGTCATTATGTGGCGCACAAAAATGTAACCTTCCTTCAAAAGCTGCACACAGCTGATATTTTATGCGCACAGAGCCTACAGAAAATTAGAGGGAACATTGACTGGAAGGTATAGGATCTGATAAACTAGTGGTTTTATGAGAAGTGGACAGAAGCTTAATGAGTTCTGAGGAGGATATGGTACGAAAATTAGACCAAACATGAGAAAGTGACGGGGAGGATAACGGTGAAATAGGAAGGGGGGGGGGGAGACAGAACTTGAGGACAAGAGGGAAGTGAATGACGAAGATCCTGTACTTTGGAAGAGAAAAAAGTCCTGGTTTCCAGAAATCTCAGCTTCCTCACCACTCTGTTGTAGTGGAATCAGCTATGAGAAAGATCAGGAGTGCAAAGAGGCATACCTCTAATCCTCCAGGACGTGAGTGCAGAACTTTGGATGCTTTTCGACGTCGTGTCTTCCAAGCTTCCATGCTTTCTGCCAGGATCAGTTCCTATATTTTATATATGGGAATGTTCCTGAAGGAATTCACAGAAGATTTAGAGGTTTTGAGCCCTCTTCTTTCTGAGGATAGAAGGCAGGATTTTCTCACATTGGTCAAACATGCCCAGGATGTTTCTAAATTTGTCAACCGTGCAGCTTTTGACTGCTTTGATTGCATAAGCAGAACCTCTGCCATTGCCATAGGTGCACGTAGAATTGCCTGGTTCCAGGCATCTGATTTGGAGCTCTGGGTACAAGACAAACTGGGCAATATTCCTTGTACTGGTGAGAACCTGTTTGGCAAAGATTGGCAAGAAAGAGCCAATGAGTTAGATGCTGACAACTCCACCTTGGACAGATTATCCAAGGCCACAGCTGATCTTGCAAGAAAGAAATCTTTCAAAAAAAACATTCTTTTCCAAAAAGAAAAGGTTTTATCCTGCTTATTCTCAGCAGGGATGCTCTGCAGGTCGACCTGTCCGGAGGGTCAGCAACCGGCCAAACAAAGGAAAGCAAAGACTGCTAAGCCTCAACCGTCTCAGCAGTCTCAGCCTCCACAAGGCCTTTGACTTCCACCTAGAGAACTTAGCCTTCAATGCTCTCAATGGACCAGAGCCTTCCACTATTCCAGGAAGGTTGTGTCACTTTGCCCCCAGATGGGGGCAGATAACAGCAGAGCATTGGACACTCTCCATCATAAAAGAGGGGTACAAGTTTCATTTTTTGAGCATGCCCCCTCCCACAATGGTAAGACAGTTCATTTCTCAGACCTCTCTCATCAACCTATTACATCAAGAGGTCACCATGCTTCTTGCCCAAGGGGCAATAGAGGAAGTACCCATTCCTCAACAGGGTACAGGGTTTTACTCCCCCTATTTCCTTATCCCAAAGAAAACAGGAGGACACAGACCTATTTTAGACCTCAGAGAATTGAACAAATTCCTGTTCAAGGAGAAATTCAAAATGGTTTCTCTAGGAACTCTGCTGCCATACCTTCAGAGTCAGGACTGGCTATGTTCTCTAGATCTCAAGGATGTGTACACTCATGTTCTCATCCATCCATCTCACAGAACGTTCCTTCGTTTCCTTTTTCAAGGGAAGCACTACCAATACAGGGTGCTTCCGTTTGGCCTGGCCTCAGCACCAAGGGTGTTCACGAAATGCATGGCTGTGGTAGCAGCATTTCTCCGCACTCTAGGAGTATTTGTCTTCCCCTACTTAGACAACTGGCTCATTCGAGCCCCATCAGAGTCAGAGGCCAGGATTTCTCTGTCTTGCACAATGCGTATACTTCAGTATTTGGTTCTCGTCATCAACATCCCAAAATCCAACCTAACTCCCACTCAGTCTCTAGAGTTTATAGGAGCGGTGTTGGATACCAGAAAGGCAAGAGCCTATCTTCCTCAGAACCGTTGCCTTCGCATGGTGCAATTAGCTTCTCAAGCAGTGCTAAAGTCCCATCTCGCTGCTCGAGAAATGTTACAACTACTAGGCCACATGGCATCTACAGTGCATGTGGTTCCTTATGCTCGCCTCCATATGAGAGCAGCCAAGTGGACTTTATCCACTCAGTGTACTCAGGCATCAGGATGCCTTTCAGATAAAATAGCAAACACAAATCGCCTTATTTTGTCCCTTCAATGGTGGCAGTCCACTCAAAACCTGTTGCTGGGGTCCAGTTTCAACAACCTTTACCCCAGGCAACTCTCACAACAGATGCTTCTCCAATGGGTTGGGGAGCTCATCTACAAGACCTCTCCACCCAAGGCACTTGGACTCCACAGGAGACTCATCTACATATCAATCTCTTAGAGCTCAGAGCAATCTTTCTTGCTCTTCAAGTGTTCCACACCCTACTTAGCTGCAAGACAGTCCTTATTCACATGGACAACCAAGTAGCAATGTTCTATGTGAACAAGCAGGGAGGAACAGGCTCTGTCGCTTTGCAACAAACCTTTGCGACTATGGGCCCTCGCCAGAGAGCATCAGATTCATCTCCTGGCAGTGTATCTTCCAGGCATACAAAACTCTTGGGCGGACAAACTCAGTTGAGTTCTGCTTCCACACGAATGGTCTCTACATGTAGACCAGGTGCCAAGATTTTTCAAATTTGGGGAACCCCGGACATAGACCTCTTTGCAAGTCCGTTGAATGCCAAACTTCCCCGGTTCTGTTCCAGCATCCCGCCTCAGGCTTCTCAGGCCAAGGATGCTTTCCTCCTTCACTGTGGCCAAGACTTCCTGTATGCCTTTCCACCCATTCCCCTAATTCCCAAGACCCTATTCAAGCTTCAGAGAGACGGAGGCCGTATGATTCTCATAGCTCCACATTGGCCTCAGCAAATGTGGTACCCTCTGCTTCTACATCTCTCTCAAGCTCCCTCCCTGGAGCTAGGGTCTGCTCCAGATCTCCTAACTCAGGAGGACGGAATGTTATGGCATTCCAATCCCCAGTCTCTGCATCTCAGGGCTTGGTTGCTGAAGGCCTAGATCTCCATGATCTTAACCTCCCTCAGCAAGTAAAGGATATCCTTTATGCTTCCAGGAAACCTTCCACAAGACACTCTTATGCTTTCAAGTGGAAAAGGTTTACCATATGGTGTTCGCAGAAGGGTCTTAACCCCCTTGCAGTACCTCTGGAATCTTTACTGGAGTATCTCCTTCATTTATCCAATGCAGGACTTAAGACTAACTCTGTGAGAGTCCATTTGAGTGCTATTGCAGCTTCCTTCAAGCCCCTAAATGGACAACCTATTTCCTCCCATCCTCTTATAGCAAGATTTATGAGAGGCCTTCTGCTAACTAAGCCTCCCATTAGGCCACCACCTGTGGCATGGGATTTAAACTTGGTTTTTGGTCAGCTCATTAGTAACATAGTAACATAGTAAATGACGGCAGATAAAGACCAGTATAGTCCATCTAGTCTGCCCAGCAATATGACAGGAGTAGGTGCACCCCTTCCCATGAAGCCACCTTTCAAACCCTTAGCCACTACCTCCTTGAAATTCCTTTCTTGGAAGGTTATCTTTCTCATTGCAATCACATCAGCACGTCGCATCAGTGAGTTGCAAGCACTAGTGGCTGATCCACCTTATACAAGGTTCCATCATGACAAGGTAGTCCTTAGGACTCATCCACACTTCTTGCCAAAGGTGGTCTCGCCTTTTCATCTAAACCAAGCGGTCTACCTGCCTGTGTTCTTTCCAAGGCCTCATGCATCAAATGCAGAAAGGAATCTTCATAACTTGGACTGTAAAAGAGCTTTAGCCTTTTACTTACAAAGAACACAGCAACATAGAAAGTCCTCTCAACTCTTTGTTGCTTTTGATCCTTCTCATTTGGGACTTCCAGTCTCCAAGAGAACACTGTCTAACTGGATTGCTCAGTGTATTTCCTTTGCCTATCAGAGTAAGAATCTTCCTCTGGAGGGCCATGTCACAGCTCACAATGTGAGAGCCATGGCAGCTTCAATGGCTCATCTACACTCTGTGTCTATCGACGACATCTGTCGAGCAGCCACTTGGGCCTCGTTTCATATCTTCACAGCCCATTACTGCTTGAACAAGGACTCCCACCGGGATGCCTTCTTTGGTCAGGCTGTTCTGCGACACCTGTTCCATACCTAATCAACTCCTACCCACCATCCCTGGTTGGATGCCAGAGATCCATGGAGGGAAGTGGAGCCCTTTTTCAGGGACACACAACTTCTGGGGTCTCTCCCTGGCATCAAAAGCTAGGGAGTCCCCATATGTGAAGACTGCATTCCTGCTTGTTCCTGGAGATAGCATAGTTACTCACCTGTAACAGGTGATCTCCGGGAACAGCAGGAATTTAGTCTTCACAACCCACCCACCTCCCCTAGAAGTTGTATCTCTCTATCTCTTTCCTTTCCCTCTCTCTCTCTTTGTCTCAGCTTTAAAACTCAACTGGAGAGAGGCAGTTGGGAAAGCAGCACGCAGACGCTGTGGGATGCTCCCAAAAGCTTTCTAATTGGATGATGGGGAGCGTTCCCGCACAGGCTCCGTCGATACCGACGATACCCATATGTGAAGACTAAATTCCTGCTGTTCCCGAAGATAACCTGTTACAGGTGAGTAACTATGCTAACAGCGAATTTGCATTAAATTCTGCCAGAAACTTGGAGATTCATGCAGAGAGACCTCTAACAAGTTACAGCAAGTGTATAGCGATGAATGCATGAGGCGTGCTTGAGTTTGACTGGTACAAATGTTTCTAAGAGGGCCACCAGAGTGTTAAGAGTGATGAATGTTCTGGTAGACCATCCACAAACAGGAATGAAGACAGTTATTTTTATTTTTATTTAAAAGGTTTTTTTTTCTATACCGCCCCTTCTAAAGATCAAGGATGGTTTACATTGAACATAGAACAGAAAAGTTACATTATAACTTAGAACAATGAGTAAAACATTAACAGCTGGTTAACTATTTACAGGTAGCATATTTTATATTCATTCTTCAGAGTTGAAGGCCATGGAGAGGTGCAGCGGTGGGGGACCCACAGGGAAATGGTGGGATGGTGGACCCACCTAGGACACCTCTAGTCCTTGCACCAGTCCTGCTATTCACCTTTCCTTTCTGTGTTTTCCTTCTGTGTTATTTTAGCTATGGCAATTTGAAGCAGTGCGTGCCACAATAAACTCAAATTGTTGATTGACTATCAGGAAGCTTGCTGAGGACATGGACATCTGTTTCGGGTCGGTACAGTCCATTCTTACTACCTTTCTGGAGATGAGATGTGCATCTGCAAAATTCGTGCCGAAACTCCTGTCCTCTGACCAAAAAGAAGATTGACTGTCTGCAGCCAGAGAGGAGTTGGAATGCGTTGAAAATTACTCAAATTTTATCAAAAAGATGATTATTGGTGATGAATCATGGGTTTATGGTTATGACTCAGAAACTAAGGCTCAGTCCTCGCAATGGAAGACTCCAAACTCTCCCAGACCCAAGAAAGCCCATCAGGTGATGAGCAATGTCAAGGTCATGCTCCCAGTTTTCTTTGATTACCAAGGTATTGCTCATCATGAGTATGCTCCAAAAGGCCAAACCATCAATTAGGAGTACAGCAGCCAAGTTCTGACTTGTTTGAGAGATGTAGATGGAGGGAGGAGTGGCCTAGTGGTTGGAGCAAGGTACCTCAGGCCAGAAGGTCAGGGGTTCAAATCCCACTAGATGACAGCAACCGTGGGCTGTAAGGACTGGGGTTTCTAGTCCCACAGGTGCTCCTTGTGGTCTTGGGCAAGCCACTTAACCCTCCATTGCCCATGTTCTCTGTAGAATAGTTATCTCCAAGTTATAATGCCTTGTTCAATGTAATTTCACTTGTTCAATGTAAACCGCCTTGATATCATGAAAGGCGGTATATAAGAAATGTTAAATAAGAGGCCAGAGTTGCCCAGGAATGGTGATTGGTTGGTTCATCATGATAATGCCCCAGTTCATGCATCGTATCTTGTCCAGCAGTTCTTGGCGAAACACCAAATCGAGCAAGTCCTTTAGCTTCCTTAGTTCCCTGATCTTGCACCCTGTGACTTTTTCTTGTTTCCAAAACTGAAATTACCACTGAAAGGAAGGAGATTCAACAACTTGGAGACCATTAAGCAAAATTTGACACAGCAGCTTCACAGCATAACGAAAGAGGCATTTCAAAATCATTTCCAGTAGTGGCAGGAATGCTGGAGGAAGTGTGTTTTATCAGAAGGGTACTGAGTGCAGTAACTGTCAGTGTTATACTTCTTGTGTTATTGGGCAAGTCTTGATATGTTTTGATCGCATTTTGTATATTTTTATTCAACGTGTAATCAAAATCTGGAATTCGTTTCCGGAGGATGTAGTAAAAGCTTTTAGTGCAGCTCGGTTTAAAGAAGGTTTGGACAAGTTTCTGAAGCAAAGGTCCATAAACCATTATTAAAGAGGACCTGAGAAATCCACTGCTTACCCTGGGATGAGCATTGTGAAACCTGTGTGCCTTTTTGGGAACCTGCCAGATACTTGTGACCTTGGTCTGACCCAGTATGGCATTTCTTATGTTCTTATCATTGCAGTCGTCACAAGGCTATCAATTTAGTGGTTCCTTCTAGGCAGGTTCTTAGCAAAGAAAAGTAGTGTAGGAGGACGTTTGGTGGTTGCACCTCCATTATGAAACTCCTTTCTTTTGGAATTGAGACAGGAGTTAGTATCGCTTGTGAATAGTTCTCTAACCTGGCAGTATCTACCTCCTATTTTGAAACAGGCTGCAGTTCAGCCATTCTTTAGAAAAAAGCCCCCAAAAAACAAACCTGGTTTGGATCCAACAATTATATCCAACCTTTGCCCTAGATTGGCTAAGTTAATATAAATCTTTGTGTTTGAAGAGCTTCAGGTGTATTTGAAGTCATGTTCTGCCTAGAAACACTTCCAGTTTGGATTTTGTATGGGATACGGTTCTGAGTTGTATTTAGCCTCAGTGGGTAATAAATGGTCAGGTGCTTGGGAAAAAGGTCAGAAAGTTGTATTCTTGGATGTGTTAGCAGCATTTGACTCAGTTGTCCACCATATATTAAAAGATCATTTTTCTTTATCGGGTATAATTGGAGAATGCTGAATTACTCTTATTCTATGGGCAGGAAATATTGGTGCAGTTTTACTAAGTTGTGTAAAGCATTAGTGTGGGTTTGATGCATATCAAGAGCACCACAGTAACAGCATGGGGCCCAGCACTAACCAGTTAGCTCGTGATTGGGCAGGTTAGGGGCATAACATAGGTGTTGAGATGGGCATTAAGGCACATGCTAACCACTTCATTAACACAGGGGCACTTAATACCACCTCAGTGGGTGGCATTATGGCAGCCACGTGTTGCTCAGTGGGGGAATGAATGCAGATGTTCCCCAAAATTAGCAGTGACCTCTGTGCTTATTTGGCAGCATAGTCATAGGCTAGCAGCACATACCTTAGGAAACATGTCCCATTATGTGTATGTTGGAGTGTCAGTTGGCTTGGGTGAACTTAAAGTGGGAATTACTACCCCCTCTGCTGTTCTGTTTAATACCTACTTATGCCCACTTTGTGAGTTGTTGCAAACTTTGTAAGTAGAATATTCCTTGTATGAAAATGACATCATGCTGTTTCTTCCGGTCATGGATGATGTTGTTGAGTTCTTGGTACATCTAAGTAATTGTGCTATCCAGGTTATGGGCATCTCGAGACATTTTATTTCTCTTTGGCTTGTGATGTAGAGTCAGAATCCAGCTCAGCTGTATAATCTGTTTAGCAGGGCCAGCTCTACCATTAGACAAACTAGGTGGATGCCTGGAATGGCGGCCCTCTGGGGGCATTTATTGCTGCTGTTGCCACCCCTCTCTGGGTGACTCCAAACCAGACGTCTGCAGAAGGCAAAAGAAACTGTGATGTAGCACTGGCATTTGCTTGTGGTTTGGAGGCCACTGCAGGCCCTGGAGAAGTGCAGCGGCGGGGGACCCACAGGGAAACGGCAGGATGAAGAGCCCACTCGGTATACCTCTATTCTCAAGGAACAAGCAGGAATCAGTCCTCACATATGGGTGACGTCGGCGCTGATTGAGCCCTCGTGCGGAGCAATTCCCCAGCTTTCAAAGAAAGCCTTTGGGATTGCATCGCGCATGCGCGGTCCCCTTCCTGCCCAAGGGTGCCATCTTGCTCAGTCTTCTTTTTTCCGTGGAGCCCAACGGACATGGTCCTGTTTCCACCGTGGAAAAAGTAGAAAAGTTGATTTATATTTTTCAGCTTCCTGGTTCGACACCGGTTCCCCTTCCTGCCCTCGGCTCAGTACACCGGTATCGAGTCCGGTCCTATTTTTTGTTTTTGTCCTTTGTGACTAGCGTTCGCGCTCTTCTTAGTTTTCATTGGCAGCCCGGTTGTTTGAAATCACAGGGGTCCTTTTTCCCCCGATGGCTGCCAGTGGGTTTAAAAAATGTGATCGGTGTAAGACGTTGATGTCTCTCACCGACATACATGACTTCTGCCTCCGTTGCCTCGGCCCCGACCATGACCCGGTGGTCTGTGGGCTGTGTGGTAAGATGTCTTCGAAGTCTTTGAGGAGCAGGCAGCAGCAGCGTGACAGGATTTTTTCTGAGTCTGCTTCCGGATGGGCCCGGACCTCGTCAGAAGCCTCGACATCTCGGGAATCGGAGCCCAAGCACCATCGTGGGTCTTCTGAGCGAGGGTCTCCCTCCAGGGAACACCTGAGGAAGAAGAAACTCGTGAGGGTGGCGTCGCTGGACGCCACTGATCGGCTTGGGCCCTCGGGTTCCAGGCCTGCAGAGCCCGGACTGCTGCCCCGGGTCCTCGGAGTCGGAGCGGCCGGCTAAACAACCTCGCAGGGAGCCGGAGGCATCAGACAAGGTAACTTCTGTTGTCCTCATGGATGACGTTGGGACCCAAGCCGGGAGCGGCGGAGCCTTCTGAGCTCGGTCTCAGGTTGGTGGCCCTGGAGAGCTGCATGGCTGCCTTCATGGAGCAGCAGCGGGCCCTGATGGCCGGTCTCACTGGTCCATTCCTCCCCGACCACCGGGACGTCGATGTCAAAGTCTGAGCCAATCTCAAGTTGATCCTCTGCCAAGGTCCCCCTCGACCTCACGTTTGGGACCGAGGTCGTCGACGCCGGTGCCCTCGAGGCCGGAGCCCATCGAGTCCTCCTCGGAGGACTCGGTATGGGAGATGGAGGAGGAAGACTCCCCTGACCTTCCGGACCCGGTGTATCCCATCGGACTCGCCGGGTTCAGAGCCTCAGACTAGGTCCCCTCCGGAGGACACTCGGTTCTCAGACTTCGTCAGGGACATGGCCAAGGCTTTGCCATTCCCTGTGGATGCCAAGGAGGAGCTTCGAGCCGAAGAGCTCGATGCCCCCCAGTATGACTCTCCCCCGAAGGAGGCCCTTACTGTATCAGTGCCTCCAATGTTGGAACAGCTGATGCTCCGAATGTGGGAATCCCCAGCCTCGATGCCGGTACTCATCTATCGAGTCCTGGGTTCCAGAAAGCGCAGCTGCCGCACAACTCCATGGTTGTGGAATCAGCCATGCACCAGCTGAAAAGCCAAAAAACGCACTCCTTGGTACCTCCCAGCCGGGAGGCCCGGAACCTGGACGCCCTCGGCAGAAAGTGCTACCAGGGCTCATGCTGTGTCCAAACTTACCAGCTGTACATGTGCATGTACTTGCGGGACCTGGCAAAGGAGATTGCTGGGTTCTCGGCTGGCCTGTCCGAGGAACCCTTGCAGCGCTTCAAGGCCTTGTCCACGGGGATCAGAGTGCTCGAAGTTCATGTCTCGAGCAGCTTACGACGGCTTCGAGGCTTCGGCCCGAGTAGCCGTGGCCAGCATTGGTGCACGCTGTCAGGCCTGGCTCAGGTCGTCAGACCTAGAGCCGTGGATTCAGGACAAGTTGGTCGATGTCCTGTGCCGAGGAGACAACCTCTTCTGCAAACCCATGAGTGAGAAAGCTGCAGAACTCGAGTCCGAGTACTTGACCCAGACAAGGTTGTCGAAGAAGACATCTGCACCTTCTCACAAGAAGAAGGCCTCGGGGCAGAAGCCCTTTTTCTTGAGGAAGGGTATGGCTTACAGAAACTACCCCACTTACCAAGCTGCCCCAGCTCCCCAACAGGGGCAGCAGGCCAGGGGACAGGGGCATGGCCCACGTAAGCCGAAGACTTCCAAGCCTCCAGCTCGAGCTCCTACTCAGCCGGGAGGGGTTTTCTGACTCCCGGTGCATAGCTCCTCTCCCAACAGTGGTTTGGCCCTGCACAGGAGAAAGTCTGGCCCAGTATGCTCACAAGTGGCCAGCCATTACTACCGACGCCTGGGTTCTGCAAGTAGTCCAGCAGGGCTACTTACTTCACTTCCACCAGGTGCCCACCTCCTTTTTCCCAGGAGAGCCTCTGAGGCCCCCTCATCACAGGAACCTCCTCCTGCAGGAGTTGACAGGTCTGCTAAAAGATCAGGTGGTGGAACCTGCAGGGGCAAGGCTTCTACTCCAGGTATTTTCTCATACCAAAAAGAAAGGGAGGCCTTCGCCCCATCCTAGACTTGCGAAATCTGATCAAGTTTCTGGTGAGGGAAAAGTTCAAGATGCTTTCCCTTGGGATCCTACTGCCTTACCTCCACCAGGGAGACTGGCTATGCTCCTTAGACTTAAAGGATGCTTATACTCACATCCTCATACACCCAGACCACAGACAATACCTCAAGTTTGTGGTCGGAGGAAACCACTTCCAGTACAGGGTGCTACCCTTTGGCCTAGCCACCGCTCCCAGAGTATTTACCAAATGCCAGCAGTGGTGGCGGCCTTCCTCAGAAGCCAGGGTGTCTTCGTCTTTCCATACCTGGACGACTGTCTCATCAGAGGCCAATCGGCACAGGAGGCTCAGCAGGCCGTTGCTCGCACAGTCACCCTGCTCCAGCACCTAGGGTTTGTTATAAATCACATAAAGTCCACTTTACTCCCCACTCAGCACTTGGAGTTCATAGGGGCAAGACTGGATACACTTCAGACAAAGGCTTACCCTACCGCTGGACATGGCAAGGCGGTTGCTGGACTTGGTTCAGCAGGTCCAGCGCAGGCCTCGCGTCTCTTCAAGGGTCTTCCTACGCCTTCTGGGCCACATGGCCTCCACAGTGCATGTGACTCCATATGCTCGATTCCACATGCGCACAGCTCAATGGAGCCTCAGAGATCAGTGGACACAAGCCACTGGCCACCTCAGAGACAGAGTAGCAGTCTCCAAGTTACTGGTGACAGCCTTGCAATGGTGGCTTCACCCCCCCCCCCAACTTGTTTCAGGGCATACAATTCCAACCTCCCTCTCACACCAGAGTGCTGACGACAGACTCCTCCTTTCTGGGCTGGGGAGCCCATTGCCAGGGTTCATGCACTCATGCACTCGGGGTCTGTGGTCCTCGCGTGAGGCCATGCTTCAGATCAATCTTCTAGAGCTTCGAGCCCTCCGCCTAGCTCTTCAAGCCTTCTGTCATCTTCTGGTACATCAGTTGGTGCTGATACAGACGGACAATCAGGTGGCGCTGTTCTACATCAACAAACAGGGGGGCACAGGATCTCGCATCCTATGCCAGGAGACTCTGGACCTCTGCTCTTTTGCAGTGGCACATCACATGTCCCTAAAGGCAGTTTATCTGCCAGGTCAGGAGAACCTCCTGGCCGGCAAGTTGAGCAGGATTCTTCAGCCTCACGAATGGCAACTAAACCGGGATGTAGTTCAGCATATCTTCAACCGCTGGGGTCTCCCATCCATGGATCTCTTTGTCAGTCCGCAAAACCATCAGTTGCCCCGGTTCCGCTCGAGGCAGTCGCATCTGCTGAGCGTGGAGGCAGATGCTTTCCTGATCTCTTGGGCACAGGGCCTTCTCTATGCATTCCCACCCACACCCCTGGTGGCACGCACTCTGTTCAAGATTCTTTGGGACAAGGCCTATGTCATCCTGGTAGCCCCCAGGTGGCCCAGACAGCCTTGGTTCCCTCTTCTCCTTCAACTGGCAGTCGAAACTTCACTCCCACTGGGGGTGCAGCCTGACCTCTTGACCCAGGAACAGGGTTCCTTGCTGCACCCCAATCTCAGATCCCTCAACTTAATGGCTTGGCTGCTGAGAGGGTAGTACTTGCTCCTCTACTCCTCCCCAAGGAGGTGGAGGAGGTGTTGCTGGCCTCTAGGAGGCAATCCACTAGAAAATCCTACGCGTTCAAGTGGCATAGATTTGAAGGGTGGTGTGCCCAACATACGGAGAACCCGTTCACTTGTCAAGTACCTCAGGTATTGCAATACTTACACCACCTCTCAGAGTTAGGCCTCAGGTCTAACTCTGTCAGGGTCCACCTGAGTGTGCTATCAGCTCTCCACTCTCCAGTGGACGGGCAACCTCTTTCAGCTCACCCTTTGGTATCCCAATTCCTCAGAGGCCGCCTCCTCTTGAAGCCTCCAATTTGCCCACCGGCTACAGAGTGGGACTTAAATGTGGCCTTGCAGCAGCTTATTTGCCCACCTTTTGAACCAATGGCCACCTGTCACCTACGCTTCCTTTCCCTGGAAAGCACTCTTTCTGGTGGCGCTCACATCTGCTTGACGGGTGAACGAGCTGCAGGCTTTAGTATCGGATAGACTGTATACACGGTTTTATAAAAACAGGGTGGTCCTACGTACTCACCCCAAGTTCCTTCCTCGTTTCACCTCAACCAAGAGGTGGTTCTTTCAACCTTCTTCCGCAGGCCACACACCAGCAGGGCAGAAGTGGTTTTGCATACCCTGGACTGTAAGGGGGCGCTCCTTCTACCTGGAGCGTACGTGGGGACATCGGAGAGCTTCCCAGCTCTTCATCTCTTATGACCCTAGTAAACTGGGTCTACCTGTCTCCAAGCGCACGTTATCCACCTCGGTGGCAGACTGCATCGCCTGGGCGTACAGGGCAGCTGACCTCCAGCTGCAGGGCCGAATCACGGCCCACTCTGTCAGGGCTAAGGCCGCATCAGTGGCTAACCACTGCTCTGTTCCATCCTGCCGGGCCGCAACTTGGTCTTCAAGCCAGACTTTTGCAACCCACTACTGCCTGGAGAGAGAGTCCCGGCAGGACAGTGTTTTCAGTCAGGCGGTACTCCGTAACCTATTCGAGGTTTAGGCAACTCCTACCCTCCGACCCTTTGGTGTCAGGCTACCGTGGGGGTTGTGTTCTCAGAGAAAAATCCCATCACTGTTGCTGCGGCTCTTCTAGAGGGAGCCATTTTCAGCTATGGGTTCTCAGTAGCCTATAGCTAGAGCGTCCCATATGTGAGGACTGGCTTCCTGCATGTTCCTGGAGAAAGCGTAGTTACTCACCTGTAACAGGTGTTCTCCAGGAACAGCAGGAATCAGTCCTCGCGACCCTCCCTCCTCCCCTGGAGTTTCAGTCTTTTGATTAATTTTTTCTCATTTTTGCCGTCTTTTTTGCTATGTCATCTGACTGAGCAAGATGGCACCCTTGGGCGGGAAGGGGACCGCGCATGCGCAATGCAATGCAATGTGCAATTGGAGGAGGAGGAGTAGCTTAGTGGTTGGGGCAAGGTACTTCAGGCCGGAAGGTCGGGGGTTCAAATCCCACTAGAGGACAGCAACCTTGGGCCGGAAGGACTGGGGTTTCTAGTCCCACAGGTGCTCCTTGTGGTCTTGGGCAAGCCACTTATTTATTTATTTTATTTTATTTACATTCTCTTATATACCGCGCTATTCTGCATCAGTGCGGTTTACATTGAACAAACTGAAATTACATTGAACAGGGCATTATAACTTGGAGATAACCCTCCATAGCCCATGTTCCCTGTAAAATAGTTAAGTGGCTTGCCCATGTTCCCTGTAAGTATTAGTGTATGTGTCTCATATCCCCGTGTGTTGAATGTATCCCCCAATTGTGTTGTGACCACTTTGATTGAAGGATAAGGCGGTATACAAAAACTGTCTAAATAAATAAATAAATCCCAAAGGCTTTCTTTGAAAGCTGGGGAATTGCTCTGCACGAGGGCTCCGTCGGCGCCGATGTCACCCATATGTGAGGACTGATTCCTGCTGTCCCTAGAGAACACCTGTTACAGGTGAGTAACTACACTGTCCTTGCACACCAGTACTGCTGTTCACCTTTCCTTTTGTTTTATCCTTGTAAGATATACAATGCACCCATGCTTGTCTTCCCTCCCTTTTTTTAAATTTATTGTAAATTGCTTTGGTACTATTTTGTGGAAAATGGTATATAAAATAAAGATAAATTAAAACGGTCTTGGTTATCCATTGGGATTTTATTATACAATTACCTACAGACATGGTGTTTGTGGGTTCAAAATCCCTATTATCTAGCAAGCTTGCTGTTTAGGCATGCTAATTGAATTTATTGTTTCGATCTCTGTGAAGAAGTCTTGTTTTTAAAGTTCAATTACTAAAATAATGTTTTAGATAGTGGGTATTTTAGGGTTGTAATTCAAGCAGTAGTCCCATAAACGCCATGTCTGGAAGTAACTGCTGATCTTCCAACCTTGTCATACTGATATTACCCTCTTCTCTAGTTCCTTCATTGACTCCTTATCCGTTTTCACATCCATTTCAAACTTCTCCTGCTGACCTATAAGTGCACTCATTCTGCAGCCTCTCACTACCTTTCCTCTTATCCCTCCCTACACCGCTCCCTGGAAACCATGCCCTTCTGGCAAATCGCTTCTATCTGTGTCGTTCTCTTCTACTGCTAACTCCAGACTTTGCTCCTTTCACCTTGCTGCTCCTTATGCTTGGAACAAACTATCTGAGTCTGAACGTCTTGACCCTTTTCACCCTTTCTCTGACCCTTTTCAAATCCAGGCAGAAAACTCACCTCTTCATTGCTGCTTTTGGATCTTGACTCACCTGGTCTCCTTTGTGTTTCTTTACCATTCCCCCTAGATGCTTCCCATATCTACAGCTACTGTGTTGTCTGTCTTGACTAGACTGTAAGCTCTGATGAGCAGGGACCGTCTCTCACATGCGTCTGTGCAGCGCTGCGTACGTCTTGAAGCGCTATACAAATGCTCAGTACTAGTAGTAATAGTAGTGTCACCTTTAGATTAACTGTTCTCAGCAACAGCTTAGAAGATTTCAAATATGTCAGAATACAGCTTCTAGGTTGATTTTAGGGGTTTCTAAATTTACTTCTTTTTCTCCTTTATTTAGAAAGTTTCATTGGCTTAGGATTTCAGAGAGGATACAGTTTAAGTTTTATGTGCTGTTGTAGCGATTTTTTAATGACGCTGTTCCTATTCGATTTAAGTGTCTTTTCTTACCATTATTGGGAACAGAGTCTAAAAGTCTGCAAAAGGCACAA